>CM019830.1:39922887-41326450 GCA_009763385.1 Coix lacryma-jobi var. lacryma-jobi
CAAGCCGAACCAACCCCGTAGCTGTGCTCCCTAGGGTTCGTAGAAGCTTATGCCTCCACCTATTCACCGGCGACCGCCGGAAACGGCGTAGCCGCGCGATGCCGCCGCTTCCGTGCGGCCGCTCGCCGCCGGCACGCTTCGGTCACCCTCTAACCAAGCCGAGCCCTCCGCTGGATGCGCCTCGTCGAGGCGAGGAGTGCACAAGCCAGCTTCCCGCCGGCGACCTCACCGTCGGCGAGGAATCGACGGTCAAACCTCTCCCCTGTTTTCCGTCTCGCCCGAGCCCTCGAGCCAGGCCTCGGACGGGCGAATTGCCTTTCCGTCTCGCCCGAGCCCTCGAGCCAGGCCTCGGACGGGCGAACGCTTTCCGTCTCGCCCGAGCCCTCGAGCCAGGCCTCGAACGGGCGATGATTCCGTCTCGCCCGAGCCTCGAGCTAGGCCTCGAGCGAACCCTCGGCGCTGTCTCGTCGAGCCGGCCTCGAGCGAACGCACACCTTTCCGTGCGCCGAGTGTTTTCCAGAAAACGTTTTCCAAAATGTTTTTCTATTTCCAGTAAATGCTTGTTTATTTTGTAGATCCTGTTTTGTTAGTCCAAATGGAGTGCTTTCAGTTTTGCTAGTTTGTTTATGAGTAGATCTACATGGAAAATATGAAAGTATTTTTTTGGAGAAGTTTATTTACTGTTTTCTTTTATTCAGTTATAGCTTTTGCTAGATAAATGGTTATATATGTTTTCTGGTTGAGATAATTCCTGGAAAATTTTGTGTAAGTTTATTATCTGTTTTACACTGTGAAAAATATATAATGCACTGTTTATGTGGAAAAAGTTTCTGTTATGGTTTAAAGTCCTTTTTGGCTGATTTCTTAGAATAAAGGTTAAGGTGTTTTATATGTCAAATAAAATATGGGAAAATTGTGTTGTAGTCTCTGATGATGTCCAAGCTAAGAAAAATGCAAGCATGAGCTATTGTATGGGAAATCTGAAGTTGTTTACAAATGTGCTTTTCTGTGTTTTCCTTTGAAAATTCATGTAAGAAATAATATAATGTTTCTGTTCATGGAACTTTCTTGATAAGCATAAAATTGAAGTAGAATCTGGGAAAAATATGAAATAGAGTTGTGCACCCTTTTACAGTAGGGTTGTAGTTCAAAGTACCTTTTTGGGCAGTTTGCTTGTCATTTTTATATCTGCAGTTCTGATTTTATTTTTGGCTGAAATTTGTTCAGTGGAGTCCAGCAACTGTTGTTTGCCTTCTGGAATTTTCGTGGATTTTTCTGAGTCCAGAAAAGTGCACTTGCAGTTCAAACCTAAGTTTCTTTTGATTATTAAATAAGAAAAAGGTGAATAAATGGATTTTGTTTTATGAGTATTTGCCTCAATGTCTAAATGGTTCAACAAGTTGGTTTTGTTGGTTTGCAAGAAATGCTCTTCTCATACCCACATCTTGCACCCGCATTTAATATTTATTATTCGTCGCATGCAATAGGATCGACCCCCGGAGCCCGAGCAGGAGCCAGAGCAAACGCCGAGCAGCAGATCCGGAGCTCCAGCAAGCCGAGGAAGTCGACCCCGCCAGCGACACTAACTTGCCCGAGTGCCCTCCCACGAGGCCTCGGTCTTCACCAAGGCAAGCCCCGGAGCATATTAAGCCTCCTATTTTTGCAATTAAATTACTTGAGTCCTTTTATATTGTGATGCATTAGGTTAGGAGTTGAATGAATCCTACTTGCTGCATTACCATTCCTTGGATTGATTAATATCTACCTTGTTATCCTGTTATTTATTACAATGTAGAATTGCTTAGCCTGCTTAATAAAAGTGGTAGTTAAGGATGTTCCGTAATACCCTGATGGGTATTACCGGATCACGGTTGGCTATATTTGCTATCGTGGAAAAGAACCTGAGTAGTAATGAAATACGGTCAACTGGAAGGCAGGCACAAGTTGGAAACTTGGGGCAGTCCATCCGTTGGATCGTGTAGGTTTGTATCGATGTTGGCCCTCGTTCATTTTTGAACGCGCCCTTTTACTTAGGGATATGTCGGTGCGTAATCATCGACCCCAAAGCCGGTTAGAAGCTGTTCGGGCCGGTCTCAACCCGTGTCGTGCCCTCTAGTATGGAAATTGCGATCTGCCGCGTGAGGCCATCGCCAGGTTCCAATTGGGCGGTCCGTGCTTGAACCGCGACGATTACCACCACGAACAAGCGTCGAGCGGTTGCCCAATGCATGGACCCGACGGGGAAAGTGTGGGCTGGTATTAAAGGTCTTTCATCAGCTGTTTGGAATTCGATTCGAGTCGCCGTCTCCCCCGGTTAGTGGGAAACTATGGCGAGCTTCACCACGATACAACTCCATGTAATGATAAAGGTTCAACTAAAATGTGGATAAGTCAACTGGATATGGTTATATTATTGATTGGTAGATTCAAGTGAGTGCTCTAGTACAGGTGAAAAACCTAGAATTAAGGAATAGGTCTAAAAATGACAGCTCATCATTATCATTAATTACCTCTTATCTGAATTGAGCTTTTCGCAACTAAAAGATCCCAGCTCCACCTCAAAAGCCTTGCATACCCTTGGAGTCTTTATTTTCAGTTGGACGGGTAAGTCTAGCTGAGTACATTCCCGTACTCAGGGTTTATCCCGTTTGTTGCAGATGGCCAGGTCTACTTGGCTATTGTAAGCACTGCCTCTACCCAGTGGAAGGTGATGAGGAGTAGGCCCAGGGCAGGGTCGTCCAGAAGCTTCCCTTTTCTTTTGCTGGTCTGAGACTACTAGTGGCACATTATCTAAAAAGGGAGAGTGAGTTGTGTGAGTGGTTTATCAAACAATGTTTTATTTGGACCACATGTGTGGTGGTCGTGTTTCAAACTATTTCAGCTTCCGCACTTTTAAACTCGGTATTGTAATAACTCCGTTTTAAATTCGCACTCTGATATTTTAAATTCGGTTTCGTTTCGTTATGATGTATCTTTACGAATGTAATCCTTGAACGATGCGATCCTGTATGATGTATGGTGTTAGAAATCCTTCGAGATTTCCGGACTACCGGGGTTGTATGGGTTCAAGTATCAGTCGAAGTCAGACGGATTTGGCTAAGATAATACTTGAGCTCTTATAATCAGGACGGTTCCGCCACAGCTTGGTATCGGAGCATGGTTCAAGTGATTACCTCCGTAAAGAGCTATTTTCGAACTAAAATGGGTATTTCAAAACTATTTTCAAAACTATTTTCAATTACTAAGTGTGCCCAGTCTCGTCCTTAAGCCCTATACTAGGATTCAGGTGGCTTAACTGCTAACAGGGTTCAGGGTTTTGCTTCATGCTGGATCTTTATTTGCTGGTCCATTCTCGGGAAAAAGAGAATGCGTCGATCGCGAAAACATGCATAAAATGATTTTGTGAGATATGAGAGCATGACCGTCCAACCGTCGGTCTAGGTGAGAGTTCTTATACCAAGTATGTGCGAGCTCCACGCGGACACATACGAGGGTATCAATGTTTTCAAGGGTGTTTTCTATATTGGTGCATGGTGTTTAGTGTTGGCTTCTATGTATTTTGCGCATATTGGCCAATACTCAATTGTTTTATCATTGGGAATTTCTTTGGGCTGAAATGAATCTTCTGCAGGTACACTAACTATGCGAACGAGTAGAACGTGTAGATAACGCATGAGAGATCGTTCTTGCCACCGACTAGAACGTTAGGACTTACGAGTCATATTAGTGAGTGAGAACGTAAGTACGATCATGCATCATGTTTATATTCATGCATTTACATTACCTCCCCTTAAATTAAAAGTTGTCTCTTTTCTATAAAATTTGCCAACTTAATATCCGTCTCACGAGAGTTCGAAACCCTTTTGTTCTACAGATGGCCCGGACTAAGCTGACTGCTCGCAAGGCCACCGGAGGCAGAGGAGTTCCGCGTCACCGCTTGGCCACCAAGCTGACCCGGAAGACGTTCTTGTCCTACTTCGGGTTGCCGACTATCCTTTGGAGGATTTGCAGGCGTGGGCTATGAGGAAGGACAGGAGCCCAGGTACTCATGGCAGAAGGAGATCTACGGGCAGGATTCCTTGGTCATGGTGGAGATCAAGGTCAAAGCTTGCCTGCCAAGCCTCACTGGACAGGGTGGACGGAGATCACCAGAGGCACTTGTGCCAAGGATGGAGCCAACAGGGCAGCATACCTAGTGCTGAAGGATATCATCGCCCGCTTCCCCGCCGACCTGGCAAGTGCGATGGCAGGAGTGTTTCCCCGTGGATCACTTTTCCCATTGCGCTGGAAGCAGACTTCGGAGTCAGTCTTGACAGGGAGCCCAGAGGAGAGGTTCTACTGTGAGACGCCTGCGATGAGCGCCACGGAGCTTTGTTGGGTGTATGTGAGAGTTTGGAGCACACTCTGAGAGCGTGTCCTTCACCCTCACGCCACCTACCAGAGCAAGAGGAAGCTACAGGAGGACTTCGACGCTGAGGTTGCTCGTCTGCAGGAGAGGATTCAGCAGCTCACTCTGGAGCGTGACGACGCCCGCACCACAGCAGCAGCACAGTCCACTGCCAGGACAGTTGCAGAGCAGATGTACCTGACTACCGCTCTTCAGAGGGATGAGGCCCGCACCGCGCTCGACCAGCTCAGAGAGGGAGCCCACCTGTTGATACAGCAGATACGGACAGCAGGCCTACATCGACCAGCTCCACGAGGCCGTCCATCAGATGCATCACGCCGCGCAGGAGGCCGCCCCGCCCAGCAGCTGAGGTCCCGGATCCCCAGGACGGAGAGGTCCTTGGTCCCGACGCCCCACCAGAGGACGCTGCACCCGCCGCTGGAGACCCCTGAGCGTTAGCTGTTAGAGATCGTTTTCTTTTGTATAGCTTGAGCTTGCTCGCTAAGTGATGTAACACCCTACACATGTGCTAGTTTTATGTTTAAAATGTTTGATGGCATGTAAGCTTTTGGACAAAGTCCGGACTTCGATCCGGCATTTTATGGAAATCCGTCGTTTGCATGTCTAATTTCGAGCGATTGTTTTGTGATGTTGTATGGAAATGAGTAATTATACTTGGTCGTGTGCTAAATTTTCGAATTATGTACAGCGCAGTATTTATTCATGATCGATGTAACATCACCTAATGATTGCTTAATGGGATATGCAGATGCCGGCACACACTCGCAGCCAACGGGCAGGGGCAGGACAGGAGGAGAATCTGCCACCTCCCCCACCGCCGCCGATGACGCCGGAAGCGTTCTTTGGCCAGTTCTTGGGTAGCCAAAGGAATATGGAGGAAATGCAGAGGCACATGGAGGCCACCCTCCGCAATATCGCTAACAACACTGCACAGCAGCATCATCAACGTCAAGGCCCGGAGCCCAACCAGTACAGCTCTACCGTGACTTCTTGGACACTCGCCCTCTTGTGTTCAAGGAAGCCACCGAACCGCTTGAGCTGATGAATGGCTCAACTCCATCACTCAGAAGTTCCGTCTGCTTCGTCTGACAGAAGAGCTCAAGGCGGAGTACGCCGCCACATGTTGGAAGGACCCGCAGGTTTGTGGTGGGCCCAGTACCGTGCATCCTTGCCGCAAATGCACGTGTCACTTGGGATCAGTTCTCCACCGCTATGCGCAACCACTACATCCCTAGTGGTCTGATGGAAATGAAGGTTGCAGAGTTCATGAGGTTATCCCAGGGACTAGGTCTATGTCCGAGTACCTCCACAGTTTCAACAACCTAGCTCGCTACGCCCCAGACTTTGTTGATACTGAGGCCAAGAAGATCGCAAGCTTAACGTGGCATGAGTGCCGCCATGCTTTCCAAGATGGGCAACAGTCACCGCACCACCTTCAGTGACTTCGTCAGTGACTGCCTAAATCAAGAGGCCAATGACAGCCGGCTAGCGACAGAGACACGCCGTCGTGCAAATGAAGGAGGTTCGTCCAGCAGAGGACCCCTTTCGGAGCACGCGCCCCATATCGCCCGCCTGTCACAGGAGCAAGATACCGTCCCCCACAGAGGAAGATCACCACCAACCGTCCCCGTCCTAGTTATCAGAAGCCTACACCGCTCCCATGATGCAGAACAAGAACAAAGCAGGAAGTGCGGAGGTCCCAAGACCCCTATGTGATTGGTCCATGCTATAACTGTGGTCAGACTGGACATCTGTCACGTCAGTGCCCTCGCCCAAAGAAGCAGTACACTCAGCCCCCACCTCGTACGGGTCATGTGCATCACACCACCGTGGAAGAAGTGCCAGAAGGAGAGCCTGTCACCGCTGGTACGTTTCTTGTTAATCAATGCCCCGCAGTTGTGCTGTTTGATTCTGGAGCATCGCATTCTTTCATAAGTGAGAATTTTGTTATAAGAAGTAATCTTGAGTTGATAGAGTTAGACCGGGGATATCAGATAAGTTCCGCCGGAGCTGTTCTCTCCGCGCGTAAAATGGCTAAAGGAGTGGAAATGACCTTTGGGGATAAACAGGCCATAGTGGACCCCATAGTCATTCCTGGTCTAGGTTGGATGTAATTTTGGGTATGGTTGGATGAAACTCTGGAAGGTTAATCTAGACACCGCAGAGAGTAGTGTCCATGGTTAGTCCCAGGAAGATTTCTTTCGGTTCAAGTTACCCGAAACCCCCATGAGATCGGAGTGTTGTTCAATATCACGGCAAAGCAGATAGCTGAGATCCAATAGTGTGTGAGTTTCCAGATGTTTTCCTGATGAGTTGCCTGGACTACCGCCAGATAGGGATGTGGAGTTTGCTATAGAGTTAATCCCTGGAACAGCACCCATATCCGAGACCGTATAGAATGCACGCTAAAGAGTTAGCAGAGCTTAAGGTTCATGCAAGAACTTTTGGATAAGGGTTTGATACGCCCTAGTTCGTCACCTTGGGGATGTCCCGCTATCTTTGTGAAGAAGAAGGATAAAACTTTAAGGATGTGCGTGGATTACAGACCGCTTAATGCAGTAACTATATAAAGAATAATACCCTTACCCCGAATCGATGTCTTGTTTGATCAGTTGTCAAAGGCGAAAGTTCTCAAGATCGACCTGAGGTCAGGATACCATCAGATTAAGATCAGAGAAGAGTACCAAAAACAGCTTTCTCACCAGATACGGACTCTATGATATTTAGTTATGTCCTTTGGATTGACCAATGCACCGGCACATTTCATGTACCTGATGAATTCGGTCTTCATGCCAGAGTTGGATAAGTTTGTTGTAGTTCATCGATGACATCTTGGTATACTCTGAGAATGAGAAGGATCATGCTGAGCATCTACGAGTCGTTCTAACCCGGCTTAGAGAGCACAAGTTGTATGCTAAGTTCAGCAAGTGTGAGTTTTGGTTGAAGAAGGTACCTTTCCTTGGTCACGTCCTTTCAGAGGAAGGGATCTCTGTAGACCCTTCTAAGTACAAGAAGTTATGGATTGGAAGCACCCACGTTGAGGTTCGCAGCTTTTTGGGTTTGGCAGGATACTACCGTCGGTTTATTCCGGATTTTTCAAGAATAGCCAAGCCTATGACCGTTTAACGCAGAAAAACAAGAAGTTCGAATGGACTCCAGAGTGTGAAGCAGCTTTTCGCACTCTGCGAACGTTGTTGACATCCGCACCTGTTTTGGCTCAGCCAAACTTAGAGGAACCTTTTGATGTGTTTTGTGACGCATCCAAGATTGGACTTGGATGTGTACTCATGCAAAATGGAAGAGTTATCGCCTATGCTTCTCGCCAGTTGAGACCGCACGAAGAGAAACCCCACTCATGATTTGGAATTAGCAGCCGTCGTGCATGCACTCAAGATATGGAGACATTATCTTATGGGAAATCTATGTCATGTGTACACGGATCATAAAAGTCTGAAATATATCTTCACCCAGCCAGAGTTGAACATGAGGCAGAGAAGATGGTTAGAGCTAATTAAGGATTATAACCTTGAAGTGCATTACCACCCGGAAAAGCAAACGTTGTAGCCGATGCCTTGAGTCGCAAGACTCATTGCAACTCCCTACAACCACTTTTGGAAGATAGATTTAACCTTATGCACCCCGTTATGGTGAACAACATCACTCTTCAGTGTACCTTGGAAAGTGACATCATCGAGAACAAAAGACCGATGAAGAGATCTGTCAGATTAAGAAGAGGTTGGAAACCAGTAGTTCTTTGAACTTAGAACAGATGACAGGGAATTCTATGGTATAATCAAGGTTGGTTGTTCCTAAAGACAGAGCTGAAAGAAAGAATTCTGAATGGCTCACAATTCAAAGTTATCTATCCACCCAGGAAGCAGTAAGATGTACCAGGATTTGAGAACCAGGTATTGGTGGTCAAAGATGAAGAAAGAAGTCGCAGCCTATGTCGCCAGATGTGATACTTGCTGCAGGATAAAGCTATACACTGAACCTGCCGGACTGTTACAACCGTTGTCATCCCAGAGTGGAAATGGGAAGAATCAGTATGGATTTCATCACGGTCTTCCCACTACTCAGAAAGGGAAATGATTCTATCTGGGTTATCGTAGATCGGTTATCTAAAGTGGCTCACTTCATACCAGTTAAGACTACACCGCCCCCATCAGTATGCAGACCTTGTATATTCAGAATATCTGAGGTTGCATGGAATTCCAAAGGAGTTTCTGATAGAGGACCCCAGTTCATAGCACGTTTTTGGGAACAGTTGCACAAGGAGCTAGGAACTAAGTTGGTAAGAAGTTCGCCTATCACCCCCAACTGCAGGACAGACAGAAAGAGTAAATCAGATTTAAGATATCCTAAGAGCTTGTGTCTTATCTTCAGGAGAGTCATGGGAGAAATGGTTACCCCTTGCTGAGTTTTCATATAACAACAGCTATCAGAAGTATAAAGATGGCACCTTTTGAAGTTTATATGGACGAAGATGCAGAACCCCAGTAAATTGGGTTGAGTCAGGAGATCGAGGATTCTATGGTCAGATTGTAAAGGATGCGAGGAAAGATTGTGCAACGTACAGCAACATATAAGGTAGCACAATCCAGACAAAAGAGTTATGCGACACCGAAGAAGACCCTTGGAATTTCAAGTAGGAGACTATGTGTATTCAAGGTCTCACCATGAGAAAAGGTCCAACGTTTTGGAATAAGAAGAAGCTAGCACCTCGATATGTGGGACCTACCGATCATAGCAAAGAAGGGACAAGTGGCATACGAAGTACAGTTACCCCCAAATGAGCACAGTTTTCCAGTGTTCCACGTATCACAGTTAAAGAAGTGTCTTCGAGTTCCAGAACAAGAGAAGTTCGGATTCCAGACATCACCATCAGATCGGATCTGGAGTACTACGAGCAGCCCAAGGAGATTTTGGATACCAAGACCCGAGAGACTCGTAACCGAACAGTGAAGACTTACAAGATTCTCTGGAGCAATCACGGACCCAATGATGCGACATGGGAAACCGAGGAGTACCTACGCGTAAGCTATCCCGCTTTTGTTAAGAAATGGTACGTAACTCAAATCTCGGGACGAGATTTCTTTAAGGGGGGAAGGGCTGTGACACCCTAGTGTCAAGCACTGCATTAGGCACTGCAATTAGCTACTAAGAAACATAAGCAATGCATTGCATCATTTCATGAGCATGAGAGTGTTTTGTCTTTGTTTATTTATTTGGATTTGGATTTCTTTGATTCGATGATTTAATTGGATTTCTGTTTGGCAAGATTTTATAAAGTAGAGAGCTTTGAGTAGAGTGTTTTTCATATTGGAGTTTTGACCTAGTTCAAAATAGTTTGTTAAATAAAAATAAGTCAAACAAAATGGTTTATGTTTCAAATTGGCTTTATTTATGTGGAGGATTTAAAAATGGTTTTCAGAAAAAGTGTCCTATATGAAAGTTGTAGAGAAAATTATTTTGAGCAACTTTTATATTTGGGTCAAAACCTAGTTTGGAGTTTTTGAAACTGTTTTTGAGTGGTCAAAGTTTGAAAAGTTTTGGAAAAAGAAAAAGGGAAACGATTTTCTTCCCGGCGCCCCACCTTTCGGCCCATCTGGCCTTTCGGCCGAGCTCCCGCGAGCCGGCCCAGCGCGCCAGCGCCAGCGCCCACGCCGCGCGCGCGCGCGCGCGACAGCCGCGCCGGCCGGCCTGCCGCGTGGCGCCCCACCTCTGAGCCAAATCCCTCTCGCCCACTCCCTCGCCGATCCTTCTCCACTCGATCACGCGACGATCTTCGCCGGCCACTCCTCGCTCGATCCTCTATCACCTGAGCACGCAAGCTATCTCCCCCGGCCACTCTCCGCTCGCCTCGCCTGCCGCGCTCGCTCGCCGTGCACGACATCGCCCGCGCTGCCTCGCTGACCGCGCCGCCGTGTCCCGCCACGACCACCGGCCGGTCAAGCCGATCAAAACCCCGAGCACCCCCTTCACTCCCTCGCTCACTCGCACACCCTCTCGCTCCCACTCTCATCCCCACGCCCGAGCAAGAATGAGAGCACTGCTCGCCCTCGCCGCCGCACCCACCGCCACCTCCCCTCTCCGTTCCCACTCCCACCGAGCACCACCGTCCGATTCCTTCTGCACCAAGCTCCGCCTACGCCGTGCACACGCTGTGCGCACGTCGTCATCCCGACCGAGCCCCGACGCCGCCGTAGGACGTAGCGCCTCTTTCGGTCCGTCAGTCGCCACCGCCGAGCCGCAACGCCGTTCTTCCTCAACCCGAGCTCCACCGTCTCCCTCCTTCGCCGTCAAGCATCACCAAGCCAAGGCAAGGTGAGAACACGACCCAGTCTCAACGCTACCGCTCCCTATCTCATTCTACTCCCCGGCGAGCGCCATGGGCGCCGCCGCGGCCCGCTCACGTGGTCAAGCTCCTCTGCAGCCAACCAAGCCGAACCAACCCCGTAGCTGTGCTCCCTAGGGTCGTAGAAGCTTATGCCTCCACCTATTTCACCGGCGACCGCCGGAAACGGCGTAGCCGCGCGATGCCGCCGCTTCCGTGCGCCGCCGCTCGCCGCCGGCACGCTTCGGTCACCCTCTAACCAAGCCGAGCCCTCCGCTGGATGCGCCTCGTCGAGGCGAGTGCACAAGCCCAGCTTCCCCGCCGGCGACCTCACCGTCGGCGAGGAATCGACGGTCAAACCTCTCCCCTGTTTTCCGTCTCGCCCGAGCCTCGAGCCAGGCCTCGGACGGGCGAATGCCTTTCCGTCTCGCCCGAGCCCTCGAGCCAGGCCTCGGACGGGCGAACGCCTTTCCGTCTCGCCCGAGCCCTCGAGCCAGGCCTCGAACGGGCGATGGATTCCCGTCTCGCCCGAGCCTCGAGCTAGGTCTCGAGCGAACCCTCGGCCGCTGTCTCGTCCGAGCCGAGCCTCGAGCGAACGCAGACCCTTTCCGTGCGCCGAGTGTTTTCAGAAAACGTTTTCCAAAATGTTTTTCTATTTCCAGTAAATGCTTGTTTATTTTGTAGATCTGTTTTGTTAGTCCAAATGGAGTGCTTTCAGTTTTGCTAGTTTGTTTATGAGTAGATCTACCATGGAAGAATATGAAAGTATTTTGGTGGAAGTTTATTTACTGTTTTCTTTTAATTCAGTTATGATTTTGCTTTTAGATAAATGGTTATATATGTTTTCTGGTTGAGATAATTCCTGGAAAATTTTGTGTAAGTTTATCATCCTGTTTTACACATGTGAAAAATATATAATGCACTGTTTATGTGGAAAAAGTTTCTGTTATGCTTAAAAGTCCTTTTTGGCTGATTTCTTAGAATAAAGGTTAAGGTGTTTTATTTGTCAAAATAAAATATGGGAAAAATGGTGTAGTCTCTGAGTGCCATGTCCAAGCTAAGGAAAATGCAAGCATGAGCTATTGTATGGGAAATCTGAAGTTGGTTTACAAATGTACTTTTCTGTGTTTTCCTTTGGAAATTCATGAAAGAAATAATATAATGTTTCTGTTCATGGAACTTTCTTGATAAGCATAAAATTTGAAGTAGAATCTGGGAAAAATATGAAATGGAGTTGTGCATCCTTTTACAGTAGGGTTGTAGTTCAAAGTACCTTTTTGGGCAGTTTGCTTGTCATTTTTATATCTGCAGTGCTGAATTTTATTTTTTGGCTGAAATTGTTCAGTGGAGTCCAGCAACTGTTGTTTACCTTCTGGAATTTCGTGGATTTTTCTGAGTCCAGAAAAGTGCACTTGCAGTTCAAACCTAAATTTCTTTTTTGAGTTATTAAATAAGAAAAAGGTGAATAAATGGATTTTGTTTTATGAGTATTTGCCTCAATGTCATAAATGGTTCAACAAGTTGGTTTTGTTGGTTTGCATGAAATATTCTTTTCATACCTCACATCGTGCATCCCGCATTATTTATATATTATTCGTCGCATGCAATAGGATCGACCCCGCCGGAGCCCGACCAGGAGCAGGAGATAAACGCCGAGCAGCAGATCCCGGAGCTCCAGCAAGCCGAGGAAGTCGACCCCGCCAGCGTCACTAACTTGCCCGAGTGCCCGTCTCACGAGGCAGCAGTCTTCACTCAAGGCAAGCCCCGGAGCATATTAAGCCTCCTATCTTTTGCAATTAAATTACTTGAGTCCTTTTATATTGTGATGCATTAGGTCTAGGAGTTGAAATGAATCCTACTTGCTGCATTACCATTCCTTGGCTATTGATTAATATCTACCTTGTTATCTTGTTATTTAGTTACAATGTAGAATTGCTTAGCCTGCTTAATAAAAGTGGTAGTTAAGGATGTTTCCGTAATACCCGGATGGGTATTTACCGGATCACGGTTGGCTATATTTGCTATCGTGGAAAAGAACCTGAGTAGTAATGAAATACGGTCAATGGGATGGCAGGGCACAAGTTCGGAAACTTGGGGCAGTCCATCCGTTGGATCGTGTAGGTTTGTATCGATGTTGGCCCTCGTTCATTTTTGAACGCGCCCTTTTACTTAGGGATATGTCGGTGCTGTAATCATCGACCCCAAAGCCGGTTAGAAGCTGTTCGGGCCGGTTTCAACCCGTGTCGTGCCCTCTAGTACGGAAGTTGCGATCTGCCGCGTGAGGCCATCGCCAGACTCTGATTGGGCGGTCCGTGCTTGAACCGCGACGATTACCACCACGAACAAGCGTCGAGCGGTTGCCCAATGCATGGACCCGACGGGGAAAGTGTGGGCTGGTATTAAAGGTCTTTCATCAGCTGATTTGGAATTCGATTCGAGTCGCCGTCTCCCCCGGTTAGTGGGAAACTATGGCGAGCTTCACCACGATACAACTCCATGTAATGAATAAAGGTTCAACTAAAATGTGGATAAGTCAACTGGATATGGTTATATTATTGAGTGGTAGATTCAAGTGAGTGCTCTAGTACAGGTGAAAAACCTAGAGTTTAAGGAATAGGTCTAAAAAATGGCCGCTCATCTTTATCATTAATTACCTCCTTTCTGAATTTGTGCTTTTCGCAACTAAAAGATCCCAGCTCCACCTCAAAAGCCTTGCATACCCTTGGAGTTTTTATTTTCAGTTGGACGGGTAAGTCTAGCTGAGTACATTCCCGTACTCAGGGTTTATCCCGTTGTTGCAGATGGCCAGGTCTACTTCGGCTATTGTAAGCACTGCCTCTACCCAGTGGAAGGTGATGAGGAGTAGGCCCAGGGCAGGGTCTTCCAGAAGCTTTCCCTTTTCTTTTGCTGGACTGAGACTACTAGTGGCACATTATCTTAAAAAGGGAAGATTGAGTTGTGTGAGTTGGTTTATCAAAACAATGAAGTTTTATTTGGACCACATGTGTGGTGGTCGTGTTTCAAATTATTTCAGCTTCCGCACTTTTAAACTCGGTATTATAATAACTCCATTTTAAATTCGCACTCTGATATTTTAAATTCGGTTTCGTTTCGTTATGATGTATCTTTACGAGTGTAATCCTTGAACGATGCGATCCTGTTTAATGTATGGTGTTAGAAATCCTTCGAGATTTCCGGACTACCGGGGTTGTATGGGTTCAAGTATCAGTCGAAGTCAGACGGATTTGGCTAAGATAATACTTGAGCTCTTATAATCAGGACGGTTCCGCCACAGTGCGGTGGCCCGAGGCGACGCCTTGGTCGACGCCTTGTGCTTCCTCGACGCAGCAGCGCGGGACCGTGTCCGGCAAGCTCTCCATCATGGCGTCAAGCAGACGCTCGCGGTTGTCCGCTCCGGCTTCCGCTTCCCGGTCCACGTTGTCGCCAATGGCTTCATCGAGATCGAGGGGAAGGACGAGGAGTGGAACAACCGCCGTGTCGACAAAATCTTGGAGAAGATGGAGAGGCCCGGGGACGTCACTCACGAAGATCTTGAGGAGGACGGCTGCCCTCCTGACGCCAGCAGCGGTGTCGAGGGCCTCCTCCCTCCAGCTCGGGTGTCGAGGCTGAGCCCGCCGTGGAAGACCTTGGGGAGGAGTACCACACCGACGAAGATTAGGGCCTGCGTGCCAAATTTGGGCGTCGAGGCCCCTGTAGAATTTTATGACATGAATGAGGGTCCGTCGAGGACCCGTATATATATATGACTTGTTTACTTAAAGGAGTTGTTTTCTTTTCAATTTATTTGCCCACTTCTCTTTGTTTGCAAGCTCGAGTCTTCTGCTAGCTCAGTCTGTGTTCCTTCGATACGTCGCGAGCCCCTCGAGGGGAGGCGTAGGTAAGTACCATAGCCCGGGGGCGTAGGTGGCCGTCTACGTCGACGCCTCCCGACCCTTGGAGGCTCGAGGTATTTTAGGATTTAGACGTCGCTAGTTCACCTCGAGGCACGAGTCGAGATGAGGGTCAAATTGTTGAAAAGAAAACGGTTTTTTCCTGGAGTCTGGGGGGCGGTTACCCCCTTGTCAGCCCCCGAGGGAGGCTCAACCCTGAGCAAAGCATGGTCGAGGCTACCTTAAGATGCTAAGCAAAATGAAATACAATGCACGAGTTTGTTCATTCATTTTGACATGTTTGTACAAAGCAACAGAATATGCTGGGCCTCGAGGCCCTTAAGGGTAGAAGCGACGTAGCTGAGAGATGTTCCACGCGTTCGCCAGGATTCTGCCTTGATCGTCGTAGAGCTTGTATGTCCCTGGCTTGAGCACCTCAGCTACGGTGTATGGGCCCTCCCATGGAGGGGTGAGCTTATGGCGCCCTCGATTGTCTTGCAGCTCGTCGAAGCACGAGGTCCCCCCACCGCCAGGTCCCTCTTGCGCACGTGCTTGTCGTGGTAGCGTCGAAGTGTTTGCTGGTAGCGCGCGGAGTTGATGAGCGCCACGTCTCGGGCCTCCTCGAGCTGGTCCTTGGCGTTGGCAAGCCTTTCATCGTTGGTTTGCTTGTTGTAGGCTCAAAGTCGAGGGGAGCCGTATTCAAGGTCCGTAGGCAAGACAGCCTCGGCGCCGTAGGTTAGGAAGAACGGAGTGAACCCGGTGGCTCGGCTCGGCGTAGTCCTGAGGCCCCACAGCACCGAGGGGAGCTCCGCAGCCCACCCTTTTCCGAAATTTTTGAGGGTCTTGAAGAGCCTCGGCTTCAGCCCATGGAGTATCATGCCGTTGGCGCGCTCGACCTGCCCGTTGCATTGAGGGTATGCGACCGAGGCCCAGGTCACGCGAATGCTGTTGTCGTCGCAGAAGTTGGTGAACTTTTTTGCCCGTGAATTGGGTGCCATTGTCGGTGATGATGACGTTAGGCACCCCAAACCGGTACATGATGTTGGCGATGAACTCGACAGCCTTCTCGGAGGTGGGGTCGCCTATCGGCTTAGCCTCGATCCACTTGGTGAACTTGTCGATGGCCACGAGCACGTGTGAGTGCCCTCCACTTGTCTTTTTGAGGGGACCCACGAGGGTCGAGCCCCCAAACGGCGAATGGCCAAGTAATTGGGATCATCTGCAGGGCATGTGCGGGTTGGTGCGTCTGCTTGGCGTAGAATTGACACCCATGGCATGCTCGGACCAAGCGCTTGGCGTCTCCAATGGCGGTCGGCCAATAGAAGCCTTGACGGAAGGCGTTCCCAACCAGGGTCCTTGGTGCTGCGTGGTGGCCGCAAGCCCCCGAGTGCATGTCGTCGAGGAGCTTGCGTCCTTCCTCGAGGGGGATGCAGCGCTGAAGGATCCCGGTCGGGCTTCGTCGGTACAGCTCCCGTTCGTCGCCGTAGATGACGTAGGTCTTGGCCCTTCGAGCGATGCGTCGGGCCTCCGTCTTGTCTTCTGGTAGCACGCCTTGCGTCAGGTAGTCGAGGAAGGGCGTCCGCCAGTCGAGGGGTCGTGATGAAGAAGAGGCGGGTGCGTCGATATGCATCGCCTCAGTGGATGTCGAGGGGTCATTCCCGAGGGGTGGCGTTGAAGGTCGAGCCCCCGTGTCTAGCTCGAGGGGTGGCGTCGAGGGGCCAGCCCCCGGGCCGATTTTGACGGATGGCTCGAAAACGTCCCTCGAGAAGACGTCTGGTGGAACCGTGCCGCGCGTGGACGCCAACTTTTGCCAGCTCGTCTGCGGCCTCGTTGTACTTTCGAGCTATGTGGTTAAGCTCGAGGCCGTAGAACTTATCTTCTAGCTTGCGCACCTCCCCGCAGTATGCTTCCATCCTGGGATCGATGCAGCTCGAGGCCTTCATGACCTGGTTGACGACGAGCTGCGAGTCCCCTCGAACGTCGAGGCGTCGGACCCCGAGCTCGAGGGCTATGCGCAGCCCATTGACGAGGGCCTCGTACTCAGGCGACGTTGTTGGAGGCGGGGAAGTGCAAGCGTAGCAGGTAGCGCATGTGGACTCCGAGGGGTGAGATGAAGAGCAGGCCTGCGCCTGCCCCCGTCTTCATGAGGGATCCGTCGAAGTACATGGTCCAGAGCTCGGCTTGAATCTGCGCCGGCGGGAGCTGAGTGTCGGTCCATTCAGCAACGAAGTCCGCCAACTGCTTGCGACTTGATGGCTTTTCGCGGGGCGTAGGTGATGGCCTCCCCCATTAGCTCGGCGGACCACTTGGCGATTCGCCCCGTGGCCTCCCGATTGTTGATGATCTCACCGAGGGGAAAGGACGACACCACCGTTACGGGATGAGCGAGGAAGTAGTGCTGGAGCTTGCGCCTTGTGATGATGATGCCGTAGAGCAGTTTCTGGATGTGCGGGTACCGGACCTTGGCTTCGGAGAGCACCTCACTGGTGAAGTACACCGGTCGTTGGACCGGCAACGCATGACCCTCCTCGTGCCTCTCGACGGCTATGACCGCGCTGACCACCTGAGTGGTTGCGGCCACATAGAGGAGGAGGGGCTCGGGGCGATCGTCACCCTCGGCCGGTCGCGGTGGCACGAGGATTGGCGCGGAAGTCAGCAACCCCTTCAACTTGGTTAAGGCCTCCTCGGCTTCGACAGTCCACGCAAAGTGTTCCGTCTTCTTCAGCAGGCGGTAGAGGGGTAGCGCTTTTTCCCCTAGCCTCGAGAATGAATCTGCTGAGAGCGGCTAGGCAGCCTGTCACTTTCTGTACACCCTTGAGGTCTCGAAGTGGGCCCATCCTTGTGACTGCTGAGATTTTTTCGGGGTTGGCCTCGATCCCCCGTTGTGAGACAATGTAGCCAAGTAGCATGCCCCGAGGCACACCAAAGACACACTTCTCGGGGTTGAGCTTCACATTCTTGGCCCGGAGGCACTCGAACGTGGTCTCGAGGTCGCTGATGAGGTCCCCGACTTTCTTGGTTTTAACCACGATGTCATCGACGTAGGCCTCGACGGTTTTGCCTATGTGTTCGCCAAAGATATGCTGCATGCAACGTTGGTACGTTGCCCCGGCGTTTCGAAGGCCGAAGGGCATTGTAACGTAGCAATACATACCAAAAGGCGTAACAAAAGAGGTAGCGAGCTCGTCGGATTCTTTCATCCTAATCTGGTGGTAGCCGGAATACGCATCGAGAAATGAAAGTACTTCACACCCCGCAGTGGAATCGACAATCTGATCAATTCTAGGTAAAGGAAATGGAACTTTTGGACAAGCTTTATTCAGACCAGTGTAGTCTACACACATCCGCATTTTTCCATTCTTTTTCCTAACTAGTACAGGGTTAGCTAGCCACTCTGGGTGAAATACCTCCTTGATGAACCCGGCCGCCAAAAGCTTGTGCACCTCCTCGCCGATGATCCTGCGCTTCTCCTCGTCGAAGCGGCGCAGGCGTTGCTTCACCGGTCTGGACCCGGCCTGGATCTCCAAGGCGTGCTCGGCGACCTTCCCTCGGTATGCCCGGCATGTCCGAGGGTCCCCACGCAAACATGTCGATGTTTGCGCGGAGAAAGTCGACGAGCACTGCTTCCTATTTAGGCTCGAGGCTGGCACTGACGGTCAGCGTCTTGCCATTGGTCGAGGTCGGGTCGACGGGTATCTGCTTGGTGTGCTCTGCCGGCTCGAAGGTGCCAGCGTGGCGCTTTACTTCAGGGGCCCCCTCGGTGGCCAGGGCGGCTAGGGCCTCGAGCGAGTCGAGCTGGACGTTTGCCTCCCCACGCTCGACGCACTCCACGTCGCAGTGGTACGCGTGCTCGTAGGATGTGTCGACGGTGATGACCCCCTTTGGCCCCGGCATTTTGAGCTTCAAGTACGTGTAGTTGGGAACCGCCATGAACTTGGCGTAGCCTGGCCGGCCGATGATGGCGTGGTAGGTCCCTTGGAATCCAACCACCTCGAAGGTGAGTGTCTCCTGGCGGAAGTTAGCCGGCGTGCCAAAGCAAACCGGCAGGTCGATGCGCCCGAGGGGGTGGGCCTTCTTCCCTGGTACGACTCCGTGGAACCCCCCGACGCTGGGTCGGAGCTGACCCTCTGAAATCCCCAGGAGGTCGAGGGTCTCGAGGTATATGATGTTGAGGCTCGAGCCCCCATCCATCAACACCTTGGAGAACCGTACGTCGACGATGACGGGGTCGACGACGAGGGGGTACGCCCCCGGGTTTATGACACGGTCCGGATGGTCGTCACGGTCGAACGTGATCGGCGCATCAGACCAGTCAAGGTACCGGGGGGCGTCGTGGCCGAGTGCAAAGATCTCCCGGCGCTCCTTCTTTCTTTCTCGAGCTGAGAGCCCGACGGTCGGCCCCCCCGTAGATCATGTAGCAGTCGCGCACCGGTGGGAAGTTGCCGTCCGTGTCCCCACCACCGCGCCGATTGTTATCCTTGCCCTTAGGCGTGTCCTCTTTCTTATCGCCGAGCTTGGAGTAGTAGCCTTTCAACAGTCGGCAGTCCTTTAACTTGTGATTTACGGGGCCCCTGTGATAAGTGCAGGGGTCCTCGAGCATCTGGTCGAAAACAGCCCCGTCAGGGGGGCCTCGGGGCTTCTTAGGCTCGAGGGCGCCTGCGAGCACCTCTTCGTCGTCGTCGTCATTGGCGTCGCGCTTCGCCTTCTGACCTTTGCGTTTGTTCTTCTTCTTTTTGTTGCTGTTATTGTTGTCGTTCTTGGCGTCGTTGCCCTTGTTCGAGCCCTCCGGCGCGGTCACCGCCTTACCTTTGTCCGTGGAACGGCCAAAGAAGGCCCCCACTGCCTCGTCGCCTGAGGCAAAGCTGGTGACGCGATCCATCAGGTCCTCGACCGTCCTGGGACGGTAGCGTCCTAGCTCATGAACTAGCTCTTGGCATGTCGTGCCCGCGAGGAACGCTGAGATGACGTCCTCATCAGGCACGTGGGGGAGCTCGAGGCGCTGCTTCGAGAACCGCCGAGCAAAGTCGCGGAGGGGCTCGTCCGCCGCCTGCCTGCAACGCCGTAGGTCCCAGGGGTTGCCTGGGCGCACGCAAGTCCCCTTGAAATTCCCGTCGAAGACCCTGACTAGGTCGGCCCAGTCGTCGATCCGATCCGGCGGGAGCCCCTCGAGCCACCGGCGGGCGGTGTCCGAGAGGTAAAGTGGGAGTTGGCGTATGATCACACGGTCGTCGTTCTTCGCTCCGCCCAGTTGGCAGCCTAGGCGGAAGTCCGAGAGCCAGAGCTTGGGCTCGACCTCCCCGTCGTACTTCACGATGTTGGTCGGCGGTCGGAAGCGGTCGGGGAGGGTTGAGCTGCGGATGGCCCGGCTGAAGACTCTGGGGCCCGGGGGCTCGAGGACTTGCCGGTCCTCGTCGCTGTCGTAGCGCCCCCCTCGATGGGCGCTATAGCCACGCTCCTGGGCCCCCTTGTCCTTGCGCCGGCGGTTGATGTCGTTGCGGGCGTCGTTGGGGTCTCGAGGTGGCCGGTTGTCGATGATCCGTTCGCGGACTGGCCTAGCTCGAGAGGCGTCCGGCTGGTGGACGGATGCCTCGCGCTCGTTGCGGGGCGTGTCCGCCGGCTTCCCCGAGGCTGCTCCGCGCCGGCGTGACGCCGAGCTCTCGGCCTGCTGCACAGCGGCTGTCTCGAGGAGGTTCTTCATTTCCCCAAGCATGCGCCTGGCGTCGGGGTTGGAGACGGCGGGTAGATCACGGAGCATCATCGCCGCCGCCACCACGTTCTGCCCGGCTCGCGGGAAGCATACCTCGGGGCGTGCTGGTGCCCCGTCCTCGAGGATCCGCCGGTGGACCTCTCGAGCCCGACCTCGAGCTCCGGCTCCTCGGGGCTGGGGTGGTTCCTGCATCAGAGTTTGCCGGAGCTGCAGCAGGTGTCGCCGTTCTTCCTCGGCTTTGGTGATTGCCTCCTGCACCTGCGCGAGTTGCGCCGCCCGGCCGTCGTCGTGCTGAGGCGGTGCAGCCGGTGCTGGAGGTTCGTTCCTCCCCTGAACACGTGATCCGCCTGCCGCGGCCACGTCGCTGGGGCCCTCTAGATCGAGCGCGGCCTGCCGTCGTCGCCCTCGTCCTCGGTATCGCATACGACCCCCTCGAGTTGGAAGCACTCCCTGGTGGGATCCCAGAGGTCGGGGTCGTGGTAGTCGTATTCGTCGGAGTCGGAGCTGTTGACGGCGTGCCGCCTTGGCAGATGCTGGGACCGCAGCTCGCGGTACCATTCTCCGACGGTGGATCGCCGGGGAGGCTCGATGGCTCGCGAGAAGCCGCGGTCGACGTACGCGGGGTGGACGATCTCCAGGTTGGCCATGGCCTGCAGTAGCACGCCCGGGCGCTCCTCCTGGCCTGCCGGCGGTCGGTCCCGACGGCGCTCGTTGAGCTGGCGGGCGTAGGCTGCTGCGGAGCTGTCGAGGCCGAACGGGAACCGCCGGCGTCGAGCGCGGTACACCCCGTGCGGGAGGAGGCTGGGTGGCGTCGACGGTGCACGGCTCGGAGGCCTCTGGCCTAGGCTCCTGGTCCGTGCGCATGATGAACGCGAAGTCGCTGGGCTGGGCGCGGGCGCGCCCTGGAAGTCTCCGGCCGTGCGCCGGGCAGGCTCCTCCTTGGGAACTCCGCGCCGGCCACGGGGAAGTGGGTGTACGCCGCCGGCACGGCCTGTGCCTGGCGACGATGGTGACGACGGCGCCGCTCACGGGGTGGCGACACGTGGTGGTGTGGGCGACGTGCCACGCTCCTCGCACGGGGTGGCGTGACACGCCCTCCACTCGGGCCCTCCATGGAGAGCAAGGTCGGCTCGTTGCCATTGTCGGTGGCCAGGAACTCGAGGCTCCCGAACCAGATGACGGCACCGGCAGAGAACGAAGGAGTCGAAGCAGCCATCCAGGAAACAACGAGAAACCGACTCGACACGCGAAGCCCCCTACCTGGCGCGCCAACTGTCGGTGTTTCGAACCCGGGGGTATGACACCAACGAGTAATGTGATCGCGTGCTCTCTTCCTGGATGGTGATGCAAGATGACACAAGGATTTATCCTGGTTCGGGCAAAGAAGGCCCTACGTCCAGCGGGGGAGGAGGTTCTTGTATTACTTGCACCTAAGTGCTTGTACAGGGGCGAATACAAGCTCAATGAGCGTGGACCGGAGTCCGGACTCGAGTGTGTACGTGTGTGGACTTGTGTGTTGTCTCTCGGAGTTGTGTAACCGTGGACTCGCGTCTTGTCCCTCGCGCGAAGGGCCCTGGCGTCCCCTTTTATAGAGCAAGGGGAGGCCAGGGTTACACAAGGGTATTACAGGTGTCGGGGCGTACGATGCCCAATACGGAGAGGGGTAGGAACCCTGTCTTGTCGGGGCCACTGGAGCCGACGTGGGCGTTGCTGTTGAGGCGTCCTTGGGGCGTGGCCTCCATTCCGGGCGCGGACGTGATGGCGTGCCGATGTAGAAGCCGTACAGCACCCATTCCGGCACGTACAGGACACGGCGGGGTCCCTCCGGATCTTGGGGGTAACCTGTCTTCCAATAGCATGAAAGCATGTTAGGGGCTCGAGGGGCGCGGAGCCGGCCTCGAGGTGGCCGCATACGGGGGGCTCGAGCCCCCGCAGGTATGGACAAGTCCCGTGAAAATTGATTGAGCAGTGGGCATCCGGGCCTCGAGACGTGGCTTGGACGTGCAACAGCGTAGGGTATGGGTTAATAGTGTCCGTACTGGTGCCCTTTTGCCCATGCTTGTGGTGAAAACGAGACTTGACTTTGCCCTGGATACTGTGGTACACGTCGGGCTGCAGAGGACGTGACTGGAGTAGGTGGGTGTAATTAAATGCGCGGTATGGGCTGTCATCCGATGCCTGCGCCGCTCGAGGGAAGCATAAGCGCCTCGAGGGATAGGCTGCTGTGCCAGAGAGGCTCGAGGTCCCCTGCGTGGGGTCTCGAGGTATGGTGTTCGGCTGTGGGGGGCTCGAGCCCTAAATCCAGGACTCGAGGTTTTAGTGGGGCGCTCGCCCGGGGCCTGGCTTTGGAGGGCTCGGGCGAGATGGAGAACGGGCGTCAGCCCGAGGCCTGGCTCGGTGAACTCGGGCGAGACGGAGAGCGCGCGTTCGCCCGAGGCCTGGCTTGGTGGGCCAGCGTTGTGGGCCTCGAGGGTTGGTCTCTTTAAGGGGTTAGACTAGTCAGGTTTGTTATTTACAGGCGTTCTAGGTTTAACCTATTAGTTTGCGTTGATTGGGGGTACCCCTTTTGTGGACCCCCGACACCTTGCTAAAAGTTTCTCCTGGATTTTATCTCATCCCACCACTAGCCAAATATTTGTTAGTCAAAACCACAAAGAGCTTTGTTTGTGTTGAGCTTTGTTAGACCTCATAGATCTTAGTAGAGAAGCTTATCATTTCTTTTGATCAAGATACACACATCCACCATAAATTGCTTACTCTCCACTTTGGAAGTTTGCAACCACCAAATAAATTGCTCATTCTCTACACTGGAGATATGCAATACCTTGCCAAACGTTCCATTGCTAGCCTTATGCTATTCCTACACTGGGAATAAGCATTTCTCTCTTCCCCCTTTTCATTTCTAAAATCCTTTCCTATAAACAATCTGGGGAAATCTAGAACTAAAAAAAGATAATATATAATTATATATTATATAAAGAGGTGAGCAAAGTAGCTCAAGAGAGGACTATGTCCTAAGAAAATGTGAGGACACATTTTTGTCTACTCACTATGTATCAAAAAAGAGAGAGAGAGTTATCATTAGCTCTAGACCCCAGAAATTAACTAGGAAGGATTATGAAATATCTCTCTATACACTTCCACATAACCACACATGCACATCTTGATCAATATTTATGATTTGTTGCTCTTTGTGATCTGAGTGTCTAGCTTAGCAACAAACATTATGCAATTTGCTCATGATTCTTAGCCTACCTATAACTCCACATATCATTCTTTAGAAATAGGAGAGGCTACATTTTGGCCTAAGTGAGGATTTAAACACCATTGAGTGATTGAGTGAATCTTGGAGGACTTAAGCAAGTTTTTATGTTTTGAAAACCTTCAAAAAACTCCAGACAGAATCCTAGTCAAACCTAAGCAAGATAAAAGTTTCATATCTACTGCTTTATTTCACTCTTGCATGTTTGAAGTGAAAAGCTATAAGCCCCACATTGCTATGATAAATGATATACACTAAGTTATTTCTCACTATACAATATGCACTTGTATACATCTTAAGTTGCTATCTATTTCATGCTCAATGCTTAAACCGCATTGTTGCTCGAGGACGAGCAACAGGTTAGCTTGGGGGAGCTTATTAATGGTCCTTAAACACTTGTTTTATCATCAACATTTTACCCAAAAAGTCAACAAAAAGGCATGAAAAGTAGTCAAATAGGTTTCCAACTAACCAAATTCCACATGTCCATAGATTTTTATTTGAATGCAGGATTTGGACCAAATTTGGAGAATGGACCCACCAGGGGCCGAGCCACTCACCAGGGCCCATTTGGGCCCTAGTGGGGTGGCGCCCGCCACCCCTAGGTGGCGCCCACCACCAAGGAGAGGCCCAAACTCTCCCCTGCCACGTCACTGATCCATGTGACCACCCCAGGGCCAAATCTTAGCCCTTGGTCACTAGGTCGGTGGCATCGGAGGGCTAAGAAGAGATATCACGTGGATCATGACCTAATTGCCCATGTGACAGTTATTTGGACATGCAACCGACCTTGGAACCGCCTTGGAGGAGTCCCTGGAGACCGTAGGATCAATGACGGTGCATCCAAGGGCCAGGGGGGTTGCGGCCGCCACCTAGGGCTGGCGCCCGCCACTAGAGTTTTCCCTAGGTCGGTTGGCTGCCCCCTATAAATACCCCCCTGAAGGTGTCACTTCACTTCAAGCAAGGAAAGGAAGGAAGAAGCAAAGAGGAAAGCAAGGCTAAAGCTAGAGAGCTAATAGCTTAGGATTTAGCCAAGCTTAGGCAAGTAGGTAGCTAGTAGAGCAAGACATCCTTGCCTCATTGCCCTCGCGGAAGCGCTGCTCAAGGCTTAGCTCAAGAGTAGAAGCGTGCGAGTAATCGGTCCTGGAGTTGGGAAGAGTCTTTCTTCATATCCAGTTCAGGTTTTGCTCCTGTAACTCAAGCACTTTACTATATTCTAGTTCATCATTTCAAGTATTACTTTATTCTACTTACCAGTATTGAGTAGTATACTTGATTGATTGCTTGAGTACCTAGCTATCCTACATTTCAATTCACTTAGCCATAGTAGTTAATCTCTAGTATGCTTAGTGTTTGATCTTTGCCAATAGGTTGCTTAGTTAGTTTAGTGTTTATCTTATTAAGTCAAGTATTTGCTCTGACGTCCGCAAGAGTGTCTCTATTCTAGGCCAGGATAGAGATAGTTAGAATATAATTAGGCGTGGTGCTTAGTTATAGACTTACCTTCAGATACGGCTAGACCCCCGGATAGCTGTGGTAGCAAGCAGGTGGTGACAGCCCTGTGCGCCTTGAATTCCACCACGTAGTTGGTCTAGTTTAACAGTAAGGCTCGTTGTGCTAGCGTTCAACCTAAGTCAGTGGTAAAGGCTAGTACATCTCGGTACTTGACAAGATAGGAATAAAACTATACTTAACTTGGTTGCTTATTTGGCATTTGCCTATCTTGCTTCATAGTTATCTAGGAGTAGTTATTAGTTATTAGTTAGTTATTAGTTATCCTTAGTTATCTTTTCCCCTAACCTATCCATCCACCTTACCTTAACCATTCATTTCATCCTTACCTATCCACTCATAAATTCTTTCTAGCCTTTCACCTCTCTTCTCTTCTCTCCTTTTCCCTTTCTTATTCTTCGACTCTCATCCCCTCCTTGACTCGACTCATACACCACCCTAGCCTTCCTTTGGGATCAAATAAATCGACACCTGGTACTCCCAGGCGAAGTGCTACTACGATAGTTCTGTGCGCTTGCAGAATCTCCTCTAGGTAGATTGCAATCTCTCTAGCTAGCTCCTACTAGTGCCGGGATTGACAACCCCATTTGACATTAGTAGATAGCTGCTTTAGCTTCACTCCTTTAGGTATAGTGACCGGACTTGCTACAAGCATTTCTGGCGCCGTTGCCAGGGATAGATTCCATAGTCTACTCCTAGTAACGATGTTAGCAAGTGTCAACAAGCATTTCTGGGCCGTTACCGGGGATAGTTGCCTAGCTCTATCTTTAGTGAAGTTAAGAACTACCAACAGGCGTCTTTGCGAGTGCCAAGGGGAGCACACGGCAAAAAAAGTTGCCCTAACAGCGGGTCAGGGTTGACGGCGCATTTGCCGAGTGCCGTGTCAGCGGGCACTCGACAAAGACTATTTTTTTAAAAAAAACTTTGCCAAGTGCTTACCGGTTGGCGCTCGACAAAGACTAATTTTTTTTTGGAAAAAAACTTTGCCAAGTGCTGCTGGGCTGGCACTCGTAAGACGAATTTTTTTGAAAAAAAATCTTTGCCGAGTGCTCTGCCACTTGACACTCAACAAATGTAATAAAAAACTTTTTTTCGAAACTTTTTGCCGACTGCCTTGGTCTTGGCACTCGACATAGTGTTGCCCTTTGCCGAATGCCTTGGTCATAGCACTCGGCGCCACTCGGCAAAGGGCCTCTATGCCGTGCGTTACACTCGGCGAAGGTAGAAATTTTGTTTTTTGCTTCATTTTTTGTACCTGCAATGCAAATCACATATATTTCACAGAAACATCACAAATCATCCACAAATCATCACAATATAATCCAAAAATAGTTCTCCCATATAATCCAGAAATATCATAAATCATTCATACCCGTCACAATAGCCCACAACATCACATAGTCCTCACAAATAGTCCACAAACGTCACATAGTTCTCACAAATAGTCCACAAACATCACATAGTCCTCACATAGTCCTCACAAATTGTCTCAATTACCTCTATCCAGCACCTAGATTCAAATTCCGTAATGCATTGCATATGCATAGTTGTTGTTTTGTCGTTTCTTTTCGGTTATGTTTTGAGCAATCGCTGTGGTCGTCCACCGCTAGGGGGAGCATTTGAGGCTCCTAATGGTTGTGTCCCCTAGTTTTGGTGGCCACATGTTGTCTCCTTGGGTTTTAATTGCCTATTTTACCAAAAAATGCTATGTACCCTATGGCAAAATATTTATAAATTGAGGGTTTATGCGAGGATGCTCATACTAGGTTCCAACTGGTGTTTATTTGCCTCTTATTTGAGTTGGAACTTGGTTGGGAGAGTGAGCCGCAACGGAGATCTTCGAAACTGTCCATCATGTAGCATCGGACGCTGCATCAGACGCTGCATCGGACGCTCCCAGCGTCCGATGCCTTGCACTGTACACAGCTCCGGCTGGAACAGTGTCAGGGTAGCGTCCATTGCTCCCTCAACGGAGCGTCCGGCGCCTCATCGGACGCAGCCCAGCGTCCGATGCTTAGGCAACGGACGCGTCCGATGTAAACTGGACGTTTCTGGAGCTCTCTGAGTGGACATCGGAGCGTCCGATGCGTTATCACCGGCGCGTCCGATGCTCCTTTTAGCGGCGCAGTTCGTGCTCTCATTGACTATTGGGACCCACACATCATACCTTGTCTTCCTCCTCGCGCCGCTCGATCCCACCCGCCCATACCCGCGCGCGCCTCCTAAACCCTAACCCTAACCAGTGCATCGCCGGCCGTCGTGCCCCACCCTCTCGCGGCCCTCGCCGCCGGCCGCTAGCCTCGCCGCGCCCGTGCCCCTACTCGCCGGCCGCTTCCCCTCAGTCGGCCGCCGTGCACCGCCGCCTCTCCACTCACCCACACGTGTGCTCGCCGGTGTTTCGAGCCACCTCGCCGGAGTCCAGTCTTCGGCCGAGCGTCTTCGCCGGAGCTCTCCATCGTCCTCGAAGCTCTCCTCTCCCCTCCGGCGATCTTCCTCCCGGCAGCCCGTCTCCTCTCAATGAGTACCACCCTTTTCTCCTCCATATCCATGCCCCCAAGGTGTTCGTCGTATTGCTTCAACGACCGTTCATCAAGTTTTTGACCCCTGTTTTGACCCAAACCTTTTGCAGACACCTTGGTGTGCCGTTTGGACCCTGGAACGTCATTCCTCACCTTGTGCTGGGTTCGTGTCGTCGGTCGTCAGGTAGCAAAGCCAATTTCTCATTCTTATCCAATTGCTTTGCTTCTGATAGGTCTCGCTTCTCTCTAGAATATATATGCTTATCTATCCCATCTATTCTCGCAGCAGAGTCTGTGCTCGTTGACAGCTTGGCAGTTGGGCAGTGTCAGTTAACCCGGGGCCAAGCCCGCGGGTAAGGATTGAGGCCAAGCCTCACTAGTGATAGCGACAGCTGGTCAGTGTCAGGGGGAGTTGTCTGTGTTGTTGCTCAGTTGTGTTGTCAGTTTGGTTGTCAGGGTCAGTGGATCTTTCAGCGACAGTCCAGGCTTCTTTCAGAGGCCATTTTTGCGTTCTTGTCAGCCATGCCGCGCTGCAAGAACGTCGGTGGTGGTCCTGGAGACTCTCCTCCACGATGCCCCCCTTCCGGTCAGAGGCCTGGGAAGGCGAAGCTGATCACGCACCGGAAGCGATCCAGAGACGAGCGAGAGGCAGCCCAGGCTCAGGCAGTGGCAGACGCCGCAGAGCGTGCAGAGCGAGGAGGCAGTGCGGGCGGACTTCAGATTGAGGATCAGCTGTCCCCCGAGCAGCGCAGAGCGATCGAGGAGGTCGAGCGTCGGCACGGCTCGCCGACTGGCACGCTCATGGCTGCCGGTCGTTGGACGACGTTCACCTCGCCTGGAGTTGAGCCCGAGAGCTCAGGGCAGGGCCAGGCAGAGGCCGAGGCAGTAGCGGCACTTGAGGCAAAGGCTCCAGCGGCAGAGGCACAGGAGGAGGTTCCTGTGGAGGTTCCCCAGCGTCGGTCCACGCGGACCAGGACAGCGGTGCCACCCCGGCCCGACGTCCCTCTACGAGGAGCACGTGCTCCGTCGCAGCGTGCGCCTCCGCCGATACCGCGACTGGACCTCAGGGGTGCCACTTGCTCACAGATCCAGACATTTAGGCTCGTCCTAGTCGAGCAGTGGTTCCCGCGGGAGAGACAGCAGCAGGCTGGTCCGTCGTTCTACATAGTGCTGCAGGAGGACTTCTACCAGGGCTACAGGAACGCCGGGATTTCTTTGCGACCTCAGCGTGTTTGTTCTCTTGAGGCGATAGTTGCAGCAGCTGGCGAGCAGATCCATCCCACACTCACCTATTTACCTGGTCTGGCAGATCTACTATGGCGGTCTGGCTCATATGTTGAGGACTGGGTATTTCAGTTTTATGCTTCATTGTGGGTACACCCAGACCGAGAGACTATTGAGTTCGCACTTGAGGGGGACCACTACAGACTGTTCTCATCCGAGATCTGGGATTGGTTTGGATTGACACGATCACAGACCCGGATCCACGACTTGTGTTACGACCGGACGGAGCCACCCCGCCGCCCTCACGGTGGTGCATAGCCTTCGACAGACTTGGTTCGCCCGTGCTTCACAGAGCCATTCAGCGAGGGTTCGAGTCGCACTCCTAGGGACCTTACCCCTACAGCTCGGATCCTCAACGCGATCCTCAGGCGGACCTTGCTTCCCAGGGTGGGCTTCGGAGAGGGTCTTTCCAGGCTGCAGCTTTGGTTACTTGCGTATATGATCAGGCAGCAGGAGTTTGACGTTTGGGACGTGATCCTATGTGAGATTGAGGACACTGTAGCAGAGGGCATCAAGGCCCGCCGACAGCTTCCATATGCTCATTGGATTTCATACATTCTTTGGAAGGTCGCTGCCACCACTGGTACCCGCCTCAGTCAGTCACTCACTGGTTCTGCGACCGTATTCCCGGAGTATAACATGAGTCAGCTATTGGGATACGGTCGGGACCGCAGGCAGCCAGAGCAGCAGGCACCGACTAGTTCACGCCAGAGACCTGAGGTGCCAGAGTCAGCTCTGCAGCAGGACGAGGTCGTTCAGGCCCTCGCAGAGCAGGAGCTTGCCGATCTCGAGGGTGGTGACCCACACGTAGTCTCGGATCCCACGGACAGTTCAGATGAGGACTACCAGCTCCCGCCTCGCTACCAGCCGCGTGCACACGACCACCAGGCAGGGTCCAGCGGTACTGCTTCCTCCGATCCAGCGCTCCTTGCTATTCTAGCACGAATGGAGGAGCAGCAGAGGACTGTCACTCAGGACGTCCAGAGGCTTGCACAGGAGCAGCAGCGGTTGGCCCAGCAGCAGGCACTTGCACAGCAGTAGGCTCAGGAGCGCTTAGACGCCCTGCAGCGTCAGATGATGGCCTTACAGCAGCAGACCTTGAGCTTTATGGAGCGACTAGCCAACCACCGGTCCCTCCACAGCCGTTCCGCCCGCCACCACAGTTTGGTCAGCAGCAGCTGCAACTCCAGGGCCCCAGCTCCTCGCAGTTTACGAGCTTTACTCTCCAGGCGGGGCCCCGCTCTTCAGTCCGCTACGGACAGGATTCACTCCTAGGCCGACCGAGTCTCTCTACGCTACGACGACCTCCGTGACACGAGACCTGTCGGCCACCTTCAGCGAGCTCACTGGGTTTCCCATGCCAGATCTGCAGGACCCAGTCCAGACGTCTACAGCTCCAGTTACTTCTACTACCGAGACCCTCCCGAGCTCAGTAGCGTCCTCAGAGCAGACGGAGCCCGTCCAGTCAGAGACCACGACGACCGTGCAGGCTGAGTTACCTCCGATACATGAGCTTCCGCACTCCACTACTCTGCTTGACACTACTACAGAAACTGCAACGGAGTCAGTGCCAGAGTCAGAGCAGGCAGAGCAGTCCGTCCCGGAGCAGACCCCGACCGCTTCTCAGCAGCTTCCAGCTCTAGAGGGCCAGCAGGCTACCGGCGACTCGTCCTCTGACTCTGAGGCCCTCCTTCAGCAGTTCGAGTTCACGCAGAGGACTCCGAAGACGGCACCTGACTCGTCTACACCACCTCCGCCCTCCGACGCTTAGTTTGGCGCTTGATGCCAAAGGGGGAGAGTGGCCGAGTATAGCGATAGGGGGAGTGATGTGAGAGGGTTTTGATATCTTATGTTGTGTTTCGCTCACATACGCTCTTTACTTATCGGATCTTTTGTGCATATTTATGTTATATACTTATGCTATGGATCTCATGACATGTTTGTGCTCACTATGATATTATATATGACATGTCCTTTCGCTGTACTCGACTACTTGTGCTCAATTCTCATTTGTTATGTATTCGAGCTATTTACTCTTGCACTTGCTATTCACTCTAACTTGTTGAGTGCAGGATGTTGGCATGATATGTATGAGCTTGCCCCTAATCATTTTCCCTTATTCATTGCAAGTTCATAAATGTCATGATTTGAAAACCTCTTCTCTCTATACTCGATCTCGTGTTGTCATCAATCACCAAAAAGGGGGAGATTGAACGCATCTTGGCCCCTAGTGGGTTTCGGTGATTGGATGAAACACAAGATTACTGTGACTAACGTGTGTTTTGCAGAAACAGGGATAAGTTAGGTCACGGTAATGGCGACGATACGGGCATATGGAGTTCATGTCCCCTGGTGATGGAAATCGTTTCGGTTTTCAAAGGACGGACGACGAAGACGGTGGTAGGCTAGGCTAAGTGTCACATGGTGTTGGAGGACACTTAGGTAGTCTTAGGTCTTTGTTTTTTCCTTTGGCCGTACTATAAAGAGGGGTGTGAATCAGTAGCTTGACCTAGATGAGTCTATTGAGGTAGGTGTGGTGCACACTTGTTATTTCATAGCCCTAGGTAGCTCAGAGAGATGCCTTATGTCGAGAGGAACAAAAGTCGTTAAGACCGCGTCACGATCTGAGTTGATCTTGCCCTTGGTATGGGCATCGGATGCTGGATCAGTGGGCATCGGAGGCTCCGATGCCCACACCGACCTAGGGTTTGGTCTGGTGCGTGGCATCGGAGGCTCCGATGGTGCCACATCGGATCGTCCGGTGTCACTGTTCACTTGGGAGTGAACTGTGGGGGGCATCGGACGCTGGCATCGGACGCTGAGGGCCAGCGTCCGATGGCCATGCAGAGAGGTTCCAGAGAAGTCCTTTTGGCATCGGACGCGTCCGATGCAAGGGCATCGGAAGCTCCCCAGCGTCCGATGCTCCATAAACATGTCTGATAAACTGGTACAGTCGACCGTTGGTCGAGGTCATCGGCGCGTCCGATGCTAGGCATCGGAGCGTCCGATGCCCCCGCAGAAACCCAGTTTTGTCCTGTTTTTGGATGGCCGGTTGGGGGAGTATATATACTTCCTTCCCTCCATCCATTTGAGTGTTCTTGCCACTTCTATCAGCTGAGAAACACCTTGTGAGTGTGAGTGAGTGCAAGAGCCCTAGTGAGGTTGAGTGATTTGCTAATTGTGAGAATTAGACACCTCCTAGTGAGAATTGAGTAGCAAGTGTGCATCCATCCATCTCTTTGGCCTTGTCTTGGTCAAGTGAGAGTTCTAGCTTGTTACTCTTGGTGATCGGCATCACCTAGACGGCTTGGTGGCGATCGAAGAGCTTGGTGATCATCCGGAGGCTTTGTGGATGACCCAAGCCATGTTGTGACCGGTAGCGAGCGATTCACCGGGCCGGAGTGGCGAAGAATCAGCTTGTAGTGAGCACTTGATCCTTGCGCGGATCAAGGGGGAGCGATACCCTTGCGCGGGTGCTCCAACGAGGACTAGGGGGGTGTGCTGACACCTCGATACCTCGGCAAAAAGATCGTCGTGTCATCTCTACTCTCTTCTCTACGCATTTACCTTTGAGCAATTCAATTCCGCATTTAGTTGTTGTTCTTTCATAAGTTGAATTGTCATGCTAGAGTAGAAATGGTTTAGCGATAGTCTTTTGTGCAATTGATTCTTGTCAAACACACTTCTAGGCACTAGGGGGTTAATTGGGGCTTGATAGGTTTTATTATCACAAGAAGTTTTAGAAAAGCTCAATTCACCCCCCCCTCTTGGGCATCTTGATCCTTTCAGCCGCTGGCCTACTCGAGCCTGTAGTGGCTGCCCTGGGAGGGCTAGCCGCCAGCCTCCATCAATGGCATGGAGGTGGCATGAGCTCGCAGGGCATATGAATGGTATGAGTATCATGGACTTGATTAAGGCCTCCGTCGAGGAGCTCGACACCCTGAGGCCTAGGGTCGGTGTACAAAGCTGCCATGCACAACAACATGACTGTGATCGTGGCCGTGAAGTGCTTGCGGCGGCTGCCGGCCAGGGCCTGATGCAGCGGCTGCCGAGGCCTGATGCAGCGGCGGCGCTCCTGTGCTCGCTCGTCCTCGGATCACTAAATTTTGTTTTTTAGAGTGAAATTATAGGATACTCTTGGAGATCATCTTCTTTTTTTTCTTCCAATATCTTTTTAGGAGTTAGGAAACATGTAGTTTTTAGGAGAAATATTTAGGATACTCTTGGAGATGCTCTTTAAGTCACATTCCTTGCAGTGAACGAAGCAATAATAATGATACATTGATATAGAATGAAGAACCCTTTGCCCACTGGAAACACTGACCAGGAAGCCTCCCCTCTGGCGCGGACACTGCTCAGCTACTGCGACAACAACCCGTCTACTACTCCCTCCGTCCACAAATGATATTCGTATTAGACTAGTCAAAAAGTCATACAAAATATACTTTGACCATTAATTTCTCTTGTAATATAAAGTTGGTGGCTAAAAACTCAATAGCATCTTAGAGACACTTTTAACACGAATCTATTGATGTAAGTTTTATACTCTAAACTTTTATACAATTTGATTAATTGTTGGTCAAAATTTATAAACTTTGACTTTTTGACTAGTCTAATACGAACATCATTTGTAGACGGAGGGAGTATATTCCATTGGAATTATTTATGGAACATCACCTCCCTGTGTCATGCAATTGACAAAACATATAAGTACATAGACTTGACTGATCAAATGAGCACCTAAGCAGAGAAAGGACAATGACCTCAATCCCCTTAGCACTTGCTAACTAGATATGTCAACGGGGCCCCGTTCCCCGATTCCCCACGGGGAATTCACCCATTAGGGGACGGGGATGGTACAAAATTTATCCCCACGGGGAATTAAATGGGGGAAAATCATCCCCATAGGGTATGACGGGGACGAGGATGGTATGCAGTCCCCCGTCCCCGTTCCCCGCGGGGACCCGAAATGCTTAAGGTCCACGTAAGAAAAGTTTAATTTTTATGTACATTTAGAAGACTATGTCTTATGTGAATACGATTTATGATAAATTATTGATACATATGTCTATTTATTATTTAAAATCATGTGTTATTTACTTATGTATATTTGAGATTTATTGTCTTACTTTGTAAAATGTCTACTTTATTTTCATTTAGTATATTGTTGATGCGGGGACGGGGATCCCCGCGGGGATAAATCCCCGAGCGGGGACGGGGATGAGGAAGAATTGTTCCCCGCGAGCCTTCACGGGGACGGGGATGAGGAAAAATTTCCCCCGCGGGGACGGGGATGGGGTAGTAACCCCCCACGGGGAATTCCCCGTTGACATCTCTATTGCTAACCGGAAGAAATCTGAGTACTCTCTCCGTCCCACTCCGTCCCATTAAAAGTGTCATTTTAGACTTTTAGAATTTTTGTTTGACTGTTCGTCTTGTTCAAAAAAATTCTATAAATATTATTTATTTTATTATGATTTATTTTATCATTAAATATACTTTAATGATGATTTATTTATTTATTTTATTATTTGTCTACAATTTTTAAATAAGACGGGCGGTCAAATAACAAGTCTGAAAAGTAAAGACACTTTTAGGGCGTGTTCGTTTGCACACATCGAACGTTGCGGCCCTAGTTTCGCCTATTAAAAATATAGTAATTAAAAAACTAATTTGTCAGCCGGAGACTAATTCACGAGACGAATCTATTAAACTTAGTTCATGATTTGACAATGTGGTGCTACAGTAAACATTCACTAATGATGAATTAATTTACCTTAATAGATTCGTCTTAGTAATTAGCATATGGTCCTGTAATTAGTTTTATAATTAGTTTATTTTTAATAGACAAAACTAGTGCCGCAACGTCCGATGTGACGGGCAAATTTTTTTTACCAGGGATCCAAACACCCCCTTAGGGCTTGTTTGGATGTACATGTATTTAGCTAAATCCACATGTATTGAAGTGTATTTGAACTAAGTTACACTCCAATCCATGTGGTTTGAGGTAGATACATGCGCATCCAAACAAGGCCTTAATAGGACGGAAGAAGTAAGTGATTTGTCCTTGCTAGGTTGGATCCGCTTCAATGCATTTACCAGACCCGTGAAAATGAAGTAAAAATCTGCCAGTTACTACTGGCCTAGAAAGTATAAGAAATTTAGACTGTACGTAAAGAAAATAGAAAAGCATTGGCTCCATGATTGAACTCAGTATCGAATCTTAAGCTTGCATCAGCTATGTACCAGAATCATGGCACTCATCGACGTGGACAAGGTCGAAAGCATTAACTTCTTAATAGAACAGAGTATGTGGCCCCGAGTGGAGGCAACGGGGCACGTGCGTCGTCGGGTCCGTCGGCGCAGGCTGGCATGTCGTGCCTGTGGGGGAAGGAGAGGGAGAACGGGCGGGCCGGTACGTCGTCCGACCTACTAGCGAACAGTGTCAGGATCGTAGGAGGCTAGGGTATAGATGGTCAACGGGCTGGGCCAGCCCGGGCCCAGGCCAACATGGGCTGATGGGGTCGGCCCGGCATGGCACGCTGTGCCTTTCGGGCCCTGCCTTATAGGGCCACAGGTCTAGCCTTTGACTTAGGCATGACCTGCTGGGCCATTTTTTAGGGCGGGCTGATCTGTGAAGCACGACCACTGCAGCGTGCTGGGCTAGTTCTGGGCCCTTGAGAAAGGGTGAGCGGCCGAAGAAAGAGGGGGAATGGGAAGAAGAGCGAGCAGCTACCGTCCGGTGATGTAAGTGTCTTCAACGAGGTGGAGCTCAGGCCGCAACGACCAACGAGCCAGAGACCGAGGCCGGTTCGGTGTTGCGCGAGGGAAGGGGAGGGAGCGTCCATGCTGGCCATCGATGCTCGACGCTCGGAGGAGAGGAGAGGCAGCGGTGCGGAGGATGTCGAGGGCAAGCCGACGAGGACCAAGGAGGCCTCCTATGTTCTCCGCGCTTGCCTCGCCCAATGTGAGGGAAAGGGAAGGGAAGCTGGAGAGGGGGCGTCTGCGGCGTAGATTGTGCCACTGTGGGATCGGGATGCAGCACGAGTGGGGGCTACACGGGCAATGGGGAGCGAAAGAGTATGGGAGAATTATTTATTTGCCCTAAAAAAAACTCTAGTTACTTATGTGGACTTTTTTCTTTTGAAGTTGTGTATATGGCCTCAAAACGAAACTTTGTTACTTATTTGGCCTTCCGTTAGATTTGAGGGCATAACGGTGTTAAGTATTGGGTAAAAAAACCATTTTGCCCCTGCACCTAAAAAAATAAAAAGTGTATAAAACAGTATATATATATATATATATTATATAAAGTATATATATATATATATTATAAAGTATATATATTATAAAGTATATATATATATTATATAAAGTATATATATATATATATTATAAACAGTATATATACATACTGTTTTTATATATACTGTTTATATATATACTGTTCATATATATATTATTTATATATATACTGTTTTTTTATTTTTTTTGGCGCAGGGGCAAAATGGTCTTTTTACTCAATACTTAACACCGTTATGCCCTCAAATCTAACGGAAGGCCAAATAAGTAACAAAGTTTTGTTTTGAGGCCATATACACAGCTTCAAAAGAAAAATGGCCACATAAGTAACCAGAGTTTTTTTGAGGGCCAAATAAATAATTCTCCCAAAGAGTATTATGTATAGGGAGGTCGGGGTGGGGTTTTAGCGGGCCAACCGTGGCTTAGCCTCTTAGCAGGCCACTGGCCAGGCCGCCATCGTGCCTGCCAACATGTTGTGTCGTGCCGGCCCACGTGCGTGGGGGTAAGGCTCAGGCACGACCTATTCCTTCGGGTCGGGCCGTGCTCGAGTTGGGCCAAAAAAGGGCCTTGTGTTGTGCCGTCGTGCCTCGGGCTACATGGATATTTAGAGGCTAGGGGTTTATCCAACTCATGCGGATAGGCTGGAGAGGCAGCGCCGAGGGGAAGCCGCACTGGCGTCGATCCGTGGGGCTAGGTGAAGCCGCTCCGTGGAGGCCGGGGAGCGCCGCTAGGGCACCGTCGCCTGCGTCGGGAGGAGAGAGAGAGAGAGTAAATAGGAGAAGGGTTAGGAAGCAGAATCTTTGGAATAGACAAACAACGAAAGCCCTCGTATATTTTTTGGTTTACTAGATTCAGACGAGAAGCGAGAGCTAAAAAGAAGCGGATGAGAAGGCACCGCTGAACGGAAGGTCGGACGGGTGGAAGAATTTGAGGTGATGTGGCACCAGTCTCTATGCGAGGAGCTGACACAATTTGTAGGGAGGAATACCTTGTTAAAGAATGTAGAAGACAGAAAGTGAAAGATGAAAAAAATTAAAGAAAATATTTTGCTGGTATCATATATAGTTTATTTATGATGGAACTTATGATAGAAGAAGCGAAATCGAAGAACCTTGTAGCAAGAGGAGAAACGACCACAAGAGATGGCTTTGTTACTTGATTAAAGATGACATACAACAATTTCATTTAGACAAATCTTAAGTGTAAAGTGAGAAGGACGGACCTGGTGCAAGCAGTAGAGTCTTATCTCCTGTGACCGGAAGGTCCTGAGTTTGAGTCGCGGTTTTCTCACATTTATGCGAGGGTAAGACTTTCAACTAAATACTCTTCCCTAGACCCCGCATAGAGCGGGAGATCTCCGACACTAGGTACACCGTTTAAGAGTAAAGCGAATTGAGAATAACTTAGCTGGTTAGATTTCTTGTGGTGGAACCTATAGATCCGGCTTCATGTTCTCGGCTTGACACGAGTACTCACATTTTTCTAGATTTATTCCAACATTTAATAACAATATTCTTTTAATGATAAACGAGGTGCCCATTTTTCATCAATCTCGAGATTTATCGGTCCATCTCAATTCTTCGGGGGGTACTCATAGAGGTAAAGTGTGTGTGCGTACCTTCATAAGCGTGAGTGTGCGCTCGTGTTTAATTGTCTACTTATGTAACCGAGTTTTGCAAAAAAATCTCAAGAGTAAAATATCTACAGCCATGGCTAGGATAGCCTCCCATGCTTTGTTAAGGAGAGAGTGGTTCGAGTAGTTGGGCTAGGATAGCCTCTCATGCTTTGTTAAGGAGAGAGTGCTTCGAGTAGTTGTTGGTTCCTTGTGATAGTTTCACATTTTAGTCCTTTATTAAAACATTTTTTTTGTAAACAGATCCGTTTAAAAACTTTGTTCAAAAATGAGATATAGGGTCGGCGTCATGTCTCATCCCATGACGCTGACCCCTATGTCCCATTTTAAACAAAGTTTTTAAACGGATCTATTTGCAAAAAATGTTTTTAAAGGGGCTAAAATATAAAAATACCACTTGGTTCCTTCCTGTTTGCCTTGACATGGTGGTTCGTGTCATTCTTCAAGTGCTTTTCAGTTTAGTTTTGTGTGGTTAGTCTTTGTGAGTCGTAGAGCTTTAATTACATCACCTTTGCATTTTCTCTTCTCCTACTCCATCTGTTTCAAATAAGTTATTTTAACGTTTTATTACATTCATTTTGTTACGTAGATACAAGTAATAAAAAATGATGTACCAAAAAATTCAAAACGACTTATATTAGTTTATAACGGGAGAGTAATATATATGATTTCATCTCTTGCCGGCCTTTGGATTTTTGTTGTTGTTGTTGTTGTTTTCTTTTGGTAGTCACTCATATTTTCAGCCTTTCAGGTGTGGCGATCGAAAAGGCAGGGATTGCGATGATAGTATGATACTACACTAAGTAAGGAATGGTTAGTGCCTGATTATCAACACTAACCATGTGGCCCTACCTCGGCACCATGTCAATTCATTACCTTTCATTGGTCCATGCAGAATCAATGGCCTGGATGACCTTCCTGTGGTCCTGTGATGCTTTATGCAATGTGACACAATGAGTTTGACATAAGAGTACAACATGATGCATGACGTTGGACTCATTCAGTTTTGCTTACTCGATGAGTAATTTGCTGTCATCACCTGAAAAAGACAGCTGGTACTTGTTGAAAATAACATATCCTGCCTCATCGATGAAGTTGTCAGCTATCTATTTCTTTGGTAGGTACATATGTCTTTCAGAGAATGCCTAGAAAACTAGAGCAAATGTTTTGGCCTAATTTCTTCTGAAATTGCTTTGCCAGCTTTGTTTATTTTTGGGGATGACTTTCATGACAAGGTTTATGTACTCAGTTAAGGGATGTTTGTTTTTGCATGATGAAACATGGGAACAGTGGCGGAACCACGGGGCCATGGCCCCCTGACATGTAACACCAAAATTTTTTACTAGTATATCTTTATAATTTTTATTTATATTAACAGGTTAAATGTAACAAAATTCTTATCATATATATCTATTAATGTCCTTTAGATTATAAAATCATACAAAGTACAACTATATATTAAATTAAAATAACTCATATGAGCACATCTAATAGGCACTAGATAATAAAATTATCTCTAGAAGCACATCTAAAGTACAGGCCAGCTAGACCTTGAGATTTAAGAAATTATCATAGATCTTTGTTGTCAATAGGCATGTCGTCAAATATTAAAAAAGATATAGAAAATAAAAGCACCCATATTACCCATTTGTGGCAATTTAGCTCTTTTCTGAAAAATTCACGTTTACACCCCTGACGAATGTAAACTGATTTTTGGACCCTGGTGGTCGGCACCATGCCTCATGGCGCCGAGGTAACACGGCTCGGCGCCATGATTCATGGCGCCAAGGTATTTGCTCGGTAACATCCTGACAGCCGAGGTGGCGATGATGTGGCCCTACCTCAGCACCACAGATCCTAGCGGTGACCTCGGGGCCACAAATCTTGGCGCCAAGCTAGGAAACCCTATATTGTGCTCGGCTCCCCCTATCCCTTTCTCTCTCCTGGTCGCCTCTCTCTCACTCATGCTGCCAATGCCGCCTCCCTTGCGCCGCCGTCGCCAACTCCTCTGGCGACCCCGCCGCCGTCACTTTCGCTAACACGCTCGTCCTCCTTCGCTCGGTGCCGTCTGTCGCCTCCATCGGCCTCACTGAAAGGTCCGAATTGGCTAGGGGGTGAATAGCCTAATTAAAAATCTACAAAATCACTTAGGCAAATTGATTAGCAACACAAATACTGAAGCTTTTTATACTACCCTACTAGATATGTTGCAAGCCACCTATCTAGACAATTTTATCCTAATAATTCTATGGCACACGATTGAGCTTGAGCTATATATATATATGAAATGAGTATGAACAACAATTATTCTCGAGAAAAACTGCACAAGCTATAATCACAAATTAGATACAAAAGAAAACTAGATCAACTCAAATGTAAATGCAATAAGTAAATGAGCTAGAGAGAGATATGTTTCACCAAGTCTTTAGGATCACCAAGACAAAAGCTAATCACCGGTGAAATCCAATAGTGGAGCCAATCACAAACACGACGATATGCACTGTTGCACCATGGTGCACTCAGCACCTGCTGCATAAGGATGGTATGAAGGACAACTTTCTATTGTTCCCTATTGGTTGCACTATTGGTTTGTTCTCTATTATTTCTGTGTTATCACTATTGTTGTCACTTGTTCATTATAGTATTGTCACTTGTTCATTATGCTATATATATTTCAGGGGTGGCGAAGGGAGCACCCATTACGTGGGAGAGAACTCTTGGTCCTGATTTCTTTGGGGAACCACCAATGAGAGTTTTCCAGTTCAGAGCAAAAGTGATTTCACCCAAGAAACACCACTGAGAGGACACGATGACTGGAAGGAGGTGTGGCCAAAATGCATGCACGGTGAGGACTGCTTAGTGCAAATGTTCACCAATAGAATAGATGGAGGTCTTCCATTTCTTCAAATGTCCACGACATGGGTAAGTTTGTACATGTTCTGTCATGCCATTTCCTGTGTTGTGCATTTTGATTTATGTAATCAAACTATTTACGTTTCATTTGCACTATGTTAACTCATTTCACTATGTCAATAATATCAAAATGATGTTTTATAACCATAATTAATGAAGCCAACAAGACTATAAAAAGGTCAGTACTAGAACACATCAATCGACAAAATAACAATAGAAGTATATGCACATAAACTAAATAACGCATAACATGACCTAAGGACATCCATACTTAAAGTGCATTAAAAGACAACACAATGCAAAGTCCAATAGTAAACAATATTGTTTGCAAATAAACCATAGAATTAGCAACTCATGCGAACTATTGAGTACAACGAGACCACTTTTCCTTCATCTGAGCATTGAGATTCTCCTCCATTGCTGCTTTGGCTCGTTGCGTACACTCAAGCTGCCTCTCCCTCTCCTCACTATATGCAATAACACGCCTCCTTTCCTCCTCTCCCCTGTGTTCCTTTTCTGCAGCCTCCTCTCTGCGTTTCTTCTCCATCATCTTCTTGTCCTTTGCATCCTAACGTAAGTTTCTGCATCTACTCCTTGTCTTCAGGTTTAATCTTAGTGTCAATCCACTGCTCAAAATCACAGAGCGGTGGAGGGGTCTACAACAATTGCAATTGTTTCAAAAAAGATAAATCATGCAAGACCTCATAAGACATAAAATAACCAGTGCACAATATAAATTTCTCACTAACTTGTTAATACGACGCACACGAAGTAGAGGCTCAAATGCAAAATCGGGGAACATCCAATACCTCTGTATGTACATATCCTCTTCATCAGACTTGGCTGTCTTGCAAGGATCACCGCAAAAGCACATAGACACTGCAACACCACTAAGCAAAGGCAATGAGTCGAAGGCACTCCCGGTCATCCAATGGTAACTACCGTTGAACCAAATTAAGGTTTTTCTATTTTGTGCTCATAAATAGGAAAACAAATAACATGATGGTAAAAGATTACCTTAGCTGACTAACTTTACCATGCCTTGGCATCCTACCCTAACATTATACGAAAAATAAAAATTATTTCAAATACTAAGCAACAACATATCTAGGGTTTCAAAGTACAAGTAATATATACCAAATCAATGCGAAAAATTGAAGAAGAGAAAGATGAAACCTTGATTGCGAAGATCTATGGATCACATTCAAGTTTGCAAGGTCAAATTCGGCCGATTCAAGAGATTGGGTGAGTTGAGAAGAGGAAGAAACCGAGAGAAAGTACGAACAAATGAGGCCAACCCCGGCCAGGGAAATTTGGGTGTCGGTCTTGAAAGGGACCTCGGTGCTAAGATCCGTGGCACCGAGGTTGGTGCTAAGATCTGTGGCGCCGAGGTCGGCACCGTGACTCATGGTGGTGTCGAGGTGCATGCACGTCAGCGCCACCTTTGCTGTCGGTAGGCGCCTACCTCGGCACCATGAGTTATGGCGCCGAGGCGTATTACCTCAGCGCCCTGGGTCACGGCGCCTACCTTCAGGGTCCAAAGATGAGTTTACGCTCACCAGAGGTGTAAACGCGAATTTTCTTAAAAAAGAGCCAAATTGCAAAAAAAAAAGATAGACCCATATTAAGTTGATGAAATAGCCTAGACTATCAATACAAGAAACCTGACTAGTTGAGCTATGTTTGATTTTTACAAGATGAATTTTTGTAGCTAGCCCCTCTATATATAATTCTTAGCTCCGCGCGGTACAATGCCAGATGCCACCGTACTATGTAGTGTTCATGAAGTAACTATGGCAAGGTATATAGAGTTTGATGCACTTACTAAGCATATGGGTCTGTTTGGATTAGACCTCACTAAAACTGCTTAGACCATGCAACCATTTCACATACTACAGAAACAATTTAGAGAGGCGGCTGAGAAGCCTCGCTCTATAGCGGCTAACCCACCTGCCTCTGCCTCTCTACCTCTATCATATCTCTCGAGAAATCCACCGTGGCTAGCCAACTTCCTTTAAAATTTGATTTCTAAAGATCACTGAAAATATAAGTTGTCTCTACATATTGGATTTAGAGGCAGCTCAGAATCCAGCCGCCTCTAAAAACCAAATTTTAGAATGTTAGGAATTATCTCCAAGTCCCAAATACTGTTGGTACTCATTGACTTTATCTCATCTTCCATGGCCTCAAGCCACTTGGACGAGTGTTCGCTTCTCATGGCTTGTTCAAATGAGGTGGGATCATCCTCCATTTGAAACTCTTCAGTATTGTACAGTTCATAACTGCAGGAATAGCAGATTTTCTAGCCCTTTGGAACCTCCTCGGTCCGTCATCAGATGGCTCCTGTTCAATCGGAACTTGTTGTTCTTCCTCATGTGCAACACTAGTTTCAATGGGTTCCTGTAAAACAGGTTCCTCATGTTCACTAGGTGTTGCCACAGGGAGGTCAACGACAGGTTTTGTCAGTGCAGTGTCTTGCACCGTAGGGACAATGGGAACAGGTGGTGAGAAGAATGATTCCTGAATCATCGGAGTGGGTACATATACCCGCTTCTCTTCAAGATCAATCTTGCGCACTGTCTGACTCCCCCTGATCAATTCATCTTCCAAGAACACAGCGTGTCTCATTTTTATAAACTTTGTATATCTGTCTGAACAGTAGAAATGATAACCCTTGGACTTTTCAGGATAACCAATGAAATGGTAACTCACTGTTTTGGGATCCAGCTTCCCAATGTTTGGGTTAAACACTTTGACCTCAGTGGGGCACCCCCACACACGTAAATAGTTTAGTGAGGGTACTCTTCCTGTCCATAATACATACGGTGTTTTAGGCACCAACTTACTTGGAACTCTGTTTAGAATGTGAATACTGGTTTTTAACGCCTCTATCCACAGACTTAGTGGCAGAGATGAGTAACTCATCATGCTGCGCACCATATCCATCAGGGTACGGTTGCGCCTTTCAGCCACTCCATTTTGCTGAGGCTCCCCCGGTGTGGAGTACTGAGCAACTATGCCATTTTCCTGCAAGAACTTTGTAAAAGGTCCAGGAATTTGGCCATATGGGGTCTGTCACCCATAATACTCTCCACTGCGATCGGAATGAACTATTTTAATCTTTAAGTTGTGCTGATTTTCTACTTCAAGCTTAAAGATCTTAAATTTATCAATGCTTCCGATCTCTCTTTAATTGGATAAATATAGCCATAGCGAGAATAATCATCTGCAAATGTTATAAATGAGTCATAACCATCCACACTTTTAACAGGGAATGGTCCACAAATATCAGTGTGGACTATCTCTAAGATTCTCGCACTTCTTTTGGCATCTTTCTTTATTTGCTTTACATATTTTTCTTTAATGCAGTCGATGCACTGCTCAAAGTCTATGAACTCTAATGGAGGAAGAATCTCATTCTTTACTAATCTTTCTATTCTCCCCCTCGAAATATGGCCTAAACGACAGTGCCATAATTTCGACGACGCATTTTGAGTTCGCTTTCGCTTTGTGTTCGGATTGTTCGACGAGGATACAATCTCATTCACATTCTCATTGCTGACAATATTCACATTATCACAAAGAGATAACAAATAAAGATCTTCTTGCGCGAAGGCAAGACCAACACATTCATTATTAAATAGTATTTCATACTTGCCATCTCCAAAATGACAACCATAACCATGTTTATCTAAACGTGAAACACTGATCAAGTTTCTATGCAATGAAGGTACAAATAAAACATCTCTAAGAATCAAAATGAATCTATTATTCAACCGTAGAGGAAGATCGCCAACAGCTTCAACATCAGCTCGAACTCCATTGGCGACTCTAACCCATCTTTCTCTTCTTTGCATAGTCCTTGTCGAACTGAATCCCTGTAAACAATTTGCAACATGAACAGTTGCACCAGAGTCAATCCACCAAGTAGATTTATCAAATTGAACATATAAAGATTCATTTACAAATGTAATAACATTCTCACCATTGCTTGTCAAAATCTTCTTTAAAAAAACTAGACAATCTTTCTTGTGGTGTCCCGGCTTCAAGCACTCGAGACACTGATTAGGGTCCACCATCCTCCTTTGCAATTGCATTTGCAGTTGCTGTTGCTGAGGCTAAGGCCTATACTGTTGCTGTTGCTGAGGCCTATACTGTTGCATTGGCTTCTTACCCTGAGCCTTTGAATTGCTAGGGCTGTCATTGCCTTTCTTCACATAGTTGACTGCACCACTAGTTGCACCCTTGATTCTTTCCTCCTCCTGGGCACACATGGCTATCAACTTGTCCAATGACCAATCCTCAAGATTATTGTTGTAGGGTACAACAAAGGTTTCGAACTCTTTTGGCAGGGAAGCGAAAATCAGTTGAATAAGGAATTTCTGAGAAATAGCTAATTCCTTATCCATTGGTTTAAGCTTAGATATCATACTGTTCATTTTCAGGATACGGTCTCTTACACCACCACCAGCATATTTTTCAGTTATCAATTTCTTGATCACCTGAGTGGCATAAGTCTTTGAGGAACCAGTAAACTGATTCTTTAACCTTTCCAGAATTTCAGTGACCGTGTCACATTCTTGTGGGAGCGAGTTCAGGATGGCAGGATCTACAATGTTCTTAACAACTGCAACCAATTTCTTGTTGGTCCTTTCCCACCTAACCCGCTCCAGATCATGTTTCAACTTTTCTGGACCAAAGTCCAGTTCCCGCTGTTTCCAAGCGGCATCATCCTCACCTGCCTCTCTCACAGGCTCCTTGAGCACGGCGGGACGAGGCTCAGTGAGGATCCAGTCAACCTCAGCCAACAAAAAAAGCCAGCTCAATTTTCTTCTCCCACTCCAAGTGGTTATCCCCCTTGAGAGGTGAGATATCTTTAACCATGTTCATCAGAATGGAGCCTGAAAACATAGTTCAAAATATAGTGAGAACAGTATAAAACATAGTAAATGAGTTGCTTTTATGCATTATAACTAAATCACTGTTGGGCAGAAATAGAAATAATACACAAACCTTTAAGGAACAGTAAATTATAATATTATTATTTATCAACATTGGTCAGAAAAATAAAAACATCATAATCTCATAAAACACATTATTTTCAAAATTAAATTCTCCCATTGGTTTGAATTTAATAATGAAAATTAAAATTCAAAGTACGCAGCGGAAACATTTAACAATTCTTTATATCTAATTTTTCCAGAAGCAATTAGACATTCTTTAATATTCTCTGTGCAAAATTTTTTATTGGAATAAATTTACACAGAAAATATACATTAAAACAATTCAAAATATATCAAAATACATGAAAATGCTTCTGGAAATAAACTAAAAACCGTAAAATTGCAAAGGGCCAATTTGGCCCACGGCGGCCTGCTCGGCCCAGCCGGCCGGCAGCTCCCCGCGGCGCTCTCTCCCCCTCCCGCGCCCAGGCCGCAACCTGGGCTTGGGCCGGGAATTCGGCCCCCGCGCTCTTCCCTCTTGGGCTCAAAGAAGACCAGTCGAGCTCGGGCTCCTACTGGCCGTCGGATCACATCCGACGGTTGACCACATCTATCGCTCGATCAAAAACCAGCCGGTGGCCTCTCCCAAACCCTAAACTCATTTGCTCTTTCTCCCTCTGCTCTCCACTCCTTCCGGCGCGCGGGGACAGAGCCTGCGGGCGCAACATAAGGTTTCTTGGAAGATGAATTGATCAGGGGGAGTCAGGCAGTGCACAAGATTGATCTTGTAGAGAAGCGGGTATATGTACCCACTCCGATGATTCAGGAATCATTCTTCTCACCACCTGTTCCCATTGTCCCTACGATGCAAGACACTGCAGTGACAGAACCTATCGTTGACCTCCCTGTGGCAACACCTAGTGAACATGTGGAACCTGTTTTACAGGAACCCATTGAAACTAGTGTTGCACATGATGAAGAACAACAACAAGTTCCGATTGAACAGGAGCCATCTGATGACGGACCGAGGAGGTCCCAAAGGGTAGAAAATCTGCTATTCCTGCAGATTATGAACTGTACAATACTGAAGAGTTTCAAATGGATGATGATCCCACCTCATTTGAACAAGCCATGAGAAGAGAACACTCGTCCAAGTGGCTTGAGGCCATGTAAGATGAGATAAAGTCAATGAGTACCAACGGTGTTTGAGACTTGGAGATAATTCCTAAACGGGCCAAAACAGTAGGCTGCAAATGGGTCTACAAGACGAAATATGACTCCCAAGGGAATGTAGAAAGGTTCAAAGCGCGACTTGTGGCAAAAGGCTTTACGCAAAGGGAAGAGATTGATTATAATGAGACCTTTTCTCCAGTCTCATGTAAAGATTCCTTCAGAATCATAATGGCTCTAGTAGCACATTATGATTTAGAGTTGCATCAGATGGATGTGAAAACGGCTTTCCTCAACGGTGAGTTGGAGGAAAACGTTTACATGACATAGCCAAAAGGTTTTGTCATGAAAGGAAAAGAACATATGGGATGTCGCTTGAAGAAATCCATTTATGGATTGAAACAAGCATCCAGACAGTGGTATTTAAAGTTTGATGGCACAATAAAGAAGTTTGGGTTTATGTAAAATGTTGAGGACAACTGTGTGTAATCCAAGTTCAAGAATGGAAAATTTATTTTTTTGATCTTGTATGTGGATGATATCTTACTCGCGAGTAGTGATATCAGTCTACTAAGGGAGACAAAAGATTTCTTGTCCTCAAAATTTGATATGAAAATCTCGGTGAAGCATCTTTTGTTCTAGGCATCGAGATTCATCGAGATAGAAGAAAGGGGGTTATAGGATTATCGCAAAAGACATACTTGGAAAAGGTTCTGAAAAGATATAGTATGCATGCGTGTAAGCCTTCACCTGCACCGATAGTCAAGGGTGATAGATATGGGGATTTTCAGTGCCCCAGGAACCAATCTGAAATTGACCAGATGAAAGCGGTTCCATATGCTTCAGCTGTCGGAAGCTTACAGTATGCACAGGTGTGCACACGCCCTGACTTAGCATTTGTTACCGGGCTACTTGGCAGATTTCAAAGTAATCCAGGACTAGAACACTGGAAGTTAGTAAAGAAGGTCTTGCGTTATTTGCAAGGCACAAAAGGCCTCATATTGACGTACATAAAATCAGATTCCTTGGACATAGTGGGGTTCTCGGATTCTGATTGTGCGGGAGATGATAGAAAGTCCGCATCAGGGTATGTGTTCACTCTCGCTGGGGAGCAATATCGTGGAAAAGCTCCAAACAAACCGTCACTACATCGTCTACAATGTATGTCGAGTTTGTAGCATGTTATGAGGCAACTGGGCAGGTGAATTGGCTGAAGAAATTCATACCCGGTTTGAAAGTGGTTGACGACATCTATAGGCCACTGAAATTGTACTGCGTTAATAATCCAGCAGTACAATATGCTCACAACAATAGGTCAAGTGGTGCTGCCAAACACATTGACATAAAGTTTTATGTTGTGAAAGATAAAGTTTGGGATCAAACCATAAGTCTCGAGCATATCAGTACGAGTAAGATGCTCGCGGATCCGCTAACGAAAGGCTTACCACACACAGTGTTCAAGGAACACGTTGTCGGCATGGGGTTAATGGAAAGCCTATGATTCCTGGACTAAAGGGCCCAAAAGTAAAAGTATCTATTTCAAAACAGAGATGAACATTATGGCTGTTAAATCTATCGGCAAAAGACTGTGACGATGAGGCATGCCTTTTTTTTGCGCAAATTTGTAATGGAATGAGAAAAGTAAAAGTAAAAGAAACTGGTGAGATCAAGGGGGAGATTGTTAGGATGATCTCCTCACTAAATAGTCCAACGGCTATTAGGCTTGACCTCGCGCCCTGATCGGGGGCGCCCAGCCCATTTATTGGCTGGTGGGCCCCCGTCGTACTGCGCATATAAAGAGGGTGGGGGCCGGCAGCTCAGGCTATGAGGTTCACTGTGAGCCGACTTCCCCACCGATAAACCCTAACCGATCTGAGAGGGAGCGCAACCAGCGACGGGAAGTTCCGCCGCCGCCGTTCCTCGTCGTCGCTGTACTTGACTATGTCCGTCTTCGTCACCATCGGCGCACTCCTACCCCTGCGTCTCCCACCTACGCCGTCGTCGACTCCGGGACACCTCCGGCCATGGCGGGTGACGGCTCCACTTCTTCCACTACCTCTGCACGTTCAAACAACCTCAGTATGCATTCCTAGTCCCTCTTCCCTTTCGAATCTAGTCCCTAGTAGCTCATTAGACCTTGTATTATGCACTGTCATTCTCATACCCGGCTAGATCTACTTCTAAGTGATCCTGTGGTTTTAACACAGAAATGACAAATAAGTCACCAAGACAATATTTGTTTAGTTCCGGGACAACCTGACCTGCCATCTCGTACGATGACATAATATTTCACAATATGTGCGCGTGCGGCCGTGGGGTACGCCGTCCTATTTTTTCTTTTTTAAAAAAATATAAGAACATACAATGCATATATTTCAATAAAGTCATAAAGACCTATTTGGATCTCTTCATTTTTTAAGGAATTAGAATTCACTCAACAAACACTATTTGTCTTAGAATTTGATATATTCCACCACTTTTCAATGTTCACATATAATCTTAGAATTTGATATAATCCACCACTTTTCAAAGTTCACATATAAGCCTATCTCAAATTTATAGGGTGAGAGAGGGAAATGAATTCTATAGATCATCATGCTATATTTCTACTTTACAACTTATAATACTCTTTTCAACTCACTCTCCTACGGTACAAATACGACACATGAGTATCTCTCTTGTATAGACAACAATAATATACAAATATAACCTATATATAATCATATTAGTTTAATTAATATGTGTCTAAATTATGATTCTTGAAATAAATTCAATTCCATGCATCCAAATGGGCCCTTAGAAGTGCTGCCTAGCTCAAGGTTCCAAAGAAAACATGCCCATATAGTGCCCCTCTAGAGGATCAAACAAATATGGAATAACTTTTTTTTACGAGTAAGAGGATGTTTGAGACTGTTCCACGAACTCTGTTCTACAAACTCCATCGTGTGGAGAAGTCCACAAAAAACTTAGAGTTTGTGGAGTACCCTTTTATATGCTCTCAGGGGCGGGGGGGGGGGGGGGTGCTGAGGGGGCCTGGCACCCCCAGAACTCCCCATAACTCCTATAATATACCTATTTTATTAGATACTTAATTATCTAATTAGCTAGTTAATAATGTTATTTGCCCTATAATTTTATTTCTAATCTATATTAATCTCTAAAAGTATCTTATAGAAATAAAAGTTTGGTATTTCTAATATTTTCTCCATAATTTTTATTTTTCTTAATCTATCAAACATCATTTGTTCTCATAACAAACACTCTAATTGCTAGTTAATTGGAAATAAATAATCTTTTTATTCATCCTTTGAATTAGTTTATATTAAGATCTATAGCATTTAGTATTAGTTTTCTATTAATCTTCCTTATGTCCTATGTTGTCAGGCACTGTTCGTCTAAAGAGCCATTAGCCCGTGTACTCAATATTTAAATGCTACATAGGTATACGATGTTTTTATTTATCATCTATTTAAACGACTAGTTTACCCATTTAAGTGATTATTTTGTCCGAGGCTAAATAACAAATGACCGATTGCTTGTCATTTAATGTTTATGATCTAGTACTAATTAATTTTGTCTCAATTAACTATTTTTTATTATCTTGATTTTTTTAGGCAAGGAACTATATTGATCGGTTAGAGGTTAAAGGCTTGAGACTACTTTATTTTCCTTAATTTTTAGTTTTTCTTTTTTTTATCACAACATAAATACTCCCTCCGTCCAACAAAACATGCAACTATGGGTTGCGTGCCAGCAAAAGTAGTTTATGTTTGACCAAATTTTTAGTGAATATTATTCACATCAGTGTTGCCGGATTACACGGCCCCCCAATGTTCAAACTTTGGCTCCACCTTTGGCTGCTCTCATAACTCTACCTTTTTTCATGGAGCCCAACAACATGGAGCTAGACCTGTTTGGCAAAAAAAAGATGGAGCAGAGCTGAAAAACGTGGAGCGGAGTCATTTTAACTAAGGAAAATTTTATGAACACAAAACTCCCTCCGTACGTGTAAAGCAAGTCATTTTAGATAACAACACGGTCTCCAAAGCACAACTTTGACTTCTTATTTTTATAAACATATTTATCAAAAAGTGATATCTGTATATTTCTATATAAAAGTATTTTGCAAGACAAAATCTATTCATATGATTTTCACATTTCAAAACTCAACAACTTAAAAGTTATTCATGATTTATATTCCTGATGTTTGACTCAAGCCTTTTCCAAAACGACTTCCTTTATAGGTATAAAGTAGTATACATTATGTCAAATACATAGTAAAAAGTTGTCGGGGTCCACAAAAGGGTACCCCAATCAACGCAAAACAAACAGGTTAAACCTAGAACACCAATTAATAACAAACCCAGCAAGTCTAACCTTCTAAAAAAGCCCACCCCTCGAGCCCCGGCACACAGGCCTCGAGCCCTGCACCGCTTCTCGAGACCCCGCGCGGGGACCTCGAGCCTCTCTAGCACGGTAAACCATCCCTCGAGGCACATCACGCCTCTCTCGAGCGGCAGACATCGAATACCAATCTCATGCCGCGCATTTAATACGTCCACCTACTCCGGTCACGTCCTCAGCAACCCGACGTGTGCCATAGTAACCAGGGCAGAGTCAAATCTCGTTTTCACCACAAGCATGGGCAAAAAGGCACCAGTACAGCACTGTTCGGCCATACCGTGCACTGTTGCACGCTCGAGTCACGACTCGAGGCCCGGCCACCCGCCGTACAATCGGGTTTCCCGGGACTTGCCCATACCTGCGGGAGCTCGAGCCCCCCGTAGGCGCCACCTCAAGGCCGGCCTCAGCGCCCCTCGAGCCCTGACTACTTTCACGCTATTGGAGGACAGGTACCCCGCCGTGTCCTGTACGTGCCGGAATGGGTGCTGTACGATCTCCACATCGCCACGCCTCCACGTCCGCGCCCGGGATGGAGGCCACGCATCAAGGACACCTCAACAGCAACACCCACGTTGGCTACAGTGACTTCGACAAGGCAGAGTTCCTACCCTTCGCCATATCGAGCGCTGTTCATGTCGATCTTGTGTAAACCTTGGCCTCCTCTTGTTCTATAAATGGGGACACCAGGGCCCTTCGCGCACGAGAGACAACACACGAGTCTACGATTACACGCTCTCACACACGAGTCCACACACACATACGAGTCCGGACTCCGGTCCACGCTCATTGAGCTTGTATTGCCCCTGTACAAGCACTTTGGTGCAAGTAATACAAGAACCCCCTCCCCCGCTGGACGTAGGGCCTCCTTTGCCCGAACCAGGATAAATCCTTGTGTCATCTTGCATCACCATCCAGGAAGAGAGCACGCGATCATATTACTCGTTGGTGTCATACCCTCGGGTTCGAAACACCGACAGTTGGCGCGCCAGGTAGGGGCATTCGCGTGTCCGAGTCGATTTCTCGTTGTGTCCTGGATGGCTTCTTCCGCTCCTTCGTTCTCTGCTGGTGCCGTCATCTGGTTCGGGAGCCTCGAGTTCCTGGCCACCGGCAGCGGCAACGAGCTGACCCTGCTCTCCACAGAGAGCCCGAGCGGAGGACGTGTCACGCCACCCCGCGCGGGGGGCGTGGCGCGTTGCCCGCACCACCACGCGTTGCCACCTCGTGAGCGGCGCCGTCGTCACCATCGTCGCCGGGCACAGGCGGTGCCCGCGATGTACACCCACTTCCCCGCGGCCGGCACAGGGTCCTCGAGGAGGAACCTGCCCGACGTACGGGTGGAGACTAGGGCGCGCGCGCACTCTCCCAGCGAGTTCGCGTTCGTCATGCGCATAGACCGGGAGCCTGGCCAGAGGTCCCCGAGCCGTGCTCCGTCGACACCACCTGGCTTCCTCCCGCACAGGGTGTACCGCGCTCGACGCCAGTGGTGCCCGTTCGGCCTCAACAACTCCGCAGCTGTCTACGCCCACCACCTCGACGAGTGCCGTCGGGACCGAGCAGCGGCGGAGCAGGAGGAACGTCCGGGCGTGCTCCTACGAGCCACCGCCGACCTGGAGATCGTCTACCCCGCGCACGTCGACCGCAGCTTCTCGCGGGTCGTCGAGCCACCCCGGCGAGCCACCGTCGGAGAGTGGTACCGCGAGCTGCAGTCCCAGCACGAGCCAGGGCAGCGCGTCACCAACAGCTCCGACTCCGACGAGTACGACTACCACGACCCTGACCTCTGGGATCCCACCAGGGAGTGCTTCCAGCTCGAGGGGGTCGTGAGTGACACAGAGGATCACGGCGATGACAACAGGCCGGCGCTCAACCTCGAAGAGCCCGGAGATGTGGCTGCGGCAGGCGGATCACGCGTTCAGCGGAGGAACGAACCCCCGACACCGGCTGCGCCATCTCGGCACAGCGACCACCGGGCGGCGCAGCTCGCACAGCTGCGGGAGGCCCTCGCCAAGGCTTAGGAGGACCGACAACGCCTGCTGCAGCTCGAGAAAACCCTAGTGCAGGAACAAGCCCAGCCTCGAGGCGCCGGTGTTCGTGGCCGCGCTCGAGAGGTCCACCGACATATCCTCGAGGACGGGGCACCAGCACGCCCCGAGGTACGTTTCCCGCGAGCCGGACAGAACGTGGTGGCGGCCGCAATGCTGCTCCGCGATCTGCCCGCTGTCTCCAACCCTGACGCCAGGCGCATGCTCGGGGAAATGAAGAACCTCCTCGAGACAGCCGCTGTGCAGCAGGCCGAGAGCTCAGCCTCGCGACGGCGCGGGGCGGCCTCGGGGAAGCCAGCAGACGCGCCCCACAACGAGCGGGAGATGTCCGTCCACCAGCCGGACGCCCCTCGAGCCAGGCCAGTCCGGGAACGGATCGTCGACAACAGGCCACCTCAAGATGCCAATGACGCCTGCAACGACATCAACTGCCGGCGGAAGGACAAAGGGGCCGAGGAGCGTGGCTATAACGCCCATCGAGGAGGGCGTTACGACAGCGACGAGGACCAGCAAGCCCTCGAGCCCCCGGGCCCCAGGGTCTTCAGCCGGACCATCCGCAGCTCAACCCTCCCCGACCGCTTTCGACCGCCGACCAACATCGTGAAGTATGACGGGGAGGTCGAGCCCAAGCTCTGGCTCTCGGACTTCCGCCTAGGCTGCCAACTGGGCGGAGCGAAGAGCGACGACCGCGTGATCATATGCCAGCTCCCACTTTACCTCTCGGACACCGCCCGCCGGTGGCTCGAGGGGCTCCCGCCGGATCGGATCCATGACTGGGCCGACCTAGTCAGGGTCTTCGACGGGAATTTCAAGGGGACTTGCGTACGCCCAGGCAACCCCTGGGATCTACGGCGTTGCAGGCGGGCAGCGGACGAGCCCCTCCGCGACTTCGCTCGGCGGTTCTCGAAGCAGCTTTGCCTCAGGCGACGAGGCAGTGGGGGCCTTCTTTGGCCGGTCCACGGACAAAGGTAAGGCGGTGGCCGCGCCGGAGGGCTCGAGCATGGGCAACGACGTCAAGAACCGCAACAACAACAACAAAAAGAAGAGGAACAAAGGCAAAGGTCAGAAGGCGAAGCGCGACGCCGATGACGACGATGACGAAGAGGTGCTCGCGGGCGCCCTCGAGCATAAGAAGCCTCGAGGCCCCTCTGACGGGGCTGTCTTCGACCAGATGCTCAAAGACCCCTGCCCTTATCACAAGGGCCCCGTGAATCACAAGTTGATGGACTGCCGACTGCTGAAGGGCTTCTACTCCAAACTCGGCGACAAGAAGGAAGACGAGCCTAAGGGCAAGGACAATAATCGACGCGGCGACGGGGACGCGGACGACAACTTCCCCTCGGTGCGCGACTGCTACATGATCTACGGGGGGCCAACCGTCGGGCTCTCAGCTCGAGAAAGAAAGAAGGAGCGCCGGGAGATCTTTGCACTCTGCCACGATGCCCCCGGGTATCTTGACTGGTCTGATGCGCCGATCATGTTCGACCGTGACGACCATCCGGACCGTGTCGTAAATCCGGGGGCGTACCCCCTCGTCGTCGACCCCGTCATCGTCGACGTGCGGTTCTCCAAGGTGTTGATGGATGGGGGCTCGAGCCTCAACATCATATACCTCGAGACCCTCAACCTTCTGGGGATTTCGAGGGACCAGCTCTGACCCAGCGTCAGGGGGTTCCATGGAGTCGTACCAGGGAAGAAGGCACACCCCCTCGGGCGCATCGACCTACCTGTTTGCTTTGGCACGCCGGCTAACTTCCGCTGGGAAACGCTCACCTTCGAGGTGGTTGGGTTCCAAGGGACGTACCACGCCATCATCGGCAGGCCAGGCTACGCCAAGTTCATGGCGGTCCCCAACTACACGTACTTAAAGCTCAAGATGCCGGGGCCAAAAGGGGTCATCACCGTCGATACCTCCTACGAGCACGCGTACCACTGCGACGTGGAGTGTGTCGAACGTGAGGAGGCCAACGTCCACCTCGACTCGCTCGAGGCCATAGCAGCCCTGGCCACCGGGGAGGCCCCTGAAGCAAAGCGCCACGTTGGCACCTTCGAGCCGGCGGAGCACACCAAGCAGATACCCGTCGACCCGACCTCGACCGACAGCAAGACGTTGGCCATCAGCGCCAGCCTCGAGCCTAAATAGGAAGCAGTGCTCGTCGACTTTCTCCACGCGAACATCGACATGTTTGCGTGGAGCCCCTCGGACATGCCAGGCATACCGAGGGGAGTCGCCGAGCATGCCTTGGAGATCTAGGCCGGGTCCAGACCGGTGAGGCAGTGCCTGCGCCGCTTCGACGAAGAGAAGCGCAGGATCATCGGCGAGGAGGTGCACAAGCTTTTAGCGGCTGGATTCATCAAGGAGGTATTTCACCTAGAGTGGCTAGCTAACCCTGTACTAGTTAGGAAAAAGAATGGAAAAATGCGGATGTGTGTAGACTACACTAGTCTGAATAAAGCGTGTCCAAAAGTTCCATTTCCTTTACCTAGAATTGATCAGATTGTCGATTCCACTGCGGGGTGTGAAGTACTTTCATTTCTCGATGCGTATTCCGGCTACCACTAGATTAGGATGAAAGAATCTGACGAGCTCGCTGCCTCTTTTGTTACGCCTTTTGGTATGTATTGCTACGTTACAATGCCCTTCGGCCTTCGAAACGCCGGAGCAACGTACCAACGTTGCATGCAGCATATCTTTGGCGAACACATAGGCAAAACCGTTGAGGCCTACGTCGATGACATCGTGGTTAAAACCAAGAAAGTTGAGGACCTCATCGGCAATCTCGAGACCACGTTCGAGTGCCTCCGGGCCAAGAATGTGAAACTCAACCCCGAGAAATGTGTCTTTGGTGTGCCTCGGGGCATGCTACTTGGCTACATTGTCTCACAACGGGGGATCGAGGCCAATCCCGAAAAAATCTCAGCGGTCACGAGGATGGGCCCAATTCGAGACCTCAAGAGCGTACAGAAAGTGATTGGCTGCCTAGCCGCTCTCAGCAGGTTCATCTCGAGGCTAGGGGAAAAGGCGCTACCTCTCTACCGCCTGCTGAAGAAGGCAGAGCGCTTTGCGTGGACTGTCGAAGCCGAGGAGGCCCTAACCAAGTTGAAGGGATTGCTGACTTCTGCACCAATTCTCGTGCCACCACGACCAGCCCAGGGTGACGATCCCCCCGAGCCTCTCCTCCTCTATGTGGCCGCAACCACCCTGGTGGTCAGCGCGGTCATAGCCATCGAGAGGCACGAGGAGGGTCACGCGTTACCGGTCCAACGGCCGGTGTACTTCATCAGTGAGGTGCTCTCCGAGGCCAAGGTTCGGTACTCGCACATCCAGAAGCTGCTCTACGGCATCATCATCATGAGGCGCAAGCTCCAGCACTACTTCCTCGCTCATCCTGTAACGGTGGTGTCATCCTTCCCCCTCGGAGAGATCATCAACAATCGGGAGGCCACGGGGCGCATCGCCAAGTGGTCTGCCGAGCTAATGGGGGAGGCCGTCACCTACGCTCCACGAAAAGCCATCAAGTCACAAGCGTTGGCGGACTTCGTTGCTGAATGGACCGACACCCAGCTCCCGCCAGCACAAATCCAAGCCGAGCTCTGGACCATGTACTTCGACGGATCCCTCATGAAGACGGGGGCAGGCGCAGGCCTGCTCTTCATCTCGCCCCTTGGAGTCCACATACGCTACCTGCTACGCTTGCACTTCCCCGCCTCCAACAACGTTGCTGAGTACGAGGCCCTCGTCAATGGGCTGTGCATCGCCCTCGAGCTCGAGGTCCGATGCCTCGACGCTCGTGGGGACTCGCAGCTCGTCATCAACTAGGTCATGAAGGCCTTGAACTGCGTCGACCCCAAGATGGAAGCATACTGCAGAGAAGTGCGCAAGCTAGAAGACAAATTCTATGGCCTCGAGCTTAACCACATCGCCCGAAAATACAACGAGGCCGCAGACGAGCTGGCTAAGTTGGCATCCACGCGCGGCACCGTCCCACCAGATGTCTTCTCGAGGGACGTCTTCAAGCCATCCGTCAAAATCGGCCCGGGGGCTGGCCCCTCGATGCCACCCCTCGAGTCGGACACGGGGGCTCGACCCTCAACGCCACCCCTCGAGAACGACCCCTCGACATCCGCCGAGGCAATGCAGATTGACGCACCCGCCACTTCTTCATCACGACCCCTCGACTGGCGGACGCCCTTCCTCGACTACCTGACACAAGGCGTGCTACCTGAAGACAAGACGGAGGCTCGACGCATCGCTCGAAGGGCCAAGACCTACGTCATCTACGGCGACGAACGAGAGCTGTATCGACGAAGCCCGTTAGGAATCCTTCAGCGCTGCATCCCCCTCGAGGAAGGACGCAGGCTCCTCAACGACATGCACTCGGGGGCTTGCGGCCATCACGCTGCGCCAAGGACCTTGGTGGGGAACGCCTTCCGCCAAGGCTTCTACTGGCCAACCGCCATTGGAGACGCCAAGCGCCTGGTTCGAGCTTGCCAAGGGTGTCAATTCTATGCCAAACAAACGCACCAGCCCGCACACGCCCTGCAGATGATCCCCATCACTTGGCCGTTTGCCATCTGGGGGCTCGACCTCGTGGGTCCCCTCAAGATGACAACTGGAAAGCACACGCATGTGCTAGTGGCCATCGACAAATTCACCAAGTGGATCGAAGCTAAGCCTATGGGCGACCCCACTTCCGAGAAAGCCGTCGAGTTCATCGCCGACATCATGTACCAATTTGGGGTGCCTAACGTCATCATCACCGACAATGGCACCCAATTCACGGGCAAAAAGTTCACCAACTTTTGCGACGACAACAACATTCGCGTGACCTGGGCCTCGGTCGCATACCCTCAATGCAACGGGCAGGTCGAGCACGCCAACGACATGATACTCCACGGACTGAAGCCAAGGCTGTTCAAGACCCTCAAGAATTTCGGAAAGGGGTGGGCTGCCGAGCTCCCCTCGGTGCTGTGGGGCCTCAGGACTACGCCGAGTCGAGCCACCGGGTTCACTCCATTTTTCCTAACCTATGGCGCCGAGGCTGTCTTGCCTACGGACCTCGAGTACGGCTCCCCTCGACTTCGAGCCTACAACGAACAAACCAATGACGAGAGGCTCGCCAACGCCAAGGACCAGCTCGAGGAGGCTCGATACGTGGCTCTCATCAACTCAGCGCACTACCAACAAACGCTTCGACGCTACCACGACAAGCACGTGCGCAAGAGGGACCTGGCGGTGGGGGACCTCGTGCTTCGACGTTTGCAAGATAATCGAGGGCGCCACAAGCTCACCCCTCCATGGGAGGGCCCATACACCGTAGCTGAGGTGCTCAAGCCAGGAACATACAAGCTCTACGACGGTCAAGGCAGGATCCTGGCGAACGCATGGAACATATCTCAGCTACGTCGCTTCTACCCTTAAGGGACTCGAGGCCTCGTTCATTTTGTTGCTTTGTACAAACACGTTGAATATGAATGAGCAAACTCGTGCATCATCTTTCATATTACTTAGCAACTTAAGGTAGCCTCGACCCTGCCTTGCTCAGGGTCGAGCCTCCCTCGGGGGCTGACAGGGAGGAACTCCCCTCCCCAGACTCCGGAAAAAGCGTGTTTCCTTTTCAAAAAATTCGACCCTCGTCTCAATTTGCACCTCGAGCATACTAGCAGCGTCTAAGTCCGTAAATACCTCGAGCCTCCAAGAGTCGGGGGGCGTTGATGTAGACGGCCCCCTACGCCCCCGGGCTATGGTATCCTACCTACGCCTCCCCTCGAGGAACTCGTGACACGTATCGAAGGAACACAGACCAAGCCAGAAAAAGCTCGAGCTTGCGATAAAAAGAAATGATCGAATAGATTTGAAAAGAAAACAGCTTCTTTAAACAAACAAGCCATATACACATGTGGGCCTCGACAGGCCATAAGTCATAACATAAATTTTTACAAGGGCCTCGACGCCCAAATTTGGCATGCAGGCCTCATTCTTCATCCGTCTGGAATTCCTCCCCAAGATCTTCTGCCGCGGGCTCGACCTCGACGTCCGGGCTAGGATGAGGGGGACCACCTGCACCACTGTCCGCATCAGGAGGCAGCACGTCCTCCTCGAAGAACTTGGCGAACGCCGCCCCCGGCCTCTCCACCTTCTCCAAGATCTTGTCGACGCGGCGGTCGTTCCACTCCTCGTCCTTCCCCTCGATCTCGATGAAGCCCTTGGCAACGACGTTGACCGGGTAGCGGAAGCCGGAGCGGACGGCCGCAAGCACCTGCTTTACGCCATGGTGGAGAGCGCTCCTGACGCGGTCCCGCGCGGCCACGTCAAAGAAGCACAGGGCGTCGACCAGGGCGTCGCCCTGAGCCACTGCGCCCTCTGCCGCGGCCACCGGGTCGGCGCCCCACATGGAGCTGAGCCAGTCGAGGGTGACGCGCGCTCGCTCCGCCACCATGGTTTCACCTCGGAGTTGCTCCACGAGAGCCGTATTCGTCTCGCGGAGCTCGTCAGCGGTCTTCTCGACATCTATGCAACAAACAGAAAAAAAGTGAGTCCGCAGCGTGACAAGAATCTCGAGATCAAAGCAAGACGAAGCATGAAAATTACCTTGGCAGTGCACGCCCAGAGCGGCGAAGTCGCTGGTAAGGACCTCGACGCGCTGCTCGAGTGTACGCTTCTGGGACAGCACGTCGAGCTTTTCGCCCCTAAGGTACTCGACCAGCTTGCCCGTCTCCGCAAGGGCTAGATCCTTCCAGATCACCTCCTGCCGCGCTGCCTCCGCTTTAGCCAGGGCGGTGGCGGCCTCGCTCTTGGCCTCCTCGGCCTCCTTCTTCGCCGCCTCCGCTGCAGATCGGGCGGTGGCGGCCTCGCTTCGGGCGTCGGCGGCCTCCTTCTTCGCCGCCTCCGCTACAGACTGGGTGGTGGCGGCCTCGCTTCGGGCGTTGGCGGCGTCCTTCTTCGCGGACTCCACCGCGGACGAAAGCGGTGGTGGCCTCCCTCTTAGCTTGGGCGGCCTCGTCTCGAGCCGCCTGGGCCTCCGCCTGCGCGTTGTTGAGCCGGCTCGCCATCTGCGCGTTCTGACCCAGCTCGGCGCGAAGCTCCTGGAGCTCCCCCTCCTCCTTCGCAAGGGCGGCCGCCACCTGCGCGGACTTCTCCGACTCCTCCGAGAAGGACCTCTCCACCTCCGCCATGAGCTCGGCCACCTCCCTGAAGATGGACCGCACCTCCCGCGGAACCCCCTGCCGAGCCGACCGCTCGACGGGGATCATGTCGCCGGACGGGCTCGGCGCGTCAGGATATGGCCACGCCGATCGATCGACCTCGACGAGGGGTAGGCCCCCCTCCTCCGGCTTGAGCGGTGCCGGCTGCGGCCCACCAACCGATGGCACAGGCTGCGGCTCCCTCCGCCCCTCCTCCGTCTCCGCCCGCTGCTCCGTCTCCTCCTGAGGCGACGGTGCGGCCTCGCGTGGAGGCGGGGACTCGAGCGGTAGCGGGTCGCTCGAGGGGTGGCTCGTCCCCAAGCTCTCCTCCCTCGCCGGGTCTTCCGGCGTCCTGTCGACCCCGGCCGATGCCTCGAGCGCTTCCCCCAGCGTTGAGCCCTCGACCAGGGGCGGCACCTGTTCCAGCTCGTCCAGGAGCTCCTCCACCGTCGGCACCCTCTCCACCGACGCCTCTCCCTCCTTCTCCTTTTCCGTGGGCCGGCTCGCGTCGACTGGGGTCTCGAGGGCCGCCGACCCTTCAGTCCCAGACGCCGATGGAGCCATGCTTGTCTCGGGAGCTCCCCCCGAGATGGTCATTGCGACGAGGGGAGGAGTGGCCCTCTCGATAGGCACCACCTGAGGAGGAGGAGGAGGAGGAGGAGGCGGTGCCGCGACGGACGTGGTGGCGGTAGGCTCGGCGCCAGGAGCCATGGTCCCTGCTGAAAAAGGAGAACAACGTCGTCAGAAACAGGAAAAAACCTCGACCCCCGTGGTCGACGGCGTCGGCCTCACCAAGATCCGCGGCGGCCATCTGGCTTCCCCGAGCCATGGCTGCTCGAGCCTTCACCAGCCAAGCGGCCTCCCCAGCGGAAGAAGGAGCCATACCTCGAGGTGCTTGGACCTCAGCAGAGCTCGAGGTCTTGGCCCGCTTGGACGCCGCGGTGTCCGCCTCCTGCCGGGAGCGTTTTTCCCTGAAAAACCAGAAAACAGCAAACGTCACCAAAGGTAAAAAGGTAAAGCTCCACTACCTACGAGACTGAGAAACGTTACTTACCCAAAGCGACGGCGGGGCTTCTTCCCCGAATCGCCGGACCCGCTCGGGGGCTTCGAGCCCGCCTCGTGGCTCGAGCCGCGCCCCTGAGCCGTCTCCACATGGCTCGGATGAGGGGAAGGCTCCCGACGCTTCCCGTGGCTCGACCCCGGCGGAGAGCTCTCCTTTTGCCTCCTGTCCCGGGGGGCAACCGCGTCTCCTTCGAGCGGTCATCTTGGCGCCCTTCCCGGCGCGGGCTCCGGGACCTACTCCGGCGCTCGCGCTGACGGTCACGCCCCCCCGCGTCTGCCTCCTTCTCCCGGTGGCGGTGCGGTGACGGGCTCCGGGGTCGCTCGCGACTGCCGTCACGAGACGACCGGGGGCTCCCCCCCCGACGATCATGGTGGCGCGGGCTCGACGCCCTCTCGTGCTGCCCGCTCCTCCGCGGGCTCGATGTCGCCCTCGACGCCTTGCGGTGGTCGGGCCCGGAGTCCTTCTCGATGTATTGGCCGCTCCTCGACGACAGGCCCTTCTCGAGACCCCCCGCCTGGGTCAACGCGGTCGTGGCCTCCTTCTGCGCCGCGGCGATGGCACTCCTGGTTCGAGGCTTCCTCGCGTCAGGGGGCACGTCCGGCACGGAGCTCGACGGGCCCTGAGCCTCCGACGAGGCTGGGCTCGGCGCAGCCTTCCGCTGCTGCGTCCCATGCGATCCCTTCGCTGGGGGGACCTCCAAGACATCCTCCTGCACAGAGGAGCGGTCAGCCCTGATGTCGAGGACCCCCGCGCGCCTCAGACGCGCATCCATCCCTTCATCATCACTGTCCTCCTCATCGTCATCTTCCTCCTCCGAGCTCGTGGAGCTGAGCTCGGGGGACTCCTCCCCAGGCTGCCGGTTACGACGAGCCTTCGCAAGCCTCTGCTCCCGAGCCGCTCGATGCAAATTTTTCTCTTTCTCTTTCTTCTTCCTGACATCCTTACTCTTCTTGTCTTTCTGAGCAGAGAGGCGCCTCACCTGTGTTTCCGCGGCATCCTCCCTCACCGGGGGCCTCGACGCGCGACATGTGAACGCCTCCTGCAAAAAAGAAACTCGATAAGAAAAAACCATAAGGAAAGTAAAACAAGGTTCGGAAAAAGAGAAAGGAGGGAAGGCTCGAGACAGCCTGACTCGAGGATGGCTCACCAGGTCGAGACACCCCTCGTCAGGTGCCATGGTGATTAGGTTGGCCTCCTCAGGGCGGAACTGCCCGTGGACCATGACCGACACCTGGGAGGTAGCCTCGTTCCGAGACAGCCTCTCCTCAGCCATCCTCGACCGGTTCAGCGCCTCGAGCGGGGCGTTCGGCCCCATCTCGAACATGAGGAGGGGGCGGTCCACCAGAGGAAGAACCCTCCGCTGGTGAAACGCCCAGATGACCGCCTGGACGGTCAGCTTCTTCTCATCCACCAGCACCCGCATCGTGTCCATCAGCGGCTCCAGGTGGCGCTGCCTATCTGCTACGACGCCCCAGTTCCACTTCTCCGGGCGCTGGGTGATGACCCTGCCGGTGTACCACGGAAGGAGCCCGTCCTCGTTCCGCAGGTAGAACCAGTGGTCGTCCCACCCTGCCTGGTTGGTGGAGAGCTTGTAGCGGAGGTAGTCGCGGCGGACGTTGGTCGACGAGGGACCGGTCCTCGCGGTGATGGTGAGGGACCCCACGCACGTGAGCCTCCTCCCGCTCGGCTTCACGGCCTTGTGGAAGAGCTCGCCCCGGAAGAGGTGGACGAACATCTCCCAGTGCGGCTCAATCTTCAGATACCCCTCACACACCGCGGCGTAGATGGCGGCGTGCGAGATGGAGTTGGGGGAGAAGTGCTGCAGCTCCACCTCGAAGTGGTGGGCCAGCCCCGCATGAAGCGGCTCGGTGGGACGCCGAGCCCCATGCGGTGGTAGCGCGTGAAGCTCACCACGTACCCGCTCCGGCGGGTGTGGCTCCCGGTGGTCCGCCGACGGGAGAATCCACCACGCAGGACCCTCCTGCGGGTTGGGGCGGAGAAGCCCCCGCTCCACCAGCGTCTCCAGCTCTTGCTGCGTCGCCTTCGTCGGGCTCCAGTCTTCGGCCGGCAGCACTTGGGCGGCCATGGCGGCGACGGCGCGGATCTGAGCGGCGGACGGACGGCCGGGAAGGTTGCCTATCGCTACCGTGGGGAGAGAGCGTATGGGAGCTGCGGCGACTGAAGGCAAAGGCAAAGTAAAAGAGTCCCTTACCCCTCTTTCGATATTTATAAGAGAAAACCCCAATAGGCGGGTTCTCCCACGGCGGCGAAAAGGTAACCGCACACATTTAATGCGCCCACCTAACCGCATCTCGAGCCGATTGACAGGTACACGCGGCAACTCCCCATTCGCCCCGCTACCTGGGCCCACCACGACCGCCGCTCCAACTTCACGTCCGTCGCCCTCCCTGACAGTTTCCGCCTAAAAAGGCGCGCCCAACGGGCAGAAGGATTCCCAAACGATGGTGGCTTCTTCACGAAGGTAAAAACGGGCCCCGGCCCTAAGCCTCGAAGCAGCGAAGGCTGGCCCTCGAAGAGGGTTCGACAGCCGGCTTTGAGCACCCAAGTCAGGGACACTAAGGGGCGCCACTCGCAGCATCGCTCGAGGGCCAAGTCCTCGAGGCCCCTCACGTGTATCCAAGGCAGGGCGCACAACGTGCAGTGAGATCCCCTCGGAGGGAGGCATTGAGCCACCGGGTCCTATCGAATGGACCCGGCACTCCTGCAGACCGAGCACCCATGCTTTATGAGATCGCCTCCAGGCTACAGCCGACCCTATCGAACGGGGCACGGGGTCTCACTTGGATTTCCGCGTTACAAGCTCACCGGGAACCTCGATACTCGCCCGCTCGTGGTAGTACGAGGCATCCCCCCCGCACCCGATCGAAAGGACTCGCGGGATGACAAGTTTTGTTTCGGGTCTGAGACCTCGAAACAGCGGGTTGTCGCACGAACGAATGCACAGAGCAAAAGCGAAAGTAAACGGAAGAGAGTGGGAAGTTGGGTGAAGTGAACAGTGCTCCTCCCCCCCACCGTGGGGATGTCGGGAGCTTTTTATATTGAACTAGATCCACGTGAAAGTACAAGATTGCCCTTCTCAATCACTCTACTACAATTACAATGATGCCCTACTCAACTACTCTGTAGCCGTTCAGCGCTCCTTCCGGCGCTGGGGGCACCATCGTCACTTCGGCCTCTGGCGAGCCCAGCGTCCCCGGCTCTCTTCCCGGCCGGTGGGCCCGCTCTCCCTGACCCATGCTTCCGGCGACATGTGAAAAACTCACGGACAACCAAAATCGTAAAAGATGAAATCTCTCGCCGGAGACGCTGGGTTCCTTTCGTACGAATGCTCCCTTCCGCGCGGAGCCTCCGTCGTACGCCTGGCCGCGAGCCGAAAGGCGCGCTACCGCGCGAATGCATCCTTTCGCACGAAGGCGTTACCTTCCCTTGATCCGCGGGCCGAAAGGCGCGCTACCGCGCGAATGTTGCGCTACCGCCCGAAGGCGACGCCTTCCCCTGGCCAGCGAGCAGAAGGGCGCGCTACCGCGCGAATGTGGCGCTACCGCGCGAGTGTTGCCTTCCGCTCAGAGACCGTCGTCGCTTGGTGTTGCGGGTCTGAAGCGCTTGCTTTCGCGTGAATGATACCTTCCACATGAAAGCATCGTCATCTTTCGGTAACGCGGGTCGGAGGCGCCTGCGGTTTGGGTGCCGCCCCAACAATAGCCCCTTACGGTCGAATCTGCAAGCCTGCGAAGTTCGACTGTGTCCGTTCGCTAGGCGCCTACGCCCGCCCAAAAAAACTGTTGCTTCGTGTCGAAGCTGAGAGTTTTTTTTGTCTGTTATTGCTATCATTATTATTATTATTTATTGTTATATATATTTTTATTGTTATATATATATATATATTTAGTCGTGTAACAGTCGTCTTTTCGTCTTCCTCAAAAACCGTGTATCATGATGGAAAGCCTCTGCGACGCTTCGAATCCCGTGCCAGGTGTATCTTCGCCTCTCTTGGTAACCATGTCGCTATTGCTCGTATATAAGCGCGGTGGCTTCTGGTGAACAAAGGCGCCCGGTCAGTCGACGCCTTCCCCCCCCCCCCCCCCCCCCCGCTGTCTCTATCTCGTGACGGTTTGCGCCATTCGCCTGACGTGATTCACTTTCGACGAGGGGTGCATTCGCCAGCTTGCGTGATTCGCTGAACGAGCATTGAGGTGTGTTGCTATCATCTCTTGTATTTTTGTCTCTTTTTGACTTATGTCCTGCTAATTGGTTGTCTAAGCTTGTTGATTCCGCTTCTATTCTCGTCGTCTTTCGCTTGCAATGTTTGTTTATTTGTCTTTCGCGCCGTGTTAGATGGCATCTTCCAGCTCGACGTCGACCTCGATCTTGGCTAGCGAAAGTACGAGTGCTACCGAGTCCTCCCGCCGCGAATGTAGCGCGGAAGTATCCGTCGGATCTGGGGCTGCTCCGCGAGTTCCAGATCACAGCGGAAGCCTGTCTAATGATGGTGACTCCGGTTTGGTTTCAGTCCCCATGGATTGTTCTTTTTACCTGGGCGCATCGCGAATGACGGCCGCTGGCTTACAAACAATGGTCGAAAAGGGGCCTCTAAGGAGAGATCATCTTGCGAATTGCCACGTCCCTAGAGACGAGGAGGTGCCTATTCCGCGGCCTAACGAAGTCGTCGTCTTTCATGATTACTTCGTAGCCGGGCTTGATTTTCCTCTCGAGGAATTCATCTCGGATGTCCTGTCGGGGTTCGAAATACAACTCCATCAGCTGACGCCGAATGCGTTTGCCAGACTCAGTGTTTTCGCCCACACAATGAAGATGCTAGATTGCTCACCGCGGGCCGACGTTTTCGTGCGTTTCTATGATATCCACAGTCGTCCGACGAAAGTGAACGACCCCTTCCTTGGATGTGAGCTGCCTAGCGAAATTGGATGCATTAATTTCGTTCTGCGGAAGACACAGGGTAGTGTTTCCATTTCACTCACGTATCGGAACAAGTGGCCGGATTGGAATCGCTTCTGGTTCTACTATCGCGTGTGCTCGGACGAAACCGTTGCCGCTGAACTAAGTAAAGGAGAGAAGAAAGGCTCTCCACTTGTATCGGTTTTGGAGAAATGCCGTGGGAGGCATCTTCCGCCCGTCGTGCTAAGTGACTCGGATGCTATTCGTTGTGGGGATGCATTCGCGCTCACTGCACGGTTTCAGATCAGCCGAGATTTGGTTGAAGAGTGGATGGCCATTGGGATGAATCCGCTCTGCAGCGCCACTTCTTTCGAAGGCTTTTCAGAGAAGGATGGATACTGGGGCCCCCTTCTACTACTAGCGAGGCCCGCGGATTACTCCGATGATGATCTTTACGTGAAGCATATCGAGAAGGAGGCCAGGAAAGTTTGCGGCCCGTACCTGCGCAAAGAAAGCGAATTCCAACTCGGCAATCTCGGTCGAAGCCGCCGCCTGAACCGAGCCTTCGACGCTATGGGAGTCGAATACGCCGAAAGGCCTCTAGTTGACGAGGGCAAGGAAGAGGCTGAAGGTTCGAAAGAAAAAGGGAAAGGCGTAGCTCGGCGCGGTGGGCGGAGCGGCGTGGTTTCTCGGCGAAGAACTACCGATCCTGGGGACATTCGCATCGGGCGGTTAATTGCCAAGCCGATGCTTAAAAGCCAAGGAATAGTGATGGAGTCGATCCCCGACGTTGATCCTTTCGATCATCCGAGGGTGGTTAGTTTCTTTGCCTCTCTTTTGCTTTGTCTTTTGATTTATTCGCGTTCTTTGCTTTTCCCTTTCGCTAGAACAGTTCCTTTATGATATTGATGATGCGCGCGTGACCTGTCTTATCTTGTCGTTTGTTCTGCAGAGCTCCACTCTCGCTGCTGGGATGGCGCCGAAAAAATCAAGCATGCCTCTTTCGCGCGCAGCCTTCGATGATGATGCTTCGGTTGCTGAAATGCCAATATTCGCGAAGGTCGGCGCCCGGAAACCCTCTGGTCCACCCAACGTCGCGGAGCGTCCGGCGAAAAAAGCGAAAGTTTCTCGCCCCGACACCTCTGCACGGGCGTCAGGCGACAAGACCGTTGCTGGCGAAAAGGAGAGCGCGTCCCTGAGAATGCCTGCCCCTGCTGCTGCTGACAAAGGTAAGCTATGCCTTTCGCCGCGCTGCATTCGTCTGACCCAGGAAATGGTGGAAGGGCAGCTCTTGGGTTACGGGCGGCTGGTTCTCGACGGGGTGCCCTCGGACTACGAGAACCCGTGCTTATATACTGGCTTGAGCTCATCGAATGATACTGACGAGGCGAAAGAGGAATCTTATCGCGTTGCTCGTTCTTTAGGTGCGCCTTCTGACGCCCAACTCGCTTGCCGTCTTGACTATCGTCGGGCTGGAATTCTTCCTGGCGGCAGCGAGGAGGCCACTAAGTTTGTGGAATTCTCACAAAAAGCTTTCGTCGCGCCGGAGATCGAAAGGGATCTCCTGAAAGTTAACTGTCTGAAACTCGACGACGCCATCTCTTTTCACCTGGCAAGCGTAAGTGTTTGATTTCGCTGCAAGTTTTGTTGCTCTTTCGATCTTTATTTTCACCGATGTTTCGCTTCTATACACAGGTTGTCGTTGTCGCTCGCAGCCAAAGCAATCAACGGGATCTATATATTCGCAAGCTCGAGCGTGAGAAGCAAGAGCTTGACACTCAAGTGAAGAATTTCGACACCCAAGTGAAGGAGCTCGCCGCCGACCTTGAGCAGCAGACCAAGAAGGCCGACGCTGAGCGCACCTCGAGGAAAACAAGTCAGAAAGAGGTGGAAAACCTCAAGAAGGAGCTTTCGCAGCTGCGGGCCACCCAAGCCGAAAGGGAAAAACTGCTTTTAGCTAATGCTGAGGAGGCCGCGGCTCGCTTCCGCGAATGCCTTCGCAGCATCGACGTCGAGGCGGATGGTCCCTCAGAACGTAACGTCGATAGCCTCGTTGGTTGGATTCGCTCCGAGATGGAGTCGCTGGAGGGGCACATGGCCCTTGGCCGAGACTACGCCGCCGTTACCGGCATCAAGGCGATCGGTCATAGCCTTGTGGACGCCGGCTGCTCCCATATCATGGAGCCTTCGGTCAAGGAAGTTGACTACTATTGGCGCACCCCCGAAGCGGCGAAAGTTCTAGGGAAAAGATTTTTTGATGAGTTCTGGCTGGCAGGCGGGAATGATATGTCACTCATGCAATCCGCAGTGGCTCGCGGAAAGGTGTCTTCTACCAACCGCCTGAGCTTTCGCTTGACTTCTGTGTTAGCTATCGCTTTTTCTGCAGCATCCTGCGGCTTAAGTGGAGTTTCTTCTGAGATTTTGCTCTTTTGTGCAGACTCCAGAGGAGAAGACGCACATTCGGCAGGTGTTTTCGGAGTACATTTCTGAAAAACGGGCGCACGAGGCCGAGCCGGAGGACGAGGCGAGTCCGCCCCAGCCTAATGATGAAGCCCCCGAGAGCTCGGTCGCTGCTGCTGTTCGCGATGCGAATGCCTCTCAAGACGCAGCGGTAGACGAATGACTTTTCTAGGGCCCGTTTTTATTGTGCTGGTAGCATGTTCTTGGACCTTCTGTAAACTTTGGGACTTAAGTTCGAATGTTGTATCTTGAACAGGGCACGAGTGCGGGAACGCCGGACGTTCTCGACATCTGCCCGTTAATGATTAAGTCAGGCGATATCTGTGTTGGCGGTGACTTGTGGACGAGTTTTCGCTCTAGGTTTTCGACGGCGTCGCTTTCGGCTTACATGAAAAAACTTGCTAAGAAACTTAGGCGCACAGAAGAGCAGCTACGCGCTTTTTATGAAAACTTCGATCGACGCGAACTTGAGTCGAGACGAATGAGGCGCGAGGCTTCGCGCGCGCCGCCGGGCTTCGGGGGTGCCGCATTCGTTAAGTTGGAGCCCGAAGACGCCGTGCCTTCGCCAGATGAACGGCGATACAACATTTTCCTTGGTCGCGGAAGTAGTTCGCGGCCCTGAATTACGTTGTACAAACTTTACCTCTCAAGTCCGGTGTAATGAAAAGTGTCGCAGTGGGTTGTATCTTTCGGTGTTGATCGTTATTTGCGAATGCGTGATTTTTTTCATTCTTTCGCTTAATTTTCACTTGGACGGTCGTATGATTTGCTACCTCATGCGGATTGCTATTTTTCGCTGTGTCTTTCGCTCGATAGGTGAAGCGGGAGTCTTTTGCCGAATGATTTAGTCACTGTCATCCTACCAGTTCGCGCGATAGCGCTTCCATTGCGGGTCCTTTTTGGCCGATGGCTTGGATGCGCCCGCCCCCAAACACTTAGACGAGGGGAGGCAGCTTTCGCGCTGGCGCGAGTGAGCTTCCGGTGCGAGCCCCTCGGCCGGTAGTAAAGATGCGCCCGCCCCCACACACTTAGACGAGGGGCAGTAGCATTCGCGCGAGGGAGCTTTCGGTGCGAGCCCCTCGGCCGGTAGTTCAGACGCGCCCGCCCCCACACGCTTAGACGAAGAGCGGTAGCATTCACGCGAGGGAGCTTTCGTTGCGAGCCCCTCGGCCGATTGCAAAGACACGGCCGCCCCCACTCACTTAGATGAGGGGCGGTAGCATTCGCGCGAGGGAGCTTTCGGTGCGAGCCCCTCGGCCGGTAGTTCAGACGTGCCCGCCCCCACACACTTAGATGAAGAGCGGTAGCATTCGCGCGAGGGAGCTTTCGTTGCGAGCCCCTCGGTCGATTGCAAAGATGCGGCTGCCCCCACTCACTTAGGCGAGGGGCGATAGCATTCGCGCGAGGGAGCTTTCGGTGCGAGCCCCTCGGCCGATTGTGAAGACGCGCCCGCCCCCACTCACTTAGGCGAGGGGCGATGGCATTCGCGCGAAGGAGCTTTCGGTGTGAGCCCCTCGGCCGATTGCAAAGACGCGCCCGCCCCTACTCACTTAGGCGAGGGGCGTTAGCATTCGCGCGAGGTAGCTTTCGGGGCGAGCCCCTCGGCCGATTGCAAAGACGCGCCCGCCCCCACTCACTTAGGCGAGGGGCGATAACATTCGCGCGAGGGAGCTTTCAATGCGAGCCCCTCGGCCGATTGCAAAGATGCGCCCGCCCCCACTCACTTAGGCGAGGGGCGTTAGCATTCGCGCGAGGGAGCTTTCGGTGCGAGCCCCTCGGCCGGTAGTTCAGACGCGTCTGCCCCCACACGCTTAGACGAAGAGCGGTAGCATTCGCTCGAGGGAGCTTTCGATGCGAGCCCCTCGGCCGATTGCAAAGACGCGGCCGCCCCCACTCACTTAGGCGAGGGGAGATAGCATTCGCGCGAGGGAGCTTTCGGTGCGAGCCCCTCGGCTGATTGCGAAGACGCGCCCGCCCCCACTCACTTAGGCGAGGGGCGATAGCATTCGCGCGAAGGAGCTTTCGGTGCGAGCCCCTCGGCCGATTGCAAAGACGCGGCCGCCCCTACTCACTTAGGCGAGGGGCGTTAGCATTCGCACGAGGTAGCTTTCGGTGCGAGCCCCTCGGCCGATTGCAAAGACGTGGCCGCCCCCACTCACTTAGGCGAGGGGCGATAGCATTCGCGCGAGGGAGCTTTCGGTGCGAGCCCCTCGGCCGATTGCAAAGACGCGCCCGCCCCCACTCACTTAGGCGAGGGGCGATAGCATTCGCGCGAGGGAGCTTTCGGTGCGAGCCCCTCGGCCGATTGCAAAGACGCGCCCGCCCCCACTCACTTAGGTGAGGGGCGTTAGCGTTCGCGCGAGGGTGTTTTCTAATTCGGTTGACAAAAGTATCTTTATGAACGCAACATGGGGAGGCTTACAATCGACTATGATTATGATATTGCTCCTGTTGTCATCTAGCAGCAGGCTTGCTTTCGCTTGTCTCCTAGCCGCAGCTTGGGATGGACATGTCACTTGATAGGGCCTTCGCCTAAAGTTACTGGATTGGTGACGCTAGCTAAATGCTATGCCGATGACACAATCATTGAAGCAAAAACATGGCTCCTGATGCTTCCTATTCGCATTTTCGCTAGTGAGCCTATTGCCCGGGACTAATATTTTGATGGGACTCGGTAGTTTTGGATGGTTTGGAGGCTTAGCACTCTGGTGTGTATTTATATTGCCTTACCCCTGTTGTGGGAGGGCTGCATTTACTCTTTCGGTTGTACTTGTTGGCGTCTGGTAGGTGAAGAGTTAAGCATGGCATTTATGCTCTTTGCGGCTACTGGGGCATGCCGGCTGTCCTTGCCGTTTGTCAACATCTGCCCGACTTGCTTGTTTGGTTCCGCCCTTTCATTTTTTTGTTGGAGGGTCGGTTATCATATAGCCCGCGGGCTTTCGTTCCGCCCTCTTGTTTTGTCGGAGGGTTGGTTTTCATATAGCCCGCAGGCTTTTGTTCCGCCCTCTCGTTTTGTCGGATGGTCGATTTTCATATAGCCCGCAGGCTTTTGTTCCGCCCTCTCGTTTTGTCGGAGGGTCGGTTTTCATATTGCCTGTAGGCTTTTGTTCCGCCCTCTCGTTTTGTCGGAGGGTCGGTTTTCATATAGCCCGCAGGCTTTTGTTCCGCCCTCTCGTTTTGTCGGAGGGTCGGTTTTCATATAGCCCGCAGGCTTTTGTTCCGCCCTCTCTTTTTGTCGGAGGGTCGGTTTTTTATGGCCCGCAGGCTTTCGAGATTGTCGTTGGATGTAAAGGGTCTCTTTCGCCCTACCTCCTCGACATTCTCTTTTTTATCACATTTTGCTGATGAATGTCTCAACCTTATGCTTGGTTGACTTCGTCTTTTAGCGAGCCACGCGATATTTCTGGGGGAATTACGGTTACTTTCGTAATGTAGCGGTTACATTCGGCTGCCTCGTTAAAAAACCTCGCACCCCGATGGAGGGCTTCCCCAGCGAGGAAAAAGAGCACAGCCGGCCTTTTGATTTACAAAAATGATGAAAGATGAAAAGAAAATTACATGAAAGTTCAAGAAAGATAAATTACGGGTAGAAACGGCGCAGGCTGCTCGCGTTCCATGTGTGGGCTGATTCTTCGCCTTTGTCATTCATCAACCGGAATACACCGGGTGCTGCCATGCTTGCCACGACGAAAGGGCCTTGCCACTGCGATTGCAGCTTACCTTGCTTGTCTGGCTGCCGAATGGTGACCATGTCTCCAGGCTTGATGTCCTTTCGGACTATCGTCTTGTCCCTGTGATGCTTCGTTTCGGCGTGGTACTTCTCAAGATTATCTGCGGCTTGCAATCTTACTTCTTCAATGTTATCGAGTTCGAGGTGCCTTTGCTCTTGAGTCATTGGGACCATTTCGGTTCGGAAGGAACCCAGCTTTACCTCTTCCGGGGTGACTGCTTCCTCGCCGTAAAGCAATCTGAACGGGGTGAAGCCGGTAGCTCTGGACCGTGAGATGTTGTGTCCCCATACAGCTGTTGTTAGGGTGTTGGCCCACTTGCCTTTCGGCGAGTCATACAAGGTTTTCGAGATTGCCGAGAAGATTAGGCCATTCGCTCTCTCGACAGCCTCGTTTGCCTGGGGGTAATTTACTGAGGCGAAGTTAAGCTTGATACTGAGTTCATTGCAAAAACTCCTGAATTCAGCGCAATCGAACTGCTTCCCATTGTCGCAGGTGATGAATGACGGAACACCGAAACGACAGATTATTCTCTGCCAGACGAATTTGGTTAAAGAGGTGGAAGTTATGCTGGCGAGGGCCTTCGCTTCCACCCATTTGGTGAAATACTCGAGAGCAACCGCTGCGAAACGCAAGTTGCCTGGAGCTGCCGATAGCGGGCCAACTATGTCGATGCCCCATCTTTGCAAGGGCCAGGTCGGTACTATCGGCGTGGTTTCATTTGCTGGTGTTTTCTGGTTTTTGGCGAACATCTGGCAACCTTTGCAACATTTGACCAGTTCTCTGGCGTCTGATGCGGCGGACGACCAGTAGAATCCTTGCCTCATTGCTCTGTGTGCTATCTTGTGAGGCCCTCTGTGCGCTCCGCATATTCCGGCGTGCATTTCTTCGAGTAGCTGAATGCCTTCGCGCTTACTTATGCATTTGAGAAGAGGAGTTGTTATCCCATTTTTGAACAACTGCTCTCCGATGATTGAGTAACCTTTCGCTCTGCTGGCCATCCTTTTGGCATCCTTCTTAGACTCTGGCTCGTACGTTCTGGCTAGATAGGCGAATATCCGCGACCTCCAGTCATCGCTGGCGAAAGCATGTACCGTACTTGGATGATCTTCCTCCTCTTTCACTGCCTTGGCCGAAAGGACTTGATAGAACACGTCTGGCGGAAGTGGTAGATTTTGTGCTGCAGCTTTGGCCAGCTCGTCTGCCTCTGCGTTTTCGGCCCTTGGAATGTGACGTAAGGTGAAACCAGCGAAATGCTTCTCCATTCTTCTGATTGCTGCCAGATACTTGGCTAGCTCTGGTTCTCTTGCCGTGAAGTCCTTTTCGGCGTGACCAACAACGACTTGGGAATCCGACTTGACTATGCATCTTCTCGCTCCGATTGCTCGGAGCTTTCGTAAACCCAACAATACGGCTTCATATTCGGCGGTGTTGTTTGTTGTGAGGAATTGCAGCCTTGCGGCAAATCTGACCTTCGGTCCTCTTGGTGGTGTAAGGATCGCCGAGATTCCGGCTCCAGCCATTCCCCATGCGTCGTCACAATTCACTGTCCACACGGGCTCCTCGAATTCAAGTGTTGTGTCGAAAGCGGCGGGAGTCCAGTCTGCTATGAAATCCGCCAATGCCTGCGACTTGATTGCGGATCGGTGTTGGAAGTCGATCACATATTCGTTTAGCTCCGCCGCCCACTTGCCAATTCGGCCGATAGCTTCGTTGTTGCGGAACTGGGCTTCCAATGGCTGAGCCGAAAGGACTATGATGTGGTGAGACTGAAAGTAGTGCTTTAGCTTTCTAGAAGCCATTACTACTGTGTAAGCTATCTTCTCCAGCTCTGAGTAATTCAGTTTTGCACCTGAAAGGGCCTCGGAGACGAAGTAGATTGGGAACTGCGTCATCTTGTTTGCATGCTCCTTCTCTTCCACCAGTACTACGCTTACGGTGGTGTGCGATGCTGCGAGATACAACAAGAGTGTCGCTTCCGGCGACGGCTTGGATAGCGTGGTCAGTTTTGTCAAATACTCCTTTAGTTGCTGAAAAGCCTGCCGCTGCTCTTCCCCCCAATCGAAAGGGTCGGAGCTACGCAGAGTTCGGAAGAAAGGCAGCCCTTTTTCAGCGGACCTTGTGATGAATCCGTTCAAAGAAGCCAGCCTTCCTGTCAACTTTTGCACTTGCTTTCGGTTTGAGGGCGGTTGCATGTTGCTGATTGCCGCTATCTTGTCGGGATTAGCTTCAATTCCTCTTGCCGATACCAGGCAACCGAGGAGCTTGCCTTTCTTGATGCCAAAAATGCACTTGTCAGGGTTGAGCTTCAAACCACTCTTTCGGAGATTGCCGAAAGTCTCGAGCAAGTCTGCCTGATGATCTTCCTGTCTATCGCTCTTGACCACTATATCGTCAACGTAAGCCAACAAGTTTTTCTTTTGCTTCTGGCTTTCGAACACCTTGTCAGTCATCCGCGAGAAGGTAGGGCCTGCATTCCGCAGCCCTTCCGGCATTTGCCGGTAGCAGTATGTACCCGTAGGGGTGATGAAACTGGTTTTCTCCTCATCGTCGGGATGAAGCCAAATCTGGTGATAGCCTGAAAAACAATCTAGCAAGCTCATTATTTCACAACCAGATGCAATGTCGACAAGCTTGCCGATACGAAGCAAAGGATACGAATCCTTCGGGCAGCATTTGTTGAGGTCGGTGAAATCGACGCACATTCACCATTTTCCATTCTTCTTTTTCACCAAGACAACATTCGCCAGCCATTCGGGATACTGGACTGGTCGGATTACTCCCGCATCGAGTAATCTTTCCACTTCGGCTTTCGCCGCGTCTGCCCTTTCGTTTGACATCTTTCTCAGTTTTTGCTTTCTGGGCTTAGCGCCGCTTGCGATGTTCAAACTGTGCTGGGCGAGATCTCTGCTAACGCCTTGCAAGTCGCTTGCTGACCAAGCGAAAATGTCATCGTTGTTCGCAAGGAAGGATGCCAAAGTGTTCCTTTCTTCTTCCGGCATGCTTGACCCAATGTGCACGGCTCTTTCGGGCCTGGAGGCCGCGAGCGGAATTCTTACCGTTTCTTCGGCTGCCCCAACCTTGCATTCCGACGGGCTGACGATAGCATGCTCTTCGGTGGTTGTTTGCATTTCGTCTTTATTAGCCACCTCATTGATAAGGCTGTAGCCTGGGGTTGGTTTTCCATCAATTCTTCTAGAAGCTTGCTGATCTCCATGTATAGCGATAATGCCGAAAGGGGATGGCATCTTCATGCATAGGTAGCTTTGCTTGATGACAACGTTAAACTTGTTGGTGAAACCTCTGCCGAAAATGGCAGTATACGGATAGTCCATGTTTACTATGTCGAATGTCAGTGTTTCGGTGCGGACTCTTTCTCCTTCGGCGAAGGATACAGGGATTTGCTTTTTGCCGATAGCATCGATCTTTCTTCCTCCGAACCCGTACTGTGAATTGCCGGCGGGGTCCAAACTGCGCCTGTCGAATCCCATCGCCTCGAAAGCTTTGACGAACAGGATGTCTGCTGAGCTTTTGGTGTCAATCAGAATGTTATGCAAGGTGAAACCGGCCACATTGGTCGTGGCGACGAAAGCGTCACAATGCGGGTAGTCGCGGACTTTGAAATCGGATTCGTCAAAGCATATCGGCGCTAGCGACCAAGCTGGCCTGTTCAGTGGGAGTCTTGGTGATACTGTCTGGACTCTTCAGTGATAGTCCCTTCTTGCTCTCTTACTTTCGTGCTCGAGGTTAGATCCGCCCGTGATGGCGAAAATGTGGCCTCTTGACGGGAGGATGTTGTTGACTGCGCTAGTTTCATTTTCCATTTCCTGGCCCTGCTGGTAGCCGGGCTGTGCTTGCTGCCCCTGAGGCTGGGTTTGAGCCGGAAGCGCCGGTGGCGGCGTTGGCTGACGCTGATAGTGCAAGGGTGACGAAATTGCCACCGACTGCGGTGCAAAGACCGGAAGCTGATAGCCCTGATACGCTGGATTATACCAATGCAAGTTTTGGGGATGCATGTACTGCGGGGGATGCATAGGCGTGCTCGCGTAATTGCTGCATGCTACCGCCACTGCTGCCGGGTCTTGCGAATTGTGGAAAACATGCTTGGAGCTTTCGGCGGAGGCTGAAGCTTGATCCCTGTCTTTCAGCTCTTTCGCCATCTTGCTGTATTTGTAGTCCCGAGTGGTGTGGCCAAAATTGTCGTCACAAATGATGCAATATGGTGGCCTGGGTCCTCTTCCGCGGCCTCTACCGTCTCGTCCACCGCGTCCTATCCTTCCACCGCGCCCCATGTGGGGCTTGTAATTGAGTGGCCACGGATGAGCTTGCAACTCCCTCGAGAGTGGAGAGGTTTCGTCGATGGCGTTGCCGAATGCTGGCGGTTGCTCTCGCCTTGGTATGAATACGTTTTCTTGTGCTGGTCCGCCCTGGCCCTTTGCAGCTCCTGAATTTCCTTCTCGAGTTGCCTCCTCTGCGCCTCAGCTCGCCGAATGGCGTTGCGAGTCTCGTCTTCTCTTGCTTTCGCCGCCAACTGCTGCTGCAGCTGGTCTCTTTGCAACAACAGCCTTTCGATTTCCCCTTGCTGCTGAGCCAGCGTCTTGATTGCTTGGGCGTGTCTTGTGATTTCGTCATCATCTTCATCCTCATCATCGAACTCGTCCTCGACGTGCCCATCCGGCGTGCCGTCTCTGCCCAAAGTCCGCTGATCCTGAGGCTGCACGCCCTGGCTCGTCGATGCTCCCGGCGGCGGCTGCGTTTCTATCGACAGAGCGCCGCCGAAAGATGGTGGCTCTGCGGCTGCGTTTGGTGGAACCTGGCTAGCTGGGACTGAAACCGCGATGGTGCCGAAAGCATCCTTTCTCGCGGCGATCGTCTCCGGATTGTCGACCGTCTTCGGCGCTTTCCTTGGCGACATGGTAAGCTCGGGCGACAACCACGGTGGGCGCCAATGTTGTTTCGGGTCCGAGACCTCGAAACAGCGGGTTGTCGCACGAACGAATGCACAGAGCGAAAGCGGAAGTAAACGGAAGAGAGTGGGAAGTTGGGTGAAGTGAACAGTGCTCCTCCCCCCCACCGTGGGGAGGTTGGGAGCTTTTTATATTGAACTAGATCCACGTGAAAGTACAAGATTGCCCTTCTCAATCACTCTACTACAATTACAATGATGCCCTACTCAACTACTCTGTAGCCGTTCAGCGCTCCTTCCGGTGCTGGGGGCACCATCGTCACTTCGGCCTCTGGCGGGCCCAGCGTCCCCGGCTCTCTTCCCGACCGATGGGCCCGCTCTCCCTGACCCATGCTTCCGGCGACCTGCGAAAAACTCACAGACAACCAAAATCGTAAAAGACAAAATCTCTCGCCGGAGACGCTGGGTTCCTTTCGTACGAATCCTCCCTTCCGCGCGGAGCCTCCGTCGTACGCCTGGCCGCGAGCCGAAAGGCGCGCTACCGCGCGAATGCATCCTTTCGCGCGAAGGCGTTGCCTTCCCTTGATCCGCGGGCCGAAAGGCGCGCTACGGCGCGAATGTTGTGCTATCGCTCGAAGGCGACGCCTTCCCCTGGCCAGCGAGCAGAAGGGCGCGCTACCGCGCGAATGTGGCGCTACCGCGCGAGTGTTGCCTTTCGCTCAGAGACCGTCGTCGCTTGGTGTTGCGGGTCTGAAGCGCTTGCTTTCGCGCGAATGATACCTTCCGCACGAAAGCATCGTCATCTTTCGGTAACGCGGGTCGGAGGCGCCTGCGGTCTGGGTGCCGCCCCAACAACAAGCTAGGGCAATTGGCGTGCCGGACAGCTCGAAGAGCCGGCTGGTCAGTTCAGCCTGGCACCCCTCGACGAAAGAGGGTCAAAAAACTCGGGGGCTCGACACTGCCGAACCTAAAAAACGCAACTAACACTTACACTCGCGAAAAAGCCCATGAGGGAGTTCTAACCACTCCCCCGTGGCCTCGGGGGCTACACCCGCGGGTGTCGCTCGCACGACACCCACGAAATCAAAACAACCAAACCCTCGAGACCAGTCAGCTAACCATCGAGATCCCAGTCGGGAACCCCTGCTGAGTGCAAGCACTCGAACAAGGGCTTGGGGGTTACTGTCGGGGGTCCACAAAAGGGGTACCCCCAATCAACGCAAAACAAATAGGTTAAACCTAGAACACCAATTAATAACAAACCCAGCAAGTCTAACCTTCTAAAAAGCCCACCCCTCGAGCCCCGGCACACAGGCCTCGAGCCCTGCACCGCTTCTCGAGACCCCGCGCGGGGACCTCGAGCCTCTCTAGCACGGTAAACCATCCCTCGAGGCACATCACGCCTCCCTCGAGTGGCAGACATCGGATACCAATCCCATGTCGCGCATTTAATGCGTCCACCTACTCCGATCACGTCCCCAGCAACCCGACGTGTGCCACAGTAACCAGGGCAGAGTCAAATCTCGTTTTCACCGCAAGCATGGGCAAAAAGGCACCAGTACAGCACTGTTCGGCCATACCCTGCACTGTTGCACGCTCGAGTCACGACTCGAGGCCCGGCCACCCGCCGTACAATTGGGTTTCCCGGGACTTGCCCATACCTGCGGGAGCTCGAGCCCCCCGTAGGCACCACCTCGAGGCCGGCCTCAGCGCCCCTCGAGCCCTGACTACTTTCACGCTATTGGAGGACATGTACCCCAAGACTCGGAGGGACCCCGCCGTGTCCTGTACGTGCCGGAATGGGTGTTGTACGGCCTCCACATCGCCACGCCTCCACGTCCGCGCCCGGGATGGAGGCCACGCATCAAGGACACCTCAACAGCAACACCCACGTTGGCTACAGTGACTTCGACAAGACAGAGTTCCTACCCTTCGCCATATCGAGCGCTGTTCATGTCGATCCTGTGTAAACCTTGGCCTCCTCTTGTTCTATAAAAGGGGACGCCAGGGCCCTTCGCGCACGAGAGACAACACACGAGTCTACTATTACACGCTCTCACACACGAGTCCACACACACATATGAGTCCGGACTCCGGTCCACGCTCATTGAGCTTGTATTGCTCCTGTACAAGCACTTAGGTGCAAGTAATACAAGAACCCCCTCCCCCTGCTGGACGTAGGGCCTTCTTTGCCCGAACCAGGATAAATCCTTGTGTCATCTTGCATCACCATCCAGGAAGAGAGCACGCGATTATATTACTCGTTGGTGTCATACCCCGGGTTCGAAACACCGACAAAAGTGTGTATCTACAAAAACATAGAATGATTTATAATTTGGAATTGAGGGGAATGAAGGGAGTAGCTTTCTAAAACTTTGTAGCTTTTGTTAAATTTGTCTTTGGATGTCAGAATAATGTGCACATCTCTACTTTATAGGAAAAAGTCGAAATTACTCAACTCAAGTTTAGCCTATGTTCAGATATCCCCCTAAACTGACATCTTGTTCAGTTTACTCCCTCCAACTATTTCAGATGGTCCAGTTTACACCTTAAAGATTTCTTTTTTGTTTTTTCTCTATGTACAAATTGTGTTTTAGTTTTAAATTTTATAAGGTGATAGAGGATATCATATTTTGTGTTAGAAAAAATTATAGTTTTTCATCATTATGTTTTGTATAATATTGTATCTCTAGTGTTAATTTTTATTATTAAATTCCTTAAGCTATCAAAACAGTGGCAAAAAAGATATATTTTTTCTAACACAACTTATGGTGTCCTCTATCACCTTGCAAAATTTGATATTAAAATTCAACTATATGTGGAGAAACAAAAATAACCAATCCTATTAATATGGGAATAAACTAGACCAACTGAAATAGTTGGAGGTAGGAAATTGAACCAAACGTTAGTTTAGGGGTTATTTGGACCTAAGTCAAACTTGGAGGGAGTAATTTAGATTTTTTCCTCTACTTACTTTATCTCTAGGTATTCTCCATCAACATAAAAAATAATGGAAAAAATTCTACATAACCCCCTCAACTATTGAGCATGACTACAACCGCAAACTATAAACCAAATGTTTTACCCTCCCTGAACTTTCTAAACCGGTCAAATACCCCCTCAGACAGTCTTAGACGATGGTTTTGCTACAGTAACGTGGTTTTGTTTTTTAATTTATTTTGGCCGAATCTTTAAAAATCATAGTAAATCATAGAAAAATCATAAAATAGAAAATTAAATTTTATTGGACTCCACGTAAGTAGATCTACATAGTTAATATATAATATAGTATATTTTGGAACAAAATTTTTTTGTTGTATATTTAGATCTGTGCTTTTCTGTAATTAATTAGAATAATTCATAGATGTAGTTTATTTCTCTAATTATGGTGAAATTTTTATTGTGGGCTAATTGTTGTATGCTTGAATCAGGCATAATTTAGGTATAGATTTATTTAGCTTTATGTTAAGTCTAAATAAATTTATAGATAAGTTATACATGACCCAACCTAATCTTTGTCCTAAAAATAATCATGAGTACAACTCAAATGGTTACATATTTAACCACTACTCACTACTTAGGAAAACCTCTCTTGCAGTGTGTGCGATTCGAACTCAGTACCTCTTGCCTCGCGCATAAACTCCTTACCAACTCAGCTATACACCACATGTGTGATAGAGTCCTGTACACTCTCCTTTTGAATTAATCAATGGGGGACCTTTAGTCCTGGGTGGAAGACCTTTAGTCTGGGTTGGTAACACCAATCGGAACTAAAAGTCTTTGGTCCCGGACATAATTTTTTTATCGAGACTAAAGCTAATTTGACAGATCAGCTAAAGACCTATTTTCTAGTAGTGCCTGTCATGGCATATTATCATTAATTATTTCCTTTGCTTGTTGATGTTTCTCTCGCTCATTGTACTCCATATGCTACATCATTGTCAAGTCTTGTAGATAGGAAAAGCATGGACATGCGCGCTAAAGTTCTGGATGGACATGCAGTAACGAGTTCTCTTGGTAGTACATTAATAAGTTAATCACATTCCAAGATTAGGTTTCAACTAGCTTGGAGTAATCTAGTATCCTTTTTTAAGCATAATATATAGTTTCTAACTGGACACGCATGGTAGCCATATTAGTGTTTCTAAAGCCAGCGCACTATGCACTGCAATCCACCAACACAAATTTACAAATGTCAGTTCATGGCCGCAGCACCATCCACTTCCCCATACATACAGCCATACAGCCATAAGAGACACTCGGAGACATAGTTGTCACCTTTTAATTTTATGCTCAAACATATAGCAACCTGTAGTATGTATATATAGGGGCTTATCCACACTATATATGTCATACTCCATCCATATTGAAAAACTTGACGTTTGGACAAGATTTAGGTCAAACATTAGGAATATAAATCATAAATAACTTTTAAACTATTGAGTTTAGAGATGTAAAAATCATATAAATAAATTTGTCTTGAAAAGTACTTTCATAAAAATATACATATACCACATTTCAATATATTTTTAAAGAAACAAGTGGTCAAAGTGATGTTTTGAAGACCGTGTCGCTGTCTAAAACGTCAAGTTTTTCAATATGGAGGGAATATATTTCTATGAAGCTAACACAAGTTTGTGTTACATGCATGTAGCATGTGCCTCGACAGTCGACTCCTTTGATGAGGAGAATAATTACAACCTGTGGTTTAGACACAGTATTTAAGGCTAAACACCTAGTATATGGAATCATTTAATCTTTTAATTTGGAATCATAGGGGGCCGGCCTACTGGTGCTGTACCAGTTCTGGTGATGAGGGTTCTAATTATTATTTGACAAACTGACTTCATCATAGTCGTCGTCGAGGGATAGGAACACCTCATCTAAGCATGAAAGCTCCATGCCCTCATCATGGCAGCTCGCTTGCGATCCACCGGCCGTCGAATCAAACACTCGGCATATCACCCAGTTATTATTGGACTCCTGCAATGATCATGCAAGCATTTTATTTACTGCCCTTATTGTTAAGATAACCATGCATCATGTAGTATATATATGTAGATGAAGTAAGCAGTATATCAATATATGAAAATGCATGTGTAGTTCTTACGTACTGTGTTTGGATGATGCAACTTCTTGCTTGAACTATTAGCTGAAGTGCTACTGCTAACCCCTTTGATGCTGTCATCCAGTAAGTGATACTCATGCATGATCCAGTTGGTCTCGGTCCCCTCAGAGGGCTCTCCAGTGGAGAAGACGAGTGTCTTCTTCAGGCCGACGCTACAGCCACCGCTGCTCACCGTCTCGTCTGCACATACAGAGCTCCAGTACCCGTTTGGTGTGACCCTGCTGTCCTTCACATGGCTGAAGAAGTACCACTGGTTACCTGCCTCAAGTGCTTTGTCTAGCAAAAAAAAAAACAAGAATTTGTTGCTAGCAATCAGGATATGACCCATGACACATCAAATAGTGATGATGACAAGAATGAATAATCAGATACATAGGCCTTGTTTAGATACTTCCTCTTTTTTAAGTGTCGTCCGAAAAGCATGTCTGTGAGGATAATACGGATTCTAGAGACAGTTATTTAGGGACGGAGAGAGTACCTTCAAACTAACTTTTTTATTCTCTCTCCATCACATCAATGTTTGAACGCATGCATGGAACATGAAATGTTGGTAAAATAAATAACTAATTACACAGATTATTAGTTGTAAATCACGAGACAAATCTTTTGAGCCTAGTTGGCACATGATCAATATTGTTAAATACAAACGAAAGTGCTACAGTTGAGAAAAAAAATCATCTTTCGCATCTAAAACAGGCCATACTCCCTCCGCCCCTTATTAAGTGTTATCGTTGTGTGTGCGTGTCACAAATTTAACTCGATTTGTAAAAAATACATACAATATTTGTGTTTCTAAATAAATTTATTAAAAAAATAGATTTAAAGATCTTTCAAATGATATTAATTATGTACCATAAATACTAATATTTTTTAATAAATATTTAATCAAAGTTGTTTCTCGAGAAGCAAAAACGATAATTATTTAGGGACGGACGGAGTACATATACTACATGAGTTTTGCTGCTGGGTACCTCCTAGTAATGATTGTGAACCGTTCATTTATTTTGATCAAATGGTTATTATCACATATTACCTCTTTGAGGTAATAGGTGAAATATATATTTATTTAATTTTTGTATTTTGTTAAGTAGGATTAATTAGAGATGTTTTAGGTACAAAAGATCTTATTCTAGATTTGATTGATGCATGTATACAGATATGATAAATCTTTTTATCTTACAACTTTGAACTTCATCGATTACCATGTAATTTTACATGTGATGACTTAATATATTTGAATTTACATGTGTGTCAACGTGACCTGTACTTGTTTTTTTGCTAGTAGACCTGTACTTGATTTGCATGTGACTGGGATGTGATGCGTTCATTATATGTATGACTTGTTTAATGTTTTTTAGTTAGTATATATGATGAGTTTCTCACTCTACTTTTGTGTACTGTTTAACTACTCTAACACAATTGCTCAAAGAGATTTGCAGGTTTAAAATATTATGAGTGTAAAAAAGTCTAGAGACGTATTTATTAATAAACTAGGTGAGTGCCCGTGCGCTGCGACGGGTACAATAGAAAAAATCATAAAGTTACATAGTTTATCGTGCAAAGATAATGTAAAATAGTATTACATCATAATTCCATGTCACCAGAAAATATGAGATAAAATAGTTCTACTTAAGCATAAATTATGTCCTACAAATCATACAATCAATGTCACGAATCTTACTAAAAAATACTGATGTGAAACAAATAAATTTGACCAAATATCAGTGCAATAATAGAACCAATATCGATTAGTTGTAAGTCATCCAACCATAAATGATAGCACTTGCACTACTCTCACTCATAAAAAAAGGTTAGATGCCAAATAAAAGGCTAGCCATGTAAGATAAAATATGCTAGCAACAATCGCTTGACCTCTATGGGTACCATGCTGTAGCTAGTCACCAATCAAAGAAAAGTAGCCTGATCTAAACATCAGTTATCTAACCTGAACAATAAACCCATTGATGACTGGTTTCAGAATAAAGAAAAGCAGCCTGATCTAAACATCAAATGAGTATTTATCTAATCATATCATCTGTTAATTGTACATGTAGACTTAGAATTCACAAATAATTTGTATAGACTGAATTTATGCATGAAAGAAAATGCTTATTAAACAGATTTGGTAACCTAACCAACTTTATTGCTGAAATCTCCTATATATATACACAAATTAATTAGATCAGATCAAATACAAATAACCAATAATTAGCTTTAAGTTAGGATTGAGTTATCAATTTCACACAGCAACCAGGGGTTGACACACCTGGCGGAGCGCCGTGGCTGGGCACGTTCAGTGAGACGGTGACAGCCTGTGCGATGGTGTCGGCGTCGTGGCTGCGGCACATCTGATGATGGCCCGGCGTCCGAAGGCGGCCCGTGTGACGGTGGCGGTGGCGTGGCCGTGGTGCGTCCGATGGCGGCCCGTGCGATGGTGATGGCAGCGCGTCTGGCATTTGTGGAGGTGGTAGAGCGTTCGAAGCAGCAGCAGTGCGTCTGGCATCCGTGGAGGCGGCGTCCGGTGGTGCAACACCCGGCGCCGTCAGTGGCAGAGCCTCCAGCGGCGGCGCGCGACGTCAAACACAGCAGCACCTGGCGGCGTCAGGTGGAGCGTCGAAGCAGCAGCAGTGTGTCTGGCATCCGTGGAGGCGACGGAGCGTCCGGCGGCGTCCGGTGGTGCAACACCCGGCGCCGTCAGGTGGTAGAGCCTCCAGAGGCGGCGGCATCAAACAGCAGCACCTGGCGGCGTCAGGTGGTGGAGCCTTCGGCGGCGGTAGCGTCAAACAGCAGCACCCGAGGCGACGAGGTAGTAGCACGCATGTACTAAGCGGATAGTTTTTTTTTCGAGGTTTTTTAGAATGGACGTGAATTTGTTTTTCTGGCACACATGTATCTCTGAATGGGAGGCATGACGCGGAGGAGTTTTAGGAAGGTGGGAGGAGATTTAGGCAGTTGGGAATTTGAGATCGGGAGTTGCCGGGATTATTAATTGTGATTGGCGCTGGTTCTGCCGGTGGAAATCACCACGGTCGGGCGTAACTATTTCTGACCGGACTTCACCATGGACGAGGTAGACGAGTCCTTCAGGGCAGTCCCAATCCCAATGGAGAATTTATTGTGGTTTCTATCTCTATTAATTAGCTTGACAGCTCAGCGTTTTGCTGACGTGGCACATGTATTAATGAAGAGAGAGGGGAGAAAAGAAGGAAACGATTTCTACGGCAAGGAACGACGCCGACCCTGGGTTCGAGGCGCGTCGACGCCGGCAATTCTCCGTTGGGAAGAAACGACTCGTTTCTTGGGGAGTAATGGCGGGATCGACTGCGCCGCCGCCGCACGGCTTGTTCCGGGCGCTCGCTTCCCTCCTTCCCGCTTCCCGCGCTTCCTCTCGCACGCCCTGGCGCCAAGTTCTCGCGCTTGGCTTGCCAGGATCTGCGCGCACTCGATTTGCCCCCTCCCGCGCAGCTCCGCCGCCGCTTCTCCAATTTCCATCACGAGCTGGATTTCCCGCGCAGCTCCCGCCGCCGCCTCGTCATTCTCCCGTGCACGCTCGCCTGGTGTACTTCACTCCCACACCGTTGGCCCCAAATAGCTCGTTCCCAAGGCCCCAATTACAACCCCTAGCATCCTCCACCCCCAATTCATCCCTAATCTCTTGGACATGAATCCACTTCGGCCACCGTCCTCAAGTTCCCGGCGAGGCAGGGGTGCTCCGGCCGCCCACGCTGTCCGATCTGATTTGGTCTCTGGCACTCCCGTCGCCCGTGCTCCCACTGCCCCTGCTCATGGATCCACTACGGCCGCTGGTAATCTCACCTCCATGGCTGCTGCCTCTGCATCTCCACCACCGTTTCCAAGTCTGCAAGCTGCTGGTATTCCTGCATGGTGGATAAATTCGTCTCCGATGGGCTTTAGTGTAGGGTACGTTTACCTCTTACCTCTCAGTTCTGGTGTTCCTGCGATGGTTGTTGAAATCAATTCCGATGCGGCTGCTGTCATCTTCTAGATGTTAATATGACATGCTCCCATCTTCTAGATGTTAATATGACACAATCCTAGTGGTTCAGTAATGCTAGCGTGCTCTCAGAAATTCATGAATACTCACTGCTCTTGTTTTTTGCATTTTTCTTTGAAACTGGGTTCTGTTCTCTCAGCCATAATTGTTTTGTTGAGGCTGCAAAATTGGATTGAATTAGTGGAGAACAACCATTGGTCCTACTGTTGATGTCGTTCTGAATGACAAAATCATTTTGCTTTTATGGACCTTGTTTTTTAGATTACTGCATAGTTTTTTTTCTATATGATATGATGTACCCAACATAAATATTCAAGGTATTGAACAACTCTTTTTATTTTTTTTAGGATATACCCACAAGGAGGGTTTACCAATTTGTTGAACTCAAACGCTACTCCAGAAAATTTTCATTTAGTTGGCAATACAAGAGGCAGTACTACAATTTCGCCAAATGCTCCAAGTTTATAAAGAACCCGACCAGTTGAGAGCACTGCACATGACAAAGAAACAATTGTTGTTGATGCGGATGAAACCAATGAAGATGAGAGGACTGAGAGGCGATTGAACTATACGAAAGAAGAGGACATTAGATTGGTAAGCAACTTTTCTTAGTTTTGTGAACTTTGAGCGTGGACTGCATGTATAAGTCTGTTTGGATCCAACAATGATATCAATGTGCTTAGCCAGTCAGATTTATTGTCAACCATTTGAGAGGAGAAGATCCTAAGTTGTAGTACACTGTCAATGGAAGAGAATATAATTTAGGCTATTATCTAGCTGATGGCATATATCCAGAGTGGCCTGTTTTCGTGAAGTCCATAAAAAACCACAAGTAGACCAACATAAGTTGTTTGCAGAGAAGCAAGAAGGGGCAAGGAAGGATGTTGAATGCGCTTTTGGCATTTTGCAGTCTCGCTTTTGCATTTTGCGTCGACCAGCGCGTCTCTTTGAGCAAGGGGATCTTCAGAACATCATGATTGCTTGTATAATTCTACACAACATGATTATTGAAGATGAGAAGGATATAGAGCAGGTTCCATTTGATTTGAATGAGGAAGGCAGCACATGTATTGTAGAAGAAGCTACAATCACTCATGAAGAAAACCCAGAGATGGAAGATGTGATTAATAGGAATGCCGTCTTACACAATCGTCCAGCACACAAACAACTTCAATCAGATTTGATTGAACATATTTGGCAAAAGTTTGGGAATTCATATAGGCAAATAATTAGGTATATATCTTCAATCTCTGTTTGTTCATGCTGCTGACAGATTGCATCATCTTAATGCTCTTTGCTTGTGAACACAACCTGAAACTTACTTCCTGTGTGAACACAATTTGAAACTTATTTCCTGTGAACACAATCTGAATTGTTAACTTTTTTAAACTGAAATTCATTATTTATTTTAACTTGTAGATGATGTTGTGGAACCTGATGCCTTCTGGGGAAGTTCTGCAAGGACTACTGAACCTACCTGAGACAATGGAGATGATGTCGTGCAAGCTTACTATTTTACTACTATGCATATCATGACCTTTATTTATTTCTTCTGTTAGCTCTATATGTAATGCCGTGCAACTCTATATGTAATGCCGTGCAAGCTTCTGGAGTGTTATTTTGTTGCTATCTAGTACCTGAGACGATGGATGGTGCCTTCTGTTATCTTTATCTATGAATTCTTGTGTTATGAACTATGTGGTACCTATTCTGAATTGCTACGTCTGCTCTGTTTGGAACATATAAAAATATGGCAGCGTGTGTTGTAGAGATCAGTTGCCACACTTGATCCATCTCATTTCAATGAGTCATTTAATTTATCCTTTGAATACATATTGCTATAGAAACTATGGATTGGGAAGAGTAGTTTCTATACACTTTAATTACTCTTGGAATGTGCAACTAGAAATCATCCATTGGGACTGCCCTTAGGTATGTTTTAGTTGTACTAGGTTCGTGCCCGTGCGTTGCTACGGGATAACTAAACTTTTGTACTAAAACACACGGATCACTTGATAAAACTACAATAATGTGAAGTTAAACACCAACATTAAAATAACATTTAATCTAAAAGAAGAAGGTCGTGAAATTAACATAATCACACCTGATTAATTTAATAGGTATGCCATCACACATATAATTTATTATTTTAATAATCTTACATATAGTTTATTAATTTAATTTAATATGTATGTATGTCATCACTTCATGTCTAAGATACACAAAAGATAAGCTTGCACTTCTATAAAATTTGGTGTCGGCCTCCGTGATCTGTCAATCAGATCCTACAATATTTGTGATGATGTGTCATTCATTTTTCCCTCTCCAATCAGCCAATCACATCGTTGTCTTCCATATTAATTTTTTCTCAATTATAACATTGTCTTTTATATTTCACATGCACATATTTTTTCTATATAATCAAATGAGAATTAATTTTTGTCTTCCTAATTTATTGGGACTACTATGGTAATTAAAATGATTGCATTCAGCGAGTGTGTGTTGCCTTCTTGATTTGATCCCATGAGGCAATTGCGCTACACCATGCGTTGATGGAGGACACAAACAGGTGCTTACGGAGATGGATCGTGTGTGTGAAGTTTTTGGCTGGTGTATTTTAGTTGTGGATGTGGATCACGTTCGTGGTTGGCGGGAATGTAAAAAAATCACGTTCGTGGTTAGCGGGAATGTAAAAAAATCAGGGACATGAGCTGGTTTATTTCATCCGTGGATCACGTTCGTGGTTGTTGCGAATGGAAAAAAAATCAGGGACAGGAGCTGGCAACTTCTTGCGACGTGTAGAGTGTAGACGTGGAATGGAGATGGAAACTTGAGTGATTTTTAGTAACTTGATTGATTTTCCCACGAATAGAATTAAGTGACAGATTTATTCCATAATATGTGAGGGAGGTAGAAACGGAAACTGGAGTGATTTTTAGGCCATTTTGTTTCTGCATGGCCACGTCGGTCACCCATGGATCACATCCACGATAGCCAGCAAGCGATAAAACACCGAGGAAGTATTGTAGTGCCTGGGATGCGGGATGCGCGGTATCAGGGGAGGCTTCACCACGGTATGGTAGACGGGTCCTCTTCGTATTTTTTAGTTGTAGTAAGTATAGTATAGTATAGTATAGATATAGATATGTTCTTAATTTAATATATTAATTTCTTGTTCTCACGATGATCCGAACCACAGAAAAGAAAGGCCCAAATTAACCGTGGCTTCTGTTATGTGACTTAGGGATTCAGCAATATTTTATTTCCTTTGCTGAATTAATTAACTAATTAATTAACTAGTTTTAAAATATAAAAATCAAAAAAATCAAGGACTTAGATTTATTTGAAGTATTAACTCCTAAGAAGGAAAAAGAGTATCGTAGCTTTGCTCTACATACATACATACATACGTACATATATACATACCATTCAGTTCCCACGGATCGTGATGATTCATACATACTGTAGGGACGATGTCTGGCTGGCATGGGAGGAGCGAGGCTTTGCGGCGGAGGAAATGGACGACCAGTTCTTCATCTGATGGGAAGAAGTGGAAGCCAGGAGGAAGGTTATTAGAATTAGAAGCTCCCCCCATGGCGATCGAGATCAGGTGCAGGATCGATGCTGGAATTGAAGCACCAGTAGATATATATGGGCTGTGGCTAGAAGCGCAGGTGCAAGGATATGCGCAAGAATATGGGAGATAGATAAAATTAAGCAGGGCTGCGTTTGCTTAGTGCGTGTGATGGCTTAGCACTATTTATAGGCGCCGTATGCGTGTATGTGTTTGGAAGATTGGGAGAGACGTCCATCTCAAGGAGCGTCGTCCAAAGGTTTTGAGGCGGCTGCAGCATATGGTGCTTAATTGCAACTCGTGATCAAGTGTTCAGCTTTAATTTCTTGCCCTCTCCTATTTTTTAATCATTCCCAGCAAAGACTGCTGTTGGGTTGGATACAGGTGATGAGTATATCTTGCCTTGATGTTGTTCATCAGTTCTATTATTGATGACAAGGATCCATCCGGCCGGCCGGCGCTGCGCTATGGAGGGCCATCAATGGATGCATGCATGCATGGTGCATCGATACCATCATCATGTTCGATCTGCATATTTTATTTTATTTTATTAGCTTAATTTGCAGTTTCATTTCATTTCCAGGCTCTTGGATCATCATGCATACCACATTTAATTTGCTTCTGTTCTACTTTAATTAGATGCAACTTCAAAACATCATGGCTGCCCAAGAAACCGCGAATGAACGTAATACTAGGTGATTGGTTTCGTCTTATGCTCGTCCATATCTGAAATCAGATCACATGTGAACGAAAAGCTAGGTGAGCTGACAGAGAATCAGTGCTTGTCAAGTTCCGATTGATCGCACAAGTTGCGTGAGAAAAAAAAGATGTTGCAAATTAATTGTGTTGATTAGACAGAAGCTTTGACTTGCTTACAGCTACTTTTTGATGTGTGCTGGGTCGGACATCATCTGCCATATAAACTTTTACCCATCACATTGATTATTGACACATGCACTGAATACTCACATAGACTAAAAAAACTAATTACACGTGTGTAATTTGCGAAAAGTTTTTTTAAGCCTAAATAAGTTTATGTTTTGACAACGTTGTGCTACAGTAAACATGTGTTAATGATGAATTAATTAGTCTTAATAAATTTGTCTTATGGTTTTCAGGCAGAATATGTAATTTGTTTTCTTATTTGTTTATTTTTTAATAGACTAAATGGTGCCGAAACATTCGATGTAACACGCAAAAACTTTTTTACACCTCAACTAAAAGACAAATAGTAATTTGAGAAAGCTTGTTTCCAACGCAGCTATGATATGCATACATACTTCTTGAACAGTCAGCATCTTCTAAGACTATATACTTCCTCCATAGTCATATTAGTTATCGTTTTAGACAAGATTTAGGTCAAACATTGAGAATATAAATCATCAATAATTATTAAGTTTCTAAGTTTACAAATATGAAAATTATATGAATAGATTTGTCTTGAAAAATACTTTCATAAAAAATACATATATCATTTTTCGTAAATATTTTTATAAAAATAAGAGGTCAAAGTTGTGTTTTGAAGACCGTGTCACTGTCCTAAACGACAACTAATATGATTATGGAGGAAGTATATTTTTTAAAAAAACTTGATCCGTGCGTGGTGGCTAAACACATGTCGGGTATTACAGTTAAAAGAGATTTTTTTCAAGTAGATTGAGAAAACCCATAAACCTCTGTTCCATCCTTATACAAGGACACTACAATTCTGTGAAATGAGTCGACCACAGATCTATACTTTCAGTGTAGAATAGACAAGAAACTCGAACTTTGACCACTTCAAAATAAGTACTGTGCACTGACCACTCAGCGAGCCGACGTTTCATACTATATTTAACTAAGTTAAAAAATAATTAATGTGTATTGCATTTTTCCTTGGTACAAACGATGTACTTTGTTCTAGGTGTTTCGTAATCTATTTGATATAATTTGTGTGTAAAAGGAGGTAATTTTCATCAATAAGGGTTTGGATGTTATCAACTAAAATTTAGCTAAACAAAATTTAGAAGCTAAACTTTAGCTAGTTAAAAGTTCTCCTAGCTAAACTTTAGTTGTGATGTTTGGATGTTGCAGCTAATAGACTTAGCTAAACTTTAGCTAGGTTAAAGTAGCTAAACTTTAGCTTGTGTTTTTAGCTAGGTTTTGTTTGGATGTCTAATAGCTAAATTTAGTCATTTAGTCAGCTTAAAATTGTTGGTACACTCCAAATTTCTTATAGTACAATATTTAACTATCTATATAACTATCAGGTATCATATAAAACGTCATCATGTAATCTTAAGCAATCTAATGAGGTTGAGGTTTGATGAGTACTGTGCCCAGGGCTTGGAGTGCTATACTCGTACTCCATCTGTAGGTCTACATATTAAATAGTCAGCTGAAAGTTATATAAATTAGTTGTGGATTAATATTTTTTCTCTCAGATAAATTAGTCGGACAAATCAGTCGAACCGACTTCTAGCTCAGTTGTGAAAGATATATTTTTTCTTTATCCTTTTGAATTGGTCTGCAATGAGATCTATACTATTTAACATTAGTCTTTTTATTATCTTTTTATCTCCTATGTTCTTGTCATTGTTCGTGTACTAAACGGTTACTAGCTACGACTAATTTTGATGAGCAGTGACTAATTGTTCGTGTAGCTAAACGTTTATCATTTGATGAGCTAAATGACAAGTGACTGATTGCTTACCATTTGATGTTTAGGATCTAGTGCTAATTAATTTTACCGTGATTAACTTTTTGTTATTATCGCAATTCTTTTTCTAGGCAAAGAATTATATTGATCAGGTAAAGGTTAAAGACCCGAGATTAATTAATTTCTCTTTATTTTTGTTAGTTTTTCTATTTTTCTTTTGTATTGCAATATAAACGTTTATTTAGGTGTTATATATACTTTTGACATGTTATATTTTGGGGAAAATTTGAAGACTGTCATTATAATTTTGCAAAATTGGAGATATATATGTCATCCTGGCCCACATGTCATTGACTCATGTGTGCCCCACATGTCAATGACATACCAATGGTGCATCTCTGACTTTGCAAAATTATAAAGACACTATATTTTGACACGCATGATTGTTGACGATTTGTACGTTCCCTATGATCAAATCATGGCACCGCCCCTGTACTAAGAAGTTTGCATTGCATTCCTCCTCATCCCACAACTAGCTAGCATTCCTCGATCTTGAGTCTTGACCATTGCTACTATCAGTTTTCAATTGTCGTCGCACATAGCTATATAAACATACCCAAATATAATTGTCCCTAAATTAAAAGGTACCGTATCAGATAGAGTAGTTCAGTGGAGCTGCGTGGGAAAGTACAGACGAAGGGAGCATCACCTGGGCATGAAGGGCGTGAAGCCACTCTGCAGTTCCATTCCATGTGCTCTAGCTTTTCACCCATCCATTCCATATCCATTTCCGCAGGCCGCTAGCTGTCAAAAAAAGAGGCTTTTTCACTAGGCGTGAAAAGTTTTTGCGCGGAACAGTTCCGGCACTCATTCCGTTTATTAAAAATAAACAAATAAAAAATAAATTACATATTTCGCCTAGAAACCATGAAACGAATTTATTAAGACTAATTAATCTGTCATTAGTATATATTTATTGTAGCACAATATTATCAAAGCATAAATTTATTAGGCTTACAATATCGTCTCGCAATTTACACGTAATCTGTGTAATTAGTTATTTTTTAGTCCACGTTTAGTACTTCATGCATCTGTCCAAACATTTGATATGATGGGTGAAAAGTTTTGGAAGCCAGAACTAAACAAGTTTAGTTTGCATTGCAAGTAAAGATGGCAATTTGTAACCACTACCCGAAACCCGATGGGTAAAAATCCTATTAGGGTAAGGGATGGCTAGTTTTTTTACCTATGGGTAACTTAATAGGAAAGAAGTCTTACCCATCGGATAATACGGGTAAGGATGTGGGACTGCATTGCTCATACCCGTTAACTCATGGGTAAATTAAACCTGATTTAATTTATAGAAATCCTAGGTTCAAAGTCACAACCGTACAGTCCAAGGTTAATAATACTCAAATTGTATGTGGGATGTGTTGATGTAGTTGGTTTGTTTGATGAATTTACTATTGATTTTATAAGTTGTGATGTTTTAGTTGGATTTGGATGTGTAATATATTGATATGTGTAATTTTAACTTGCAAACATTCTTGCCCATGGGTAACCCACGGGTACCCGTTACCTGCATGAGTAAGGGTATGCGAAAAAACTTCCACCCAAGCATAGGTATGGGTAACTTAGTGGATAAATTATTTCTTCGTGAGTAAGGGTACGAGTAACATATACTCAGCGGGTAATTACCCATTGTCAACCCTAATTGCAAGAGGGAGGCAGAAAATTTAATGCTTGTCATGCCTCCACTGGCCCGGCTGGCCTGCCCAGATCTTTTTGCAAATACCGCGGTGTGTTTATTCCCAGACAAAAAAATATCTATTAAATCAAATTAATCTATCATTAATAATATTTAATGTAACATCATATTGTCAAATCATGGATTAATTAAACTTAATAGATTTGTTTCACGAATTAGCCTTCGATTGATAAATTAGTTTTATAATTAGCCTATTTTAATAGATTAAATTAGTGTTGTAATATCTGATGTGACACGACTAAAATTTTAGTCTGACAAACGAACACGCTTAAGCGGCACGCCAATGGGTAAGGGACACACATCATATCGTTTGCACGTGAAAAAGGCTTTTTCGCCCTTGTCAATATTGATTGAGTTGTTCAACTCTCCCTTCAATGGATCAATGATACATATACACTGACCAGTAAGAAGTGTGTGTTGTGCTCCCTACCATATAGATGCTGCCAAACTTGGTGCAGGTGCAGCTTAATTAGTTGCAAGGATAACCATAATCATCCTCCTGATCATCACAATCTGTCGTCATAGAGGTTGTTTAGTTCGTTGGTGAAAAGTTTTCGGGTGTCGTCATATCGGATATTCCGACACTAATTTAGTTTATTAAAAATAAACTAATAGGAAAACAAATTACATATTTCGTCTGAAAACCGTGAGACAAATTTATTAAGATTAATTAATCCATTATTAGCGCATGTTTACTATAGCACAATATTATCAAATTATAGACTAATTAGTCTTAGAAAATCATCTCGCAAAGTTGTCGCAATATGTGTAATTAGTTATTTTTTAGTCTACATTTTACTCCATGCATGTATCAAAATATTTGATATGATAGGCAAAAAGTTTTTTGGGGTGAAAAGTAAACAAGGCCAAAAGAAAAGGAAGGATGACAGACAATCGTTCAGTCACTTCATTCCTGGTAGGAAGGGAGGATGTTATGCATGTCGTGTATCTTTACGACAGGACACATGCAGGATTAGGCTCTAGGTCCACTTGATATAGGCTGGTGGCAGCAGAGCTACACGTGGGGCGACCTTACCCTTCCATGGGCCTGGGTGACGTACTAGTGAAGATATCGACAAGTTGATTGTCAATGTCCACACTTTCAATGAATATATCTCCTTTGGGTTGATGATCTATAATGAAATGATGTCGAGTATCAATATGCTTTGTTCTTGAGTGTTGAACCGAGTTGGTGGCAATCTTCACGGCGCTTCATTATCACATAGCAATGGGACTTGACCAAACTTGATTATATAATTGTTGACACTGGTTATCTATCAAAATTAAAGGATAAATAAATATGAAAATGACATGAATTCAATCACCAATAAAGGTTTAGAGTTTTAATTGACAATATTCCACGAGTTTTGGTGGATTGTGATTCTGCAGGGACTAAACAGGAAAACCAGCACTGATTACTTATTCTCTCTGGAAGGAAACTGACGGAAGATTACGGAACCGACACGTCAGGAATACTCCAGAAGGACCTAGAGGACACCACGAGGCGGGACACCCCGAGAGGCCACCAGGTGGGACCGACCGGTCCCACCCTATGATCGATCGGTCACCCCCTGGGCCCGATGGTCTCCGTCTTCTGGAACCTTCCTCCACCGCCTATGAGGATCCATCTCAGCCCTATGTGAAGTCGGTTTGATCTAACGGCCGCGGTTGATCCCTCAAGGCTATATATACAGGCCCCCAGACCTCAGGGTAGAACAAGTCTCTCTTCCGAAAAGTCTACGCCTCATTCAGAAACCCTAAAAGAAGACTTCAAGAGCCAGCTTTCAAGTAGAAGACTAGTTACCCCTCTAGTTTATGTTTAGAACCTAGTCTTATACTAGAACTAGAAGAGAGAGAGAGGAAGAGATCAAGAAGGAGCTCCGGCCTGTCAGATCAACTTCTTCATCTTGTACCTACGAATTCAAGTTCATCTTGAACTTGCTTCAGCGATTGTTTCGGTAATCAATGTCTATATTTAAGTTTGAGCCATTGTTCTTATTATTCTTAAGGTTTATGACTCTCTTTTGAGTACTTTAATTCTAGATGCGCTAGAGTTAGAGTAGTTGGATAGTGTAAGCGTGGTGCTTAGACTTGATAGCTCATAAATGCCTCCTATAACGCCGTTAGTAGTGGTTGTTCGCAAGGGTGACTCTTAGCCTTGTTGATTTTTTCTATAGTCCAATTACCCGTGTGTAGGCTCGGTAGGATTATACATTTGCATAAAAGACTCATACTCTATTTGTGACCTTTTATGGCAACTTCCCCCTAAGAATAATATAAACATATCACTCTTAAATGGAATTAGACAACCTTAGTGATCCCCTCTATACTTCTAGATTCCTCGTCCTTGTTAGCTACTCAGGGGTTAGACTTTAAGGCTTAACACTATCCGTTCCTTTGGGTTCGATATTAAAACTGGGTTACTCCGGTGAAGTGCTACATCGGTAGATTTCATCTGTGCGCTTGCGGATAAAGTAGAGTGTGCGTTAATTTTGTCGGTGTTTCGAACCCGGGGGTATGGGATACCAACAATAATCTTGCAATGTGGCGTTCATCCATAGCAACTGAGCACAACAGCTATCCAAAGATATGTGTTCGGCTTCGGTGGTAGAGAGTGCAACACTATCTTATTTCTTGAATGACCATGATACGATTGATCTCCCTAGAAACTAACAAGTGTCTGAAGTACTCTTTCTAGCTACCTTGCATCCAACATAGTCAGAGTCTGATATCCAATCAACTCAAATTGAGACCCCTTGGGATACCATACTCCAACATTTGGTGTATGCTTCAAATACCTCAATACCCTCTTTGTAGCCTTCAAGTGATTTTTTTGTGAGACTTGGAATCTTGCACACATGCATATACTAAACATGACATCCGGTCTTGAAGCGGTCGCATAGAGTAGGCTTCCAATAGCTTTTGATCCACCATGTTGCCACTAGCATCACTATCCAAATGACCATTTGTGCCATAGGAGTGCTAATAGCCTTTGCATCATCTAACCCATACTTCTTAAGCATGTCTTTGATGTACTTGCCTTGACTAACAAACGTGTCATTCTTCATTTGCTTGATTTGGAGTCCAAGAAAGTAACTAAGCTCTCCAATCATTGACATCTCAAATTCTTTGGCCATCATCTCTCCAAACTCTTCACAAAAAGTTTTGGTTTGTTCATCCAAAGATAATGTCATCCACATAGACTTTTCAACACAAATAAGTCCTTTCCAAATCTTCTTGGTGAAGAGAGTGGTGTCAACCTTGCCCATCTTAGATCTCTCAGAGAGTAGGAAGTCCCTCAATCTCTCATACCATATTCTAAGAGCTTGCTTCAATCAATACAATGCCTTCTTGAGCTTGTACACATGGTTGGATTTCTCATCTGCAAAATTAGGCAGTTGCTCAACATACACTAGCCAATGATGTAGCCATTCAAGAATGCACTTTTCACATCCATTTGATAGAGTTTCATATTGTGAGAACATGCATAAGCTAACAAGATTCTAATGGCCTCCAATCTAGCACTCGTTGCATAGGTTTCTCCAAAGTCAATGCCTTCCATTTAAGTGTAACCTTGTGCAACCAATCTTGATTTTTTCCATAATTACAATTATGCCATCTTCGTCTTGCTTGTTGCGGAAGACCCTTTGGTGTCAATCACATTTGTGTTCTTTGGTCTTGCAACTAGCTCTCATACTTCATTGTGAGTGAAGTTGTTCAACTCTTCATGCATAACATTTTCTCAATCAACATCCATCAAAGCTTCATCAATCTTGATTGGCTTAAAAAATCATATGAATGAGTAGTGTTCACAAAATTATGCCAATCTTGATCTTGTTTGCAAACCTCTTCTCATGTCCACAACTATTTGATCTAGAGGATGATCTCTAGCAATGTGAGTTCGTTGAAGAACTTGAGCTTGATCACTTGCACTTGGATGAGCCACTTGAGAGTCACTAGCATTGTGTTGATCATGAGAACCACTAGTGTTTGCTTCACTGTTGACTTGCATACTTCAGGGAGAGAGCACTTGATCTTTGTCATCTTCAATGTCAATCACTTGGTATGGCTGAATGTCACCAATATCCATATTCTTCATAACTTCCACTCGCTTGCTTCCTCTCACATCTTCTAGATTATCTTCTTCATCATGAGAGTCATTGGTTTCATCAAATTCCACTGCTTTTCTTGTAGGAACCTGTCAATGAAATATGGTCGACAGCCCACCTAGGGGTATGCCCACGATGGGGTTTAATCGGTGGAGGTGCGCGTGAAAGGAACCAGATGGTAATACAAGTACCGAGACACAAGATTTATATAGGTTCAAGACATCAATATGATGTAATACCCTACATCCTGTGTTTCGATGGATTGTATTGATGAGTGTGAGTTGAGATCTCTGGGATCTGAGTTGTATGCAGTAGTAGATCCGTGGGATCTGAGTTGTTATGTTCTGTCGTCTAGAGGACCCCTGCCCCTCCTTATATACTTTGGTGGGGTAGGGTTACATGATAAGTATCTGAGTTGGTACTAGTTATAGATTACAATATCTATTACATCTTATATCATCTTGTGGGCTGGACGATCCCTGGCGGTGCGGCCCATGTACCATTGTGTGGTACCCGGGGGTATATCCCCCCACAGCTAGTCCCCGAGTGCCTTGGATCCGAAGAGCAACACCATCTTGGATTTGTCCGAGCAGTTAAAGTGGACATCCGACCAGTTTGAGTGGTTGGCAAACCTCAGACTGAGTCAAGCAAGTTTTGCCCGTAGTGTCGGTGTTTCGTACCCGGGGGTATCACACCAACGAGTAATATGATCGCGTGCTTCTCTTCCTGGATGGTGATGCAAGAGGACACAAGGATTTATCCTGGTTCGGGCAAAGAAGGCCCTACGTCCAGCGGGGGGGGGGGATGTTCTTGTATTACTTGCACCTAAGTGCTCGTACAGGGGAGAATACAAGCTCAGAGACGGGGAGCGGGTCGGGGTCTCGTGCCCTGTGTGTGACTTGTGTGTTTCGTTCGTCCCCTGAGAGGCCCTAGCGTCCCCTTTAGAGCAAGGGGAGGCCAGGGTTACATAAAGGAATTACAGGTGTCGGGGCGTATGGTGCCCCATACAGAGAAGGGCAGGATCCCTGTCTTGTCGGGGCCCTGGAGCCGATGTGATCGTCGTTGATCGTCGTTGTGGTTCGTGGCTTCCATCCTGGGCGGGCGTGTCGGGTGGCGCGACAAGGCGGGAGGCCGTACAGCCCCCATCCCCAAATGTACACGTACGCGGTGAGGTCCCTCCGGGTCTTGGGTTACCTGTCCTCCAATAGCACGAAAGTAGTTAGGGCTCGAAGGGCGCGGAGCCGGCTTCGAGGTGGGTGCCACGGGCTCGAGGGGCGCGGCGGCGCGGATCGAGGTGTGCACGGCAGGAGCTGACGGCTCTGTAGCAGGCGCTCGAGGGTGTGTAGCCGGCCTGCGTGGTGCACAGTGCATCATGGCCGAACAGTGCTGTGTACTGGTCCCTTTTGCCCATGCTTGTGGTGAAAACGAGACTTGACCTTTACACCGAGTTACTGTGGTACATGTTGTGCACTTGTGGACATGACCGGAGTAGGTGAAGGCATTAAATGCGTGGCATGGGTTGGTACGGCTGTCTGTGCAACTCGAGGTCCGTGCGTTTAAGGCTCGAGGTGTGGGGGCGCGCTCGCCCGAGGCCTGGAGGGCTCGAGCGAGACGGAGAGCGATCGGGCTCGCCCGAGGACTTGTTGGGAGGGCTCGGTCGAGACGGAGATAGAGCGTTCGCCCGAGGCCTGGCTGGGAGGGCTCGGGCGAGACGGAGATAGAGCGTTCGCCCGAGGCCTTGCTGGGAGGGCTCGGGCGAGACGGAGACGGAGCGTTCGCCCGAGGCCTTGCTGAGGCTCTGGGGAGCTCGGAGAGAGACGGGAGCGTTCGCCCGAGGCCTGGCTGGGAGGGCTCGGGCGAGACGGAGACGGTGCGTTCGCCCGAGGCCTGGTTGGGAGGGCTCGGGCGAGACGGAGACAGAGCGTTCGGGTGTGTGCGTCGATTGGGGGTACCCTTTTGGCGTTCCCCCGACACGTAGGATGTAAGGGGCTCAAGATAAAATTCGGTGCGGACCAGAACAGGAGTACCATCTGAGAAAGCACTACATTCACCCCTAGGTAAAGTGTAGCCACTTAGTCCTCGAGCGTGACAGTAGGTGATGTAGTCACGTGTTGCCAGGGTCTAAAAATAAAAATTAGTCCTCAAAAATCAACATAGTCACCGCTCAGGTGACGTGTACCACTTAGTCCCCATGGCTGCTAGAAGATGAAGAATAAATCTTGTAGCGGGCTTAAGAATAGTGAGCAACCACCAACAAGATCCTCCATCATGTGCTTATCAAGTCCCTTGACGCGCTGCCCAGGATCAGCACCCTGAACTGAACAACATGGATCAACTTGATAGCACACCAAGGGCGACGATATGTAGCAAGTGTCAAGGAGTCCCCAGCTTAGCTAGCAACACCGACACGAAGAATCTGAACGTCAAGGAGTCCCCAGCTTAGCTGGTGAGCTTTCGGTGTAGCTGGCGATGTTGGCACGAAGAACCGAATGCCAAGGAGTCTCCCAGCTTAGTGATCTCTGAGCAGCCCGACCAGCTGGTCGGCGATGAAGTCTGAGTGTCAGGTGGTGCGCACCAAGCAACCTTACCAGCTAGTCGGTGATGAGGTCCGAGCGCCGGGTGGTGAGCACCGAGCGACTGGACTAGCTGGTTGGCGATAAATTCCGAGCATCGAGTGGTGAGCAACGAGTCACCTGACCAACTGGTTGACGATTAAGTCTGAGTGCCAGGTGGTGAGCACCAAGAGAAGCGACCCGACCAGCTGGTCGATGACGAAGCCAGAGCGCCGGGTGGTGAGCACCAAGTGACCTGACCAGCTGGTCGACGATGAAGTCTATGCGCCAGGGGGTGAGTACTAAGCGACCCGACCAGCTGATCAGCGATGAAGTCTGAGTGCCAGGTGGTGGGCATTGAGCGACTCAACCAGCTGGTCGGCGATGAAGTCTGAGCGCCAGGTGGTGAGCACCGAGCGACCTGACCAGCTGGTTGGCGATGAAGTCCGAGCGCTAGGTGGTGAGCACTGAGCGACCCGACCAGCTGGTCGGCGATGAAGTCCGAGCGCCCGGTGGTGAGCACTGAGCGACTCGACCAACTGATCGGTGATAAAGTTCGAGCGCCAGGTTGTGAGCACCGAGCGACCCGACCAGCTGGTTGGCGATGAAGTCCGAGCACCGAGTGTTGAGCACCAAGGACCCAACCAGTTGGGCGGCGATGGAGTCCGTGTACCACCTGATGCAACCACCCGAGTGATGATCTTCTTGTCCATCGAAACTGATTAGTCCCTGGGTGTAAAGAATTAGCTCGTGGACCGAACCTGGTCCCTGTAAAAAATATGGAGAATGGGTAGTACATACATCATGTAAAAATGAATTATGAACCCTAGATGAAAATCAGTTGTAAATGGAGCACTCTATGTCCATGTTTGTGTTAATCGGGCGAGCAGGAACTCAGTGCTTCTATCTTCGTGGTAGATGTTAAAAACTCTATTTTTAACTTAGTCATTTTTAGTTGACCACGACAGTTAGATCTATCCTAGAGCTTCGCCAGCCCTAGCTACACGGACCACCCAGAGCGTGAAGCACAGAGCCTAGGCAGGCGCAAGATGATTGGTTTGACTAGGGAGCGACTTTCGACCACCTGGAATGTAGAGGGCGAACCTTATTCGCGTGTAAGGTGATGTTGGAGATAGTTGTCGGTGTTTATTGACCGGCAACTCATCTCGGGGGTATTCAGACGATTTGTTCGGTGGGGATCGACGTATGCATAACTCGATGGTAAACACAGAGACAATGATTTATCTTGGTTCGATCTATTGAATAGCATCCCTACGTCCAGTTTGGGGGAATAGTATTGCGCCCTGCGCTTATGGGTGTCTGGTTGTGTACCATGACCCCTTGTGTCTGTCCCTGTCTATGTCTCTGTCTGTTGTCCCGATCTAGGGAGCTCTACCTCTCTTTATATAGTCCAGGAGGCAGAGTCCTAGTCGGTTACAATCTTAGGTGTTCTAGTAGGATTACAAGGTAGCAATACTACTAGGATTACATATGGAGAGTCCTAGTTGGACTAGGTCTTCGCCCTTCCTTGCGGAGTACCCAGGGACTCTGTACCACAAGCCCCCAAGCTCTTCATGGTTTATCAGTGAAGTCTTCTTGAGACTCTTGGTCTTGATCAAGTGTCATCTGAGTACCTTCTGAGAGAAACCATAAAGTGCTCTTGAAGTCTTCTAATGGTGTGCGCTTTCTGAAAAGTGCACCCATTGGGTGTAGCCCCCGAGCCTCTTGCTGTTTAGCATAAAGAGCTGGAGGGTCTTGTCTGAAATTGCTCCAATTCCTTTTGAAGAAATTTGGATGCATCATTTGAGGATATGTATCCCGCAGCCCCCGAGCCTAAAACAGACTACTCGAAGTCGATTGTAGGATCTTGTAGACATCCTCTAGGGTGCAACCGAGTAATCTCCCGAAGACAAGGATCAACATCTACTTGTCGCTGAGTGGTTGAATGCTTGTAAATTTGATCTTTCATCCTTGAATCACAACCCCCTAGCGTAGTCGGAGTGAAGTCGACTAAGCTGAGGCAACGACCGAGCCCCCGAGCTTAATGCCGACTAAGCCGTGGAGGAGAAGGAGCTTGATCGAAGTAGTGGAAGTAGAATATTGGTGAGCTCAAGGCTTCGGGTGGGTAGTCTCCTCACCAGAGACCCCGTATCACCCCCACCTCGGAACTCCCAAATCATCATAACCATGTTTGAAGGCTCGTCGCAACAACATGGTGTCCAAGTGAGGCAGCCCTCAGGGACATACCTAACCCAGCGGCGTGGTGTCCGAGTGAGGCAGCCCTCAGGGGCCTACCTCACCCAGCGGCATGGTATCCATGTATGGCAGCCCTCAGGGGCATACCTCAACCGGTGTTGTAGTCCATATCTTTTCCCTGCAAAGAAGACATACAAAAATATGTAGTTAATGATATTCATGATATCAAGTCAGGAACAGGTCCCAACATTATCAAATGTGTATGAAATTTTTCGCATCTTGCTCTTGCGAGGTTGTTTAAGTCACCCGAGCAGTGGGCCTGTGACGTTTAAGCACCTGTCCTGCATGTCGAGCTTTATTTGTCGAGCGTGAGGTACAGGCTTCACGGATTAAGGCTTGCACTTACTCAAGTAATTTAACAACTTGCTAAGAGAGGATTATAGCAGTCATGTTGCGCAAAAAAAAAGAAAGCACGCTCCTGGTGTACATTGTACACCCGTGAGGTGTTGCCCCGACTATAAGCTCAGAGCTGTATGAGTAGCCGGGAATGCAATTATGATGTGGCCGCAGCGGCTCACGATAATATTTGGAAATATTAAAAATATTAAAGCGTGACTTAGCTTGGTTGATGCCGAGTTGAGTGATCAGCACCACCGAGTGGAGTAGTCGACACCGTCGAGATATCCGAGTAATGGATGACTTGGTACTCGGACGACTCGCTTATTACTCGGACGAGTTGTTTGCAGCTCGATAACGGCTTGATGGTTCAACGCTTGCTCGAGAGCTCGCTTGTGGCTCGACGGCTCGCTCGTGGCTCAACGACAACTTGATGGCTTGCTCGTGGTTCAACGGCAGCTCGAGGACTCGCTTGCTTATGGCTCAACAGCAGTTTGATGGCTCGCTTGCGGCTCAACAATAGCTCGAAGGCTCGCTTTTGCGGCTCAACGGCAGCTTGATGGCTCGCTCGCGGCTCAACAGCAGCTTGAGGGCTCGCTTACTCGCAGCTCAACGACAGCTTGATGGTTCGCTCCCAACTCAACAGTAGCTCGAGGGCTCACTTGCGGCTCACGGCTCACTTGTGGCTTTACGGCAGTATGATGGCTTGACGACTGCTTGACAGCTTGCTTTGTGGCTCGTGGCTCACTTGCGGTTTACGGCAGCATGATGTTTCGACGTATCGGTACCTAGGCATTGTGGATATATGAGTAGCAGGTTGTCGATGAAGTCGATTAGTTGGAACAACTCCTCAGCAGATTCTTGATCGAGCCGGGTTGTTGCCGAGTAATTCTTGATCATCTGGATCTCGTTCCCGACTAATATGCTAGATCTGAGTGGTGTAGTCGGTCGAGTCCGGGTAGTCGGAAGTACGCGCGGAGTCTTGTTCGTTGCCCGTGGCTCGGCTTGCTTGCAGCTTGAATGATTCGCTTGCAGCTTGCTTTTGGCCCAGACAACTCGTCTTGCGTAAGACCGATCAAGTTGGAGTAGTACTGATGAAATCAATCCAGCTTGGAACCCGAGACTTGTGCGTGCTCTGGCTTTCCTCTGTGATGCATGCACACGATAGATTAGTTTTTTCTTTTGTCCACGTCTTGCTTGGTTACGTTGCTATGCGTGGATCCTTCTGTTAGATTCTTGGATCGCTAGGAGTAGATCTAGTTGGGGTTCTCTTTGAATCGGGCAAGAATCAGGAGGGCAGTTCATCCAGGATGAACTGCTGGAGAAGAACAGAGACAGATTAGGGTTCATACCTCCGAGATCCGGCTGTCCCTGGTTCGTTGATGGAGGCTGCACACTGGCAGCGACGGTCGGAGTAGAGACAGATACGCTGGTGGCGCTTCCCGCCGCTGGCAGTGCCACCCACGAGATCGGCTAGGGTTAGGACGGTGGAGTGGCAGCAGCTCCAGTGAACCTCGTGTCTTAAGCCCTGCCCCACCTCCTCTTTATAGGCACTGTGCGACGGGGGCCCACCAGCCTGCTAAATGGGCTGGGCGTCCCCGATCAGGACGCGGATCAAGTTCCAGTTAGGCCGTTGGGCCTAACCGGTGGAGATCAATCCAACATTCTCCCCTTGATCTCAACTCATATCTCTAAACTTCACATTTATTTCTTTTACCATTCCATCACAGATCGATGCATAGAGCGTGCCTTATCGTCACGATCAATTGCCGATAGATTCAACAGCTACAATACACGTCTCTGTTCTGAAATAGGTTCTTTAACTTTTGGGCCCTTTATTGTCCAGAAATCATAGGCCTTACCATACAACCCATGTCGACTGTGTATTCCCTGAACACACTGGGCGGTAAGCCTTTACAAAACGGATCCGTAATATTTCAAATCTAAAGGTATGATTCTGGACTTTCTCCTTCACAACGTACAACCCAATGTCAATGTGTTTGGCAGCACACTTGACCCGTTGTCTTAGGAGTAAACTTCTTAAATGGCTATTGCTGTTGTTTACCATTATAAACTCTGGGTATAGGTTTCTAACCATTTCGCCTGTCCTTTATGCCTCATGATAAGCTATATGATAGTGTTCATCATCAATGACACCACTATGGTTCCTTTTGGAGCTTTTCCACAATAAAACTCTAACTGCGCGAGTGTTAGTTACTAATGTGGATTTCACTAAACATCTCGCTCAAACATATCAGTTGTACTCACAACCACTTGAGAGTACTTGTTCTCTTTTACTCGTCATAAGGCATATAAAATTTTGCGCAATTGCAACACTTCCATTCCAGTGATCTATATCTGGATTGGACATCTGCCAAAATCCCGGATACACGAACCATGTCAGGGTAAATACTTGTGCACTCATTAAGCTTCCAACAGCCGAAGCGTACAGGACGTCCATTTTATCAATTCTCATATCTATTCTTGGAACACTGAAAGTTCCCAAAACTATTACCCTTGACCATAGGAACAGGCGTATGTTTACACACATAGATACTTTATTTCTTTAGAATCTTCTCAAGTATACACTTGAGACAGTTCTAATACCCCTTTCTTTTATCCCGGTAAGTTTCAATTCCTAGACGAATGACAATTTACCGAGATTAATCTTATGTAATTTAGGGCAATGACTACTTTTCCAATAGTATATTAACACAATTGCCAGCAAGCAAGGTGTCATCCACATACAAGTTTAGGAAAATGAATTTCCTATTCTTGAACTTGCACAATGTCATTGTCCTTCTCATTCTCATTAAAACCCAAACTTTCTAATCTGATGTGGCATCAAATTTTGAATACCACTCTATAGATGCTCGTTTGAATCTATAAATAGATTTCTTCAGGTGGCATCCTAAACATTCTTTTCCTTTCATGACAAAACCGTTAGGTTGTGCCATATAAACCTTTCATACAAATCCCCATCAATTAGTACTGTCTTTACATCTATCTGATGTAACTCTAAATCATAATGTGCCATTAACACTCGTTAAAGTGTTTCCTTTCCTTTGTGTGAATCCTTTTATCATAAGTCGCACTGTATATCTTTCTACGTTCCCTCCGGAGCCACAATGTGTCTTGTAGACCCATTACAGCCTACTGTTTTGGCTCCATTAGGAATAACTTCACATCTTTTATCCTTTGAGACCTTTTAGGTCCAAAATGGCACTCTTTTACATGGGATTTTGTTGCTCTTTCATTGCCAAGGGGCAATTGATACTTTACATTACTCATCTTTCTAGAAGAGCTAACAACAGGTGTTGTATAGGGCCATACAACATCAACAGGTATGATTGTTCTTGAGTCATTGGAGTGGGCACACAATCCCACTTCTCTTCAAGTCTTAGATCTCTACATACCATGCTCCCCCAGATTATCCCATCTTTCGCAAAAATGGTGCTTCCTCAAATTTCTTATTTGGGTTTAATCTGTCAAAAATCATAGGGTGCCTTAAGCACCGCTCGTCCAGTACAAATACTGGCTCACTATGCTATATTCCTATCATAACCATAAAGGTATAGGAATTTAGCTATTTCTTTCTTTACTTAGGGGTATCGTTATTATGATCATTGTACTCCCTCAACGGTCATATTCATCTTTTATAGATCACTTTTACCTTAATGCATATCATGCATTGCACTTTTGAGGCACAGGGAAATGGAGAGAATCTCTTTTAATCTTTATCTTTCTTAGTGTAATCTCACCATTCTCCCCCTCGAAATATGGCACGAACTTTACTGCCATAATTTCGAAACTATTATGAACTTTGTGAACGAGGAGCCACCTATAATTTGCTTTATTCACATGACCATGTCATGCAAACAAAGTCATCTTTTGATTCTTATGGGAGTATACTTTCCTCATTCCACTTTAAGAACTTAACAAAGTCCTTACTTAACTTTACTTTTGCATGTCATGCTTGCATGCTTTCTTTATCTGGGATTGCTCCCCTCATGGCCTTAGCCCATGACCATGTCATGGTCAACACTGTGATAGCATAAAAGCTACCCAAACTTTTCATTCTTTCTCCCACTCTGGGATATACTTTAGGCACATGAGTCATCACAAAACTTTTTCCCACCATACGGGACAATTGCCCATCAGGGACATTAAAGCCAACATTGGCTTTCACATTCAACCATCAAATTCAGAAATAAATCTGAATATTCTGTAACATACACATTTAATCCAACGTTGGTCAAATTAAATATGCATATTTCTTATTACAACTTTTGTCATAATCAATAAAACTGAAACAAAATTCTTCTTTATAGAGAGTACATAAAACACATTTCATGTACTAAACTTTTACTTTGGACCAATGTCCCTGAATTCTTTCCTTTTCAAGCCATTTTCTAAAGAGAACATAGTCCCTTTATGTAATGACTTTCACTTTCCATCTTCTGAGTCACAAGTACCCAGCTCTTTCTTTTCTGCCTCCAAGAATGAAAGCATGAAGGTCTTCTCTGAAAAACATTAATCATCAATAATCAACAATAATGAGCATGAAAATAACCCAACGTTGGTCTCGTTAAATCATGCACATTAAACTTTAAGACTTGCAGTTATATTCTATATCACCGTTGGGCAGAAATAGAATAAAACAATACTCTTTTACATTAATTCTACATCACCGTTGGGCAGAAATAGAATTAACGTATGCAAACCCAAATAACTTATGATAATCAACATCATTGCAGCGGAATACTTTTCACTTTATCACAGACATTTCTTGATTCTTATATGGTCTCTGGAAAAATTGGTCACGTTGACGCAAAATTTACCAGAAATTCAAACTTTAAATTTAAACTTACAATATTGTTATCATCAACGTTGGTCAGAAAATAACAATATCATAATTTAACTTAAACATGTGACTATTCCTCTAATTAAATTTTCCCGTTGGTTCCAATTTAATTAGAAGATAATCAATGTCAACTTTGCAGCGGAAAACGTGAAATTATTCTTAATAATATTTTCCAGAAGCACTTATGAAATTACTTAACTAGTCTCTGAACAAATAATTAAATTTGTGCAGGGATTAGCATCAAAACTTAACACAAAATCTGCTTCTGGAAGAAAATAAAAAACTTTACTGTACATTTTGGCCGAAGCCCACTAGCTGGCCCGCGGCCCAGCACCGAAAAACGGCCCAGCCAGGCGCTCGGCGCCCCTCCCTCGCGCCCAGGCCACAACCTGGGCCTGGGCCGGGATTGTGCTCGCCCTCCTGGGCTCAAAGCGGCCTAGATGGCCTCAGCGTGCTCTCGGCCGTCTATCTGGATCGGACGGTCGTCCGCTGTTCACGCGGGATCAAAACCGGCGTCGGCCGTCGGCTCCCCCAAAAACCCTAGAACATTTTTCTCGTTTCCCTTTCAGAGCCGCACCGAGCAGCAGCCAGCAGCGGCGTCCGGCCGACTAGCAGCCAGCAGCGGCGTCCGCGGCCGACTGAAAGCACTTCCCGGCGGCGCCTAGGCCCGACCGGCTCCGCCCGGCTTCCTCCCCTTTCTCCCTCTCGCGCCGCAGCAGCCGCACAGCGGTGCCCGAGGAGGACCGAACGACGACGGCTCAGTGGACTCCGGTGGCCTCCCGATGGAGATGACGGCGCCGCCACCGGTCCCCTCGCCGGTGCGCGCGCTCACCGTGGGGTTGAGCGCGGCGCCGTCGAGCGGTCCCGTGGCGGTGCCCTTTCCCGTTCGGCGACGGCGATGCCGGGAGCCCTGGCCCACGCGACGGCGGTCACCATCTCGGCCAGGGGATATCCTCATCAATTCGGCCAGGTGAGTATCCTCCTCCCCCGGGCCGAAACTTTCTAGGGTTAGGGTTCCCTCTGTTCTCTTACCGTTCGCCGGCGCGGTGACGGCGGTAGATCTGGAGTTAGGATTAGGGTTCTACGGAAGAACCCGAATCCCCTCTTTTCTGTTTCTATGCATTAGGGTTCGGATCCAATCCTCCCCCTCTGTTTTGCTTTGCCGAAATCCTATCAATTTAGGATTTGGTTCTATTCCGTACGTCGGCAAAGCCGGCGGCGGGCATTAGGGTTTCCCCTTACTTCGGCCGGATCAAAAACCGACTGATCTCTGTTTATCTTTCTTCCCCGAAACTAGATCTACAGCTAGTACGGCTCCGATACCACTGTTAGATTCTTGGATCGCTAGGAGTAGATCTAGTTGGGGTTCTCTTTGAATCGGGCAAGAATCAGGAGGGCAGTTCATCCAGGATGAACTGCTGGAGAAGAACAGAGACAGATTAGGGTTCATACCTCCGAGATCCGGCTGTCCCTGGTTCGTTGATGGAGGCTGCACACTGGCAGCGACGGTCGGAGTAGAGACAGATACGCTGGTGGCGCTTCCCGCCGCTGGCAGTGCCACCCACGAGATCGGCTAGGGTTAGGACGGTGGAGTGGCAGCAGCTCCAGTGAACCTCGTGTCTTAAGCCCTGCCCCCACCTCCTCTTTATAGGCACTGTGCGACGGGGGCCCACCAGCCTGCTAAATGGGCTGGGCGTCCCCGATCAGGACGCGGATCAAGTTCCAGTTAGGCCGTTGGGCCTAACCGGTGGAGATCAATCCAACACCTTCGTCTTCATAGATACATCTGGAATAGATAAATTCCCTGTTGATCTGGTCGAACCCGTTTTGGAGTTGTGATCAGCAGGCGTGACCGCAACGGGAACCAACGCTTGGGCGTTTATGCTTGGGGCTCATCATCGAGGCTGAGAAGACAACCTCATGGTTGAATGGAGCGAGATCGACCTTTGCTTCTCCGTGTGTGGCGTCTCGTCTTGTACTGGTCGAAGAGATCGTCTTGCGCTGGTGAAAGTTGTTCTGCGTCGGAAAATTTGATCTTGATGTTCATCGAGATCTTGATCGCAATTGCGCCGAAATCCCCTACCTGGCATGCCAGCTGTCGGTGTTTATTGACCGACAACTCGTCTCGGGGGTATCCAGACGATTTGTTCGGTGGGGATCGACATATGCAGAACTCGATGGTAAACGCAAAGACAATGATTTATACTAGTTCGGTCTGCTGAATAGCATCCTTACGTCTAGTTTGGGGGAATAGTATTGCGCCCTGCGCTTATGGGTGTCTGGTTGTGTACCATGACCCCTTGTGTTTGTCCCTGTCTGTGTCTCTGTCTGTTGTCCCGATCTAGGGAGCTCTACCTCTCTTTATATAGTCCAGGAGGCAGAGTCCTAGTCGGTTACAATCTTAGGTGTTCTAGTAGGATTACAAGGTAGCAATACTACTAGGATTACATATGGAGAGTCCTAATTGGACTAGGTCTTCGCCCTTCCTTGCGGAGTACCCGGGGACTCTGTCCCACAATAGTGCCTGCTCTGAGAAGCTCAAGTAGGATAAACTGGTTGGGTAACTTTGAGATCAATAGAAGAAAACTTGAAAAAACTCATAATATCATTCGGTGTGACCACAGAGACACACAATAATATATAGAGATATGTAATGACAAAATAATAATATTTAGAAAAATATTAAGGATTGACTTAGCTTGATTGTTGCTTGAACGGAGTAGTCAACAAGAGCCGGTGATAGCGACGACGAGTCGACAACAAGTGGTTGGTGAGGACGATGGTGAGTCGATGGCGATGTGATGGCTCACTTGCGGCTTGAACAACTCACTTGCGGCTCATCGGCTCGCTTGAGGCTCATCAGCTCGTTGGTAGCTCATCAGCTCACTTTGTGTCTCGCTGGAGGCTCGTTAGCTCGCTTGTGGCTCGCTAGGGCTTGTCGTCTCATAGATGGCTCACCGATGGCTCAACTGCTCGCTAGGTGTCCGTGTGTTCCTAGTCATCTTTGTTAATGGGCGAAGGATGATGAGACCAGCGGCAAGATGTCAGTGAGGGACAACAAGTGTCAACGATGATGTGTCAATGATGAGTGTTCGATGAGGCCTAATGACGATGATGAGATCGGCAATGAGTGGTCAACGAGGCCTAACAATGATAGTGTCTCAATGACGTGTGGTGGATGAGGCCTGCCGATGATGCTGAGATTAACAAGGAGTGGTTGATGAGGCTTGATGACGATGATGTGTCAACGATGAGTAGTCAATGTTGACGGAAGTTATAGCATGTTTTACCTTACCAAAATACCATCAACATGCCTCAATTTCAAGGAAGTATAGCATATCCTGAGCATATTTATCACTAATAAGTTCCACTTGTACTCTTAGCTTGTGAACATGTAGGAGATGCCAAAATGAACAAAATGAGGCTAGGTGGGCCCACCAAGGGGGTCGGCCGACCCCACCTTGGTGGCCACCTCGGCCAAGGTGACATGGCACGATCCAAGAGAAGCATGCTCAGGCCAATATCATCCCTTGGATCAAACATGTGCTTTTACTCAATGGTGCAAGATGAGAAGCACATGGATTCATGGGTCCACACCGAAACCAAATGCAACCAACTTCCCAAGACTTGCTCCATGACATGTGGGGTCACCAAGGGAGAAAAGATGGTGGGCCAGCCCTGTCATAGGGGGGTCGGCCGATCCCCCCTTGGTGGGCCCTGGCTACACTGTTCAGCCTGGTGACATCAGCATCTTCTAGAAGCAAAGTGGTGGGCCCACCTGTCATTGGCTGGGGTCGGCCGACCCCGGGGTGAATCCCATCCAAAGTTGGTTGCTTGCACATGTTTCACACGTGAACAATATCCTGGCCATCCATCCATGACGGTTACTATGGCGGTTTGATCCAATGGCCAAGGAAGGAGAGCACGCGGATCGCTGATGTGGCACCGGAGTAGCCGCTACTCCACCTCCAAGCTATAAATACCCCCCTAGAGTGTGGCGGAACCGTCCTGATTATAAGAGCTCAAGTATTATCTTAGCCAAATCCGTCTGACTTCGACTGATACTTGAACCCATACAACCCCGGTAGTCCGGAAATCTCGAAGGATTTCTAACACCATACATCATACAGGATCGCATCGTTCAAGGATTACATTCGTAAAGATACATCATAACGAAAACGAAACCGAATTTAAAATATCAGAGTGCGAATTTAAAACGGAGTTATTACAATACCGAGTTTAAAAGTGCGGAAGCTGAAATAGTTTAAAGCACGACCACCACACACGTGGTCCAAATAAACACTGTTTGATAAAACCAACTCACACAACTCACTCTTCCCTTTAAAGATAATGTGCCACTAGAAGTCTCAGACCATCAAAAGAAAAAGGGAAGCTTCTGGACGACCCTGCCCTGGGCCTACTCCTCATCACCTTCCACTGGGTAGAGGCAGTGCTTACAATAGCCGAAGTAGACCTGGCCATCTGCAACAACGGGATAAACCCTGAGTACGGGAATGTACTCAGCTAGACTTACCCGTCCAACTGAAAATAAAGACTCCAAGGGTATGCAAGGCTTTTGAGGTGGAGTTGGGATCTTTAGTTGCGAAAAGCTCGAATTCAGGTAAGAGGTAATTAATGATAATAATGAGCTGTCACTTTTAAACCTATTCTTTAATGCTAGGTTTTTCACCTGTACTAGAGCACTCACTTGAATCTATCAATCAATAATATAACCATATCCAGTTGACTTATCCACATTTTAGTTGAACCTTTTAAACATCACATGGAGTTGTATCGTGGTGAAGCTCGCCATAGTTTCCCACTAACCGGGGGAGACGGCGACTCGAATCGAATTCCAAACCAGCTGGTGAAAGACCTTTAATACCAGCCCACACTTTTCCCGTCGGGTCCATGCATTGGGCAACCACTCGATGCTTGTTCGTGGTGGTAATCGTCGCGGCTCACTGCATGGACCGCCCAATTGGAACCTGGCGATGGCCTCACACGGCAGATCGCAATTTCCATACTAGAGGGCACGGCACGGGTTGAGACCGGCCCGAACAGCTTCTAACCGGCTTTGGGTTCGATGATTACGGCACCGACATATCCCTAAGTAAAAGGGCGCGTTCAAAAATGAACGAGGGCCAACATCGATACAAACCTACACGATCCAACGGATGGACTGCCCCAAGTTTCCAAACTTGTGCCTTGCCTCCCAGTTGACCGTATTTCATTTCTACTCCGGTTCTTTTCCACGATAGCAAATATAGCCAACCGTGATCCGGTAACTACCCATCAGAGTATTACGGGAACATTCTTAACTACTACTTTTATTAAGCAAGCTAAGCAATTCTACATTGTAAAAAAAATAACAGGATAACAAGGCAGGTATAACAATAATCAAGGAAGGATAATGCAACAATTAGGATTCAATCAACTCTTATACCTAATGCATCACAATATAAGATACTTAAGTAAATTAATTATCAAAAACTGGGAGACTTAAGGATGCTCCGGGGCTTGCCTTGGGTGAAGACCGAGGCCTCGTGGGAGGGGCACTCGGGCAAGTTAGTGTCGCAGGCGGGGTCGGCTTCCTCGGCTTGCTGGAGCTCCGGGATCTGCTGCTCGGCGTTTGTCTCTGGCTCCTGGTCGGGCTCCGGAGGGGTCGATCCTATTGCATGCGATGATTAATAAATAATTCCAATGCGGGTGCAAGATGTGTGGTATGAAAAGAGCATTTTTTGCAAACCAACAAACCCAACTTGTTGAACCACTTTTGACATTGAGGAAAATATTTATTTAATTCATAAAACAAAATTCATTTATTCACCTTTTTCTTATTTAATAATTCAAAAGAAACTTAGGTTTGAACTGCAAGTGCACTTTTCTGGACTCCGAAAAATCCACGAAAATTCCAGAAAGCAAACAACAGTTGCTGGACTCCACTGAATAAATTTTAGCCAAAAAAATAAAATTTAGAACTGTAGATATAAAAATGACAAGCAAACTGCCCAAAAAGGTACTTTGAACTAGCTTCTCATTAAAAAAGTGTCCAACAGCAGATTTCATAAATTTCCTGGCTTCTTCTACCCACAAACACTCTACTGTAGAAATCTTGCTAACAGGGCTTAAACATACAAGCCTACACAAAATAAACAAATCTATCCCAATTTAAACCATTTGAACTACAACCCTACTGGAAAAGGGTGCAAAACTTAATTTCACATTTTTTCCAGATTCTACTTCACATTTTATGCTTATCAAGAAAGTTCCATGAACAGAAACATTATACTATTTCTTACATGAATTTCCAAAGGAAAACACAGAAAAGCATCTTTGTAAAGCAACTTCAGATTTCTCCATACAACAGATCATTCTTACATTTTTTTCAGCTTGGATATCATAAACAGAGGCTATACAATTTTTTCACATTTTATTTCGACATATAAAACACCTTAACATTTATTCTAAGAAATCAGCCAAAAAGGAATTTCAACCATAACAGAAACTTTTTCTACATAAATAGTGCATTATATATTTTTCACAGGTGTAAAACATGATAATAAACTTACACAAAATTTTCCAGGAATTAACTCAACCATAAAACACTTATTTCCATATATCACAACAAAAGCATATAAACTAAAATTAATAAAAACAGTAAAATAAACTTCTACCAAAAATAGTTTCATATTTTTCCATGATAGATCTACTCATAAGCAAGCCAACAAAACTAAAAGTATTCCATTTGGACTTGTAAAACGTGCTACACAAAAATAACAAGCATCTCTAGAAAATAAAACCCTAAAAGAAAAACATTTGAAATCTCCCGGCTGGCCTGCGTGAACACGTTCCATAGACCAGCGAGTGGCTGACGCGCGGGGCCCTTGGGTCAACGGGACCCACCTGTCAGAGAGAGGAAACAGGGGAGAATGGTTGACCGGCGAAAGCTCGTCGACGGTGAGGTCGCCGGCGGTGAGGCTAGGCTCGATAGATTTGGCTCGACGAGGCGCATCCAGCGGTGGGGTCGGCTTGCCCAGAGGGTGACCGAAGCGTGCCGGCGGCGAGCGGTGGCGGACGACGGAGGCGGCGACACACGGCTACGCCGTTTCCCGCGGTCGCCGGTGACATTGAGGCATGCAAAGGCTTACTCGAGCCCTAGGGAGGCTATCGGAGGGCTCGGCTTGGTTCGGGAAGCTCTGAGGAAGCTTGGCCACGCGAGCGGCCATGGCGGACGGTGGCGGGGCTCGGCGAGGCCGTGTCCGGCGGTCGCCGGCCAAATTGGGAGATGCACTAGCTCGAGTGAACCCTAGGGAGCAAGACTACGGGGTTGGTTTGGCTTGATTGGCTCCAGGGAAGCTTGACCGCGTTCATGGCCGCGGCGGCGCCCATGGCGCTCGGCCGGAGAAGATAGGGAGGCTAGCGGACGGTAGAGACCTCATGGAGGCGTGTTCTCACCTTGCCTTGGCCTGATGAAGCTTGACGGCGAGGAAGAGGGGTAGCGAAGCTTGGGTTGGTGCGGAACGGGCGCGAGCTCCTTTCGGCGGCGAACGAAGACCGAAGGGGGCACCTCGTCCTCCGGCAACGGTGGGGCTCGGTGTTGGGGGAAAGGACCCTCGGCAGAGGCGCCGCCCGAACTGGTGGTCTAAATCAGCCCTCGCGCAACGCCTGGTGTGCTTGCGAGGTCCCTCTCCTATTGGAGACCGTTACCCTGACCCCCGGATGCGGGGACAACCCTCGACGCTTTGTTGCACTTTTGTGCAGGTCCAAGGCGACGGTCGCGCTGCAGGAAACCATCGCTGACTCACGACGCCACCTTCGCTTGGAGCGAAGGTCCAGGCAAGCAGCAAGCGTGTGTCGCCCCAAGGGTGGGCGGAGCCGAAGGTCCGGCGAGCACGGCCAAAGGCTAAAACTTTCGTCTTTCTCCCGGGAGGCAAGTGAAGCCGGAGGTCCGCCAGATGACGAAGGTGCGCGGGCCCAAGGGCGGGCGCGGCCGAAGGTCAAGACCGCTGCACCTCTCCCCGAAGGTGAACAAGGGCCAGGTGGCGGCGCGCTGGGGTGTGACCGATTAGGGTTTCCGCTTCAGCTGTGTGTTTACGCTTTTGCCCTTCCTCCCTGCGTGGAGGCGAGGAATCTTTGCTGTACCCTCTTGTAATTTGGCCCGTACCCCTTGGCATTCCCTATAAATACCAGGGGGATGAACAGTGTAAGGACGACTTTTTGGGGAATTCGAGCACTTTCCACTTCCGTTTCACCTTCGTTGCAGCATCCGACACTTGGCCACCTTCGCTCCTTCCCCTGCACAAGTGCGGAGGTTGGACAAGTGTGTTCCCAACAGTTTGGCGCCGACCGTGGGGACCGAAGTCTGAAATGGCGGGAAACAGGAGAGCACCTTCGACGAGGGACCAGCGCGTTGCAAGAGAGGTGGCGGCGGTGGTCCCGCCTGCGGAAGAAATTGTGCAACCCTCGGGGGAAGAGAATGTCACCCCAGAACCCCAATCCCTGGGCCCTCAGGTCCGAATGGCGACGCAGCCGCACCCTCACACCTCGGGAGAAGGAGGACGAGAAGAAGAGGAGATGGGCCTCGAAGCCCTCGAAAGGCTCGAAGCCGAGCTGCAAGAGAAGAAGAGGCGCCTGGAACAGCTAGAGAGGCATAACCGATTGCGCTCAATCAGGCAGAGGGCTGACGAGGCAAGGGAGCAGCTTCGCCGTATGGAGGAATCCCTCGCTGCGGCAGAAGCCGAAGCCGAAGGCTGGAACGATGAGGAGATACCCCCGCTGCAAGAGGGAAACGAGGAACAGAATCAAGATAACCATCGTAACCATCCTCCACCCCCACCACCACCAGCACACCCAGAGCCATACCCTGTGAGACACCCAAACTTCCGCCAACTCTACCCAGATGAGAGAGAACAAAACCTTCGCATTCAGCGGAGGCATCAGCAACACCAAATGCCCTATGATCCAAAGTCACCACTCTCCCAAACACTCCAAACCCAGCCCTGGCCACCATGTTACAATCCACAAAACCTACCTCGCTACGATGGGCTTTCCGACCCTCGCCAGTTCATCATGAGCTACGAAGCGGCAGTCGCCGCAGCAGGCGGGGATGAATCAACAATGGCAAAATCCTTCGTCATCATTCTGCGAGACATCGCACAAACTTGGTACAGCAACCTTCGCCCTGGAACTGTGGATTCCTGGATCACCCTCAGAGACAAGCTGTGTACAAACTTCAAGGGCATTACCCCAGCCCCGCTAAACCCCATCGAGCTTTTCAATTGCAAGCAAGAAGAGCGCGAACCGCTCCAAGATTACTGGCGAAGGTTCATTCAAATCAGAGCAAGGACCCCTGGGATATCTGACGAGGCTGTCATCCTCGCTGCAGTCAGTGGCCTGCGCCCAGGACCATGCTCCTCAAAATTCGCCAGGAAAACCGGCAAACTCGATCGAGGAGTTGCATGAAACAATGGAAAGATACTGTAGAGCTGATATGGATTTCAGAGCGAAGTCCGACGCTCGGAGGTCTCAGCAGAGGCCACAGCCGAGGCCTCAACCGAGAGAAAGCAACCTTCGCCAAGAGCAAAGCAACGTCGGTGCAATCAACAAAGCAACAAACTATGAACATCAAACACGGGACGCTCAACATCCGAGCAGCCAAGCCCCGCAGGTTTTACCACCTCCGCCTAACCAGCGCTACCAGCAGCGAGATCCTGCCAAAATGTATTGTCACTTCTGTGGAATGGGAAAGGGGCACACAACAAAGCAATGCGAATGCTTCGCCAAGGGAAAAGAATACCAGGAATCCAGGAAACCTGCTTCGTCAGACCCCCGAACCATAAACCACACAAGGAAACCAAGCTTCCACCCACCAAATCCAACATACCACTATACCCCCATAAACTACGGCCTACCTTCGCAACAACCCCCTTACACCCACCACCCACTCTACAACCAAACACATTATCAGCCAACCACCACCCCACAACGCCAAAACCCACCTTACACAGTCACATACCCAGCTACCCCCCAAAACCAAATTCCAACAACCCACCAAGCCACCAGCGCTCTGCCACCACCACCGCCAATCCCCGCGTTACCAGCACCACAACCCGTGAAAGCCGAAGCCCCGAGCCAAACAACCATCAACAACCCAACTTCGACCTTCGGTGTGATTCTAGCTATCACCGGAGGTTCAAATGAAGACCATGGTAACAAACGGCAGAGGAAGGAACACGCCAGACGCGTTCACCACGTGGCCGTCGAAGGACCACATAAATTCGGCCGTTGGTCCCACATCCCCATAACCTTCGATTCCAGTGACATGAAGCTAAGAGATTACCCTCACACAGATGCCATGGTGATCGAAACCAACCTCGCTGGGTGGACTGTCACCAAAATACTGGTCGATACAGGTAGCTCCGCTGACATCTTGTTCGCCTCAACCTTCGACAGCATGAAGCTTGACAGAAATCTTTTGCAACCGGCCGACAACCCCCTATACGGTTTCGGTGGTCAACAAGTGAGAGCCGTCGGGAAAATTTCTCTGCCCGTGACCTTCGGCGACCAAATAAACTGCAGGACGGAACATATAACATTTGATGTCGTCGACATGTTCTACCCATACAATGCCATTTTCGGCCGAGGGGTCACAAACACGTTCAATGCGGTCATCCATCCCGCCTACCTATGCATGAAACTTCCCGCTCCGAAGGGTGTGGTCGCAGTATTTGGGGACCAGGACATTGCAAGGACAGCTGAAGGGAACGTAGCCCCGGGGCAACGTAATGTACACAATTTGTCAAAACCTCAAACCCCCGGTATCAGCGTCGAGGGCGAGGTCCGCAACGACAGAGTGAAGGCGGCGCCAAAGGACGAAACCAAACAAGTCCAACTCTTCGAGGGTAATGCCGAAAGAAAGGTGATCATCTCAGCCAATCTAGACCCTCAATCAGAAGGCAACCTCGTCACATTCCTCAGAGAAAATTCCGACACCTTCGCTTGGTCCGCCGAAGACCTAAAAGGAGTCAACAGATCAATGATCGAGCATAGCCTGAACATCAAAGCAGGTTATCGCCCAATCAAACAAAAGCTTCGCAAGATGTCAGAAGAAAGAAAGGAGGCAGCGAAGGCTGAGGTAAAAAGACTTCTGGACGCAGGCGTCATCCGCCCAGTCAAATACCCAACTTGGCTCTCAAATGTGGTCCTAGTCCAAAAGAAGAATAAAAAATGGCGAATGTGCGTCGATTTCACCTGCTTGAACAAAGGCTGTCCGAAGGATGACTTCCCCCTCCCGAACATAAGCACCCTGGTCGACAGAGCGGCAGGCTGCCAAATGCTATCCCTCCTCGATTGCTTCTCAGGCTATCACCAAATCTGGATGAATGAAGACGACGAAGAAAAAACAAGCTTTATCACACCCTCGGGCACCTTTTGCTTCCGAAGGATGGCAGAAGGTTTGAAAAATGCAGGATCAACCTTCGCTCGCATGACCTCCGAAGTGTTCAAGGATGAGCATGCTGTCTCCGCCTATGTCGACGACCTAGTGGTCCAAAGCGAACTAAAAGAGAACCACATACCAGACTTATCGAGGGTATTCAGCAACCTCCGGTCCGCCGGACTGAAACTAAACCCAGAAAAATGTGTTTTTGGGGTAAGCGAAGGCAAGTTGCTAGGTTGCATCGTCTCAGCCAGAGGAATCGAAGCCAACCCTGAGAAGATTGATGCCATCATGAACATGGAACCCCCGACGACCAAGAAAGCAGCTCAGCGTCTGACCGGTCGTTTGGCAGCACTTAGCAGATTCATCTCAAGATCCGCAGAGCGGGGGTTACCATTTTTCGAAACACTCAGAAGCAACGCTCCATTCAACTGGGGTCCCCAGCAGCAAAAGGCCTTCGAGGAGTTGAAAAAGTATCTGACCAGCTTGACTGCCCTAACCAGCCCAAGCAAGGGAGACTTATTGTTACTTTACGTCGCAGCTTCGCCACACGCTGCAAGCGCAGTCCTCATCAAGGAGCTCCGCGAAAACAACAGAACCAGACAAGCCCCAATCTATTATGTTTCAGAAACCCTCGAAGGCCCAAAGAGAAATTATTCGGAGCTTGAGAAAATAGCATATGCCGTCGTCATGGCATCAAGAAAGCTAAAGCACTATTTCCAGGCGCACGAAATACATGTACCTTCGACGTACCCTCTCGAGAACATCTTCAAAAACAACGAAGCTGTTGGAAGAATAGCAAAATGGGCAGTGGAGCTTAATAGTTATGCTGTAACCTTCGTTGGTAGAACAGCGATCAAATCGCAGGTGCTGGCTGATTTCATAGCAGAATGGACACCCGACCCTCGCCCCGGCGAGCTGCAGCAGGACCAGTTTTGGATCGTCTACGTCGACGGGGCCTGGGGCGCAACCGGAGCCGGTGCCTCGGCCATTTTAGTCTCGCCCTCCGGGTCGAAGCTGAGATACGCACGAAGGCTGGACTTCAAGTGCACAAACAACTCCGCTGAATATGAGGCTGTGATTCTGGCACTTTCAAAGTTGCGATCGTTATCAGTCCGAAGGGCACTCATTAACACAGACTCTCAAGTCATTGCGGGGCACATTGAAAAGAACTACAAAGCAAAAGATCCAGAACTTCACAAGTATTTTCAATATGTACGAAGGTTAGAATCTTTCTTCCTCGGCATAACAGTAAAAGCAATATCGAGGACTGAAAACAGCGAAGCAGATTGCTTAGCCAAAGCAGCCGCGCAGCAGCTACAGCTCCCTCCGGACGTGTTCTACGAGGTTTCCACTCGGTCAGCTTTCGAAGCTTCCGAAATCAGCATCAAGCTGATCAACACAATTCAGTGCGAGGATTGGAGAGCACCTATCATGGCCTACATCAAAGGACTCCATGAACCCAGCTCCAAAGAAGAAGAGAACAGACTAAAGCAAAGAGTGCGAGGGTACAAGATTGTGGATGACACCTTGTTCAAAGCTTCGGTAACCTCACCTTGGCTCAAGTGCGTGTCACAGTCCGAAGGTAACGACATCCTCAAACTCATCCACGAAGGTATATGTGGTTCACACAACGGCCCAAGAGCACTAGTAGGAAAGGCTTTCCGGCAAGGTTTCTACTGGCCAACTGCGCTGAGAGACGCGGAAACCATCGTCAAGAAGTGCGAAGGTTGTCAACTGACAGCAAAAAACCAAAACACCCCAGGGGCTCCCACAACCCTCATATGCCCAACCTGGCCCCTACAAAGGTGGGCAATGGATCTCGTGGGCCCACTACCGACGGCTCCGGGGAACCTTCGCTATGCGGTGGTGGCCGTGGAATATTTCACCAAATGGACCGAAACAAGACCGCTGTCCTCCATAACCTCCCTCGCAGTAAAAAGGTTTTTCTGGCAGCAGATAGTTTGTCGCTTCGGAGTCCCAAAACATCTAACCGTCGACAACGGCACCCAGTTTGACAGCGAGGTTTTCAAAGAGTTCTGTGCACAAATCGGAACAATACTATGCTTCGCCTCAGTCCGTCACCCGCAGTCCAACGGCCTAGTCGAAAGAGCCAACGCAACAGTCTTCCAATCCATATCCAAAAAATTGCAAGGCAGACCCAAAGGCAAATGGGCAGACGAGCTAACTGCAGTCACCTGGTCTCACAACACCTCTGAATGCAGAGCAACCAAGTTCACACCCTTCAAACTGCTGTTCGGCGAAGAAGCTGTGTTACCAGAGGAGCTAAAATTTGTTTCACCAAGAACAACCCTCGCAAGTGATGAGCCAGCCATACTAACTGACAAGGACTTGCTAGAAGAGACAAGATGCAGCGCAGTTCACAACCTCCGCAAGTATCAGGAAGAGACCAAGAAGTGGAGAGATAAAAAGGTCAGAATCAAGAACCTGCAGAAGGGTGACCTCGTCCTCATCCGTAAACAAAACGCCAGCTTGGCCGGAAAATTCCAGCCTAAGTGGACAGGCCCGTTCCTGATCGCAGAATGCAATCGCCCAGGCTCTTTCCACCTCTCCGACAGCGAAGGTAATATCCTGCCACACACCTGGAACATCGACGACCTTCGCAAATTCTACCCATAGCGGAGCCTTAGCGAGCCCTCGCGTTATGTAATTTTTCTTACTTTTTATGTTACATACTCTCATGTACTTAACAAAAACAGGAGCTGCACTCTTTTTCCTTACGAAGGGGCGTAAGGTTTTTTAACGAGGCAGCATCCAAAGCATTAATACAGGCTAGAACCCCCAAAAAAGTAAAATCTCCAACCCTCTACCCCCAAACATCGAAAAAGCGGATCTCTTTCAAGAGCGCTACATTCGATGAAAACCTGCTAAGATTGCTTCGAAAAACATTCCTTTTCTTTTCAAAGCAAACTTCACCTCCGCCTAAGATAAGGGGAGGTCGAAAAAGTCGAGCACCCTGGCACAAACGACAGGGGCTCGCAAAAAAGCAATTTCCACCTCCGCCTAAGACAAGGGGAGGTCGAAAAAGTCGAGCACCCTGGCACAAACGACAGGGGCTCGCAAAAAAGCAATTTCCACCTCCGCCTAAGACAAGGGGAGGTCGAAAAAGTCGAGCACCCTGGCACAAACGACAGGGGCTCGCAAAAAAGCAATTTCCACCTCCGCCTAAGACAAGGGGAGGTCGAAAAAGTCGAGCACCCTGGCACAAACGACAGGGGCTCGCAAAAAAGCAATTTCCACCTCCGCCTAAGACAAGGGGAGGTCGAAAAAGTCGAGCACCCTGGCACAAACGACAGGGGCTCGCAAAAAAGCAATTTCCACCTCCGCCTAAGACAAGGGGAGGTCGAAAAAGTCGAGCACCCTGGCACAAACGACAGGGGCTCGCAAAAAGCGAATCCCACCTCCGCCCAAGATAAGGGGAGGCGCGAAAGCCCAAAAACCCGAGCACATCCGCCCGAGCCCTCCAAGCTAGGCCTCGGGCGGACCCACCTTTTCCGTCCCGCCCGAGCCCTCCAAGCTAGGCCTCGGGCGGGCCCACTTTTTCCGTCCCGCCCGAGCCCTCCAAGCTAGGCCTCGGGCGGGCCCACTTTTTCCGCCCCGCCCGAGCCCTCCAAGCTAGGCCTCGGGCGGGCCCACCTTTTTCCGCCCCGCCCGAGCCCTCCGAGCTAGGCCTCGGGCGGGCCCCACTTTTTCCGCCCCGCCCGAGCCCTCCGAGCTAGGCCTCGGGCGGGCCCACTTTTTCCGCCCCAGCCCTCGGGCTAATTCAGGCATCGGGCGGGTCCAAAAAGCAGAACACTCTCGCACAACACGCCAGGGGCTCGAAAAGCAGCACCCTCGCAAAACACATCGCCCAAGTTACGTGACGCGCGAAGCCCTAAAAAGCTCATCACATCTATTAGCTTAAAGCTCACGAGAGCAAATGCGCGAGCCTCGCTAAAGAAAAAGGGGGCGTCGCTGTTTTTTCAAAACAAGCTCACGAGAGCAAATGCGCGAGCCTCGCTAAAGAAAAAAGGGGGGCGTTGCTGCTTTTTCAAAACCCGCTCACAAGAGCAAATGCGCGAGCCTCGCTAAAGAAAAAGGGGGCGTCGCTGTTTTTTCAAAACAAGCTCACGAGAGCAAATGCGCGAGCCTCGCTAAAGAAAAAAGGGGGGCGTCGCTGTTTTTTCAAAACAAGCTCACGAGAGCAAATGCTGCGAGCCTCGCTAAAGAAAAAAGGGGGGCGTCGCTGTTTTTTCAAAACCCGCTCACAAGAGCAAATGCGCGAGCCTCGCTAAAGAAAAAGGGGGCGTCGCTGTTTTTTCAAAACAAGCTCACGAGAGCAAATGCGCGAGCCTCGCTAAAGAAAAAGGGGGGGCGTCGCTGCTTTTTCAACACAAGCTCACAAGAGCAAATGCGTGAGCCTCGCCAAAAGAAACGAAGTGTCGTTGTACACAACTATTACATCTTTCCCTGACAGTTCATAGAATATTTTTACAACCACAAACCAAACAATGCAAATTACAAAAGATTACAAGGAACCGTCGTTCCCTTCTATCAGCATCAAATCATCAGGGCCCCCGTTAAATTCCTCGAACTCCGGCTCAACCGCAACTATGGGCCCCCACAACAAAGGAGTTACCGGCACAATCGGCAACTCACCAGTCAAAACCCTCGCCCGATACATATACGCGCGGGGCACTTCGTCAACCTCCAACGGTTCCTCCTTCGGAACCACCAGCGACCCGGCGGAGTCCACTGCAAGATTGCTTCGCCCGAATAAATAGTCCAACGCAGTGCTATCATCGATATCATCATCTAACACGGCTTGCGAAGTCGAAGACGAACCAAACAAATAACGCGTAGCTTGCCGATCAGTAAAGTCAGCATCACGCCAAAAGCTGCTCGACCTACTATTCTTCAAATCGTACCTTCGCACCTTCGACCACCAAAAACGCTCGAAGGACAACGAAGGATGTTTTAACTTCGCACGAGCCCAGGACTCACCAGTTATAAAAACATCCTGGTAGTTAAGTGTTAACGGCGTCACGTCAAAAACCTCAAGCACGGTTCCATCAGGAACCTGCATTCACATAAAACATTATAAAATGTCTCAGCATGCATCGAAGTCATTACAAGCATCATGGCTACTACCAACACATCCCCATCTACACAATCCCACGCGATCACACCTGCCGGGCTTCTTCAACCTCAGCCGTCACAGCTTCGCCAGCAGCATTCTTCGCATCCTGCGCGGTTTTGCCACTCGCAGCCGCATCTTGTGAGGTACCCTCGCCGACGATTGTCTTTTCCACCGCCACCGGCAGCACCTCCGCAGAGGTGAGAGTCTGAGCGCCTTCGGAGCTGCAACCGGCCTCTTGAGCAGTAGGCGGCGAAGGCATCGCATCCTTCCGAGCCTGTAAAAAACCAAAAGGACCAAACAGTTCAATTCTCAACTCCAAACTCACAATCATCAAACAATACCGAAGAAACAACACCCTCAACACAAACCTGACGAGTAGCCTCGGCCGCCTCCTCGAAGGCAAGAGCCCGACCGCCGCCTGCAATCCAAAATCGGCGAAGGAACCGCATTGCACAATTCCGGACCTCGGCGTCATCAATCTTCATCTGTCGAACCTCTTCGACGGTTGGAAAAATGTGGTTGGGCTTCTTTATCTTGCGAAGATGCTCGCAGTCTGCTTGGCGAAGCGTTCCAGCCATCGCCAGCGCCCCAGCATACCCGCCAAAGTCAGCAGCATTCCCAACCAACGAGCTGAACACATCTAGCTCGTTACTTAACCAACCTTCGAAGGCCTCAGCGCCAACCACAGGAAGTGGCTCCCCAGCTGAACCCCCGGCTTCAGTTAAGCATGCATCTATCTTGGTTTTAACCCTCGACAGACTACCACGCCAAGCTTCGGCCTGGGCCGCCACCTCCGCCGACAAATCCTCCACGCGCTTTTTCATAGACACCAAGTCCTTATCCTTTTGCTGACCCGCGGCGATGAGCTCCGCGTTGGCCTTCGCAACCTCTTGCCCTTCCTTCTTCCATTTCTCAGCCTCCTCCAAGGCGGCCCTCAGCTCACCATCTTTATCTTGCAAGCTCCGGCGAAGGTCTTTGTTCTCTTTCTGCACGTCTTTCAACCGGTCGTTCAGATAATGCAGGTTATAGCTGGCCCTTCGACGTGCCGACCGGTTGAGAAGCATCAGCTCCGCCACTTTCACATCAATATCATCGTGGATATTGTCCAAAGGCTCGCCGGCGAGCCGAAGTTCCACTTCCGGCAGACAAACCCGGTCAAATACACGGCCCAAGAATCGCCTCTCCTCCGGAGAGCAAGGCAAGCGGGTGGCTTGAAGATCCGCACTTGTATACAAATGAGTCGCCGGGTCCGTAACACCCAGCTCCCTCGCATAGTAAGGAAGGCTCGCCAGGCTAGCTTCGCCATACGGCCTCTTTCCAGGGGCCTGGTCCGGGCCAACATCACCCTTAATTTCGGACCCCTCGACCCAAATGTGTGAACCAGCATAATCGGGCACAGACCCCCGTCGTGGGCTCACCCCCTCCACATCCCGCAGCACTTCCTCAATATCTTGGGTAGCCGCATCAACAGCGCTGGATGCAGCTATCCTCTTGCCTCGGCTGTCCTCCTCAGAAACGTCTTCATCGGAGTCATCCTCGCTACTGGATGAAGTACTGCCCTCGCCGGAAGACACGACATCCTTTTCCCCTCCTTTCTCTTCCTCATCGGAGTCCTCGGAAACGCCTTCGTCTTCCGAGGTCTGAACTAAAGCCCCGATACCGCCCACGCGAGGCGCTCGCCCTCCAGTTTTTTCAAAACCTCGACCACTCGAGGCCACGGCCGAGGATGAAGTTCCTACGGCACCAGAGCTCGTAACAATCTTCGATGAAATAACTTTTGCCCGGCCGCCGGTGCCACCCCGACCTCCGCCGCGACCCCTCTTCGGCCGCGAAACCACACCGCTATCCTCCGCAGGAACGCGTTTCCTTTTCTTGGGCGCGTCGTCGCTCGTCGGCGCAGGCCAATTTGTATATTCTATCCCAAGCAGGTCAAACACCCTGTTAATACGACCCCCGCTCCCCACTGAGCTGTGGATAGCTTTAACCTCGAGGGTGGTCAACTTCCCAACGAGATTCTCAACCCTCTGCTGAACTCGTTTGTAAATAGCATCAACACCATCCTGACGTCTCGGAAACTTCTTAAAAACCCTCTCCCAAATCTTGCCCAAATTGAGCTTCGGCTTCTTTAATCCACGAGCCTCGTACCTCGCATCGTCCTCCACCGGAAACCAAGCCTGTCTCCGGCTTAGCGGCCACGCGTCGGCGCAGCAATACTCTTCGACCAGATCACGAGCGCATTGGGAACGCGCAACCACCCTCAAACAGTCAACAGCGGCGTGCGCCTCGGGGCTCATCTGAGCTTCGGCACTCACATCGCCAAGCGGAGGAAGGTCGCCGCAAAGCTCCGAACCCACATCAAACTTATAATAGAACCAAAACTCTTGCCATCCTGCTGGCCCACTTGTTCTTCTGCGCCTGCGCCGGTAGCTCCGACCCAGCACGGTGGCAAAAGGTGTACACTCCAAACTGTCCCTGCCTCGCAATACCTTCGCTGTCAGAAACCCTGCGAGGCTGCATGTGCACACGGTGTGTCCGAACAAAACCCTCGACCTGGGGAGCAATACCTTGCGACCGACAGGCCCAAACATACACCGACATCTTCGTAAAACACGAAGGCGTTAGCTGGTGAAATCTAAGCTTAAACCTCCGCAGAACGGCCGTAACAAACGAGTCAACTGGAAAACGTAGACCAGCTTCAAAAAACTCCTCAAACACGACGATTTCATCTGCACCAGGCTTCGGAACCGTCTCTCCAGAGCTGATCCTCGCCTTTCCCTCCTCGATCCACCCTCGCTTCAAATAGGCCGCCAGTTCAGAACTCCCAACGCGGCTCAAACCAAACTCAAAGCTGATGCCCTCGACACCAGTAGAGGGCGAAACAGCGCGGGCAGTTTGCTTCAGCCTCGCCATCACTATCTAAGCCTCGCAAGATGCCGAACAAACAGAACCCTCGCAAATCACTAGAACACAACCTTCGCTACGGGCAGACAGCAGCAGCAGGGAGGCTAGAGCAAAATGAGGGCACAAGGTCTCCACATCCCAGCTACCCCTCCTATTTATAGGCCAAGTAGCGGGCACCCCCCGCGACAGTATCGGCACGACAACCAAAAAACGCGGCGCGAAAAACGAAACAGGCCTCAATAGTACAAAACAACACAACGGCCCAGCCCAAAGCAGCCGCGGGCGTCGCTGCCGAGGGCCCCGTTCTGTCCCCATTAAAAAGGCGCTGCTTGGGCCTAAACACGGTTTTTTAGATCCAAGACAACGAGGGGCTACTGTTGGGGGAAAGGACCCTCGGCAGAGGCGCCGCCCGAACTGGTGGTCTAAATCAGCCCTCGCGCAACGCCTGGTGTGCTTGCGAGGTCCCTCTCCTATTGGAGACCGTTACCCTGACCCCCGGATGCGGGGACAACCCTCGACGCTTTGTTGCACTTTTGTGCAGGTCCAAGGCGACGGTCGCGCTGCAGGAAACCATCGCTGACTCACGACGCCACCTTCGCTTGGAGCGAAGGTCCAGGCAAGCAGCAAGCGTGTGTCGCCCCAAGGGTGGGCGGAGCCGAAGGTCCGGCGAGCACGGCCAAAGGCTAAAACTTTCGTCTTTCTCCCGGGAGGCAAGTGAAGCCGGAGGTCCGCCAGATGACGAAGGTGCGCGGGCCCAAGGGCGGGCGCGGCCGAAGGTCAAGACCGCTGCACCTCTCCCCGAAGGTGAACAAGGGCCAGGTGGCGGCGCGCTGGGGTGTGACCGATTAGGGTTTCCGCTTCAGCTGTGTGTTTACGCTTTTGCCCTTCCTCCCTGCGTGGAGGCGAGGAATCTTTGCTGTACCCTCTTGTAATTTGGCCCGTACCCCTTGGCATTCCCTATAAATACCAGGGGGATGAACAGTGTAAGGACGATTTTTTGGGGAATTCGAGCACTTTCCACTTCCGTTTCACCTTCGTTGCAGCATCCGACACTTGGCCACCTTCGCTCCTTCCCCTGCACAAGTGCGGAGGTTGGACAAGTGTGTTCCCAACACTCGGCCGGTGTTTCTTCCGCGCGCACCGCGTGTGCGGGGCGAAGGCGGAGCGGTGGCCGAGGTTAATCGGCCGGAGGTGGACGGTGAGGGTCGGAACGACGGGGTGCGGGTGGTGGTGTCGAGCGGCGGCGAGCAGCGAGGTGCTCGGCGTGTTCGCGGGAGAGAGAGCGGGGCTGGCGAGAGCGAGGGGGGCGCGAGTGAGGAGTGAAAGAGAGAGGAGTGCGGGCGCGCGGGGTTTTGGTCGTCGGAGCGGTGGACGGCCGGTCGTGGCGGGGGCCACGGCGTGGCGTGCGGCGGGCGACGACGCGGCGAGCGAGGGTGGCGCGGCAGGCGAGGCGAGCGCGGAGTGGGCGAAGCCGATCGCTTGCGTGATCGAGCGGAGAGGATCGCGCGGCGATAGGGCGAGCGGGATACGGCGCAGGGTTCGGGTGCCACGCGGCAGGGCGGCCGGCGTACGGCGCGACCGCGGGTCGGCGAGCGGCGCGGCGAGCGCGCGACGCGTGCGCGGGCGAGCGGGCTGGCGCGCGGGCGCGGGCTAGCTGGGCCAAAAGGCCGAATGGGTTGGCGCCGGGAAAAATCGTTTTCCTTTTTCTTTTTCCAAATTCTTTTCAAACTTTGACCATTCAAAACAGTTTCAAAAACTCCAAACTAGGTTTTGACCCAAATATGAAAGTTGCTCAAAATAATTTTCTCTACAACTTTCGTATAAGACACTTTTTCTGAAAACCATTTTTGTAACCTCTGCATAAATAAAGCCAATTTTAAAGCATAAAACATTTTTGTTTCACTCCTTTTTGTTTGACAAACTATCTTGAACCAAGTCAACACTCCAACATGAAAAACACTCTACTCACTATTCTCTATTTTATAAAATTATTTGCCAAAGCAAGAATCCAATTAAATCACCAAGTCAAATAGAAATTCAAATCCAAATAAATAAACAAAAGACAAAAGCACTCCTATGCACATGAAATGATGCAATGCATTGCTTATGCTTTCTTAGTAGCTAATTGTAGTTCCTAATGCAGTGCTTGACACTAGGGTGTCACATAGAGCTCTTCATTTGTATGCATCCAAGGAGAGAAAGCCTACTTAGTAGCTTTAGTGTTAGAAGAGAGGGAAGGGAGTGAGGAGTTCCACGGAGGAGTCCCGGCCTGTCGGGAATCTTCTCCAAGGTGCGCCTCAGCGGATGCGATTCTTCTTGTAAGTGTTACATCTGAGTCCTTCTAGTATTTAATATTCTGGTCTGGTAATTTAAGTTTACAGTTCTTTTACTTGGCACATTGCTTTACTTTGTTGAAGTGCTCTAGGCCTATTAAGCTTAGCTTTAGAGTAGTAAGATTAGTGTAGACGTGGTGTCTAGGCTATATCTTGCCAGTGTGGACTTCTTGTCGCACTTGTGTAGACGCCTGGTGGTAGAGTGACAGACACAGCCAGTGCTTGGAGTTCCTCTCAAGTGTTGTAGACAAGTTGAAAATAATAGTTGGGTAGCAGCATTGCCGCCTCAGTAGTTGTTAGGTGGAGAACCTTTTAATCAACTATTGTTTCGTCCTTCGCCCCCAGTAAGGAATGAGGTGGTAAACCTCAGTACTCTTAGAAAACCAGTACCAGATATTGATATTAGGAAGACCTCTCTATCCCAGTTATCATATACCCTTTGATCATCCTTTGACGACCCTACTTCTAGTTAATCCACTTCACGTTCCCTGTGGAAATACGATACTTGGAATACTCCCGGTGAAAAGCTACAATTGACTACCGTGCGCTTGCGGTATATCCGTTTGCCACTTCTGGTGTCAACAAGCATCTCTGGTGCCGCTGCCGGGGATGAGGCTCCATAGTCTAGTTCTAGTGGTTGCATTAAGAAGTGTCAACAGTCAACGAGGTCTGACGACGATGATGAGATCGGCAACGAGTGGTCGACGAGGCCTAATGATGACGATGTGTCGATGATGAGTGGCCAACGAGGCCTAACGATGACGCTGCATCAACAGTGAGTGGTCGATGGAGCCTCACGATGATGATGAGATTGGCAACGAGTGGTCGACGAGGCCTGACAATGATGATGAGTCGATGAGAGCGCATCAAGTGGTCGGCGAGGGTCGATGACGATGACGAGTGGTTGGTGAGGGTTGACAACAATGATGAGTCATGGTCGGCGAGGGGTGATGATGATGATGAGACAGCGAAGCCTAACGAAGACAATGAGTCGACGAGATCAACGTCGAGTGTTGGCGAGTTCTCAGCGAGGGTCGCGACAATGATGAGTCGACAAGATCTCGGCGAGTAGTCAGCGAGGGCCGACAATGATGACGAGTGGTCGGTTAGGGTCGATGATGATGAGTCAAGGTCGGTGAGGGTTCGACGAGGATCGCGACGAGGAGTCGATGTGATCTTGGTGAAGCCTGACGAAGACGATGAGTCAATGCGATCGGCAGGGGCTGATGATAATGATGAGTCAATGGCAAGGGTTCTGTTGACGTCGGAAGTGATCCAAATCACACACCAGCAGGGCTAGAACGCCCGAAGAGGTTGCAGATCAACCCGATACAGCAAGGAACCTGACTAAATTGATGGAAAACCGATCTAGAGACCGGTTTAGGTCGATTTAGGGTTTTGATCCCTTGTGTTGATAACTCTAGAACCCCTCTCGGAAAGACCCATCGGGGAGAGGCACGTAGAGGTTGCTCTAGGACTAGCAAGGCTGCCTAGAACGTCGCCGAATCTCGCCGGGAGATGCGTCAGACATCAAGGTAGAGTGAAAAAAGGGGTAAAAGAGATAGTAGATTGATTTTGTCGATTAGGGTTGGATGCCTCAATCGGCCATGATCCTCTCATATATATAGAGGGGGTTGGTCTTATCCCAATAGGAAACATCTTCAAATATGATCTCCAAGTTTCCTATCCAGACTCCATCAAAATATGGAACCCAAGAGTCCAATCCGGACTAGACAAAGTAAACCCCATTTCGTTGATTCTTAAACCGACTAAACCGGTTCAATGGGCTCTGGAAACAACAACCCAAACTGGTTACACTGGTAGATCTTCAAAGAAAGGATCCTCGAATCAGTACCTAGATCGGCATTCATCATCATTCTTAAAGTTTTCGACCAGCGCACCTGGTCGGGAAAAATGTAACTGGTCGGAAGACATCAAACAACCAATCTTAGATACAAAGCATTTAGAAGATAAATTCGTCTTTAAAATATTATGAGCTGAATACATCTTCTAAACTTTCTATTCGCCTATGACACTTTTGAGTGTCAACATATGCCCCCTGTTTTTAGGTGATCTTTTGTAGAAACTAAAAACAAACCGAATAACAACAATGTCCAACTCATCGGTCATTTAGTAATCATAGTCATTTTTGTTCTAAGGGCAATACATGTATTGGCCACTGTTTGGAAAGCACTCAGGCCTCTTGCCAAACACTTGGAAAGTACTTTTTCAAATACCTTCTGTTTATTGCTCTTGGGAGACTTTCACCTTGTAATGTCTCTAGCATATATGCATTCCCGAATATCACTTTGATCACTTTATAAGGACCTTCCCAACTTGGCGACCACTTGCCAAACTTATTGCTCTTTGATCCAAGCGGCAGTATAGTTTTCCATACTAATTCTCCCACTTGAAATGATTTATTCTTCACTTTCTTGTTGTAAGCTCTGGCAACTCGGGCTTTGTCTTTCTCCATCTCCTTAAAAGCCTTCAATCTCTTGTCGGTTACTTCATCAATGTTGTCCATCATGGCATCATGATACATAATGGCAGATAAATCATTTTGCTTGGCAAGTCTATATGCATCTAGATTTACATCAACAAGCAACACTGCTTCTTGGCCATATACCAGCTCGAAAGGAGTAACTTTCATAGCGCCATGTTTTGATATACGATGAGCCCACAGAGCTTCAGACAAAACCTCATGCCACCTCCTCAGGTTATCCAGACTCAGGTTGGCCATTAGCTTGAGCATAATATGGAGATGAATTAAGCATCTTTATCTTATATAATTCGGCAAAATCTCACACTTCTTTAGAAATAAAAGAAGTTCCTTGATCTATAGTAAGCGTCTGAGGAATGCCGAATCTATGTATAATATGCTCAGTAATAAACTCAATTACCTCCTTATGTGTCATGTTCTTCAAAGGTACTGCTTTAGTCCATTTAGTGAAATAATCCGTAGCGACCAGGACAAAGCGATGTCCCTTTGAAGATGGGGGATGAATTTGACCAATGAAGTCTAATCCCCAACCACGAAAAGGCCACGGCTTGATGATAGGATGAAGCATAGCAGCAGGTGCAAGCTGTATATTTCCAAACCGTTGACACTCTTCACATCCTTTGTAATAACGAAAACAATCGGCCATCATAGTAGGCCAATAAAATCCGGCTCTACGTAGTAACCATTTCATTTTTTGGAGCCGATTGATGCGTACCACAAATACCTTCATGGACCTCTCCCATAGCCACTTTCGCCTGATCAGATGCCAAACACTTAAGTAATAAATCTTCAGTGGTTCTTCGGTAAAGCTCATCATTGTGCAATACATATTTGAATGCACTTCGCTGAACGCTTTGATCAACTCTAGTATTTGGATCACAAAGATATTTTAACAAGGGAGTCCTCCAATCATCTAAATCAGCCTCATTCTCATTAGTAATTAAATTGGACCGATTCGTAAGATCCACAGAAGAGCCAACTTGACCAAACGTTCGAAGATCGACTAGATCAATCGGACAAGCTGGTTGACCTAATTCATAGCCAACCTGGTCGGTCAAGCAATCCGACCAAGTAAGCTCAAAACCGACCTGGTCACCTGAGTAAATCGGTTGTATCAGTTCAAAACCAATCTGGTCGGCTAAACGAGCCGACTGAACTGGTTCTTTATGACTTGAACATAAAACTTCCGAACACTGATGCATCGGCTTTATGTGAAAATTACGCCTACTGACACTATAGCCAGATGCTTGCTGGGCTAACATGTTGGCTTCATGATTTTCATGCCTCGATATATGCCGAATTTGGAATTCGGTAAAGTGAGCAATGATATTAAGGCACATACCAAGATAAACATTCAGCGACCCTTCTAGACATTGAAATTCACCAGCAACTTGTTGTACTACTAACAAGGAATCGCCGTAAGCCTCAACATGTTTAACTCCCATAGAATCCAGTATTTCTAAACCGAACAACAAAGATTCATATTCGGCTTGATTATTGGTGCAAAAATAATCTAGTTGGCTTAACATCTCAAATTCAGCACCATTAGGAGAAATAAGGACCACGCCAACACCTTGGCCCTCCTTACAAACCGACCCATCGAAATAAAGTTTCCATGGTGTAAAAGTAAAATAACTGATCTCATCTTCTAAATCAATACCATGCTCAACAATGAAATCAACAAGAACTTGACCTTTCAATGTTTTCAATGGTTCATAAGTCAAGTCATATTCAATTACTGCATACGCCCATTTGTCTATCCTTCCACTAAGGATCGGCCGATATAACATGTGATTAATCACATCGGCCCGACATGCAACCACACAGGTACTAGACAGTAAATAATGCCTCATCTTAGCACAAGCATAGTATAATGATAAACATAACTTCTCAATATGGGCGTACCTTGTCTCGGGATCAAGAAGGTGGCGACCAATATAAGCGATCACATATTCCTAGCCTTCATCTTCTTGTGTCAAAACAACTCTGATAATCTTCTCTTCAGCAGCAATATACAATCTGAAGGGAACTCCTCTCCTAGGTGCTCGAAGAATAGGTGGGGATGACAAATATTCCTTTATCTTTTCGAACGCCTTTTGTTGCTCTGCCCCCCAAGTGAATTCAGATTCATCCTTCAACTTTAGTATGGGGGTAAAAGGAATAATCTTCCTGGACAAGTTTGCAATAAATATTCTTAAGTAGTTCACCTTTTCCAAGAACTTTTGCAAGTCCTTTTTGCATGTAGGCGCCTGAACTTTCTTAATCTTTTCTATCCTCTTGGGATCAATCTCTATGCCCTTGTCATGAATAATAAACCCCAAGAACTTTCTAGCCGATACACCAAAGGCACACTTCAGTGGATTCATCTTGAATCCATAGCGGCGCATCCTCTCAAAAGCTAGATGCAAATCGGCTAAATAAGACATATGAGCAGCCAATGTGATCACAATGTCATCAATATATACTTTCGTGATTACACCAATTAAATCATGAAAGATCAGATCCATAACACGTTGATAAGTAGCACCTGCATTCTTCAAACCGAATGTCATTACAACCCACTCAAAGAGACCGACAAACCCAGGACAAATGAAGGTTGTTTTAGACATATCTTCTTTGGCCATAAATATCTGATTATAACCAGCGTTGCCATCAAGAAAGCTGACAATTCGGTGTCTTGAAGCATCGTTGATCAACATATCGGCTATGGGCATAGGTTACTCATCTTTAGGAGTGGCTCTGTTTAAATCTCTAAAATCAATACAGACTCTGATCTTACCAGTGTCTTTCTTCTCAATAGGCACAATATTAGAGACCCACTCTGCATACCTGCATGGCTGGATAAACCCCGCTTGTAGTAACCGATTAATTTCTTCTTTAATTCGGTCATATATCGTAGAGCTAAAGCGGCGAGGATGTTGTTTGAAAGGCCTGAACCCAGATTTAATAGGAAGCCAATGTTCAACAAGCTCTTGGCTTAATCTAGACATTTCAGTATAATTCCATGCAAAGCAATCGACATATTCTTTTAGAAGCGCGATTAAATCTAGTCTATAATCAGATTCCAGGTTTTGATTTACAAAGGTCGGCCTAGGTACAGAACCATCCCTAATATCAACTTGTTCCAAGGGGTCGGCCGACGCGAAACCTTGACCCAACTTATTGAGCTCGTCAAAGTCATCAATAGCTTCGCAAGCATCGGTCTTATAAGTCCGATATCGTTCAACACAATGTCTTAACCAATCAACATTAGCATCCATTAAATTACATGATAATGTTGAACCGGTTATCAGCTTTAGAGATACCGGTACAAAACCTTCCTTAGTAACGCTAATGAATTGAAAATCAGAAAGGTCCTGCCCAGATAAACAAGCAATAGCATCATGCCCCCCGAGCAAAGGAGCATCGACCGCAGCTATATAGGCCGATGAATCTGAATGCACAACTTCTACATCGTCGCCCACCCACTGAATAAGAAATTGATGTAGACTAGAGGGAATGCACTGATTAGCATGAATCCAATCGTGCCCAAGTATAAGGTTATAACTACCTTGTATGTCGGCGACGAAGAAAGCAATGGCCAAAGTCTTACTTCCAATGGTAAGCTCCATGGACGCAACTCCTTTGGCTGGAATAGGATCTCCTCCTCTGACTCCAGTGATAGTCATGTTGGTCTTGATCAGCTCTTCGTCGGTGCCACCAAGCTTCTGATAAAGCGAGTATGACATCAAATTCACAATCGCCCCGCTATCGACCAACATCTTGTGGACTGGTGTACCATTGATATGGCCCTTTACATGTAATGGCTTGAGATGATTGTCAGAATCCTCTTGCTTCTGGAACACAACGTTCTGCATAGCGAAGTTGAACTCCACCGCTGTCGAATCATCTCCGACCACATAGTAGTCGGTCAATAAGTAAACCACATTGACCTCCGCCCTCTCTGGGGAAGGTTCGTAGTCCACCATTTCCTCATCTTGTTCTTCAGGTAATTCTTCACTGGTCGTGACAACACCAGCGGAGGAAACAAGACCACCAGGGTACACATCGGACTCCACCAAAACATCAAGAACCGATTCTGCTAGCCCTGGACCTGGTCGGTTCGGCTCAACTCCCGACTCAGTAGTGGCCGACTTAACTTGCTCAGGTCCTAAACTGGTCGACGCATGATCCGAACTGGTTAGATTAGGACCCGGTCTGATCGGCTCTGAAGCCGATTTAGCAGAATCGATGTCTAGACTGGTCGGCTTGGGATCCGACCTGCTTGGTTCCATAACTGTCAAAGTCGGCCTTTGATTACAAGCCGACTCTTCACCTCCTCGCTTGCCCCGAGGGAACATGAGATGTGTTGAGTTAAATATATCTTCCCTCATTTTCTCAAGCTGCTCCCGCCTTTGCTTGTTACAGCGAGCCCGCTGCAACTTCCTTTGCTGAGTCTTACTCAAACTAGGGGGACACCACCTAGGCTGAGTGTATCTAGGATCACGCTCGACAGGCTTTTCTTCTTCTACTCCGACTGAAACATCTGAAACATCTTGGGCCTTTGCTGGAGTCGGTTCCTCAATTACCATCGGCTCAGCTTCATTAATAATGGGAGCCTCCATAGAGCCGATCGTAATTGTGGGAACAGAATCAGGCTTGGTCGGGGAAACAGCAGGAGTATTCTGCACCTTCTTAGGCACATAAACTTGTCGTCCATGTGCCTTTCCTACTTCCTGAGCGGCCAAAGTCTTTGGGGTGACCAACCGATTCTGATTTATACCACTGGAGCTCGGCCGATCACCCAACCGATCAAACACTAAAACCCTCAAAGGTTGACCAACAGGTGCTCCCCATCCTTGTTGATAGCACATAGGCGCTGGCATGGGGTAGGGTACCCAAACTCCTTGAGGACCCCATTGTGGAGGTGGTGAAATGGGAGGAGCCCATTGGGGTTTATAGGGGACAGCCCTTGGCACTGGGGATGCTGCTTGAGCCACCACCAGCTGCTTAGACTTCTCATCCTCCTGCTTCGGAGGAGTGGACTCTCTCTTTTTAAATAACGGCTGATTCTGGTAATCAGCCTTCTGCTGTTTGTATTTAGCCATGAGTTTATCGAAAGTACATGGCACTTTGGCTACCTTCCCCTTATTCTTTTCCACATTAGTCTTCCAGGTACCAACTTCAGGTCTCTGTGGGACAAATGTGCATAAGACACGTACTCTAGAAGGGGTAGAGCTGCTAGAACCAGCTAGCCCGGCTGTAGCAGTTGACATGTTTGTTTAAGCTAAACTGGAAGAAACTAGCCTGACCTGGTCGGTCCTTTCACCTGACTGAGTCGGTTGCTCTGAGTAAGGACCAGACTGGTCGGTTTGAGGACCCAACCTGGTCGGCCTTTGATGTGCTGCCCTGGTCTCGAACCACCTTTGCTTATTAAGGTGTCTTACCGACCCGACAATGATCGTGAGTTTATTCTTTCCATCATCACCCTTCTCGAGCACCACTTTGTGCCCCAAATCACTCCTAGTATTCGGTGCAACTCGTGATTCGCCGATGACGACGTTCTTGCCTTTGGTCATGTCGGCTTGCTCTGGATGAATCAGAATAGCAGGATTCCTTGCTTCCACCATATGAACTGGAAAAGGAGCAGTGTCGACCTGCAGCTCAGTAAAACTCAATCGTCCTTCATTAAGAGCCGATTGGACATGTCGACGAAAAACATTGCAGTCATTAGTGGCATGGGAAAAATAATTATGATATTTACAATAAGCTCTTCTCTTTAATTCGTCAGGCAATGGCAAGGTATAATTAACTTTAATATAACCGAATTTAAGCAACTCATCAAAGATTCGGTCACATTTGGAGAAATCAAAAGTAAACTTTACTTCCTCACCCCGATTCTTTTGAATTGGTTTGAGGGAAGGAAAGGAAACTAGTTTATTTTATGTTGGCCATAAAAACTCGGCAGCATAACAATCTTTAGACTCATCGTCTGAACTATCAGAATTTATTTCGATAATATGCACACTTGGCCGATGAGTCTTATGAGGATCGTAGGGTTCTTTAAGGCGCGATTCAATCGAAACGGTCTTTTGCAAGAGTTGATTTACGTTAAAGAAATCATAATGCTCAAGTTTATCTTTGAAAGGTCCTAGTTTGGTTTTGGTAATTGAGTGACAACTTTAGGTAGACTAATGGTGTTTATGTGAGATACACAGATGATTAGTCCATAGGTGATCATGTGTGAACAACATATGCCATAGAGGTGAAATGGCTTGGAGGATGTTGCAAAGGCTGACACATGAGATGAAGGAGCTTATTACATATGTGACATGACATGGAGTCATGTGGCTAAGATGGTGAAGATCAAGGCGCAAGACTTGGCTTGATGGACCGGTTGCGAAGGTAAAGGTCAAATTGGAGACTATGAAGCCGTTGGTACTGAGTGTCGGGAGGCTTGAGCAAAGACTTGGCGTCGAAGGACCGAAGCAAGAATGAAGAGCAAGTGAGGTCAAGATCGATGGACCATGGAGGCTATGTGATGATATGAAGTGACTCATATCATTTGGAGATAGGTTGGTGCATGTGTTGCATCAACACCGAAGGAGATGGAATGGAATGCGCAAGGCAAAGGTATATTTGTAGGGCATTTCATTTCACCGGTCATAGGTGTGTAGAGAAGTTGATGATCGGGTTTAGGATAGATGGCTATACTATAAAGAGGAGCAAACTTGTTTGCATATCGGTCATCTAGTGCCACTTGAGCGATCTAACATTGCGTTGTTACTAGGATCGAGTGGCGTGGTGAGAGCAAGTGAAAATCCTTTGAAAAGTGATTGTGAAAATGCTAACACACATACACATGATGTTGTACACTTGGTGGTGTTAGCACATTTGCAAAGGAGAAGTTGTGTTGAAAGAAGGCATAGAGAAGTGGGAGAAACTAGTGTATAGTCCCTCTCCCTCTTGTCGAGCTTGCGAGGCAGGATTCAGTGGTTTTTGGAGATGAAGTAGTGTGCTCGGGGAGCATCGGACTCAGGTCCGAGGAGCATCAGACGCTGGCCCGAGCGTCCGATGGCAAACCCTAGTTGAAGTCTGTTGCAGAGGATGCATCGGACGCTGGTCCGAGCGTCCGATGGCAGTGACGTGGCGCGGGCAAGTTTAGCTAGGAGCATTGGACGCTGGCCTGCATCCGATGTGGTTCCACCTGACGCATCCGATGTGGTTGGGAGCGTTCTGGAACCTCTCTAGTGTGACATCGGACGCTGGCCCTTAGCGTCCGATGCAAAGGGTCCGGCGCATCCGATGTAAGTGTGATCTAGCGCAGTTTCGAGCAGAGGCATCGGAGCGTCCGATGCTAGGCATCGGCACGTCTGATGCCACTTTAACTAGCGCGGGAAGAAGAAGTAGTCGTTGGGATCGCTCGGCCGACTTTGAACGTGGGGGACACGTGGCGAGCATCCGAGCATCGGACGCTGAGGTAGCGTCTGATGGTTCCCGAGTAGAGCATTCGATGCTAGCGCAGAATGCCCAGTGAAGGGGCATAACGGCTAGTTAGCCCTTGCGGCTATATATATCGTTGGTGGTCGGCCTTGGGCTGGTGGTTGAGCACTCTAGAGCCTTTGTGGCTTGTGTGGATGTGCTTGGGAGCCCTCTAACTCACTTATGCTTGCTAGTGTGCGAATTGATAGCGAGTGAGTGATCGCTAGTGCGTTGCATTGAGAGATTGCATCGAGTGGCACTAGGTGATCTAGTTGCAAGCCGGTGGTGCTTATTACTCTTGGAGATTGCCACCTCCTAGACGGCTTGGTGTTCGAGTCTCCGTCGTGAAGCCCACGTGAAGATTGTGCGTGGCTCCGGAGAAAGCTTTGTGAGGGGCATTGTGCTCGCCCTGCGGGAGATCGCAAAGAGCAACTCTAGTGGAGAGAGGTGCGAAGAGCGCCAAGTGGTCCGGCTGGATCGGATGCTAGAGCTCTTGGTGAGCACTCCATCGTGGAGAGTGTGACTTAGGGTCACCACTAGCGAGAGGATCAGCGGCAACCTTGGGCTTGCCTCAACGGGGACTAGCTTGGTGGCGACCAAGTGAACCTCGGGATAAAATCACCGTGTCAACCTTGTTCATCTCGTTGATTTGCATTCCCTATACACAAGCTTGTATTTACTTGTATATATATAGTGCTTGTGTAGTTGCTCTTGTAATTAGTTAGCTTGTGTAGCATGCTAGTTACCTTCTTTGCTTGTGTAGCGTAGAAGTAGCTCTCTTGCGTGACTAATTGGCTTGAGTAGCCTTGTTAGTCACATTGCTTAGTTTGTGTAGCTAAGTTGAGCTCTCTAATTTGGCTTGTGTAGCCTTGTTATTGAGCATTGCTAGTGAGCTTAGGCTTTGTGCTTTGCTTACTAGATTGTGTAGGACCTCCCCCGTGTTTGAAGTACTAGTTGCAGGTTTGTGTGGCCTTGCTTCTAGAATTGGTTAGGTGAGCTCTAGCTAGCCCGATACCTTATTTGCTTTGTTTAGGATCTTTTATAAGGTGTCATAGAGTACGGGTAGAGGGGTGTAGTCTTGGCTAGACCGATAGTTTTAATTCCGCATTTATTTCGGTTAGCCGCTACGTTTAATTTTAAAAAGAACTATTCACCCCCCTCTAGTCCGCCATCTCGACCCTTCAATCTTTAATTTCTCGACGCAAACCAGCAAAGCATAAGTCTGTCAAATCTCTATCAGAAATCATTAAATGAAAACATCGGTTCTTAATCTCTTTAAAACGCTTAAAGAAATCAACCATGGGCTCACTATGCCCTTAGCGCACCAACGCGAGATGCGACAGTCTAGTTTCCTGGACACCATCATAAAAGTGATTATGAAATTTTTCTTTTAATTCAGCCCAAGAACTAATAGTACATTCTGGTAGTGACATAAACCAGGCAAAGTTGTACCAGTAAGAGACAAAGGAAAGCATCATACATTCATATAATCTAACGTACTAGCTTCGCCCATCTGTGCAAGGAACATGCCAACATGTTCCATGGTTATTTTACTACCATCACCGCTAAACTTATAAAAATCCGGTACCCTCCAACCATTAGGTGCTTTCATAAAATCAAAATATGAAGGATACAGTTTAGAGCAAGTGGTCATACTAGGTTTGAATTGGACTCCCAAGCTAGTCTCGAGAGACCTAGTTATTTCCTCTTTAAACCGATTTAGGGCTCATCCAAAATCGGTTGCAGCAAGGTTAGGAGCATCGCTATGCATGGGATTGTGACCTGGAGGCTTCGATGGATTGGGTAATACTATTCTCTGTCCTCCTGAAGTTCTGTTCGTAGCTGCCCCCTGGTCGGTCTGTGTGGCCTGACCAGAATTATGGTGGACATTATATGTTGATGTACTAACTCCACCATGACCGATTCTACCAGCTTCGTTTGTCGATGACCCTGATTGTAATTGGCCAAAACTGGTGTGTGAGGTTTGACCATCAAAGAAGTTAAAAGGCATACCGAACTGTGGTTGCTCGGTAAAACGCTCAGGTTCAACGGTCTTACCCTCTAATTTATCCATGCGATCGCTAAGTAACTTAAACGAATGCTGAATGGAATTGGTAAGAGCTTTGGAAGTATCAACCAACATTGTTGAATAATTAGCATGGGTAGGATAAGGATCATCATGTACCTCAGTATTTACCTTTTCTGTAGCATCTTCAGCGGTCTTGGTTGACGTAGTGGGAACTATCTCGCTAAAGTTTGGCTCTTTGTCTTGGGTGACCCTGCCGCACTGATCTTTTGAACAGCTTTCCAGGAAAGCCTTCAAGATGGCGTCGAGCTTGGCATGCGCTTGTTGCTTTAACTCGTTGGGGAGCTCGTTAATGCCCGCAGGACGGACAATGTTATCCTTATCTATAGCACCATCTTTACCGCCCATCTTGGTAGTAGATGAAATCTCACTCTTCCCCAGTGGAGTCACCAAAAAGTGTGTTGATGTCAGAAGTGATTTGAATCACACACTAGCAGGGCTAGAACGCCCGAAGAGGTTGCGGATAAACCTGATACAGCAAGGAACCTCGCTAAATCGATGAAAAAACGATCTAGAGAACGGTTTAGGTTGATTTAGGGTTTTGATCCCTTGTGTTGATAACTCTAGAACCCTTCCCGGAAAGACCCGTCGGGGAGAGGCACGTAGAGGTTGCTCTAGGACCAGCAAGGCCGCCTAGAACATCGCCGAATCTCGTCGGGAGATGCGTCGAACAACAAGGTAGAGGGGAAAAAGGAGTAAAAGGGATAGTATATTGATTTTGTCAATTAGGGTTGGATGCCTCAATCGGCCATGATCCTCTCATATAGAGGGGGTTGGTCTTATCCCAATAGGAAACATCTTCAAATACGATCTCCAAGTTTTCTATCCAGACTCCATCAAAATATGGAACCCAAGAGTACAATCCGAACTAGATAAAGTAAACCCAATTTCGCCGATTCTTAAAACGACTAAACTGGTTTAATGGGCTCTGTAAACAACAGCTCAAATTGGTTACACTAATAGATCTTCAAAGAAAGGATCCTCGAATCGGTACCTAGATCGGCATTCATCATCATTCTTAAAGTTTTCGACCAGCGCACCTGGTCGGAAAAATCATAACTGGTCGGAAGACATCAAACAACCAATTCCATCTTACTTAGAATATCCGACCTCTTAGATACAAAGCATTTAGAAGATAAATTCGACTTCAAAATATTATGAGCCGAATACATCTTCTAAACTTTCTATTCGCCTATGACACTTTTGAGTGTCAACAGGTTCGACGAGGATCACGACGACGAGGAGTCGACGAGACCTTGTCGAAGCCTGATGAAGACGATGAGTCCATGAGATCAGCATCAGGTGATCGGTAAGGGCAGACAATGACGATGAGTCAAGGTCAGCGAGATCTTAGCAAAGCTTGATGAAGACTATGATTCGATGAGATCAGCGTCTAGTGATTGTAAATGGTTGATGACAATGATGAGTCAAGGTCGGCGAGGGGTCGATAAGATCTCGGCGAAGCCCGATGAAGACGATGAGTCAATGAGATCGACGTCGAGTGATCGGCAAGGGCTGACGGTGACAATGAGTTGTGGTCGGTGAGGGATCAACGAGGATCGTGATGACAAGGAGTCTATGAGATCTCGGTGAAGCCTGACGAAGATGATGGGTCGATGAGATCATCATCGAGTGGTTGGTGAGTGCTCGACAAGGGTCACGATGATGACGAGTCGACGAGATCTAGGCGAGTAATTGGCAAGGGCCGACGACGATGATTCGAGGTCAGTGAGGGTTGACGATGACAAGTTGTTGACGAGGGTCATCTGATTCGCCATGGATTAGCACGTACACACCCTACCTGGCGCACCGTTGTCGACAAAATATAGCCAATAGCCCACCTAGGGGTATGCCCACAATGGTGGTTTAATCAGTGGAGGTGCGCGTGAAAGGAACCATAAGGTAATACAAGTATCCAGACACAAGATTTATACAGGTTCAGGCCATCAATATGACGTAATACCCTACATCCTATGTTCCGATGGATTGTATTGATGGGTGTGAGTTGAGATCTCTGGGATCTGAGCTGTATGTAGTTGTAGATCCATGGAATCTGAGTTGTTATGTTCCATTGTCTAGAGGACCTCTGTCCCTCCTTATATACTCTGTGGGTGTTGACGATAATTATAGCATAAAAATACATATCAAAATATCGTCAACAGGCTCGAAAATAGAGAAGAATGACATGACATAGACACGTTTTATCAATAAAAGGTTCCACTTGTACTCTTAGTATTTGATTTGCAGGTATAACAAAATAAGAAGGAAATGAACACCTGGACCCACCCAAGGTGGGGTCGGCCGACCCCACCATGGGAGCTCCTCGGGCTTGGTGATGTGGCACTATCCAAGTGAAGCTTCACCAAACTACTTTCCACCATCAGATCAGAAATGTGTTTGCATTCAACGGTGACAGATGAGAAGCACATGGATTCGTGGGCCCACACAAGAAAGCAAATTCAACCAACATATGACACCATGCTCCATGACATGTGGGGACATCAGGGGACACAAGCTGGTGGGCCAGCCCTATCATAGGGGGGTCGACCGACCCCCCCCCCCCTTGGTGGGCCCTGGCTACACTGTTCAGCCTGATGACATCAGCACCTTCTAGAAGCAAAGTGGTGGGCCCACCTGTCATTAGCTGGGGTCGGCCGACCCCAGGGTGAACCCCATCCAATGTCGGTTGTTTGCACATGTTTCACACGTGAAGAAATCAAGGCCATCCATCCATGACGGTTACAATGACGGTGGATCCAAGGGATGAGAGATGGGGAGCACGCGGAACGATGACATGGCGCGGAGTAGCCCCTACTCCACCTTCCCCTATAAATAGAGGCTTCATCCACCCTCTCAAGACATGGTTCATTAGAGGATTCACTTCATATGAGATACAAGTGTTAGCCTTCTAGTTGTAGTGTAGTCTAGTGTGGGAGTTAGAGTTGAGTCGGGCGAAGCTCGGGTCTCCGGAGTCGTCTTCTGGGAGTCTGGTATTGCTCTTATATCTTTCTCTTTCCAGAATTATTTATTATATATATTCTTCTTCTGCATTTCAATGTGTTATCCTTTGTGCAATATTATTCTTGCAATAGTATTATAGTGCTCTAGTTAGTCTTGTAGTAGTTATGTACTAGATTGTGATCCTTACACAAACATCTTGGTTGTTTATCATCGCCCGTAAAACGGTGCTTTAGTTAATCGTATATTAGCTATAGTAATAAGGATTAGCATAAGCGTGGTGCTTAGGCTAAGACTTATCTTTGGTTACCGCTGGCTTGCACGAACAGTAGGGGCGCATGGGCAAAAGGTGACAGATTTTGCCTGGCTACCTAGATCCCCTCACGTGAACTCAGGCTAGTTTTTAAAAGGTAAGGCGTCCATAAGCCAAATATCCGCTTGAGTAGTGGGTTAGGTGAAAAACCTTCTATCGCACTACTCTCTCGTTTATCCCTGGCAACCAAGTTGAAGGTAATCAATCCTAGTAGTATCTACTATTTGATTAGTTAGAACACGGGAGTGGATTAAGAATTTCACAGGAACCTTTCTCACTCGTTGTCCTCCCACCTAGCTATACTACACTAGTTACCTTTAATTATCTCATTTGATTATCCTGAATCACCACCTTCTTTTACCCTTCGTTTATCACCCTCTACATTAATTGTAGCTAATCTAAGATAGGATCCCTTTTCTTGTTAGTCTTTCTAGTCATCGCTTCCTTTGGGATAAAATAAATACGATACCTTGGAATACTCCCGGGTGAAGTGCTACATCGGTAATTTCTGTGCGCTTGCGGAATTATCCAATAGTCATTAGTTTTACCAACCAGACACTTCTAGCGATGTTGCTGGGGTTAGGCTCCATAGTCTACTTCTAGTGATTGCGTTAAGAAGTGTCAACAAACATTTCTGGCGCTGTTGCCGGGGATAGATTAAAACTCTATTCTTAGTAGCGACGCTAAGAAATACCAACAGTGGGGTAGGGTTACATGATAAGTATCTGAGCTGGTACTATCTATAGATTACAATATCTATTACATCTTCTATCATCTTGAGGGCTAGACGACCCCTGGCGTGTAACCCATGTACCATCTTGTGGTACCCGGGGGTATACCCCCCTCCCACAGAACCCTTCATCACATTTATTCTCAAACTTGCCAAGCCTTGAGCCTTTTTTCAATATGTAGCATTTGCAACAAAAGACCTAAAAGTATGTAATATTGGGTTTTTATCATTCAATAGCTCATATGGTGTCTTCTTCATGAGATGATGACAATAATGTCGGTTCCCATAATAGCATGATGTGTTGATTGCTTTGGTCCAAAAGGAGTCACTCACATTGTACTCACTAAGCATAGATCTTGACATATTACTGAGTGTCCTATTCTTCCTTTCAACTATCCCATAAGATTGGGGAGTGTACTTGGCCAAGAATTGATGTTTGATTCTATATTCATCACATAGCTCATCAACTCTTGTGTTCATAAACTCACTCCCATTGTCACTTCTCACTTTCTTGATTCTTGTATCAAACTCATTTTGGTTGCTTTTGACAAAGGTCTTGAATATGTTGAAGACTTCACTCTTGTAATTGAGAAAGAAGACCCATGTATATCTTGTAAAGTCATCCACTATGACAAAGCCATACTTATTTTCCCCAATGCTTGCATATGTTGTTGGTCTAAACAAGTCCATGTTCAACGACTCAAATGTTTGTGTAGTGGTCATGATGCTTTTTTGGGATGAGTGTTTCCAACTTGCTTTCCCATTTGGCATGCACTACAAAGCTTGTTCTTCTCAAAGTGAACATTGTTTAGGCCTCTCACCATGTCATGCTTGATCAGTCTATTTAGTTGCTTCATTCCAACATGTCCCAAGCGCCTATGCCACAACCAACCCATACTTGAGTTGGAGAACAAACATGTTGATAGTTGAGCTTCACTTGCATTGAAATCCACCAAATAGAGATTCTCAAATCTAAAGCCCTTGAACACCAAGTCACTACCATCAACACTCACAATCTCCACATCAACTACAAATATGCACTTGAAACCCAAGTCACACAATTGTGCCACCGATAATAAGTTGAAATTGAGAGATTCCACTAATAGCACATTAGAGATGCTCATGTCATTGGATATAGCAATCTTGCCCAAGTCTTTGACCTTGCCTTTCTTGTTGCCACCAAATGTGATAGAATCAACATGATCATTGCCACTTGTACTGAATGATTTGAACAGCCTTCCATCACCAGTCATGTGTTGAGTGCACCCACTATCAGGTACCCAATGTCTTCCTCCGATCTTGTAGTTCACCTACATAAGACAATCAATGCTTCCTAGGTACCCAAACTTGGTTCAGTCCTCCAAGGTTAGTTAATAAGCTCTTGGGAAGCCAAATTGCCTTCTTCTTTGGGCCAACAATGGGAGCACCAATAAACTTAGCCTTCACACCATTAGTACCCTTGGTAAGCAAATAGCAAGAATTAAATTTAATTGAGGATACATAAGCTTGATTATTTTTGCTCTTGTAATCCTGCACTATATATCTGGATTGCTTGCATCTTTTGCGAAACTAGACATTGCTCCTCATAAAACTAGTCTTGTGAGTCACAAAGGCCGCCTTGCAATTCTAGGGGGTATATCCCAATCCCTCTTTGTTAGAGAGAAAATCTTTGGCTACCCAAGCACTTTAGCAAGCAGGCATCTCCACCATAGGCATTGCCTAAGGCACGAGTGAGCTCATTAACCTCCTTTTTCAAGGTCTCATCTCCATAATTAGTGAGGCATCACAACTGAAACCATCACTCGTAGTAGAAGTAGTAGTGGATGAGCTATATGAGTGGTTAGTGGGAGCAACAATGTAGAAGTAAGAAATGGTTTATTAATTATATCACAAGTAATTCCTATATTGCATGCCTCTACAACATCCTCAATCTTACTTTGATCAAGGAGGGACGAATGGGCTTTCTCAAAACTAGTTTGAACTTCATCAACCTTCCCATGGGCTTCCACTAGCCTCTAATGAGTAGACGAGCTCATCAAAAGATTTCTCAAGAGCTTTATGTGGGCCTCCCCCATCCCTTTCCACACGGTATGTGTCTTGTGCGACCATATCACCTAGTACTTGGTTTGGGTGACCGTATCCAATCCTTCTCTCACAAGAAGTGTCACCAAGGTGTTAAACCACAGTGGTAAGCATCTCAAGAACTTGTGAGAAAAATCCTTGTCCTCCACCTTCTCACCCAAGCTCTTTAAGTTATTCACAATAGTTTGCAACCAGTGAAACATCTCAGGTATGCTTTCTTCTAGCATCTTGAAGCTTGCTAATTTGTCAATGAGGATGTATAGCTTGGTGCTCTTAACCGCCTTGGTTCCTTTATACGCTTCTAGTCAACAAAGTTGTAGCCTATGTTGTGTCCTTGGGACCATGCAAGTCGACTTGATCGACCATAGGAATCCATCTATACCAAGGACATGACATAGATGTGCCTAGCCGACTATCTCCCTCGCCCCTTTTAAGCTCGAGGCACTTTCTACGGCTAACCTAGTTCTATGTGGTGTTTGCTTAAGTCGAGTTAGAATCTCAGCCATTTATCTCAAAGCCATATAGGTTGACACAGTCAACCCAGGAAGTATGGGCTAGCTAGGGTGTGACTTGAGCTTGTGCTTAGCAAACTACCACCCCCATGTCTTCGAGCCTAAGGATCAGAAGTCCTCCATGAGGGATGTGTCCTTTCTCTATTTAGTGTCCTTCGAGTCTCCCTGTCTTGTTGTTGTGTCTGTGTTTTCATTGCTCTTTTGTCTTGTTTGTGAGTCTCACGATGTAGTGCATCGAGGGTACTGTTGACATCTATTAGCATCGCTTAGATAACGGCGCCAGAAATGTAGGTAGACAAATCTAACAACCTTACCTTTAACACTAGGCTGTCACCACTAGTAGCGACACTAGAGACGTGGATTGTATTTATGATCATGCCCTTATAAAATATGAAATGAGATTATCCGCAAGCGCACTGATAAAATATATCTGTTGTAGCATTTCACCTAGGAGAGTTTCCAAGGCGTTATTTATATTACTCCCTCCATACCCAGAAATCAGGTCGTTCTAGGCCTCCCATGCGTTTTCACGAAACATGTCGTCCTAGGCTGATGACCATCGTTATGGACGCATTTGCCCCTCAGTTAATCACGCGCAGGGCCATCCGCCGTAAATGCATACAGTAATCATAGCTGCTCGTAACTCTCGCCACCCGTCCGTAGTAAATGCAAAAATTGACGATGGCTTGAAAAAAACACGAGGCTGGGAGGGTTCAAACTCCGGATGGTAGCCTCGGGCCGCGGAGCCATTGCCAGTCCAGCTACAGAAGGATGTTGTACATGTAGCACCCGCAGCAGTATTTAATAAGGGCAAGGAGGGAAAAATACTCCCTAATTAATAACTCCTTGGTAAGCACAATCATGTCCTAAACGACTTGTTTTATGGGTATGGAGGGAGTATGCCCCTAGTTCTAGGACTTAAGAGAGTGGCAGGAGATAAACATCTACAAACTATAACACACACATGTATGATTATGATAAGAGTTCCACTAGATCTACTCAACACAGGAATCAATCATATATGATAAATAAGATAAATGAAATAGAACAGAGTAAACCGAAAAGAGTTCCATAGAGGATTCCCATCCAAGGTTAGATCATAACTAGAACTAGAAAGAGACAGATTAACTAGTGCAATTATGTTTAGCAATCATGGTTAGAATAACTTATATTTATACGCAGGAGACATCACGCATGGAGGATCAGATCCAGAGTCTATCCCCTCCAGGTGACCAGGTCTTACTTGGCCTATATTCGGGGAGTGGACTACAGAGGAATCAACGAGGCTATAAGAGTCACCCTCGCGAACTACCACTTGCTGGCCCAAAATATAGGGTGCATTCGCAGGTAAACTACGTATAAGCACCACGCTTACATAATGTTGACCACTCACCCCGTGATCGACAGAATGAGCGTTATACGAACAAGTGCTTAAACATAAAGATACCCTAGCTATGCTAGACATATAATCAAAGTAGACGATGAACATTATAATCATCAACACGAAATAGTAATAAGTCATGACAAGTATCAACTAGAACAAGAACTAGAGGATGAATAAGAACTAGAAGAACAATTAGAAGTAGATTAGAAGCACAAGGATGAACTAGAAAGGTAATTAGAACTAGATTAGAACACAAAGATGAACTAGATGAACTAGAACACAATTAGAACACAAAGATGATGAACTAGAAGACAATTAGACAAATAAAAGACAATTTTGATACAAGAGAGAAGTTACAAGGCTAATTACCTAGCCTCCTCCTAACTAGATCTGGAATCCAAGCTTCCCTCGACACTTCTAATTCTATTCTAGCTACGCCCTTGGATGGTGGAGCTCTTGGTTGTCTAGGCTACCTCTGAACTAAATGAGTTGAAGATTGATTGATTGATCTAGTGATTGATTGATGTGATACCTCCAAGAGGGGGGTCTGGGATTTCATATATAGCCCTGTGGGATGAACCGTAGCCCTCGGATCAAACCGACCTTGAACTATGGTCAAGATACGTCGAAGAGGTTGATTAGGTCACGTTCCACAAAGATGGGCCGGAGAGCAACCTGGCTCAGGCCGGCCGGCCCGACATGGCAGCCCCCAGGTGTCATCTTCGCCGAGTTGTCTTCTAGGACCTTCCTTATTCTCCTACAGTCCTTGTTCGATTGGTTTGTGCAACGAGTCGTGGCGTGGTTGGATTCCTTGTCGTCATCTTCCTGTCTGGTCCCTAGATAATTCTAGTATTATGTAGCTAATGGAATCTTGTCTGTTACACCCCTGATATTTGTATGGATAATGCTTCTAGAGGGTTCCAGAGTCTTCCAAGTTGTATTCATCGAGGACTCTCGCTCCGGGACTCCAAATATGGCAACTGATCTGTCCATTTTGATCGTCTCGACGAGCTCGTCACAATGGTGTGCTCTGATTCTTCACTTGAGATACTTTCTTATGATGAAATATTGAATATCCTGCAAAATAAGTGAGAACAACACAACTCGTGGAACTCATTAGAATCAAACCCTATAGCTACACTCTTTGGATCATTGCGGGTCATTTATGGGTTTAGTTGATGGTTTAAAATAGGAGTTATCTACCGTCAACAGGTACCATTGGTCAGATCAGAACCCATTGGTGGAGAAACTGAGGACATCAAGATGACCTCGAGGAGGATGACTACGAGGATCTCGGGTGAAGATCTTAGAGTTTACCAAACAATAGGTGTCACGTCCCACCCAACCTCGTAGAATCCTATTAGACATGCAATAATGTAGCTGCTAATGCTCTACTTTATGCAAATGAACTATGATAGGATGCATGGTAGATTGCTTGAAAGCCATTACCTTGTCACAACTCATCCCCTGCACACTCGCTATTAGGCTAGACACCACTTACTTTACTTACTGCTTACTTCTACAATGCATTATATTTGTGATGTGATTCTTGGTGGAGGATTGTGTTTGAATGACTAAGGCACATGTGGTGTCGTAATGATGGGATGATAACTTGGGGATATATTGGCGTGTGTCTTGGGTGTGTAGTGAGGGTTGAGTTGGCTGGGCAAGATTCCACGATGAGTATTGAGACGAGTCTTGTTGAAGGGGTGTGACCTGGGCACCCCCTATGTGAGGTACCTGTGGTGGGTACATGTGAGCAGAGCAGATGCCCGGGAGGAGTGCCTTCAGGGACAAATCCTCAGGATGGAGGTGATATGATGGCACATGGGCGTTGATTATCCCCTAATGAGAAGATATGATGTCTAGTCCTCCTAAGGACTGGTATTTCAAGAGAATCGTGTAAGTGCATCTAGACCTTACTGGGTTTTGGTGAATTGAATGACAACTCAATTAAATGTCTAACAAGTTTGCCAAGTGTATAAAGGTTCCACAAAAAAGCAAACTTGATGATATTCCACATAGTAATGAAATGAAGGCCAAAATTGTGTAGTATTGTTGTATTGGAAGATTATGAAAACAGTCTACTTCAAGCAAAAGACAGCAATACATTTGGAATCAATGAAATGACCTCTATGTTGTGGGATATCATAGCATCATGAGAAAGCAAAAATATTTGGATAATGACAAGTGAGAATGAGTTGATGATCTTGGATTGGTCTCAATAATGGGTTGCTTTTCATGAACAAGAAGAGTTTGATAGTGAACTAGCTTTGATCAATGTTGAAGAGTGAATAAAAAATGCTTAACTTAAGAAATGGCAAACAAAGCTCAAATGACAAGGGACAATTCATATTGGATATGAGTCGGTATCTACATTGGTTTGCTTGTATGGATAAATATAGAGAAAATCACTTTGCATTGATTTGATCAAGCTAGAAGTATGAAGATAGATATTGAAGTGAGTGTTAGGAGTGTCAAGCCAAAATGATGAGGATATACGGAATCATGAATTGGCTTGACCATATCTATGTGAATCTAACTAGAGCTTGATTGATCTCAACATTCATATCTAGAAGATATTCAAGCAATGATCACAATATTGAAGAAATGGTTTTTCAATGGATGCTTAATATGATGTGGCTTGAGTATGGCTTGATAGGGTGAAGATAGCAAGGAAAGGGCTTTGAGGTACTAAGCGAAGGTGAAGTTCAAGGAGACCAGGTACTATGGGTAAGGTGAAGAAGAGAGTACTTGCATTTAGTCGAGGTACTAATCGAGCTATGATCATGAGTCATATTTGTTGAGGATTGAATTATTTGTGTAAGTGACTTGAAGCCATGGACTGAGCTCACATGTGTTGGAAAGATTCAAGTCACAAGCTCAAGGTGTGTTTGCTCAAATATATGAGAGAAGGATCATTGCAAACCTTTAAGAAGTAATATTGAGAAAGAGGAAACTGCAAGCAGTGGTGGAACCCCAATTACAAGAGGAAACGACAACCAACTCAAAGGAGTTTATAATTCATTCTTATTTTGAATTTTAGTTTAGGAAAAGTCGTACTGCTATGGGGATGCACCTTGCAAGCTTAAATGTGCAACCAAGTGCTCAAACTCCTCCATACATCCTCTTTTAGCTTGCCTAAACTACTAATGAAATAGTTTTGTATTCGGAGCTTTTTAGGCAGAGTGGCACTACCGCTCTCTAGAGCAGCACTACTGCTCGGGGCAGCACTGCAGTGCTATGACTTACAATTTGACCATTGGTAGCAAGGGTATATCCTTGTCAACGAAATATAGTCGATAGCCCACCTAGGGGTATGCCCAAGGTGGTAGATTAGAGGCGAAGGTGCGCAAGACGATGACTCAGACGTTGACGTAAGGCAAAAGTAGATGAACACAGAGGTTTATCCAGGTTCGGGCCGCTAGGTTAGCGTAATACCCTACGTCCTGCGTCGAGTTGTATTGATTGGATCTGGCTTGTGGCTTATATCATGTGACCTAGGATCTGTTGTCTGTTGTCACATCACCTGTCCTCTCGGAGGACCTCTGCCCCTCCTTATATATTCCGAAGGGACAGAGTTACATGATAAGTATCTGAGTTGGTACTATATCTAGATTACAACTGTCGTGCGGTGCATGTCATACGCCGCACCGCACGTCTTCATCTTGCGGGCCGGACGACCTCCAGTGGTGCGGCCCATGTACCATCGTGTGGTACCCTGGGGTCTATATCTCCACAGCTAGTCCCCGAGCCTGACAGCAGGTGACTCGGTCACGTGGTGCCAGGGTCTTGAGAATAATCAAACTTATATACATGCGCGGACGAGCGCCATGTATACACGGTAGTCCCCAAGGCTACTAGAAGATGAAGAATAAATCTTGTAGCAGGCTTATAAAAAGGGAAATCTACTATGGTGAAAGCAGTATGCCGTCAGAGCAGGTTGCCAAACGACGGTTCCGAGCACCGAGCAGTCCCTAGGTTAGCTGGTGACCCCTCGGTGTAGCCACCGATGAACGTCGAGGAGTCCGGCTAGCTGGACGGCGATGAAGTCCGAGCGCTAGGCGGTGAGCACCGAGCGATCCGACCAACGCTATTGACGATGTTGGGGCGACGAACCCGAGCACCGAGGAGTCCCCAGCTCAGCTGGTGAGCTCTCATTGTAGCCGTCGATGAGCGTCGAAGAGTACTGTCAGCTGGTCGGCGACGAAGTCCGAGCTCCAGGTGGTGAGCATCGAGCAAAGTGACCAGCTGGTCGGCGACAAAGTCTGAGCGCTAGGTGGTGAGCACCGAGCGACCCGAGCGATGATCTTCTCGTCCATCATGACTGGTCCAGTCCCTGAGCGTAAAATATTAGCTCACAGATCGAACATGGTTTCTGTAAAATAAACATGGAGAATGGTAGTATATGATGTACAAATAATATATGAAGAAAACATCAGCAGTAAAGAAGCAGCATCTGCCGCTCGGCGGTCAGTCAGCCGGTATGATCGCTCAGCATTAAATAAAATTCCACGAGCAGTTTGTTTGTAACTGAGTTGCCAGCCCCGACTAGCCGATAACTCCGGAGCGTGAGGCGCGGAGCCCAGGCACGCGTAAGAGCACCAGCGTCACCGAGGAGTCGCTGCCGACCACCCGTAACGCAGAGCACGGAGCTGCATTCACTTGTAGGGAGGAGCCGGAGACAGGGTCGTCTCTGGAAAGCACGAGTGTAAATGTGGCTGCTCGGGAAAACACATATGTCATCCTCAGGATGGTATATATGGCGAAAAATAATGAAGAGACATTGTAAAGAATAATGTGACCGCGGAGGCACATGATAAGAATCTAGTGTGACCACGGAGCATACGATAATATTTAGAGATATATGACGATCGAAGAAATATTCGATTAATGCGAAAAATAATACTTAGCTTGCTTATCATCCGAACGGAGTAGTCAACGAGAGGCGTCGAGGACGACGATGGGTCAACAACGAGCGGTCGGCGAGGATGGCGGTGAGATGATGATGATGACGTGGTGGCTCGCTTGTGGCTCGTCGGTGGCTTGTCGGTGGCTCGACGAAGGCTCGACGGTGGCTCGTCGATGACGTGATGGTGGCTCGCTTTTGGCTCGTAGTCTCGCGGGTAGCTCGTTGGCTCATCGATGGCTCGTCCTTGTCTCGTCGATGACGTGATGGCTCGCTTCTGGCTCGTAGATGATCAGAGCGAGCGTAGGGCATGGGTCGTCGAGCAGCTTCTCGTAATCCTGGTCGTAGTTGATCAGCCGAGCCAACGATGTCTTCTTGTTGACGGTGATGGAATTGTTTGGCCCTCGATCTTTCCTACTGGTCGTCATAGCATCGGTCGTGGTCGTCATAGCGCCGCTTATTACGACGATCATTACTGTGGCGCGGTTGGAGGTCGAAACGAGAGGTACGATGATGTCATGCTCGGAGATCGATCTCTGATCAGATCTACAAGAGCGAGAGTGTCACTGATGCCTGTCATGACCCGATTGATGGATTCGATCAGATCGGTATTGTCGACATGTCGTCCCCGATAGCGGGGAAGCGTGGTCGGAGCGCCGGGGAAGATGACCTCGAAGAGGTGTTGAGGCCGGTCTCGCCGACGCTGAAGTGATGGAAGCAGATCCGTTCGGCACAGGGAAAGCCCGCACTGCCTCTACGCCCCTGGCAGCGCCGTCGACGTCGGTGGTCCAGGAGAACGACCCGACGACGAACATGAAGCCTCCGGAAGAGTCATGGAAACGAGAAAGGAAACCATCTGAGTCGTCATGGCGTCCGTACGCACACGCCCCATGGTGGGCGCCGCTGTCGATGAAATATAGTCGATAGCCCACCTAGGGGTATGCCCAAGGTGGTAGATTAGAGGGGAAGGTGCACAAGACGACGACCTAGACGTTGATGCAAGGCAAAAGTAGATGAACACAAAGGTTTATCCAGGTTCGGGCCGCTAGGTTAGCATAATACCCTACGTCCTGTGTCGAGTTGTATTGATTGGATCTAGCTTGTGGCTTATATCCTGTGATCTAGGATCTGTTGTCTGTTTTCCCATCACCTGTCCTCTCGGAGGACCTCTACCCCTCCTTATATATTCCGAAGGGACAGAGTTACATGATAAGTATCTGAGTTGGTACTATATCTAGATTACAATTGTCGTGCGGTGCATGTCGTACGCCGCACCGCACGTCTTCATCTTGCGGGCCGGACGACCTCCAGTGGTGCGGCCCATGTACCATCGTGTGGTACCCTGGGGTCTATATCCCCATAATCCTTCAACCCCTTTCTCCCTTAGTGGTCACACATAGCCATTTGCACCAAAACTTGACCAGAAGCTCTCCTCTCTTCCTCTCAATCCATTGGAGCTCCTCAACCTCTCCCGTCGATTCCTCTCTGATTCCTTGAGAGATTGAGCCTCCAATCGAGCAAGAGGAAGTTTGTCCTTCTGCTCTTCAACTCTAACAACACTTAGTGCGTGTTCAAGCTGGTGGATTGCATTTGTTACTCTTGAAGCTTACTCCTAGCCGGCTAGAGTGTTGCTCGTGGAGCTTGCCAATTTGTGTGGCAGCCCCGGGATGTTTGTTATCACCCAAGCAACTAGTGGAAACACCCTTATCTCAAGAGTTCACTGTCTTGACTTGAGAACGAGGATAAGGTTGAAAGGGACCAAAGCCTTTATGGCTTCCTCAACAACATGGACATAGGCAAGCCTTGGTGGCGAGCTGAACCACATGATAAATCATTATGTCTCTTGTGTTCTTGCAATTTGTTTTATATTGCTCTCTACTTGTTTATTGGGTGATTTTAGGGTTTCGTGTTGATCTACATCCAGCTGGTGGAATAGGCTCTACTCTACCCCAGGAAGCTTAGGAAATTTCCCGATCTAAATTTCATTGGATAGAATTTGAACTGCAAGCTTGGGTGTTAGCCAGAGTAACACTGTTGCTCTCTAGACCATTAGTGCCGCTCTCCAGAGCCGCCCTGTTGCTCAAGTTTTTAATCTTTCTTTGAGCTAAAATTTTCTAGGCCTATTCACCCCCTCTAGGTGACATCAAGGTCCTTTCAAATTGGCTTATAGGACCCTTCATGCACACCACTCATTCCTAAATGGGTGGGAAATGGCATGTCGGCTAGCTAGGGTGATGCCACTACTGCTAGGTTGATAGGTGATAGTGTAGGGAGGTACGAGCTAGCGGCCCACACCCTGGCACTATGTCTCACACTCACAGTCTCAGCGTGCCGGTGGACTCCGGGGTGCCCCAAAGTTGAGTGGTAGAGAGGCATCGTAGCAATTAGAAGGTAGCCCAATATTAGCCTAGATGAACGTGATCATTGATGATGGTGATCTTGTGGTTCTAGGTGTACACACACTGCAGACTTGACCGATCTATACGTATAGTCGTTGTTGACTCTTGCTAACGTCGTCACTAGGAGTAGACAATGGAATCTATCCCTAGCAACAGCGCCAGAAAGGTTTGTTGATACTTCTTAATGTAAGAAGTATAACTAACTATTCGTATGACTATTGGTAGGTTCCGCAAGCGCACAGAATAAGTCTATTGTAGCACTTCACCCGGGAGTAACCGAGTATCGTATTTATTTCCACAGGGAAGCTACTATGGCAGAACTAACACTAGGACCGCTATGAACAACTGGTGATTCTAGCAGGGTTGATCGAAATGTGTGAATGGGGGTTGGTTTCTACTACTACTAAAAAGAAAAGAAAGACTAACTAATACTAACCTAAATCGGCGGGGTCTGGCCGATGAACAGATTAATGTTTTCCTACACACTTACGAACACAAGTAACTTAGCAATAAAGAGTTTATCTAATTCTTCGAACCGTACATACCCTCTGGACTATTTACCTCAGACGTGCACAACGAGGTTTATGATTTAAGAACTAACCCAACTACGTGGTGGAATTCAAGGCTCCCAGGGCTGTCACCACCTGTTTGCTACCACAGCTATCCAGGGGGCTAGCCACAAACTAAGGTATAACTAGTCTAAGCACCGCGCTTACACTAATATATACTACTCTAATCTTGCGTCCAAAACTAGAGCACTGATTAATCAGCGAAGAACCCAAACTAGATATAAACTAAATACTAAGTTATCTATGATCGAAAGCACTCAACAAGAACAATAAGTAAAGTACTTAGAGTAAATGCTAAAAGTAGAAGAACACTAAGATAAATGAAGGAAGACTTGGAATTATACAAGAGACTTGGAAGATCCTCTATTACAACTCCAGCTCTTCTCTTCTACACTCTCGCTCTCACTCTAAGTATCTCAACTAGAGTGTTCCTTCACCAGAGCTTCGCTTACAAGAGAGTGGGACTAATGAGGTGAGGTCTGAGTAAAAATGAGCTCGGGGGGTCCTATTTATAGCCTAAGGGACCAAGGGTTAGGCCAGGGGGGTGAGTGTGGTGGCGGGCGCCAGCTAGGGGTGGCGGGCGCCACTCCCCTGGCCCATGGATCCACCGCCTCTTCACCAACGGCATCCAGGAGGTCCTCCAAGTCGGTTTGGGGTCGGTTAGGGTTGTCCAATTACCATCACATGGGCAATTAGGCCATGATCCATGTGACGCTGCTTCTTAGCCCTTGGATGAACCGACTTAGGTGAGCAACGGCTGCAAATGAGTGTGGGGTGCTTCTCCTGGATCAGTGATGTGGCAGGGGGGAGTTTGGGCTTCTCCCCCCTGGCGGCCGCCAGCTAGGGGTGGCGGGCGCCACCCTTCCTTGGCCCAAAGTGAGCCCAGGCAAGTGGGCTTGCTTCCTGGTGGGTCCATTTGGTCATTTTGCTCAAAAACCCTGCAATTTCCTACATTCAAATAAAACTCAAGGACAAGTGGAAATCGTTAGTTTATAAAAGGTTTTTGGTTGATTTTAGGCCCTTGTGTTGTGTTATATGACCTTGTTGATGCTAAGAATATGACACTTAGTGAGCGTCAACAAGCTCCCCCAAGCTTACCTCTTGCTCGTCCTCGAGCAAGCATGGACTTGAATAATTTTGGAAACTCTGTGTTTTTGTTGTGTATGCCCATATTATTTTCATCACCATGGAATTGGTAGCCTTCCCTGCACTCAAGATTAGAACAAAAGACCAGCAAGAAAGAAGGTTTGTCTTTCCCTTGCCTATTTTGCTAATCAAGATATGTGGAGTTTTTGCAAGTTTTGTTCAAAAGAAAGCATGCTTAGTAACTTCTGTGGCTCACTCAATCACTCATATTTGTATGTGGAAATGGAAGAATTATCCTCTCACTAAGACTTTATGTAGGGTTTAATGGGTAGGATAAAAGTGAGCATGCAATGCTAGCATAATTTTGCCAAGTTAGACAAATGGAGCAAAGGAGCAACAAGTCATAGGTTCAGACCAGGAATGTGCAAGTGTGTGGTATTTATTGTGGCTACTACTTTCATGGCACTTCTCCTTTCTATCTCTTTTGTGGGATCATGGCTATGAATGAGAGCATTTGCTCTTTTGGATATTCTCTTCTTTCTAGAGCACTTGCTCTTTTGAATTTTCTTTCGAGAGCATTTGCTCTTTTGAATATTCTTTTCTTTCTAGAACACTTGCTCTTTTTTTTAACTACTATAGCCATGTCCCTGAGATTTCATTATGGAGCGTGATATTTTTCCATGAAGTATTCCTAACAATGAATGGAAGTAAAGGCATGTTGTGTGCGTATTCTCAGTGTAAGAATAGCACTATATAGGTGGGTGTAAGTGAATTCCTTGGTCTAAAGATATGACAAGTTTCTCTACCATGACTATCAACAAAAGTCTAACTAGCTCAACACTAACATGAAGCAAGTGGAAGCTCCTACTCTAAGAGTAAAATTTATTTGGCTTTGGTAGGACTTTCTTTACCACAGAAGTACTTAGAGCAAGTTTTTTAAATTTTTCAAAATAACAACTCCACAAACTTGACTCGCTCAAGTCAAGGTAGAAACTTACTTCCCCTTTACTTAGTCTAATGCTCATGTCTCAAGTTTAGTTCTAGCATACGTTCTCCCATGATAACTCTAATACATGGCATACATTTTTATTTATTAGAAAGACTTACGATGAGAGCGTTTCATTTATTGCTATTTATTTATTTTTTTAACTGCAAATTAACTAAGATAAAACTCAAATTTAAATTACTGAAATAAAAATAAAACTGACATAAATAAAGATGGCAGTGATACTTACCTCGATGACGGGGGTCCTCCCCCAAGATGACTTTTGGCGTGGTTGGGTCACATCCATCCCTGACGACGGTATATGTCGTCCCAGTTCTGCTGGTTCTACTGCAGAAGAGAAGAAATATTACCCAGTTCTACACCAGTTTCCTGGCGGAATTCCTGGAAATTTTGATTCAAGTTGTTCAAGTCCTGACGGATTTCAGCAGTATCCATGGTGAGTCCATTCATTTGGTACTGAAGATATCCCATATCGCGCATCCACTCGTCCTGATGAAAGGACGAATGGCGAGCGGCCTGTGGCGAGATTCCCCTATGGAAGAACTCATCACCACGGCCAGGGTACCGGGTGGATCCTCCCAAGGAATGGGTTGAACTCCCCAACTGGGATGTGTGAAAGGACGCCTCCTGGCCATATTCCCACCGCGGATGTTGCGGTTGTTGCCAATTTGATCCTCCTGCTTGGTGCGAGCCAGGGGGTGTCAAATGACCATAGTGTGTTGCTCCTTCATACTGCCCTGCATGGAAAGAGTCAAACTCCTGTGCCGCTGCTGCTGCTCTTGCGGCCTCTTCTGTTGCGCGGGTCTGCGCTCGCGTCCTCCTCCTGGGAACCTGCATGATGTTCTCTCAGGCCAACCTGCGGTTTTGCTCTGCCTCGGTTTCCAGGGCCAAAAGTAACGTTGGTGCATTCACCAACCAAAGTGACATGTCAGGAAGAGCGATTTTATTCACATAATCTTGATAGATCATGTGAATCTCACCGGTCTCCTGGTTCTCACGCAAGAGGTGCCCTTGCGAGAAGTGCTCCATTGTCAAAAGGTCTCGGTCACTAGGAATGTAGGAGTATATAGCGGTGTTCAGCAGACCCAAGTTAAAAGCTAGTCTAGTTATCCAAGACGTCATTTCAATATTTCCAGTGCGTTGATTAAATTTAGACCAGTAGTCCGCCATGGCCTTGGCGGGTGATACTTTTATGTGGTTAACTAGAGCATATAGCAGCAGCATTTCAGGCTTTTTAATTGGTCTCAAGTCAGGTCTTGGAAAAAGTGTGATACTAATATATTTGTGGAAAAACCTGAGCGTGGGGTTGTGGATATTACTTGTATGAGGCAAGCCTGGGTCTCTATTCCTAGCAATGCTTTTCCAAAAATCATTTCTATTGAAACCCGTACAAGCAGATTCCAGGTTTAGCAAGCATGAATCATCAAAATTTAAGTGCTTGCTAAACTGCCCCCACGAAAGAGTGTGCTCTTCATTAAAAAGCCGGAATGTTATGTGAGTAGCAGACAATTGCATGGTAGCTAGAAATTCCATTGTGAGGGGAAGGATTCCCTCCTCATTAACCATCCATGCATCTTCCCATCCTAGGGTTCGAGAAATATAGAGAAACTCACTGTCCATACCAGTGCGACGTAGCAAGTCGTCGTCGATGCGGCGGGTGTGAACGAACTCCCTCTCACTGAGGATGTTCCGGGCTTGCCGTTCCCGATCACTCTGCCAGATGATATCATTGACGGAGTTCAGGATGCGGATGGTTGGTCCGGCCTGGTGTGAGAACGAAGAGTTCCGATCCACCGACATTTCGTTGGTGGATGGAGTACCCCACCCGGCGCTCTCCTCATCACTCCCAGCAAAGAGAATGTGGGTGTTTGCTCTCGACGAACTTCCCTCACCCTTACTCTTCTTCTTCTTGCCGGTGAAGAAGTTCTTGAGAGGGCCCATGACTTCCTTGCTAGTGCTCAAGATGGCTGATGTTTTTGTATTTTGAGTGAGTTGTGAGAACTTGCATGGGGTGTGGGTAGTATTTATAGGCTGAGGATGGAAGGGGGGAGGCTGTGAGCTCCTCCCACCTGGCGGGCGCCACCCATAAGTGGCGGGCGCCACCCCACCTTGCCCAAAATTGTCTGCAACCGACACATGAGGTTTCCCTCGTAATGTCCACTGAAATTCCAAGTGGAGAATAAAGTGGTAGGGTCGGTGCAAAGTGAAAGAGTAACCTCCTAAATGGGGCAAGTGAGCTGGAAATTTCAGAGATCAATTCTTCATCCTGGTCATACTTTATACCAAGGATGGTGGGAAACTTACTCGGGAGCAGTTTTGTACCGAAATGTGGAAATAGAGGTGACGGGCGCCAGGAAAAAGTGGCGGGCGCCACCCTCCTTGGCTGAATTTCACTCCAACTCACCCCTCCTTTCACCTAGTGCTCTCCTTGTCACTCTCCATCACATGTGCACCAGAATTTTTTGGGTGGAGATGTGTCCAAACGGTGGAGTGAAGAGGGGGAGACATGGGGAGACATGGGAGTGAGTGATTGCATTGAAATGAGCAAAGCCATGGGTCTCCCTTGGTGTTATTTGGGTCTAGGAGGTAGGTGTAATAGTCTAGAGATTGGCTAGTGCTCCCTAGTGCACCCCAGGGTGGCGGGCGCCAGCTTGGGGTGGCGGGCGCCACCTCTATGGCTGCCCTAAGCCCCCTAGGTGCCACCTAATCACTCTAGTAAACTTCTACTTTGCTGAAAATTAAATTGCCTAAGTAAAACAAAAAATTAAATGAGGGGATAAAGACTTACCTTAGCCTAACTTACCTTGGTTAGCCGCTTTGGATTCCCGATTAGTGTCGCTTTCACGGTGGTTGTGGTGGAGTGTCGGCACCGACGAACCTTGATGACGGGTGTTTTTCCGGTCGCGGTGTGAACTCGAATTTCTCCTCCTTTCCACTGATGTGGAGCTGAATTTCTCCAGCTCCTACATCAATGGTGGCTTTTGCAGTGCTCAGAGATGGCCGTCCCAACATCAATGGCGTCCGGTGGTCGGGATTAATATCCAGAACCACGAAATCCACCGGGACAAAGAGATTCCGGATTTTCACCGGAATATTCTCTGCTATTCCCGTGGGATATCGGAGCGATTGATCGGCTAGCTGCAAACACATAGAAGTAAGGGACAAGGTATGATGATTTAATTTATCATATATTACCTTGGGCATGACGCTGACGCTTGCTCCTAGATCACAAAGTGCATGCTCGAAGTGCTGCTCTCCAATTGAACATGCGATCGTTGGGTTTCCTGGGTCCTTCTTTTCTGGGAGTTGGTTTAAAATGACCGCACTGCAATCTTCGGTCAATTTAACCACATCCCTACTTGGAATTGGTTTCTTCTTATTGAGCATGTCTCTCAAATATTTTGCATAAGTTGGAACCTGCATAGCGTCAATAAATGGCACATGTATGTATAATTTTTGAATTACCTCGACGAATTTCTTGAATTGGTCGTCTTCCGTCGGATTTCTGTTTTGATCTGGAAAAGGTAATACATGTGTATCATAGAATTCATGAGGAGCAGTTCGTACCTTGGATGAAGGTTCAGCTGGGGTCTCCTCTTCTTCGTCATCTTCAACATTAACAATATTTTTCTTTGTAGCAGCATTACTACTAGGAACTAAATTAGGATGAGGTGGATCACGAGTTGATTTACCACCTCTCGTGGTTACAGCTTTTACCTCCTCATAGTATTTAATTTGAGATTTAATGTTATCTACTTTTTGCTCTAATCTCTTATTAAAATTAATTTATTCCTTAAATGCTTCAGAAAAATCTTTTAGTTTAGCATAAATTCCTTCTAACATTTTATCATGTTCAATTAATTTATTATTTATGCTATCATTAATTCTACCTTGATTAGAAACTAATTTTCCAATAGGAGAATTAAATACGGAGGTTTGAGGCATACCTTTATTATTCCATTGTTGGATCATTGGAATTGGAGGTTCTCCGTAGCCACTATTATTAAGAAGGGATTTGGCATCCTCTTCCTTAATTTCTGCTTGACCTTCACTTGACGAAGCGGCTCTTTGCTTGGCGTAGTACTCCTTTGCAGCACGATCTCTCTTCTCATTTATCCTTTGCTCTAGCAATTTTACCAAAGTTTGCAGGGTAACAGAATCAGCTTGCTTAATTTCAGACATACCTCTAGCACGTTTTTCTGTCCATCCTTGATTTGCCACCATTGTCTTGATCAATTTGGTTGCCTTCTCTACAGTGAGAGAGAGGTATGCACCTCCGGCGGCAGCATCAATGTGTTGTCGAGATTCTTGCTGGAGTCCATTGTAGAAGCTCTGGATCAAGTACCAGTCTTGCATACCATGGTGAGGACAGTATTCAACATACTCTTGTAGTCTCTCCCAAGCTTCAGTGATTGTTTCTTCGTCTCCCTGTCCAAAGTTGGAAATCTTGCTACGGACAAGAATAGTCCGACTTATTGAGCAGAACTTGTTGAGGAATTGATCCGCGCATCTCACCCACGTCAGCAGGTGTCCAGAGTTGAAGAGGAACCACTGCTTCGCTTTTTCCACTAATGAAAATGGAAAGAGACGAAGTCTGATGGCATCCTGCGAAACTCCCTGCACAGAAATTGTACTACATATCTCCAGAAAATTCCGGAGGTGAGCATTGGCATCCTCGGAAGGTTTGCCATTAAATGCAATAGCTTGAGCCATACGTATTAAGTGAGGTTTAAGCTCAAAATCTACATTACTAGTAGAAGGTAACACTGGAATGTGAGCAAGAGTAGGCATGGAATACTCACAGAGTGTTTTGGTCGACGTCGATGTTGATTGATCGTTGGAGCAGCTTGGTTCATCAGTCACTTTTGACTGGGATTCTTGTCTCGACAAACGCAGCTCTAGGTTCTTCCTCGGAGGAGTGAGATTAGCTCTCTCTCTCCTAAGAATGGCCTCAGGATCTTCTTGATAGTCGCTCGGAAGATTGAATCGGGCCATGACTACTTGAACAATCACAAACAACGAATATATATACCCGCTAGAACTACGGGGGTTAATTCAATAGAAATCACAAAGAATTAATTCTAGCCAATTGCTTCCCCGGCAATGGCGCCAGAAATGCTTGTTGACTCTTGCTAACGTCATCACTAGGAGTAGACTATGGAATCTATCCCTGGCAACGGTGCCAGAAAAGTTTGTTGATACTTCTTAATGTAAGAAGTATAACTAACTATTCGTATGACTATTGGTAGGTTCCGCAAGCGCACAGAATAAGTCTATTGTAGCACTTCACCCGGGAGTAACCGAGTATCGTATTTATTTCCACAGGGAAGCTACTATGGCAGAACTAACACTAGGACCGCTATGAACAACTGGTGATTCTAGTAGGGTTGATCGAAATGTGAGAATGGGGGTTGGTTTCTACTACTACTAAAAAGAAAAGAAAGACTAACTAATACTAACCTAAATCGGCGGGGTCTGGCCGATGAACAGATTAATGTTTTCCTGCACACTTACGAACACAAGTAACTTAGCAATAAAGAGTTTATCTAATTCTTCGAACCGTACATACGCTCTGGACTATTTACCTCAGACGTGCACAACGAGGTTTATGATTTAAGAACTAACCCAACTATGTGGTGGAATTCAAGGCTCCCAGGGCTGTCACCACCTGTTTGCTACCACAGCTATCCAGGGGGCTAGCCACAAACTAAGGTATAACTAGTCTAAGCACCGCGCTTACACTAATATATACTACTCTAATCTTGCGTCCAAAACTAGAGCACTGATTACTCAGCGAAGAACCCAAACTAGATATAAACTAAATACTAAGTTATCTATGATCGAAAACACTCAACAAGAACAATAAGTAAAGTACTTAGAGTAAATGCTGAAAGTAGAAGAACACTAAGATAAATGAAGGAAGACTTGGAATTATACAAGAGACTTGGAAGATCCTCTATTACAACTCCAGCTCTTCTCTTCTACACTCTCGCTCTCACTCTAAGTATCTCAACTAGAGTGTTCCTTCAGCAGAGCTTCGCTTACAAGAGAGTGGGACTAATGAGGTGAGGTCTGAGTAAAAATGAGCTCGGGGGGTCCTATTTATAGCCTAAGGGACCAAGGGTTAGGCCAGGGGGGTGAGTGTGGTGGCGGGCGCCAGCTAGGGGTGGCGGGCGCCACTCTCCTGGCCCATGGATCCACCGCCTCTTCACCAACGGCATCCAGGAGGTCCTCCAAGTCGGTTTGGGGTCGGTTAGGGTTGTCCAATTACCGTCACATGGGCAATTAGGCCATGATCCATGTGACGCTGCTTCTTAGCCCTTGGATGAACCGACTTAGGTGAGCAACGGCTGCAAATGAGTGTGGGGTGCTTCTCCTGGATCAGTGACGTGGCAGGGGGGAGTTTGGGCTTCTCCCCCATGGCGGCCGCCAGCTAGGGGTGGCGGGCGCCACCCCTCCTTGGCCCAAAGTGAGCCCAGGCAAGTGGGCTTGCTTGCTTGTGGGTCCATTTGGTCATTTTGCTCAAAAACCCTGCAATTTCCTACATTCAAATAAAACTCAAGGACAAGTGGAAATCGTTAGTTTATAAAAGGTTTTTGGTTGATTTTAGGCCCTTGTGTTGTGTTATATGACCTTGTTGATGCTAAGAATATGACACTTAGTGAGCGTCAACAGTCGTGTCCACGTTCATGAACATTCTTATGTTGCTATGCACCCCTTGATTAGTGAGAGGTGTCTTTTCTTCTTCTCCCTTTGGTTTTGGTGTTGGTTTTCGCTGATGATTGTTGAGGCAAGGCACGAGAGGGAGTCGTCCTTGCTGCCTAGAGAGCGAGAGTGTGGTGAGGTGTGTGGATGTGTGGGTGTGGGATGGGTGGATGACCGGATGGCCACTCATGTGGATTGGAACTGGGTTAAAACTTGATGATTTTAATTATAAAATATTGACCAACTTGCATAGTAAAAGCATAGCCATAAAGCAAATCATAGCATAGGTGGGAACCAGTGGATAGTACAAATCATAGCGATAGATATTCAGCATGTTTGGATGCCTTCTGTGACGACAGCAGTAAAGAATAGAAGGATTAGGAGGTTTCGTTTCTGTACTCAAGTTGGTTTGAGGAGACAAAGATGGAGTCTTCGCCTGCTGTTGCATCAACTCTGAGAAACGCCCATGAAGGAGGAGCCTTCACTTGTCGATGCGCTATGTTGACTCTAACGCCATCCCGTGTGTGTTTACGCTGGTAGGTTTGTGTTAGGGTATGTTGCCCAGTGATGTAATGACTTGTAGTATGTAATTCATAATGTATGAACTGTGGCACCATCTAAAGAATGATAATGTGATAGTTTGGGTCTTGGACTATTTCATTATGATATATTCTATGAAGTTGGAGAAGATGGCGGTGGTGGGCGGTGGACGTCTGGAGCTAGAAGATGAATAGTGCCAAAAAACGAGTGTGGGGCCAGGGCTAGGGCAAAACACCTAGGTGTGAAGTAGACAGAACCAATCTTTAAGCTTTTGTGTAAGCTCGATCGACAAGTCAGCAGGCATATGTTTCGATGTTTCTTAGAGTAGGGTAAGTCTGCCTCTATCTGTGCACTAATAACCTAAAAAGGATGCACCCTTAAAGATTTATAGTCACTCAATACTGACTTCGTCTAATTTGGTAGCGCTTCTGGAGCCGCTCTGCAGGTAGCTCTTAGCTCTACCCACCAAATGAAGTTGAGGGCCTTTGCTCCACCCCGCTTCCCATGATTCGTGTTCTCTAAAGCGTGGAGATTCGTGTTCTCTAAAGCGTCTCCACGGGAGCCACTTCCCTTGGCTTGTTGGTTCGGATGTGGGGGGGCTCCTCGGAATACGGTGTGGAGTGGACGGAGATGTTAGGATAGAGGTAGGTGGAGGCGCCTGAGCATAGGCGAAGTTGCCTAGGTGAAGGACGGTCAACCAAAGAGAGACGCTATGAGTGGATAAGGAAGAGAAAGAGAGGGGGAATGAGAAATAAGAGATGAGAAAAAAATAAAGGAAGAAAATTATAGTTGTTTTATCAAAAGTTTTATACTTTTACTAGAACTATTTTAGCTCCACCAGTAGAGCTGTTCGAAGAGCCAACAAAAAAAACTAATCTACCAGTGAAGCGAAGCTTTCCCCAGCCAACCGTCCATTGATATGACCAAATATAACCTATCTGCATGTCTAGAACGCTAGGATTTCCCTCGTTCATGTAGGAAATCCTGTTAAATTTGGGTCACTCCAAACATAAATTTGTATGCTATCTAGTGACTACACGAAGCAAGCAACTCACCTGAAATCCAGGATTAACATCTGACTCGATTTTGCTGTAAGGTGACAATTCAGCATTCATTGAAATGGTGGGTCGTTTGATGGATGGGAGGGGAGGGATCATGGATTCATGGTGTGCTATCGCTTCACTGCCGGTGCAAGCAGCAATGAAGTTGAAGTATGTATGGCCTTGGTGGCTCTGCCATCGCATCATGGTGTTGGTTGTTGGTTCTGGCCTTTTGGGAAATAAGAACACCATTGGCCCTGCTACACTAGTACTCACTCCGTTCCTAAATAATTGTCATTGTTGGTGTGCGTGCACAAGTTTGACTCGATTTATAGCTTTGGGTCCGACCCGAACCTAGTCTGGTTCGACCAAATAAGCCGGTCCAGACCCATTTGTCATTAGGGTTAGGGCCTCACTTTCCCCAATCCCACGCCCGCTGCCGCATACTCCACTCCAGTGCCAGCCCCATTGCCGTGCACTCCATTGCATCCCCCATGTAGTCATACAGTCCAGTGTCCGCCGCCGCTAATACCTCCACGCTCGGTCATCATCCACCATGGGGGACTGAGGATCTGGAGCACCCTCGTGACCCGAATATGAAGTCCCCTAGCTGGAAGAACGTGCAGTGCTGGGGTTCTCCGCCAAGGGTTCCTCAGCCTATGGTGCCTCAATTTAAATGGATTACAAAAGGGTGAGATTTCTAATGCCCCTACTCTTTCGATTTGTATGCCTGCGATTGCGGTTTCAAATTGTTTAATTTGGATGTGGTATTTTTTATGGGATCCTTTTTTTGATTTAGGATAGATCCGACAGTCGCCTGTAGGTTGGCGATTAGAGTACCTGCCTATGTAGAGCAAAGACCAGATGGGCTCGATGATTATCATGTAACTGCTAACTTCATTCGTGTGGTGGACAAAGATATGTTTAATTGGATGGGTTTTCATGATTTGCTTACTGAGGAGATAGTTAATGGTAAGGATCAAGCACTGGAGGTTACTTTCTTTGACAAAATCAAGAATGAGACAATGCACATAGATTCTAATTCTGCTCTACTACATGCATTTGATGTGTACTGGGATAGTAGAAGGGTGCCACTTACTGTAGAAATAGTTGACACTGGTCCTCGTTTACTGCAATCTCAAGTTTGTAATGTGAATGCATCGAGTGACACTCAGTCTGTTATTAGTACACAACAGAGTCAGCCTATTTATTTGCCAATAGCTATGATTTTGCCTGATGATAATCCAGCATCTATTTGTATCGATAAAGTTGATCATAATCCATAAGCTGCTAATAATCCAGAAGGTGATGCTAATCATTGGGAGGATGTTAATCTTGAAGCCTATCATAATCCTGAGGTTAATGCTAATCTAGAAACTGGTCATAATCTAGAACATGTAGATAATCCAAAAGGTGATGGTAATCTAAAATGTGATGCTAAACCTGAGGCTGATGCTAATCCTGATGACTGGGGAGAGTCTGATGAAATTGAGTATGTAGGAGTAGATGATGAGAAAGAGAAGTATCAGGATGTGCTCATTGATGATGCTGAGGACGGCTATGATTATTATCCTAACACTGACTGAGAAGATGATGACCCACTAGTTGTGGATGATGAGAGGGGCTGTGAGGGTGTGGTGCATGTAACAGACATAGATAACCCTAAGATAGTTGTTGGTGTTACTTTTGAAGATGGTTTTTGTTTTAAGAGGTGTATTAGGCAATATGTTGTGCTTAGTGAAGTTGAACTTGCAGTTCCATATGTGAGGCAAGGCAGTATAGAGCACATTGTAAGGCAAAGAGGTGTAATGGAGGATTCATGCATCTCAGTGTCAAGATGAGAGGAAATGCAGGTATGTTTGATTGAGTTCTTGATTATGTGTTAGATATGTTATTCTTTTGTTGTTTACTAAATGTTGTTTCCTTGTTTTATAGATGGATGCAAGTTAAGAAGTTACTCCCTCAATCCCAAATTATAAGGCATTCCAAGAATCTTGGAGAGTCAAAGTTTTTTAACTTTGACCAAATTTATATAATAAGATAATAATATTTATGACACCAACTAAGTGCAATTAGATTCTTCATTAGTTATATTTTCATAATATACATATTTGATATTATAAATATTTGTATTTCTCTCTATAATTTTGGTCAAAGTTGAAAAACTTTGACGCTCCAAAATTCTTGGAATGCCTTATAATTTGGGATAGAGGGAGTACCACACAAGCATAATTGTGCCAGCAAAAGCAAAGTGTAAAACAATTGTATGGCCAACAATCATTGGGTCAAGGACAAAGTGATAAATTGGCTTAGGGAAGATCCAACACTTGGGCCTAAAGTTTTGAAGGGAAAGTTAGAGGAGAAGTGCTGCATTCAGGTGGGCTACTACATTGTTTGGGACGGCCTACAAATAGCCTTGGATGAGATATTGGGTGGATGGGAGGACAACTTTGTACATGTGTTTTCTTGGAAAAGAGAAATTGAGAAGAGGAGTCATGGTAGTGTTGTAGAGGTTGAGTGGGATGTTGTGAATAAGAAAAGAAGGTTCGGTAGGATGTTTGTAGCACTGAAGCCATGTGTTGTTTCGGAACCTAGACCCCGAAACAGCAGGTTGTCGCACGAGCCAAGACACTGAGCGAAAGCGTAAGTAGACGAAAGAGAGTGGGAAATCGGGTGAAGTGAACAATGCTCCTCCTCCCCCTCACCTGGGAGGACGGGAGCCTTTTATACCAATTCAAAACCATTTGAAAGTACAAGAGTGCCCCTCCAACTACTCCTGTAGTAATTACAACAATGCCCTACTCAACTACTCTTTGTGCCTTTGTCGTCTCCTCCTGCCCGGAGGTCATTGTCGTAACTCCGCCACTTGGCGGGGGCCCGAGGCCTCCTGGCCCCTCTCTTGAGCCGGTGGGCCCGCTCCCCCCGACGAAAACCTTCAGCGTTCCGCGAAAACCTGCGAAAACAAACAAGATCGCGGACGGTGAAGACACCTCGCCGGCAACGCCAGGCTCCTTTCGCGCGAAGGACCGCACGAAAAACCCGCGGTTCATTTCGCGCGATAGCATGGTTGGCGGGCTCGCCCGCTTGACAACACATCTCCGCGCGAAAAGATCATCGCGAGTCGCGGCCCGGGCCGTTTATGACCCATTCGCGCGAATGCTTGGTCTAAGCTTCCGAAAGCGGTTCAGGCCTCTATTCGTGCGAAAGCAGGGTTTTGCCCGCGCGAAAACATCCCTTTCGCGCGAAAGCTTTGCCTTTGCCGACCGGCGGGCCGGGGGCGCCAGCGTCGTGGGTATCGCCCCAACAATAGCCCCTCACGGTCGAATCTGTGAGCCGGCGAAGTTTGACCGTGTCCATTCGCAAGGCGCCTACGCCCGCCCGCAAGAGGATGGGGAAAGCTGGGGACAGCTTTCGCTCGACCTTGAAGCTTTTTGTTTTTGTGTCTTGTATATTATTATTATTACTGTTATGTACGTTGTTCATGGTGCGGTGGTTTGTGCACTGGGACACGTCAATGTGTTGTTGTCGTGGCTACTTGGTTTGCGCGCCCGGGTGACGATTCGAGTTTCGAGACGCTACGGTTTACTGTTATTTTTCTGGGTATGCGCCCGCCCGTTCCCACTAGAGGTGATGGTTCAAGTTTTGAGACGCGACGGTTACTGTTTCTGCGACCCTTCGGGGCGCGTGCCGGCCCGAGGGCTCGTATATAGAAAGGGCTAGCCTGTGGTTGAGGGGTTACGCGCTGGTTGCCTCCGTTCTTTGCCGCCCCTTGTCTTGCCTTCGCGGTGCTGTGGTGCTTTCGACGCGCTCGAGCCTTCGAGCCTCTGGTTTTGCTCTTCGCCAACCTTCGCTTACACGGTTAGTTAGCTTCCTCCCTTGAGCTAAAGTTACTTTTTGCCTTCCTCAGAAGTTTTGCTTTTCATTTTGCGCGCTTTACTTTCGTGTTTATTATTTCCTCGTTTTCGCCGCCATGATAGATGGCATCCACGAGTTCGTCTTCGTCTTCATCCAGCTCTTCTAGCGAAAGCTCGAGCACCTCTTTAAGTGACATCGTCTCTGCGGCGCGCGAACCCAGTCAGACAGTGTCTATCGGGTCCGGGACTACTGAAGTGCGGATGGAAATCCGAGACGAAGGCGAAAGCTCGGATGAGGGGGAGTCGGCGTCGCTTTCGATTCCGGACGATTGTTCCTTTTATGTTGGCTGTTCACGCGTGTCCCCTTCTGTTTTACAAAGTTACGCTGATAAAGGAATCTTCACGGAGCACGTTCTTTCACTTTGCCGTGCTGCCGGGGATGAAGCGATCCCAATGCCCCGGCCATACGAGGCTATAGTTTTTCGCGACTACTTCATCGCTGGACTGGATTTCCCATTGGAGGGCTTTGTCGCCGAAGTGCTTGATACATTCGATATTCAGATTCACCAACTCACGCCGAATGTCTTTTCGTGGTTGAGCGTTTTTGCCATGGCTTTGAAAATGATGGGGCACAGACCACGTGCTGATGTTTTCGTCAAGTTTTATGATATACATCGCCGCTGGAGCCAAGTGACAGATTTTTTCCACCGTAAGAGATTGCCGAGCGAGATTGGGTCTGCTAACTTTGTTCCTCGCAAGGCTAGAGGCAACATTACCATTTCGCCTACATATAAGAAAGTGGGCGCAGTGGTCGGATTTTTGGTTTTACGTTCGCGTCTGCTCGAATGAAGCCGTTCGCGAAACCAAGCGGAAACACTTGCGCAAGGCCTCTTTGCTTGCGTCGATGTTGGAAGAGAGCGCCGGGGTTCACGCGCCACCGGCTGCTCTGATGGATGACGAAGGCATCAGTTGTGGGGACGCCCTTGCCCTTACTTCCCGCTACCAGATTAGTCGGGACCTTGTTGAGGAATGGATTAGCATTGGGCAAAATCCTCTCTGTTCTGACACGGAATTCAAAAATTTCATCGTTCGAAATGGGTACTGCGGGCCGACGCTTATGATTGAATGGCCAGCGGACTTTGCTGATGATGCCTCTTACGTGCGTCACGTCGAAAGTGAGGCCAACAAGATTTGCGGCCCTTATCTGACGAAAGAAAGCGAGTTTAAGCTTAACTCTATTGGAGGTCGCAAACGCCTGAACCAAGCTTTCGACGCCATGGGAGTAGTGTATGGGGAGCGCCCGCTGCCCGCGGACAGCGACGCAGGCGTTGTTGACGCGAAAGGAAAGAAAGCCATAAGCGGTCGCGCGAAGGTTGGGGCTAAGCACAAGCTTTCGGAGCCCGGGGACATTCGTTTAGGGCGGCCGGCCTCAAAACCTTTGGGAAAAAGTGACGGAAGGCTCGCGGGACGGGTTCGCAAGTTCGGTCCGTCAGGAAGCGCTGAGATAGCGAAAGCTGCATTCGCTCCCGAGTTTCACGGGACGAGTTTTAACCTTTTTTTTACAGGGGATCCTTAACCGTTTTGTTCGCGTTTTCAGGTTTCGCCGGCATCTGCCTTCATGGGTTCTTGCAAGGCTGTTGCGGCCACATTTTTTGACAAGGACGTGTCGGATATGCCTGCGGTCGCGAAGGCGGGGGTGCAGAAACCGAGCCGTCCCGAGGACGATCGCGAAACCAAACGCGCCTGTACCACGGCCATGGTCGCGCCTTCTATCCCCTCGGCAAAGATGTCGGTGGAGACTTCCGCTGGTAAAGGTAAGAGCAGGTTCTATCATGAGTCAATCTGCTTGACCCAAGCCATGGTTGATAGCCAACTGCTGGGTCACAGTCGGTTGGTGCTTGGATCTCGGCTTGGGGACTACGAAAACCCCCAGTTTTACACCGGTGCGAGCTCTTCGAGCGAGATGGATGAAGCGCAGGAGGAATCTTATAGGATTGCTCGTTCTTTGGGTGCAGATTCCGAGTCCCAGCTTGCTTGTCATTTTGACTGTCGTCAGGTGGGGATTTTGCCAGCCACGACCAGCAAAACGGCGAAATTTATTGAATTTGCCGACAGGGCTTTCGTCGCCCCGGAAGTTGAGCGCGACCTGCTTTCGGTTGAAGATCAGGCGCTGGGAGAGGCGATGTCGTTCCATCTGGCCAGCGTAAGCGGTCCTGTAATTTTCGTGTTTGCTCCTAGATTGCTTTTGCTTCGCTTGACTGCATCTGCCGCCTATTTTATTTTTCGATTACATGCGATGCTAATCGTGCGGAGCCAAAGCCGTCGGCGTGATCTCCTTGACCGGGAAGCGGATACTCAGCGACGCGAGGCAGAGCGTCGGCTGAAAACCTTGGTGGAGGAGAATGAAACCCTAAAGAAGAAGGCGGAAGAGGACAAGCGCGAAAACGAGCAGCTGAACAAAGATCTCGCAGGGCTGAAATCCACTATGAGCGAAAGGAAAAAGCAAACCCTCACTACAGCTTCCGATCTGGCTGCACACTATCGCCGCGCCCTGCAATATCTTGGCGTATACTCTGGTGGCCCTAGCGGGAGTTCGGCCGACGCCGCATTCACCTAGCTTGGTTCTGAAATAGACTCGCTGGAGGGATACGTCTCGCTTTCGCGCGATTATGCCGTCGCGGCGGGGATTAAAGCCATAGGCCACAGCCTTGTCGACGCTGGTTGCACGCACATACTTGACGTGGGCGTGAAAGACGTTGACTCGTATTGGCGGACCCCGAGCGAAGCGAAAGCGCTGGGGGCAAAATTCTTTGAAGAGTTTTGGCTGGCGGGGGGCAACGACATGGCACTGATCCAGTCTGCTGTGAGCCGTGGCAAGGTTTGACGCACTTTCGAACCCGCGTCGTTCGGAATTCTTATTTTTCGGTTTAAAGACTCCTTTCTTCGCATTTTTGCAGACTTCCGAGGAACGGGCGTAGATCAAGCAAGCATTCGCCACATATATTTCGGAGCACCGGAAGCGTGAAGCAGAGCGGGACGCGGAGAATGCCGTTGGGTCGACTCCCGGTGAAAATCCCGAAAACTCGGCTGCAGGAGCTTCACGGGCTGGCGAGGAAACTCATGATGGGGTAGCCTAAATTGGTGAAATATGGATGCTTTTTTGTAATTTTTGCAGCGAGGCGAATGCCAAGGACTTGTGTAATATGTTTTATTGAACTTTAGTACTGTGCTGAATCAGGTTTCGGATGCGGGAACTATGGAGGTTCTCGACGTCTGCCCTTTAATGATTAAATTCAGCAATTTGTATGTGGGCGGCGATTTGTGGAGGAGTTTTCGTGCGAAGTTTCCCGCGGCGACACTTTCATCTTATTTGAGAAAACGCGCCAGCAAACTTCGTCGGACCGAAGAAAAACTTCGGGAATTTTATCAGGGCTTCGACCGTCGGGAGCTGGAAGAGCGACGGAAACGGCGAGATTACTCCCGTGCGAAACCGGTTGCTTCCGAGGAGCCGACCGTAAAGGAAGAACCGGAGGACTTTTCGTTTTGTCCCGACGCCCGTCGATACAGCATGTCGTTTGGCGTGGCTAGCGGCTCTTAAACTGTTGCTTGGCAAAGGCTTCCCTTTCCGGGAAAATGTAACTTTCGTAGAAATAAAGATAAATGGCTTTATCATTGGTTCTGTTTGTTTGTTTCTTCTTGGCGTGATGTGGATGAAACTTCTCGGTTAACACCCGCTTTTTCCCTTATTAGTTGTTGCCTAGTATATTCGTGTGAATTAGCTTTCGACACGATTCCTTCGGTCTCGATCTAGATTTGTATCTACCCTACCTACTTAGGCGAGGGGCGGTACTAAAGACGCGCCCACCCCCACACACTTAGACGAGGGGCGGTAAGCGTTCGCGTGAGAGTGACTCCTTTGCGAGCCCCTCGGCCGATAGCAAAGACGCCCCCCTCCCCCCCACACACACTTAGACGAGGGGCGGTAGCATTCGCGCGAGGTTGACTCCGTTGCGGGCCCCTCGGCCGATAGTAAAGACGCCCCGCCCCACACACTTAGACGGGGGGCGGTAGCATTCGCGCGAGGGTGACTCCGTTGCGAGCAACTCGGCCGATAGTAAAGACGTGCCCGCCCCCCCCCCCCCCACACACACAGACTTAGACGAGGGGCGGTAGCATTCGCGCGAGGGTGGCTCCGTTGCGAGCCCCTCGGCCGAAAGTAAAGACGCGCCCGCCCCCACACACTTAGATGAGGGGCGGTAACATTCACGCGAGGGTGACTCCGTTGCGAGCCCCTCGGCCGATAGTAAAGGCGCGCCCGCCCCCACACACTTAGACGAGGGGCGGTAGCATTCGCGCGAGGGTGACTTCGTTGCGAGCCCCTCGGCCGATAGTAAAGACGTGCCCGCCCCACACACTTAGACGAGGGGCGGTAACATTCGCACGAGGGTGACTCCGTTGCGAGCCCCTCGGCCGATAGTAAAGATGCGCCTGCCCCCACACACTTAGACGAGGGGCGGTAGCATTCGCGCGAGGGTGACTTCGTTGCGAGCCCCTCGGCCGATAGTAAAGACGCGCCCACCCCCATACACTTAGACGAGGGGCGCGAGGGTGACTCCGTTGCGAGCCCCTCAGCCGATAGTAAAGACGCGTCCGCCCCGCACACTTAGACGAGGGGCGGTAGCATTCGCGCGAGGGTGACTCCGTTGCGAGCCCCTCGGCCGATAGTAAAGACGCGCCCGCCCCCACACACTTAGACGAGGGGCGGTGGTTTTCGCGCGAGGGCGCTTTCGTTGCAAGCCCTTAGGCCGATAGTAAAGACGTGCCCGCCCCCACACACTTAGACGAGGGGCGGTAGCTTTCGCGTGAGGGCGCTTTCGTTGCGAGCCCCTCGGCCGATAGTAAAGACGCGTCCGCCCCGACACACTTAGACGAAGAGCGGTAGCTTTCGCGTGAGGGCGCTTTCGTTGCGAGCCCCTCAGCCGATAGTAAAAACGCGCCTGCCCCCACACACTTAGACGAGGGGCGGTAGCTTTCGCGCGAGGGCGCTTTCGTTGCGAGCCCCTCGGCCGATAGTAAAGACGCGCCCGCCTACACACACTTAGACGAGGGGCGGTGGTTTTCGCGTGAGGGCGCTTTCGTTGCGAGCCCCTCGACCGATAGTAAAGACGCGCCCGTCCCCACACACTTAGACGAGGGGCGGTAGCTTTCGCGTGAGGGCGCTTTCGTTTCGAGCCCCTCGGCAGATAGTAAAGACGCGCTCGCCCCCACACACTTAGACGAGGGGCGGTAGCTTTCGCGCGAGGGTGACTCCGTTGTGAGCCCCTCGGCCGATAGTAAAGACGCGCCCGCCCCCACACACTTAGACGAGGGGCGGTAACATTCGCGCGAGGGTGACTCCGTTGCGAGCCCCTCGGCCGATAGTAAAGGCGCGCCCGTCCCCACACACTTAGACGAGGGGCGGTAGCATTCGCGCGAGGGTGACTTCGTTGCGAGCCCCTCGGCCGATAGTAAAGACGCGTCCGCCCCCACACACTTAGACGAGGGGCGCGAGGGTGACTCCGTTGCGAGCCCCTCGGCCGATAGTAAAGGCGCGCCCTCCCCCACACACTTAGACGAGGGGCGGTAGCATTCGCGCGAGGGTGACTTCGTTGTGAGCCCCTCGGCCGAAAGTAAAGACGCGCCCGTCCCCACACACTTAGACGAGGGGCGCGAGGGTGACTCCGTTGCGAGCCCCTCGGCCGATAGTAAAGACGCGCCCACCCCCACACACTTAGATGAGGAGCGCGAGGGTGACTCCGTTGCGAGCCCCTCGGCCGATAGTAAAGACGCGCCCGCCCCCACACACTTAGACGAGAGGTAGTACCATTCGCGCGAGGGTGACTCTGTTGCGAGCCCCTTGGCCGATAGTAAAGACGCGCCCGCCCCCACACACTTGGACGAGGGGCGGTAGCATTCGCGCGAGGGTGACTCCGTTGCGAACCCCTCGACCGATAGTAAAGATGCGCCCGCCCCTACGCACTTAGACGAGGGGCGGTAGCATTCGCGCGAGGGTGACTCCGTTGCGAGCCCCTCGGCCGATAGTAAAGACGTGCCCGCGCCTACGCACTTAGACGAGGGGCGGTAGCATTCGCGCGAGGGTGACTCCGTTGCGAGCCCCTCGGCCGATGGGTTGCAAGAACCTTTTTGTCGGTTTGCTGCACTTAAGAAATGATTGATGAAAGTGACTTTACAATTTGAGTCGGAAAGGATGCGATTGGTCGTGCCCGCGATATTGCTCTCGTTGTTATCTAGCAGCGTGCTTGCTTTTGCTCATCTTCTGTGTGCGGTTTGAGATGGGCATGTTGCTTTTTGTTGCTTTCGCCTAAAGTAACCGGATTGGTGGCGCTATCTGAATGCGCTATCGATGACACAATCATCAAAGCGAAACCTTGGTTCCTGACGCTTCCTATTCGCACTATGCATCTTGGGTGAGCTTTTCGGGGTTTACATTTGAAAAGATTTTTGTGGCTTTGGATGGTTGGAGAGGCTTGCGCTTTGGTGTCTATTTATATTGACCTGTCTATGCGGCGAGGGCACTGTATTTATTGTTTTGGCTGTACTTGCTGCATTTTGTAGGTGGGGAGTTAAGATGGCGTTCAAGTTTTGCGCCTACTGAAGGCTGCTATCTGTCTTTCTTGACATCGTGGACTCCGTGAGGGTTGCTCAGCTTGACTTTCGTTGCCATCCTCCCGTCTTGTTGGAGGGACGGTTTGTTTTGCCCACAGGATTTCGTTCCGCCCTCTCGCTTTGTCGGAGGGTCGGTTTTGTATTGCCCGCAGGCTTTCGTTCTGCCCTCTCGTTTTGTCGGAGGGTCGGTTTTTGTATAGCCCGCAGGCTTTCTGAGATTGTCGGCGGCTGTGGAGGATTCCTTTCGCCCCGCAAGCCGACATTCTCGTTTGTTAGATCGAAATGACAAATGTCTCAACCTTATGTTTGGTTGACTTTGTCCTTTGTCAGGCCACACAATTTTTTGGGGGATTGCGAATGCTTTCATAATGTGGCGGTTACATTCGGCTACCTCGTTAAAAAACCTCGCACCCCGATGAAGGGCTTCCCCGGCGAGGAAAAAGAGTGCAGCCGACTTTGATTGCAGAAAGTAACAAAGAAAGAAGAAGAGAAAAAAAATTACATCCAAATTCGAAAATGCAGACTAAGGGTAAAAACGGCGCAAGTTGCTTGCGTTCCACGTGTGAGCTGATTCTTCGCCCTTAACATTCAGCAGCTGAAATACACCGGGTGCTGCCATGCTTGCCACGATAAAAGGGCCCTGCCACTGCGACTGCAGCTTACCTTGCTTGTCCGGCTGCCGAATGGTGACCATGTCTCCAGGCTTGATGTCCTTTCGGACTATGGTCTTATCCGTGTAATGCTTCGTTTCGGCGTGGTATTTTTCGAGATTGTCTGCGGTTTGTAGCCTTACCTCTTCGATGGTGTCAAGTTTGAGGTGCCTTTTCTCCTGAGTTACTGGAGCCATTTCGGTCCGGAACGAACCCAGTTTTACCTCTTCCGGGGTGACTGCTTCCTCGCCGTAAAGCAATCGGAACGGAGTGAAACCGGTAGCTCTGGATCGCGAGATATTGTGCCCCCATACAGCTGTTGTTAGGGTGTTGGCCCACTTGCCTTTCGGCGAGTCATACAAGGTTTTTGATATTGACGAAAAGATTAGGCCATTCGCTCTCTCGACGACCCTGTTTGCTTGCGGGTAGTTTACTGAGGCGAAATTAAGCTTGATGCTGAGTTCTTCGCAAAAACTCCTGAATTCGGCACAGTCGAACTGCTTCCCGTTGTCACAGGTGATGAAGGAGGGAACGCCGAAATGACAGACTATCCTCTGCCAGACGAATTTGGTTAGAGAGGTGGAAGTTATGCTTGCGAGGGCCTTTGCTTCCACCCACTTGGTGAAATACTCGAGCGCGACTGCTGCAAAGCGCAGGTTGCCCGGTGCCGCTGGTAGCGGACCTACTATTTCAATGCCCCATCTTTGCAAGGGCCAGGTTGGCACTATCGGCACGGTTTCATTTGCTGGGGCTTTCTGATTTTTGGCGAACATCTGGCAGCCTTTGCAATGTTTGACTAGGTCCTTTGCATCTGATGTGGCGGAAGGCCAGTAGAATCCTTGTCTCATTGCCTTGTGCGCTATCTCGTGGGGCCCTCTTTGTGCTCCGCATACTCCGGCATGCATTTCTTTGAGTAGCTGAGTGCCCTCGCGCTGGCTTATGCATTTCAGAAGGGGGGCCACTATCTCATTTTTGAACAACTGCTCCCCGATGATAGAGTAACCTTTCGCTCTGCTGGCCATCCTTTCAGCGTCCTTTCTGGACTCTGGTTCATAATTTCCAGCCAAGTAAGCGAATATTAGCGACCTCCAGTCGTCACTGGCGATAGCGTGTACCGAACTTAGGTGATTTTCCTCTTCTTTCACCGCTTTGGCTGAACGGATCTGCTAAAACACATTAGGTGGCAACGGGAGATTTTGCGCTGCGGCTTTGGCCAATTCATCTGCCTCTGTGTTTTCGGTTCTTGGAATGTGGCGTAAAGTGAAACCCGCGAAGTATTTCTCCATTCTTCTGATTGCTGCCAGATACTTGGCCAGCTCTGGTTCCCTTGCTGTGAAGTCCTTTTCGGCGTGGCCGACGACCACTTGGGAGTCTGTCTTGATTATGCATCTTCACGCTCCGATTGCTCGGAGCTTTCATAACCCTAGCAGCACGGCTTCATATTCGGCGGTGTTGTTGGCTGTAAGGAATTGCAGCCTTGCGGCGAATCTTACTTTCGGTCCTCTTGGTGGGGTTAAGATCGCCGAGATTCCGGCTCCCGCCATTCCCCAAGTGCCATCACAATTTACGGTCCATACGGGTTCTTCGAATTCAAGAGTTGTGTCGAAAGCAGTCGGAGTCCAATCTGCTATGAAATCCGCTAATGCTTGAGATTTGATTGCGGCCCGGTGCTGGAAGTCAATCACATATTCGTTTAGCTCTGTGGCCCATTTGCCAATTCGGTCGATAGCCTCATTGTTGCGGAACAAAGCCTCCAATGGTTGGGCCGATAGGACTATGATGTGATGAAACTGAAAATAATGTTTTAGCTTCCTAGAGGCCATCACCACTGTGTATGCTTTTTGTTCCAATTCGGAATAATTTAGCTTTGCTCCTGACAGTGCCTCAGAGACGAAATAGATCGGGAACTGCGTCATCTTGTTTTCATGCTCTTTTTCTTCTACCAGAACTGCGCTTACGGTAGTGTGAGATGCTGCGAGATACAACAAGAGCGTTGCTTTCGTCGATGGTTTAGATAACGTGGTTAGCCTTGTCAGGTACTCCTTTAGCTCCTGGAATGCCTGCCGCTGCTCTTCCCCCCAACCGAAAGGGTCGGAGCTATGCAAAGTTCTGAAGAAAGGCAGCCCTTTTTCGATGGACCTTGCGATAAATCTGTTCAAAGAAGTCAGCCTTCCTGTCAACTTCTGCACTTGCTTTCAGCTCGAGGGTGGTGGCATGTTGATGATCGCTGCTATTTTGTCGGGATTGGCATCAACTCCCCTTGCCGACAACAGGCAACCAAGGAGCTTTCCTTTCTGGATGCCGAAAATACACTTGTCAGGGTTGAGCTTCAAGCCGCTTTTGCGGAGGTTGCCGAAAGTCTCGAGTAAGTCTGCTTGATGATCTTCCTGTCTGTCACTTTTGACCACTATATCGTCAACATAAGCCAACAAGTTTTTCTTCTGCTTCTGGCTTTCGAAAACCTTGTCGGTCATCCACGAGAAAGTTGGTTTTGCGTTCCGCAGCCCTTCCAGCATCCGCCGATAGCAATATGTGCCTGTTGGAGTGATGAAACTGGTTTTCTCCTCATCGTCGGGATGGAGCCATATCTGGTGATAACCTGAAAAGCAATCTAGCAAACTCATTATTTCACAACCGGCTGCAATGTCGACAAGCTTGTCGATACGAGGCAAAGGATACGGATCCTTCGGGCAGCATTTGTTGGTGTCGATGAAATCAACGCACATTCGCCACTTTCCATTCTTCTTTTTCACCAAGACAACATTCGCCAACCATTCAGGGTATTGGACTGGTCGGATTACTCCAGCATCGAGTAATCTTTGCACTTCGGCTTTTGCCGCATCTGCCCTTTCGTTTGACATCTTTCTCAATTTTTGCTTTCTGGGCTTAGCACCGCTTGCGACGTTCAAACTATGTTGGGCGAGATCTCTGCTAATGCCTTGCATGTCGTTTGCTGACCAGGCGAAAATGTCATCATTTTTCGCGAGAAAGGATGCCAGAGTGTTCCTTTCCTCTTCCAGCATGCTTGTCCCGATGTGCACAGTTCTTTCGGGCCTTGAAGATGCAAGTGAGATTCTCACTGTTTCTTTAGCTGCCCCGGCCTTATATTCGGTTGAGCTGACGGCGGCGTGCACTTCGGCGGTTGCTTGTGTTTCGTCATTTTTCGCCACCTCGTTTATGAGACTGTAGCCTGGGGTCGGCCTACCTTCGATTCTCCTGGATGCTTGCTGATCTCCGTGCACAGTAATGATGCCGAAAGGTGATGGCATCTTCATACACAAGTAGCTTGGCTTGATTATTACATTGAACTTGTTTGTGAAGCCTCTGCCGAAAATGGCAGTGTATGGGTAGTCCATGTTCACTATATTGAACGCCACCATCTCGGTGCATACTCTCTCTTCCTCGGCGAAAGATACCGGGATTTGTTTCTTGCCAATAGCGTCGATCTTTCTTCCCCCAAATCCGTATAAAGAATTGCCGGCGGGTCCAAACTGCGCATGTCCATTCCCATCGCTTCGAAAGCCTTGACGAATAAAATATCTACTGAGCTTCCGATGTCAATCAAAATGTTATGCAAGGTGAAACCGGCCACATTGGCCGTGGCGACGAAAGCGTCGCAATGCGGGTAGTCGCGAACTTTGAAATCTGACTCATTGAAACATATCGGCGCTAGCGACCAAGCTGGCCTGTTAAGCGGAAGCCTTGGTGATACCGTCTGGACTCTTCGATGATTGTCCTTTCTTGCCCATTCGCGCGGATGCTTGGTCTAAGCTTTCGAAAGCGGTTCAGGACTCTATTCATGAGAAAGTAGGGTTTTGCCCGTGCGAAAGCTTTGCCTTTGCCGACCAGCGGGCCGGGGGCGCCGGCGTCGTGGGTATCGCCCCAACACCATGCATTGATGGCTTCCTTCATGGTTGCAAACCTTATCTAGGCATTGATTCAACAGTTTTGACAGCAAATTGGAAAGGGCGGTTAGCAGCTGCTATAGGGATTGATGGCCACAACTGGATGTTCCCAGTGGCCTATAGAGTATTAGGCAGTGAGACCAAGGACAACTGAGAATGGTTCATGAAGATGCTACATAAGGCTATTGGTTCACCACCTGGTCTTGTAATTTCATCTGATGCAGGCAAAGGAGATAGATAAGGAAATTACCAAAGTATTTACAAATGGTGTAGAACACAAAGATTGCATGAGGCATCTTGTGAAGAATTTCCAAAAGAGATTTAGGGGTGAAGTGTTTGAAAGGAACTTGTGGCCCGCCTCTCGGTGCTACAGGCAAACAACCCATGCTAGACACTGGAATGAGATGTTGAAGGCATGCCCAAAGGCAACAACCTGGCTGATGGACAATCACAAACAGTTGCGGGCAAGGTCAAAGTTCAGCACAACAAGCAAATGTGACTATGTCACCAACAAAATAGCTGAGACCTTCAATAGTTGGATTAGGGAGGATAAGTCTTTACTTGTTCTATGCCTCATGGACAAGATAAGGCAATTGATCATGGAGAGGTTTTGCACAAGGAGACAGTTGGCCTCAAAGTGGTCTGGGTTTAAGGTTTTGCCTCATGTCATGAAGGAGTTGCATCAGAAAAGTAGAAATCTGAGGTACTCCATCCACAGGAGTGGTCCAATTGTTGTAGAAGTAGGAGGAGTGAATAAGGACTTAGTCCCATGGAGGTTCATTATTGATATGGAAAAGAAAGAGTGCACTTGTAGAGGTTGGCAGTTAACTAGTTTGCCTTGTGTGCATGTCATAGCTTTCATTGGCACAAGAAGGGTAGAATTGGAGGATTTTTTGGACCCTTACTACTCTGTAGAAATGTTCAAAGCAGCTTATGCAACTGCTCTGCCACTTATGCCAGACAAGGAAAAATGGGAAGAGGTGGATATTGGCTTCAAACTCCTTCCTCCTTTATGCAATAGAGCAGCAGGAAGGCCAAGAAAAAGAAGGTTGGTTGTTGTTGAAGAAGGTGGGACAAGAAGCAAGGGAAAGAGAAGGTGTAAGAGGTGTGGTGGACACCTCCAGAAAACCTGCAATGAAACTGTCCTATACCCTGATGCACCACCATCTGCACCACACAAGAAGGGGAAGATTTACAAGCCAAAAGTGGTGATTGTAGAGACCACAAATGATCCATATAATAAGAAGAGGAAGGCCTCCTCCAAGAGGAAATAACCTAAGAAAAAGAATAAGCCCACTCCTACTGAGCCTGCACCTCCTGAACAAGTGAAGCAGTATGTAATCGATCTCTTGCCTTCGTTTTTTAGCTAGTTTACTACATCTTAATTGCATGTTTCATCCTTTAGGGTTCCAAACTCTCTGGTCACTAGGAGTCAGACCAAAGAAGTGGCTAATAGCCCAAAGCCACTGACTAGGAGTCAGGCTTCCTCACAGCTGACATCCAGTCCAAGCGCAAGCACTAGGAGCAAGAGGGCGTTCAAGGACTTGTCATCACTCCAAGCAACACAGAAAGAGGAGGTTTTTTGACTTCTATGCTTTTGTGGCTTCTATGCCATATGAACACTACTTTATGTGGCATATGAACACTAATTTTGTGGCCTTTGTGCCTTCTGTTGCACCAAGTTTGTGCATTTAGTTTTAGAACTTGTAATGTATTGAAGTTGGTATTGTATTGAACTGGGTATTGTACTGAACTGAGTATTGTATTCTACTGAACTTGGTATGGTTGCTGTGGCACCAACCTTATGGTGAAAATGTATTAATAAGCTTGCCAATGTCAGATAACTGCATTTCATTCATTTCACAAACATTACAAGCAAGGATCATGCAGCGTTAGAGACCAACATGCACATGGCAACAAAGCTCAGAACTCCTACAAACACACTAGCCACATTCATCCACCTATTCACCCTCTGATGTCCAGCTATTCTAGTCATAGCAGTCGTCTGAGCAGATACAACATTAGTCAGGTTCATCAGAGTATTCTCCAAAGCCTTCAAGCTTGTCATCATTGTTGCAGCATCCATGCCATCTCCTACGTTCGATGGCTTCCTCATGAAGAATGCGCACAAGCCGCTGCCATGTTCATGTCGAAGAACACAAGATTGGGACAAACCCTAGACCCAAATTTGAAAAGGCCAAAATGAACCACAAAGAAATGCAAATAACTCACCCAATCCTGATTCTTGCAAGTATAGAACTGCTTGTTTGGGTTGTTTTGGCTTCTGAAGGTTCGCTCCAAAATGGTGGTCGTCCTGTAGAAAGGGCATAGTGGTTGCGCCTCTCACTCCACGTGAGCCAATCGAGGATGAAGTGCCTGAGCCCATCGCCACCTTGAACCGGCCTATGCTTGCCCTTAGTTGTGAACGACACCCGCCCGCGTCGTCCGCTAGCCGCCGTTGTTGCCCGCTAGCCGCCGCCACCACTCCCCTTCCTTTATCGTGGAGATGGGCAAGGAGAGTGAGACGGGTCCGGGACGGTTCTTATCTGGTCGAACCAGACCAGGTTTGTGTGGAACCCAAAGCTAGTTTAGGGGGCACCGGATGTCAATAGTGAAGATTTCTCTCTCCTCCTCCGGTGGAAAAGAATAAAATATGGGGTGCGGTGTCCTATGGCAAAAATGCAACAAATCAGTGTCTATTAGCATACGACGCCACTTTGGGTGTCCCATAGCAAACGACCACCAATTTGAGTGTCCGCCAGCCAATTTTCTGTAAATATTAATATTTTTTAATATATATTTAGTCAAAGATATTTCTCGGAAAGCGAAAACGATAATTATTTAGGAACAGAGATATTACACTTTTTAATTGTTCTTGCGTGCTTCGGATCGACAGATTGTTTCATGCATAGACTGAAAAGACCATTGCATTGCCGACAAAATACAAACCGGATCGGCGCTATTATAGTTGAACAGTTGAATGATAGATAATCCGTCTGTTCTTAAATAATTATTATCATTTTCGCTTCTCAAGAAACATGTTTAGTTAAATATATATTGAAAAATATTAATATTTATTATACATAATTAATATCATTAGAAAGATTTTTAGATCTAGTTTTTTAATAAATATATTTGGAAATTCAAATATTATACATATTTACTATATATATATATATATCAAATTAAATTTACAACACGTACACCAACGATGACATGATAGAGGGAGTACTACCATCTCACACAGTCACATGGATTGAACTCGATTGACGGGTCAGGGGGGCGACCAGCCGACCATACGGTCGTGATGGACCACCAATAAATGGCTTGGTAGCACAGGTGGTCACGTTCTATCCATGTCCTACTAACCACACGCCAACTCGTCAACAGGTCTTGTCTCGACTTTTGTTGTTTAGGCCAAATCCCTTATGGTATGTTTGTTTCTGGCTAAAATTTAGAATCTATTTGGATGTCCGTCACACCGTGTCACGCCTAAAGTTTTTTTTTTTAAGACGAAAGAAGAAGTCACGCCTAAAGTTAAGTTTATCACAAATGCGTAGGTAGTTGTATGGTTGATCATTAAATCAAATCTTGTCACACCAACAACAACCCTCCACTACAGTTTTTTTTTTTGGTCAAATGTGGCGGGTTTTCTTTCTCCTTCAACACGCCTTCTCCTCTACAGATGCGCTGCCGACCTGCGTTCCCCTCCGACCCGCCATGACAAGTTCTTCTCCGGGACTGCCCCTTGGCCACGACGAAGAAGAGCCAGTCACGAGGAAGGCATCAGTGAGACTTGAGAACGGCAGAGGGCGATGCGGCAAAACGACGGCTACGAATCCGCTCTACTCCGTCCATCTATTCTGCGGCGGTGCGGCCTCACTATCTGCATTCTGCAGCTCCTGTGACCGCAAGGTCCCTGGCATGGCCAGGCCGAGTGCTGCATGCCCAAGCACCCTGCCCACGCACGCGTGTGAGGCCGAGCACTGAGCATTGGCAGTGCGGCATGCTCTGTTCCTATGTAAACATGAAGGTCAACTAGTTGTTTTTTTAGAAAAATAAATCTAGAAATACAATAGAAATATTAGTATACATACCTCACACCTGCAATGCAATAACATTTTTGTGTGTGGCCAAGACTAGGTCCACGATGGACCTCCCTCACGGGCCCTATCTATATTTAAGGTATTATTTCTTATCTATCAATATGTATTTAATCTATTACTAATTTGGTTGATTTATATAATATAGTTTAACTACATGTGATAATATTTTAAGGTTTTGACAAATATTTGATTGATTGATGCCAGAATATGATAGTTCCATAGAATATGGTATTTTGATCAATATGTGGCTACAATTCAAACTGCTACCACAAATTTTTGTCTAACATTCGTAACAATAAATCAAACGTCAACCACATTGTATTTGTCTCAATTTAGTTATCAATCAAACGCTCTTAGTTTGTCAAAAATTGTAGAACACCGAGGGAAGGACGAGGATGAGGAGGACGGTGAGGAGGAGGGCGACGCCCGACCAGAGGAGGGCGAGGAGGAGGGTGACGCTCGAGCAGAGGAGGGTCACGCCCAGGCGGAGGACGGCGAGGAGGAGAGCGACACCCTCGATAGGGTTTGGGATAGCTCAGGTTGCAATCGTTGCGGGTTTATTGTGACCTCCCCTTTTGGCCAACGGGCTTTGCGGATTAAATGACATTGGGCCACGAAAAAATACAGCTAGGCCACAATGGCCATGAATCTTAAGTTTGTGGGACGAGTGGGGGCAGGCTGCGTTAAGCCGTTAAGAGCCCACCCCGCCTGCAATTTGACCTTCTATGCAGCATTAGCTGAAGCCCCGAGCACCCGATGCTGCAATGCAGTTGTATTGACATAGATGATGAAAATGATGAAATTCAAGGGACTAATAAAATTGACGATAGGATGGTTGATGGCACGGAGTATTCTCAATTCAATCCTTCAAAAATGCATCAGCAAGTGTGAAACTGTGATGCTTTTAGCCTTTTATAAACGTGTTTTGCAACTGAACATTAATTTGAATGTTACTCTTAACATCTCTGAAGATGTTGCTGATGAATAATATTTTTGTCGTCACGCAAAATGTGATTCGGACGTGCACAATGTTTGTTCTTCACCATTCGATGTCACCAACTCGTTCTGTTCAGCAACACGTCAAGACTTATAAGTCAGCTGATAAACTAAAACAACTGATTTGCTATGAGAGAAAAACGTTGTTTCATGATTGTTTCGTACATATTAATAGGGTGTTTGGGATAGCTCCGCTTCTGTTTTTGCAGCTCCGCTCTACCAACTCCACTATGGAGCAACTCCACCGTGGAGTTTATTGAGCAGTTGGTACCGTTTGACACGCAGCTTGGCTCCAGCTTTAGAGATTAGTTGTTTTCTTGTAAATAGTCTATTATACCCTTGATCTACGTTTATTTATTAAGTAGTACCTAGTACATGTGTTACCGTTTACTGTTTGTTCAACACTAGATGATTTTCCTTTTTTGTTGGAAATAAAGAACTGAATAATTAAAAAAGATAAGAATGTTGACTGTACTTGGTCACTTAGACTGATCGCACTCTTCGTACTCTAAATTCATCCTCTATACATCCTAGTCATCGAGATTCTCTCATCTATATCATTTTCTTCCGCATCCATCCATCCTCTATCCACAGTGGGACCCACATGTCTGTAAATAAATTTTATCTAAATATATCCATGTGAGATCTTGTTTCGAATAATTATTGCAACAGATTTAATGGTGTAATCGGAATTGAATTTGGGTTTTTGGTTTGTGAGTTACAACATTTTTTAGCGAGTTGAAATAGTGGGGCCCGCAACGCATGCAGTCTCTCTCCTCCCTAGCATACGCGCGCATGCGCTCTGCTGTGTCATGTGGTGGGGTTGGCGCTACATAGTGGACATATGCTAGCGCGTTATATTTGGCGGACGCGGGATGGTACCACATGCTTTAGCGGACGGCGCTACAGCAAATTTGGTATTGAAGTGAGTAGTAGCGGATCCTTTACAGTACCCGGTGCAGATAGTGTTAAGGCCCAAAGGCTGAGCAACCTAGCCGGCCAACATTTGCTGGATCACGCATGGGTCAAACTCATTTGCGGTGCTATGTCAAAGTGATTAATGAGTGGCAAAGTTTGTAATTATTTCTCAACTCCACGTGGAAGTATGAAACACTAGAAACTGGAGTACTCTTTAGGTGCTTCAGAAAAAAACGTGGAGTTGACATAAAACTCCAGGTTTTTTTGGAGCGAAGTTTGTGGAGTTGGACATATTTGACAACGTGAAACTGGGGCGGAGCTAAAAAACGGGAGCAGAGCAGTCCCAAACACTCCCTAAAGTCGCCTTATAGCAAACAAACGGGAGCGGAGCAGTCCCAAATACCCCCTAAAGTCGCCTTAGGTCAATCTCAATGGTGAGTTTCATTTTGTTGTTTCTAAGACTGTCATGTCATGAAATAAAATGAAACTTGAATGAAACTCTCCATTGAGAGTGAGAGTTTCATTGTAAAGTTTCATATGCATTAAATTTCATGACTCATAAAGAGTTGGTATTCATGCCAAGAGAGTTTCTCTTCTCTCACTTCTTAAATACACTGTCATGACATCAACAATGCATATGTGGCAACCTATTTAATGCAAATGATTGTTGTTTCCAAGACTCTCATGTCATATGAAATAAAATGAAACTTGAATGAAACTCTCCATTGAGAGTGAGAGTTTCATTGTAAAGTTTCATAGGCATTAAATTTCATGACTCATAGAGAGTTGGTATTTTTTTTTGATAATCCCGTAGGAAAGTTTTATTAATGGAGAATAGTTACATCATTTCATAAAAATAGAATAATAAAACTAGGGGAATTTTCATCCCAAATACAATTCTCTTTTGTAACCATAGCTTGTCTAGCTAATTCATGAGCTACCTGATTTGCATCCCTAGGCAGATGCTCTATTGAGATCTCCTGAAAGCCACCCCAAATAGTATTGCAGTCATCATAAATAGTTGTCGCTGAATTAGTAGTGAAACCTCTGTTCCCCACAATATCCAATACCTCCGTACAGTCGGATTGAACAATTAGACGGTTGCCTCCTGAGAACACAAGGTTGATATGTGCCCTTGTGGTTCCCTTCCTGAGTGATGAGTGATCGATCAACGGGCAACATGTCTCTTGGTTGTGTTGATGTGCAGGTGCGGAGCTCGGGCAGTGGTCGAAGGTGAGGTGAAGGTCAAGTGGGAACGTGTCGTGCCGACGGACCAGGAGCGGTGAAGGGCAGACGTGGAGCTTGGACTGACGGACCGGGAGACCTGAGAACCAGCTGTGGTAGCTGGCACGTGGTGTTGACAAGCAAGAGCACATGGGGATGTGCGGTGCATCGGCCGAGTCGGGAGGAAGGTGATGGCGTCGTGACACTTGACGGGAGGCCGAGGAGGATGGCGAATGCACTGTGCTCGGCGTGGAGGCTGGACATGCTCCGGCATCGGTGCTGGAACTCGGGGTGTGCGAACCACATCCCGCCTACGGCACGGGTTCGGTAGCTGAGCCTCGAAAAGCTACCCTCGGGCCACAAAACTCAGCCTGAGGACAGGTTTCCCGGTTTCGGCCTCAAAACCGGGGGAAGGCCCAGGTTTTCCGGTTTCGGCCTCAAAACTGGGGGGAGGTCCGCAAAAAGGACTGTCGACGCGTGGCGGCGCGGAGAGGCTGGCGCGGAGGCGAGGCTATCCACGAGGTAGGCGTGGCGGTCGACTGGGCGGCACGTGGCGGCATCCTGAGGCTTGCGTCGAGGCGAAGCTAAGGATGAGGAAGGCGCGTGGTCGTCAGATCAACTTTTAGCAGAGTTGGATTGGGATACCCCTAGGGTTGGCCGTTTCGCTCATGTATCTAGGGGTAGTAAGGGGATTATTGTTTTAGGCTATAAATAAGAGAGGCACCCCTCCTCTCTCCCTATCCTTGCAGTCATTTGTTCCTGAGCTCTCTCTCTCTAGCCCTCGCTTAGGTTCTAATCATACCTCGCTGCAAGCGATCCACAGAGACGGGAATCATACCTCTGTGTATTTGGATCTTTTGAGGAAACAAGACCGTATTCTCGTTGTCTCCTCGTGTGGAGGAATTTTGGCTGAAATCAAATCGTGTCTTGTGTTCTTCACGTTTTGGTTTTTCATCTCCTGGAGATTTGCCTCGTTCTCCCTCTCCGCGAGATGGTTTTTGATTCCACTTGAATCAATTTGTTCTTGGTCGTGAGCCCCTTCTTTCTACCGAAGGGATTCTCTTCTAACCTCACGAATCCATAGATCGGGTTGATTTCGCGTTCGTTCTTCGTTCTTCCCCCTTTCTCGGTGATCCACGAATTTCTCTTGATTGACTTGGTTTGGTGCGATGATTTCTTAGGATTAGCACCCCAATACATAGAGGATCATCTAGGAGGAGTTTGATCGAAGTCTCTCTCGATTTGGTTGAGATCAATTTGGATTTGGTTTTGAACCCGAGCATGTTTGTGTTTTCTGGGTGGTGGCGGACAGTCCGCGCCTCTAACGGCGGACAGTCCGCGGATCGGGTTTTCTCAGGTTCAGTCGGGTGCAGACCCCTGACTGTTCACTGTTGAGTGAACGGCGGACAGTCCGCGGTACAAACCCGCGGACAGTCCGGGACCTGTCCAGCAGACTTGCAGAACAGTTCTGTTTCTGGTCTTTTACCGGCGAACAGTCCGGACTCCCAGTATCAGACAGTCCGGCGTTGGGCGGACAGTCCGGGATCCTGACCCCGGACAGTCCGCGAACCTGCAGTCTTTGCAGTTTTGCTCCGAGGCTTTGGCAGTTGGTTTTGGGGTTTCTCCGGAGGTTCCGCTGTACCACTAGGACATCGCCTAGGGTATCCACCTACTCGTAGGTCGTGAACTCTCTGGTCGTTTTGAGTCCTCGCTTTTGGGGTGACTTTCTGGGACAAGGGCCATACTATTCACGAGTTGAATTTGAGGCTCCCATTCACCCCCCCCCCCCCCCTCTAGTCGCTAATCTGGTCCTTCAATTAGTATCGGAGCCGGTTAAGGATCTCTCCTACCTTAATCGGTTTCGGATCCTAAGGGCGACATGGAACGAGGGAACAGCAAGGCTCCTTGGTTCGATGGAACGAACTATCGCTATTGGAAGATTCGGATGCGTGCTTATCTCAACAGCATCGGATCTTCTGTCTGGGAGATATGTGAGAACGCTGAGTACGTAGTCCTTGTGGCTCGTGTGGGTCAGATCCAGATTGACCAACACGAGGCCAACTCCAAGGCTCGTAATGCTCTTCTGGCCAGCCTTTCCCTTCCTGAGTTCGAATGTATCTCAGAGCTTGAGACGGCACGAGAGATCTATGTGAAGCTTCAAAGCTATCACGAGGGGACCGCTCAGGTCAAGACCAGACTCTTCGAGACCTACAAGCGAGAGTACGAGAACTTTGTTCAGTTGGAGGGAGAAACGATTGACGCTATGTTCGCTCGTTTCCAGACGATCATGAACAAGATGCGTGCCAATCGGGCTAACCTACCCTATGACGATCATGAGAGGGCTCTCAAGTTGCTATACGCCCTGGATCGGAGGGTATGGGAGGTGAAGGTGTCGACCATCATTGAGTCTCCTGCTTACGACACCCTCACCGTGGACGAGCTGTTCAGCAAGCTCAAGTCCACCGAGATCGATCACCTGACTCAGGCCAAGCTGAAGAACCCATCTTCACACACCATGGCTTTGGTCTCAGGCATAGGTGGATCGACCTTCTCTGCTGACGCTTCACCTCCTCTTGTTGCTTTGTCTTCTTTGCATACAGTCACGGAGGAGCAGTTGGAGGCACTCGGAGACGACGAGCTCGCCCTCGCCATCACCCGGTTCTCGCAGTTTCACAACAACCGCCTGAATCGCCGGCGTGGTGGCACACGCGAGGGCTGCTACAAGTGTGGTGATCTAGACCACTTCATGGCGAACTACCCCAAGAACGACAAGAACTTCCCCGGCAAGAACCGCAACTTCAGGCGCAAGGGCAAGCCGGAGAACAAGGCCGAGAAGAAGAAGAAGGATGGCTTCTACCGCCAGGAGGACATGGAGAAGGCTTTCGACGCCGGCAAGCGTGCCTTCCTCGCCACTATCGGCGAGGGTGAGAAGACCTCCGACGATGACTCCAGCGACGACGAGTCCGAGCACAAGATGGAGGATCGCTTCAACGGACTCTGCTTCCTCGGCAAATCCTCCAAGGGCTTTTGCACCATGGCCTTGGATGAAGAGGACAGCAAGCACCAGGCAGAGGACGATGATGACGCCCACGACGACGACGACGACGACGATAGCGCTTCTGAGGTATCAAACTCTTCTGAAGTCGATCGTCTCATTGAGGAGCGGGATAGGTTTGCGGATTTAGTCCTAGTTCTGGAGAAGAGGCTTACAGAAGTTTTCAAGGAGCGCGGTGAGTTTAAGGCTAAGATGAAAGAGGCGCGTAAGGAGCTTGAGTTCGCTAGGTCCGAGGTGAAGGTAGCCGATGTGGAGGAGTGTGAGGAGTGCACAATGCATATGACAAACTTTGCCACCCTGCAAACCAAGTTTGCCTCTTTGATTGAGGTGTATGATGAGCTGAAGAGTAGGCTAGACTTGGTGGGTGATTGCAAAGAGTGTCCCTCCCTGAAGGAAGAGCTGGAGGAAGTAAAGGCTAGGTCTTCTTTGCTGGGTGCGTGCAAGCTTTGTCCTAGCTTGCGAACTGAGTTGGCAGGAGTTAATGCCAAGCTTGCTGAAGCCTTGAAGGCCAGCTCAGTTAGCACCTTGTCCGCTCCATGTGAGCGATGTGTGGGGATGGAGCTTGAGATTGCCAACTGTTGGCATGACAGGATGCAAACCGAGGAGGAAAACACATACCTTCGGTCCATCCTGAGTTGGGTGTCATGCAGTGAGCCGCAGTTGGGCATGATGATCAGTCAGTTCAAGAGGGGAACTGATTGCTCGGGAGTAGGCTTTACTTCAGGTGGGAAGAGCGCTAGTACCTTTGGTAAGATCGGTGAGTTTAGCGGAGTGAACCCGAGTGAGAAACCATCCGCTATCCCTAAGCTTACCAAGATCACCCCAACTGAGCCTCCTAAGCCTATCACCAAGGATGGCATCCTTGATGAACCTCCCAAGGCTCCACCTCGCAAGCAAGTGTGGGTTCCAAAATCTAACCATCTTAGGAATACACTTGACACCCTTCCTGACGTCTCTAGTGATCCCCTTCCGAGAGGCAAGCAGCCAGCCAGAGTGAACAACCCTCGCAACAATAGGAACCAACAACCCAAGAGAGTGGTGAGGTTCGAGTGCGAGTACTGTCACCGCGAGGGTCACCTAGCTAAGTTTTGCTTTTGGAGGAAGAGAGACGCTAGGAAGGAGTTGGAGCTGAACAACCAGGCCAGGCAACACCCTTTCCATGGTGTGCAAGGTCGGGGAGTTTAGAGGCAGGGCGCTAGACCTGGAGGAGCACCCCCTCAGGTTGCTAGGCCCCAGGCAGCTAGACCACAGGGTGGTGGTCATGCCCGTCGCGGTTCCGGTCGTCCTCTATACGATCGTGAGCCGAGTGTAAGAGGTTTTGCTGCTCAGTCCCATAGCGGACCACCTTTTCAGTATGGTGGTGATCGCTTTGCTCAGATGGGACAGGTAGGTCAGTTTGGAGGTTTTCTGTTCCATAGCGGACCACCCTTTTAGGTTGGTGGTGATCGCTATCCACCCATGGGACGAGGACAGTTTGGTGTTGCTGCTAACACTTTTTCTGGGCCTATGACACAGCACTGGTATCCTTCTTAGTATACTAACCCCAGTGTTGTGCCACATGCTCACTTCCTGCCTTTCTATTGATGCAGGAACTTCGGTTGGAGAACATGTGGCTCATGGATTCCGGGTGTTCGCGCCACATGACCGGAAAGAAGGAATGGTTCTCCAGCCTTAGCCCCATGATGCACAAGGAGTACATCACTTTCGGGGATAACAGTAGAGGTAAGGTTGTTTCTCAGGGAGCTATCCGGCTCAATGAGAACTTTGTCCTGAAGAATGTTGCCTTGGTTTCTAATTTGCATTTCAACTTGCTTTCTGTTTCGCAACTTCTTGAGGATGATTGTGAAGTGCGTTTTAAGAAGGGTTTGAGTAGCGTTTTAGACCCTCGGGGAGATCTTGTTTGTCGGATCGTCCCTTTTGGCCGTGTTTTCAGAGCCGACTTTTCTCAGTCTTTCGGCTCTGCTAGGTGTTTGATGGCTGGTCCTTCTTCTGATCTGTGGAAGTGGCATAGGAGGCTCGGTCACTTGAGTTTTGACTTGCTTGCAAGGCTTAGCTCACTTGGCCTAATCCAAGGATTGCCCAAGCTTAAGTTTCAGAAGGACCTCGTTTGCCATCCTTGTCGTCACGGGAAGATGGTTGCTGCTTCTCACCCACCTGTTAATCAGGTGATGACAAAGCGACCCGGCGAGCTTTTTCACATGGACACAGTTGGTCCAGCTCGGGTTTGCTCAACGGGTGGGAAGTGGTACGTTCTAGTTATCATTGACGATTTTTCGAGGTACTCTTGGGTATTTTTCATGGAGGGTAAGGATGAAGCGTTTTCTTTTGCTCATGATTTGATTTTGAAGTTGAAAACTGAGTTTCCCCCTGATACCATTAGAGCTATTCGTAGCGATAATGGTACTGAGTTTGATAACTCCCAGTTTGCTTCCTTCTGTTCTTCTAATGGGATCGAGCATCAGTTTTCTTCTCCTTATGTCCCTCAGCAGAATGGTGTTGTTGAGCGCAAGAACCGGACCCTTGTTGAGATGGCCAGGACGATGCTCGATGAGCATAGGACTCCTAGGCGTTTTTGGGCCGAGGCGATCAACACCGCTTGCCATGTTTCAAATCGCATCTTCCTTCGTGCTTTGATGAAAAAGACTTCTTATGAGTTGCGTTTTGGACGGGTACCCAAGGTGTCTCATTTTCGGGTGTTTGGGTGCAAGTGCTTTATCCTGAAGCAAGGCAATTTGGACAAATTTGAATCTCGCTCTGCCGATGGGGTGTTTCTTGGTTATGCTTCTTATTCACGTGCTTATCGAGTTCTTAACCTTGAAACTAACCGGATAGTGGAGACCTGCGAGGTCACATTCGACGAAACTATGCCTTGTGTTTCTTCTGCTTTTGATGTTGCAGGAGAACAGGAGATGGGAGAGACCATCTTTGTGGAGGAGGAGCAGGAGAATGCCGATTCGGGTGATCCCGAGCCAACTCCACTGGCTGCCCCCGTCGACCCTGCGATGTCTACTTCAGCTCGAGGACCTGATCCCACGACGTCATCTTCTTGGGGTCCTCTAGAGCCACCTCTTCAGCGAGCACCCGCTGCACCTGAGGGAGCGACAGCATCTGGCGAGGGGGAGGCGACTTCGGCGAGGCAAGCGCCCCGAAGCGTTCAGCAAGTTCACCCCCCGCGACAGATGATCGGCGGCATCGACCAGCGAGTCACGCGGTCGCGAGCGTATGAAATCTCTCACTTTGCTCATTCTGCATTCGTTGCTTCTTTTGAGCCCAAAGATGTTGGATACGCACTTTCTGATTCTAACTGGGTCAATGCCATGCATGAGGAGTTAGAAAACTTTGAGCGAAACCAAGTTTGGACCTTAGTTCCACCTCCACCACAATGCCACCCTATAGGTACCAAGTGGGTTTTTAAGAACAAAGAGGGTGAGGACGGGATGGTAGTGAGGAACAAGGCTAGACTAGTAGCTCAGGGTTTTTGCCAAAAAGAGGGAATAGACTATGAGGAAACCTTTGCCCCTGTAGCCCGTTTAGAAGCCATTAGAATCCTTCTAGCCTTTGCTGCTTCGAAGGGTTTTAAGCTTTATCAGATGGATGTCAAGAGTGCCTTCTTGATTGGGTATATAGAGGAAGAGGTTTCTGTTAGGCAACCCCCTGGTTTTGAGGATCCCAAGTTTCCAAACCATGTTTATAAACTTTCAAAAGCTTTGTATGGTTTAAAACAAGCCCCGAGAGCGTGGTACGATCGTTTGAAAACCTTTTTACTCTCCAAGGGTTTTAAAATGGGATGGGTTGATAGAACTTTGTTTCTCCTCAAGCAAGGCAACGATACCCTGTTAGTCCAGATTTACGTGGATGACATCATCTTTGGTGGCTTTTCTCATGCGCTTGTTGCCAAGTTTGTAGATACTATGAGCAGGGAGTTCGAGATGAGTATGATGGGTGAGTTGACTTTCTTCCTCGGGTTGCAAATTAAGCAAACCCGAGACGGGACATTTGTGCATCAAGGAAAATACACGAAGGATATCCTGAAGAAATTCGACATGGGCGAGGCCAAGCCTCTTACGACGCCCATGCCGACGACTGCGGCGATGGACGCGGACCAGGACGGAGAGCCGGTTGACCAGAAGGAGTACATAAGCATGATTGGTTCGCTTCTGTACCTGACGGCAACGAGGCCAGATATACAGTTTTCTGTGTGTCTGTGCGCTCGTTTTCAGGCGTCCCCTCGGACTTCCCACAAGCAAGCGGTCAAGCGCATCATGAGGTACCTCCGATACACTCCTGAGTTCGAACTTTGGTACTCCTCTTCTTCGACTCTTTCGCTCTGTAGTTATTCCGATGCGGATTTTGCCGGCTGTCGGCTTGAGCGCAAGTCTACTTCTGGGACTTGTCAGTTTCTTGGCTCTTCCTTGGTTTCGTGGTCTTCTCGCAAGCAGTCGAACGTAGCCCAGTCTACTACTGAAGCCGAGTATGTTGCCGCTGCTTCGTGTGCTTCGCAGCTTTTATGGATGGTTGCTACATTGCGTGATTTTGGTCTAGATTTCAGTCGGGTCCCTTTGCTTTGCGATAGCACTTCTGCCATTAGTGTAGCAAAGAACCCTGTTCTTCACTCCAAGACCAAGCACATCGATGTTCGCTTTCATTTTCTTCGTGATCACTATGAGAAAGGCGACATTGATCTTAGGCATGTAGACACCCATAACCAGGTTGCGGATATTTTCACCAAGCCTTTGGATCTCTCAACTTTTGCTAGGTTGAGAGGTGAGCTTGGTGTGTGTTTCCCCTTTTAGATGGGGGAAGCATATTTCTTGTTGTAAAATAAACTGACTTTCTGATCCTTTTGTTTTTGGGTCTTGAGTCTTTCTGTTTTTTGTTTTGGCTCCGATTCTGTCTTCATCATGCATACATCTTGCATTTTCAAGCTTCATGTCTATATTCCTTAGAATGAATTTATGCTCTGATTAGTGTATGCTTCGATGATATATGATGATGCTTGTAGCTTAGGCTCTTTTTGATCACTGATACATATTGTGAGCTAAGCTATATTTTTCAGAATGATGAACATGTCTAATGAACTTAAAACTTGATACATGTTCACCACTGAGATTGGCAACTAGCATGTGTAGGAGGTGTTGAGGTCACTTGAGCTATTTCATATATGCTAGGTTGCTATGTCTCTAGTTCTGAGTCATTCACTTGCTTGGATTGTTCATATTCTGCTTAAAATGAACCAAGTTTTAGTGAATTGAAAAGATCGAGATGGGATTGCTTTGTCAGCACATCACGGTATCGAGACTGTTTCTCATAGCACCTTGAGTTAAACTTGAGCCGTGTAGTGTAAGACCGAAACCGATGCTTTAAGCTCATGATTGCATATGCATAGGCTTAGCACGGTTGGAAAGTAAGGCAATGACAAGCTTTCAACCTCTCGCAATCACATGCTGAATTTGAACTTGTGTAAAAACCGCTGCAAACATCTCCGATAAAATCTAAAAACACAAGTTTATGTTTCACTCTATAGCATGATGGTTGAACCTTGCTAGGGGTAGTTCACCTTACATACATGTTTAGCACTTGTTTGACTTCCTGTCTATACATGCTTAGTGCTAATTAGATGGTGAAACTCCTTTCTAAATGGCTTAAAACTGCTCACTGGGCTTATGCATTCATATCTTGTTTTTGGTGATCAGTTTGAGCCTTTGCTAGCACTTGTGTATGTTGCTATGTAGTCGGATCAGCACTCATTAGAGCATTCCTTCACTCTTTCGAGTATATACCTGAAGCTGCTAACATGCATTTTTGACTCATGTGCATGTGCTTGACTCCAATAGGCATGACCTAGCTCCGTTTGAGTTACTTGAGCTCTTTTCCTTCTCTTTTTGATTGCAAATTGCCCCCAAGGGGGAGAATTGGGAAAATGTCTTGTTGTGGTGACAATTTGCAATTTGTGCTTCACTTGTTGAGGGGGAGTGTTTCTGCCTGCTCTGAGTTGGTTTTGACTGATATCGATCTTTTCAGCTAGTTGCGTTGAGCTGCTGTGCCCTGTCTTGAGGGACTAGCTGTTTTCATCTTGTTTTGGTGGTTCTTGATTGGTATCGAGCTTTCAGCTAGTGGTGTTGAGCCCTTTCTGCCTCTTCTTGAGGACTAGCCTGCTTCTGACTTGGTTGCGTCGAGTCGTTGCCCATGTCTTTGGGAACCAAGTCTTGTGCTCTCATTTTGATCGAGTTTTGCCTCTTGGTGAGTTGTTGCTTCGATCTTTTGCTTGGTTGTGTCGAACCGTTGCCCATGTCTTTGGGGACCAAGCTTCGCTTATCTCGGATCGTTCTTCTTCGGCCTTTTCTTTGGCTTTTGGACACTTCGAGTGAGTTTTCTCCTTCTATCTAATTCTGCTTTTTCTTCTATTCTAGTTACGGATACTATGAGTTGACGATGCACTCATCAAGGGGGAGATTGAGAACACAAGGTTGATATGTGCCCTTGTGGTTCCCTTCCTGAGTGATGAGTGATCGATCAACGGGCAATATGTCTCTTGGCTGTGTTGATGTGCAGGTGCGGAGCTCGGGCAGTGGTCGAAGGTGAGGTGAAGGTCAAGTGGGAACGTGTCGTGCCGACGGACCGGGAGCGGTGAAGAGCGGACGTGGAGCTTGGACCGACGGACCGGGAGACCTGAGAACCAGCTGTGGTAGCTGGCACGTGGCGTTGACAAGCAAGAGCACATGGGGATGTGCGGTGCATCGGCCGAGTCGGGAGGAAGGTGATGGCGTCGTGACACTTGGTGGGAGGCCGAGGAGGATGGCGAATGCACTGTGCCCGGCGTGGAGGCTGGACATGCTCCGGCATCGGTGCTGGAACTCGGGGTGTGCGAACCACATCCCGCCTACGGCACGGGTTCGGTAGCTGAGCCTCGAAAAGCTACCCTCGACGGTTTCCGAGTTTGGGCCTCAAAACTCATGGTGGCCGGTTTCCGAGTTTGGGCCTCAAAACTCGGCGAGGACGGTTTCCAGGTTTGGGCCTCAAAACCTGGGCGCGCGGGTTTCGGAGTTTGGGCCACAAAACTCAGCCTGAGGACAGGTTTCCCGGTTTCGGCCTCAAAACCGGGGGAAGGCCCAGGTTTCCCGGTTTCGGCCTCAAAACCGGGGGGAGGTCCGCAAAAAGGACTGGCGGCACAGAGAGGCTAGCGCGGAGGCGAGGCTATCCACGAGGTAGGCGCGGCGGTCGACTGGGCGGCACGTGGCGGCATCCTGAGGCTTGCGTCGAGGCGAAGCTAAGGATGAGGAAGGCGTGTGGCCGTCAGATCAACTATCAGCAGAGTTGGATCGGGATACCCCTAGGGTTGGCCGTTTCGCTCATGTATCTAGGGGTAGTAAGGGGATTATTGTTTTAGGCTATAAATAACAGAGGCACCCCTCCTCTCTCCCTATCCTTGCAGTCATTTGTTCCTGAGCTCTCTCTCTAGCCCTCGCTTAGGTTCTAATCATACCTCGCTGCAAGCGATCCGCAGAGACGGGAATCATACCTCTGTGTATTTGGATCTTTTGAGGAAACGAGACCGTATTCTCGTTGTCTCCTCGTGTGGAGGAATTTTGGCTGAAATCAAATCATGTCTTGTGTTCTTCACGTTTTGGTTTTTCATCTCCTGGAGATTTGCCTCGTTTTCCCTCTCCGCGAGATGGTTTTTGATTCCACTTGAATCAATTTGTTCTTGGTCGTGAGCCCCTTCTTTCTACCGAAGGGATTCTCTTCTAACCTCACGAATCCATAGATCGGGTTGATTTCGTGTTTGTTCTTCGTTCTTCCCCCTTTCTCGGTGATCCACGAATTTCTCTTGATTGACTTGGTTTGGTGCGATGATTTCTTAGGATTAGCACCCCAATACATAGAGGATCATCTAGGAGGAGTTTGATCGAAGTCTCTCTCGATTTGGTTGAGATCAATTTGGATTTGGTTTTGAACCCGAGCAAGTTTGTGTTTTCTGGGTGGTGGCGGACAGTCTACGCCTCTGACGGCGGACAGTCCGTGGATCGGGTTTTCTCAGGTTCAGTTGGGTGCAGACCCCTGACTGTTCACTGTTGAGTGAACGGCGGACAGTCCGCGGTACAAACCCGCGGACAGTCTGGGACCTGTCCAGCAGACTTGCAGAACAGTTCTGTTTCTGGTCCTTTACCGGCGGACAGTCCGGACTCCCAGTGTTAGACAGTCCGGCGTTGGGCGGACAGTCCGGGATCCTGACCCCGTACAGTCCGCGAACCTGCAGTCTTTGCAGTTTTGCTCCGAGGCTTTGGTAGTTGGTTTTGGGGTTTCTCCGGAGGTTCCGCTGTACCACTAGGACATCTCCTAGGGTATCCACCTACTCGTAGGTCGTGAACTCTCTGGTCGTTTCGAGTCCTCGCTTTTGGGGTGACTTTCTGGGACAAGGGCCATACTATTCACGAGTTGAATTTGAGGCTCCCATTCACCCCCCCCCCCCCCCCCCTCTGGTCGCTAATCCTGTCCTTCACCTCCAATATGTTGAGCTAACATCAACCCCTCCTTCAAACATATGCCTCTGCCATTGGGGCATCAACCAGGTGATCTATATAGGAATTTGACGCCGCAATCATACCCCCAGTGTTGTCTCTGACTATAGCACCTGTACTTCTGCAACCATTATCATCATCATATGCCGCATCAATATTTAGCAAGATGTACCCTTCTGGAGGTTTCCTCCACCCTTGCCTTAACTTGGATCCTTTCGCCCCTACTGCTTTGAAGTTCTTAGCTAGAGAAACAATAGATAGGCCTGATCTTAACGGACGCTGAACGTTCTCCCCATGCACCAATTGTCTTCTTTCCCACCATAAATGCCAGCCCCCAGTTAGAATAAGTTCAGCAAAACCTACCTCCAACTCTTTAATCTCCTCTCCCCTTCGAATAACTTCTTCCAATATAATGGACCCCGACCGATCAGTCAGCAATAAATTCCTAAGCTTTTGCCCAACTCCGATAGAATTCCAAACCATCTTGGCTCGGTCACAAGAAAACAACATATGTTTGATGTCTTCAGGCCCGCTATGACAAACCGGGCACCCTACCTCAGGAATGATGTGCTTATTAGCCAAAATTGCTCTACATGCCAGTAAACCATGGAGCGCCCTCCATCCAAAGATCTTGATTTTCCCCGGCACTTGGAGTTTCCAAAGATTTTGCCATACCTGTATACTGCTAACGCCCCTACTCGGTGCCACATTCAGTCTAGCTCCAAATTTCTTTCTCCATTGGCCATGGTACGCTGATCTAACAGAAAATAACTCGTTCCTATTAAAGTGCCAAGAAACAAAGTCTTCTCTCCCTGGTGTGATCGGAATCTGTAATATACGGGCTGCATCAACACCCCAAAAAATAGATCAGATTAGGGTTGTATCCCACGTGAAATCCACCGGATTAATAAGCTCCTCAACTCTAGTGATTATATTGTTTCCTCTCGGAGTTTGGATCCTCATATTATGACTTCCAGGGATCCAGTTATCCTCCCAAATATTTATTTGAGTGCCATCTCCAACTCTCCATATATATCCAAGCTTAAAGCATTCGAGGCCCGCTAGCACACTTTGCCATGTGTATGAACTTCATGCCTTTACTCTAGCATTTAGAAGTCTCCCATCCGGATAATAGCGGGCTCTTAGTACCCTAGCACATAAAGAATCAGGCTCACATAGAAGTCTCCAAGCTTGCTTTGCTAGCATTGCCAAGTTGAAGGACTGTAAATCTCTAAACCCCATACCTCCTTTTCTTTTTGGCATACACAATTTCCACCACTCTTGCCAATGAATCCTCTTATGATCATTGTCATCACCCCACCAATATTGCGAGATGGCACTAGTTATTCCTTTACAAATATTTTTAGGAATTTTGAATACCAACATAGCATATACTGGCACAACTTGAGCAATAGATTTAATCAGGATTTCCTTTCCCCCCAAACCCAGCAATTTCTCCTTCCAACCATTTATTCTGGAGTTCACCTTATCAATTAGATGTCGAAAGCAGTCACTCCGGTCTGCTCCCACCATAGCCGGTAATCCCAAATATTTATCACTAAGAGATTCAGTCATTATATTCAAAGCTTCACATACCTCTGCCTTCGCAATAACCACAGTATTATTTGAGAAATATATGCTTGATTTTGCTTCACTGATTTTTTGTCCTGAATTTGCATAGTATCTATTCAAAATATCAATAAGGCACTCTGCATTCTTCTTATCAGCATGCATTAGAATAAGAGAATCATCTGCAAACAACAAGTGTGATATCACTGGCGCCACCCTGCATACCCTGATGCCCTCTAGCTCACCCTGCTCCTCGGCTCCCCTCATCATACTAGAAAGCCCTTCAACAACCAACAGAAAAAGATACGGTGATAGCGGTTCACCCTGCTGCAGTCCCCTAGTTGGTATAATTGTATCTGTCTCTACAAAATTAAACCAAACTTTGTATTTAACTAATCGAACACACGCCATTAAGAGCTTAACCCATCTTTGATCAAAGCCTAGCTTGATCATGATTTTCTCCAGATAGATCCATTCCACTCTATCATATGCTTTATGCATATCAAGCTTGACTGCACACATGCCCCTTTTCCCCTTTTTCTTCTTCATAGTATGGATACATTCATAAGCTAACAAAATATTATATGTAATCAATCTTCCTGGAACGAACGCACTCTGGTGATGACTGATAATTTCTGGTAAAATAACTCTTAGCCTACTAGATAACGTCTTAGAGATTACCTTGTAGACCACATTACATAGAGATATGGGCCGGAATTGTGAGACTTTATCTGGATTATCCACCTTTGGAATCAAGACTATTGTAGTATCGTTCCACCCTTTTGGAATAATTGCATTATTGACTGCATGCAATACTTCATCAATCAACTCATCCTCTAACATGTTCCAGAATCGCTTAAAGAAAATAGCATGTAGACCATCAGGGCCAGGGGCTTTAAGATCACCAATACTGAACAGAGCTTTCTTCACCTCCTCTCTTGGAAATGGGGCTAGCAGTAAATGGTTCATATCAGGTGTGACCCTGCGGTTAACATCCTCCAAGACTCCATAATCCACCTCCTGCACTTCTGAAGTAAACGGGTTAGAAAAATAATCTCTCACCATCCCCTTCATCTCTCCAATATCTTCGTGTCTAATTCCTTGGTCATCTACCAACCCCTTGACCAAATTCCTTCTTCTCCGGGTCGAAGCAAAGTGATGGAAAAACTAGTGTTACGATCCCCATGCTTAAGCCAGTTAGCTCTGGTCCACTAGACCCAAATAATTTCCTCCTGCTCAAGTAACAACTCCAACCGTAGAAGGATCTCCTTTTGAGCCGCTATAGATTCATCCGTCATTGGACCCCGCCACACCCTCTCCAAATCTTTCTTTAGTTTCTTCATACGTTTAGCTAGCTCCTTCAAAACCTCCTGATCCCACACATGTAGGTCCTCATGCACATCATTTACTTTTGCCATGAATTTTGGACCATGCCCCATCGTAGCTGCACGCGCCCAAGCTGCATGTACAACCTCCTCCACCGTCTCTTCTTTCAACCACCTCGCCTCAAATCTCTTTGGTCCCTCCCCGACAGAGAATTGGCCATCTACTCCAGTTGTATCAACAACGATAGGGCGGTGATCCGATTTCACCATTCACCAAATGTGCATTTGGAAATAAACTATTCCACTATGTATTGGCAACTCCCCGATCTAGTCGTTCTCTTATTTCCCCCTCTGCTAAGTGAAGGAATCACCCGAAAAACCAATATCAGCTAGCTCGCAATCCATAAGGGTGTTTTGGAAAGCTTGCAACTGAGATTGAGCTCTAACTCGGGCCCCTTCTTTCTCATGATGGTACAATATTTTATTGAAATCCCCAAGAGCCAGCCACGGGAGGGACAGACTACCATGCAAAGTACGCATCACTTCCCATGTCAAGCTCTTGTGCTCCCATCTCGATTCTCCATAGATCCCAGTCAATCTCCACTCCTCCTCTCCCCTAACCACCACATCAATGAAATACTGCGAAACACTTTGGTACTGGATCGTTATCTCCTTCCTCCACAACATCAACAGGCCCCCACTCTGACCATCACTTTCGTGGATGATAAAGTGGTCACACCCCAACCTTCGCTTTACCTAGATGTGTTTCAGACAGGAAAAACACATCCGGTTTCTCCCGCTTTTGGATTTCCAAAAGCGCATGTACTGCCCGGGCACTAGCTAGGCCCTGACAGTTCTAAGCTAGAATTTTCATTGTGCCCGGTCACTCTCCTCGAAGGAGAGCGCTGATCTAATATTTGTGTTTATCATGCCATCCTTAGCCCCTCCTCCGTCTTTCCTAGGCCTTTTCTTTTCTTGTTCTTTCAATGGACTTATAGTTGTGCCATGCAGAGATGGATGCTCCAGAAGATTAACCTGCATAACAACTCGCCCCGCACCTTCACCATCCGCACCCCTTTCTTGCTAGACTGCTCAAGATCTAGGTCTACATCATTTTCTACAACTGTTTCCATATCTTCCACTCCATCAGGAAACCCCATTCCATGGCCACCTCCACTTCCTTGCCCCCTGCCACGTCCTCTACCTCGTCCTCCTCGTACATCATCTCTCCCAATCACCGGCTGAAAAGGAACCCGAAGCCAGTCTCCCCACTCACAGACTTCCTTGCTATGGATTCCATCCCCACATTCAGAGACTTCATGCCCCCATACAACCACAGAAAACAAGAAATGCACATCCTCATATTGAACGAGATACTTCATTCTTTCTTTAAGCATAATTGGCACCAGTCGAACCAATGGTTCCTTGAGATCAAGCCAGACCCTAGCCTGCAAGTATGGCGTAGGATTAATCCTCCCCTCATTCACCACTACTGAGATCGGTTCCCCAACCTTCTTCGTGACCTTCTCAGCCAACTCCCTCTTCTTCATCAGGCCTTCTGGCACTCCCTGAATTCTCACCCAAATTGGTATCTTATCAAGTTTATATGCATGAACGTTGGAGAAGCCGTCATATTCTTCCATCACAATCGCCGCTCCTCTGAAAAGCCATGGACTGCCCTCCATCACCCTCGACCAATCTTCGAGACAATGGAGTTGCACAAGGAACAGATTCGGTCCCAGCACCTTGAAGGTTACCTCTTTTGCAGCTGACCATGCGTTCCTTAGGGCGCTAAAAAGTGCAACATGACTAAACGGCTTCGTCGTGTGAACCCTAAAAAGGGCTAGCCAACGAATCTCCTTCACAAGTTCTTCAAATTTCCCCGAGAAGTCGAGACCATCCTCTTCCTCTCCCTAAAGCTTCAAGTCTTCCAAGCGCTCCTCCAAACTGAACGTTCTTCCCTCATCTTCCATTGATCCCTTCCTCTTGTCCTTCTTCGTTGGGTCTTCCATGCAAACAACACAGATGGCGCATAGGCCCCTTGCGGAGAGGTGCGCAACACAGGTGTATGAATTTGGTGGAGAGATCACGATCGATCCCGGCTGGTTGGACTTGGCGTTGCCACACTAAGGAGGAGAAACCCTAATTTAGGGTAGTAGGCTGACCACTATTGCTTCATAGAGAGCTAGTATTTGTGTCAAGAGAGTTTCATCTCATTTCTTCCCTCACTTATTAAATACACCGTCATGTCATCGACAATGTCTATTTGACAACCTATTTAATGCAAATGAAATTCAAATTTAAATTGCCCTTAGCAAACACATCCTGCCCATTGATTACCCCAGGAGTGTGGGCCTTCCGACCTGACTGCGTGCCTCTCGGTGGCATGGCGCGGCACCTCCTCCACCACCACCATGGTCCAGAACTCGTCGCGCACCTCCGCGCGTCGTCGCCGCTGGCCGACCTCCTCCGCTCCGCACCGAACCTCCCCGGCGCCCGAGCCGTGCACGCGCGCGTTCTGAAGTCTCCCGTAGCCGGCGAGACCTTCCTCCTCAACACGCTCGTGTCCACGTACGCGCGGCTCGGCCGACTCCGCGACGCCCGCGACGTGTTTGACGAGATACCCGTCCGCAACACCTTCTCGTACAACGCGCTTCTCTCCGCGTACGCACGCCTGGGCCGCCCCGACGAGGCGCGGGCTCTCTTCGAGGCCATCCCGGACCCCGACCAGTGCTCCTACAACGCGGTCGTCGCGGCGCTCGCGCGGCACGGACGCGGGCATGCCGGGGACGCGCTCCGGTTCCTGGCTGCCATGCACGCCGACGACTTCGTGCTCAATGCCTACTCCTTCGCCAGCGCCCTGAGCGCGTGCGCCGCGGAGAAGGACTCGAGGACCGGGGAGCAGGTGCACGGCCTCGTCGCCAGGTCGCCGCACGCGGGCGACGTGCACATCGGGAGCGCGCTCGTGGACATGTACGCCAAGTGCGAGCGCCCGGAGGATGCGCGCATGGTGTTCGACGCAATGCCAGAGCGGAACGCCGTTTCCTGGAACAGCTTGATCACTTGCTACGAGCAGAACGGTCCTGTGGGTGAGGCGCTCGTGCTGTTCGTCGAGATGATGGCTGCTGGTTTCTTTCCAGATGAGGTGACACTCTCAAGTGTCATGAGCGCATGTGCGGGCCTTGCTGCGGACAGGGAAGGACGGCAGGTCCATGCCCATATGGTGAAGTGCGACAGGCTTAGGGATGACATGGTGCTGAACAATGCTCTGGTGGACATGTATGCCAAGTGTGGGAGGACGTGGGAAGCAAGGTGTATCTTTGATTCCATGCCTTCCAGGAGTATTGTCTCGGAAACATCTATACTCACTGGGTATGCAAAGTCTGCAAATGTGGAAGATGCTCAGGTGGTGTTCTCCCGGATGGTCGAGAAGAATGTCATTGCTTGGAATGTGCTCATTGCAGCATATGCCCAGAATGGTGAGGAGGAAGAAGCAATTAGGCTCTTTGTCGAGCTGAAAAGAGACTCCATTTGGCCGACACATTATACGTATGGAAATGTTCTGAATGCATGTGGGAATATTGCTGACCTTCAGCTTGGTCAGCAAGCTCATGTGCATGTTCTCAAGGAAGGTTTTCGCTTTGACTTAGGGCCAGAATCTGATGTGTTTGTTGGGAACTCCCTTGTAGACATGTACCTGAAAACAGGTTCCATCGATGATGGTGCTAAGGTATTTGAGAGAATGGCAGCCAGAAATAATGTGTCGTGGAATGCTATGATTGTTGGTTATGCGCAGAATGGCCGTGCAAAAGATGCATTGCATCTTTTTGAGAGAATGCTGTGCAGCAATGAGAATCCAGACTCTATCACCATGATAGGGGTCTTGTCAGCCTGTGGCCACTCTGGATTGGTGGAAGAGGGCCAGAGATACTTCCATTCCATGACTGAGGATCATGGGATTACACCATCCCGAGATCATTACACATGCATGGTTGACTTGCTTGGTCGTGCCGGTCATCTCAAAGAAGCTGAGGAGCTCATAAAGGACATGCCAATGGAACCTGACTCTGTGCTCTGGGCTTCTCTGCTAGGTGCTTGCAGGCTACATAAGAATGTTGAGTTGGGGGAGTGGACAGCTGGGAAATTGTTTGAGCTTGATCCTGAGAACTCTGGACCCTATGTCCTTCTCTCGAATATGTATGCTGAGATGGGGAAATGGGCAGAAGTTTTTAGAGTGAGGAGATCCATGAAGGAGAGGGGTGTTAGTAAGCAGCCTGGCTGTAGTTGGATTGAGATAGGAAGGAAAATGAATGTGTTTCTGGCACGAGATAACCGACATCCATGCAGGAATGAGATACACAATACTTTAAGAATAATTCAGATGGAGATGGACAGAACGAGTATAGATGAAATTGATGATGGCTTAATGAATTACTGCTCTGAAGCCTGTGGATAGAAGTAGTAAGTCCGATGACTCCAGAAGTAGGTGTTGACAACTTGATACTATATTGGCAAAGTTAGTACATCCACAGTACTTACAGGACAGGGCCAAAAGCAATTTAGCTAACTGAAAGGGTTATCTTCTTACCCAGGAAAAGAGAATGGAGTTTTCCAGTTCAATCTTAAGCTCCCAATCAACCTATCTGCTCACTGTCCTCAACCAGCTAAAACGATTTTCAAAGAATTTGATAAGTTATGGAGACGTTTCCTTTGGGTTGGGGATCAGGAATTCTCCGTGGGTAAATGCAAGGTGGCATGGACACCAATGTGTCAGCCTTTGCATACTGGACCTTGACTGCGATGAGCGAGGCTGCGAGCTCAACACTTATGGTGGCTGTGGTTTAAAAGGGTTGCACTTAAGCACCCTTGGATTGACATGCCCCTGCCTGTAGATCATTACTAATATTGCTCTCTTCAATGCAACTATGATTGTCCAACTGAACAGCGGCCTCACAAATCACAACATGTTTCTAGACATCGAGTTGGGTTCGAGGAGACGACATTGTCGGCACCCTTCCTATCCCTGTGCACAGCAGAAGGAAGAATAGAATGGCTATACAATTGATGGATTTCAGATTTGGACCATGGCCTCACTCTTCCTTTGAGGAATTTGTCAAGCTCTTTGTCCTGCTGGACTGCAGATGAAAATGGTGAGTACTCCACACGCTCTGGAAGCCATCAGCGATGCCAAGGTGTAAATTCTTTGCATGGATGTCCCTACAAGAACATGTATGGATGGCATCATGGCTGCAAAAGTGTGGATGGTTGAATTTGTATTCTTTTTTCTTTTTGAAAATTTTGAATTCATATTTCTGTATCAGGAACAGAGAGATGGCGCCGAAGATGGCATGGGCCAGGGTGGTGATTTGGACATTCAGTTAACAACCAAGCTCAACCTTCTCTGGTGCTGGGTCTCAGGTCCTGATCATTATCACAATCTAGGAGATTTGGAAAGAAAGGAAGAATGGAGTGTTCAGTAGGTAGAGCCGCTCTGAGTCTGGGATCCTCTCCGGAATTCAGGATGAGGCCCACCCCTGGTGATATTATACTGGTGATGGCATGATCGATCATATAAGTTGCTTCTCTGGGCCACTGTAGTCCAGATACAAACGTGAAATGCCACTTGCACACAAAAGGTGATGTGCTGTCAAGATTTGGTAGCACTTGCAAGCTACAGGCTATCATTTGCTAAATTTAAAAACAAAGATGAACGAGGCTCACTAATGTCTTTTGAAGGCAAAGTTCAGAAACATGGAGTCAAAGAGAAGCTAGCAAACAAAGCTCCCATTGACTTCCTCGAGATCCCCGCAAATGCAATGCAACACCCTCGCATATATTAACTCAGGTTCTACCCTCAGCAAGGCACTTTTAGTTGCAGCTTAAGCAATGGCTGTCTCCCTGGTGCTTCCGTTCACCATCCTCCTCGCTGGAATTCTCCTCTCTGGTCCTGCGTTGGCTGAGGAGGAGACCGCCGTGGGCGAGGTGGTCCTGACGCTGGATGCCGGTAACTTCTCGGAGGTGGTGGCTAAGCACCAGTTCATTGTCGTCGAGTTCTATGCGCCATGGTACGTATGGCTCAGTGACTCCATTCCCTAAGCAGCCATGCTCTGTCAACTCCTGGCTAATGGCAACTTATCCACAGGTGTGGCCACTGCAAGCAACTCGCTCCAGAGGTAATAACTCGCTGCTCCCTTCATACACGCTGTTGTGCCAAACTGCCGGTGCTTGCCTTGTTGCCCCGGAGGATGCAACGCAGAGACACGTGTGTTTTAATTTGTCTTTTGCCATGTCCCTGATAGTGATACCATACATGCAGTACGAGAATGCAGCGGCCGTTTTGAGGAATCATGACCCGCCATTGGTGCTCGCCAAAGTGGACGCGTATGACGAGAGGAACAAGGAGATCAAGGAAAAGTACCAGGTGCATGCGTACCCCACCATTAAGATCATAGAGAACGGAGGGAAGGACGTGCGTGGCTATGGTGGTCCGAGGGACGCCGACGGCATCGTGAAGTACCTCAAGAAGCAGGTCGGCCCAGCTTCCATCGAGCTCAGTTCGGCGGAGTCTGCTCAGTCGTCCATCGGTGACAAGGTGGTAGTTCTGGTAGGTTTCCACCACTGTTAAGAATGTTGGTCTCCTGTTCTTTCAGAAAAACTGTAGCTTGAATGCCATGGGAGAGTTATGGATGAGAATGTGATGCATGCGTGTGAAACATTCTGTTGCAGGTTGGGGTTTTCCTCGAGTTTGCTGGTGTGGAATATGAGAATTTCATGGCAGTGGCAGAGAAAAAGCGGTCCGATTATGATTTCTTTCACACGTCAGACGCAAGTATTCTGCCACGTGGTGATCAGGCCATCAAGGGTCCTGTTGTTCGTCTCTTTAAACCATTCGATGAGCTCTTTGTTGATTCACAGGTACATCCCTTTTTCATGTATACATTCGATGCTAAGTCATGACTGAACACTCTAGCACTAAACCACCATTCTTGATCTTTTTCAGGATTTTGATACGGATGCTCTTGAAAAATTCATTGAGGTGTCTGGTTTCCCTGCAGTAGTTACATTCGATGCTGATCCAACCAACCATAAGTTTCTTGAGAGGTACTACAGCACTCCTAGTGCCAAAGTGAGTGACACAATTGTGATTATGTTCTGTTTGCTCCTTCAGAATTTGAATATATGAGCTGTATGTTGGGTGGAAGAGCTAAGTTTTTGTAATTCGAGCTGTATGTTGGGTGGAAGAGCTAAGCTTTTGTAATTCATTTACCTCTGCATAAGTATAGGTAATAGGTTATGTTATCCACATTGAACTGACATTTCTTCTTGCATGAATGCATCGACCTACTTTTCATGGTTGGACAGGCGATGCTTTTCTTGAATTTCAGCGACGCCAGAATTGAGGCCTTCAAGAGTCAGATTCAAGAAGCTGCCAAGAAATTCAGTGCTAATAACATAAGTTTTCTAATTGGTGATGTTGAATCTGCTGACCGTGCCTTCCAGGTTGCTATTTGTAGTTTCTCTGAGTATTTGTTTGCCAAAAATTTCTACGGTTATATGCCTAACAACCTCTCATGCAAATGGTTTCAGTACTTTGGGCTTAAAGAGAACGATGTGCCCCTCCTTTTTGTGATTGCACAGGGTGGGAAATATCTCAATCCAACTATCGACCCTGATCAAGTCATCCCCTGGTTGAAGGAGTATATAGTTGAGGCCTTCTCTACTTTATTATGTTTCTTAGTTTCTGAGCTGTTTCACAGTACTTTATTAGCAAATAATTTCCTGCTGAATCTTGTTCTGTCTTGTGTTGGTTCATGCAGTATGGAAACTTGACACCTTATGTTAAGTCGGAGCCGATCCCAAAGGTGAATGACCAACCTGTTAAGGTCGTTGTGGCTGACAGTATCGATGACATTGTTTTCAACTCTGGAAAAAATGGTTTGTTTTTCTCACTCCCATCCATTTCCTGAATAATATGTACCCCTTAGCTCCATATGATTGTATTAGTGGTTACATTCAGATTTCAGTTACGTTTAGCATTCAGCTTGTTTTACTACATCATGCTTGACATGATCTTTTCTTCACAGTACTGCTCGAGTTCTATGCACCTTGGTGTGGCCATTGCCGGAAGCTGGCCCCGATCTTGGAGGAAGTTGCAGTCTCATTACAAGACGACGAAGACGTTATCATTGCAAAGATGGTGATCTATTTTGGGACTGATGCTCACTCATTTCTTTTTCTTTTTATTTCCTTTTTGTGGTTTGATATGATCATGCTCATACCAGAACTACTTGTCATTAATCCCTTTTGGTTTTCTCAGGATGGCACTGCAAACGATATCCCTACCGACTTGGCGGTGGAGGGATATCCCACAATCTACTTCTACTCGACCACCGGTGACCTCTATTCCTACAATAGCGGAAGAACAGCCGAGGACATCATTAGTTTCATCAAGAAGAACAAGGGCCCTAGAGCTGGTGCCATGGACGAAGTGACTCAGATAGATGCTGGTGCAGTAGAAGAGGACATTACACCTTCATTGCCGTCAGAGCTTCCGAAAGACGAACTCTGATCAAGGTGTTGTCATATGTAGCTATGCAATGAGAGAGTGAGGCACAAACAGAGATTCAGAGAAAGTAGCCAGTTATAAGATGGAAACCATTTGTCATAAGTTTTTACTATATACTAAATGCACTGAGGTTGCTAGTTTTATTTGGTTAAAATTTGCTGTCATAAGCCGTTACTGTTTTGAATAAGGCCATTGTAATCTAGCAAGCACTCAACCTTTTCGTTGTTTCTGCTCAATTCATGCAAAATAGTTCTTTTTAGTGCTTCTAGGCTTTTATAAGTCAAACTTTAATTTATATATATATATATATATATATATATATATATGGAAATTATTTTCTACTCCCAGGGAGTAGTTACTCTCATGTGTATATCTCTTGATTTATGGAGTTTATGACCCGACGAAATGTACGTAGACAAAGTATATGATCATACTAGACATTCTAGAGTGTCATATATGTCAAGTATGCAAGCATACATAGAGTATATGGTCATACTTATTTTACATATTACTGTAGTGATATTTTAGTAATATAATAAAAAGTATATGCTTTTTTGAAAAATTTTACGTGAGTAAGATTTGGAATATTTTAAAATAAGTATATAAACATACTCAAACTGATAAATTAGTATATACACATACGCAATGTGGTTTATTGAAGATGGGAGTAACTACTCCCGGGAGTATAGAAAACTCACCCTATATATATATATATATATATATATATATATATATATATATATATATATATATACACACACACACACACACAATTAGGACAAGCTAACGGGTTAGCGGATTGAGAGTGCACGGTACTACGCGTATGTACGTGGGAAAAATCGCATGCTGATAACCTTTCCATGAAAAGCGGATCAGGGTTTATTTGTTCGCTTTTGACGTTGGGTATATATTTTTTTGAAATGTGTCCATTCAATGGCAGTAGTATTTGTATATACCTATTTTTTTAGAACTATGCATGTATACTTGTATAACATGTATAACATAGTAGCATGCGTGCATACTTTTTACTTGTACTATTATATTTGAGAGGAAGTATATACCTAAATTCAGTAGTATGCGTGTATACTTGTGTGAATATATGACCAGATATATATGTGAGTATGCGTGTATACTTGAGTATGCATGTATATATCTAAGTTTGAGTATCATTATATACCAAGTTTTAGATATGTGAGTATGACCAGATACACGATTCAAATTTGAGTATTATTGTATACCAAAGTTTTATACGTGAGTATGACCACATACAAGATTTAGATTTCAGTATAATTATATACCAAGTTGTGAATGAAGTACCACTGTATACTTTTCTTCCATCTCTTATAAACAATCTAAATAAACACACGAGAGAAAAAAAATACAAACTTTCAACAACAAAATTTGAATAAAATATTGATGGAAAAGATATCTTGAGAAGTCTTTGATACTAAAATTTATACAAAAGAATTACAAAGGGTTACTCAATTTTTAATAACAAACCTGAATAAAATAGTGATCCGAGTACATCTACTACCACCAAACTAAATTAGCACAAGAAGCTATACTGAGTATTTAAATTAAATCAGCCAATCTTGCTTGTTATCCTAGCAACGTTGAACTAGCGGGACGGCATGACCAGAAATCACATGACATCGGTGTAGCACACGCCGTAAAACAGATGTTGAGACCGACACCTGGAACATGTGTTAGGAACAAATGATCATAATATATTAATTAAATTTAGTTCATATACTTGCCGTCTCACACGCATGCAAACAAGCAATGCAGCGCCAGGATGAGATGAGAAGCAATGCAACCGTACCTAATTAAACATATATAGATGAATCATGAAAGAATACTGTTCTGAATAATACGAACACATGCATCGATACTCTTCACATGTGTAACCTTGTTAATCTAGATGAAATGAGAGAGGACGGAGATTGGATCTAACACCTGTTCACGGGTCCAGCACCTGATGGTCACCAGATGCAAGTATACCGAGAAACGCATCAAGATAAGACGATCTAGCAACACGATCAATGGAATCACCTTGCCTGGATCATATCTGGATTAGGACGGTCTCAACGTACCAGCTCGATCAAAATAGGTGCCTGATGAGCCAACGAATGAAGTCGTCGCCGCCGCCGAATATCGTATTGAATTGTTTCTGGACGCCGCAAATGACGGTCACATCTCCTATATATAGGATGGGTATTAATTAACGGGTGAATTTGTTTGAACCCGCTAAGCAGCCTACTACGACGACGTGAGGATGATACACCCGGTTTGGAGGAGTTGTAATTACTCTCAGGGAGTACGGTTCATAATATATATTATAGGTTCATGAACGGTTGACATATTATATTTATTATAGGAAATACTTTCATAAGAGCTAAAATGTTGTACAGGAGGTCGTGTTGATATACTATTATTAGCTTCAAAGTACTTCCCCATCATAAAAGAATGCAACTCTTTTTAAAAGTTGAACAGTTTTAAATTTAACCAATATGAAAAAAATAGAATTTATGATACTAATTAAGTGTTACTCCTTGCCTTCTAAATTGTAAAATGTTTTGGCTTTTCTAAATTTGTGTATATCTAAATGCATAGAAAAAAAATGTGTCTCTAAAAAAGCTAAAATGTTTTTATAGTTTAAAAAGAAGAAAGTATTAGATTAACCATAGAATATATCTTTATAGCTTATTTATTTAGAGTCATGAATGTTGATAATATTTTTTTCTATAAATTTAGTTAAACTTAAGGAAGTTTAACTCAATCTAAATCCAAACTATATACTTTTCAATGGAGGCAGCATATTTTTACATAGAGAGAAATCTAATCCAGCAGAACCATTCATACCCTATTACCTGCCGTGGTGCGTCGCTATATGACATGCTATATGACACAGAGTTTCTTCTTTTTTGGATCTTCTTCTTCTTTGGGTCTTCTACCTCAGCAGCCTGAACATCGCTCCCACAAACCTCGGCGACAACCTCCCCGCACACCACCCACCCCCACCGCACCATCTACCCTCCCCTAATCCCAATCAACGAGTTTGCCAACAACTCCTCACTCCTGTCACTAGCATTGTCCATCCATCCAGTTGTCTCCCCACCATCTGCTTGGTGGTGTCGCCGTTGTCTCGCTCACCACCTTCAAGTAGTATTATCATGGGCCCTTCCCGTTTGAAGCCTGCCAATCATGGAGGTATCTCTTGAAAATTCTTAACCCTAACAACCGTCGTATTCTCCACCACGCGCCTCAGCTCATGACGACCTAGCCATCGGGGGGGGGGGGGGGGGGTCCCGCTCCCTCCTCTTTTGGATTTGACTAGCGTCCTCAAGCCACGCTCGCGCGCCAACTAAGAACCCCCTCCCCCCAACCATCACCCCTACACACACCACACAAACATGGAAAAAAATCAGTCGTCTTGTACCGATGCAGTGTGCAGGCCCCATGCGGATGAGAGACACATGGCCTAGTAATTTATTGCACGGCTCAGCTTTGTGGTCTATTAGATGAGCCCACTAAATCAAAAGATGCACGCTGGATGGATGGACACGTGTTAATATATAATTAGACACGTGTCAACACATGCGGGTAGTATATACATACATGACGGGTAGTCGTATAGACTGACTGCATCCAAATTTTTTCTTACACACCAGTGTGGCTCAGCTCCTATCGCAGTATCACTCTAGCTATGCCCATTACTAGGTATCCGTCCATAACCTGGTTTGATTGCGTCGGATTGAAATAGGGTCTGGAATCATTTTAGGCCGGGAACAAGTGAACTAAAGAGATTCACTTTGTTTTCATTACTAGCCTCAAGAGGTGGAGAATAAATCCGGCTCTTAGAGAATAAAAAAGAGCTAAATTTAAATCGGATCATATAAATCTATCTGAAATCAAACCTCAAATAACTATTTTACTGTGAATCGAATTTAAAATCATACACGAGGCCTAAGACCCAATCCGGCCGAAACGGCTTAGTTTCAACTTAATCGATCAAGGCCTCACGTGTCAGCCTATCACCCTAGCAGTTCACATTCCCCCACCCCCACCCCACGCTCTGCAGCAGCCTCCTTTTGTCTTCGTAGCTGCGTGCGCCGACACCTCGTCGGAATCAGGTGGCGCGGCCTCCCCCCTCAACGCCCGGCGCGCCACGCCGCCACCATGGACCCGAAAGCGGTGCGGAAAAGCCTGGAGCCCACCGTAACCGCCGAGAAAATCACCGGCTCCACCCCTGCGCGGCTCCACTTTTACGACCCCTTCGTCCTCAGCGGCGTCAGCATCGAAGCCGCCGAGCACGGCCGCCTCCTCTGCTCCTTCGTCGTGACACCTCGCCTTGCGGTAAGCCTCGCACTCCCTTCGCTTCCGACCTCGGTTTGAGATGGTGTCAACGGAGTCGGAGTGACTGACGAGACATCAGACATATGTTCCTTGATTGCTTGGTTCGATCTGTGGTGCCCTTGCAGAGTCCCGTAGGGTACCTCCGCAGCGGTGTCACAGCGACGCTCGCCGACCAGCTCGGATCGGCCGTGTTCTTCTGCAGCGGGCTCCCCACCAGCGGGGTCTCCATCGAGATCAGCGTCTCCTTTGTCGACGCGGCTGTAGTCGGGGTGAGACCCACTCTGTCTCTCTCTCGGTTCACATTTCCTGTTGTGTTCGATTATGGTATTATAAAAAAAATAGTTCATGGGGATCGGGATTTATGATGGAACTGGATCGATTTTGCACTTATGCTGCTATCCTGCTAGTGCTAGAGCTAGGCCATTGGGAAATCTTTTTTTCCTGGACAAATGGCATTCACTTTCAGTTTCAGTGATTGCCCTCTGATAATTTGAAGGTTTGTACTTTCTATTAACGATTAGGCTGTGTCGCGGTTCTAGCATGTTTTAGGCGAATGTCAGATTAGCATGTTGTGGTTTGTCTCCTAGAAATTGCAATTGTCCATAATTGGTACAATTCTACTGTTTGCTGTTGTGCGGATTTCTGGCTGTCAGAAACTGTCTCTAAGCTGTGGGTTGGGATCTCAGTGGTACACTCATACTAGTTGTTATGGGCCTATGGCTATAATACCTCAGGGATCTTCTCTGCTATATATTTACTATACTAGATAGTTGTCAATGTGCTGTATCAGTTGGCAGATAAGGAGTAGGACTGTAGGAATGAGCTGGGGATTGGATGCTGAAATTGCTTCCAACTTGATGGAAGTTGTTGGATTTGTGATTTTACTGTTTTCTGGCATCTGAAATAAATTATTAGTATATCTGTTATAGGACAGAGGGTGCATTTTGTGGTAATTAATGATGATACAACTTCAACACTGTAAGTTCTTTGATTTTATTAGGATGTGGTAAAGGTTTCATCTTGTTCTAGACAACTTGATGTATTCATGATAACAAATTTTCAGAACCTATGAAACTGTCTTTAGTTTATTTTCCAACAGGTTATTTAAATAATTAAATCAATTAATTTATCCATCTTTCTTATACTAGAAATCCAAATTTGACGTGATTAAGATATATTCCCAATCTCTGCCAAATAAATGACTCAATGCTGTAGTTTCATACTTTTTATTGGTTGCCAGGCCAGTATCATTAGGTCTAACATTGTTTAATTAGAATAGATAAATACCCATTCTTTTCAGATTCTTCTAGAAGCTTTAGTGTTGCTTTGTGGTCCTCTAGAAAGGCAGAGTGCTTACTCCCTCCGTCCCATTGAAAGTGTCGTTAGAAAACCGTGTCCCCCTCACAAACACGCTTCCCGGGCGACACTCTCAATGGGACGGAGGGAGTACATTTTTATGACTTAACATCAGTAAACATTGTATGAGAACAGCTCAATTGGCAAGATGAAATGGTTATTACTTCTCTGCTTCTTACCTTTTGGCAACTTGCATTAATAGTTATGTTCTTACCTAAAGGACAAATGTGTTGCGTGTGTAAGCAGAAAAGATGGTTACATAAATGAGCCATGTTTGCTCTTTATTCGTTTCGTATTGCTGTTAGTTACCATTGGAGCCTGTTGGATAACATTATTGAACAGTGTAGGATTGTATCACTTTATATGTGGAAAATTTTCTGGTAGGTATAAAAGTCATCTTGGTATTTGATACTGTCGGATGTCACATTGTATATGGACCGATGGTTCTTTGGTTGTTCTACTGGAAGTTAAACAAAAATGAAGCCAGCTTCGGCTAGTGAAAATTGGCAATTTTTCCACCGCCAAGTGCAGCCTTAAAAAAACCACCACTTTAGACATGCAACACTTTAAAATTCCACTTTCTATGTATAGGCATCGAATATTTGCCACTTCTTTACATTATTGTCCATAGCCCCCACTTGTTACTTTGCTAGTCCTCTCTCTGCACTACCCTTGGTGGTGACAAACTGTCAAATTAGTTTTATTTTTCAACTTTTTTATTGTTTCCACACTGCTATGTTTCCTTGCAAAGTTTTTTGACAATACTGTTAAGTTTTCTGGGTTAATTGTCTAGGAGGAAATAGAGGTTGAGGGAAAGCTGTTGCGTGCTGGAAAATCAGTTGGTGTTGTCTCTGTCGATTTCAGGAAGAAAAAGACAGGAAAATTGATGGCACAAGCCCGCCATACCAAGTATCTTGTGGCGTCAAGCAAATTGTGAGGCGCTCCCCTTCTGTTAGCAAGATATCAACATAATTGCGCCCAAACTCTCCATTACTGGTGCCATTATTAATAGGCAGCAACCATACAATTCTTGTGGTACATCTTTTTTGTCAAAAAATTGCTGTATATAGTATATCTATATATGAAATTCAAGTATCAGTGGTGCCTCTGTGATGCATATTGGTCTAGTCATGTTGCTGTATATAATATGTTTCGAAGAAGGCGCTGCTGGGTGGTAACTTTGCACGAAACTTCAGTTCTTGTTGCATTGGTTCAGTCCGCCATCATCTTAGTCTTAGGAGATTCTCTCAGAATTGACCATTGCTGCATCATTATTCTATTATTGGCCTAGAAGATGCATGATATTTAATCTGGGTGCACACATCGGCCTGAGATAGTTGGTGAAAGTAGGCCCAGCTGCCACCACGCTGTGTTTATGTGTGTGTGTACGAGCTCTAGGTCCTTGTGGGCTATCTCGTGTCTATTCAGCTGTTAGTTGACCCCCAATTTGTTATTGACTTATGGTAGGATCCCAAGATGATTTGCAAGGATTGTCCCTTTCCTACCTATGCCTTTGCAGTTTTTGAATTTGGATGCAAGTAAATGGTACGAGCAATGAGACAACAGTGCCCGTTCCTCTGCTGTGAATCTCTGATGAAGCTGTGAGTCGCTAGCCGCAGCGCCAGTGAAAATAGAAAATACAGCATGGCTCGAACAGTCACATTGCCCACTGCCATTAAGCTGATCCTAGGCAGCTGCATTGGACCACTTAATGAAAAGATGATGTTATTCTTCTCCCATTCTTACACGACTTAGCTGTCCGTCGACTGTGATTTGTGAAGTTACCTTGGAAGGACAAAAGGGTTTTTACTTCTGATGACAGGGCAGGAGGTTGGATGTCCCTGTCCGTGGTCTCTTTTCGCCTTTAGTCAGTTTATTAGTGCGAACTAATAACCTTGTCCTTATGTGAGTGGCCCAAATAAAAACACGCATCCTTCCAAGTAAACAGCACAAGCACCTTTCATCCCCACGAATCCCCCCCTCCCCCCACCCCCAAAAAAAATGTCCTGAGAATGCCGTGCAGCTTTATTTCCTTCTTCAGATCCCGAGATATGAATCACAAGACAGCTTCTGGTGACTAATAAATAAAGGGAACAAAAAGAAGAATTTGTAAATGCATTGACCCTTTTTTTTTTTACATTTCTGTTATTGATGAGTTCACAAAACAGGATTAATTTAATTTACATTACTAATGGAGTAGCAGTATAATTTAATTTACTAGTGGCCGTACGTTCGCATAGGAAAGCATGCATGCGATGCAAGCAAGCATGGTTCTTCCTTGCAGAGCTCGCGCTCACCACAGCATTGATCGTGGACGTGGAGGCAAATGCATGGCAACAATTTGTCCCGCGTGGCCGGGAAGAAGGCTTGGTGGCTGTGCTGTGCCAGCATGGTGGCATCGATCAGGTCGCCCTCGCCGTGGCAGCAGCGGCGTGGTGCCGCCTGGCGGCGGCCGCGGAGACGGTCTTGTCGACGACGAAGAGCCTCCTGAAGATGCGCATGAGCAGCACCCACGTCCCGGCGCGGCGGCGGCAGTGCCGGACCGCGCGGGCCCTGGACGAGGGGCGCAGCACGGGCGCGCACCCGCGGGCCGCGGGCTCCGACCCGGCGTCCGACGGCTCCGACTCCGACTCGGACCACAGGTCGCGCGCCGCCCGCAGCCCGCCGGCGCCGCCGCGGCAGGAGCAGGAGCCGCCCCGCGCCAGCTCCTCGTTGAAGTCCTCCCACAGCAGGTCCATCCTGTCCTCCACCTGCTCCTCCGCCGCCGCAGACGCAGCGTCTCCTCCCGCGCCCGGCGGGGGGCCTTGTTGCGCTGCGGCCATGGCGGTGAGTGTGGGCGCTCGGCTCGCCGGTGGCGCAGCGGTGGCGGCGGCGGCGGCGGGAGGAGGAGAGGGAGGGAACCTGCAGGGTGGTGGCGACGACGAGGCGGCGGCCGCGAACCGGGGGAACGGGAGCGCCGCCGCCGCCGGGAGTGGGCCTGCGACGACAGCAGGCGGCTCGGGCGTCGTCGTCGTCGTCGCCGCTGCGGCCGTCGTCGTCGAAGTGGCAGGCCTGGAGGTGAAGTCCATGTCCACTTGCACTCTTTAACAATCGATCGATGTGTAGTGTTGGCGAGCCAGAGATTATAATAAGGTGACGTCGCTGCCGCGGTTAATCAATGCTCTCCTGATTGGTGCCGCGCCTGTCCGCCCCGCCCGCGGCGGCCCTTCCATTCCAGTGCCGGTGTACTGTGTACTACCCCTGGTCCAGTGCCGGGCGTACGAGTACCGACACGCGCGCGGCATATGTGACCCGGATCCACCGGGGGCCGTACGCACGTGTCGCCGCGGTGAGGTGACTGGACCTGGACTGCAGTGGTAGAAGTAGAACAGAAGAATCGGCTGCCCCTCCGAGTTCACCGTGTGCCGCCGGCCACTGACATGTGACGCGCGTACCAGATGCGTAAAGCCGGTGGTGGGGCGCGGGCGCGTGCCGTGGTGGTGGTCTGGTGGACCTGGCGATTTGAGGGGGGGGGGGGGGGGGGGGGATTAGGGATGAAAACGGAACCGAAATATCCCGAACTGAACCGCATCGTTTTCTATATTTAATCCGATCGAATTCGTATTTTCTTGTCCGAGTTTACCGTTTTCGTAGTTCAAATGTAGAAGTAGAAAACGGTTGAGGAGTTTTTCGACCGAGTTCGACCGTTTTCTACTTTTAATCCGAAATATCCTTAATTCAAAATTTATTTTAAACCGAATTTGGTTGTCGGTCATTACTGTCCAGACAAATAGGTAAAGATATGTGTGGAGTACTGATGTCCATGGACCGCATTATATAGGTAGCTAACCCCGTCGCGCCTCCCTGAGTCGTTGAGGTGGGACTAATCACTCGCACGGTGTTGCACGACTGTATCTAGCTTTACGCGGTGCTGTTGTTGCATTGCATGTGACTGGGCTGACCAAAACAGAGAGAGCTAAATGGACTAGTCTTGTTGCTATCCTTTCCGATCTAGTTACGATGACATCTCAAATTTTTCTCTTGTTTTTTTTCTCTTATGAAAGAAATTAAATTGATAAGTGTTCTTTCCTGCGATCCAAATTTGCCACAATGGCACTTGTTAATTGTTATGCATTGTGGGTCTGTATTCCGTATTGATTTTTCGTATAACGTCCGTGTTCGGTATAATTCCGCTCGAATTGGTCCGTTTTCGAAATTCTAGGTATTCCGCAAGTTCGTATTCGTTTTCGTGTCCGGCTTTACCGCTTTCGTTTTCGTTTTCGTATTCAAATGTAAAAGTAGAAAACGGTTGAGAAGTTTTTCGGCCGTTTCTGACCGTTTTCATTCCTAGGGGATACAGGGGATACAGGCCTAGCCGCGAGCCCGCAATGAAGCGGCGAGCGAGGCTAGCTGCCGCGCGCGTGTGCGGGGCGGAGCGGAGCGGAGGATGGCGACGGTAAGGGCGGCGGGTGTGGTGTGACACCTGACGCCTCGGCCTCATGACGCATTTTGGCAGCCAGCTTCGGCCGTCGCTGTGGCGTGATGCCCTAATTTTTTATTTTTTAGCATTTTTTTTGAAAAATATTCACAAATAGTCCTTTTCAGGTTTGATTTCAGTTTATGGACCCTGACCTCGGCGCCATGACTTTTGGCGCCGAGGAAACACGTCTCGGCGCCATGACCATTGGCGCCGAGGTCTTCGGAAAGCGTCAGACGTGGCGGTGACCTGGTGCGGACATGGACGAGGGCTCGGCGCCATAGATCTTGGCGCCAAGCTTGACGCCGTAGATCTTGGCGCCGAGCTCATTGCGCTAGATCCCGGCGTTGAGCTGTGAACCTTTAGATCTCGGATAGTTAATAGAACAAGTACTGTAGTTCCTTGCTATATGCTACAAACGTCGCGTGGTGCAACCGTTAGCACATGCACTTGTTATCCTTGAGACCTGGGTTCAAACCCAGACTACACACTTTGTTTTTGCAGTTTAACAATCTTTTTTGTCCATTTTTTAATCTTTATTGATTATTGAAACCCAAGTCACCTTTATAATAACAATAACGTTGATTTTTCTGCATACCTGAAAATCTGTTTTTGTGCAAATTTCAAATATTGATTTTTTTTATAATGACCATGTCATATTTAATAATATAGGTTAATGTTCTATTAAAATTGTAAGATTAAATATTTATGGTATATAATTAGTATTATTAGGGATGGTGGGAGTATATTATAACTTTAATTTTTATTTTACTTATATGTTGCTACAGTGAAATATCGAGCTCCGTAAATTATAAATAACAATTAAGGAGTGAAATATCGACCTCCGTAAATAATTAACAAAGGGTTGAATATATGTGTCTTATGTTAAAGCAAAGCATCCTGACTAACTATAATAGATGCAAGTTTTTTTAAGTACAAAAGAAACCCAACTATAATAGATGCAAGTTTTTTAAAGTGCAGACTAACTATAATAGATGCAAGTTTTTTTAAGTACAAAAAAAAACCCAACTATAATAGATGCAAGTTTTTTAAAGTGCAAAAAAATGGGTTGGGCTCGGAGCTTGAACCCAAGACCCCTTGGATAACAAGTGCATGTGCTAACCAACTGCTCCAAACGTTGTTTGTTGCATATAGAAAGGAACTACAGTACTTGTTCTATTAACTATCCGAGATCTAAAGTTTAACAGCTCAGCGCCGGGATCTAGGGCAATGAGCTCGGCGCCAAGATCTACGGCGCCAAGCTCGGCGCCAAGATCTATGGCGCCGAGCCCTTGTCCATGTCAGCACCAGGTCACCGCCACGTCTGACGCTTTCCGAAGACCTCGGCGCCAATGGTCATGGCGCTGAGACGTGTTTCCTCGGCGCCAAAAGTCATGGCGCCGAGGTCAGGGTCCATAAACTGAAATCAAACCTGAAAATGACTATTTGTGAATATTTTTCGGAAAAAAGGCTAAAAAAATAAAAAATTAGGGCGTGATGCGGCCTGGACACCCACCCGCTGGTGCTGGTCCATGTCGCCGTCGCGCGGCACTTGCCTGGATTCCTCTGCTTACTTTGCCGCACACGTGTACCGTCCTATTAAAAGTGTCGTTAGAAAACTGTGTCCCTCTCACAAACACGCTTCCCGGACGTCACTCTCAATGAGACGGAGGGAGTATGTGTGTGCGTCAGTGCGTGTTACTTCGCACGCCGCACCGCAGCTAGCGACGACTGACCGCTTGTTTAGTTGCGAGAAATATTTGGATTCTGCACTGTAGCATTTTCGTTGTTATTTGACAAACTTTGTCCAAACATAGACTACCTAGGCTCAAAAGATTCGTCTCGACATGTAGATACTAAAAGTACAATCAATTATTATTTTTACTTATATTTAATGCTCCATGCATACAGCTAAAGATTGATGTGACGAGAAATCTACAAATATTTAGGGGAAGTCGGGAAACTAAACAAGACCCGAGGGAACCGCCGGCCGTGAGGTGTGTGTGTCAGCCTGTCAGGTGTCAGGTCAGGCGAGGTGTGGATGGTGCGAGGGACGACGCCCGCCGAAGAGGTCTTGACGAATGGCGACGACTGACATGACCGGACCCGGACCGGAAGTCCCACGGCGTGCGACGTTGCCGTTGCCGTTGCAGAGGTACCGTGCGGGCTTCGTCTCAAGTGGTTTAGTGGTACCGCAATTCCTCTGAATTTTTTCCCTACCGAAAAGCAAGAAGGAGAGCGTGCTGGTGAATGTGGTGATGCACACGGCTGTCGGCTCGTGAATGGTGATGCTCTGCGGGTTTGTTTGGCAGAGTTGTGCTCCCTGATTCTCTAGTTGTGTTTTCAGATTCTCTGGTAAAGTGATTCTGTGGCTGAAAGTAAATTCTTTTTGTTTCTTTATACTAAACTCTTAAAATCAGGATAGAGAATCACTTTACAGAATTAGGTGAAACTACTTTTTCCAGCTCTCAGCCTCCTAGTTTATTTCAGAGAATCACTTCACAGAATCAGCAAAGAATCACTTCTCACTGGAAAAATATATTTAGCAGCTAGAAAATGAATGATTTTGTGTGAGAATCCGCTTCCTAGAGCTCCGACAAACACCCTCTACACCTCCTTTACCGCTCCGCCTCCACGAGCAGCTCGGACTCGGAGCAAACCGGGCCGCGCCCAGCGGAAAGCGTCCACGGCCGAATACGGCTTTACGGCCCCGGCACTCCTGTCCTGCCACTGGGCCAGGGTGGCTACCTCGTGGTCTCGCGCTACATGTCCGCTCACTTGGGCCGCCAGCCGTCCCCGTGTGGCCCCGCCCCGCCTCGGCGGCCTTGGGTTGGGCCTGGCCGGCCGCCCATCCCCACAAGCCCTCCTCAATGCGAGAGCGTGCGCAACCGAGTCACGCACTCACGCGGTCACGCAATTCTCTGAATTTAGCCGCACACAAACGCAGAGGTAGCAGAATCCAGGAAACAATATACGCTTGAGCTACTCTACCAGCTACTCTAACGATTTTAACCTGGACAAATCAACCGTAAAATAATGTTTTTGTCTTAAAAATATCAGTCGTACAGTACTAATTAGTCAACATAACTTTAAAATCAGTCGTACTAATTAGCCAACGTGGCTTTAGTTCAGAGGCGAGTGACACCTTGAATCACTTGCTTGGTCAATCTGGTCGAGCAATCGATCACGCCGAGAAGTAAAGGAACGTCTAGGCATCAGAATTCACAAATCACATGGGCCTGACTTGCTTGGTGAACCTCGTGTGTCTTCCCTCTCTGCCCTCTCATGTCTCATCTCTAGGGCAACAGTAGCAGATGCTGCATTCGTATCCAAAATTCAGTTGTTATCCTAGAGTTTCTCATACCAAGTGGGAAAGACTGATGGCTTTGGTTGGCCATCATGCAAGTGGGAAGCAATTGAGAATGAAGCACTTATTGTACCCTCGATGTAATATTAAAGATCCAGGACACATCAAAGCAAGCACAGCACATCTAAAGAGGTGAATCACATCACACATCATCGCTGCGAGGCAGTGCTACTGCTACTATCTCAACACCAGGAGGTCCGCGGAAAGCACTTCGGCAGAACATAATGCACAAAAATCAGGCGCCGCTAGGCGGGGCACCAAGTCTTTATAGTAGTACTACTAGGGTTAAGGGAGGTCGGTGGAGTGGATGGTAGAAGAACTACGACTGCACGCGCATCCTCTTTACGTCGTTCTCTGGTACATTCGCGTCAGCGCCATTGCCTGCTTTGGGAACCTGAAGATCGATCAACACAGGAAAATTCAGCAACGATACCCAAATCGATACGTGGGTGCTGTAGAAATAAAGCTTTTCTTGCGTGTAACTAATGCTGCAGTTTCAGCAATTTGCTTCAGATTAAACGTGGGTGAACCGAACTCACATTTTCATCAGGAACTATGGCGTATCTTTCAGATGGAGATACCCAAACTTTGGCTGCAAAAAGACAGAGGCACGTCAATGGCCTATCTTGCAAGAGCACCTGCTGCTACTAGAGTTACAATGAAAACAAACCTGCGAATGGGGCTGCTGCTGATGACTCCAACTTCTTGCAGCCAGAACCGTCAGTGCTTACGGCATCAATCAGCACAGGTGTATTCCTTCAGGATGATATGAGTCGGATAAGTTGTCAGATCAGAAGTGTAAGTAGCAGAGACTAGCATAAACAAGTGTTTTACAAGGGAGAAGACATTGTGCTCGTGCACTAGATAAGAACAACCTGTCCACTATTTCACCATTGCCGAGCTGGCCGCTAGTACCCCTTCCCCAGGAGAAAACATTTTTCTTCTCGGAAAGGGCGAGTGTATGCCTCCATCCGCATGCAACTTGGGAAATTTTCTGTGGTAACCACAGTAATAAGCAAGTTGGCAATCATCATTTAAATGAATCAATTAAGAGTGAGACCATCATTTTTGGGGCTATAACTTTTTGGTTCATGTAGTACAAGGACCATTTGTTTGAGGAAAAAAAAAGTCAGTATTATGCAGTAGCCCTCTCACAAATACACCGTACCTGATCCTCTGGAAAATGAACTTGTACTGGGGAGCAGTGATCATCATTGTTGCCAACTCCAACTTGTCCAAACTGCAGGCTCAAAATAGGAGAAACATTAAGTGTAAAAAATGGTAGAAAAAACCTACATGGGCAAGCGAAAATAGAATACAATAGAGATGTAATGAAAGCAAAGCTCTGCATGAAAGTCACCATGGGCCTAGATTGTACATAGTTTTACGTTGTGCCCAAAGTAACCACATGTAGAGACAAGATGTGTCCCTCTCCTGGAGAAGAATGGTGATTTTGCAAGTAAGCAATCATGTTCATAGGAACAATAACAGTGTTTATCTGAACTCAATTTCCCAAGGTGACCAAAGAAAAGGTCCATCTTGTCTCTGTTGTGTAAAGAAACTTCTCAACCACCATGCCGAGTCTCACTATGCCTAAGCAACTATACATGTGCATACAAAAAGAGTGTATTTATCCACACAAGAGATTCATTGCTCAATGTTTTCCTTTTTTTATTCATCGATAAAAAGTCCATGAAAGAATTTTGCATGTGCAGTTTGAATCAGACACCAATAATTGGTACCAAAGCAAGTAGAGAGGCACAAAGATGATAACGACCTTGTTCCATCCCCATCCGTAAAGCTTTCCCTCTGATGTAAGTGCCATCGTATGCCTCCAACCGCCTGAAATCTAAATGAGCAGAACTTGTGTATGTAAATCTTCTACTCCAAAGCTGAAATAGTCAAATAGTAATAAAGACTTGAGGACAAACTAATTTATTCCGACAGGGACATTTTGTCTGGGACTCTAGGCTAAGTACCATAAGATATGTTCCCATTTGTTTGGGAATTTCCTCAAATTTTAATGTAATTTGACTATATATACCAATATGTAAAAAGTAGATTCTTCAAGCCATCAGTCTAAGGTATGACATATGTCTATTTTCTACCTGTGCATGGAAGTATGGAACCATCGCCTTTCTAAATCCCAGCAAAGTGAAAAATGAAATTCTTGATTGTATTAATCCTTCATGAAACCATGTCATGGAATGTTTCTAGAAGGCATTACCTGGGATATAGTGCTGTCTTTCAAAGCTTCTAGTTTATGTGGAACTAAATGATCTTCAAAATCACCATGCCCCAGTTGACCATATTTGCTCCAACCATAAGTGTACAGATTACCAGAGTCAGAAACAGTGATTGTATGGCGCCATCCACATGCCACAAGCACCATCTTCTCACCCTACAGAAGGGCAAAACATAAGAATTACAGAAACCAGGAACAACAGGACAAACAGAAATAACAGTGAAAAATAACTATATATGGGAAGAGGACCAAAATGGCCATATCTTTGTGACAATTCCGTTAACTTAAGATAAAGCTGCAGGGAAAACTTAATCTTATTTCACATCTCATTACTGTAAGTTATTATTAATTAGTAATTACTAAAACTTACTAATTAGTAATTACTAGAGTAAGGAACTCCCTTTTCACCTACAACTGAACCATAAATCAAAATTTTAAACTCTGATGTGTGCTTGGATGATGGCAGACCAGTGCTAGTGCTTTACTTTGTCAGGACTAGAAAAGGTAAAGTGGATGCACTCCATGCTTATGATTTCAAAGAAAATCACCCGCATAATGTTTAGACAATAACAGAGAGTTCTGCAATAAGCTGAAAGAATTTATGCATTTGATGGTTTCTATCAGGGCAAAAAAGATTGACCCCCAAGTAGGGGTGGTAATGGATCAGGACCCTTATTTCTCCTTCACAATTCAACTTAACCCTTTTCAGTTTTAGTTCAAAATCATATAGTATTATAGCTCGATCCTTAAATTTGCTAGGCTAAATTATAGGGCCCTTTACCACCCCTACCCCCAAGGCCCCAACATTGTTTTTAATTGAGGGATGTTTCAAGATGACAACATCCAGCGTGGTTTTGACTCCTGCTTTTCCTTGTTGCGTAGATGTTCTGGAAAGAAAGGTACACGAGGACGTTTGGCGGCTCAAGCGCCTCGCCTGCAGAACTAATGCAACTGATCGTCGACAAAGCGAATGTTTGGCTAATGGCTGGTTTCAAACAGCTTAGGTCGCTGATGGTTCTCTTATGAGTACACCTGATTGTGGCTCAGCGCTAGGGTCTTGTTCGGAAAGGTCGCAAATGTGCTATGTGTAATATAAACCGCTGTAAACGCTGATGTGTGCCATTATCTCGGTAATCTGGTGATTACCGTTTTGGACTTTTGAGCGTGTATTTCACTCTACTTCTTAATGAAAAACATGCCACAGCAGTAAGTCACAGCTAAACATATGTCCAGCTGACATGTCTCAGAGATCAAGTAAGGAATAAGGAGTGCATTTTGATTTTGTAACATGTAATCAATTTTCATCAAGTGATTTAGGTGTTAGTAGACGTTCAGTTGCTTGGATCTGTTGATTTTTAACTGGAAAAAACAGGCTGAGCCAAATTAGATAATTTACCTCCACAGAAGATACTTTTTCAGGAAGCAAACGATCATTACGGTCACCAAGACCTAAGTTTCCATATCGACCCCAACCCCATCCATAGAGGTCACCATCTTCAGTTACTGCAGCAGTATGTTCGGCACCAGCAGCAATCATTTTCACAAAAACACCCTACAAACATAGGACCATTAGCACTAAAGTGCATTGCACAGGACAATGACAAATAGTGATAGTTCTGCTCCAGAAGGAACAAGGTGGAATGGGTGAGGCCCAATGTTCACATCACCATAACTGAGGTACATAATGACAGCACATACATGATGTATCTCATGATTATAGCAGTTTAGGTAATATATTGCTGTGGACCAAATCAAAGTACTTAGATATGAATCCAACACTCCAACTCAATAGCAGTGATTTGCAATTTTACACACATGTTCTACGCATAGCGTGTTGCATTGAACAAGTGTCGAAGTGCAAAATGGTAGTCCTAAGACTTTCCTAGCATGATCCAGATCACTCTGTATGAAGATTTCGTTGTCCCATTTGTTACCTCAAAGGCCTGAATCTTTTGTGGAAGCAGCGAGTCTTCAGTGGTTCCAAGGCCTAGCTGTCCGTTTTGGTTACGGCCCCAACTACGATACGATTAAAGGAATAGGGATCAGATAATAAAACAGTTATGCGAAAAACTCAAATAGACCAACAGGATACAATGACGTGAAACTTGATAAAACTGATTAGCAAAAAAAAAAAAAAAATCCCTGAATAGGCTTCATCCCTAACCTTAGTACACTCCCAATAAGTTTTTTCATGAATAGATTAACAGAATACAATGAATAGGCTTAGTATATACTCGCAACAAGTTACAACTGTGGTGGTGGGTAGCTCGCTCACCTCTGCACTTGTCCAGCCATGGTGACGGCAAGACAATGGCTGTCCCCGCAGGCAATCTGCTTGATCTTGAGCCCCTGCAGCGCCTTGACCGGCTGGGGCGTGAAGACGTCGCTGGAGTTGCCATGCCCCAGCCTCCCGAAGTCTCCCCAGCCCCAGCTGTAGACCTGCTGCTCGTCCTCGGAGTAGGCGGTGGTGTGGTCGGCGCCGCAGATGACGGACGTGATCCCGGGCGCGTCGAAGGCGCTGAGCACGGTGGGCACGAGCCGGTCCTCCGCGTCGCCGTGGCCGAGCTGCCCGTCCTCGCCCCTGCCCCACGAGCACAGGACATTGCCCGCTGGCAAGCAGACACAAAGCAAAAGGAAAAGAAGAGCAGGGGCCGCAGCCACTTGGCTCGTCAGCGAAAAGCGCGAGCAAACAACGAGTGACAATCGTGCGTGCTCTGCTCGACGGAATGCGTGGCTTACTGAGCAGCGCGACGGAGTGGCTGGCGCCGGCGGAGACGAGCACGACAGTCTGCGGCGGCGAGTCGGGGGCGGCCATGACCGAGTCCATCTCTTCTTCCACCGGGCGGCGGGCCGCGGCGTCCAGTCAGTCCAGTCCAGCGACCACCACGACCACCACCACACCCACACCACACCAAGCGCGAGGAACGGGAACGGGAGCTGGCGACGGCCGCCAATCCAACAATCGCGACGGCGAGCGGGAAGCGGATGCGGAGTGGGGTGCGCGACCGGGACGCGGGGGATTTAAGCAGGGGAGTGGGAGACGGGCGGCCGCGATGGGATGGGCGACCTGCCGTATTAATGGCTCGCGCGTACAAGCCCCACCGGCCCACCCCCATGGCCATGTGACGAGACGAGACGAGACGCACGCGAATGCCGCCGGCTAGCAAAGCACTGGCGCGCTTGCCCCAGCCAGTGGGTTAAGCTCGCTGATTATTATTGGCGCGTCATTAAGGAGGAGCGGGAGAGGTGGACGACGACGGCGACGGGCCCTCCCGTCTTCAAATAAGCACCCGTGCTCGGTCGCGGCGGCCAGGGCGCGCCCGCTGAGTCGTGGGGCCGTGTGTCCCCGCGGGGCCCGTTGTCATTGGGCGGGTGACGCGACGCGAGGGGTCCTCGGCGTCTGGAGGCGTGGACAGGAGGAGGCCTGGAGGGCCACTCGTTTTGCTCCCGGAGCGAAGAGACCAGAGCGCGCAACGTCGCCTTCGCCAACTTATCTGAGTTTTTAATTCGGCTCGTCTCGTCTCTCCGGCTATGCAGTCGTCTCTCCCGCTGGCCGCTATGCAGAGATCTTGTATCGGCTCGATATGGATATATTGATATATTTTTTTCTAAATAAACTAAAGGTATAGTGATATATTAAAGTATCTAATACGGATAGGTGATACGAAGTCATATTAAAGTATCAGGGTAATTTAGCTCTCCGACCTCCAGCATCGTTGCATTGCAGTTGCAGCACCCAACCAGAATTTGAGCGGGACAAAGAGATACAAACCGATATGTAAGGGCTCGTTCGGTTAGACCATTTGTTTATTCAAATTAAGCTTGAGTTCCGGTTGGTTTTTTTTTTCTGGACACTCATTCCTCGGGTAAACGAATGTGGCCTAAATAATATTTTTTAAAAAAAACAAATCAGTCATTTTAAATTATTAATCGGCTTATAAGTCTTTATAAGTTTTGCCGAACAAAGTCTGGTAGTTTGTACTCGCTCGCTACTCAGGCAGCAAGGCAGGACCTGGATCTCTCCACCTCGCTAATCATGGATGACGATGCGTTGAACCAGGAGAGTGTTATATTGATCAATTTGTTTGTTCCTACTAACTCAGGCAGGACCTCATTCTGAACTACCAGTATTGATCAATTTGTTCCATTTGCATGCCATCGTATTCGTATCATCACGTGCTGCAAATAAAAACCATGGACCGAATTGTGCAAGTGGACGTACTGGCGCTACTGCCAGAGGTCCGTTACGCCCGCCGTGGTCCTTGCCTCCCGTCGTTTTTCCAACTCCAATCCCGTGGCTTCCTAGTCAAGACATGACTTTTCTTTGGCCAATTTGACAAGTTCTACATGGCCTTGTTTAGATGCCCTTATTTCCCAAAATTTTCCATCACATCAATGTTCGGACGTATGCATAGAGCATTAAATGTAGGTAAAAAAAATAACTAATTGTACTTTTAGTATGTACATGTCGAGACGAATCTTTTGAGTCTACGTGGTCCATATTTGGACAAAGTTTGTCAAATAACAACGAAAGTGCTACAGTGTTTCATTTTGCAAAATGAATGCATCTAAACAAGGCCATATATTGCTCCCTGTCGATCCGTATATAAAACGGCCGTCTGTGATCTGCGAGAGAAAGTGTGATCTATGAGAGAAAGTGTGATGAGCAAAACTAAATCTATATTCGTAGTAAAGTTTCGCATAAAATTAAGAAAATAACATGTGGGACAAGATGTTAAGAAATGTGACACGTTATAGTTATGGTAGTGAACCAAATAGCTATAAAAAAAATAAGACACGAGTAACCTTTAGCGTGGCAAGGTTTGGTAACAAACCCGACAAACCTTTAGTTACAACCAAAAAATTTTTTTTTTAATAAGATGACTAGGTGAGTGTCTGTGCGTTGCAACGGGAAATAATTTCATAATCAAAAAACAATCATGTATTTATAGGTACGTCTACGTGTGATGCTATCAAAAAAACAACTCAACAAGACCAAATTTGCAGGACATAATTTGAACCTTATAGAAGTAATATATAGAAGTTAGGAGCTGTTTGGTTCGTATAATGGTAATGCAAATGAAAACAAAATCGGATCACAACGTATTTATTATCGTAATAGCGATACCTCGCTTTGTTTGGTTTTTTTTTACAACAGACAAATTTTATTAGCAGCAAGATGCTGAAGTTATTTGTACATCTCGGATGCATACATCGTCAAGTGCTAGCAGAATCGGGCACTGAGAGACATGAAGAGAGGAAGAACAATTCCTCCGTAGGTTTCCTGAAATAAACTGGCAAATAGCCTGAGCAGCTAATGAATGGGTTGTAGTATTTGCAGTCCTATGAACCTTCTGAATAGGCTTAGCGCATGTTGCCAAGCTGTTGATGTAAACCTATGTGAACGGCTTGATTTTCCAGTCCGGCGGGTGGTCAGTGTTATCCTGATTAAGAAATAGCACCAGCTGTTGGCAGTCGGACAAAATAGTAACATCCTGCAAACCAAATGCCTGGATAATAGAGCTCGCCGTGGCCACCGTCGCTGCCTCTGCCATCAGGACCGAAGAGATTTGGGAGGTCCGTGCTTTGATGAAGATTTTCATTGTTGGCTGCACCTGTACATTAATAAGAAATATACCTATTCCAGCTGGCCTCAGGAAAGGAGTTTGCTGATCCGGCGCAGTCGAGGCATCTACGTAGCACCGGGTACCTGGTAGAGCACAAGGGAGAGATACCGACAATCTTGCAATATTTGAGATATGAGAAATATTTTGCAGAGGCTGAGAAGGATCCTGGAAGAAGTGATCGTTAGTTCCGGCTTTGTCGTCTGGTTGTATGTCTGTGCAGCATGGTTCACCTGTTGGGGAGTCCAGTCCGTCTGTTGAATCTTTCATCATTCCTTGCCCTCTAGAGGTACCAAAGAGTTATAAAAATTTTGCAGAAAAGTTCGTTAGTTGTATTATCATTAATCATAACGGACAGAATATCTTGGACCCCATCATTTTCATTTGGAAGTTCATCTGTTCGTAGAGGAGGGTCGGAACTGAACCATACTAATCTAGGAAGGTTACAGTGAAAAAACAAATGGGCATCATTCTCAGGTAAGCCACAGGAAACACAATTTTTATCAATGTTATTCGAATACCTGGCTACTCGCTCCCCTGTCGTTATAGCTCTTCTGATGAGTCTCCAAGCAAAGACCTTTATGAGAGGTGGCATCGTTGTAGTTTTCCACACCCGTTGCAGGATTGTTGCGCCCTGTGGACTTATACTCCTGGAGCCTACATTTGGAAGGGAGACCACCTGCTGCATAGTTAGATGATTATATATGGCTTTGGAGGTGCAGATACCATTCTTTGCTGACTTCCATCTAAGGATGTCTTTTGTTGGGTAGGTTTGGCAGGTAGGCACTATTTTGGCACTTAAGATATCTTGAGTGGCTTGATTATCAAAAATGGAAGAAATAAAGGTTGATGCCATGCTTGTTGGTTATTTTGCCATAGATCAGCAACAGTTGAAGGAAGGGGAGACTGAGTAACTGGCAGAAGTAAGTGATCATGTATATTTTTCCAGGTTGTGCACCACGGAGTTGACCAAATGGAGCTATTGCCTGCATGGATTTGGATTATGGAGTTGGCTGCTAGCTCCTCCTTGACCTGCATTACTGAAGACCAGAAAATGGATTTTGGCCCTGAACATCCTGCATTCCAGAAGCTATCAGATCACCGAGCCGAGACGTTTGAACAGGGCGACAACAACGTAATCCAAAAAGTCTCCGGGAGGGGCGGTATTAGTGATGAGCAGGACGTCATCTGATTACATGCTACCTAATAACGGGTCGAGCCCAACCAAGCAGCTCTATCAGCATCGGGTTCCTCCGGTAATATGATTGTGTTACATTTAGCTCAACCAAACGCCATCTTAGAGATAATTACAAAGGTATTGCTATGTGTAGGGTATATTCTGAACCTTATTATGTTATATACAGCCTTCATAACATTTGGCAACATAAAATGTCAAATCCAACTCAGTTCGTTAAGCACAGGGGCCATACCACTATACAGGTGGGTGTGCACTCCAGGAAAAATTATAACACCTCAGCTTAACAGTGCAAGCGTGGATAGAAAACCAAAAATTAAAAGATATACTATCCATCCACGAAGATACTATTACTATTTTGTGATATGCTAGAACAAAATTATATGGGAGAACTACTGACGAGAAAACTAAAAGCTGAGTAGATTGCTTCCAGAACCAAATAGATAAGGATCTTTGTCCTCCAGAAGGCACATACTTGGCATTTCAATGGACTTTGACTGAAGACCAGTAAAACACTGCACTGATCTGTCAGCTGCAGCTGACACTTCCTCTATGAATAAATTGCAGACACCAATGCAGCAGCCAATGGCTCTGCATAGGTGATGTAGGAGCTTATTAATCTTGCACTATTTTTCCCTACAACAAGGATTTATCTTAACAACTTTTTAGTTAACTTATATAAAAGGTTTAGAGAATGAGTAGTGGTATAATAAAATGCATCTCTTAACTAAAAAATAGCAGCTAGCTACCTGTTAAATAAAACAAAAGAAAAGAAAAATGTTGTTAAAGAAGTCGAAGTACGTTGACCTTGAGGAAGCATTGATCTATCCAAAAACCCAAAATTGGTCAGTAGATCGAGTGCGTGCTTGCGGGACGACAACAGTATGTTATATTAATTATTTTCAAGGGGGCGATAAAACACCACTTATAAATCTAAGTCTTCATGGAGATCATAATTAAATCGATGTCCCAAGTGTGGCCGCGGAGGATATGCTCCAGGTCCCAAGCCGACAACCGACCGATGACGCCTAGGTGGATCACATCCCAGGTGCAGCCGGCGGAGGACAACCGTCGTGCCCTTGCTATGCGAGGTTGCCGAGGACGTCCAACTAATGACGGAGGCCGCGAGCGATGCTCCAGGTTTTCCAAGCCAACGATGTCTGAAAGGATCAAGATGCCCAAGAGGGGGGGTGAATTCGGCTTTTCTAAAACTTCTTGCAAGAATTAAAACCTATCAAGCCCCAATTAACCCCCTAGTGCCTAGAAGTGTGTTTGACTAGAATCAACCGCACAAAAGACTATCGCTAAACCATTTCTACTCTAGCATGGCAATTCAACTTATGAAAGAACAACAAGTAAATGCGGAATTGAATTGCTCAAAGGTAAATGCGTAGTAAAGAGAGTAGAGATGACACGACGATCTTTTTTCCGAGGTATCGAGGTGTCGGCACACCCCCCTAGTCCTCGTTGGAGCACCCGCGCAAGGGTATCGCTCCCCCTTGATCCGCGCAAGGATCAAGTGCTCACTACGAGCTGATTCTTTGCCACTCCGGCCCGGTGAATCGCTCGCTACCGGTCACAACTTGACTTGGGTCATCCACAAAGCCTCTGGATGATCATCAAGCTCTTCGATCACCACCAAGCCGTCTAGGTGATGCCGATCACCAAGAGTAACAAGCTAGAACTCTCACTTGACCAAGACAAGGCCAAAGAGATGGATGGATGCACACTTGCTACTCAATTCTCACTAGGAGGTGTCTAATTCTCTCAATTAGCAACTCTCTCAACCTCACTAGGGCTCTTGCACTTTCTCACACTCACAATGTGTCTCTCAGCAGATGGAAGTGGCAAGAACACTCTAATGGATGAAGAGAAGGAGTATAAATACTCCCCCAACCGGTCATCCAAAACAACACCAAACTGGTGCTTCTGCGGGGGCATCGGACGCTCCGATGCAGGGCATCGGACGCGCCGATGACCTCAACCAACGGTCGACTGTACCATCTTGTCAGACATGTTAAAGGAGCATCGGACGCTGGGCAGCGTCCGATGCCTCCACATCGGACGCGTCCGATGTGGATTTACACTCTCTGGAACCTCTCTGGATGGCCATCGGACGCTGGCCCTCAGCCTCCGATGCCAGCGTCCGATGTGCCCCTCATGGCACCAACAGTGGCACAGGCGCGTTCGATGTGACAACATCGGAGCGTCCGATGCCACCTGGCCAGCACACTCAAGTCTAAGTGACATCGGACGCGCGTCCGATGCCACTAAGGCCAGCGTCCGATGCCCAAAACAGGGCCGAAACGACTTCGGATCGCGACGCTGCCTTAACGACTTTTCATCCTTGCGACATAAGGGCTCCCTCAAAGCTACCTAGGGCTATGAAATAACAAGTGTGTACCACACCTACCTCAATAGACTCATCTAGGTCAAGCTACTGATTCACGCTCCCCTTTATAGTACGACCAAAGGAAAAACAAAGACCTAAGACTACCTAAGTGTCCTCTAACACCATATGACACTTAGCCTAGTCTACCACCGTCTTCGTCGTCCGTCCTTTGAAAACCGAAACGATATCCATCGCCAGGGGACATGAACTCCATATGCCCGTATCGTCGCCATTACTGTGACCTAACTCAATCTTGTTTCTGCAAAATACACGTTAGTCACAGTAATCTTGTGTTTCATCCAATCACCGAAACCCACTAGGGGCCAAGATGCGTTCAACGTCTAGGTGGGTCATGTCTCAGCCCAGGCGCGGTCGACGGAGGACTGTCGACGAGCCCTCGTCGTGCGCGGTGTGTTTGTCCTCTACCGCTGCCGCTGATCACTCATGGGTGGTCGCGCCCTGTGCCGTCGTCCTCTGTGGTCGCCCCGATGCACCCTCTGGCAGTGGTCGTGCCTTGTGCCGCCGGCCACTGCGGTCGCAACCGGTTATTTTTAGGAGGCCGGAGGATGAGGATTTAGGAGAGTGGAGTAGTTGGTGCCGTGATTTTGGGATGTCGAGCAGGATTTCTTTTCTACGAGAGTTTCACCACAGCCGGGTGAGATATTTGTGTGGGGGAGGCTTCACCACGTCGGGTAGGCGGGGGTCCTCTCCGTATTTTTTAGTTGTAGAGATATAGAAACCTGGTACAGAGTATCCATATAGGTTTTGGATGGTACGTATATTCACGTCTCTCACCAAACCATCCTTCATGCTCTTGATCTACGATTAATCTTGGAGAGCAAAATTTCACTTCCACTACAGGAAACCTAGGCTTTGCCGAGTGCCTGAGGCTTTGCCGAGTGCCAAATTTCGGGCACTGGGCAAAGAGCCTCTTTGCCCAGTGCCGGCCACGTGGCACTCGGCAAAGCGCAAACACAAGGTAAAGGATGCTCGGCAAAGAAAGGCACTAGGCAAAGAGCTCTTTGCCGAGTGCCAGCCTGTAGGCACTCGGCAAAGAGCCCCTCTTTGCCGAGTGCTAGCCACGTGGCACTCGGCAAAGCATGGGTCTTTGCCGAGTGCCGTCAGGCTGGCACTCGGCAAAGAGCTCTTTGCTTAGTGTTTTTTTTACACTCGGCAAAGCCAGTTTTTAAATTACATTTTGAAGCAGTAAATTAATCCAAATGAAAAAGTTTTTAACTACAAAGATGGTTATCTTATCAAGATGAATAATTTTTGTTTTGGTGATTTCTTCATTTGACAAACTTAAAATAAATTCGTTCACAAATCTTATATATCTCTCCGGTAGTTTATAAAACTACAAGAGTGATATATAATGTTTGTGAATAATATTAGAACCACAATGTCGAATGCACAAATGGTCAAACAACCGAAATAAACTTTGTAGATCTTGACAAGTTATGAAAGTTTGTAGTTGACAACTTTTTAATCTGAAGTCATCTAGTTATGCAAAACTGCGTTCGAATTTGAAAAATTTAAAATTCGAATTTTTTAAAATACCTCGGATGGAGAAATGACCAAAATGAAAGTTTTAGATCCCGAAAAGTTATGAAACTTTGGTGTTGACAACCTTTTCATTTGAAATCATCTTGTCAACGAAAACTATATTTCAAATTATCAAATTTGAAATTCAAATTTTTATAAACGACCTCAGATAGAAAAACTACCAAAATAAAAGTTGTAGATCTCAAAAAGTTAAAAAACTTTGTAGTTGACAACTTTTTGATTTGAATTCGTATAGGTCCTCAAATAAGCAAGTTACACTCGGTTTAGTATAATATATAGGTAACCGAAACGAAGATGGAACATATATGTGTCTAGTGCAGTGGTAGAGGAGGCTTCGCGCAAACGAGAGGTCGTGAGTTCGAATCCTGCTCACTGCGTGAGGGAAAATTGCGTGAAAAATACCAGGACTTGCGATTTCAAAGGAAACGAGTGGGCGCTACCTAGTGGCCTCCCCTCCCCCGATTTAATAAAAGTTTTTCTCTATTTTTTGGATTTTTTTTTGTTTTTTCTTTGTCGAGTGCCAAATATGTCAGCACTCGACAAAGCCTTCGCCGAGTGTCCCTGCTCACTGCGTGAGGGAAAATTGCGTGAAAAATACTAGGACTTGCGATTTCAAAGGAAACGAGTGGGCGCTACCTAGTGGCCCCCCTCCCCCGATTTAATAAAAGTTTTTCTCTATTTTTTTGGATTTTTTTGTTTTTTCTTTGTCGAGTGCCAAATATGTCAGCACTCGACAAAGCCTTCGACGAGTGTCCGATATTTAGCACTCGGCAAAGAGCCCTTTGCCGATATTTTCTTTGCCTAGTGCTCTTTGCCGAGTGCGGCACTCGGCGAAGCCTTCTGTCGGTGGTACAAAAAAGGGTACCCCCAATCAACGCAAACACCCGAACGCTCCGTCTCCGTCTCGCCCGAGCCCTCCCAGCCAGGCCTGGGGCGAACGCTCTATCGCCGTCTCGCCCGAGCCCTCCCAGCAAGGCCTCGGGCGAAAGCTCTATCTCCGTCTCGCCCGAGCCCTCCCAGCCAGGCCTCGGGCGAACGCTCTGTCTCCGTCTCGCCCGAGCCCTCCCAGCGAGGCCTCGGGCGAGCACGATCGCTCTCCGTCTCGCTCGAGCCCTCCAGACCTCGGGCAAGCGTGCCCCCACACCTCGAGCCTTAACACACGGACCTCGAGCTGCACAGACAGCCGTACCAGCCCATACCACGCATTTAATGCCTTCACCTACTCCGGTCATGTCCACAAGTGCACAGCATATACCACAGTAACTCGGTGTAAAGGTCAAGTCTCGTTTTCACCACAAGCATGGGCAAAAGGGCACCAGTACAGCACTGTTCGGCCATGCCAGGCACTGTAACCCCTCGAGGCCGACTACGCGCTCCTCGAGCCCTGCATTGTAACACCTCGAGGCCGGCTACGCGCTCCTCGAGCCCTGCACTGTCACACCTCAAGGCCGGCTCCGCGCTCCTCGAGCCCCCGTGGCACCACCTCGAAGCCGGCTCCGCGCCCTTCGAGCCCTAACTACTTTTGTGCTATTGGAGGACAGGTACCCCAAGACCCAGAGGGACATCACCGCGTACTGTACATTCCGGATGGGTGCTGTACGGCTCCCGCCTTGTCGCGCCACCACGTCCGCGCCCAGGATGGAAGCCACGACCCAAGGACGCCTCAACAGCGACGATCACATCGGCTCCAGTGGCCCCGACAAGACAGGGTTCCTGCCCTTCTCCGTATGGGGCACCATACGCCCCGACACCTGTAATTCCTTTATATAATCCTGGCCTCCCCTTGCTCTATAAAAGGGGACGCTAGGGCCCTCATTCAGGGGGACGAACAGACAACACACGAGTCCACACACCAGCACGAGTCCGGACTCCGGTCCATGCTCACTGAGCTTGTATTCTCCTCTGTACAAGCACTTAGGTGCAAGTAATACAAGAACATCCCCCCGCTGGACGTAGGGCCTTCTTTGCCCGAACCAGGATAAATCCTTGTGTCCTCTTGCATCACCATCCAGGAAGAGAAGCACGCGATCATATCACTCGTTGGTGTGATACCCCCGGGTACGAAACACCGACAGTTGGCGCGCCAGGTATGGGAGTTCGCGTGTCCGAGCCGATTTCTCGTTGATTCCTGGATGGCTTCATCCCCTCTTCCGTTCTCGGCTGGTGCCGTCGTCTGGTTCGGGAGCCTCGAGTTCCTGGCCACAGGCAACGACAACGAGCTGACTCTGCTCTCCACGGAGGGTCTGAGCGGAGTGCGTGTCACGCCACCCCGCGCGGGGGGCGTGACGCGTTGCCCGCACCACCACACGTTGTAACACCTCTGGTGTTTAACTGTAATTAACCTGACATGTCATCATCATTAGTCATTAATCATTCTTGTCTTGCATTTATGTTTGCCTAGTACTTGTGTAGCAATCTCTTTTCAAAACCCTAAAAGCCCTAACCTTCCTATAAGGGCAAAAATGGTAATTTCACCTCTGTGCCTAGCTTTGTGTAATTCTTGTTCAGTTGGATGTCTTGAAGTTTTGTTGTGTTGATCTAAGTTCAAAAATCAGATTTGATTTGATTTTCCTTTTGCAAAACCCTGATTTCCAAACCCTGGATTTTATCCCTCTTTTTTGGTAATTCAAAATTATTCGAAATTTTAGGTTGGTCCAAAAAGCAAAGTTGTAGATCTGGCCAAGAGAAACAACTTTGGTATTTACAAATTTTCAAGTTTCTGTACAAAGTTTGAAGTAAATCCAAATCCATTCAAATTCCAGTTTTTGTCCCTTTTTCAGTTTTCAAAATTTATTCAAAAACTGTTGAGTTTCAGAAAAAGGGTATATTAGCAAAGTTGTAGGTTTTGATAAAAGGAACAACTTTCATGTTTGCAGATTTCCAACTTTCAGTGTAAAATCAAAAGTAATTTTGAATTTATTCAAATCTCAAAAGTGTCCCCTTTTCTGATTTCAAATGTGGTTCGAAAACTTTTTGGATTTTGAAAATGTTCATATTGACAAAGTTGTAGATCTCATTTTTCTGAGCAACTTTGATGTTTTGAGTTTTTGTCGCACAGTTCAATTTTTGGGAGAAATTTGCAAAATACAGATACTGGCCAAAAGTCAAACCCTAGCCCCTACACTGTTCTTCTTCCCTGTAGAGCCAGGGGGAGGGGGGGGGGGGCCGGCCATGGCGCCGGCGCTGCGCCTGCAGCGCATACGGCTGCTCCCCACGCGCCCTTATCCTGCCGCCGCTGTCGCCCTGTTCCTCCGCGCCCGCACGCGAGCGCTGACTCCATCTCTCGGCCCCTACTGCTCCTGCTCGCCGCCGCCGCGTGGCCATTGCCGGCGCTGCCTGCGCCCGAGCCCCGGCTGCACGCCAGCGCCTCCGCCAGAGTGCAATCGAGTGCGCGTGCGCTCGCCGAGCTTATCCAGCCATCACCACGGCCTCTACCGGCCGCTATCCGCGGCTATATAAGCCCGCCGGAGCTCCGAGCTCCTCACTCACCTCCGCCACCGTGGCCAGACAACTCCGAAGCTCCCGCCGCTCAACCAACTAGCCCAACAGCTCCGCCTTGAGCTCGTGAAGCTTCCCCGCTCTTCAATTTCATCTCTACCGCCTCCTATCGCCCGGCGTAAGCTCGCCGTTCCCATCTCCGGCAGAAACCTGGCGAGCTCGGGTTCGTGAAATACTCCCTCTCCGGTCACGGATACCTTCCCCTAACCCCTGTGTCAGCTTCCTTGGTTCCGTGCGACTCTGACCAGGCCCTTGCGGTCTCGTGTGCTGCGCAGGGTCGTCGGAGCGCCGCTCGCCGCTCGCCGCCGAAAGAGCTCCACCGAACCACCGCCCCTCGAGCACGTGTCGAGCCTCCTTCCTCGAGCCTCACCCTCGAGCACGTGCCGAGCCACACCCTCGAGCCCTGCCTCCGATCCGTGGTAAGCACCCGAAGCCTCCGGCCTCTGCTTCCACTTTCCGTCTCGCCCGAGCCCAAGCCTCGAGCACACGTTTCCGTCTCGCCCGAGCCCAAGCCTCGAGCGGACTCATGCACCCTCCGCTTCGTCGAGCTAGGCCTCGGACGAAACGTTTGTTCCCGTCTCGCCCGAGCCTCCGAGCCAGGCCTCGGACGAAGCGTTCGCTTCCGTCCCGACCGAGCCCGTTTCACCCGAACCCGCTTCGCTCGAGCCAGGCCTCGGCGAACGCATGTTTTCCGATTCGCCCGAGCCTCCCGTTCGCCCGAGCCTTGCGAAGAAAGAGCACAGTGCCCTTTTCCTTTTTGGAGTTGTGAATAGTGTTCTGTTTTCTCTTTTTTTTTGTGTGAATTAATCTGTTGTTCCTTAAATCTTGAGAAAAATATGGTATGCTCCTTGCTCTGTGTAGAATTTTATAAAAATATGAAACTTGACTTTTCTGCAAGAATTTAAAAATGTAAAATCCCTCTTTTAATTAATAAATGGATAGTTTTGGATTTTTAGAAGATTATTTATAACTCCAAAAATCATGAGACTAATTTTTGTGAGCTTCCCATGCCATTTTTAGTCTCTGGTGAAATTTTGAAGTCTTTTGGAACAAGTTGATTTTTGAGCATTTATCTTTAATTGTTAAATAGTGCCTTTGTTAATTAATGTCTGGAATTATTTGAGCACCTTAATGACCTCCAAAAATTATGAAATTTGTTTTGCCATCTATCTACACCATAATGAACTTACGTGATTAATTTGGTAATTTTTGGAGCAACTTCATAAAATGACCTTTTTAAATAATTAAGGAAAATAGAAAGAGTGATTAGGGTTCATGTTGTATGCCCTGTTTTTGCATTGTTCATGCTAGCATACTCATGTGCATGCATCATTGCATTCGTATAGTCACCGAAGAAGGAGTCAAGGTCGAGGCAGCCGCCGACGAACCTGTCCCCGAGGCTACCCCGAACTCCGACAACTGCTCCGCCGCCTTCGAGCCTGCTGTCTTTGCTCTTCAAGGCAAGCCCCGGTGCATTTAACCCTTTCCTTGAATTTATAAAATGATTTCCTTAAATGCTTTTGAGTTAAATTATTGCATTAGGTTTATAGGAGTTGTGTGCTATCATAATTGATGCACTATCCACCTTGACCACTGATACACCTGATACCTGCTTTTCAAAAGTATTTGAAAAATGCTTAGCAATGCTTATTGATCTAGACCTTGCAATAAAATGCCAATTTCAAAAGTGTGATCACTTAAAGAACTTTTATGGGAATTTGGTCTTACTCCCCGGCTGTTGGCTAGGTATCTGATCCGTACCTAGTCAATAACGAGGAGAGGTTGTCCGAGCGTACGGTGCCGTCATGTTGTAGTCCGGGACTCAACAGTTGACACCGACCAGGACATGGTTGAAAAACTGACAGGACTATTACGCTTGGGTGAGATATAACCAAGGTGTAGTTCTGGCTGGAAAATTAGGGACCATCCGTATAGGGGCCTGCTGGTCAAGACTTGTAACTATTCACATACTTCGGAAAGCTCTGGCTCCGAGGAATCCTTTATTGGACCGACAACCGCGCACTGGGAGTGGAGAGATGGCGGAAGTAGCATGTACCCACGTGGGTTAAAGTCCCGGATTGGTGTGGTGTACTGTACTTCCGGGTGGCGTAGGACCGGGCCCAATCTTGGAGGAATCGTGGTAGACGAGTTGGCATATACAAGCTTGGGTGCTACATATGCAGTGTGGATAGGGATCCTCAGCTGAGTATTATTTATCCGGATTAACGTTGCTCCTCGGTTATGGAGACTTGGTCCACTGACTGTCAATGGAGAGTGGTTCTCAACTAGGAATGTTTTGAAATGTAAAATGAATCATGAACGATGAAGAAATGAGGAATACTGAATCTTTCAAAATAAAATAAGGTTTACAAAAATGCTTTTTCTGCAAAATACTTGATCTTGCTTAAGCCTTACCTTGACTACCCTAAGCCTCTCATTCCTGAGTCTTCTCCCTTTTTCTTTAGTCGGGTAAGTCTTGTTGAGTACCCCAGTACTCAGGGTTTGTTACCCATGTTGCAGGTATGCCTGAAACCCCGATGTGTCTCGCACCCTGTTGCGTGACCTTCGTCCAGGAAGAGGCCGATGAGGCCGATGAGTAAATGTGCACCCTCGGGCTGGGTGTTACATGTATCGTTATGTTAATGTTTCCGCTATGTTGCCTACTTTGAATCACCCGAACAATGGTTTGTAATAACCGTACTCCTTACCTCATTTGAAACCTCGTTTTGTAAAACTATTGTTATTTAAGTCTTCCGCTCATTATTCCGATGTTATTTGTAAAAAGTATGCAATGCTGTAACCGAATTGTGAGATGATCCTGCGGACATTGGGCGCTGATGTAGCCCGGTGGCGAACAGGTCTTAATCACATGGAACATGGGTTCGGCTGTCAGAGGTTGACAGGGACACGTGGGCCATGGGATTAGGGTCGTTCCGTCACAGAGTGGTATCGGAGCATCTCACTTTAACGTTGCAGTGTTCGTTTTTGCGAAAACTTCAAAAGACCTTTTGAGTCCAAACAAACTAAACTTGACTATTTTGAGTCCAAATTGCTTCTCTCATCTTGTCTCTCATATGGCAACACTAGCTAGTGGAACAACATGTTTTAAGCCCTATGTACTTTATTTATTGCATCGCTTTGTTCCGTAGGAACGATTCATGCATCATGTCATAAATCACTTAAGTTAACTTCCTCTCTAAGTTCGTTTGGGTAGTGTACCTATACCTTTTCTTGCTAGCCTTTCTCATCTATAATCTCTTGTCCAGATATGGCTCGCATCAAGCTGACCGCCCGCAAGTCGACTGGACCGCATGGTGTGCCACGCCACCAACTGGCACCACGCACCGGAGAAGAGACTGGAGAATCCTCCAATGGTCGTCGTTTTCCCCGTCGTACCCGCAAACAGCTGAAGGAGGAAATCAAGAACCTGAAGGCTGAGATGGAGAACATGGAGCATGACTTCTACCTTTCCCGCCTGGAGTTCTACGAGGCACGAGCCGCTCTTGAGGAAGCTAACCAGAATGTGGTTCACGCTATCCAGCAGCGTGATGCAACATGGATCCGAGAGGATGTCACCAGAGCCCAGCTCCATGGACTGCAGCAGTACACCGCCCAGATCGAGCAGTTCAATGATATGCTTCATGAGGAAGTACACCAGCTGCACAACCAGCTTCACCCCGTGATTCCACCAGTTGCTGAGGATCCCGAAGACGGAGTCGTGGAGGAACCTGAAGTGGAACACGAGCCCGATCAGAATGAGGAAGTGGAACCGGCTGAAGATGTCCACGTTGAAGATGAAGATGAGGAGGAAGAGCCTGAGCTTATCATCGAGGATGACGATGATGACGAAGAGTTGATCTTCATCGATGACGACTAGACTCGTAGTGTCTGTACCATCTGCTTACCTAAAACCTTAGACTAGGTTTGGGGGCGTTAGTCTGTCTGTTGCCAAGTCTGGCATGTATCTTTCTTTTCGCATCTTTTCCCTTTATCGGTCCGTATCATCTGTCAGTCACCTTATCAAGTCATCAGTCTTTTGTATCAGAAGAAGCTATCAGTCTGTTGTTTTCAGAACCCTATCTATGAATGCTAAGTTCCAAGTTGCTTAACAGATGCCTGTGAACACTCGCACCGGAGCTGGAGGTTCTGATGATGCCAACCTCCCAAACCCTCCACCTGTCCCAGCTACCCTAGCAGATGCCATTGCAGCCTTGGCCGCCGCTGCCAACCTAATGGCTCAAAACCAAGGACAACAGAATATTCACCGTGGTCGCCACAACATCAACCAAGAGACCACCTACGTGGAATTCACCGAAACTCGCCCACCGGTCTTCACCAAGGCCGATGAACCCCTCGAAGCTGATGATTGGCTCCGCACCATGGAGCAGAAGTTTGGTCTTATCAACTGCACCGATATCCAGAAGCCACGGTTTGCTTCCCAGCAACTTCGTGGTCCGGCAAGTGCTTGGTACGCCAACCTATTGGCTGCCCAGCCAGAAGGTCATCGGTTGACCTGGGAAGAGTTCCGCACTGCTTTCCGTGCTCATCACATCCCTTCCGGATTGATGAAAATGAAGCTTGATCAGTTCCTGGCTCTCCAACAGAAAGACTCCACAGTCATGCAGTATGTGGGTCAATTCAATCATCTCAGCCAGTATGCCTCAGAGTATGTCAACACAGATGAGAAGAAGAGGGATTGTTTCCTTAGAGGACTGCACCCGAAGATCCGCAGGAGCTTGTCCAATAACCTGACTGGGTCTTATCACGATGTTGTTGACCGGGCTGTTGCTTTTGAAGAAAGCAATCGCCAGTACCAGGAAGAGAAGAAGAAGAAGAAAGCAGGGTCAAGCAGCTTCTCTGGCGGTCACAAACGCCAGAGAATCATCTATCACCCCAGCCACCACCACAATCGTCTACCTTACCCCAACCAGCAAGTGGTCGTCCGTACCGCGGCCACCACCCATAATGCCAACCAGCAGAGTGCCACACAGCCGAACGCCCCAGGTGTTCGTATCACCACTCCACAAACAGCCTACAACCATCCCTGCTACAACTGTGGCCAGCTTGGTCACTGGTCTCGTGAGTGCCCAAAGCCCAAGAGGTATGCCCAGAATGCTCAGAAGAATCCTGGAGGATCTCAGCAGCAGCACCACCGTGCACCGCAGCAGCATGCTCAGAAGGGCAAGATTGTCAAGAAGCACGGACAAGTCTACTACACCACTGTCAGCGATATACCAGAAGGGGAGCCCGTCATGATCGGTAGGTTTCCTGTTGCCAATCACCCTGCAGTTGTGTTGTTTGATTCTGGTGCATCGCATTCCTTCATCAGTCGTACTTTTGTCATCAAGCATGAAATATCAATTGAGGATTTAAAAGAAAGTTTCTGCATATTTTCGCCTGGAGGGCGTATAAGTACTAAGGAAGTGGTTCGCAGTATACCAGTAAGGTTGGGGGAACATGTATTTCCCACCACCATGATAGTGCTTCATGCTCAGGAGATAGATGTCATCCTAGGCATGAATTGGATGTGTCAGTATAAAGCCATGATCGACATCCTGAATAGAGTTGTGAGAGTGGATATTCCTAACAGTACCGCCAAACTCCTTCTCCAACTTCCAATGCCTCAAAAACCAGCAGCCACTCAAATAAATACCGCCTATGTTCTGGAAACCCGGGACATCCCCGTGGTTTGTGAATTCCCTGATGTTTTCCCTGAGGATTTGCCTGGTCTGCCTCCTGACCGTGATGTCGAGTTTGCTATAGAGCTAAAGCCCGGGACTGCTCCTATATCCCGCAGAGCTTATCGAATGCCTCCCAGAGAGTTGGCAGAACTAAAAATCCAATTACAAGATTTGTTGGACAAGGGTTTCATTCGCCCAAGCTCGTCTCCTTAGGGCTGTCCTGCAATCTTTGTAAAGAAGAAAGACAAGACTCTCAGAATGTGCATTGATTATCGCCCACTCAATGAGGTCACCATCAAAAATAAATATCCCTTGCCTCGTATTGATCTTCTCTTTGACCAATTAGCTGGAGCCAAAGTATTCTCCAAGATCGATCTCAGATCCGGCTACCACCAAATAAAGATTCGTCCTGAAGATATTCCTAAACAGCTTTCACCACCAGATACGGCCTATATGAGTACTTGGTCATGTCCTTCGGTTTGACCAATGCCCCTGCTCATTTCATGTACCTCATGAACTCTGTGTTCATGCCAGAGCTTGATAAATTCGTGGTCGTGTTCATTGATGACATCCTTGTCTACTCAAAAACCCTTGAAGATCACGCCGAGCATCTTCGTATCGTTCTATCCCGTCTCAGAGAACATCAGCTGTATGCCAAGTTCAGTAAATGTGAGTTCTGGTTAGATCAGATACAGTTTCTTGGTCATGTCCTATCTGCTGAAGGTGTGTTAGTTGACCCTGGTAAAGTGGCAGACATTCTGGATTGGGAGCCACCTACCACTGTTCATCAAGTCCGCAGCTTTATGGGAATGGCAGGATATTATCGTCGATTCATTCCGGATTTCTCCAGAATCGCCAAGCCTATCACTGAGTTAGTAAAGAATTCTGTGAAGTTTGTCTGGTCACCAGCGAGAGTCTGCTTGACGCCGTGATGGAGAGCTTGCCGGACACGGTCCCGCGCGGCTGCGTCGAAGAAGCACAAGGCGTCGACCAAGGCATCGCCCCGAGCCATTGCACCTTCTGCCGCGGTCACAGGAGGAGCACCCCACATGGGGCCGAGCCGGTCGAGAGAGGAGCGAGCCCGCTCCGCCACCATCGTCTCATCTTGGAGTTGGTCCAAGAGAGCCTGGTTCGTCCCGCGGAGCTCCTCAACCGTCTTCTCGACCCCTGCGCAACAAACAAGGAAGAGTGAGACGGCGGCGTAACAAAAACTTCGAGACCCAAACAAGAACAAGGTGTAAGCCTCACCGTCGCAGTGTTGCCCCAGTGCGGCAAGGTCGCTAGTCAGGCCTTCAGCACGCTGCTCCAGCCTGCGCTTCTCGGCCAGCGTGAGGAGCTTCTCGGACCTAAGGTCCTCAATCAGCCGGCCCGCCTCCACCAGGGCCAGATCCTTGCGGATCACCTCCTGCCGCGCCGCCCCCTCGGCAGCTCGGGCGGTGGCGGCACCACTCACGGCGTCTTCGGCCTCTTTTCTCGCCGCCTCCGCTGCGGTTCGGGCAGCGGCGGCCTCCCCGTGGGCGTCAGCAGCCTCCTGCTTCGCCGCCTCGGCTTCAGCCCGGGCAGAGGTGGCCTCGCTTCGGGCGTCCGCGGCCTCCTTCCTCGACGCTTCGAGAGCGGCGGCGGCCTCCTCCTTGGATCGAGCGACCTCGCCTCGAGCCACCCGGACCTCCGCCTCCGCCGCGTTAAGCCGGCTCGCCATCTGGGCGTTCCGGCTCAGCTCCGCGCGGAGATCTCGGAGCTCCGCCTCAGCCCGCGCGAGGGCGGCTGACACCTGTGCGGACCGGCCCGCCTCCTCGGAGTAGGACCGCTCCGCCTCCGCCATAAGCACGGCCACCTCCCGGAAGATGGACCGCACCTCGCGCGGGGCCCCCCGCTGGGCCGGCTGCTCGATGGGAACCACGGCAAGGGGCGGGCTCGATGGGACGGGAAACGACCATACCGGTCGGTCGAGCTCGATGTCGGGCAGATCCTCCTCCGCCTCGAGCTGCCCCGACAGCGACCCGCCGCCCGACGGCACGGGCCCCGACTCCCTCCGTCCCTCCACCGGCGCCTCCTGTTGCGGATCGGTCGAGGGAAGGCTCGACCCCGGGCCCTCTTCCCCGGCCGGGCCCTCCGGCGCCTTGTCGGCGCTAGCCGGCACCCCGGGCGTCTCCACCGTCATCGAGCCCGCGGCAAGGAGTGGCCCCTGCTCCAGCTCGTTCAGGAGGTCCTCCACCGTCGGCTCCTTCTCCGACGACGCCTCGTCTCCCCTTCCCTCCTCCGCAGCCCGGCCCGTGCTGGTCGGAGCCGCAAGGGGCGCAATCTCCTCAGCCCCAGACGCCGGCGGGGCCGTGCTCGCCCCAGGCGCTTCCCCCGGAACACCCGTCGTGGTGAGGGGAAGGATGGCGCCCCCAGTTGGCACCATCGCGGGAGGAGGAGGAGGGGGAGGAGGCAGCGCTTCGGCGGATACGGTGGTGGCAGGCTCGATGCCATGAGCTGAGGCCCCTGCAATGCGAGATGACGGAGATGTCAGAACCAGGAAGAGTACCTCGACCCCCGTGGTCGATGGCGACGGCCTCACCAAAATTCGCGACGATCATCCGGCCCCCTCGAGTCATGGCAGCTCGGGCCCTCTCCAGCCAAGCGGCTTCTCTAGCGGAGGAAGGTGCCATACCTCGAGGTGCCTGTGCCTCGACGGGGCTCGAGGTCTTGGCCCGCTTGGACGAAGCGAGGTCCACCTCCTGGTAGGAACGCTTCCCCCTGAGAAGATGGAGATGGCACGCGTCATCAAAAGCAAAGAGGTGAAGCCTCACTACCGACGAAACCCAAGGAAACTACTCACCCGAAGCGGCGGCTGGGCTTCTTCCCGGAATCGCCGGACCCACTCGGGGGCTTTGAGCCCACCCCACGGCTCGAGCCCTGAGCCTGGGCCGTCTCCACGGGGCTGGGATGGGGGGAGGGCTCCCGACGCCTCCCATGGCTCGACCTCGAGGGAGAGCCCTCCTTCCGCCCCACATCGCGGGAGGGCGACCGTACCGCCCTCGTGCTGACGTCGTGGCGCTCGCCCCGGCGCGGGCTCCGGGACCTGCTCCGGCGCCCGCGCTGGTGGTCGCGCCCTCCCGCGTCCGCTTCCGTGTCCCGGCGGCGGTACGGCGATGGGCTCTGGGGACGCTCGCGCCCCTGGTCACGAGACGCTCGGGGGCTCCCTCCCCGACGCTCGTGATGGCGCGGGCTCGACGCCTCTTCTTGGCGCCCGCCCCTCCGCGGGCTCGACGGCGCCCTTGACGGCTCGCGGGGGTCGGGCCCGAAACCCTTCTCAACCTGTCGACCGCCCCTCGAGGCCCGACCCCTCTCGAGACCCCCCGTCTGGGCTGACGCGGGGCGGCCACCGTTGGCGCTGTGGCGGAGGCGCTCCGGGTCCGGGGCTTCCTTACGACCGGGGGCACATCCGACGCGGAGCTCGACGGACCTCGGGCCCCCGACGAGGCAGGGATCGGCGCCGCCTTCCGCGGCTGCGTCCCGCGCGACCCTTTTGTCGGTGGGACCACCAGCGTACCCTCCTGCACAGAGGAGCGGTCAGCCCTGTCATCGACGAGCCCCGCGCGCATCAAGCGCACATCCATCCCCTCGTCGTCGCCCTCCTCCTCATCACCACTCTCCTCCTCCGAGCTCGAGGAGCTCAGCTCAGGGGACCCGTCCCCAGGCTGACGGTTACGACGAGCCTTCGCCAGTCTCTGCTCCCGAGCTAAGCGACGCGAGTTTTTATTTTTCTCTTTCTTCTTTTTGGCATCCTTGCTCTCCTTGTCCTTCTGAGCAGAGAGGCGCCTCACCTGAGAGCCCGTGGCGTCCTCCCTCACCGGGGGCCTCGACGCGCGACAAGTAAATGCCCCCTGAAGAAAGAAGAAGCGTGATGAGACAAACCACGAGACGGATGCAAACGGATCGAAGGTGGAAAAAGGGGGAGGAGGCTCGAGATAGCTCGACTCGAGGGAGGCTTACCAGGTCGAGACACCCCTCGTCGGGTGCCATCGCCACCAGGTTGGAGAGTTCAGGGACGAACGGCCCCTGGATCGTGATCGACACCCTGGAAACGCCCTCGTTCCAGGACAGCCTCCCTTCGGCCATCCTCGAGCGATTGAGCGCCTCGAGCTGGGCCTGCGGGCCCATCTCGTGCATAAGAAGGGGGCGGTCCGCCAGCGGGAGAACCCTTCGCTGGTGGAATGCCCAAATGACCGCTTGCACGGTCAGCTTCTTCTCATCCACCAGCGTCTTAATCATCTCCATCACCGGGGTCAGGTGGCGTTGCCTGCCCGCCGCAACGCCCCAGGTCCACTTCTCCGGGCGTTGGGTGAGGAACCTGCCGGTGTACTGCGGAAGGAGGCCACCTTCGTTCCGCAGATAGAACCAATGGTCGTCCCACCCGGCCTGGTAGGTGGAAAGCTTGTATCGCAGGTACTCGCGGGGGACATTGGCCGACGAGGTCCCCGACCTCGCGGTAATGGCAAGGGAGCCCATGCGCACGGGCCGCCTCCCGCTGGGCTTCAGGGACTTGATGAAGAGCTCGCCCCGGAAGAGATGGACGAACATCTCCCAGTGCGGCTCCATCCTCAGGTACCCCTCGCACACCGCGGCGAATATGGCGGCGTGCGAGATGGAGTTGGGGGAGAAATGTTGCAGCTCCACCTCGAAATGGTGGGCCAGCCCTCACAAGAAGCGGTTCGGCGGGACGCCGAGCCCCATGCGGTGGTAGCGCGTAAAGCTCACCGCGTATCCCTCCGGCGGGTGCGGCTCCCGGTGCTCCGCTGACGGGATAACCCACCATGCGGGTCCCTCCTCCGGGTTGGGACGCAGAAGCCCTTGGGCCACCAGCGAGTCCATTTCGCTCTGCGTCACCTTCGACGGGCTCCAGTCCTCGGCTGGCAGCATCTGCGTCTGGGCAGCCATGACGGTGGCGCGACGCTTATCCGAGCAGCGGACGGGCGGCCGGAAATCCCCAATCGACTAGCTCGAAGGAGAGGGCGCGTAAAGGCTACGGCGGCGGCAAAGGCAAAGGCAAAGTAAAGGGTTCTTTTTCCCTCTTTCGATATTTATAGGGAGAAATCTAGACGGGCGGGATCTCCCACGACGTAAAAAAGTAACCGAATGCATTCAATGCGCCCACCTAACCACGTCTCGAGCCGGATGCAGGGCACACGCGTTACCTCTCCATTCGCTCCACTACCCGGGCCCACCACGACCGTCGCTCCGGCTTCGCGCCCGCCGCTCTCCACGACAGTTTCCGCCTAAAAAGGCGTGCCCAACGGGCAGAAGAATTCCCAGACGACGGAGGCTTCTTCATAAAGGTAAAAACGGGCCCCGGCCCTGAGTCTCGAAGCAGCGAAGGCTGGCCCTCGAAAAGGGTTCGACAGCCGGCTTCGAGCACCTGAGTCAGGGACACCAAGGGGCGCCACTCGCGGCATTACTCGAGGGCCGAGCCCTCGAGGCTCCTCACGTGTATCCAAGGCGGGGAGCTCGATGTGCAGTGAGATCCCCTCGGAGGGAGGCATCGAGCCACCGGGTCCTATCGAATGGACCCGGCACTCCTGCAGACCGAGCCCCCCTGCTTTATGAGACCGCCTCCGGGCCACAGTCGACCCCTAACGAACGGGGCACGAGCTCTCACTTGGATTCCCCGTTACCAGCTCACCGGGAACTTCGATACTCGCCCAGTCGGGGTAGTACGAGGCATCCCCCCTCGCATCCGATCGAAAGGACTCGCGGGATGACAAGCCAGGGCAATCGGCATGTCGGACAGCTCGAGGAGCCGACCAGTCGGTTCAGCCTGGCACCCCTCGACGAAAGAGGGTCTAAAAACTCGGACAGTTGCGACTAATCTCTTTTCTTTGTGTGAGCATGAGATTTTCAGGCCTCGGGTGAAAGCTCGACCCCCATCTCGCCTGAGCCCTCGAGACCAGGCCCAGGACAAACGCTCGTTCTCCGTCTCGTCCGAGCCCTCCGAGCTAAGCCTCGGACAAAGTCTCCCACGGCAAAGGAAAGGTTACCACGAATATTTAATATTACTACCGAACCACATTTCGAGCATGTTGACAGGTACACACGGCGCCGCAATCTCCGCTCCCTGACGATTTCCGCCTACAAAGGCGCGCCCACTGGGCAGAAGGCTCCCAAACGACGGAGGATTCTTCGGGAAGCCCACGAGGGAGTTCTAACCACTCCCCCATGGCCTCGGGGGCTACACCCGCGGGTGTCGCTCGCACGACACCCACGGAATCAAATCGACAAAATCCTCGAGACCAGTTAGCTATCCATCGAGATCCCAATCTGGAGCCCCTGCTCGAATGCAAGCACTCAAACAAGGGCTCGGGGGCTACTGTCGGTGGTACAAAAAAGGGTACCCCCAATCAACGCAAACACCCGAACGCTCCGTCTCCGTCTCGCCCGAGCCCTCCCAGCCAGGCCTGGGGCGAACGCTCTATCGCCGTCTCGCCCGAGCCCTCCCAGCAAGGCCTCGGGCGAAAGCTCTATCTCCGTCTCGCCCGAGCCCTCCCAGCCAGGCCTCGGGCGAACGCTCTGTCTCCGTCTCGCCCGAGCCCTCCCAGCGAGGCCTCGGGCGAGCACAATCGCTCTCCGTCTCGCTCGAGCCCTCCAGACCTCGGGCAAGCGTGCCCCCACACCTCGAGCCTTAACACACGGACCTCGAGCTGCACAGACAGCCGTACCAGCCCATACCATGCATTTAATGCCTTCACCTACTCCGGTCATGTCCACAAGTGCACAGCATATACCACAGTAACTCGGTGTAAAGGTCAAGTCTCGTTTTCACCACAAGCATGGGCAAAAGGGCACCAGTACAGCACTGTTCGGCCATGCCAGGCACTGTAACCCCTCGAGGCCGACTACGCGCTCCTCGAGTCCTGCATTGTAACACCTCGAGGCCGGCTACGCGCTCCTCGAGCCCTGCACTGTCACACCTCGAGGCCGGCTCCGCGCTCCTCGAGCCCCCGTGGCACCACCTCGAAGCCGGCTCCGCGCCCTTCGAGCCCTAACTACTTTTGTGCTATTGGAGGACAGGTACCCCAAGACCCGGAGGGACATCACCGCGTACTGTACATTCCGGATGGGTGTTGTACGGCTCCCGCCTTGTCGCGCCACCATGTCCGCGCCCAGGATGGAAGCCACGACCCAAGGACGCCTCAACAGCGACGATCACATCGGCTCCAGTGGCCCCGACAAGACAGGGTTCCTAGCCTTCTCCGTATGGGGCACCATACGCCCCGACACCTGTAATTCCTTTATATAACCCTGGCCTCCCCTTGCTCTATAAAAGGGGACGCTAGGGCCCTCATTCAGGGGGACGAACAGACAACACACGAGTCCACACACCAGCACGAGTCCGGACTCCGGTCCACACTCACTGAGCTTGTATTCTCCCCTGTACAAGCACTTAGGTGAAAGTAATACAAGAACATCCCCCGCTGGACGTAGGGCCTTCTTTGCCCGAACCAGGATAAATCCTTGTGTCCTCTTGCATCACCATCCAGGAAGAGAAGCACGCGATCATATCACTCGTTGGTGTGATACCCCCGGGTACGAAACACCGACACCTTCGCTGAGTGCAAAAGACTCTTTGCCGAGTATTGCGTCTGATTCTGCTGTAGTGTTCATCATTAGACGATAAAGATGAGCACGAGTTTCCAGCTTAAAAGCTCGTGGCTTATTAACTCATCACTTGGGCCAGTGGTAGCTCGGCTCGTTTCCTTTTCTTAACAAGTCATGATAGCTTGTTTAATGATCTGATTCACAAACTAGACAAGCCAAGTGCTTCATAGTCCCATAGCCTAGAAAACCAAAATTAAACTTGACATGACTCTGTAGTGTTCATCATTAGACGATAAAGATGAGCACGAGTTTCCAGCTTAAAAGCTCGTGGCTTATTAACTCATCACTTGGGCCAGTGGTAGCTCGGCTCGTTTCCTTTTCTTAACAAGTCATGATAGCTTGTTTAATGATCTGATTCACAAACTAGACAAGCCAAGTGCTTCATAGTCCCATAGCCTAGAAAACCAAAATTAAACTTGACATGACTCTGTTTTGCTTGAAGTTATTCACGACTGATTTCAGCTATTTCAATAGCATTCTATAAGATAGAATAAGTTAAAGTACGTCTAATATGTTCATGTCAACATAGGTCATATTTAGTTTCAGAGTGTAAAAATTTTGAATGTTACATTGATGTTACGTAGGGTGTTGCATGAGGTGTTCGCATATTAACAAAAAACTAAATTACAAAATCGGTCTGTAAATCGCGAGATGATTTTTAAGTCTAATTAATCTGTCATTAGCACATGTGTTACTGTAGCACTTTAGTGTCAAATCATAAACTAATTATACTTAAAAGATTCAGAGTGAGTAATTAGTTACTTCTAGTCTATATTTAGTACTTCATATACATGTGTCAAAGATTCAATGTGACAGGGCGTAAAGTTTTTTTGGTAATGTACTCTCTCTGTCCCTAAAAAAGAGTAATTCTCTCTTCTTAAAAAGTTAAAAAAAACTATGACTAAATATATATAACCGAATATTAATATTTATAGTATATAATTAGTATCATTAGATAGATACTTGAATATATTTTCACAATAATTTTTTTTGGAAATACAATGTTGCACGTATTTTTTACAAACTTAGTCAAAGTTGAGACAGTTTGACCAACACACATTCCATAACGATTTTTTTAGGGGGCATAAGGAGTATTCTATGCATTCGCTGATTTTTTCTATTCTTCCCCTCCTCTTGCAGAGTTGTTGCTATTAATTAATGAGCTAGCTTGATTAGGGCGCCCACAACACAACAGTAAGAGTCAGCTACTAGCTCTAAGTCGACCTCTCCAATAATGTTAGCTTTTAGTAATAACTCATAATATAATAAGACTCACATGACACTCTCACATGTGTCTTGGAACATGTGTATGAGCATAGCTCTTGATCAAGAGCTAGTTTTTCTCTCTCTTGTATTAAAGTATGAAAAAAATGCTAAGAGTCAGCTTATAAGTCACCCATTGCGGGTGCCCTTAGAATAGCTCCAATGTCTCAGCGGGCCTGTTCGGATCGTTTTTGCCACCGGCAAAACTTAAGCAAAATAAACTTTTGTCTTGAAGAGTTGTTTGTTTCCCACGGCTAGTGTTGCATTAATAAGTCTACAATGACAGATTTGTCCCTAATTAATAAGGAGTAGGACAAAGTATGTATTTGTCATGCAGGGTGAGATGAGAGTAGTGAGCGCCCAACTCTCACCCCGAGATATTTTTGCCATGTTTGACAAAAGAAATCAGCAAAACATTAGAGTTTTTGTCAAGTTTTTTGCCAACCTGTTTAGATCCCTTGACAAAAAGAGAGCAAAAAATGTATAACTAAATTTTTTTATCATAGATCTAAACAAACCCTTATTGTCAGCATGAGCCATGATTCCATAGCTGCAATGGTTGGTTCGGTTGATGGGTCTCGTTATGTTTTAACTACAAAAAATGAAAGGCGTCAAATTTCTCTCATCCAGTTGTTGCCAAAGTAAACTACTGGCCGGGCTCCTCCATGCATGGTCTCCACTTGTTTTTTTTTTTCTATCTATAGTATGGTTCGAAGAAACTGCAGCATGCGAACCGATCGAAGAAAGATTCCATATGGTTCGAGTGCTCTAACGTGCAAATCGAACCATATATTGCTCCTACAGGTCGGTTTAATTTGACACACTACTACTGTAGAGTTGTAGCTCGTTTTCTTAGGCCTCGTTCAGTTCGCGAAATTTATGGTGAAAAGTTCCCGTAGCACTTTTGTTTATTCAAACATGGTCTAAGTAGGCTTAAAAGATTCGTCTCGACATGAATAGATTAAAAGTACAATTAATTATTTTTTTACCTACATTTAATGGTCCATGCATGCGTCTAAAGATTCGATATGATGAGTACTGCCTAATATTTTTGGAGTGATGGGCCGAGCCTTAAATGACGCTAGTTGATGGAGCTCTTAGACAATCCGTAGCGGGTACGCTATCCGCCTCCTCGAGTACCGGATAACGTACTCAACAACTGCACCGCTATCGCGTCCGGAAAGCGAGCGTCTCTGCCAGATTTAGCAGTCGTGCGGTGTTTTAGCGGAGAAGACCAGGGCACCATGCAGCCGTGCCCGTGTGAGAGAGAGGAGAGAGTAGCGTAGGCTCTACCCAATTTCGTTAAAAAAATGTTATATCTCACAAACTAAAAACTTAAATTAAATTCTGATTGCACCATTAAATTCGTTGTGATTAATTTTTCAAAACTAGATCTCTTATACATATATTTAGATAAAGTGAAAAGTGAGTCCACAGTGGATAGAAGATGGATGAATACGAGAAAATAAGTATAGAGGAGAGAATCTTAATGACCACACAATAAAGAAGATGAAAAATAGAGGAACGTAGGGATGTCCTTTGCTTCTCTGCAGCCCGCGTGGGAAAAAAAACATCTGGAGTTCTGGTTCGTGAGACGACTAGACGAGCTAGCAGGTGCGGTTGCGATCTACGGCCATCCCTTTGTGAGACACTGTACACGATGGTGTGCACGATCTGCTGATATGGACCTTCCGCAGGCGCTCGGTTCTACAGGCAAAAAGGACAGGAAGACACGAGAAGTCTAGCGTGAATAGGACGGACAAGGAAGGATCGGCCGAACCCGAACCCGGCGCTGCCGCGCTGCCATCAATCAATCGTACGTGTGCACTGATGAAGCATTATTGTCATTGCCACCTCAACAAGAATTAACACCACTGTAGTATCGTAAGGTCATGTTCAGATTCCAAAATCTCCCCAAATATTTTGCGCAGTATCTATTTTAGATCCATGCATGAAGCCTTAAATATAGGTAAAAGAAATAACTAATTGTACTTTTGGTCTGTTCATGTCGAGACGAATCTTTTGAGTCTAGTTAGGTCATGTTTGGACAAAGTTTATCAGATAACAACGAAAGTGCTATAGTAACATTTCGCCACATTTTTCACGAACTGAAGAAGGCATAAGATCAACTTCAGTTCAGCATATAAATTAGGGTTCTATTTTTTTCCATTTGCATGCTAGGCTGAAAAAAATAAGGACTCAAAATTCCAATCAACTCCAGCCCAACATCCAGTTAACACCCTACCTCCTGTCGCGGTCGAGGTGCGCTGCCGGTGGCGGCGTCGACGAGGAAGCTGCTGAGGAGCGTGACGAGGAAGAGGCCGGTGCTCATGGACTTCATCCGTGAGGTGAACTCGAGCTGGCCCATGTAGGCGAACGCCTCGCCGGCGCCGATGAGAAAGAACTGCGGGACGAGCCAGAAGGCGCTGATGGCGACGTGCCTCGCCGCGCCGTTGGACGCGTCGCAACGCTGCTTCTCAACGAGCGCGGAGACGGCCATGGCAGCGACGGAGAGCGCGAGCCCCGCCCCCACGCTCATGACCTCGGAGCAGAGCATGACGAACTCCTCCTTGCCGAGACGCTTCCCGCGGCCAGGCGGTTCGAGGTTGAAGAGCGAGTCCACGTACGCCTCCCCGGGCCCGCTCATCATCTCCCGGCTGGCGGCGGCGCAGCGCGCGGGCCTCCGACAACTGCTTCAGGAAGAGCGGTGTGAGGAGGGGCAGGAAGTCCGGGAGCTTGGGCATGGTCATCATCATCACGTCCTTGAGCACCTCTTCGATCTCCCGGATGAGCTCGTCGGGGATCTTGGCGCCGAAGCAGATGCAGATGAGGATGATGCAGATGGTGAGCCGGCAGCTGGCCATCACCCGCACGGCGCCACCGGCGCCGTCGCAGAGCTCGGCACGGAGGCGGCGCAGGTGCGCGTCCACGACCCACTCGCGGATCCAGGAGGACTTGTCGCGGTGCGGGGAGACAGTCTCGGCGACGAAGTTGCGGCGCAGGGCGCGCCAGAGCGGGTCGTAGGGCACCGAGTTGACGGTGCACTTGCCGACGCCGAAGAGGAGGCGGGTGGGGCTTTCCTCGGGCCGGCTCGCAAACGCGGCGCCTTGCTTGACGAGCGCGTCGTGGATGAGGTCGGTGGAGGTGAGGCGGCCGTGGCGACGGTGGGTCGACAACGGAAATGTGTTGTGGGACCCACAAATGGGAGACAGGGGTTGCTAGATGTGGTGGTCTGAAACTATAATTTAGAAGGACATGAAGAATGAGATCTCAAGTAGGGACTTGTCGGTGTTTCGAACCCGGGGGTATGACACCAACGAGTAATATGATCGCGTGCTCTCTTCCTGGATGGTGATGCAAGATGACACAAGGATTTATCCTGGTTCGGGCAAAGAAGGCCCTACGTCCAGCGGGGGAGGAGGTTCTTGTATTACTTGCACCTAAGTGCTTGTACAGGGGCGAATACAAGCTCAGTGAGCGTGGACCGGAGTCTGGACTCGTGTGTGTGTGTGTGGACTTGTGTGTTGTGTAACCGTAGACTCGTGTGATGTTCCCGTAGACTCGTGTGATCGTGGACTCGCGTCTTGTCCCCCCCTTCGCGAAGGGCCCTGGCGTCCCCTTTTATAGAACAAGAGGAGGCCAGAGTTTACACAGGGTAGATATGTACAACGCTCGATATGGCGTAGGGTAGGAATCCTGTCTTGTCGGGGCCGCTGGAGCCGTCGTGGGCGTCGCTGTTGAGGCTTCCTTGATGCGTGGCCTCCACCCCTGGGCGCGGACGTGGAGGCGTGGCGATGTGGAAGCCGTACAACACCCATCCCGGCACGTACAGGACACGGCGGGGTCCCTCCGGGTCTTGGGGTACCTGTTCTCAAATAGCGTGAAAGCGGTTAGGGCTCGAGGGGCGCGAAGCCGGCCTCGAGGTGGCACCTACGGGGGGCTCGAGCCCCGCAGGTATGGGCAAGTTCCGGAACGCCCGGGCGTACAACGGGAACCCGGGCTTCGGGATGAGGCTCGAGCATGCGTCAGTGCAGGACATGGCCCAACAGTGTTGTACTGGTGCCTTTTTGCCCATGCCTGTGGTGAAAACGAGGTTTGACTCTCCCCTGGTTACTGTGGTACACGTTGGGCTGCAGAGGACGTGACTGGCGTAGGTGGAGACATTAAATGCGCGGTATGGGGCTGGCATCTGATGTCTGCGCCGCTTGAAGGGAGCATAAAAGCGTCTCGAGGGATAGGCTGCCGTGCCAGAGAGGCTCGAGGTCCCCGCGTGGGGTCTCGAGGTGCGGTGTTCGGCTGTGGGGGGCTCGAGCCCTATGTGCCAAGGCTCGTGGGGTAGCGGAGCGCTCGCCCGAGGCCTGACGCGGAGGGCTCGGGCGAGACGGAGAACGAGCGCTCGCCCGAGGCCTGACGTGGAGGGCTCGGGCGAAGCGGAGAGTGCGCGCTGGCCCGAGGCCTGGCTTGGAGGGCTCGGGCGAGACGGAGAACGTGCGCTGGCCCGAGGCCCGGTTCGGAGGGCTCGGGCGAGACGGAGAACGTGTGCTGGCCCGAGGCCTGGCTGGGAGGGCTCGGGCGAGACGGAGAACGTGTGCTGGCCCGAGGCCTGGCTCGGAGGGCTCGGGCGAGACGGAGAACGTGTGCTGGCCCGAGGCCTGGCTCGGAGGGCTCGGGCGAGACGGAGAACGTGTGCTGGCCCGAGGCCTAGCTGGGAGGGCTCGGGCGAGACGGAGAACGTGTGTTGGCCCGAGGCCTGGCTCGGAGGGCTCGGGCGAGACGGAGAACGTGTGCTGGCCCGAGGCCTGGCTCGGAGGGCTTCTATTAAAAGGTGTTCTAGGTTTAACTTATTTGTTATGCGTTGATTGGGGGTACCCCTTTGGCGTTCCCCCGATAGTAGCCCCCGAGGCCTTGTTTGAGTGTTGGCACTCGAGGAGGGGCTCTCTACCGGGATCTAGAGGGTTACTAACTGGTTCTCGAGGGTTTGGCCGTTTTGATTCCGTGGGTGTCGTGCGAGCGACACCCGCGGGTGTAGCCCCCGAGGCCACGGGGGAGTGGTTAGAACTCCCTTGTGGGCTTTTTGCGAGTTTTAGTTGCGTTTTTTAGGTCCAGGAGTGTCGAGCCCCCGAGTTTTTTAGACCCTCTTTCGTCGAGGGGTGCCAGGCTGAACCGGCCGGCCGGCTCTTCGAGCTGTCCGGCACGCCGGTTGCCCTGGCTTGTCATCCCGCGAGTCCTTTCGATCGGATGCGAGGGGGGATGCCTCGTACTACCACGAGCGGGCGAGTATCGAGGTTCCCGGTGAGCTGGTAACGGGGAATCCAAGTGAGACCTCGTGCCCCGTTCGATAGGGGTCGACTGTAGCCCGGAGGCGATCTCATAAAGCATGGGTGCTCAGTCTGCACGAGTGCCGGGTCCATTCGATAGGACCCGGTGGCTCGATGCCTCCCTCCGAGGGGATCTCACTGCACGTCGTGCTCCCTGCCTTGGATACACGTGAGGGGCCTCGAGGGCTTGGCCCTCGAGTGATGCCGCGAGTGGCGCCCCTTGGTGTCCCTGACTTGGGTGCTCGAAGCCGACTGTCGAACCCTCTTCGAGGGCCAGCCTTCGCTGCTTCGAGGCTTAGGGCCGGGGCCCGTTTTTACCTTCGTGAAGAAGCCTCCACTGTCTGGGACTCCTTCTGCCCATTGGGCGCGCCTTTTTAGGCGGAAAACGTCGGGGAGGGCGGCGGACGCGAAGCCGGAGCGACGGTCGTGGCGGGCCCGGGTAGTGGAGCGAATGGAGAGCTGTCGCGTGTGCCCTGCATCCGGCTCAAGACGCGGTTAGGTGGGCGCATTAAATGCATACGGTTACCTTTTTACGTCGCGTGTGCCCGTCGGGGTTTCCCCTTATAAATATCGAAAGAGGGGAAAAGGAAACCTTTACTTTGCCTTTGCCTTCGCCACCGTCGTAGCCTTCACGCGCCCTATCCTTCGAGCTAGTTGATTGGGGACTTTCCGGCTGCCCGTCCGCTGCTCGGGTCCGCGCCGCGCCACCGCCATGGCCGCCCAGACACAAGTGCTGCCGGCCAAAGACTGGAGCCCGTCGAAGGTGACGCAGAACGAGATGGACTCGTTGGTGGCCCAGGGGCTTCTGCGCCCCAACCCGGAGGAGGGACCCGCGTGGTGGGTTATCCCATTGGCGGAGCACCGGGAGCCGCACCCGCCGGAGGGGTACGTGGTGAGCTTCATGCGCTACCACCGTATGGGGCTCGGCGTCCCGCCGAGCCGATTCATGCGGGGGCTGGCCCACCACTTCGAGGTGGAGCTGCAGCACTTCTCCCACAACTCCATCTCGCACGCTGCCATATTCGCCGCGGTGTGCGAGGGGTACCTGAAGATGGAGCCGCACTGGGAGATGTTCGAACATCTCTTCCGGGGCGAGCTCTTCATCAAGGCCCTAAAGCCCAGCGGGAGGCGGCTCGTGCGCGTGGGCTCCCTCGCCATCACTGCGAGGGCCGGGACCTCGTCGGCCAATGTCCCCCGAGAATACATGCGATACAAGCTTTCCACCAACCAGGCCGGGTGGGACGACCATTGGTTCTATCTGCGGAATGAAGGTGGTCTTCTTCCGCAGTACACCAGCAGGGTCCTCACTCAGCGCCCGGAGAAGTGGACCTGGGGCGTGGCGGCGGACAGGCAACGTCACCTGGTCCCGCTGATGAAGATGATGAAGACGCTGGTGGATGAGAGGAAGTTGACCGTGCAAGCGGTCATTTGGGCGTTCCACCAGCGAAGAGTTCTTCCGCTGGCGAACCGCCCCCTTCTCATGCATGAGATGGGGCCGAATGCCCAGCTCGAGGCGCTTAATCGATCGAGGATGGCCGAGGAGAGGTTGTCCCGGAACGAGGGCGTCTCTCGGGTGTCAATCACGATCCAGAGGCCGTTCATCCCTGAGTACACCGACCTGGTCGCCATGGCACCCGACGAGGGGTGTCTCGACCTGGTAAGCCTCCCTCGAGCTGAGCTGTCCCGAGTCTTCTTCCCCTTTCTCCTCCTTCGAACCCTTTGTATTCTTCGTGTGGTTTGTCTCGTCACGCTCCTTCCTTTTTGCAGGGGGCGTTTACTTGTCGCGCGTCGAGGCCCCCGGTGAGGGAGGACGCCGCGGATACTCAGGTGAGACGCCTCTCTGCTCAAAAAGACAAGGAGAGCAAGGATGCCAGGAAGAAGAAAGAGAAAAACAAAAACCTGCGTCGCTTGGCTCGGGAACAGAGGCTGGCGAAGGCTCGTCGCAACCGTCAGCCTAGAGACGGGTCCCCCGAGCTGAGCTCCTCGAGCTCGGAGGAGGAGAGCGATGATGAGGAGGAGGGCGACGACGAGGGGATGGATGCGCGCCTAAGGCGCGCGGGGGTCGTCGATGACAGGGTTGACCGCTCCTCTGCGCAGGAGGGCGTACTGGAGGTCTCCCCAGCGAAGGGACCGCGCAGGACGCAGCCGCGGAAGGCAGCGCCGATCCCTGCCTTGTCGGGGGCCCGAGGTCCGCCGAGCTCTGCGCCGGACGTGCCCCCGGTCGTGAGGAAGCCCCGAACCCGGAGCGCCTCTGCCACAGCACCAACGGAGGCCGCCCCCGCGTCGGCCCAGGCGGGAGGTCTCGAGAAGGGCCGAGCCTCGAGGGGCAGTGACCACGTCGGGAGGGGCTCCGGGTCCGACCGCCGCGAGCCATCTAGGTCGGGGTCGAGCCCGCGGAGGGGCGGGCGTCAGGAGGAGGCGTCGAGCCCGCACCGTCACGAGCGTCGGGGAGGGAGCCCCCGGGCGTCTTGTGGCCAGGGGCGTGAGCGTCCCCGGAGTCCGTCGCCGCACCGCCGCCGGGACGCAAAAGCGGATGCGGGAGGGCGCGACCGCCAACGCGAGCGCCTGAGCAAGTCCCAGAGCCCACGCCGGGGCGGGCGCCATGATGACAGCCCGAGGGAGGTGCGGTCGCCCTCCCGCGATGTGGGGCGGAAGGAGGGATCTCCCTCGAGGTCGAGCCACGGGAGGCGTCGGGAGCCCTCCCCCCATCCCAGCCCTGTGGAGACGGCCCAGGCGCAGGGCTCGAGCCGCGGAGTGGGCTCGAAGCCCCTGAGTGGGTCCGGCGATTCCGGGAAGAAGCCCAGCCGCCGCTTTGGGTGAGTAATTTTCTTGGACCTCGTCGGTAGCGAGGCTTGACCTCTTTACTTTTGATGATGCATGCCATCTCTGGTTTCTCAGGGGGAAGCGCTCCTACCAGGAGGTGGACCTCGCTGCGTCCAAGCGAGCGAAGGCCTCGAGCCCCGTCGAGGCACAAGCACCTCGAGGTATGGCACCCTCCTCCGCTAGAGAAGCCGCTTGGCCGGAGAAGGCTCGAGCTGCCATGGCTCGAGGTGGTCAGATGATCGTCGCGAATTTTGGTGAGGCCGTCGCCATCGACCGCAGGGGTCGAGGCATTCCTCTTGATTCTGATATCAATGTCATCTCGTATTGCAGGGGCCTCAGCTCACGGCATCGAGCCCGCCGCTACCACACTCACTGAGGCGCTGTCGTCTCCCCCTTCTCCTCCTGCGATGGCGTCTGTCGGGAGCGCCACCCCTCCCCCCGCTACAACGGCTGTTCCGGGGGAAGCGCCTGGGGTGAGCACGGCCCCGCCGGTGTCTGGGGCCGAGGAGACTGCGCCCCTCGAGGCCCCGACGGTGGAGGACCTCCTGAACGAGCTAGAGCAGGGGCCGCCCCTCGCCGCGGGCTTGCCGATGGTGGAGGCGCCCGAGGCGCCGGCTAGCGCTGACGAGACGCAGGAGGGCCTGGCCAGGGAAGAGCCGGGGCCTGCGCCGTCGGGCAGCGGGCCGCAGCTTGGGCAGCTCGGGACGGAGGAGGATCTGCCCGACATCGAGCTCGACCGACCAGTATGGCCGTTTCCGGACGCGCCAAGCCCGCCCCTTGCCATGGTCCACGTCGAGCGACCGGTCCAGCGGGGGGCTCCGCGCGAGGTGCGGGCCATCTTTCGGGAGGTGGCCGAGCTCATGGCGGAGGCAGAGCGGTCCTGCTCCGAGGAGGCGGGCCGGTCCGCACAGGTGTCGGCCGCCCTCGCGAGGGCTGAGGCGGAGCTTCAAGATCTCCGCGCTGAGCTGAGCCGGAACGCCCAAATGGTGAGCCGGCTCAACGAGGCGGAGGCGGAGGTCCGGGCGGCTCGAGGTGAGGTCGCTCGATCCAAAGAGGAGGCCGCCGCCGCACTCGAAGCGTCGAGGAAGGAGGCGACGGACGCCCGAAGCGAGGCCACCTCCGCCCGGGCTGAAGCCGAGGCGGCGAAGCAGGAGGCCGCTGACGCCCGTGGCGAGGCCGCCACCGCCCGAACCGCAGTGGAGGCGGCGAGAAAAGAGGCCGAAGACGCCGAGATTGGTGTCGCCACCGCCCGAGCTGCCGAGGGGGCGGCGCGGCAGGAGGTGATCCGCAAGGATCTGGCCCTCGTGGAGGCGGGCCGGCTGATCGAGGACCTTAGGTCCGAGAAGCTCCTCATGTTGGCCGAGAAGCGCAGGCTCGAGCAGCGTGCTGAGGGCCTGACCAGCGACCTCGCCGCACTGGGGCAACATTGCGACGGTGAGGCTTACACCTTGTCCTTGTTTGGGTCTCAAAGTTTTTTGTTACGCCGCAGTCTCACTCTTCCTTGTTCGTTGCACAGGGGTTGAGAAGACGGTCGAGGAGCTCCGCGGGACGAACCAGGCTCTCTTGGACCAACTCCAAGACGAGACGATGGTGGCGGAGCGGGCTCGCACCTCCCTCGACCGGCTTGGCCCCATGTGGGGTGCTCCTCCAGTGGCTGCGGCAGAAGGTGTGGTGGCCCGAGGCGACGCCTTGGTCGACGCCTTGTGCTTCTTCGACGCAGCGGCGCGGGACCGTGTCCGGCAAGCTCTTCATCATGGCGTCAAGCAGACGCTTGCGGTCGTTCGCTCTGGTTTCCGCTTCCCGGTCCACGTTGTCGCCAACGGCTTCATCGAGATCGAGGGGAAGAACGAGGAGTGGAACAACCGCCGTGTCGACAAAATTTTGGAGAAGATGGAGAGGTCGGGGACATCGCTCGCCAAGATTTTCGAGGAGGACGTGCTGCCTCCTGACGCCAGCAGCGGTGTCGAGGGCCCTCCTCCTTCTAGCTCGGGTGTCGAGGCTGAGCCCGCCATGGAAGACCTCGGGGAGGAGTACCACACCGACGAAGATTAGGGCCTGCGTGCCAAATTTGGGCGTCGAGGCCCTTGTAAGAATTTTATGGCATGGATGAGGGTCCGTCGAGACCCATTTGTATATATGACTTGTTTGTTTAAAGGTGTTGTTTTCTTTTCAAATGCGTTTGACCACTTCTCTTTGTTGCAAGCTCGAGTTTCTGCTAACTTAGTTTGTACTCCTTCGATACGTCGCGAGCCCCTCGAGGGGAGGTGTAGGTGGGGTACCGTAGCCCGGGGGCGTAGGCGGCCGTCTATGTCGACGCCTCCCGTTCCTTGGAGGCTCGAGGTATTTTGGGATTTAGACGTCGCTAGTTCACTCGAGGCACGAGTCAAGATGAGGGTCGAATTTTTGAAAAGAAAACGCGTTTTTCCCGGGGTCTGGGGAGCTATTACCCCCTTGTCAGCCCCCGAGGGAGGCTCGACCCTGAGCAAGGCAGGGTCGAGGCTAACTTATGTTGCTAAGCAAAATGAAAGACAACGCACGAGATTGTTCATTCATATTTGACATGTTTGTACAAAGCAACAAAATGAACAAGGCCTAGAGGCCCTTAAGGATAGAAGCGACGTAGCTGAGATATGTTCCACGCGTTCGCCAGGATTCTGCCTTGATCGTCGTAGAGCTTGTATGTTCCTGGCTTGAGCACCTTAGCCACGGTGTATGGGCCCTCCCATGGAGGGGTGAGCTTGTGGCGCCCTCGGTTGTCTTGAAGCCATCGAAGCACGAGGTCCCCCACTGCTAGTTCTCTTTTGCGCACATACTTGTCGTGGTAGCGTCGAAGTGTCTGCTGGTAGCGTGCGGAGTTGATGAGCGCCACGTCTCGAGCCTCCTCGAGCTGGTCCTTGGCGTCGGCGAGCCTTTCGTCGTTGGTTTGCTCGTTGTAGGCTCGAAGTCGAGGGGAGCCATACTCGAGGTCCGTAGGCAATATGGCCTCGGCACCGTAGGTCAGGAAGAACGGAGTGAACCCGGTGGCTCGACTTGGCGTTGTCCTGAGGCCCCACAGCACCGAGGGGAGCTCTGCGGCCCACCCCTTTCCGAAATTTTTGAGAGTCTTGAACAGCCTCGGCTTCAGCCCATGGAGTATCATGCCGTTGGCGCGCTCGACCTGCCCGTTGCATTGAGGGTATGCGACCGCGGCCCAGGTCACGCGAACGTTGTTGTCATCGCAAAAGTTGGTGAACTTTTTGCCCGTGAATTGGGTGCCATTGTCGGCGATGATGACGTTAGGCACTCCAAACCGGTACATGATGTTGGCGATGGACTCGACAACCTTCTTGGAGGTGGGGTCTCCTATCGGCTTATCCTCGATCCACTTGGTGAACTTGTCGATGGCCACGAGCACGTGTGTGTACCCTCCACTTGTCCTTTTGAGGGGACCCACGAGGTCGAGCCCCCAAACGGCAAATGGCCAAGTGATTGGGATCATCTGCAGGGCGTGTGCGGGCTGGTGCGTCTGCTTGGCGTAGAATTGACGACCATGGCACGCTCGGACCAAGCGCTTGGCGTCCCCAATGGCGGTCGGCCAATAGAAGCCTTGACGGAAGGCGTTTCCAACCAGGGCCCTCGGCGCTGCGTGGTGGCCGCAAGCCCCCGCGTGCATGTCGTCGAGGAGCTTGCGTCCTTCCTCGAGGGGGATGCAGCGCTGAAGGATCCCGGTCGGGCTTCGTCGGTATAGTTCCCGTTCGTTGCCGTAGGTGACGTAGGTCTTGGCCCTTCGAGCAATGCGTCGAGCCTCCGTCTTGTCTTCCGGTAGCACGCCTTGCGTTAAGTAGTCGAGGTAGGGCGTCCGCCAGTCGAGGGGTCGTGGTGAAGAAGAGGCGGGTGCGTCGACCTGCATCGCCTCAGCGGATGTCGAGGGGTCATTCCCGAGGGGTGGCGTTAAAAGTCGAGCCCCCGTGTCTAGCTCGAGGGGTGGCGTCGAGGGGCCAACCCCCGGGTCAATTTCGACGAATGGCTCGAAGACGTCCCTCGAGAAGACGTCTGGTGGCACCGTGCCGCGCGTGGACGCCAACTTTGCCAGCTCGTCTGCGGCCTCGTTGTACTTTCGAGCTATGTGGTTGAGCTCGAGGCCGTAAAACTTATCTTCCAGCTTGCGCACCTCCCCGCAGTATGCCTCCATCCTGGGATCGATGCAGCTTGAAGCCTTCATAACCTGGTTGATGACGAGCTGCGAGTCTCCTCGGGCGTCGAGGCATCGGACCCCGAGCTCGAGGGCGATGCGCAGCCCATTGACGAGGGCCTCGTACTCGGCGACGTTGTTGGAGGCGGGGAAGTGCAAGCGTAGCAGGTAGCGCATGCGGACTCCGAGGGGTGAGATGAAGAGCAGGCCTGCGCCTGCCCCCGTCTTCGTGAGGGATCCGTCGAAGTACATGGTCCAGAGCTCGGCTTGAATCTGCGCCGGCGGGAGCTGAGTGTCGGTCCATTCAGCAACGAAGTCCGCCAACGCTTGCGACTTGATGGCCTTTCGTGGGGCGTAGGTGATGGTCTCCCCCATTAGTTCGGCGGACCACTTGGCGATGCGCTCCGTGGCCTCCCGATTGTTGATGATCTCACCGAGGGGGAAGGACGACACCACCGTTACGGGATGAGCGAGGAAGTAGTGCTGGAGCTTGCGCCTTGTGACGATGATGCCGTAGAGCAGCTTCTGGATGTGCGGATACCGGACCTTGGCCTCGGAGAGTACCTCACTGGTGAAGTACACCGGTCGTTGGACCGGCAATGCATGACCCTCCTCGTGCCTCTCGACGGCTATGACCGCGCTGACCACCTGAGTGGTTGCGACCACATAGAGGAGGAGAGGCTCGGGGGAATCGCCAACCTGGGCTGGTCGCGGTGGCACGAGGATTGGTGCGGAAGTCAGCAACCCCTTCAACTTGGTTAAGGCCTCCTCGGCTTCGACAGTCCACGCAAAGTGTTCCGTCTTCTTCAGCAGGCGGTAGAGGGGTAGCGCTTTTTCCCCTAGCCTCGAGATGAATCTGCTGAGAGCGGCTAGGCAGCCAGTCACTTTCTGCACACCCTTGAGGTCTCGAATCGGGCCCATCCTCGTGACTGCTAAGATTTTTTTAAGGGTTTGCCTCGATCCCCCGTTGTGAGACAATGTAGCCAAGTAGCATGCCTCGAGGCACACCAAAGACACACTTCTCGGGGTTGAGCTTCACATTCTTGGCCCGGAGGCACTCGAATGTGGTCTCGAGGTCGCTGATGAGGTTCCCGACTTTCTTGGTTTTAACCACGATGTCATCGACGTAGGCCTCGACGGTCCTGCCTATGTGCTCGCCAAAGATGTGCTGCATACATCGTTGATACGTTGCCCCGGCGTTTCGTAGGCCGAAGGGCATCGTAACGTAGCAATACATACCAAATGGCGTGATAAAAGAGGTTGCGAGTTCGTCGGATTTTTTCATCTTAATTTGGTGGTAGCCGGAATACGCATCAAGGAATGAAAGCACTTCGCACACAGCAGTGGAATCGACAATCTGATCAATTCTAGGTAAAGGAAATGGAACTTTTGGACATGCTTTATTCAGACCAGTGTAGTCTACACACATCCGCATTTTTCCATTCTTTTTCCTAACTAATACAGGGTTAGCTAGCCACTCTGGGTGAAATACCTCCTTGATGAACCCGGCCGCCAAAAGCTTGTGCACCTCCTCGCCGATGATCCTGCGCTTCTCCTCGTCGAAGCGGCGTAGGCGTTGCTTCACCGGTCTGGAACCGGCCCGGATTTCCAAGGCGTGCTCGGCGACTTCCCTCGGTATGCCCGGCATGTCCGAGAGGCCCCACGCAAACATGTCGATGTTCGCGCGGAGAAAGTCGACGAGCACTGCTTCCTATTTAGGCTCGAGGCTGGCACTGACGGCCAGCGTCTTGCCATCGGTCGAGGTCGGGTCGACGGGTATCCGCTTTGTGTGCTCCGCCGGCTCAAAGGTGCCAGCGTGACACTTCGCTTCAGGAGCCTTCTCGGTGGCCAGGGAGGCTAGGGCCTCGAGCGAGTCGAGGTGGACGTTGGCCTCCCCACGCTCGACGCACTCCACGTCGCAGTGGTATGCGTGCTCGTAGGAGGTGTCGATGGTGATGACCCCTTTTGGCCCCGGCATCTTGAGCTTTAAGTACGTGTAGTTGGGAACCGCCATGAACTTGGCGTAGCCTGGCCGGCCGATGATGGCATGGTAGGCCCCTTGGAACCCAACCACCTCGAAGGTGAGCGTCTCCCGGCGGAAGTTAGCCGGCGTGCCAAAGCAAACCGGTAGGTCGATGCGCCCGAGGGGGTGGGCCTTCTTTCCCGGTACGACTCCGTGGAACCCCCCGACGCTGGGCCGGAGCTGACCCTCTGAAATCCCCAGGAGGGCCAGGGTCTCAAGGTATATGATGTTGAGGCTCGAGCCCCCATCCATCAACACCTTGGAGAACCGTACGTCGACGATGACGGGGTCGACGACGAGGGGGAACGCCCCCGGGTTTATGACACGGTCCGAGTGGTCGTCACGGTCGAACGTGATCGGCGCATCAGACCAGTCAAGATACCAGGGGCGTCGTGGCAGAGTGCAAAGACCTCCCGGCGCTCCTTCTTTCTTTCTCGAGCCGAGAGCCCGACGGTCGGCCCCCCGTAGATCATGTAGCAGTCGCGCACCGGGGGGAAGTCGCCGTCCGCGTCCCCACCGCCGCGTCGATTGGTATCCTTGCCCTTAGGCGCGTCTTCTCTCTTATCGCCGAGCTTGGAGTAGTAGCCTTTCAACAGTCGGCAGTCCTTTAACTTATGATTTACGGGCCCCTGTGATAAGTGCAGGGGTCCTCGAGCATCTGGTCGAAAATAGCCCCGTCAGGGGGGCCTCGGGGCTTCTTAGGCTCGAGGGCGCCTGCGAGCACTTCTTCGTCGTCGTCGTCATTGGCGTCGCGTTTCGCCTTCTCACCTTTGCGTTTGTTCTTCTTCTTTTTGTTGTTGTTATTGTTGTCGTTCTTGGCGTCGTTGCCTTTGTTCGTGACCTCCGGCGCGGCCACCGCCTTGCCTTTGTCCGTGGAACGGCCAAAAAAGGCCCCCACTGCCTCGTCGCCTGAGGCAAAGCTGGTGACACGATCCATCAGGTCCTCGACCGTCCTGGGACGGTAGCGTCCTAGCTCATGAACTAGCTCTTGGCATGTCGTGCCCGCGAGGAACGCTGAGATGACGTCCTCATCAGGCACGTGGGGGAGCTCGAGGCGCTGCTTCGAGAACCGTCGAGCAAAGTCGCGGAGGGGCTCGTTCGCCGCCTGCCTGCAATGCCGTAGATCCCAGGGGTTGCCTGGGCGCACGCACGTCCCCTTGAAATTCCCGTCGAAGACCCTGACTAGGTCGGCCCAGTCGTCGATTCGATTCGGCGGGAGCCCCTCGAGCCACCGGCGGGCGGTGTCCAAGAGGTAAAGTGGGAGTTGGCGTATGATCACACGGTCGTCGTTCTTCGCTCCGCCCAGTTGGCAGCCTAGGCGGAAGTCCGAGAGCCAGAGCTTGGGCTCGATCTCCCCGTCATACTTCACGATGTTGGTCGGCGGTCGGAAGCGGTCGGGGAGGGTTGAGCTGCGGATGGCCCGGCTGAAGACTCTGGGGCCCGAGGGCTCGAGGACTTGCCGGTCCTCGTCGCTGTCGTAGCGCCCCCCTCGATGGGCGCTATAGCCACGCTCCTGGGCCCCCTTGTCCTTGCGCCGGCGGTTGATGTCGTTGCGGGCGTCGTTGGGGTCTCGAGGTGGCCGGCTGTCGATGATCCGTTCGCGGACTGGCCTAGCTCGAGAGGCGTCAGGTTGGTGGACGGATGCCTCGCGCTCATTGCGGGGCGTGTCCGCCGGCTTCCCCGAGGCTGCTCCGCGCCGTCGTGACGCCGAGCTCTCGGCTTGCTGCACAGCGGCTGTCTCGAGGAGGTTCTTCATTTCCCCAAGCATGCGCCTGGCGTCAGGGTTGGAGACGGCGGGCAGATCGCGGAGCAGCATCGCCGCCGCCACCACGTTCTGTCCGGCTCGCGGGAAACGCACCTCGGGGCGTGCTGGCGCCCCGTCCTCGAGGATCTGCCGGTGGACCTCTCGAGCTCGGCCACGAGCGCCGGCGCCTCGAGGCTGGGCTGGTTCTTGTGCTAGGGTTTTCTCGAGCTGCAGCAGGCGTTGTCGGCCCTCCTCAGCCTTGGCGATGGCCTCCCGCAGCTGCGCGAGCTGCGCCGCTTGGTCGTCGCTGTGCTGGGATGGTGCAGCCGGTGCCGGGGGTTCGTTCCTCCCGTGAACACGTGACCCGCCTGCCGCAGCCACGTCTCCGGGCCCTTCGAGGTTGAGCGCCGGCCTGGTGTCGTCATCGCCGTCGTCCTCGGCATCGTCCGCGACCCCCTCGAGCTGGAAACACTCCCTGGTAGGGTCCCAGAGGTCAGGGTCATGGTAGTCGTACTCATCGGAGTTGGAGCTGGTGATGTCGCGTCGCCTTGGCTCGTGCTGGGACTGCAGCTCGTGGTACCACTCTCCGATGGTGGCTCGGCGGGGTGGCTCGACGACTCGTGAGAAGCCGCGGTCGACGTGCGCGGGGTGGACAATCACCAGGTTGGCCATGGCCTGCAGTAACACGCCTGGGCGCTCCTCCTGCTCCGCCGGCTGTCGGCCCCAACTGCGTTCGTTGAGCTGGCGGGCGTAGGCTGCCGCGGAGCAGTCGAGGCCGAACGGGAACTGCCGGCGTCGAGCGCGGTACACCCCGTGCGGGAGGAGGCTGGGTAGCGTCGACGGAGCACGGCTCGGGGACCTCTGGCCTGGCTCCCGGTCCGTGCGCGTGACAAACGCGAACTCGCCGGGGGAGTGCGCACGTGCCCTGGAAGTCTCTGTTCGCGCGCCGGGCTGGTTTCCCCTTGGGGACCCTGCGCCGGCTACGGGGACGTGGGTGTTTGCCGCGGGCACCGCCTGTGCCCGGCGACGATGGTGACGACGGCGCCGCTCACGAGGTGGCGACGCGTGGTGGTGCGGGTGACGCGCCACGCCCCCCGCGCGGGGTGGCATGACACGCCCTCCGCTCGGGCTCTCCGTGGAGAGCAGGGTCAGCTCGTTGCTGTTGCCGGTGGCCAGAAACTCGAGGCTTCCGAACTAGACGACGGCACCAGCCGAGAACGAAGAAGGAGATGAAGCCATCCAGAAAACAACGAGAAATCGGCTCGACACGCGAAGGCCCCTACCTGGCGCGCCAACTGTCGGTGTTTCGAACCCGGGGGTATGACACCAACGAGTAATATGATCGCGTGCTCTCTTCCTGGATGGTGATGCAAGATGACACAAGGATTTATCCTGGTTCGGGCAAAGAAGGCCCTACGTTCTGCGGGGGAGGAGGTTCTTGTATTACTTGCACCTAAGTGCTTGTACAGGGGCGAATACAAGCTCAGTGAGCGTGGACCGGAGTCCGGACTCGTGTGTGTGTGTGGACTTGTGTGTTGTGTAACTGTAGACTCGTGTGATGTTCCCGTAGACTCGTGTGATCGTGGACTCGCGTCTTGTCCCCCCCTTCGCGAAGGGCCCTGGCGTCCCCTTTTATAGAACAAGAGGAGGCCAGGGTTTACATAGGGTAGATATGTACAACACTCGATATGGCATAGGGTAGGAATCCTGTCTTGTCGGGGCCGCTGGAGCCGTCATGGGCGTCGCTGTTGAGGCGTCCTTGATGCGTGGCCTCCACCCCTGGGCGCGGACGTGGAGGCGTGGCGATGTGGAAGCCGTACAACACCCATCCCGGCACGTACAGGACACGGCGGGGTCCCTCCGGGTCTTGGGGTACCTGTTCTCAAATAGCGTGAAAGCGGTTAGGGCTCGAGGGGCGCGAAGCCGGCCTCGAGGTGGCACCTACGGGGGGCTCGAGCCCCCGCAGGTATGGGCAAGTTCCGGAACGCCCGGGCGTACAGTGGGAACCCGGGCTTCGGGATGAGGCTCGAGCATGCGTCAGTGCAGGACATGGCCCAACAGTGCTGTACTGGTGCCTTTTTGCCCATGCCTGTGGTGAAAACGAGGTTTGACTCTCCCCTGGTTACTGTGGTACACGTTGGGCTACAGAGGACGTGACTGGCGTAGGTGGAGACATTAAATGCGCGGTATGGGGCTGGCATCTGATGTCTGCGCCGCTTGAAGGGAGCATAAAAGCGTCTCGAGGGATAGGTTGCCGTGCCAGAGAGGCTCGAGGTCCCCGCGTGGGGTCTCGAGGTGCGGTGTTCGGCTGTGGGGGGCTCGAGCCCTATGTGCCAAGGCTCGTGGGGTAGCGGAGCGCTCGCCCGAGGCCTGACGCGGAGGGCTCGGGCGAGACGGAGAACGAGCGCTCGCCCGAGGCCTGACGTGGAGGGCTCGGGCGAAGCGGAGAGTGCGCGCTGGCCCGAGGCCTGGTTCGGAGGGCTCGGGCGAGACGGAGAACGTGTGCTGGCCCGAGGCCTGGCTTGGAGGGCTCGGGCGAGACGGAGAACGTGTGCTGGCCCGAGGCCTGGCTCGGAGGGCTCGGGCGAGACGGAGAACGTGTGCTGGCCCGAGGCCTGGCTCGGAGGGCTCGGGCGAGACGGAGAACGTGTGCTGGCCCGAGGCCTGGCTGGGAGGGCTTGGGCGAGACGGAGAACGTGTGTTGGCCCGAGGCCTGGCTCGGAGGGCTCGGGCGAGACGGAGAACGTGTGCTGGCCCGAGGCCTGGCTCGGAGGGCTCGGGCGAGACGGAGAACGTGTGCTGGCCCGAGGCCTGGCTCGGAGGGCTCGGGCGAGACGGAGAACGTGTGCTGGCCCGAGGCCTGGCTCGGAGGGCTCGGGCGAGACGGAGAACGTGTGCTGGCCCGAGGCCTGGCTGGGAGGGCTCGGGCGAGACGGAGAACGTGTGTTGGCCCGAGGCCTGGCTCGGAGGGCTCGGGCGAGACGGAGAACGTGTGCTGGCCCGAGGCCTGGCTCGGAGGGCTCCTATTAAAAGGTGTTCTAGGTTTAACTTATTTGTTATGCGTTGATTGGGGGTACCCCTTTGGCGTTCCCCCGACAGGACTCCACTGGAGTTGGGTTTTTTTTGTCCAAACTCCTAAATTTTAGAGTAGGAGTTTAAGTAGGGGCCTGGATCGGAGTTGCTCTAACGTGACGTAACTATACTACATATATATGCACCATTACTTCCAGAGTTCCACTTCCACTGTCAACAACAACAAGTCCATAGCGGCGCGTGAGCTAATTAGTTTGATGATGTCAGCAGTGGTAATGTCGTCGTTTCACAGCCAGCCACACGATATGATCGGTGGTAGCTCGAGCTCCTCGAGGAGAAGATCAGGTGAAGGGAGCGCAGCTCGATCATAAAATTGAATGTAGCAACGTCGTACAAAGGCGCGCGTATATATCGAGTAAATTGCATCTCGACCATACATGACGATACTACAATCACCTCATAATGTAGGTGGCATTGGTCCATGAACGAACTTGTAATGTGGTCTAATAAGTTGGCGCAACAACTCGGTAAATTAGTGCATCTATACCTACGGCCCAATCAGAGAACGAAGAAGGATATAACGCACATCACTGTACGGTTTATACGCAGCAAGAATAATGTAGAGTATGCAGATCATGAGATGAGCACCGTATAATCTGATTTCTGGTGTAGGCTGTGGGCGCAATGCATGCATGTTCACGTGCTCCAGATCCCGTTTCCTGGAGAACCTGCTGCCTCCTGCAGGAGACACCTAGAAACAAACCTCCGGTGTTCGGCTGCCCTGCCTCAACTGTTTGTTGCCTGATGGCCATCGGGCCGGCCCAGCCCGCCCCGGCCCGGGCACGGTCTAGGCATGGCCCGCACCATGTCGGGCCGACATGGCCCGCTGGCCTCCCGTGTCGTGCCTTAGTGGCCTACGGGCCTTACCCTCGGCCCAAGCACAGGCCCATGGGCCTATTTTCATGTCGGGCCGACCCGAGTGTAAGGAAAATGGACCTCGAACCATTTAACTTTGGATTTTGGTGTTTGATGAACAACATAACCAAATTGGACTAATGCGTTTGCAAGTGTTTGTTTTGTAGTCCAATAGGGTGCAAATGTAACTTGGACTAAGGCGACGTGGGGATCTGATAATCAACACCTCAAGCAAGACATTTGAAGCTCAATAGAAGACTCTCAAGATCAAGCAAAGTCCAAGGCACAAGAATGGAACCAAGACGGCGCAAGAAACCGCGAAGAAACGAACAAACAGGGACATCGGACGCTGCATCGGATGCTGCTCAAAAGCATCGGAGGCACCGATGCCAAACCCTAGCTCGGGTTGGCGCCAGCAGAGACATCGGACGCGCCGATGGTACCACATCGGACGCACCGGTAACATTGTGCGTTGTGCACAGCGTTACATCGGACGCACCGATGCTACATCGGATGCTACAGGACCCTGCTTCCGATGGCTATGGAGAAAGGTTCTAGAGAGGCTCTGAAGACATCGGACGCATCCGATGGCCATGCATCGGACGCTCGTCAGAATCCGATGTGACTCAGTGCCAGGTCGGCAGAACTAGCCGTTATGTGACATCGGACGGGCATCCGATGCTCCCGTCAGGAGCGTCCGATGCTACGCAGGAAAGCCCATCTTTGGTGTCCAACGGCTCTATTTGCTTGGGGCCCTATATATACCCCCATGGCCGGCCAAAATAGTATGGTTGGAGCTCAAGGAAGTATACCAAGTGTATAGACACATATTTAGTTGCTCTAGCCACCAAAGTGCTCAAGTGATATACTAGGTGATTAGTGTTGGTGCTTTGCGAAGTGCTTAGAATACTTAGACCACCGCTTTGCGCTTGCTCTAGGTGTTAAGCCTAGTGTTTAGTGAGGTTGAAAACCTCTTGACTATCGGTGCTTACGCACACCGTTGTTGTACATCGGTGTGGCTTGTAGTCTTGCGAGATCACACCAACCGCGTTTGTGGTGTGACCGCCTCCGTGTACCGAAGGGAACAAGGCCCGCGGCGTTTCGGTCGGAAACTTGATAGTGAAGACGGCGGGGAGCATCCGGGAGAGGCTTTGCCACGAGTGGCTTAACCGGAGACCCACTTGTGCGTGGGGAAGGACCGGAGCTATCCACGGAGTTACCCGACCGGGAGCTTGGCCCTTGCGAGGGATTCCTTGCGAGGGGCTCCAACGAGGACTAGGGGGAAGCTTGCGCGCTTCTCGATACCTCGGTAAAAATACCGGAGTCGTCGATGGAAGTTTGTATCTCTACCACACTATTTAGCTTCCGCATTTATATTGTTACCTTGTTCATGTGCTTTACCTTTCCTAGCTTACTTTTGCTAGTTGATAGGTTTGGAAACTAGGTAGCATAACTCCTTTTTGCGGTAGAGATAGCAAACACACATAACAAAACCTTAGTTGCACATTAGATAGTTTACTTTTTTGCATAGATTTTGACTAGGTGAAAATTAGAGGTCATAGTTTAGAGTAGAAGTTTTAAGTTGCCTAATTCAACCATCCCCTCTTAGGCGTCACGGTCCTTTCAATTGGTGTCGGAGCCGGTTGGCTCTCTTGTGGACTCTTGGCTTATTCGCCTTCGCGCCGACGCCCCTAAGAGAGGTTGGATGGATACCTCTAGGCCTCCACACTTTGACGACACTAACTTCCCTTACTATAGTGCTAGGATGGCTTGCTTTATAGAAGTCGTTGATCTAGGTGTTTGGAGAGTCACCCGCGACGGGATGAAACCTATTAAGAATCTCGAGAAACCTACCGCGGGTGATGAAAAATAAATTCATCTTAATGCTAGAGCTAAAAATTGCTTGTTTGAATCTATTAGCATGGATGTCTTTAAACAAGTTTTTACTTTGCAAACATCTCATGAAATTTGGTTAAAGCTACATGAGCTCCATGATGGTACAAGTAATGTACGTGAGCAAAAACATCACCTAACTAAAACAAGCTATGATTCCTTTAAAATGAATGATAATGAGCTTGTTCGTGATATGTATTCTCGTTTGAATCTAATTATCAATGAGCTCCATTCTATAGGAATTACAAAGTTAGGTGATGCGGATATTGTGAGGAAGATCATCTCCGTGCTTTCAAAGAACAAATATGCAACCATCATCACCATCCTCCACAACATGGAGGACTTGAGCACCATGACCCCGGCCATTGTCATTGGCAAATTGGTGGCATTTGAGATGTCACGCAAGATGGGTCAAGAAGAAGCCACTTCATCAAGCAAAGACATTGCTCTTCCATGTGAGCACAAAAAGATGAAGGGCAAAAAGCAAGTTGAAACAAGCTCAAGCTCCTCAAGTGAAGAAGAAGAGGATGATGAAGATGAAGAATCAAGTGATGATCAAGCCTCCACCTCATCTGACTCCTCCTTAGATGAAGAAGAAACAATCAAGCTCATGAAAGAAGTGAAGAGGATGATCCGCAAGCTCAATGTCAAGGGTGTGCCCATCACCATAGAAGATTGCCTCTTCACTAATCAAAGAAGAGAGCAAAGGAAAAAGGGATGCTATGGATGTGGCAAAAGAGGACACTTTGTGGAAGATTGCCCAAAACAAAAGCCCACACCCAAGGACAAGAAAAAGAAGGGATGCAAGGCCAAAGCTTTCACCACCATCAAGACATGGGATGATTCATCAAGTGATGATGAAGCCCATCACAAGAGGCATGGCCGCAAGCACTCATCATCAAGCTCCTCACGTATGGGCCTTATGGCACGAGGTAACTCAAGCTCTATCTCTAGTAATAGTGATAGTGATAGTGATGATGAGCTTCCTTCTTATAATGAACTTGTGCAAGATAATCTCAATTATGCTAAAGCTTGTACTAGTCAACAAAAGAAAATCAATGCTTTAAAAGAAAAATTAGATAGCTCTCAACAAGCCTACAATACTATGCTTGAACAATATGAAACTTTTTCAAATTTGAATGTTGAGCTATCTAATAAAATTGAGAAACTTGAGGCTAGTACAAGTACAAGTAGTAGCACAAGTAATGATGAGCAACTTGTTAAGAAAAATGAAAAACTAAAATCAAAGTTAGCTAGCACACAAGATGCTTACAAAAGCTTGCTTGCTAAAATGGAAATTATGTGCAAGCATTGTGATGAGCTAACTAACAAAGTTGCTAATCTTGAAACCATCGGAGCAAACCCCACCGAGGCACCTAAAATTGAAAAATCAATCTTTAATATGCCTAAAAAGGATGCCTCTACTTCTTGCATTGATTTACATGATTTAGACTCACCTATGTGCAAACAAGCTTGTGTTGAGAATGTCATTGTAGAAACATGTACACAAGAAGTTGCAATGGAGAATGAGCTACTAAAGCAAGAAGTGGCTCGCCTCACCAAGGACTTGACCCAAGCAAAAGGCAAGGGGAAGCAAACCCGAACTCATCAAGATAACACCAACAAGGGAGTGAAGAAGCTTGATGAGGAGCAAACTGTGGTTTGTTACCTTTGCCACAAGGAAGGCCACAAGTCCTATGAGTGCAAGGTGAAGCATGGGGGAGAAAAGAAGAAAGAGAAAAACAAAAAGCAAACAAGCAAGCTCTCCAACACCTACACCAACAAGGTAAACAAGAAGGCCTCCACACCTTACCTTTTGAAGAAGAAGAAGAATGACAAGGTGGTGGCCATCAAGGTGAACAAGCAAGCCAACAATGGAGCCAAACGCGTTCGGGTGCCTAAGGACATCATCTCAACCATGAAGAGCACCAAAAAGGTTTGAGTCCCGAAAGGGAAGTGAGTAGTCAAGTTGACATCGGGGAATTTGGAGACTTGGCAAAGTATTCGGTGCATATCATGGGGTGCATCACATTGGATCATGTCATTGCCAAGTATGTTAGTAGGTACTATGGACCCAAATTCTCCCCTCCCATGTTAGGTAACTAGATTTAAATTCCTGCAATTACTTTCATTTGGTATATCTTGCAATTACTTTTAGCATCTAGTTCCTTTCATTGCCTATGTTTGCATTAGTATGTTCATATCTTTTGTCATGCAAATTAGGCTTTATCATATGGTAGTTTTGCTCGGTATCGCTCACATTCTTAGAGCAATTCTACATGGTTTTAATTGTTTAGAAGCACGGCACATAGCTTCTTATACTTTGTATTTATCTTATATGTGCCAAAGTCCAAATTATAGATAAACTACCCCAATTACCATCTTCAATTGATGTCACATTTCTTGTAATATCAATATGGAAAATGGTAGTTTGACCTTACAAGTCAATGTGCATGTCTCCTACAAGTATTTCAAACTTGTATGCACATTTTTAGGGGGAGTTTACTCTATAATTTGGAAGCTTTGAGACTAACACTACTTTCAAGCTTATCATGTGTGTAGTAGTCTCATTGCAAGGAAAATAGAGTTCTCGGAGACAAGCATCAAGTATGGTAATAATTCAATTGATATCTACATGTGGTATTCCTAACCGATATCATTATGTTGATTTCAATTTGATACTTTTATATGCTTTCTCCATGCATTATATAGATTAAACTCCTTTGTGCCTTAATTTGTCGGTTATGCATATGCTTTTGCCTTACTTCATATGTATGCATATACTTAGGGGGAGTTTTAGCTTATATAATGTTTCCTCTCTTGAGCTTTAAATGTCTTCCTTTTCGGTGTTTGATTCCAAAGGGGGAGAATGTGTAGGGACCAAAAACAAGCCCAAACTTAAACAAACAAAATAACCAAAATCATTTTTTTCAAAAAATTCTATGGTTATGTTTATGGGAATGGTTCAAAAAGGGAGGAAGTGATTTATGGAGTTAGGGGGAGTCTTAATCCATAAAGTCACAAAGAGGAACTCTATGGCAAGGGCAAGATATGTTAGATTAAATATGTTTCAATTTGGTATCTTTTAAACATCATATGATCTTGCCTTTGCATTGCATCCTAGCAAGTAGATTGCATTTTAAATTTTGTATCTTTTATTTGCTTGTTTTGGTCGTGTTGTCATCAATCACCAAAAAGGGGGAGATTGTAAGGAAAATGGACCTCGGACCATTTAACTTTGGATTTTGGTGTTTGATGAACAATATAACCAAATTGGACTAATGCGTTTGCAAGTGTTTGTTTTGTAGTCCAATAGGGTGCAAATGTGACTTGGACTAAGGCGACGTGGTGATCCGATAATCAACACCTCAAGCAAGACATTTGAAGATCAATAGAAGACTCTCAAGATCAAGCAAAGTCCAAGGCACAAAAATGGAACCAAGACGGCGCAAGAAACCGCGAAGAAACGAACAAACAAGGACATCGGACGCTGCATCGGATGCTGCTCAAAAGCATCGGAGGCACCGATGCCAAACCCTAGCTCAGGTTGGCGCCAGCAGAGACATCGGACGCGCCGATGGTACCACATCGGACGCACCGGTAACACTGTGCGCTGTGCACAATGTTACATCGTACGCACCGATGCTACATTGGATGCTACAGGACCCTGCTTCCGATGGCTATGCAGAAAGGTTCCAGAGAGGCTCTGAAGACATCGGACGCATCCGATGGCCATGCATCGGACGCTCGTCAGAATCCGATGTGACTCAGTGCCAGGTCGGCAGAACTAGCTATTATGTGACATCGGACGCGCATCTGATGCTCCCGTCAGGAGCGTCCGATGCTACGCAGGAAAGCCCATCTTTGGTGTCCAACGGCTCTATTTGCTTGGGGCCCTATATATACCCCCATGACCGGCCAAAATAGTATGGTTGGAGCTCAAGGAAGTATACCAAGTGTATAGACACATATTTAGTTGCTCTAGCCACCAAAGTGCTCAAGTGATATACTAGGTGATTAGTGTTGGTGCTTTGCGAAGTGCTTAGACTAGTTAGACCACCGCTTTGCGCTTGCTCTAGGTGTTAAGCCTAGTGTTTAGTGAGGTTGAAAACCTCTTGACTATCGGTGCTTACGCGCTCCGTTGTCGTACATCGGTGGGGCTTGTAGTCTTGCGAGATCACACCGACCGCGTTTGTGGTGTGGCCGCCTCCGTGTACCGAAGGGAACAAGGCCCGCGGCGTTTTGGCCGGAAACTTGATAGTGAAGACGGCGGGGAGCATCCGGGAGAGGCTTTGCCACGAGTGGCTTAACCGGAGACCCACTTGTGCGTGGGGAAGGACCGGAGCTATCCACGGAGTTACCTGACCGGGAGCTTGGCCCTTGCGAGGGATTCCTTGCGAGGGGCTCCAACGAGGACTAGGGGGAAGCTTGCGCGCTTCTCGATACCTCGGTAAAAATACCGGAGTCATCGACGGGAGTTTGTATCTCTACCACACTATTTAGCTTCCGCATTTATATTGTTTCCTTGTTCATGTGTTTTACCTTTCCTAGCTTACTTTTGCTAGTTGATAGGTATGGAAACTAGGTAGCATAACTCCTTTTTGCGGTAGAGATAGCAAACACACATAGCAAAACCTTAGTTGCACATTAGATAGTTTACTTTCTTGCATAGGTTTTGACTAGGTAAAAATTAGAGGCCATAGTTTAGAGTAGAAGTTTTAAGTTGCCTAATTCACCCCCCCCCTCTTAGGCGTCACGGTCCTTTCACCGAGAAGCACGGCCATTTCCACGAGTCGGGCCGACCCGAGGCCCACAGAGAGACGGAAGGGGAGAGGCCGCGTAGGAGGCCGCCAGCGGCGGCTTGCGCTTGCGGCTGGAGGAGGAGGAAGCCATCGCCGCCGCCGGCTTGCACTTGTGCCCGTACGCCATTGCCCGAGGAGGACGAGCCCTAGGCCGATGACGCAGAGGACGAAGGGGCCGACAACACGGAGGACGAGGGGGCCGACAACACGGAGGACGAGGGGGCCGCCGCCCTCCGGGGCTCGTGGGGCAGAGGGCGCTCGCCTCGGCCGCCGCTGCCAAGGAAAAGGTTGTCGCCCGCCAGTGCTCGTGGAGGAGGATGGGGGCGCTCGCCTCGGCCGACATGGGGGGAAGAGGCTGCGCTCGGACCTCGGTGTGGGAAAGAGGAAGGGGTGGGTGGGGGCGTCGCTGCGGAGTGCGGGGACGGGCGTCGAAGAGGCCGCGCTCGGACGTCGGTACGTGAAAGAGGAAGGGGTGTGTGGGGGCGTCGCTGCGGAGTGCGGAGACGAGCGAGGAGCCGAGGACTGGCAGCCGAATGAGGTTAGGGTTTGGGTGTGAGGGGGGTCGTCACATCTTGCGGCTTATATACGGGGCGCGCGGTGGGGGAGGTTGGCTGGGCCGTTGGCAGGCCGGGCTGCCCTCGTGCCTGTCGTTGCCTTCGGGCCGTGCCCGGGCTGGCCGGCGTGCCCTGTCCTCGGCCCAAGCACGGCCTGCAGCAGCGGGCCGGGCCAACCCGGGCTCGATATTTACCGGGCCAGGCCGGGCTAGGGCCGGGCCAAAATTTCGTGCCTCGTACCATGCTATTGTGCCTCGGGCTGCATGTAAATCTATATGTCTCATTATGTTCGATGAACATTTACATTGGTAGGGTAGCCAATATAATAAACATTATTCCCTCCATCCTAAATTATAAGACATTCCCAGAACCTTGGAGAGTCAAAGTTTTTTAACTTTGACCGAATTTATATAACAAGATAATAATATTTATGATATCAACTAAGTATAATTAGATTCTTCATTAGTTATATTTTAATAATATACATATTTGATGTTATAAATCTTTGTGTTTTTCTCTAGAATTTTGGTCAAAGTTGAAAAACTTTGACTCTCCAAGATTCTTGGAATGTCTTGTAATTTGGAATTGACGGAGTAATATTTTTATATATTTAATTGAATCTGAAATTATTTCACTTGAAAAATATTATTATTATTATTTCGACGGAGCGAATATTCGTGAAAGTATCATGTCGCTTTACACAACAGTTGCAAATAAAAAAATGCAGTTATACTGACGTGGCGGCTGAATACTACTGCTTTTTTTGATCGGGTACAAATTTGGACGCACAGAACCCACACACTTTGTACTCACACCACACACACGCAAAGGAAAAGATTGGGAGACTCGCCGCCTCCGGTGTGCGGAAAACACGCACACACGCGTATGCGTCCGTACACACACAAAGGAAGAGATTGAGAGACTCGCCGCCTCCAGTGCGCGGGAAACGCGCAGTACCACCGAACGCGCACGCGTGCGTGTACCCTGCAAATTCTAGACAAAATCCAGAGAATTACCAGTGTTTGAACCCTGGTGGGTAGCGTCCCACTGGACAGGTCTACCACTAGACCACAGACCCATTCGCGGCTGAATACTACTGCTGGCAAAATTGACCGCACCACGCCTCAGAAATCATTGCCTGCTCTACGGGAGCACGAGCGTATATGGGTAGCAAAATTTATAAATTAAAAAAACACTGCTCCCGTCGACGAAATATGGTCGATAGTCTACCGAGGGGTATGCCGAAGGTAGTAGATTGAGCGGCGGAGGCGTGCGAGACGTCTGCAAAGCGTAAATACAGGGACGTGAGACGGCGATTTAGACACGTTCGGACCGGCAAGTCGCCGTAATACCCTACGTCCTGTGTTGTGGTGGCTGGTTTGTATTTCTGATTGGATGATCCGATGAGATCTAGGATGATGTGAGATGTTTCGAGAGGGGATCCCTGATCGCCTTATATAGCCGGGGAGCAGGGTTACAATTGTCGAGTCCTTATCAGATTACAAGCGGTTCCTTAAGGCAAGGAATCTGGATCTAACTCTAGGATCTTCCTTGGCGGGCAAGGCTTCTAGAGAGTCCTTGACGAGCACAGCGAGCTGGTCGTGTGCTGCAAGGCCTTGCGAGCTGGGTTGTCCTTGACGAAGGGCCCATGTGAGTCCAACGGGATATACGGAGGTAATATCCCCACAGCTAGTCCCCGAGCACTTTGTATCAGTTGGCGACGACGTCTTGAGCTTGTCCGAGTAGGCGAAGTCGATGTCGGGCAAGTATGGCTCGCCAGAAGGATGTAAGGTGCTCAAGAAAATTTTTGAAGAGCTTTCTTCTAGTGAAGTGTATCCACTTGGAGTTTGCAAGACTGTAAGGAACAACGAGGTCCTAGTAGAAGTCTGTGCAAGTCCAACTTGACGGAGCGTCCTTGAATTATCAGAGAAAAGCAAATGCATTCACCGCAAGATGAGTCATACTTCTTCTTGTATGGCTTGTCATTCTTCTTCTCATCTTCGCTTGATGAGTCATACTTCTTGCCCTTGTTCTTGTTCTTGTAGCTCTCTTTCTTGGGCTTGGTGCATTGATGAGCAAGATGGCCAAGCTCACCGCAATTGTAGCAATCCATTTCGGAGACTGGCCTCCTCTTGGTACTTGTGAAGAACTTCTTCTTTCTTGAGTCAAAGTTGACTCCATTCTTGTGAAGCTTCTTCAACATCTTGGTGGTTCTTCTCACCAAGAGAGCAATGTTAGAATCATCTTCTTCATCACTTGAACTCTCATGATGCACCACAATAGCCTTGGACTTGCCCTTCTTGTCATGGCTAGCTTTGAAGGCCAAGTCCTTCTTCTTGTCGGTGGAGGAGCCACCACTTGGTGTGATGTGCATGTACATCTCATGCGCATTGATCTTTCCCAAGATTTGAGTTGGTGTAGCGGTGGAAAGATCACCTTGATGTACACGGTCACGATGTGTCCATACTTCTCAATTGGAAGGACACAAAGAATCTTCCTCACAACATCGGATGGTTGCATTTGTGTGAGGCCAAGTCCATTGAGTTCTTCTACAAGAACATTCAAGCGTGAGTACATTTCATTTGCACTTTCATTAGCATGCATATCAAATGAATGAAGTTTTTGCATAACTAAATGATATCTCTCCTCACACTCACTCTTGGTCCCCTCATGGAGAGCACAAATGTTATCCCATAGATCATGGGCATTCTTGTGGTTCCGGACGCGGTTAAACACATCCTTGCAAATGCCTCTAAAAAGAATGTTTTTGGTCTTTGCATTCCACTTCTCATTTTCTTCCTCATGTGGCGTGAGGCTAGTGCCCTCCTTGGGTTTGGGGAACCCGGTTATGGCGGCATCGCGGCATTTCACATCAACCGCTTCTAGGTACGACTTGATACGGATTTTCCAATATGGAAAGTCGTCTCCCTCGAACATGGGAGGTGGTCCATCACCTCCGGACATCTTAACTCTAGGCGGTTAAACCTAAATCGAGAGCACGAGGCTCCGATACCAATTGAAAGGATCAAGATGCCCAAGAGGGGGGGTGAATTGGGCTTTTCTAAAACTTTTTGCGATAATTAAATCCTATCAAGCCCAATTAACCCCTTAGTGCCTAGAAGTGTGATACTCTAGAATCAACCAAGCAAAAGATCGAAGCTAAGACATTTCTACTCTACCATGGCAATTCAAATAGAGATGATCAATAAGTAAAGTGTAGAATTGAATTGCTCAAATGTAAATGCGAAGGTAAAGAGAGTAGAGATGACACGACGATCTTTTTTCTAAGGTATCGAGGTGTCGGCACACCACCCTACTCCTCGTTGGAGCACCCGCGCAAGGGTATTGCTCCCCCTTGATCCGCGCAAGGATCAAGTGCTCACTACGAGCTGATTCTTCGCCACTCCGGCCCGGTGAATCGCTCGCTACCGGTCACAACATGGCTTGGGTCATCCACAATGCCTCCGAATGATCACCAAGCTCTCCGATCGCCACCAAACCGTCTAGGTGATGCCGATCACCAAGAGTAACAAGCAAGAACTCTCACTTGACCAACGCAAGGCTAATGAGATGGGTGGATGCACACTTGCTACTCTCTATTCACTAATGAGGTGTTTGATCACTCAATTATCAAATCTCTCAACCTCACTAGGCCTCTTGCACTCACTTGGAATCACAATGTGTTTGGCAACCTTTCAAATGAGCAAGAGTAATAGCATGAAAGAGGGGGAGGCATATTTATACCCCCCAACTCGAAACATGCACGAAGGGGTACATCCAGCCAGTTATGCACTGACCGGACGCACCTGTCGGGGTGACCGGACGCGTCCGGTCAGTGCCCAACGGCTAACTGACGTTAGCACTGACACTCGTACGAAGTGCTGATCGGACGCTCCCATGCGTCCGATCATCACTGACCGGACGCGTCCGGTCCATAAAAATCCTCTCTGGAACCTCTCTGGACGCGACCGGACTCACCCCCTGGTGTGTCCGGTCGAATGCTGAGGGTGAGTCCGGTCGCAACCAGACTGACTCCTCAGCCAAACCTACTGACCGGACGCACGCCCCAGCGTCCGGTCACTAGGGTTCAAGCGTCCGGTCGCAATTTGAAGTCCAAAACGACTTCGGTTTGCGACGCTCCCTTCACGAACTTTCTTCCTTATGATCTTAGGGACCTTTCTAAGCTACCTAGGGCTTTGTTTAACAAGTGTGCACCACACCTAACTCAAAAGTCTCACCTAGGTCAAGCTACCCATTCAAACCCCTCTTTATAGTTCGGCCAAAGATAAAACAAAGACCTATGCTACTCTAAGTGTCCTTCAACACCAAATGACACTTAGAACTAGCCTATCACCGTCTTCGTTGTCCATCCTTTGAAAACCGAACGAATTCCATCAATAAGGGGCATGAATACCATAGTGCCCTCATGATCATCATTACCATAACCTAACTCAACTGTTTCTACAAAACACACGTTAGTCATAGTAATTTACCGTTGTCATCCAATCACCGAAACCCACTGGGGGCCTAGATGCTCACAACGAGCGAAGGCAGCGACGAGCCCAGTTGACGACGAACGAAGGCGGTGACGAGCCTGGTCGGAGACGAGCGAAGGCGGCGAGGAGCCTTGTCGACGATGAGCGAAGACGACGACGAGCAAAGGCGGAGACGAGCCCGGTTGGCGACGGACGAAGGCGGTGACGAGCCTGGTCGGAGACGAGCGAAGGCGGCGAGGAGCGACGGCGGTGACGAGCCTCGTCGGAGATGAGCGAAGGCGGCGAGGAGCCTGGTCGACGATGAGCGATGACGATGACGAGCGAAGGTGGCGACGAGCGAAGGCAGTGACGAGCCCGGTTGGCGATGAACGAAGGCGATGACGAGCCTGGTCGGAGATGAGCGAAGGCAGCGAGGAGCCTTGTCGACGATGAGCGAAGACGACGACGAGCGAAGGTGGCGACGAGCAAAGGCGACGACGAGCGAAGGCGGTGACGAGCCCGGTTGGCGACGAACGAAGGCGGTGACGAGCCTGGTCGGAGACGAGCGAAGGCGATGAGGACGAGCGAAGGTGGCGACGAGCGAAGGCGACGACGAGCGAAGGCGACGACGAGCTCGGTTGGCGACGGACGAAGGCGGTGACGAGCCTGGTCGGAGACGAGCGAAGGCGGCAAGGAGCGTCGGCGGTGACGAGCCTCGTCGGAGATGAGCGAAGGCGACGAGGAGCCTGGTCGACGATGAGCGAAGACGACGACGAGCGAAGGTGGCGACGAGCGAAGGCAGCGACGAGCCCGGTTGGCGACGAACGAAGGCGGTGACGAGCCTGGTCGGAGACGAGCGACGGCGGTGATGAGCCTCGTCGGAGATGAGCGAAGGCGGCGAGGAGCCTGGTCGACGATGAGCGAAGACGACGACGAGCGAAGGTGGCGACGAGCGAAGGCAGCGACGAGCCCGGTTGGCGATGAACGAAGGCGGTGACGAGCCTGGTCGGAGACGAGCGAAGGCGGCGAGGAGCCTTGTCGACGATGAGTGAAGACGACGACGAGCGAAGGCGGCGGCGACGAGCGAAGGTGGCGACGAGCAAAGGCGGCGATGTGCCCGGTTGGCGACGAACGAAGGCGGTGACGAGCCTGGTCGGAGACGGGCGAAGGCGGCGAGGAGCGACGGCGGTGACGAGCCTCGTCGGAGATGAGCGAAGGCGGCGAGGAGCCTGGTCGACGATGAGCGAAGACGACGACGAGCGAAGGTGGCGACGAGCGAAGGCGGCGACGAGCCCGGTTGGCGACGAACGAAGGCGGTGACGAGCCTGGTCGGAGATGAGCGAAGGCGGCGAGGAGCGAAGGCGAAGTCCCCGAGCCTGATCGGTGGCGAGCGACGGCGGTGACAGGCGAAGGCGGCGACGAGCCTGGTCGACGACGAGCGAAGGCGACGACGATGGAAGGCGTCGAGGAGCCGGGTCGATGACGAGCGAAGGCAGCGACGAGCGAAGTTTTTTGATACCAAGTTTAACCACGTGTCTTATTCAAAAATTTGTACAGAATATCACTTCTTTTGTCGTGGATTTTTTATTAATAATTGTTTTTCAAGAATAACTTAAATTTAATTTTATTTACATAATTTTTTTTGAATAAGATGAGTGATTAAACTTAAGGACTCCCAACTACTGTAGTACAAACTTTCTTAAGAAAAAAATTAGAAACTACTTACAGATCCTACTCATTTCTCTCCCAAAATAATATAGATCCTACTAAAAATAAAGATTGTTTTTCTAAAAAAAATCAAAAAGAAAAAGTACATAGAAATGAGGTAGGAAGCACGCGTCACTTAGAGAACTTAAAAGTATTGTGGTTCTATAATTTTGCTTGTAATATCAGAATATATTTTTATAAATAAATTTATTTAGTAATATAAATATTGTTAAAATTTTCTATAAAAATACTCCCTCCGTCCCGTTTTATTCGTCGTCCGGAAAACGTGTCTGTGAGGGAAACACGGATTTTTAGAGACAGTTATTTAGGGACAGAGGGAGTAGTTAAATTTAAGAAAGTTTGACCTGTACGTATCTTATAGCATCTTTCTTTTTTGGGATAGATGGTGTATATATTCCTATTAGATATTTGTACACAATAGTCTTTTGTTGAATGATGTATCTTTTCTTTTTTTCTCGTCTACCTGTCATACCTCTCTGTGTCTTGGTTTTCATGTATACATAATTTTCTTAATAGTAATTACGGTTGAATGTTATTCTAGTTTATTTTTTTCATTTTCTTCAAACTAAAAAAACACTACTTTAGTTCATTTGATGACCCCAAAACATTTTATCCTCGCATCCCTAGCATCGACTATGCAGCGAAGCGCCGGTTCTGCTGCTGCCTGCGGCGTCCTCTCGCGCTCGGGCGCGGCACGGGGCAACGGGCAACGGCGGCACCCGAGTTACGCCCCGTGGTACGGGGGTTGGTGGGCGGGTGGTTGGGGGTTCGGCCGCTGGGGCTCAGGTTCTGTATCTGTTCACTGTTCAGGCCGCCGCCCCCGGCCCCCGCACAGTTTTCATCAGTGCGGGCGGGTGGGTGGGTGGGCAACGAGTCCTCGGCAGGTGCAGATGTCTCATGTCCGGGGCAGCGCACGAGCTGTACTGTGCCTGTTCGGTACTGTACTGTGCGCGTGCGGCGCGTGGCAGTGGACTGCTGGATGGACTCGCTGATCTAGCTCGCGTGTCGTTGTTGAGCAAAGCATGCGTGGTTGAACTTGGGTGCGGGCAATTATGTACTCCGTAGTTTATATGCATTCTTCAACGGCTCTCTACAGTGTTGTTGAACTTTGCAAGTGAAGATCCAAGATCCATTAAACCGCCGCGCCAACAGAGGGGTCGGTAGGTACTGTCCGGGCGGTCCGGCTCAACGAAATCAAGCACAAGCGCCGCCGACGGCTACGGCCGCCGCCGCAAGGACGAATGAACGTTGAACGGAAGCTAGCGGTGAGGCGACGTTGACCGATCATACGACGACGGAGCTAGCGGGTCGTCCCCATCGCGTCCATCACTCCATCATCTCGCGGCAGCGACGCACGGGCGCGCACGGCGTCCAAGCCACGGGGCGTCTCCGCCCGGCGCGGGGCACACTCGTTGGGTGCGCTCGAGCTCGATCGACCTCAGCTCGCCCATGCCGTTGTCCGCTTCTTCTCGATCGGGACCTCGCGCGTGCGTGCGCGAGCCTCGTGGTCGGCACATGGAACCCCTGCCTGCCAGGGGGCCAGTGGCACGCTCACACACACTCTCCAAGCGGCAGCGAGATGCCGAGATGGGGGGCTATGGCCTATGGGGGGAGTGGCATGTGATCATGGTCAAGGCTGAAGCTGCGACTCTGCAATGAATGTACAGTACACTACCATGGCGATACATGATGGCCCGAGCAAACAAGTTGTACTAATCAAGGCCATGAGTATTGCGCTGCTCTGCTCCGGTCTCATTAAGGGCGGTGGGTGGATGGCGCGAACCAGCGGTCTCATACTACATACTCTCATTACCTTCTTCAACTTTTGCAAAAGCTTGATTTTCCTCCTTGAATTTCAAAATCGGATAAACCGCCTTCCTCAACATTTAAAATGGTTCGTTTTACCCTTTTAATTTGGTTATAAGCGGGTTTGAAAATGATTTTGTCTTTTTTATTTTTTATTTATTTTGGCTGAATTTTTAAAAAATCACAGTAAATCACAGAAAACCCATAAAATAGATTTTTTTTTGTCTCCACATGAGTAGATCTAAATAGTGAACACATAATATGGTATGGTTTACTATAAAGTTTTTACTGTAGATTTAGCTCTATATGTTTCCATAATTAATTGGAATAATTCATAGTTGAAGTTTCTATGATCCAATTTGCGGTGTAATTTACAGTAAAAATTTCATATTCTTTTCATATGTAATAACTTTGTTATAAATTTATTTATAGTATGAATTTTACAATGAGTATGAGTTTTTTACTAGAGTTCAAACACACAATAATTAGTCCACCATAAAAATTACACCGCAATTAGAACACAGAAACTATAACTATGAATTATTTCAGTTAATTATAGAGAAGCATAAAGCTAAATTTACAGCAGAAAATTTGTACTAAAGAATATCATTTGAATTTGTAGATGTACTCACCTGGAGTCAAACAGAATTGGATTTTTTATTTTTTATTTTTTATTTTTTCTATGTTTTACTATAGTTTTTTAATATTCAACCGAAATAAATAAAAAAAGAAAAGACAAAACCGTCTTTAAAACCGCTTATGTTTTAAAAGTTGAGGAAGTTGGTTTATCTGGTTTTTGAGTTTAAGGAGGAAAAACAAACTTTCGTAAAAGTTGAGGGAGGTAATGCAGAATTTTTCCTATTAAAAATCTTATTGATTTTGTTAGCTGGGCTATGCGTGGAGCTTTACAGTCACAGTGTATGAATGGAAACTGAAGCGAGCTGGCCCAGTTCGGCCCACGTCTTATAATGTCCTGTTGCTTATATCTTCCGTGTCTGCTGTGGCCCAGCCCATTGTAGCATTACACCATGTGCAATTGTCATGCCGGAGAAAGATCTCGAGAAAGAACTGACGACGTGGCCCTGGTTGCAATTTTATCAGCAGCACTGAGCCGGGCCAAAAAAACAGACACTGAAGACGTCTGTGTTATCATTGACGTCCGTGCTTATAATGGAAACAGACACTCAATTTTATCTCCGTGCTTATAATGGAAATTGAAGCGAGCTGCAACTCTGGCACTGGTTGCAGCAGCGATGACATCCCATTTCCAAAGACAGAGAATTTCAAATCAAAACCAAAAAAAAAAGGAAAAAATTTCCAGCGGCAAGCAGACCCGAACCACGCGGCGTGGCCACGCCAAGTCGCCAATCCCAACTGGTGAACTGACGACGAGCCAGACTTCTGGTTCTGGACTCTGGCAACAGTAACCACCAGCGCTGGTTCACCAAACCCTCCTGGCCAGAAAGCCGGCCAGACCAACCGGCGGCCGCTGGAAATGGAATGGAATGACGAAACGACAGCTACGCCGGTGGCCCGTGCCAGTCTGGTGAGTTTGGAGTTGCGCTGCCTCGGCCGCGCGTCGGTGTCGGTGAGCGCGACACCCGCGGAAACCGCCTCGTCCGATGCGACGGGAACGCAGCGTGGCGCGCGGCTCCGTGCTGGCGTAACCGACACGTCGCGTCGGGTCGCCGACGCTGACCGCCCCCGGGGCCCGCCACCGCCACCGCCAGGCCGCGGGAAAAAAAACACTTGGCGGGTCGCGCTCACGCGGGCAACTCGGCGGTCGGCGGCGAGTTGGGTTTAGGAATAGGAGTACTTTACTCTTCCCAGGTCCCGCAGCGCATTGGATAATCAGCCGCCCGCCGGCACCCCCCACGGCCACCGACCAGGCAGAGGCGACGACGGGCACGGGCAGAGGGCAGAGGCCCCCGGCGAGGTCGCGAGGGAGGAAGGTGTCGTTGCGAGGACGCACACAAAAGGGAAAAAGGCTTTCGCATCGAATCCATCCAGGTCGTCAAACGTGCCAGTGAGGACGAATCCAAGCACACGCTCCCACTCGCTTGAAACTGCAGCAGAGCCCCAAGGGCGAGGCCCCGACTGAAACTGCCCCCGCGACCAGACCACGAGCGCACCTAAACCCTGCCCGCCCGCCCGCCCGCGTCTCGTCGCCGAGGAAGAATCTTCGCCTTCGCGAGGCCTCTCCAGTCTCTCTCCTCTCCGCCGCCGCCGCCGCGGGTTCCTCGCGGGGACTCGGGAGGTACGCTACTTCGGTTCCGGTGTTCGATTGGCTGAATTCGGTGTGGCGTTGCGCGGCTGCGGTTGTTGTAGTTCCGCTGTACTGTAGTATATACTAGTATTATATTATAAGACCAATTAGGAGATCAGAGACGTTTCCCCTTTCCCCTCACCTTTGTATCCAGCACATAAGGCCTGTTCCCCCTTGATTCTCATGATTCATGGCTGCTATAGTAAGGGTCGCGTGGTTTGCAATGAAAATCCGGCGCCACCATGATCCGTATCGATGATGATTACAGCAACTATTTTTCATTAGGACTGACACAAACAGATGTACTCATGCCATGGTACCTATCTTATCATTTCCAGAATCGAATTGTAGAAGAGATACAGAGCAAACGAATAAACTACTTATCTTCCTGTTTAATTTGCTGTTGTTCTTATTGCAATAATACTGCGTATTTGATATACATATATACTTTGATCCCAGGCAGTAATCGACTCTGATGAGTTGCACGCTTGTTCATGCTATTCCAGACACAGCAAGTATGGTTGTCATGAGGAATTAATACTAACCACATCTTTCTTTTGCTGCCAATGCAGCAATGCAGCTATACCACCACCCCTATTCGCTGGACAGTCAGAAAGTGCGGATGGCGCTGGAAGAGAAGGGCATTGACTACACCTCATATCACATCAATCCGCTCACCGGCAAAAACATGAGTGTGGACTTCTTCCGCATGAACCCCTCCGCGAAGCTCCCTGTCTTCCAGAATGGAGCTCACGTCATATACCGCGCAATCGATATTATTCAGTACGTTCCTCCTCGTTTTTGTATATTGCAAAATATCTGAAACTTTTCATTCTCCTATTGCTGTTTCTTGTTGAACACAAATGTTTATATACGCTTCACATTCTCATAGGTACATAGACAGACTTGCAGTGCATTTAAGCGGTGAAATCGTCCCTGTGAATACTGAGGTTCACCAATGGATGCAGAAACTTGATGCTTGGAATCCGAAGATGTTCACCCTCACGCACACCCCGACCAAGTACCGTGCGTTTGTCTCCAAGTTCATAAGGCGGGTGTTGATTGCTCGCATGGCTGATGCCCCTGATTTAGCTAGCATGTACCATGTCAAGCTCCGTGAGGCTTATGAGACCGAGGACAAAGTGAAGGACCCTGACATTATGAAGCAAAGTGAGGAAGAACTGAGCAAACTCCTTGATGAAGTTGAATCTCAGCTCAGCAAGACCAAATATCTCGCTGGCGATGAATTCTCACCTGCTGATTCAATGTTTGTCCCTATTCTTGCACGCATAACTCTTCTGGACCTTGATGATGAATACATCAACTGCAGACCAAAGACACTTGAGTACTACAATTTGGTGAAGCTGCGGCCAAGCTACAAGATTGCCATTGGCAAATACTTTAGTGGGTGGAAGAAGTACCGGACTCTCTTCAAGACATCGTTCTTCCTTTGCGTTCGAACCCTGTTCAGGAAGTACTAGATAGTCCAGCAGCTGAAATAGCTGAGTGAGTACCTTGTGAACTGACATGTATAGTGAGTTTTGGGTAAAATCATCTGTATATCTTCCATGTGACTTTTTGTGGTCTTGAGTTCTGTTTTCACCTGTAAACCCCGTTTGTTTGCTTGTATATTTCTGCTTCATGTTATATACAGAAATGCAGATTATAGAACTGTATACAGAATAGGTCTAAGTATACATTTCGGTTTTTGTCACTTGTTCTAGTTCAATTCATGTCCTAAATAAATTGTTGTTGACTTGATTTTGGTACTGTCTAATTATTTCCTTAATTTGTAACTTGACCAAGTTATTATGCCTTTTTTCCTTTTAGCTTCTAATTTCTTTTAAGGGGAGGTTATCCCTGATACTCTACTGCACAAGGTGTGTTATATCCTTTCTCCTCACTTCTATCATACTTAAGTGCAAGTTCAATGACACATTTTCTTTTCCATTCTAAATGCAGGCCTTAATACTGGTTGGCATTTTAGATATGACCATATAGGTAAGCATAAGATCTGCATGTGCTCTACATTTAAAATGCATGACAGTTGCCTGCCTATCACATGCTCCTTTTGCTCCAATAATACACCGTGGGCCAGGTCTGTACTTCGTTTTCTCTGCATAATGTTTTCTCCAAAGTACACTATAGGTCTATATATACCTCAGAGAGAAGGTTTTCTGTTCAACAATCCAAGTTTCTTTGCTGTGGAGCATATGGAAAGTTGTAGCTATAGGACTTGAGAGTGAGCTGGGAAGGGGAAGAGAGGGCCTAAGAGCAGTGGGAATGGGAACATGGAGGAAAGCCTATCCTGTTTGTTTCCTCCTTTAGAAACAGTGGTGGAAGCTTGGTCCGGTGTTTCCCGATGCCTCCCATTCCTATTGTTCTTAGGCGCTCCATCCTTTTCCTTTTGGCTTACTGTGCAGTTGTTTCAATAGACAACCAAATTATGCTCCTATTTTGATGATTTGAATTTGAGAGTGAGCATGGAAGAGGAAGAAAAGAGGGTCTAAGAGCAGTGGGCATGGGAACATGGAGGAAGGCCTATGAGGTGGAAATCTCATTTTGGGTCTTCCTGATGCCTCCCATGCCTATCGTTCTTAGGTGCTCCTTCCTCTTGCTTTTGGCTCACATGACATACAGGATGAGTGCTGTCTCAATTCTTGATTTGACATTTTTTTTTCTTTTATGTTTGTTTTGGCATGCCTTAGTAGATGCATAGTTTACAATGTTGGCTTTGCTTCCTGGAATGTTTAAAGCTCAAAATTCTTTGTCATGTTTGGTCACAGATAAGTTAAAGGTTATAGCTTAGTTAGATTGCCAATAGTTCAAGTTTCAGATTCCACTAGCACAATGATACAACTGTTTAACTATTGACTGTTCTGAATATAAACACATCTCATGAGTCATGCCAACATTGATCAGCTAGCATATGGAGTAAGATACTGGCTAGCACTTCCTTGAACTTTACAGCAAGAGACATAGAAATGCATGCTATTTGACAGAACATACGATGACATGCATTTTCCGCCAACTTATCTTTTATGAATTACTGCAAAAGAAAGTATAGAGACAAAGATGATGAAACATAAGATATGAACATTGTACATCTGACTCTACACCCGAAACAAAATCAGCAACTTCCCTACAAAATTTGAACCAAATGAGCTACACTGAGATCACACAAGCATGGGGCATAGCAACCAAATGGACAGGCGGTCAATAAATTTGCAAGAAGCAAATATGGCAACGAGAAGATTTATAACTAATTGCATCCTGTTTCTACTGCCTAAACATATGCAAGCACGTCTGTGGCAAATGATTGCTCAGCATGTGAGCTCCTGGTGATATGCACTGATAAGTAATAACTGGCTACACTCTGGGTCCAAGCAGGTGTGCGCCATCTCATAGAGCTCCAGCCAAGTGTTGCAGAGCTGAGGATTTGTTGTCGGTGCATACTTTGTGCTAGTCTCTAGTAGTTGTTTCCAGTCATCTGGATCTCTGAGTCACAATTTCGTGGGGTTAAACTTGTGAGTGCAGAGTTCTTACATACCTCCCTTTGTATTGAACCCATTCATTTTCTTCTTTGAAAAAATGAAATGCAGTAATAAATGTGAAAAAAATCTAATTCATGTCTATGTGTTGAATTGGGCAGCTTGGTGTTTTCTTGCTAGCCTGAACAGTTCTTGTTTTTTCAACTTCAACAACTGTCATTGTCTTATTGTCATTCTCTCTTTTGTTTGTATATAAACTCTTTTGCCTCTTACTTAATTGAAAGGCAGAGCCCTACCATTGCGTTAAAAAAAAAGAGCGATTACAATTTACACCTCTCTTGCTTTCAGGTATCAACAGTGATAGTTGTCACCAGCTTCTTGTTTACTTTATTCGTAATGTTGCCAATTACTTGTGCCTTGTGCCTTGTAACTTATATACTATCTTCTAATTGCTTCCAAATAGCATGGCATTCCTGACATCTGAACCCTGCTACAGCTAAAATGTGCAGGATATGTTATCCCCTCATTGTTCTTATTCTTAAATGCAATTTCTTCATTTTTTCTAATCTAAATGCTGGGCATACTGGTGGTCCTATTAGATATGGGTAAACTGAAGATTTTCTGCATATGCTTTATATTTACACTCAGTCTTCAAGACAAAGTGTAAGATGTATTTGTACATGTGTATGCAACACAGGTCACTTAGGCTATATAGCCTTGACTATCTCATATCCATATGGCCCAGTGTCATTGACTGTCAGCTCTAATGGTGTGCCATGAAAGAAGTCTGTCTGTGCATAGTTTACTCCACACAAGGTTTTCTACAGGGTGCACTAGTGGCCTACATATATTTCATATCTCATCAATCCAGGCATATGATGTATAGTATGTGAGAGTAGTGAGACTTGATAGTAAGCCTGGAATAGGAAGATAGAGAGGGCCTAAGAACAGTAGGAATGGGAACATGGAGGAAAGCCTTACCTATTTGTTTCCTCCTCTAGCTACAGAGGTAGAAGCTTGGTTTGGTATTTCCCGATGCCTCCCATTCCTTTCGTTCTTAAGCACTCCTTCCTTTTCCTTATGGCTTGCAGCACAATTGTTTTAGCAAAAAGAAAAACAAAACAAAAAAAAAACAAAAAAAAAAACAAAGCACACTTATTTGGATGATTTCAACTTGAGGGTGACCCAGGTAAAGGAAGGAAAAAGGATCTAAGATCCCATTATGAGTCTTCCTGATGCCTTCGAACCCTATTGTTCTTAGGTGCTTCTTCGATTCGTCTCACACAATACTGAGATGATGAACAGTGTGTTTCCTTTTTCCATTTTGCTGTCTTTCTAAAAGATGATGTTTTCACTCATCAAATGGTGAATTTATCTTTTCTTCTGTTTATTTGGCATCCTTAATCCACACATAGTTCAAGATGATGGCCTTGTTAATTGCAGTCTTTTGAGTTTTATATTCTTTGTGAGTCCGCTGATACGCTAACATGATGGCTTAGCTGGCTCGCCTACAAGTTTGTGACTTTGTGTCACAATCCATTGGCAAAATAATACAACTGCTACTACTGACTACTGTTCTGTACATAAACACAGATCATAACATTGCTTGTCCTGTTGTTATGAAAACCGACTAGAAATCTTGTAAGGAATGTACAACAGAAAATGTTGTTTCGTGGAACATATCCACACGCATTCACTGCTTCATTTTCTGCTATGACCAAGGATTGCAAAGAAAACAGTGAGAACTATAGATTATGACAAACATGGAATGAACATTCTGAAGTCTGTAGACCATCTGCACTACCAACATGGCAGGCAACTGCCCTGCTATAGTGATCAAACACGCTTGGAGCAAATAGCAACCAAATGGACAAGTAGTCCATGTAACACAACAGAAAATTAAGGACAGTGACCACATGCTTCATTCCTGACGCCTCAACAGATCCAAGAAAGGTTGAGGTAGATGTAGCTGATTCCTGTTTCTACAGTAATTTGATGCTGAATCTTAATATGCATGTACAGGAAACGTCGTCATTTTTTGATCTTGATACAAGGGATCATAACTGGAGCTTATTGTGAAGGAATATCAGATTTCTATCTAAGTTTGTCTGTGCAGCCGGTCCTTTCAGAAAATACTAGATAGTTGAGCAGTTGCATAGCTGAATCAATACCTGTTGAATACTAATCAGAACGTGACCTGTAAATGTTAAATATGGTTTTCTTGAAAGGTTTGTTCTTGATAGTTTCTGGATCTAGAACATCTTCAGAACAGTATACGGTTACTTGCTCATATGTAATACCCAAATTTATGGGCTACCACATTTTCCGGAGCAGTTCTTGTCACAAGTAACAGTTACATTTACTTTTGTCGTCTACTGTACTTGCCCACCATTCTACCATTAGAGCTCTCGCGCTTTTAATCTTCACCAGAGATAGTGATCCCTTACTTGTTGTTTGTTTTATTTGTATTTGCCCAATACTTCATTCCTTGTTAACTTCAATCCTCTAATTACTCTGAAATTGCATACTATCCTAATATCAGTACAACTGTACCTTTCCTACAATGGAGCTTCATAATTTTAATCACTCCTCTTCTCACTTTCTTAAATGGAGGCTTCTTCACCAATGTCCCCCGTTGTAAATGCTGGGATCTTTTTACTAGCAACCTTTTAAATATGGCCAAGCAGAAGGTCTCATGCACACGCTCTAAACTGACAATGCAGGACAGGGTCTGAATATCACATGGCTAGTTCAGAATGCACTAAAGATCTATATATACACCTCTAAGCCGATGGGCTTTCATCAGCGACCAATGTTCATGCTTGAGAGTATATGGAGAGCTGTAGCTGTAGCTGTAGGACTTGTAAGAGTGAGCCGGGAAGAGCAAGAAAGAGAGGGCCTAAGAGCAGTGGGGATGGGAACATGGAGGAAAGCCATTCCTGAAATTTCCCTCCCTCAAGCAGTGGAGGTGGGAGTTTGGTTTGGTGTTTCCCGGTGCCTCCCATTCCTATCGTTCTTAAGCGCTCCTTCCTCTTCCTTTTGGTTTGCAATGCTGGTTTTAAGTGAGCATGGAAGAGAAATAGAGAGGGCGTAAGATTAGTAGGCATGGGAACGTCGACGAAGGCTATGATTCATTTTGGGTCTTCGTGATGCCTCTCATTCGGTCATTCCTGTCATTCTTAGGTGCTCATTTCTCTTTATCTTGCTCACACAATCCATGAATGACCGAATGGCACGTTTTCATTTCTCAGTTGGCTAGTGCGTTTGACCTGGAATAGAGCTAGGAATTGTTCCCGCTAGAGGAAGCTTATACAAATTGCAATTGCAATCCTGGCTGGATTAATTACAGACCTTGATTCCCAAGGAACGAACAAGCCCTTGGCCAATTTTGTTTGATGTTGTTTCTTTGCGAAGTTTGAATACTTGAGTTGTCTAATATGATGCCTTTGTTTTAACCGAAATGTTTGATTAGTTTAGCCCATGAGTGTTTAAGACAATGGTCTAGATAGAGTTTAATCAGTTTCAGATTCCACTAACGTAATGATACGATTATTGTTTTATTACCGATTGTTCTGGACATGAATACACATATCACAGTAATAAACTTCGGGAGATAGACAAAAAGTGATATTTTCCACTATCTTTTCTGCTATTACCAAGGCTGCAAAGAAGGTACAGAGAAAATAAAGATACTGACACACAAGAAGAACATTGCATCTGACTTGGTGGACCATCTATGGCACAAACAATAGTTTGCAACCGCAATGCAAAATTTGAATATAATAAGATATACAAGATCTGTACGTGCACGAGGCATACATCTGAATGGACTAGCAGTCCAGGTATGTTTCCAGGAAACGAACATTGGAAAGTACTGTAAAAGATTTCTGATAGTGAATTCATCCTGAAGCCTTCCACAGATGTGAGCATGGGCGCATGGCTGAGCCACAAATGCATTACCAAGCTGATCTCTAAAATCATACTGGTTTCATGCTGAATTTTTAGATGTATGATCAAGAAGTCGACATCTGTTGACCTTCCAATTCTGAAGAAATTATCGTTAATTAATTTCGTTAAACATTTGTGAAACAGCGCCCTTACCTTTTTCTTTCTTTCTCATGTTGTTTGCCACTAGTTTTTTTTACTATTATGAAGGATGCAAAGAAGGTGCAGCGAAAATAAGGATATTGTCACGCACAACAAGAACACCGCATCTGACTTGGTAGACCATCTATGGCACAAACAAAAAATTGAAACTGCACTGCAAAATTTGAATAAAATAAGCGATACAAGATCGTAAGTCCACACGACATGCATCTGAATGGACGTTCAGGTATGTTTGCAGGAAACGAACGTTCGGATTTGGGCAGTAAAAGATTTCTGATAGTCAATTCATCCAGTCGTCCTGATGCCTTCAATAGATGTGAGCTTGGCTGACCCACAAATGCATTACCATGCTGATTCTAAAATCTTAGGGGCTTCATGCTGAATTTTTAGATGCATGATCAGGAAATCGACATATTTTGACCTTCCTATAGTCTGAAGGAATTGTCATTTGTGAAACAGTGTCCTTACTTTTGTTTCTCTCATGATGAAGACACGTTTAGGAAACGAGCTCCTTGTGAAACGTACTGTGTGTGAGGGAAATCAAAATGATGTTGAAGTTCCTCTGCGCAGAACCTGATCCATAAGTTGAATATAATAGCCTAGTTGAATATAATTGTCTGCACTTTCATATAAACCTTTTCGACCCCTTAGGGCGCCGCTAAGACGTGTTGTATCGAATGTTTTTCTATCTTAATGCCAAGACGCGCAAATTTTTTGCGTGATCGAGAATTTTTTTTCTTCAATCACACCTTAAACTTTTTGCCACGAGTCTGGTGTCTGGTTAATAATACCTTCTCTTTTTTTATATATAGAAAAGCAAGAAGCAAGATTTTAAACTCATGAAAAGAAAGAAATCAAAGTTCTTCTTTTTTTCTAGAATCATTCATGCTATCTTTATTGATGAATAAAGTAAATGCACTCTAAACTCAAGGCTACTTTTTCTCCCCATTTCATTTTTGTGAATTCACAGTTCAGGGTAACTGGCCAACATGAATGTCTGCCATCAGATATGCACAGCCAGAAGATCACCATCTGGACTTTCTCTTCATTGCCCCATACAGGCTCCATGGCCCCACATTCATCAATTGCTTTAGTTTATAGGGCCTCACTGTCATCCGCTGCTACACCAATGTCCTACAGTACACCTTGTTTGGTGTGCTTTCATTTTTCACAAAGCCAGGTACACCAAGGTCCCTATATATATATATATGCACACCTGGTGTGGGTGGTTCCATGGTAAGAGCTTCTCGCCATTGAGAATTTGTGAGCAGGGAAGAGGAAGAAAGAGAGGTCCTAAGGGCAGTAGGAATGAGAACATGAAGGAACGCAAGTGCTCCAAATTTCTCCTCTCGCAACGGAGGACATCTGCACTGTCGTGTTCCTGATGCCTCTCATTCCTATGGTTCTTAGGTTCTCCTTCCTCTTCCTTATGCTTCATTGATTGTGTTGTTTTGATTCGGTGATTGACAACAATACTCTAATAATGCACATATTTTAGATGTGGAGGCTCTGATGGCGAGCCGGGAAGAGGAAGAAAAGACCGTGTAAGAGCAGTGGGAATGAAAACATCAAGGAAAGAATAGTTCACTAGTCTCCATCGTAGAGGGTGGAAATCTAGTGAGGTGTTTCCTGATGTCTCTCATTCCTATTATTTTTACCCGCTCCTTCCTTTTCCTTTTGGCTCGCATGGTTGTCCTCTTAGCATAGAGATTCTTACACAGATTTGGGAGCTCACACACATTTAGGCATTGAGAATCCTCTTAGCTTATGAACAATGCCCATTGGAATATGCATGTCTCAATCCATGCATAGTCTAGGATGATGCTTTTTTCCCCCAAAGGACGGCAAAAGTTTACTGTGAATTTTATTAGAATAAAAAACAAAATACGAAGTTTGGGCCCAAGATGATAGCTTTTTTTAACTTAAACGTTCTTAGGGTTTCAAAATCCACAAAAGCACAATGATGCAACTACTTAACGTATTGACTGTTCTGTGTTCTGCCATTATACTTGTCACACCAAGACTTGCCAGTAGAGTGCAAGTAAGAACCTCCCGTATACAGACTAACGATGTAATGTAGCATCTGACAAAGATTTAGGACGCATGACTGAACATTGAGCTCACTATTCAGATCGCCATCTACAGGAAACAATGAATGGCAACAGCGACCAATTAGTTAATCATGCTTTGGTATTCGTGCAATTTTTACAAAAAAATGTCTACCGGAGCAATTGTATTTACTTTACTAGGTGGATTCCCTGCGTGTTGCCATGGGTACGACGAATGAATACAAATGGTTGTCTCTTCGTATCACCGTTGTCGCTTCGTGTCATCTATTTGTCTTAAATGAATATTTCGAGCCTTGATTTTTCGGGTACCTAGGAATTATGGGTACGAAAGAGTGGTTTTACTGTAGTCCTTGTTAGAGGGGTAATCGTAAACCTTAATGGCTTCGAAACATTTCACCTCAGGTTTCACTGAACCGAACCCTCTCCCCCTAATATACCCGAGACGCATACCCCCTCGCAGGAGTTCTGGCAGTTCTGTGTATGACTCCTTTAAGCGTTTTGGAGGACCTCAGAAAATCTATGTGATATGCAATTTTATCACGTTTTTACTCAGAAATATTGGTTTTAGTCCCAGAGGTATGAAGGAGTGGCTTCACTGCAGTTCTCGTTAGAGGGTTATCATAAACCTTAGTGGTTTCGAAGCATTTCACCCGAGGTCTCACTCAACCGAACCCTCTCCCTCTAATATACTCGAGGCGCATACCCCCTCCCAGGAGTTCTGCCAATTCTGTGTATCCTTCAGGTGTTTTGGAGGACCACAAAAAATCTATGTAATATGCAGTTTTGCTACGTTTTTTTAGAAACACTGGTTTGAACCTAGGAGACGCAAGAGAGTCATTGTTTTTCACGGATGGACCAAAATATATCCATGTGGGGTCTTGTTTTGAAGAGTTTATTGCGAGGAACACCATGATGCAATTAGATTTTAACTACGATACTTGGTTTAGGTGCCACAATATTTTTCTATTTTAAGTGCATGCATGAGTGGATAGCGGTGGACACTTTATTGCATGCGTGACTGTGGGTAACTCATAACACCTGAGATGACATCACCAGAGATGATGTGGAGGAAGAATAAGCTAGAGAAATATGCTAGTGGGATTTTTGCTTTATTGGAGTTATAGATCAGCAGGGGCGCGAGCCCATCCCATTCTCTCTCTAAAAAAAATACACATCGCCTATCTGTCATAGCGTACCAAGCTCACTTATAACAATCTGCCAACCTCTTCCGCCAGAGCTCCTTGACCGCCGTTATGATCAGGGTATATATGTCCATATAGTCTGAGCCCGTCGGCATGGTACGAGGCAGGTTTTTTTCTGACCTAAGCCCGACAGTGACCAGTGGGCCCGGGCTGGCACGACCCAGAGGAGTAGGCCATGTCTGGGGTTACCCCTGGCACATGAGCCGACACAGCATGATCCACTGCTCAACAGGAAGCCCCGTGATGGCCCGGCCTGCTAAGAGCCCTACCCCGACATCCCCAAACCCTAACTCCCTTCCCCACTGCGCAGCCCCCACCTGACACCGCACTCGCGCCCTCCCCATCCGTCGTGCAAATGTCACACTCAGACGCCCCCTTATCACGCTGTGCGGCTGTGGGGCCAGCGAACGACCCCTTCCCTTCCCTCCCGTCAGCATCCTTCTTCTCCTCGCGCAGACGCCCTCTCCGCCTTCTCCTCGGCATCCTTGCGCGAACGCGGGATGCCTCCTCCCTCTCCTCTCGGTCGTCGTTGTCTCCTCCACTCGTCGGCTGGAGGCGTCGTGGCCTCCTCCCCCTTCGCTCATCGACATGACTCGGGAGGCGTCGCGGGCTCTCTTATGCTCCGCGTGACCGTGGCTCGGGAGCGAGGCAGCGAGTGCGCCGACTCCAAGCTCTGTCACTTTGCCTATTCCATTCGTAGGGTCTCTCCGCTCCGTTCCTACCCATCGGCATGTGACTTCTCCGTTGTTTCTTCTTGCCAGATGTGGCATCAGCGCCGAGTGCCACCGCTATGCGGGCCTCGGGCTAGCCCGTCCTGCTCCGCAGGCTGTGCTTTTCAGGTCAGCCTAGCCTGTAAATCAGCCCAGCAGATTAGGCTTGGGCCGCTGGCCAGACACGAGGCCTCCTTGGGCATGGCCCAGGAGGCATGACAGGCTGTGCCGGCTCGACCCCATTGGACCGTGCCTAGCACGGCCCGTTGGACATCTAAGGTGTGTTTGGTTCGCTTCTTCCATCCAAGCCCGGTTAGAAGATAAGCCAGGTTAGCCTAGGTCAGGCTTATCCAATGCAAGAACCAGTTGTTTGGTTGCCATGTACTAGTAAAGCCTGTACTAGATAGAATTTTGTTTGGTTGCCGAGCTTACTATAGATCAGGGTTGAAGGTAACCTCAAGCATTGCCTGTATAAGTGTGTTTGGAAGTGTCAGATAGGTGAAAGGTGAATCCTTCTCTCCCCTCAAAAAAAAAAGGTGAATCAAGTCCTTTCAACACCTATTCGGTGTAACCAACCATGTCCGTGCTGTTGGACCATAAGAAGGCTCGCCTCTTTCTTTCTTTTTTCGACCACACGAAGAATTCACGGAGAAACGTTGATTGCATTGGAGGTATGGACGACCATGGAGCTACGCTGCCGGAGTAACCCAGATTTCCAATTCGAAAGCCGATCAGAGACCACATCCAAGTATACCCTGTGCAACCCAAAGATGGACAGAAGAATTCTGAGGTGCTTGATGGGTAAATGGACCACCTGGTAAGGTTAGTAGCCGCTCAAACTCAAGAGGGTCAGCGCATAATCGCCACACCGAATAGGAGTCACTTGACATTTAGCCATGTTCATGTGAAGACCCGACGCGAGCTACGGTGTTTCTTGATGACTCTCATTCCTATTGTTCTTAGTCGCTCCTTCCTTTTCTCTTTTGGCCTGTCCTTTCTCTTTTGGCCTGTGCATTTGTCTTAGCAGAGAAGCACAAAATGTAAAGAGAACATGAGAGCAAAGGGCATTAATTGGGACATGGCATGATCTCAATCCATTCACACAGTTTAATATGATGGCTTTGTTATCCGCAACGATTTCAAGCTTGAGTTACACATTTGTAAAAAAAAAAACTTAAGTTACACAATGGCTATACATATTCAAACATACTAACAACACAATGGTACTGTCTCATGGAATGGAATGAATTCTGCATATATTCGCCACCAACTTTGAGCAATGACTTAGTGCAAAGAAAGTAAAACAAAAAAGAGGACAAAGATGCAACACACATAACTTTAACATTGTATCTGAGTATCTGACCCTGCAGCTGCAGATCACCGTCTATAGTACAAACATTAACCGGTAACTGCCCTGACAAGATGATTTGAAATAAGGGTTTTGCTGTGGTACCTCCAAATGATTATGAGCCATTTATTTAATTTGATCGGATGGTTAAAATCATCTCTTACTTCCTACGAGGTAATAAGTGAAATAAATATTTAACTAATTCTTAATTTTAAATAATAGAATAAATAAGGAAAGTTTTAGATATAAAGATATTTTTTAGATCTATTTATTGATGCATGCAAGATCTATTGAATGCGCCAATTCTTTTTATTTTTGTAACTTTAGTTATGAGATAATTTAGCCCCTTATAGAAACTATGTAACGCCTATAGTATGAACGTGCTCATGTGACAGACTAAATTGTGTACGTGCCAACACACTCGATTATATGTTGTTCGTGTGTATCAAGATATTTTACATCGCTAAAGTTCAAGGCATAACTAATGTGTTAGTTGTTAGTGTTGTTCACATATTTCTAATTGAGTATACAATATGAGCGATGTACAATTTTAACATGACTCTGATCATAAATTTTTTGACCAATTTTAAAACAAAAATAACAAAACTAATTAAAATATATATAAATAATTTCATCTTTTTGGTAAATAGACTAAAGTACTCACCATGGTTCTTCAGTCCAAAATTTTTAATACATTTAGTATGTGTATGTATACAAAAAAACAAAACTAAATAATAGCTGTATATAAATATATACACGTTGATCATAAAAGGAAGGAGATCATTCGCATAGAAAAGGGAGACAGAGTGCTGGATTTCCTCTTCCGTTACTTGAGGATTTGATCGGGTTTTATTCTTTTCTTATATTAATTAATTAATTAGTTAATTTAAAAATACTAAAAATCAATGACTCAGATTAATTTAAGATATTACCTCGTAGGAGGTAAAGTTTGTACTGTAGCATTGCCCATGCATAGTTAGATGGACAAATGCTCCTGATGAGTTAGTAAGAAGCGAACGTGGCAATTGAAATATATGCCTTCAGCTCCAAAAATCTGTCTCGAATGAACAGAGAACGCCTGAAAACCTCTGAACAGATGCAAGCATAGCTGGGACTGACACACCAGAGATGTAATGTTGATTTCGTTTTTAATCTTTTCGATTCAAAGTTGATTCTAGTTTATAGTTGAGTCACTGATAGTCAGTTTGTAATATGTATATTTTTTTTAAGACGTAGTAAGCTGGGGGACCTCCTTTGCTTTTGTTGCACTGTACTAACTCCACTACCTGAGTAAAACCAGACTAATATCCAGATTTACTTCTACAGAATTTGAGTCTTCCATTCCCGGATTTAAGCAACTATATCTGAATAAAAGTTGATTTCTTACGGGTGATATAGAGTAATGTCCAATCTGGATTTAACAATATACAAGTAAATACCTGTAAAAAATAGTACTTCTTTTCCCCATGATTCTATTCTCTGAATTCACGGCCTAGACCAATTGACTATAGCAGCGTGCACCAACATGAATGCCTCTCTCTCAGATACTATATGGCACAACTAACATGATGCTCATGTGTACTTTCACTGCCAATATCGATTGCATGCATGGTCCCACATTCATAGCTAGACTGCTGTAGTTTACATGGCCCCACTGTCATCCGAAGCTGCATCCAGTTAATGGCCTGTTGGTGCACGCTGCACTTGGTCCATTCATTGTTCACAAAGCTAGGTGCACCGGAAGTGTCTATATATTGCTTGAGCTATCCGGCCTTGAGGCATGAGTGGTTCCACTACAAAAAGCTTCTCCATCTCAGAAACCGTGAGCACGGAAGAGGAAGAAAGAGAGGTCCTAATAGCAATAGGAATGGGAACATGAAGGAACGCAATGCCTAGTCTCGTTCTTCTCTATCGTTTGGAGACGGACATTTCACTCGTCGTGTTCCTGATGCCTCCCATTCCTATGGTTCTTAGGTGCTCCTTCCTCTTCCTTTCGCTAGCGCAATTGATTTGGTGATGAAGATAATATACATACCAAAGCAGAGTAGGGCCTGATGGCAAGTCAGGAAGAGGAAGAAACAGAGGGTATAAGAGCAGTGGGAATGAGAATATTGAGGAAAACCAAGCCTGATTTCCTCCTGGTTGTGGGGTGGGAATTTGGTTTGGTCTTTCCCGATGCCTCTCATTCCTATTGTTCTTAAGCCTTCCTTCCTCTTCTTCTTTTTGCTTGTGTAGTTGTTTCACGGAGAAAGTTAGAGAAATGCATATACACACTTTAATTTGAGAGCTAGAACTTCCACTGTTCTGACAATCGATATTGCACTGAGATGTATGTGTCAGGTAGTAAATTGTGAAGTACTTGCTCCATCCCAAATTATAGAGAACATATGTTTGGCGTGCACCGAGATGTTTGTCTCCCAAACTACTCCTGCCAATTGTGAAGTACTTGCTCCATTCCAAAAATCTTAGAGAGTTAAAGTTTTTTAACTTTAACCAAAATTATAGAGAAAAACATAAAGTTTTATAACATCAAATATGTATATCATGAAAATATAATTAAGGAATAATCTAATTGTACTTAGTTGGTATCTTAGAAGAGGAGTAGTTTTAACAAAGGATAATCTACTTAAATGTAATTGGCATGGAGACAAGACTTGTTGCTTCTGTCACGAAGAGGAGACAATTCAGCACTTATTTTTTGACTGCCGTTCCACGCGTTTCATTTGGAGTTTGTCTGAAATAGCTTTTAACCTAGCAAAACCTCAAAATGTAGAACATATGTTTGGTGGCCAGCTAAATGGAGTTACAAAATATCTGAGATCTGTAGCCCTGCTTGAGGCAACTGTAACTTGTTGGTCTATTTAGTTATACAGGAATGATTTTGTTTTTCAAAGGAAAAACTTAATTCTCATTTGCAGGTTATTTATGCAATCTCTCACAGACTTCGTTCATGGGTTATCCTTCAGAGTTTGGAGTTTCAGGATATAGTTGTGAAAGCATCGCGATGTTTGGAGCAGGTGGCGAAGGATATCTTTACCCGGGCATATGAGTGGCGATCTAGTCTTAGGATTATTTTTTTGATAAGAAGTCTTAGGATTGAATGTCACTAGAGTATGCTCGGTCTTTTATTTCTAGTTGTATGTCTATCCTTTAGGCAAAGGCTGAAAGTTTTTCGTTCTAAAGCCATGTATCAACTCGATGTATCGCTCTTGGAACACAATAAAATCTTCTATTTCCAAAAAAATGAGAGAGACAACAGATAAAACAAGAGTGGACCTGCTGTGACATTGAGTTGGAACAAGAAATCATAGACAGAAGGGAGATGAACCGCATGCAAAACGTGAACACTTCACTCGGTACATAAGCTACGCCATTTTTTAGGTAAGTAATTCAGAGTTTTTTTTAAAAAAAGGAAAAATACAAGTTTAAAATATCACGGCGAATAAACGACGATGCACGTAAGATCAATCACAACAGAGACATAAGATTTAACGTGGAAAACTCTGCCAATGCGAAAAGGAAAAACCACGGGCGTCAACCAACAAACACTCCTCACTATTATCTCTCCGTCAGAAGTCGGCCAATATAGTGCGCAACTGAATTTGAAATATAGATAACAAGAAGTTACATGCAAAAATGACTGAGCTGATGAGCTAGGACAATGTGGATGGAGATGGAGCACAAAGACCATCTGTATATTAGAAACGGTGAAATGGTTACAGGATGCTGCGTTAATTAACAATGGGGTAAGGGTGTCACAGGATTTATGGCGGATTAGAGTACCTTCAAAAATAATTTTTTTGTGGTACTTAAAGAGAGATGTTATTTAACTAAAGATAATCTGGCGAGACGAAACTGGAAAGGTGATACAACATGCAGTTTTTGTCATTCCCCAGAAACTATCCATCACCTCTTTTTTAAGGGCTTATATGCTAGATTTATGTGGCGCGCTATACATCTTTTGTTGGGCTTATCGCCCCCTCCAAATGTGGATGACTTATTTAGCAGTTGGTCTAAGTCGAGTGGTACCGAACATAATTCTTTGTTATTAGTGGCAGCTTCTGCTTTGCGTTGGACGGTTTGGTTAACACGAAACGAAGTGGTTTTTGACAGGTGCACACCGAAATCTCTCTTGCAGGTACTTTTCAGGGGAACGTTTTAGCTCCGTCGGTGGACAATATTGCAGCGGCGTGAAGAATCGCGGGACCAGCTGATTGCCGTCGCCCAACATCTAGTCATCGACATTGCAATTCTTTAGTTCCACTGGTTGGGTGTGTCTGCAAGATTTATCGGTTTTACTTAGTCAAGACTGGTGGTTTTTTTTTCGTGTGGGGGCACAACATGCTGGCTGTTTTGCGACTCAAACTTTGTAATAAGGGCGTGATTCTATCTTTTGGTAGATGAAACCGGATATTTTTATCCTTTATCTTAAAAAAAGATAATGGTTGCAGGAAGATCTACCTGCAATGAAACGATAATCTCAATGGTTGATCACCCAATCTCTATTGGATTTTGAGGAAGCTTTGAACAGAGGTTTGTATAACTGAAAATTGAAATGAACTTGAAACGATAATCTCCATGGTCGCAGGAAGATCGTTGGCATGTCTTTTTTTTGGCTGTACTTCGAGTACAGAGCTTTGACAGAAGCTTCAGTTAAGCAAGGTAGCTGGGCTGGCCAACAATGAGGTCTGGATTGGGTGTGCCCTTCCTCACTTAGATGCTACTTTATGGCTGTTTGTGTTCCTTGCTTTTTTGTGGCACGTCTAGGATGTCAGGAATGCTGAGGTCTTCAGAAACCAACCCCCTCATCATGCCATAACATCATTTCTAGAGTGTGTGATGATCTTGTTGTATAGCAAAAGTGATTGAAAAGTGACAGTGATGTAACAAACCTTAAACTCTGGGGCCTTTATCTTTTGTCTTGTACTCCCTCCGTCCCTAAATAAGTGTCGTTCTCGCTTCCCGAGAAAAAGCTACCGACAATTATATATCAAAATATATTAATATTTATGTTAAGTAATTAGTATCATCGGAAAGATCTTTACATCTAGTTTTTTAACAAAATTATTTGGAGATATAAATATTGCACATATTATCTACAAATTGAGTCAAACACGTGGCGCGCACACCAACAACGACACTTATTTAGGGACGGAGGGAGCAGCTCTCCTACGAGCTCAGCGCTTTGACTGATGTTTGTGTTCTTTAATATACTAGTATAATGCCCGTGCTAACGCTACGGTATATTTATCAATGCAAATCAAACAACCAACAAATATCTTTGAGTAACCAAGCATACATTAAGGACATACTTATAATTTAGGGAAAAAGCAATTTAAACAAGTTCCAGCACCAAACATTTGCAAGCCTCACTTGCACCCAATAACAGAGGTCAGTTGTGTCATCCTATAGTGTCCAGTGGACTCAAGATGCACCAATTAGCAAGATCCTCTCTACCCATAATATTGGAGCTTGAAACATAAAACACCATCTTTTCTACTGTTGCACATATATGAGATAGCATAGGGTTGCTCCCAATTCTTGATTTTAGACAGCCTGGGCCACTGAAGCTGAAGAAAACCTTGCCACATGCCAATGGTTTCAAAGTTATAGCAAACTCCTTTTTCTAGTAAACTTGAAGCATTGAAAACAATATGTTTTTTTCTCACAATTTCAAAACTTTGCTATGGACTAAAAATACCTAAGTTATGCCACTAAATTTTTTTTGAGCTACCACATAAGCAAAGAAGCAGTAAACAGCCGCTTCTTCCATGCAGTGCTTGAAAACAATAAGATACACATTCAAAAACACAACATGATTAATTTTGAAGATAGCCAAAATAGTTGCATTATCATTGACATAGGGAACACATATCAGAAGCGGCAATTGCTTGCCAATAACCCACAAGCTTGCCTGATGTCCTAGCCAAACAAAGCAAATGACTAAGTACTGCTGCAGATTCGTACGTTCTGCCAAGACAAAATGAATGGTAAGATCAACATATCACCTTTCCAAATATAACATATGCTGGTAAATCCTGAAAAATCAAATATAACATGTGTCGGCTAATAATTACACTATTTAAGGAAGAATGTAACTTTCTCGTGTGTAGTAATTAAATTTAGAAAAGGCAACTGAGACAGTGCAACTTTCAGAGCTCAGCAAATACCAGGTAAAATCTTCTGTAGCAAGAGATCATTGTCTGAACTCTGAAACTTAACTCCCCTTTGAATTTAGGTAAAACAAGCCCCCCCCCCCCAATATAATCATGTCCAAAACATTCATAGAAAGAATATGTGTTTACAATTTCCAAGTTCATTTAGCCAAAAGTAATCCAAAGATAAAAAGGTAATGCCCCTTAAAAAACTTAGGTTTCTTGCTAAGGCGTTTTAATGAACTACCAGCACCCTGCCTAAAGCAATCCTGGAAACAACTCAAGCATGGGATTACTGATATACCAACTAAAATCACCAGGGGCTATAATTCTTTCAGTTCCTGTCAATGCTAAAACTAAAAAGGGCTACCATTTAGTACCATCTAAGAGAAAAAGCAGTACACCCATGCAAGTACAATAACATGTGTATCCCATTTTACTATAAAATCAGGTGGTGCCAATAAGAACCTCCCCCATCTTTAATCCCACCAAGCAGTAAGCTGCTGGCCACATGAGGATCTATTTTTGAAATATAGCAGCAAAATTCCTTAATGTGTGATTTAATTACTACTTAGCATTGGACATGTTTTGTTGCTGATTTAGTTATTGTATAATCCATACGTCATTATTACACATATACATATATATTGGACCTTGGGTTCACGACCCTCGCCTCTAGGTTTCATACCAGGTTTATGGACCTAGCTTCCTGGGTTCACGACCCTTGACCTCAAACTTCATACAGGAAAATCTACCTGACAAACTGATATATTGCACAAGCCAGATAAAATAATAATTGGACCAAATCTCAGAACCTAACAATCTTGCGTACATATAGAAAAAAAAAGATATCCCATAATACGTTCTGAACTTACACAATCTAAAAAAAATCTTTCTTTGTAGCTTTATCATTTGTTGGCAATCCTTAATAAAACAACAAATAAAGGAGTGGCTAAAATAGTCTTTTCTAGAAAAATAATAAACGAAAAAATACAAATACAACTCAAATCACCAGGGGCTATAATTCTTTCGGTTCCTGTCAGTGCTAAAACTAAAAAGGGCTACCATTTAGTACCATCTAAGAGAAAAAGCAGTACACTCATGCAACTACAATAACATGTGTATTCCATTTTACTATAAAATCAGGTGGTGCCAATAAGAACCTCCCCCATCTTTAATCCCACCATGCAGTAAGCTGCTGGCCACATGAGGATCTATTTTTTTGAAATATAGCAGCAAAATTCCTTAATGTGTAATTTTAATTACTACTTAGCATTGGACATGTTTGTTGCTGATTTAGTTATTCTATAATCCATACGTCATTATTACACATACACATATATATTGGACCTTGGGTTCACGACCCTCGCCTCTAGGTTTCATACCAGGTTCATGGACCTAGCACCCTGGGTTCACCACCCTTGACCCCAAACTTCATACAGGAAAATGTACCTCACAAACAGATATATTGCACAAGCCAAATAAAATAATAATTAGACCAAAGCTCAAAACCTAACAATCAAGTGTACATATAGAAAAAAAAAGATATCCCATAATACGTTCTGAATTTACACAATCTAAAAAAAATCTTTTTTTGTAGCTTTATCATTTGTTGGCAATCCAATTAATAAAACAACAATAAAGGAGTGGCTAAAACAGCCCTTTCTCGAAAAAATAATAAACAAAAAATACAAATATTCAAATTTGAATTCACTCATAAATTTGGCCTAATCTTCAACCAACAATGAAGGAAAGGAAACCCCTTCTTCTTTGATCTTTGGTTGCATATGAATTTTGAGCTTCTAGAACTAAAATCAAAGATACGACAGTTTAATAAAACAATGATGCAGCAACTTAATAAAATCAAAGATGCAGCAGCTTCTAGCAACAATGATGCACCCTCCTGCAGTATGATAATTTTTTAGTATACTTGCAGAACCATCTGCACGATCATGGGACTTTAACAGATGTTGTTCCAAGAAAATATGGAGCATGCCTGTTACCTTGGAGCTTAGCAAAACAACAATACCATATCTCCAATTAAGGTAAACTATTACAGTTCAGTCACATCTGAAAATTTTCAACATTCTGTGTAAAATTGGTGTGGATTACGGATAACTGACCATGGAGAAGCAGCAACTTTACTGAAAAAAAACTTTCTAAGTGATATTTCTTTAATTCCATGCAAAATTGAGTATACCTTGTCCTTGCAGTATAGATTAAAATGAGCAAACAAGAACAACGGGGCATGCCTTGTACCTGCTGGAACGGAGTGCTCGTCGTGGGGAAGTCATGGCTGTCTGCAATGAGCGGGGCCACGCAGCGCCTGGAATTGTGTGCTCATGGTAGAGAAGCCGCAGCATAGAAGACAACATGGGGGATGGTGCTGGCCCATCTTCCTTAGCGTCAGGGAGGGAAAGCGGGAGGCAAAGAAAGCAGAGCATCCTCTTCAATGTCGGAGGGGAAGGAGGCGGGCGGAAGGGACCGTCGCTAGGGAGGAGGTCGCGCCCTCAGCCGCCGGGGAGGAGAGCACAGGAACCGCGGCCGCCGCCTCTCGCCTAGTGGCTCCGCGTCGCCGCCAAGGCAGCCCATCGCGGCGAATCCGGGAGGAGGTACGTGCGTCGATTGGGAAAGGAGGCGTCGCCCCAACCTCCTGGTTGGCTGGCCACCGCCCCGGTGCATGAGGAGAGGAGGAGTCGGCGCACATCAGGGAAGAGAACCTAGGGGGAGCGCCGAGCGGAAGAAAAAAAAATCCCCGGAAGAAAATAATAAAAAAAAGAGTAGAGGAGGAATCGAACCGTGACCACGGACGGTGTGCTTGGTCCTGGATGCGCGGATTGATGAGTGATGAGGGGTCGAGGAATACCATACACATAGTTTATTTTGATTGTCGGATTTGAGTGAGACCGAGAAGTAATCTGGATGGTTAATTTCTATAGACTTATTTTTCTGAGTATATTTTCTGGGGTGCATGTAGAGACGCTATCTCAGCGGGAGAGGTTTTGTTTGGTACACCAAGCAAAGAGTAGGGATGGTGTATTAGTAGGATAGATAGATAACTGTAGGTGGGGAAACTCTCACTCCATCGTCTTCAAAAAAAAAACATGTGTCGACTCACACAACTATACAAATCATTTTATTGGTTTCACCTGTGCCCGCTGTGTGTTTTTTGAAAGATCCGGTGACCTTACTTATCATTAATAATAGAGACAGAAAATGGTAAGGAAGCAGATACACTTTAGGGCATCCTCAACGGTGTGAAAGAAATCACTAGCTAGTTGAACTTAAGAAATAAAAACATGAATACCGAGGCACTGTGCTGTGTGTTTTTGAAAAGATCTGGTGACCTTACTTATCATTAATAATAGAGACAGAGAGTGGTAAGGAAGCAGATACACTTTGGGACATCCTCAACGGCGTAAAAGAAATCACTAGCTAGTTGAACTTAAGAAATAGAGCTCTTTTACGATGGTTGGAGGTACTTCTGGGTTCCTCGTGGTTCATAAGCAAATTATTAGCTTTAATTAATTTTATGTGTTAAAGGTTAATATGGTAATTGAACCCCCTCTCCACGGCCTCACCCTGCCCACGCACGCTCGCCACACCCGACCCACACTCACAATTTCATTTAACCATTCATTCATGCTATATTATATTGTTTATGATTATAGGCTTATGATTATTAAATAGTATATTTGATTAGGAATCTAGTAGTATCAAATTTGTATTACAATAGTAAAAAGTTGTTAGCTACATTATTAATCAAATATTTTAAAGTTTGACTCTTGACGAACCCGTCCCATACCCGCCCCAATCCGTTGTCATATGAAGTCTTCATCCGTCCTAGTCCCACTCAAATATTTAGTGAATAAACCCGCTCCAACCCGCCCTATTCTTATGGGTTCAACCCGTCACAAGTAAAAAACACCATGTTAATGAAATCAGTTCAAATGGGTCGGACTTTGGCATGGGGCCCACATATTGATCTAGCAGTGTCAATTGACATGAAGTAGCTGCTTGTTAAATCAAATCATCTGTAACAAATTTCAGTCAATTCAGGTAAAATTTTATAGTGTGAACACGAGCTTTTATTTCTAGGGTCCGGCTTTGATGTGGGGCCCACATATTGATCAAGCAGTGTCAATTGACACGAAGTAGCTACTCGTTAAGTTAAATCATCTGCAGCAAATTTCAGTCAATTCAGATAAAATTTTATAGTGTGAACGTGAGCTTTTATTTCCAGGGTTCGGCTTTGACGTGAGACCCACATATTGATCTAACAGTGCCAATTGACACGAAGTAGCTGCTTGTTAAATTAAATTATTTGCAACAAATTTTAGTCAATTCAGGTAAAATTTTATAGTGTGAACGTGAGCTTTTATTTACAGGGTCCGGCTTTGATGTGGGGCCCACATATTGATCTAGCAGTGCCAATTGGCACGAAGTAGCTGCTTGTTAAATTAAATTATTTGCAACAAATTTCAGTCAATTCATGTAAAATTTTATAGTGTGAACGCGAGCTTTTATTTCTAGGCTCCGGCTTTGGCGTGGGGCCTACATATTGATCTAGCAGTGTCAATTGACATGAAGAAGTTGCTTGTTAAATCAAATCATCTGCAACAAATTTCAGTCAATTTAGCTAAAATTTTATAGTGTGAATGCGAGCTTTTATTTCTAGGGTCCGACTTTGATGTGGGGCCCACATATTGATCTTATGGTGTCAATTGTCATAAAATAGCTGCTTGTTAAATTAAATCATCTGCAACAAGTTTCAGTCAATTTAGGTAAAATTTTATAGTGCGAACACGAACTTTTATTTCTAGAGTTCGGCTTTAATGTGGGGCCCATATATTGATAGGAGGTACATGAGCGCAATCTTTCCGCTAACCCACCCCGACCCGTTTTCTCTATAACTCAAACCTGACACGATCCGTACGAGAATAACACCCGTTTAGACCCGTCAACATACACCCCATATGAGAACCCGCCCCAAAGAAACCCGTCCCCCCGCCCCCCGACCTATTAGCAGGTGGACGTGCACAGCGTACCTATAACTAAACCGAACCGAGTAATAGTTTCTGAACAAAATATTCTATAAAACCATTGTGTATATCTAATACACCAAAAATACTTTGCATCTAAATAGAGTCTTAAATTTATCTAATACATAAAAAATACTTCTTTTCTTTTAAATGCAATAGTTCAACCATGTGTGAGCATGATTTTTTTTCTTGCCATGTTATAGATGTTTAGGGGAAGATATATTTTTGTAGGATTTTTTCGAAAACAAATTTGCATCTCAAGTTTTGTGACATAAGGATATGTTTAGAGTTTGGATGTACTAAGTTCTAAGGTTTTGATGAACAATAGAAATATGGTTTGGAATTTATTTTAATATTTTTGTCTAAATTGTTGTATAATTTCCACACATATTTTCATCCTAAACATTTTGACATGGCAGGAAAATATAACGTTCATACAAGGCTTGTTCTGGTTCGATATATATCTCTTTTATTTACTTTGTATTGAAGTTATATATTTGTTCTACCAACGGACCCGGATCAATTATAGATTTACCATGATACCCTTAATTACATTAACAAATTATAAAAATAGAATAATCTGAATTTTTTTAGGTGATGTGATCCCACCAATTTTGGTACGCGCCTGGTGCATACGGTCCTACCATTTAGTATGGGGCTGATTGGTAGGCAGCACGAAATGGTCCTGGTATGGTTTAGCAGGATAGTTTCATTCCGGCACTTTGTTTGGTTGCTGAGTTGAATTAAAACGATGCATGCAAGCATACATTTGAGCCAGCCATGATGCAGGGTTTTCATCTGCAGAAATTGAGCTTCCCTCTCCATACAGGACGCCTTGATTCATCCAGGATGCAAGGGCCCGTATGTCAGACACTCAGAACTTTGATCGATACATGCAACCAAACACAATCTTGTTTCATACTGGACCAACACCAAAGACAACCAAACACGACTATATCTATGAGTTCAACCTAGCTCCTTTGATCCTGCATAGCCTGACCATCCTGAATGAGAACATGTTTTGCAACCAATCACGTCCTATACACTTAGTTCCTCTTGGTGCCTCTCTAAATGGTTCCTCTCGGTGCCTGTATCTTTTTAACCGTTGGATCGCTCCTTGTGAGCCGTCTATTTTTTGACAACCATTGTAAAAATTCTCTAAGAAATAATAAAACATGAATACCGAGGCACAAGGCTGAACCGACTGTGAGAGAATTTTTTTTTTGGTAAACGTGCGAGCTTGGCTATTGTTCCGTCGCTGCCTTCCTTCCATCCAATAAAAACTCTCCTATTCTATCTATTTAGTCACTGTTGGGGACGCTCTTATAAGCACGAGTTATGCACTCTCCCACAGCTAGCTGTTGCGGGGTTAAAAAGAAGTTAACGTAAGCTAGTTTTAAAATAACGAACTAAGCTAGCCAATCCCATAAACAATAGCCATACCACTAGGTTTGGTGGTAGACATCTTACGACAAATACGTATTTCTACAGGCGGATGCTTAAGAATTCCATCACTAAAAATACCTCTATTTTTTGAAGACTTCTTTGTTTCAAGATGAATGATACTAAAAATCCATTTCTATAGTTTGTTTCTAGACGATGCGTATATAAAACTAATAATAACTTATTTATATGACACCGTTAGAATGCTATATAAAATTGATAACTTGTACCAATGAACATTCACAGGGATTGTAAATGGCCAACGGTTAAGGTGGTACCAATCGTTGCAAGCTGACTCATTGGTCATTTTTACAATCCTAGTATTGAAAATCGTATGAAGATATGTTAAACTTTGTATCAAATTGTAGACCTCGATGAGATCTACAAATTTTGTAGTTGATTTTTCCGACTAAGATCATTTAGGCAACTAAATATTTGTTTGAAGTTCTCAGAACTATATTAAATTGATAATTTTCCAAAATTATAGACGATTGGCTTAAGAAAGCCGCCACCGAAAATCTCAAGACGTGTTTTGAATTTAAATTGAACATGTCCATGACTGACAAGAAAATCTCATTCATTTTTACCTTTGAGTTTTGGCATTCTGAGTTGCAAAAGATCAATATGAAAATTGTTCTCGATAATTTCAACAGCTTGTCAAAATCAAATTCTAACCCACTCTGAAACACCAAGTAGGGAGAAGTAGTGCTTCTAAAATCTGGAGTTGTATAGCTTTGCTTTTGTGTACAATTTCAGAGGCAAAGTAGTTCTGTTTCCTAGTGATTTTGCACACTGTTTGAACTGTTTTCTACTTCAATACAGGAAAGTAGTGTAGAAAAGAGTACCATAATTATTATTAAAAGGTGACGACCACACATTTCCTAGTGCTCTCCCTTTGCTTCTTGCATGTGCTATACCTATACGTTACTGACACATGAACCATAGATGCAACATGGTCCCACTATCAACTGCTATGTCCTATATGGTGCTCGAAATTCATGCACATGGCGAGTTCACTAGTCACTGGACTCGGTACAACACTGGAGGGAGGTCTATTCCGCTCTATATATACACGTGTCCCAGATAGAGACGAGTAGAGTTAGATGAAGTTACAAAAATTTGAAGCCTAGAGGGGTGAGCCAGCTGGAAAAGGAAGAGAAGTTTCTAAGAGCACTAGGAATAGGAACATGAAGGAAAGCATTTGTATATGGATATTTGGTTGTTTAATGTTTTCCTGATGCCTCCTATTCCTAAGGCTCTTAGGTTCTCCTTCCCTTTCCTTATGGCTTGCGAGATTAACGTTAATCAGATCAAAAGAGAGACCGTATTAATGTGATATATAAAGTTAAATGGGATATATTGTGTTGGTTGCAAGTAAGGAAGAGGAAGAATGAGAGGGCATGAGAGCAGTGGGAATGGGAACATGGTGGAAAGCCAAATTTGTTCATATCTCCTCTGGTCAGCAATGGAGGGTTCAATCTAGTTTGGTCTTTCCCAGTGCCTCCCATTCCTATTACTCTCAGGCACTCCTTCCTCATCCTTTTGCTTACACTAGTGTTTCATATACATGAAAACCAAATAATAAACTTTCCCTGAGTTCAACATCGGTTCTTTCTCTCCAAACTCAATTTTTGCGATCCACCTAAAGTTTGTAGGGGTTGTTAGATATATGTGTTGTCTTGTATATTTCTATTTGTATAAAGGTCTCTTTGCATTTTGTACATGTATATAAAACATCTCCAGCGGTTCCCCATTCACACCCCTCATTCCCTGTCATGTTGAGGGAGATTGTTCTATTTTTCTTCTCAGAAGTCCTCTGATAGCTCTCCTTTTTTTTGTGGTCACTAAAAACTCTTCTCCCATCAAATGAAGGGGGAGTTGTGGTCCCCTAGTAGTGGTGGTCCCACTATAACTGATTTCTGCCTCTATGCATAGTCATGGCGCCGTAGCAACCACGAAGCGTGTGTAGCAGCAAGGGCAGGGTGCCATGGCTGCGGCTGGAGCTGGGCACTACGCTGGCCGGGACCGGGGATGGGCGTGGTGATGGTTGGGCTGGAGCCACAAGAGTATTCGTGGTTGAGCTAGGAACGAGGCTCGCATGGTGATGGTCGGCGTTGTGGACGATACATCGAGGGTTAGGGTCGGGGACTCAGGGCTAGCGCGGTGCAAGCTGACGCTCTATTCACTTGAGCTATTAGTCGATTTTAATCTGTACAAATCAGTTATGGAACAATATTTTTTTCTGATAATAAATTAGTCGTTTCAGCTTACCGGCTTAAATTAGAGAACTGAAGATGCTCTAATGGATCTAATCTAACACTTGGAGATGCTGGAGATGCTCTAATGGTCTATATATTTTTTTTATTTTGTCAATCATTATTTTAATGACCAGAGGTAGCTACCACTCAGCGTGGTTGCCGAATCTCTGGTATGTGACGTGCAAGGGCATCTTTGGGCCCGTGCGACTGAATAGGGCCCAAAAAATCATGAGCCTAAATTTACTAAGTATCCTAAGTATACATAATAATTTTAGGTTTCGTTTTAATTAAAAAATCAGCAAAAGCTATCTTATTTAGTTCAAAAATGTGGCCTGCTGGATGACCCACTAATCACCAGGATCGTCACTTTCCAGAGGCTGGAGAAAGTCTAGGGTGCCGCGGACGATTCTAATTTTTTATTATGTAACCCTTTGTATCCTCTATGGACTTCCTGTTCCATATTTCCTAGGACGCATCTGGTGATGTGCGTTTGAGACTTTCTTTCTATACCTAATCTATTCTATATCTATATTTATATTTATATCTATATCTATACCTATACTTATACCTCTCTCTCTCTCTCTCTATATATATATATATAGGGTGAGTTTTCTATACTCCCGGGAGTAGTTACTCCCATCTTCAAAACACCATGTTGCGTATATGTTCATACTTGTTTATCACTTTGAGTATGTTTATATACTCATGTTAAGATATTTCATGTCTTAATACATTAAAAAATTTCAAAGGAACTCATACTTTTTAATATATTACGAAAATGTCACTCACTGTTGTATATAAAATAAGTATATCCGCATACTCTATGTATGCATGCATACTTAACGTATATACTTCCATAGATAGTCTAGTATGATCATATACTTCATGTAAATATACTTCGTTCGGTCATATATACCATAAATCTAGAGATATAAACATGAGAGTAACTACTCCCTAGGAGTAGAAAAAATTTCCCTTATATATATATTATATATATAATATTTTTTTTATATATATTTTTTTAATTAAATAATAATAATAATAATAAAGAGGCAAAATTTCTGCCAACTTTAAATTTTGGTCTAACCTCGTTATCAATTTGGTTTCGGTCTAAATTTATTCAGTCATATGTATATATTTTTTAATTAATAATAATAATAATAATAAAGAGGCAAAATTTCTGCCAACTTTAAATTTTGGTCTAACCTCGTTATCAATTTGGTTTCGGTCTAAATTTATTCAGTCATATGTTGGTCCCATCCCGCCGTTCCGAGTAGGTCTAGGTGTGTGTTTTTGGGCTGTGCGTGTGTGTGCTTGGGCTGCACAGGAGTAGGCCTAGATGCGTGTGTTGGACTGTTGTTAGTTGGGTGCGGACGTTGCGTGAGTTTATTCGCTTCTTTTTGCGGATACATGGGTGTATGCCGGGTCTCTGAGTGATGAGTGATTGTCAACTGGTATGATGCGCATGTTCTATGGCTTGTGTTGTGCAGGTGTCGAGCACGGATGCAGTGATCGAGGGCAAGGTGAAGGTCAAGTTGAGACGTGCCGTGCTGACGGACCGGGTGCGATGAAGGATGGGCGTGCCGTGCGGCGGACGTGCCATGCCGACGGATCGAGCGGTGAAGGGCGGACGTGAGGCTTGGACTGAGGGACCAGAGTGCCTGAGGATCAGCTGTGGTGGCTGACAGCCTGGGACAGCGACGAGCGGAGACTTGCGGGGCACGGTGTTGCTCGGGTCGAGGACCTGGGGACACGTGTCGGTGGACGGGGTGCACGGGTGGTGCATCCCCTCTACAACTTCGGTTTGGTGGTAGAGCCAGGGAAAAACCATCGGATGGACGGTTTCCAGGTTTGGGCCTCAAAACCTGGGTGCTACGGGTTTGCTGAGTTTGGCCTCAAAACTCAGACGCTGGTGGGCTGGTTTCCCGGTTTGGGCCTCAAAACCGGGGGTTCGCTGGAAAGGCTGGTTTCCCGGTTTGGGCCACAAAACCGGGGGGCAGAGCGAGGACGGCACGTGGCGGCGATCTGGAGGTTGCGTCGAGGCAACGCTTCGAGTCGAGCGGGCGTGGCCGTCGGATACACCTACCACTTGAGTTGGTCCAGAATAACCCTAGGGTTTGACTGGCTCGCTCTGTAATTAGAATAGAGAGGGGTAGAGTAGGAATTAGACTTAGGCTAGAATTAGGATAAGTAGTAGGAAGACACCCTCCTCCCCTTGATCTCAGTCATTTGCTCTTTCGCACTTAGGGTTTCCTGCTCTCCCATCCCCTGCTGTAGCTAGCTGAGATCCACAGAGAGACTTGCCTCTGTGTACTGTTGATTTGAGGAAGTGAGGCTGTATCCTCACCTTTGCAGTGCAGATCGATGACTTGATTCGTGTTTTGATTCGTGTTCTTCGCGTTCTTCGTTTCATCACGATTTTCCCGTCACTCGATCTCCCTCTCTAGTGCGTCTTTGCGAAATCCGTTTGAATCATCTTGTTCGTATCATTGAGGAGGTCATTTCGACCAAAGGAATTCATCTAACTCCTCATGATCGAATAGATCGGGACGATTTCGTTTTCGTGGCGCTTTTTCCGTTCATCCACCTTCCCTTTTGATTTCCCGGTGATTTGGTTGTTTTGAGCGGATGATTTCTTGGGGATAGTCTCCTAACTACTCCATGATCATCCACTCCAATTTGGGAACTTGGGATTTTGAGTTGGATCAGATTTGGGGGATTTGGGAGAGGGGCGACCAAAATCGCCCTCTCTGTTCATCCGCGGACAGTCCGCCGGTGAACCGCGGACAGTCCGCGCGTCGGGGTCGGCCGGACCAGTGGCCTGACTCCGCGCTGTTGGAGCTGTGCTTTTTGAACGGCGGACAGTCCGCCGGTGTTCCTCGCGGACAGTCCGGGAACCATCCAGGGAGCTTGCAGCAGCGTTGCTGTTTTTCATATTTTGCCGGCGGACAGTCCACCACCCAGGCGCGGACAGTCCGGCCTTGGGCGGACAGTCCGGGACTCCAGGTCCGGACAGTCCGGGATCCTGCTGAGTTTTCCGGTTTAGTGCGTTTGCCCTCCTGGCTTGTTCGTTTGGTTTCCGGACTTCTCGTTTGGCCCTGTAGTTGACCAAGGAACCTCTCTTGATATCTTTGCTACTTGTTAGCATCGGTATTTGGGGACTTCTCGACGTAGCCGTCCATCTACGCTCGGGACTTGGTTTTTGGGGTTGTGTTCGATCTGGAACTTTTGGAGTTTGGTTTGCTTCTTCTTGGTGGTGCTCCGCTGTGATCTTAGGGATCATCCACCCTCTTCCAAGGGTCGTGAGCATCACGGTTTCGGTCGCCGCTTCTTGGGGTTGATTTTGGGACATTCGGCCAAAGTTTCGAGAGAAATTTGATTGGCTCCCATTCACCCCCCCTCTGGTCGCCTTGGTTGTGCTTTCTCGGTCCTTCAATTGGTATCGGAGCGGGTTAAGGATCTTCCACCTTAGCCGGTTCCAGATCCACGGAAGGCGACATGGATCGCGGCGTGGGCAAACCGCCGTTTTTCGATGGGACGAACTATGCGTATTGGAAGATACGCATGTCGGCCTATCTGCAGAGTTTGGGTGCTTCCATCTGGGATATTTGCAACTCTGCCGATTACGTGGTCTTGTCTGCTCGTGTCACTCAGCTTCAGATCGATGAACACGATGCCAATAGCGAGCCCCGTAATGCTCTCTTTTCGTGTTTGAGCATGGGAGAGTTTGATCGCGTTTCTCACCTCTCTACAGCTCGGGAGATTTGGGCCACCCTCATGCGTTTTTCATGAGGGCACCTCTCAAGTCAAAACCCGACTCTACGAGTCGTTCAAGAGAGAGTATGAGAACTTTCGACATCAACCTGGCGAGAGCATAGAGAGTTTATTCGCTCGCTTTCAGGTGATTGTCAATAGGATGAGGGCTAACAAGGAGCAGTTGCCTTTCGACGATCATGAGAGAGCTTTGAAGCTTTTGCACACTCTCGATCGGTCGGTGTGGGACTCAAAGGTCCAGGCGATCATCGAATCGCCTAACTATGAGACCCTCACTTGCGACGAGCTCTTCAGTAAGCTCAAGTCCAGTGAGATTGACGCCATGTCGAGGGCTTCTTATGCGAATCCTTCTGGCCCGACTATGGCTTTGGTTTCTGGCTCTTCTGCTAACCCCTCTGGTGGCTTTGCTCTGTCATCTCTCTTTTCTGTCACAGAGGAGCAGTTGGAGTCTTTGGGAGACGAGGAGTTGGCTTTGCTTGCCAACCGGTTCTCGCGGTTTCACAACAACCGCATGAACCGTCGCCGCGGAGGAGGACGCTCAGGATGCTATGAGTGCGGCGACCCCGACCACTTCATCGCCAACTGCCCCAAGAAGAACAAGCATTCGGGGAAGTGCGATCATGGGCACAAGTACGACTCCGGCAAGCGCAAGGAGAAGTACGTCCCCGCGAGGCACAAGCGGAGGGGCGGCTTCGACAAGGAGTACATCAAGAAGAAGTACTTGGAGAAGGCCCAGGCTGAGCAGCGTGCGTTCTTCGCCACGCTCAGCGACGTCGACGGCTCGGATGACGACTCCGCTTGTTCAAGCGACGATGAGTCCGAGAAGAAGAAGAGGATCGAGGACAAGCTGAACAGTCTCTGCTTCTTCGCCGACGACGACGGCTTCTGCACCATGGCCCTTGGTGATGAGGTCGACGGCAAGCTGGAGCACTCCCCTCGGAACGATGACGACGACGACGACACCTCCCAGGTATCCCTCACCTACGACGATCTTTCTGCCGAGGTTGAGAGACTTACTGATGCTCTCCTTAGCCAAGATAAACTGCTTAGGCGTGCTGCTAGAGAGCGAAAGGAGTTTAGGCAGAAGTGGGAGGACACGGTGAGGGAGCTTGAGTTTGCCAAGTCCACCGTGGTCGTGTCAGAGGAGGTTGAGTGTGAGTCGTGTACCACGCACATGACTGATCTTCTCACTTTGAGAGGAAAGTATGCTGCGTTGGTTGGAGAGCTGGATGAGCTGAGGGCCAGACCCTCTTTGCTAGGTGCTTGCAAGACCTGTCCTGGCTTGCAAACCGAGTTGGCAGAGAAGAATGCCAAGATTGAGTCTCTTGAGAAGGCCAGCTCGGGTAGCACTTGTGTGACTAGGTGCGCTTTGTGCGAGGGTTTGGAGATGGAGATTGCCAATGTGAAGCATGGCAAGATGCAAACCGAGGAAGAAAACGCATACCTTCGGACCATCTTGTCATGGGTATCTTGTAGTGAGCCGCAGCTCGGGATGATGATCTCCCAATTCAAGCGATGCTGGAGGTCCTGGTGTAGGTTTTGCTCAGGGTGTTGATCTTTCTGCTTTTGGGAAGATTGGAGAGTCGAGTGGTATGAATCTGAGTGAGAAGCCCAACTCCACCACTACTCCCAAACTTACCAAGCTTCCACCCAAAGAGCCTCTCAAGCCTACCACCAAGGATGGGTTGTTTGAAGAACCTCCGAGAGCTCCACCCAAGAACCAAGTGTGGCATCCCAAACCCAACCACCTAAAGAACAAGCTGGATACAATGTCACCTATCAGGAGGAGTTGCCACAGAAGGGCAAAGTGATCCACACCCACAGCCATGATTACCAACAACCCCCTTTGCGTGCGGTGAGGTATCATTGTGATTTCTGTGGGAGAGATGGACACTTGAGCGAGTTCTGTTTATTGGTGCAAGAGAGAGGCGCGCCGTGCTCGGGAGATGGACAACCCGGACATGTACCACCCTTTCCTTGGTGTGCATGTGCTGAATGTCCAGAGGAGAGCTGCTAGGCCCAGAGGTCCAGAACCTCAAGTTCCCAGGCCTAGGCAGAGGAGAGCTCCGAGGAGAGGCTAGGCCTAGAGGTCCTGAACCTCAATTTCTAGGCGGAGGCCTCGTAGAGAGCGTGCCCGGCGGGAGCCTGCAGTTGTAGGCTATGGACCCCGTGGCGGAGGCTTTGTAGTTGAGCGCTTTCCCCCACCGCGTTTTGAGTATCGCGGTGAGCGCTCATTCCCTAGCGGACCACGTTTTCCTGTGCGTGGTGATCGCTACCCCCGTAGACGTGCTAGGAATGGTTTTTCTGCTAACCATTTTTTTGAGCAGCCGGCCCAACACTGGTATTCCCCTTTCTTCACTAACCCCAGTGTTGGACCGTATGCTCACCCTATGTCTTTCTATTGATGTAGGTAAGACGGTTGGAGGACATTTGGTTGGTGGATTCCGGTTGTTCGAGGCACATGACCGGAAACGCCAAGTGGTTCTCCAGCCTTAGTCCTGTTGCCGGAAAGGAGTACATAACCTTCGGCGACAATAGCAAAGGTAAGGTTTTGTCTCGTGGGTCGGTGCGGGTTAATGAGCACTTTGTGTTGCGCGATGTTGCTCTTGTTTCTAACCTGCATTTTAACTTGCTTTCTGTTTCGCAACTTTTTGACGATGACTATGAGATTCGTTTTAAACCGAATCTCAGTCGTATTTTGGACCCTCAGGGCAATCTTGTATGTTTGATTTCGCCCTTTGGGAAAGTCTTTCGTGCGAATTTCTCGGAGTCTTTTGGCACTTCCCGCTGTCTTTTGGCTAGTCCTTCCTCCTCTGATCTTTGGAAGTGGCATAGGAGGCTCGGTCATTTAAGCTTCGACTTGCTTGCAAGACTTAGCTCACTTGGCCTAATCCGAGGATTGCCCAAGCTTTCGATGGAGAAGGATCTAGTTTGTCATTCTTGTAGACATGGGAAGATGGTTGCCGCTCCCCACCATCTAGTGACTAAGGTCATGACCTCGCACCCTGGAGAGCTTTTACACATGGACCTTGTTGGTCCGGCTCGGGTGAGCTCGGTTGGGGGGAAGTGGTATGTGCTTGTGGTTGTTGATGACTTTTCGAGATATTCATGGGTCTTCTTTTTAGCTGAGAAGACCGAGACTTTCTCTTGCTTCGCTCGCAATCTGATTTTGCGTCTTCAGAACGAGTTCCCTTTGAACTCGATGCGAGCTATTAGAAGTGATAATGGTTCCGAGTTTAAAAATTCGGATTTTGAGAAGTTTTGTAACCGCCTTGGTTTGGAGCATCAGTTTTCTTCCCCCTACACACCGCCCCAAAATGGTGTTGTAGAGAGGAAGAATCGGACCCTTGTTGAGATGGCCAGGACGATGCTCGATGAGCATAGGACTTGTGACGTAACGGCCCTAATCCCATGGCCCACCGATCACTATCAACCACTGACAGTCGATCCGTACAAGCCAGAGATTAAGACCGGGTTCGCCACTGGGCTACATCAGTGCCCGATGTCCGCAGGAGATCATCTCACAATTCAGTTACAATCTCTTGAACATTTTTGACAAATAATATCGGAGTAAATAGCGGAAGACTTAAATAACAATAGTTTTACAAACCAGTGTTCAACATAAACTTAAAGTGAAGTTATTACAGACCATAGTTCAAATAGATAGAGTTGACAGGGTAGCAGATGACAACAACTAAAAGATATAGATACATCACCCAGCCCGAGGGTGAATAATCACTCATCGGCCTCATCGGCCTCTTCCTGAACCACAGTCACACAGCAGGGTCCAGGCATACTGAGGGATCTGCCATACCTGCAACATGGGTAAAAGAACCCTGAGTACAAAGGTACTCAACAAGACTTAACGACTAAAGAAAAGGGGAGGAGACTCTAGGAATGAAGGCTTAGGGTAGTCAAGGTAAGGCTTAAGCAAGATCAAGTATTTGCAGAAAAGCATTTTTGTAAATCTTATTTTATTTTTGAAAGATTCAGTATTCCTCAATTCTTCATCCTTCATGATTCATTTTACATTTCAAAACATTCCTAGTTGAGAACCACTCTCCGTTTGAGAGTCAATGGAACAAGTCTCCATAACCGAGGAGCACGTTAATCCGGATAAAGAATACTCAGCTGAGGATCCCTATTCACACTGCATATGTAGCACCCAAGCTTGCATATGCCAACTCGTCTTCCACGATTCCTCCATTATTGGGCCCGGTCCTACGCCACCCGGAAGTACAGTACACCACTCCAATCCGGGGACTCTAACCCACGTGGGTACATGCTACTTCCGCCATCTCTCCACTCCCCAGTGCGCGGTTGTCGGTCCAATAATGGATTTCTCGGAGCCAGAGCTTTCCGTAGTATGTGAATAGTTGCAAGTCCTGCCCAGCAGGCCCCCATACGGATGGTCCCTAATTTTCCAGCCAGCAAACTGTGCCTGGTTATATTCTCACCCAAGCGCAACAGTCCTGTCAGTTTTTCAACCCGTCCCGGTCGGTGTCAACTGTCGAGTCCCGGACTACGACATGACGGCACCGTACGCAAGGACAACCTCTCCTTCCATTGACTAAGTACGGATCAGATACTTAGCCAATAGTGGGAGTAAACCAGAAATTCCCATAAATATTCTTAAGTGATCACACTTTTGAAATTGGCATTTTTATTGCAAATCTATCATATAGCATTGCTAAGCATTTTGCAATAGTTTTTGAAAAACAGGTGTCGGGTATTTCATTGGTCAAGGTAGATAATGCATCAGAGAGGATTTCACTCAACTCCTATCAACCTAATGCAATAATTTAACTCAAAACATTTAAAGAAAACATTTAAAAAAGCAAGGTAGGGTTAAATGCCCGGGGCTTGCCTTGATGGCAAAAAGAGTAGACTCGGGGTAGGTATAAGCGTCGGAGCTCGGGGTTGCCTTGGGGACGGATCCTTCGGCGGCTACTCGACTTCAGGGCCTTCTTCGTCAACTATACGGATGCAATGATGAATGCTCATGGAATGATGATATGGACTTATGGTGCAAACAATACCACTGATTCAAGATTACTCTTAGGCAAGGCATAAACGAAATCTAGGTTGAGCATAAAAGTAACCATTTCTTCCTTAAGCAAAATTGATTAAACTAGACTTTATCATAACTATCCTAAGCATCACAAACATCATAGACCAAAGGGTAGGGGGTCTATGAACATCACGCAATCCCAAAAGTCACTCACAGGGCATTCACACTAACCCTAATCATTTCTTTCTATTTTTCTTAATTATTTAAAAAGGTCATTTTATGAAGGTGCTCCAAAAATTACCAAATTAATCACACAAGTTCATTAGAGTACAAGTATATGGCAAACAAATTTCATAATTTTTGGAGGTCATTAAGGTGCTCAATTAAATCTAGAATTTAATTAACAAAAGGCACTATTTCCTTAATTAAAATAAAGCTCAAAAATCAACTTGCTCCAAAAGACTTCAAAATTTTACCAGAGACTCAGAAAGGCATAACGCACATAGAAATTTATCTCCAGATTTTTGGAGTTATAGATCACTCTCCAAAAATACCAAAACCTTCATTTTTCAATTAAAGGGGAATTTTACATTTTTAAATCTTGCAGAAAAGTCAAGTTTTATATTTTATAAAATACTCCAGAGCATAAAGAGTCTACTGTGAAATTTTCAAAATTTTTGGATCAACACAGAAAATCATACAAAAAGATGAAATATCAGAACTGTTCCCATTTTTAAAAGGAAAGAGCACTCGTGCTCGAGTCGGAACGGGGCTCGGGGAATTCGCGGAACTCTCGGCCGCCGAGGCCTGGCTGGTAGGTGGCTCGGGCGAGACGGAAACCAAACGTTTCGTCCGAGGCCTGGCTCGACGAGGCGGAGGGTGCACAGGTTCTCTCGAGGCCTGGCTCGAGCGAAGTGGTGAGGGTCTGTCCGCCGAGGCTCGGGCTCGGGCGAGACGGAGTGGAAGCAGAGGCCGAGGCCTCGGGTGCTTACCAAGGATTGGAGGCAGGGCTCGAGGGTGAGGCTCGGCACGCGCTCGAGGGTGAGGCTCGACACGGGCTCGAGGGGGGTGGTTCGGTGGAGCTCCTTCGGCGGCGAGCGGCGAGCGGCGCTCCGGCGACCCTGCGCAACACACGAGACCGCAAGGGTCTGGTCAGAGTCGCACGGGACCGAGGAACACGACACGGGGGTCGGTGAGGGATGGTCGAGGCCGGAGGCGACGAATTTCACGAACCCGAGCTCGCCGGGTTTCTGCCGGAGATGGGAACGGCGAGGTTACGCCGGGCGATTGGAGGCGGTAGAGGTAAAATTGGAGGGTGGTGAAGCAGCACAAGAACACGGCGGAGCTTTTGAGCTAGGTGGTGGAGCGGCGGAGGCACTGGACTGTGCTGGCGACGGAGGCGGAGATGAGTGCGGAGGTCGGAGCTCCGGCGGGCTTATATAGCCGCGGCCAGGGCCGGTAGAGACCTCGGGGTGGTGTGGATGAGGTTTGCGGAGGCGTGCGCACTCGATTGCGCTCTGGCGGATACGTGGGCGTGCAGCCGGGGCTCGGGCGCAAGCTCGGCCGGCGATGGCCACGCGGCGGCGGCGCGGAGAGGACTGTAGGGGACGGGAGCGAGGGCCAGCGCTCGCGCGCGGGCGCGGAGGGAACAGGGCGACAGCGGCGGCAGGTTGGTGGCGCGTGGGGAGCAGCCGGGCGTGCGGCAGGCGCGGCGCGGGCGCCATGGCCGGGCCCCCCCCTCTGTCGCTATGAAGAAGAGGAACAGTGTAGGGTGTAGGGTTTGACTTTTGGCTAGTTTCTGACTTTTGCAAAATGCTCCCAAAATTTGAACTGTGCGACAAAAACTCCCAATACCAAAGTTGTTCAGAAAAATGAGATCTACAACTTTGTCAAAAAGAACATTTTCAAATTCCAAACAGTTTTTGAACAAAATTCAAAAACAGAAAAAGGGGACACTTTTGAAATTTGAATCAATTCAAAATTACTTTGGATTTTATACTGAAACTAGAAAATCTTCAAACATGAAAGTTGTTCCTTTTATCAAAACCTACAACTTTGCTATAATACACTTTTCCAGAAACTCATTAGTTTTTGAACTCTTTTTGAAAACTGAAAAGGGAACAAAAGTTGGGGTTTGATTGAATTTGAAATAACTCAAAACTTTGTACTGCAACTTGAAAATTTGTAAATACCAAAGTTGTTTCTCTTTGACAGCTCTACAACTTTGCTTTTTGGACCAACCCCAAATTTTGAATAATTTTTAAATTACACCAGAGGGATAAAATCCAGGATTTGGAAATTAGGGTTTTGCAAAAGGGATTTGAAATCAAATTCTGATTTTTGAACTTTGGCCAACACAACAAAACTTCAAGACACCAAAGGAACAAGAATTACACAAAACTAATCACAGAGATGAAATTACCATTTTGCCCTAGTAGAGAGAAGTGGGCTAATTAGGATTTTTGCAATAGAGGTAATTCACATAAAATGATACACTTAGCAAAATGCATACACATGAAATCATGATCAAGATGCTTAATGATGATAATGATGATATGTCAAGTTAATTACAGTTAAACACCAGAGGTGTTACAGCCTCCCCCCTTAAAGAAATCTCGCCCCGAGATTCCACGTCTTATGAAAGGACAAAGAAGGGATAAAGGCAAAACCTTACATGGACAGCGATTCGAGAAAGTCGGGGTAGTTCTTTGCTAAGAAGTCTTCAGATTCCCAAGTAGCTTCTTCTTCAGAGTGCTGGTTCCACTGGATTTGTACCATCTTGTGGTGGTTCTTCGGGTAACGCGATCCTTGTGGTCCAACACGCGAACTGGATATTCTGAGTAGGACAGATCAGGCTCTAGCTTGACACCTTCAACTTCCACGACATGTTCAGGTACTCGGAGACACTTCTTGAGTTGGGAGACATGGAAAACATTGTGGACTGCGGAGAGATGATCGGGCAACTTCAGCTTGTAAGCTACCTTGCCACAACATTCCAAAATCTCAAACGGACCAATGTAGCGGGGTGCTAACTTTCCTTTAACTCCAAAACGAGTGACTCCTTTGGTTGGTGAGACCTTGAGATATACATAATCTCCAACTTGAAACTTCAGAGGTCGACGTCTCTTGTCAGCATAGCTCTTTTGTCGAGATTGGGCAATCTTCATGTTCTCTTGTATCTGCTTGACTTTCTCTTCCATATCCTTGACCAGGTCAACTCCAAAGAATTCCCTTTCTCCAGGTTCGGACCAACTGAGAGGTGTACGACAACGACGACCGTACAGTGCTTCAAAGGGTGCCATCTTGATGCTTTCTTGGTAACTGTTATTATATGAGAACTCTGCCAAGGGCAAACAGTCATCCCAAGTATCTGCGAAGGTGAGAGCACAGGCTCTCAACATGTCTTCCAGCACCTGGTTGACTCGCTCCGTCTGTCCATCAGTCTGAGGATGATATGCTGTGCTGTATAAGAGCTGGGTTCCAAGTGAGGTATGGAACGCCTTCCAGAACTTAGCAACAAACTGGGTACCGCGGTCAGAGACAATGGTCTTGGGTATGCCATGAAGCTTCACTATGTTGTTCTTGTACAAGGCGGCATATGTGGGGACGGTGTAAATAGTCTTGACTGGGAAAGTGAGCTTGTTTGGTGAGTCGGTCCACGATTACCCAAATGGAATCAAAACCTTTCCGGGTCTTGGGTAGCCCATTAATAAAATCCATGCTGATATCTTCCCACTTCCAGGCAGGTACAGATAAAGACTGCAATTCTCCTCCAGGTTTCATGTGCACGGCTTTGACTTTCTGACAAGTATCACAGCGAGCGACATAGCGAGCGATTTCAATCTTCATCTTTGTCCACCAGAATCTCTGCCTCAGATCCTGGTACATCTTGTTGCTGCCGGGGTGGATGGAAAACCTAGACAGGTGTGCTTCATCAAGGATCAACTGTCTCAACTCAGGCACCTTGGGAACTACTAGACGGTTCTTGAACCAAACAACTCCTACATCATCGATCCTGAAACAATCAGCCTTTCCGGTCTGGACCTTTTCGATGATGTGCTTGATTCCAGGGTTATCTTTTGTGCAGCAATGACCTGTTCTCTGATAGAGGTCTCTATCCTGACATTGCTCAGAGTTCCTTGTGGTACCATTTCAATACCCATCCTTTCAAGATCATGGCACAAGGAAAGATCATAGGGCTTCGTCGTCAGACAGTTGCAGTATGACTTGCGACTGAGGGCATCGGCGACTACATTCGCCTTACCAGGATGGTAATGCACTTCGATATCATAATCCTTGATTAACTCAAGCCATCTTCGCTGCCTCATGTTCAACTCTTCTTGAGTGAAGATATACTTCAGGCTCTTATGATCGGTGTACACATTGCAAGCACTGCCCAACAGATAATGACGCCATATCTTCAAAGCATGCACCACTGCTGCTAATTCAAGGTCATGGGTTGGGTAATTCTCCTCATGTCGCTTAAGCTGCCGTGAGGCATAAGCGATCACTCGACCTTCTTGCATCAATACACAACCCAAACCAGTACCAGATGCATCACAGTATACATCAAAGGGTTTCTCGATATCTGGTTGAGCTAGGACTGGTGATGTAGTTAACAGTTCCTTCAAGGCTTGAAAAGCTTGCTCACAGGCTGGTGACCAAACAAAATCCACGGAATTCTTCAACAACTCTGTGATAGGCTTGGCAACTCTGGAGAAATCTGGGATGAAACGACGATAGTATCCAGCCATTCCCATGAAGCTGCGAACTTCGCGGACAGTGGTAGGTGGCTTCCAATCCAAGATATCTGCCACTTTTCCAGGGTCAACTGACACACCTTCAGCGGACAGGACATGACCAAGGAATTGAATTCGATCTAGCCAGAATTCACATTTACTGAACTTGGCATACAGCTGGTGATCTCTGAGACGAGAGAGAACGACACGAAGATGCTTGGCATGATCTTCAGGAGTTCTTGAATAAACAAGGATGTCGTCAATGAACACGACTACAAATTTATCGAGCTCTGGCATGAACACAGAGTTCATGAGATACATGAAATGAGCGGGTGCATTGGTCAAACCGAAAGACATGACCAAATACTCATATAGGCCGTATCTGGTGGTGAAAGCTGTTTTGGGAATATCTTCGGGACGAATCTTTATTTGGTGATAGCCAGATCTGAGGTCGATCTTGGAAAACACTCTGGCTCCAGATAACTGGTCAAAAAGAAGGTCAATGCGAGGCAAAGGATATTTATTCTTGATGGTGACCTCATTGAGTGGGCGATAGTCAACGCACAGACGAAGACTTTTGTCCTTCTTCTTCACAAAGATAGCAGGGCAACCCCAAGGAGATGAACTTGGGCGAATGAGACCCTTGTCCAATAGCTCTTGCAATTGGATCTTTAGCTCTGCCAATTCTCTGGGAGGCATTCGATAAGCTCTACGGGATATAGGAGCAGTCCCGGGCTTTAGCTCTATAGCAAACTCAACATCACGGTCGGGAGGTAGACCAGGTAGATCTCCTGGGAAGACATCAGGGAACTCACAGACTACGGGGATATCCCTGATTTCCGGAGCATAGGCAGAATTTAACTGGGTGGTTGTTGGCTTTTGAGGCATTGGAAGTTGGAGAAAGAGTTTGGAGGTACTGTTAGGAATATCCACTCTCACAACTCTATTCAAGATGTCTATCATGGCTTTATACTGACACATCCAATTCATGCCTAAGATGACATCTATCTCTTGATCGCGCAGTACTATCATGGTGGTAGGAAAGACATGTTCCCCCAACATTACTGGTATGCTGCGGACCACTTCCTTAGTATTTATCCGTCCTCCAGGCGAAAGTATGCAAAAACTTTCTTTTAACTCCCCCATGGGTAACTCATGCTTGATGACAAAAGTGCGACTGATGAAGGAATGCGATGCACCAGAATCAAACAAGACGATTGCAGGATGATTGGCAACAGGGAACCTACCGAGCATGACGGGCTCTCTTCTGGGATGTTACTGACGGTGGTGAAGTAGACTTGCCCGTGCTTCCTGACAAGCTTGCCCTTCTGGACGTGCTGCTGCGGTGCACGGTGCTGCTGCTGCTGTGATCCTCCAGGGCCTTTCTGTGCATACTGGGCATTCTTCTTGGGTTTTGGGCACTCGCGAGCCCAGTGACCAACTTGGCCACAGTTGTAGCATGGGAGGTTGTAAGCTGTTTGTGGGGCGGTGACACGAACACCTGGGGCGTTCGGCTGAGTGGCACTTTGCTGGTTGGCATTATGGGTGGTGGCTGCGGTACGAACGACCACTTGCTGATGGGGGTATGGGGCACGGTTTTGATGGTGACTGGGGGTGGTAGATGACTCTTGGGCGCTTATGGTTGCTGGAGAAACTGCTAGACCCAGCCTTCTTCTTCTTTTTCTCTTCCTGGTACTGGCGGTTGCTTTCCTCAAAAGCAACAGCACGGTCAACGACATCATGGTAGGATCCATTCAGGTTGTTGGACAGACCTCTACGAATCTTAGGGTGCAGACCCCTGAGGAAACAATCTCTCTTCTTTTCCTCCGTGTTGACATAGTCGGAGGCATACTGGCTGAGGTGATTGAATTGTCCCACGTACTGCATGACGGTGGAATCTTTCTGTTGCAGGGCCAAGAACTGATCCAACTTCATTCTCATCAATCCCGAAGGGATGTGATGTGCTCTGAAAGCGGTGCGGAACTCTTCCCAGGTCAACTCATGACCTTCAGGTTGGGCAGCCAACAGGTTGGCGTACCAGGCACTTGCGGGACCACGGAGCTGCTGAGAAGCGAACCGAGGCTTCTGGATCTCTGTGCAGTGCAGAGACCAAACTTCTGTTCCATGGTGCGGAGCCAATCATCAGCCTCGAGAGGTTCATCGGCTTTGTGAAGACCGGTGGTCGTGTTTCAGTGAACTCCACATAGGTGGTCTCTTGGTTGTGGCGACCACGGTGACCAACATTCTGCTGTCCTTGGTTTTGAGCCATAAGGTTGGCGGCGGCGGCCAAGGCTGCAATGGCATCTGCCAGGGTAGCAGGAACTGGTGGAGGATTGGAAGGTTGGCACCTCCGGAACTTCCGGCTCCAGTGCGGGTGTTCACAGGCATCTGTTAAGAATTTGGGAACTTAGCATCCAAAGATTGCTTTTGAACGAAACTGACTGATAAGATTCATTGATGCAAGGGTAGATAACTGATACAGAAGTTCGACAGATAACCACAGACTGACAAAGGAAAGGTACAAGACAAGATACAAACTCGGCTAGACAGAAGACCAACTAACGCCCCAAACCTAGACTAAGGCTTTAGGTAAGCGGATGGTACAGACACAAGGAGTCTAGTCATCATCGATGATGATCATCTCTGTCATCATCATCATCCTCGATGATAAGCTCAGGCTCCTCCTCATCTTCATCTTCAACGTGTACATCTTCTGCAGGTTCCACTTCTACATTCTGGACTGGCTCATGTCCTACTTCAGGTTCCTCCACGACTCCATCTTCTGGATCCTCAGCAACAGGTGGAATCATGGGGTGAAGTTGGTTGTAAGCTGATGTACCTCCTCATGAAGTATATCATTGTACTGCTCAACCTGAGCGGTGTACTGCTGTAGTCCATGGAACTGGGCTCTGGCGACGTCCTCGCGGTCCCAAGCCTCATTGCGCTGTTCGATAGCGCGAACCGTGTTCCGATTGGCCTGCTCCAGAGAAGCTCGTGCCTCATAAAACTCCATGCGGGAAAGATAGAAGTCATGCTCCATGTTTCCATCTCGGCTTCAGATTCTTGATCTCCTCCTTCAGCTGCTTGCGGTTGCGGCGGGGCAAGCGACGTCCGTTGGAGGATTCTCCAGTCTCTTCTCCGGTGCGTGGCGCCAGCTGGTGACGCGGCACACCATTTGGTCCAGTCGACTTGCGGGCAGTCCGCTTGATGATGGCCATATCTGGATAAGAGGTATAGATGAGAAAGGCTAGCAAGAACAAGGTATAGGCACACTATCCCAACCGACTTAGAGAGGAAGTTATTACCTTAAGTGATTATGACATGATGCATGATTCGTTCCTACGGAATCAAGGCAATGCAACTACTAAGGTAACGTACATAGGGCTTAAACAAGTTGTCTTGCTACTAGTTGCCAAAGACAAGATGAGATGAGAAAGACAAGATGAGAGGAGAGAAGCAATTTGGACTCAAAATAGTCAAGTTTAGTTTTTGGACTTAAAAACCTTTTGAAGTTTTCGCAAAAAGATTGCAACGTCGTAGTGAGATGCTCCGATACCACTCTGTGACGTAACGGCCCTAATCCCATGGCCCACCGATCACTATCAACCACTGACAGTCGATCCGTACAGCCAAGAGATTAAGACCGGGTTCGCCACTGGGCTACATCAGTGCCCGATGTCCGCAGGATCATCTCACAATTCAGTTACAATCTCTTGAACATTTGACAAATAATAGGAGTAAATAGCGGAAGACTTAAATAACAATAGTTTACAAACCAGTGTTCAACATAAACTTAAAGTGAAGTTATTACAGACCATAGTTCAAATAGATAGAGTTGACAGGGTAGCAGATGACAACAACTAAAAGATATAGATACATCACCCAGCCCGAGGGTGAATAATCACTCATCGGCCTCATCGGCCTCTTCCTGAACCACAGTCACACAGCAGGGTCCAAGGCATACTGAGGGATCTGCCATACCTGCAACATGGGTAAAAGAACCCTGAGTACAAAGGTACTCAACAAGACTTAACCGACTAAAGAAAAGGGGAGGAGACTCAGGAATGAAGGCTTAGGGTAGTCAAGGTAAGGCTTAAGCAAGATCAAGTATTTTGCAGAAAAGCATTTTTGTAAATCTTATTTTATTTTGAAAGATTCAGTATTCCTCAATTCTTCATCCTTCATGATTCATTTTACATTTCAAAACATTCCTAGTTGAGAACCACTCTCCGTTGAGAGTCAATGGAACAAGTCTCCATAACCGAGGAGCAACGTTAATCCGGATAAAGAATACTCAGCTGAGGATCCCTATTCACACTGCATATGTAGCACCCAAGCTTGCATATGCCAACTCGTCTTCCACGATTCCTCCATTATTGGGCCCGGTCCTACGCCACCCGGAAGTACAGTACACCACTCCAATCCGGGACTCTAACCCACGTGGGTACATGCTACTTCCGCCATCTCTCCACTCCCAGTGCGCGGTTGTCGGTCCAATAATGGATTTCTCGGAGCCAGAGCTTTCCGTAGTATGTGAATAGTTGCAAGTCCTGCCCAGCAGGCCCCCATACGGATGGTCCCTAATTTTCCAGCCAGCAACTGTGCCTTGGTTATATCTCACCCAAGCGCAACAGTCCTGTCAGTTTTTCAACCCGTCCCGGTCGGTGTCAACTGTCGAGTCCCGGACTACGACATGACGGCGCCGTACGCAAGGACAACCTCTCCTTCCCATTGACTAAGTACGGATCAGATACTTAGCCAATAGTGGGAGTAAACCAGAAATTCCCATAAATATTCTTAAGTGATCACACTTTTGAAATTGGCATTTTTATTGCAAATCTATCATATAGCATTGCTAAGCATTTTGCAATAGTTTTTGAAAAACAGGTGTCGGGTATTTCATTGGTCAAGGTAGATAATGCATCAGAGAGGATTTCACTCAACTCCTATCAACCTAATGCAATAATTTAACTCAAAACATTTAAAGAAAACATTTATAAAAGCAAGGTAGGGTTAAATGCACCGGGGCTTGCCTTGGATGGCAAAAAGAGTAGACTCGGGGTAGGTATAAGCGTCGGAGCTCGGGGTTGCCTTGGGGACGGATCCTTCGGCGGCTACCTCGACTTCAGGGCCTTCTTCGTCAACTATACGGATGCAATGATGAATGCTCATGAGAATGATGATATGGACTTATGGTGCAAGACAATACCACTGATTCAAGATTACTCTTAGGCAAGGCATAAACGAAATCTAGGTTGAGCATAAAAGTAACCATTTCTTCCTTAAGCAAAATTGATTAAACTAGACTTTATCATAACTATCCTAAGCATCACAAACATCATAGACCAAAGGGTAGGGGTCTATGAACATCACGCAATCCCAAAAGTCACTTCACAGGGCATTCACACTAACCCTAATCATTTCTTTCTATTTTTCTTAATTATTAAAAAGGTTCTTTTATGAAGGTGCTCCAAAAAAATTACCAATTAATCACACAAGTTCATTAGAGTACAAGTATATGGCAAAACAAATTTCATAATTTTTGGAGGTCATTAAGGTGCTCAATTAAATCTAGACATTTAATTAACAAAAGGCACTATTCCTTAATTAAAATAAAGCTCAAAAATCAACTTGCTCCAAAAGACTTCAAAATTTTACCAGAGACTCAGAAAGGCATAACTAGCACATAGAAATTTATCTCCAGATTTTTGGAGTTATAGATCACTCTCCAAAAATACCAAAACCTTCATTTTTCAATTAAAAGGGGAATTTTACATTTTTAAATCTTTGCAGAAAAGTCAAGTTTTATATTTTATAAAATACTCCAGAGCATAAAGAGTCTACTGTGAAATTTTCAGAATTTTTGGATCAACACAGAAAATCATACAAAAAGATGAAATATCAGAACTGTTCCCATTTTTAAAAGGAAAAGAGCACTGTGCTCGAGTCGGAACGGGGCTCGGGCGAATCGCGGAACTCTCGGCCGACCGAGGCCTGGCTGGTAGGCTCGGGCGAGACGGAAACCAAACGTTTCGTCCGAGGCCTGGCTCGACGAGGCGGAGGGTGCACAGGTTCTCTCGAGGCCTGGCTCGAGCGAAGTGGTGAGGGTCTGTCCGCCGAGGCTCGGGCTCGGGCGAGACGGAGTGGAAGCAGAGGCCGAGGCCTCGGGTGCTTACCAAGGATTGGAGGCAGGGCTCGAGGGTGAGGCTCGGCACGCGCTCGAGGGTGAGGCTCGACACGGCTCGAGGGTGGCTCGAGGGACGGTGGTTCGGTGGAGCTCCTTCGGCGGCGAGCGGCGAGCGGCGCTCCGGCGACCCTGCGCAACACACGAGACCGCAAGGGTCTGGTCAGAGTCGCACGGACCGAGGAACACGACACGGGGGTCGGTGAGGGATGGTCGAGGCCGGAGGCGACGAATTTCACGAACCCGAGCTCGCCGGGTTTCTGCCGGAGATGGGAACGGCGAGGTTACGCCGGGCGATTGGAGGCGGTAGAGGTAAAATTGGAGGGTGGTGAAGCAGCACAAGAACACGGCGGAGCTTTTGAGCTAGGTGGTGGAGCGGCGGAGGCACTGGACTGTGCTGGCGACGGAGGCGGAGATGAGTGCGGAGGTCGGAGCTCCGGCGGGCTTATATAGCCGCGGCCAGGGCCGGTAGAGACCTCGGGGTGGTGTGGATGAGGTTTGCGGAGGCGTGCGCACTCGATTGCGCTCTGGCGGATACGTGGGCGTGCAGCCGGGGCTCGGGCGCAAGCTCGGCCGGCGATGGCCACGCGGCGGCGGCGCGGAGAGGACTGTAGGGGACGGGAGCGAGGGCCAGCGCTCGCGCGCGGGCGCGGAGGGAACAGGGCGACAGCGGCGGCAGGTTGGTGGCGCGTGGGGAGCAGCCGGGCGTGCGGCAGGCGCGGCGCGGGCGCCATGGCCGGGCCCCCCCTCTGTCGCTATGAAGAAGAGGAACAGTGTAGGGTGTAGGGTTTGACTTTTGGCTAGTTTCTGACTTTTGCAAAATGCTCCCAAAATTTGAACTGTGCGACAAAAAACTCCCAATACCAAAGTTGTTCAGAAAAATGAGATCTACAACTTTGTCAAAAAGAACATTTTCAAATTCCAAACAGTTTTTGAACAAAATTCAAAAACAGAAAAAGGGGACACTTTTGAAATTTGAATCAATTCAAAATTACTTTGGATTTTATACTGAAACTAGAAAATCTTCAAACATGAAAGTTGTTCCTTTTATCAAAACCTACAACTTTGCTATAATACACTTTTCCAGAAACTCATTAGTTTTTGAACTCTTTTTGAAAACTGAAAAGGGAACAAAAGTTGGGGTTTGATTGAATTTGAAATAACTCAAAACTTTGTACTGCAACTTGAAAATTTGTAAATACCAAAGTTGTTTCTCTTTGACAGCTCTACAACTTTGCTTTTTGGACCAACCCCAAATTTTGAATAATTTTTAAATTACACCAGAGGGATAAAATCCAGGATTTGGAAATTAGGGTTTTGCAAAAGGGATTTGAAATCAAATTCTGATTTTTGAACTTTGGCCAACACAACAAAACTTCAAGACACCAAAGGAACAAGAATTACACAAAACTAATCACAGAGATGAAATTACCATTTTGCCCTAGTAGAGAGAAGTGGGCTAATTAGGATTTTTGCAATAGAGGTAATTCACATAAAATGATACACTTAGCAAAATGCATACACATGAAATCATGATCAAGATGCTTAATGATGATAATGATGATATGTCAAGTTAATTACAGTTAAAACACCAGAGGTGTTACAGCCTCCCCCCTTAAAGAAATCTCGCCCCGAGATTCCACGTCTTATGAAAGGACAAAGAAGGGATAAAGGCAAAACCTTACATGGACAGCGATTCGAGAAAGTCGGGGTATTCTTTGCTAAGAAGTCTTCAGATTCCCAAGTAGCTTCTTCTTCAGAGTGCTGGTTCCACTGGACTTTGTACCATCTTGTGGTGGTTCTTCGGGTAACGCGATCCTTGTGGTCCAACACGCGAACTGGATATTCTGAGTAGGACAGATCAGGCTCTAGCTCGACATCTTCAACTTCCACGACATGTTCAGGTACTCGGAGACACTTCTTGAGTTGGGAGACATGGAAAACATTGTGGACTGCGGAGAGATGATCGGGCAACTTTAGCTTGTAAGCTACCTTGCCACAACATTCCAAAATCTCAAACGGACCAATGTAGCGGGGTGCTAACTTTCCTTTAACTCCAAAACGAGTGACTCCTTTGGTTGGTGAGACCTTGAGATATACATAATCTCCAACTTGAAACTTCAGAGGTCGACGTCTCTTATCAGCGTAACTCTTCTGTCGAGATTGGGCAATCTTCATATTCTCTTGTATTTGTTTGACTTTCTCTTCCATATCTTTGACTAGGTCAACTCCAAAGAATTCTCTTTCTCCGGGCTCAGACCAACTGAGGGGTGTACGACAACGACGACCGTACAGTGCTTCAAAGGGTGCCATCTTGATGCTTTCTTGGTAACTGTTATTATATGAGAACTCTGCCAAGGGCAAACAGTCATCCCAAGTATCTGCGAAGGTGAGAGCACAGGCTCTCAACATGTCTTCCAGCACCTGGTTGACTCGCTCCGTCTGTCCATCAGTCTGAGGATGATATGCTGTGCTGTATAAGAGCTGGGTTCCAAGTGAGGTATGGAACGCCTTCCAGAACTTAGCAACAAACTGGGTACCGCGGTCAGAGACAATGGTCTTGGGTATGCCATGAAGCTTCACTATGTTGTTCTTGTACAAGGCGGCATATGTGGGGACGGTGTAAATAGTCTTGACTGGCAGAAAGTGAGCTTGTTTGGTGAGTCGGTCCACGATTACCCAAATGGAATCAAAACCTTTCCGGGTCTTGGGTAGCCCATTAATAAAATCCATGCTGATATCTTCCCACTTCCAGGCAGGTACAGATAAAGACTGCAATTCTCCTCCAGGTTTCATGTGCACGGCTTTGACTTTCTGACAAGTATCACAGCGAGCGACATAGCGAGCGATTTCAATCTTCATCTTTGTCCACCAGAATCTCTGCCTCAGATCCTGGTACATCTTGTTGCTGGGGGGGTGGATGGAAAACCTAGACAGGTGTGCTTCATCAAGGATCAACTGTCTCAACTCAGGCACCTTGGGAACTACTAGACGGTTCTTGAACCAAACAACTCCTACATCATCGATCCTGAAACAATCAGCCTTTCCGGTCTGGACCTTTTCGATGATGTGCTTGATTCCAGGGTTATCTTTTTGTGCAGCAATGACCTGTTCTCTGATAGAGGTCTCTACCCTGACATTGCTCAGAGTTCCTTGTGTACCATTTCAATACCCATCCTTTCAAGATCATGGCACAAGGAAAGATCATAGGGCTTCGTCGTCAGACAGTTGCAGTATGACTTGCGACTGAGGGCATCGGCGACTACATTCGCCTTACCAGGATGGTAATGCACTTCGATATCATAATCCTTGATTAACTCAAGCCATCTTCGCTGCCTCATGTTCAACTCTTCTTGAGTGAAGATATACTTCAGGCTCTTATGATCGGTGTACACATTGCAAGCACTGCCCAACAGATAATGACGCCATATCTTCAAAGCATGCACCACTGCTGCTAATTCAAGGTCATGGGTTGGGTAATTCTCCTCATGTCGCTTAAGCTGCCGTGAGGTAAGCGATCACTCGACCTTCTTGCATCAATACACAACCCAAACCAGTACCAGATGCATCACAGTATACATCAAAGGTTTCTCGATATCTGGTTGAGCTAGGACTGGTGATGTAGTTAACAGTTCCTTCAAGGCTTGAAAAGCTTGCTCACAGGCTGGTGACCAAACAAAATCCACGGAATTCTTCAACAACTCTGTGATAGGCTTGGCAACTCTGGAGAAATCTGGGATGAAACGACGATAGTATCCAGCCATTCCATGAAGCTGCGAACTTCGCGGACAGTGGTAGGTGGCTTCCAATCCAAATATCTGCCACTTTTCCAGGGTCAACTGACACAACCTTCAGCGGACAGGACATGACCAAGGAATTGAATTCGATCTAGCCAGAATTCACATTTACTGAACTTGGCATACACATTGATCCTGACATTGTGATCTAGCCAGAATTCACATACTGAGATTGCATACAGCAGATTGTGGACAGCGCATCGACGCGAGTCACTCGGTCCAGGTCACAGCAAATCTCGCACTTCGCTCAATGCTTTGTTGCTAATTTTGAGCCTCGAGATGTTGGACACGCTTTGACGGATCCGGATTGGGTCAATGCATGCATGAGGAGTTAGAAAACTTTGAGAGAAATCGGGTTGGGTTCTAGTTCCTCCTCCTCCTAACTGTAATCCTATTGGGACAAAATGGGTTTTCAAAAATAAACAAGGAGAGGATGGCCACATTGTGAGGAACAAAGCGCGTCTTGTGGCCAAGGGTTATAGTCAGAAGGAGGGGATAGATTTTGAGGAGACTTTTGCTCCTGTAGCTCGTTTGGAGGCTATTAGGATACTCTTGGCTTTTGCTGCATCCAAAGGTTTTAAACTCTTTCAAATGGATGTCAAGAGTGCCTTCTTAAACGACTACATAGAAGAGGAAGTATATGTTGAGCAACCCCCCGGTTTTGAAAATCCCAAGTTTCCAAACCATGTTTTTAAACTTCATAAAGCTTTATATGGTTTGAAACAAGCCCCTAGAGCCTGGTATGATAGATTGAAAACCTTTTTGCTTGCTAAGGGTTTTAAAATGGGATGTGTAGATAAAACGCTCTTTCTCCTCAAGCAAGGCAAAGACACTCTCTTGGTCCAGATTTACGTGGATGATATCATTTTCGGTGGTTCTTCTCACGCTTTGGTTGCCAAGTTTGCAGATACTATGAGCAGGGAGTTCGAGATGAGCATGATGGGCGAGCTGACCTTCTTTCTCGGGTTGCAAATCAAGCAATCCCGAGAGGGGACGTTTGTGCACCAGGGCAAGTACACCAAGGACTTGCTGAAGCGGTTCGATATGGGTGAGGCCAAGCCTCTTCCAACACCCATGTCGACGACGACTGCCCTGGATGCGGATGTGGATGGAGAAGCAGTGGACCAGAAGGAGTACCGAAGCATGATCGGGTCGCTCCTCTACCTGACGGCGACACGCCCGGACATCCAGTTCGTGGTGTGTGTCTGTGCGCGCGCTTTCAGGCGTCGCCGCGCACTTCTCACCGTCAGGCGGTGAAGCGGATTTTCAGGTACCTTCGTTCCACGCCTGAGTTCGGAGATTGGTATTCTGCTTCCTCCACCCTCTCCCTTTGCGGTTATTCCGATGCTGATTTTGCTGGGTGCCGTATGGTCGGTGTTTCGTACCCGGGGGTATCACACCAACGAGTGATATGATCGCGTGCTTCTCTTCCTGGATGGTGATGCAAGAGGACACAAGGATTTATCCTGGTTCGGGCAAAGAAGGCCCTACGTCCAGCGGGGGGGGGATGTTCTTGTATTACTTGCACCTAAGTGCTTGTACAGGGGAGAATACAAGCTCAGTGAGCGTGGACCGGGGTCCGGACTTAAGGTATGTGTGTGTAAGGCGCTCTAACGTGTTTGTCCACTGCGAATGAGGGCCCTGGCGTCCCCTTTTATAGGGCAAGGGGAGGCCAGGGTTACACAGGGGTTTTACAAGTGTCGGGGCGTACGGCGCCCAATACGAAGCAGGGTAGGAATCCTGTCTTGTCGAAGACATTGTAGCCGACGTGGGCGTTGCTGTTGAGGCGTCCTTGAAGCGTGGCCTCCATCCGGCGCGGACGTGGTGGCGCGGCAAGGTGGGAGCCGTACAGCACCCATCCCGGAATGTACAGGACGCGGCGGGGTCCCTCCGGGTCTTGGGGTACCTGTCCTCCAATAGCATGAAAGTAGTTAGGGCTCGAAGGGCGCGGAGCCGGTCCTCGAGGTGGTGCCACGGGGGCTCGAGGGGCGCGGAGCCGGCCTCGAGGTGTTACAGTGCAGGGCTCGAGGGGCGCGTAGCCGGCCTCGAGGGGTTACAGTGCAGGGCTCGAGGGCCGAACAGTGCTGTACTGGTGCCCTTTTGCCCATGCTTGTGGTGAAAACGAGACTTGACCTTTACACCGAGTTACTGTGGTACATGCTGTGCACTAGTGGACATGACCGGAGTAGGTGAAGGCATTAAATGCGTGGTATGGGCTGGTACGGCTGTCTGTACAGCTCGAGGTCCGTGCGTTAAGGCTCGAGGTGTAGGGGCGCGCTCGCCCGAGGCCTGCTGGAGGGCTCGGGCGAGGCGGAGAAGAGCGTTCGCCCGAGGCCTGGCTGGGAGGGCTCGGCGAGACGAGATAGAGCGTTCGCCCGAGGCCTGGCTGGGAGGGTCGGCGAGACGGAGATAGAGCGTTCGCCGAGGCCTGGCTGGGAGGGCTCGGCGAGACGGAGATAGAGCGTTCGCCCGAGGCCTGGCTGGGAGGGCTCGGGCGAGACGAGAGATAGAGCGTTCGCCCGAGGCCTGGCTGGGAGGGCTCGGGCGAGACGGAGATAGAGCGTTCGCCGAGGCCTGGCTGGAGGGCTCGGGCGAGACGGAGATAGAGCGTTCGCCCGAGGCCTGGCTGGGAGGGCTCGGGCGAGACGGAGATAGAGCGTTCGGGTGTTTGCGTTGATTGGGGGTACCCTTTTTGTACCACCGACAGTAGCCCCCGAGCCCTTGTTTGAGTGCTTGCATTCGAGCAGGGGCTCCAGATTGGGATCTCGATGGATAGCTAACTGGTCTCGAGGGTTTTGTCGATTTGATTCCGTGGGTGTCGTGCGAGCGACACCCGCGGGTGTAGCCCCGAGGCCATGGGGGGAGTGTTAGAACTCCCTCGTGGGCTTCCCGAAGAATCCTCCGTCGTTTGGGAACCTTCTGCCCAGTGGGCGCGCCTTTTAGGCGGGAATCGTCAGGGAGCGGAGATCGCGGCGCCGTGCGTACCTGTCAACAGGCTCGAAATGTGGTTCGGTAGTAATATTAAATATTCGCGGTAACCTTTCCTTTGCCGTGGGAGACTCCGTCCGAGGCTTGGCTCGGAGGGCTCGGACGAGACGGAGAACGAGCGTTTGTCCTGGGCCTGGTCTCGAGGACTCAGGCGAGATGGGGGTCGAGCTTTCACCCGAGGCCTGAAAATCTCATGCTCACACAAAGAAAAGAGATTAGTCGTAACTGTCCGAGTTTTTAGACCCTCTTTCGTCGAGGGGTGCCAGGCTGAACCGACTGGCCGGCTCCCGAGCTGTCCGGCATGCCGATTGCCCTGGCTTGTCATCCCGCGAGTCCTTTCGATCGGATGCGAGGGGGGATGCCTCGTACTACCCCGAGTGGGCGAGTATCGAGGTTCCCGGTGAGCTGGTAACGGGGAATCCAAGTGAGAGCTCGTGCCCCGTTCGATAGGGGTCGACTGTGGCCCGGAGGCGGTCTCATAAAGCATGGGTGCTCAGTCTGCAGGAGTGCCGGGTCCATTCGATAGGACCCGGTGGCTCGATGCCTCCCTCCGAGGGGATCTCACTGCACGTCGAGCTCCCCGCCTTGGATACACGTGAGGGGCCTCGAGGGCTCGGCCCTCGAGTAATGCCGCGAGTGGCGCCCCTTGGTGTCCCTGACTCGGGTGCTCGAAGCCGGCTGTCGAACCCTTTTCGAGGGCCAGCCTTCGCTGCTTCGAGACTTAGGGCCGGGGCCCGTTTTTACCTTTGTGAAGAAGCCTCCGTCGTCTGGGAATCCTTCTGCCCGTTGGGCACGCCTTTTTAGGCGGAAACCGTCGGGGAGAGCGGCGGGCGCGAAGCCGGAGCGACGGTCGTGGCGGGCCCGGGTAGTGGAGCGAATGGAGAGGTAACGCGTGTACCCTGCATCCGGCTCGAGACGCGGTTAGGTGGGCGCATTGAATGCATTCGGTTACCTTTTTACGTCGTGGGAGATCCCGCCCGTCTGGATTTCCCCCTATAAATATCGAAAGAGGGGAAAAGGAACCCTTTACTTTGCCTTTGCCTTCGCCGCCGCCGTAGCCTTCACGCGCCCTCTCCTTCGAGCTAGTCGATTGGGGATTTCCGGCCGCCCGTCCGCTGCTCGGATCCGCGCCGCGCCACCGTCATGGCCGCCCAGACACAGATGCTGCCGGCCGAGGACTGGAGCCCGTCGAAGGTGACGCAGAGCGAAATGGACTCGCTGGTGGCCCAGGGGCTTCTGCGCCCCAACCCGGAGGAGGGACCCGCATGGTGGGTTATCCCGTCGGCGGAGCACCGGGAGCCGCACCCGCCGGAGGGGTACGTGGTGAGCTTCGCGCGCTACCACCGTATGGGGCTCGGCGTCCCGCCGAGCCGCTTCTTGCGAGGGCTGGCCCACCATTTCGAGGTGGAGCTGCACACTTCTCCCCCAACTCCATCTCGCACGCCGCCATATTCGCCGCGGTGTGCGAGGGGTACCTGAAGATGGAGCCGCACTGGGAGATGTTCGTCCATCTCTTCCGGGGCGAGCTCTTCATCAAGTCCCTGAAGCCCAGCGGGAGGCGGCCCGTGCGCATGGGCTCCCTTGCCATTACCGCGAGGGCGGGGACCTCGTCGGCCAATGTCCCCCGCGAGTACCTGCGATACAAGCTTTCCACCAACCAGGCCGGGTGGGACGACCATTGGTTCTATCTGCGGAACGAAGGTGGCCTCTTTCCGCAGTACACCGGCAGGGTCCTCACTCAACGCCCGGAGAAGTGGACCTGGGGCGTTGCGGCGGACAGGCAACGCCACCTGGCCCCGCTGATGGAGATGATGAAGACGCTGGTGGACGAGAAGAAGCTGACCGTGCAAGCGGTCATTTGGGCGTTCCACCAGCGAAGAGTTCTCCGCTGGCGGACCGCCCCCTTCTTATGCACGAGATGGGCCCGCAGGCTCAGCTCGAGGCGCTCAATCGCTCGAGGATGGCCGAAGGGAGGCTGTCCCGGAACGAGGGCGTCTCCCGGGTGTCAATCACGATCCAGGGGCCGTTCGTCCCTGAATACTCCAACCTGGTTGCGATGGCACCCGACGAGGGGTGTCTCGACCTGGTAAGCCTCCCTCGAGTCGAGCTATCTCGAGCCTCCTCCCCCTTTTCCTCCTTCGATCCCTTTGCATCCGTCTTGTGGTTTGTCTCATCACGCTTCTTTTTTTTTCAGGGGGCATTTACTTGTCGCGCGTCGAGGCCCCGGTGAGGGAGGACGCCGCGGATTCTCAGGTGAGGCGCCTCTCTGCTCAGAAGGACAAGGAGAGCAAGGATGCCAAAAAGAAGAAAGAGAAAAATAAAAACTTGCGTCGCTTAGCTCGGGAGCAGAGACTGGCGAAGGCTCGTCGTAACCGTCAGCCTGGGGACGGGTCCCCCGAGCTGAGCTCCTCGAGCTCGGAGGAGGAGAGTGGTGATGAGGAGGAGGGCGACGACGAGGGGAGGGGATGGATGCGCGCTTGATGCGCGCGGGGCTCGTCGATGACAGGGCTGACCGCTCCTCTGTGCAGGAGGGTACACTGGAGGTCCCACCGACAAAAGGGTCGCGCGGGACGCAGCCGCGGAAGGCGGCGCCGATCCCTGCCTCGTCGGGGCCCGAGGTCCGTCGAGCTCCGCGCCGGATGTGCCCCTGGTCGTAAGGAAGCCCCGGACCCGGAGCGCCTCCGCCACAGCGCCAACGGAGGCCGCCCCCGCGTCAGCCCAGACGGGGGGTCTCGAGAGGGGTCGGGCTTCGAGAAGCGGTCGACAGGTCGAGAAGGGTTTCGGGCCCGACCCCCGCGAGCCGTCAAGGGCGCCGTCGAGCCCGCGGAGGAGCGGGCGCCAGGAAGAGGCGTCGAGCCCGCGCCATCACGAGCGTCGGGGAGGGAGCCCCCGAGCGTCTCGTGACCAGGGGCGCGAGCGTCCCCGGAGTCCATCGCCGCACCGCCGCCGGGACACGGAAGCGGACGCGGGAGGGCGCGACCACCAGCGCGGGCGCCGGAGCAGGTCCCGGAGCCCGCGCCGGGGCGGGCGCCACGACGTCAGCACGAGGGAGGTACGGTCGCCCTCCCGCGATGTGGGGCGGAAGGAGGGCTCTCCCTCGAGGTCGAGCCATGGGAGGCGTCGGGAGCCCCCCCCCATCCCAGCCCTGTGGAGACGGCCCAGGCACAGGGCTCGAGCCGTGGGGTGGGCTCGAAGCCCCGAGTGGGTCCGGCGATTCCGGGAAGAAGCCCAGCCGCCGCTTCGGGTGAGTAGTTTCCTTGGGTCTCGTCGGTAGTGAGGCTTCACCTCTTTGCTTTTGATGACGCGTGCCATCTCCGTTTTCTCAGGGGGAAGCGCTCCTACCAGGAGGTGGACCTCGCTTCGTCCAAGCGGGCCAAGACCTCGAGCCCCGTCGAGGCACAGGCACCTCGAGGTATGGCACCTTCCTCCGCTAGAGAAGCCGCTTGGCTGGAAGAAGGCCCGAGCTGCCATGGCTCGAGGGGGCCAGATGATCGTCGCGAATTTTGGTGAGGCCGTCGCCATCGACCACAGGGGTCGAGGTACTCTTCCTGGTTCTGATATCTCCGTCATCTCGTATTGCAGGGGCCTCAGCTCATGGCATCGAGCCTGCCACCACCATATCCGCCGAAGCGCTGCTTCCTCCCCCTCCTCCTCCTCCCGCGATGGTGCCAGCTGGGAGGGAGCGCCACCCTTCCTCACCACGACGGCTGTTCCGGGGAAGCGCCTGGGGCGAGCACGGCCCCGCCGGTGTCTGGGGCTGAGGAGACTGCGCCCCGTGGCCCCGACGACACGAGCCGGGCTGCGGGAGGAGGGAAAGGGGGGAGAGGCGTCGGCGAGAGAAGGAGCCGACGGTGGAGGACCTCCTTAACGAGCTGGAGCAGGGGCCGCTCCTCGCGGGGGCTCGACGATGACGGAGGCGCCCGAGGGGTCGGCTAGCGCTGACAAAAGCCGGAGGACCCGATCAGGGAAGAGGGCCCGGGGTCGAGCTTTCCCGATCGATCCGCCGCCATTCGAGCCTTCGCCCCACGCGAGGTAGTGACCGCCTCGGGAGGCGCGAGGAGCAACAGGAAGTGCGGCGGAGGGACGGAGGGAGTCGGGCCCGTGCCGTCGGGCGGCGGGTCGCTGTCGGGGCAGCTCGAGGCGGAGGAGGATCTGCCCGACATCGAACTCGACCGACCAATATGGCCGTTTCCCGTCCCACTGAGCCCGCCCCTTGCCGTGGTTCCCATCGAGCAGCGCCGGCCAGCGGGGGGCCCCGCGCGAGGTGCGGTCCATCTTCCGGGAGGTGGCCGAGCTTATGGCGGAGGCGGAGCGGTCCTGCTCCGAGGAGGCGGGCCGGTCCGCACAGGTGTCAGCCGCCCTCGCGCGGGCTGAGGCGGAGCTTCAAGATCTCCGCGCGGAGCTGAGCCGGAACGCCCAAATGGCGAGCCGGCTCAACGAGGCGGAGGCGGAGGTCCGGTGGCTCGAGGCGAGGTCGCTCGATCCAAGGAGGAGGCCGCCGCCGTTCTCGAAGCGTCGAGGAAGGAGGCCGCGGACGCCCGAAGCGAGGCCACCTCCGCCCGGGCTGAAGCCGAGGCGGCGAAGCAGGAGGCCGCTGACGCCGTGGCGAGGCCGCCGCTGCCCGAACCGCAGCGGAGGCGGCGAGAAAAGAGGCCGAAGACGCCAGAGAGTGGTGCCGCCACCGCCCGAGCTGCCGAGGGGGCGGCGCGGCAGGAGGTGATCCGCAAGGATTGCCCTGGTGGAGGCGGGCCGGCTGATCGAGGCCTTAGGTCCGAGAAGCTCCTCATGCTGGCCGAGAAGCGCAGGCTTGAGCAGCGTGCTGAGGGCCTGACCAGCGACCTCGCCGCACTGGGGCAACACTGCGACGGTGAGGCTTACACCTTGTTCTTGTTTGGGTCTCGAAGTTTTCGCTACGTCGCAGTCTCACTCTTCCTCGTTTGTTGCGCAGGGGTCGAGAAGACGGTCGAGGAGCTCCGTGGGACGAATGAGGCTCTCTTGGACCAACTCCAAGACGAGACGATGGTGGCGGAGCGGGCTCGCGCCTCTCTCGACCGGCTCGGCCCCATGTGGGGTGCTCCTGTGACCGCGGCGAAGGTGCAGTGGCTCGGGGCGATGCCTTGGTCGACGCCTTGTGCTTCTTCGATGCAGCCGCGCGGGACCGTGTCCGGCAAGCTCTCCATCACGGCGTCAAGCAGACACTCGCGGTCGTTCGCTCCGGTTTCCGCTTCCCGGTCCATGTTGTCGCGAATGGCTTCATCGAGATCGAGGGGAAGGATGAGGAGTGGAACAAACCGCCGTGTCGACAAAATTTTGGAGAAGATGGAGAGGCCGGGGACGTCGCTCGCGAAGATCTTCGAGGAGGACGTGCTGCCTCCTGACGCCAGCAGCGGTGTCGGGAGCCCTCCTCCTTCGAGCTCGGGCGTCGAGGTTGAGCCCGCGCGCGGAGGACCTCGGGGAGGAGTACCGCACCGACGAAGACTAGGGCCTGCGTGCCAAATTTGGGCGCCGAGGCCCTTGTAAGAATTTTATGACGTGAATGAGGGTACGTCGAGACCCGAATGTATATATGACTTGTTTGTTTAAAGGGGTTGTTTTCCTTTCAAATGCGTTTGACCACTTCTCTTTGTCGCAAGCTCGAGTTTCTGCTAACTTAGTCTGTGTTCCTTCGATACGTCGCGAGCCCCTCGAGGGGAGGCGTAGGTAGGGCACCGTAGCCCGGGGGCGTAGGTGGCCGTCTACGTCGACGCCCCCGACTTGGAGGCTCGAGGTACTTTAAGATTTAGACGTCGCTAGTTCACTCGAGGCGCGAGTCGAGACGAGGGTCAAAATTTTTGAAAAAGAAAACGCGCATTTTTTCCGGAGTCTGGGGGGGGGGAGGCCCCCCCCGTCAGCCCCCGAGGGAGGCTTGACCCTGAGCAAAGCAGGGTCGAGGCTACCTTAAGATGCGAAGCAACATGAACGACAATGCACGAGTTTGTTCATTCATTTTGACATGTTTGTACAAAGTGATAAAATGAACAAGGCCTCGAGGCCTTTAAGGGTAGAAGCGACGTAGCTGAGATATGTTCCACGCGTTCGCCAGGATCCTGCCTTGGTCGTCGTAGAGCTTGTATGTTCCTGGCTTGAGCACTTCGGCCACGGTGTATGGGCCTTCCCACGGAGGGGTGAGCTTATGGCGCCCTCGATTATCTTGCAGCCGTCGAAGCACGAGGTCCCCCACCGCTAGGTCCTTTTGCGCACGTGCTTGTCGTGGTAGCATCGAAGTGTTTGCTGGTAGCGTGCAGAGTTGATGAGCGCCACGTCTCGGGCCTCCTCGAGCTGGTCCTTGGCGTTGGCGAGCCTTTCGTCGCTGGTTTGCTCGTTGTAGGCTCGAAGTCGAGGTGAGCCGTACTCGAGGTCCGTAGGTAAGACGGCCTCGGCGCCGTAGGTTAGGAAAAACGGAGTGAACCCGGTGGCTCGACTCGGCGTAGTCCTGAGGCCCCACAGCACCGAGGGGAGTTCTGTAGCCCACCCCTTTCCGAAATTCTTGAGGGTCTTGAACAGCCTCGGCTTCAGCCCATGGAGTATCATGCCGTTGGCGCGCTCGACCTGCCCGTTGCATTGGGGGTATGCGACCGAGGCCCAGGTTACGCGAATGTTGTTGTCATCGCAGAAGTTGGTGAACTTTTTGCCCGTGAATTGGGTGCCATTGTCGGTGATGATGACATTAGGCACCCCGAACCGGTACATGATGTTGGCGATGAACTCGACAGCCCTCTCGGAGGTGGGGTCTCCTATCGGCTTAGCCTCGATCCACTTGGTGAACTTGTCGACGGCCACGAGCATGTGTGTGTACCCTCCACTTGTCCTTTTGAGGGGACCCACAAGGTCGAGCCCCCAAACGGCAATGGCCAAGTGATTGGGATCATCTGCAGGGCGTGTGCGGGCTGGTGCGTTTGCTTGCGTAGAATTAGAATTGACACCATGGCACGCTTGGACCAAACGCTTGGCGTCCCCAATGGCGGTCGGCCAATAGAAGCCTTGACGGAAAGCGTTCCCAACCAGGGCCCTGCGCTGCGTGGTGGCCGCAAGCCCCCGAGTGCATATCGTCGAGGAGCTTTGCCCTTCCTCGAGTGGGATGCAGCGTTGAAGGATCCCAGTCGGACTTCGTCGGTATAGCTCCCGTTCGTCGCCGTAGATGACGTAGGTCTTGGCCCTCCGAGCGATGCGTCGGGCCTCCGTCTTGTCTTCTGGTAGCTCGCCTTGCGTCAGGTAGTCGAGGTAGGGCGTCCGCCAGTCGAGGGGCCGTGATGAAGAAGAGGCGTGTGCGTCGACCTGCATCGCCTCCGCGGACGTCGAGGTGTCCTTCTCGAGGGGTGGCGTTGTGAGTCGAGCCCCCGTGTCTTGCTCGAAGGGTGGCGTCGAGGGGCCAGCCCCCGGTCGATTTCGACGGATGGCTCGAAGACGTCCCTCGAGAAGACGTCTGGCGGTACCGTGCCGCGCGTGGACGCCAACTTTGCCAGCTCGTCTGCGGCCTCGTTGTACTTTCGAGCTATGTGGTTGAGCTCGAGGCCGTAAAACTTGTCTTCCAGCTTGCGCACCTCCCCGCAGTATGCCTCCATCTTGGGATCGATGCAGCTTGAAGCCTTCATAACCTGGTTGATGACGAGCTGCGAGTCTCCTCGGGCGTCGAGGCGTCGGACCCGAGCTCGAGGGCGATGCGCAGCCCATTGACGAGGGCCTCGTACTCGGCGACGTTGTTGGAGGCGGGGAAGTGCAAGCGTAGCAGGTAGCGCATGTGTACTCCGAGGGGTGAGATGAAGAGCAGGCCTGCGCCTGCCCCCGTCTTCGTGAGGGATCCATCGAAGTACATGGTCCAGAGCTCGGCTTGAATCTGTGCCGGCGGGAGCTGAGTGTCGGTCCATTCAGCAACGAAGTCTGCCAACGCTTGCGACTTGATGGCCTTTCGCGGGGCATAGGTGATGGTCTCCCCCATTAGTTCGGCGGACCACTTGGCGATGCGCCCCGTGGCCTCCCGATTGTTGACGATCTCTCCGAGGGGGAAGGACGACACCACCGTCACGGGATGAGCGAGGAAGTAGTGCTGGAGCTTGCGCCTTGTGACGATGATGCCGTAGAGCAGCTTCTGGATGTGCGGATACCGGACCTTGGCCTCGGAGAGTACCTCACTGGTGAAGTATACCGGTCGTTGGACCGGCAATGCATGACCCTCCTCGTGCCTCTCGACGGCTATGACCGCGCTAACCACCTGAGTGGTTGCGGCCACATAGAGGAGGAGGGGCTCGGGGGAATCGCCACCTTCGGCTGGTCGCGGGGGCACGAGAATTGGTGCAGAAGTCAGCAACCCCTTCAACTTGGTTAAGGCCTCCTCGGCTTCGGCGGTCCACGCAAAGTGTTCCGTCTTTTTTAGCAGGCGGTAGAGGGGTAGTGCTTTTTCCCCCAGCCTCGAGATGAATCTGCTGAGAGCGGCGGCTAGGCAGCCTGTCACTTTCTGCACACCCTTGAGGTCACGAATCGGGCCCATCCTCGTGACTGCTGAGATTTTTCAGGGTTTGCCTCGATCCCCCGTTGTGAGACGATGTAGCCAAGTAGCATGCCTCGAGGCACACCAAAGACACACTTCTCGGGGTTGAGCTTCACATTCTTGGCCCGGAGGCACTCGAACGTGGTCTCGAGGTCGCTGATGAGGTTCCCGACTTTTTTAGTTTTAACCACGATGTCATCGACGTAGGCCTCGACGGTCTTACCTATGTGCTCGCCAAAGATGTGCTGCATACATCGCTGGTACGTTGCCCCGGCGTTTCGCAGGCCGAAGGGCATCGTAACATAGCAATACATACCGAATGGCGTGATAAAAGAGGTTGCGAGTTCATCGGATTTTCTCATCCTAATTTGGTGGTAGCCGGAATACGCATCAAGGAACGAAAGCACTTCGCACCCAGCAGTGGAATCGACGATCTGGTCAATTCTAGGTAAAGGAAATGGAACTTTTGGACATGCTTTATTCAGACTAGTGTAATCTACACACATCCGCATTTTTCCATTCTTTTTCCTAACTAGTACAGGGTTAGCTAGCCACTCTGGGTGAAATACCTCCTTGATGAATCCGGCCGCCAAAAGCTTGTGCACCTCCTCGCCGATGATCCTGCGCTTTTCCTCGTCGAAGCGGCGCAGGCGTTGCTTCACCGGTCTGGACCCGGCCTGGATCTCCAAGGCGTGCTCGGCGACTTCCCTCGGTATGCCCGGCATGTCCGAGGGGTTCCATGCAAACATGTCGATGTTCGCACGGAGAAAGTCGACGAGCACTGCTTCCTATTTGGGCTCGAGGCTGGTACTGATGGTCAGCGTCTTGCCATTGGCCGAGGTCGGGTCGACGGGTATTTGCTTGGTGTGCTCAGCCGGCTCGAAGGTGCCGGCGTGACGCTTTGCTTCTGGGGCCCCCTCGGTGGCCAGAGCTGCCAAGGCCTCGAGCGAGTCGAGGTGGACGTTGGCCTCCCCCCGCTCGACGCACTCCACGTCGCAGTGGTATGCGTGCTCGTAGGAGGTGTCAACGGTGATGACCCCTTTTGGCCCCGGCATCTTGAGCTTCAAGTACGTGTAGTTAGGAATCGCCATGAACTTGGCGTAGCCTGGCCGGCCGATGATGGCGTGGTAGGTCCCTTGGAAGCCGACCACCTCGAAGGTGAGCGTTTCCTGACGGAAGTTTGCCGGCGTGCCGAAGCAAACCGGCAGGTCGATGCGCCCGAGGGGGTGGGCCTTCTTTCCTGGTACTACTCCGTGGAACCCCCGACGCTGGGTCGGAGCTGTCCCTCTGAAATCCCCAGGAGGTCGAGGGTCTCGAGGTATATGATGTTGAGGCTCGAGCCCCCATCCATCAACACCTTGGAGAACCGAACGTCGACTATGATGGGGTCGACGACGAGGGGGTAAGCCCCCCGGGTTTATGACACGGTTCGGATGGTCGTCACGGGCGAACGTGATTGGCGCATCGGACCAAGTCAAGATACCGGGGGGGCGTCGTGGCCAAGCGAAAAGATTTCCCGGCGCTCCTTCTTTCTTTCTCGAGCTGAGAGCCCGACGGTCGGCCCCCCGTAGATCATGTAGCAGTCGCGCACCGGGGGGAAGTCGCCATCTGCGTTCCTGCCGCCGCGTCGATCGGTTCCTTTCCCTTAGGCGCGTATTCCCTCTTATCGCCGAGCTTGGAGTAGTAGCCCTTCAACAGTCGGCAGTCTTTCAACTTGTGGTTTACGGGGCCCCTGTGGTAGGTGAGGGATCCTCGAGCATCTGGTCGAAAACAGCCCCGTCAGGGGGGGCCTCGGGGCTTCTTAGGCTCAAGGGCGCCCGCGAGCACCTCTTTGTCGTCGCGTCATCGGCGCCACGCTTCGCCTTCTGTCCGTTGCGTTGTTTTTCTTCCTTTTGTTGCCGTCATTGGTGTCGTTCTTGGCGTCGTTGCCCTTTTTGGAGCCCTCCGGCGCGATCACCGCCTTGCCTTTGTCCGTGGAACGCCAAAAAGAAGGCCCCCACTGCTTCGTCGCCCGAAGCAAAGCTGGTGACGCGATCCATCAGGTCCTCGACCGTCCCGGGACGGTAGCGTACTAGCTCATGAACAAGCTCTTGGCATGTCGTGACGCGAGGAAAGCCGAGATGACGTCCTCGTCAGGCACGTGGGGGAGCTCGAGACGCTGCTTCGAGAACTGTCGAGCAAAGTCGCGGAGGGGCTCGTCGCGCCTGCTGCAACGCCATAGGTCTCCAGGGGTTGCCTGGACGCACGCAGGTCCCCTTGAAATTCCCGTCGAGACCTGACTAGGTCGGCCCAGTCATGGCTCCGATCCGGCGGGAGCCCCTCGAGCCACCACCGGCGGGTGGTGTCGAGAGGTAAAGTGGGAGTGGGTGACGTTATGATCATGCGGTCGTCGTTCTTCGCTCCGCCCAGTTGGCAGCCAAGGCGGAAGTCCGAGAGCCAGAGCTTGGGGCTCGACCTCCCCGTTCATACTTCACGATGTTGGTCGGCGGTCGGAAGCGGTCGGGGAGGGTGAGCTGCGGATGGCCCGGCTGAAGACGGGGGGCCGGGGGTTCGAGGACCTGCCGGTCCGGTCGCTGTCGTAGCGCCCCCCTCGATGGGCGCTATAGCCATGCTCTTGGGCCCCCTTGTTCTTGCGCCGTCGGTTGATGTTGTTGCGGGCGTCGTCGGGGTCTCGAGGTGGCCGGTTGTCGACGATCCGTTCGCGGACTGGCCTAGTTCGAGAGGCGTCCGGCTGGTGGATAGATGCCTCGCGAGCGTCGCGGGGCGTGTCGCCGGTCTCCCCGAGGCTGCTCCGCGTCGGCGTGACGCCGAGCTCTCGGCCGCTGTAACGCGGGTTGTCTCGAGGAGGTTTTCATTTCTCGAGCATGCGCCTGGCGTCGGGGTTGGGACGGCGGGATGTCACGGAGCATCATAGCCGCCGCCACCACGTTCTGCCCGGCTCGCGGGGAAAAATACCTCAGGGCGTGCTGGTGCCCCGTCCTCGAGGATCCGCCGGTGGATCTCTCGAGCCCGGCCTCGAGCTCCGGCTCCTCGGGGCTGGGGGGTTCCTGCATCAGGGTTTGCTGGAGCTGCAGCAGGTGTCGTCGTTCTTCTCGGCTCGGCTTTGGTGATTGCCTCTTGCACTTGTGCGAGTTGCGCCGCCCGGCCGTCGTCGTTGCTGAGGCGGTACAGCCGGTGCTGGAGGTTCATCCCTTCCCTGAACGCGTGATCGCCGCCGCCGCAGCCACGTCGCTAGGTCCCTCTAGGTCGAGCGCCGGCCTGTCGTCGTCGCCTTCATCATCGGTATCGTATACGACTCCCTCGAGTTGGAAGCACTCCTGGTGGGATCCCAGAGGTCGGGGTCGTGGGAGTCGTATTCGTCAGAGTCGGAGCTGTTGACGGCACGCCGCCTTGCCGATGCTGGGACCGCAGCTTCGCGGTACCAATTCTCCGACGGTGGCTCGCCGCGAGGTGGCTCGAAGGCTCGCGAGAAGTCGCGGTGTCGAGCACGCGGGGGTGGACGATCTCCAGGTTGGCCATGGCCTGCAGCGCGCCGAACGCTGCCCCCGGTCCGCCACCGTCCGGTCCTGATGGCGCTCGTCGAGGTGGTGGGCGTTATACAGCCGCAGAGCTGTCGAGGCCACGACCGGGAACCGCTGGCGTGAGCGCGGCGCGACCCGTGTGGGAGGAGGCTGAGTGGCGTCGATGGCGCATGGCTCGGAGGGCCTCTGGCCTGGTTCCTGGTCCGTACGCATGATGAATGCAAAGTCGCTAGGCGGGCGCGGGTGCGCCCTGGAGGTCTCCGGCCGGCGCCGGGCTGGTTTCCTCGGGGACCCTGCACACGGCTACGGGGGTGTGGGTGTGTTTGCCCGCGGCACACGCCTGATGACCCGGCGACGACAGGGTGACGACGGCGCCGCTCGTGATGTGGCGACGTGTGGTGGTGCGGGCGATGCGTCACGCCCCCCGCGTGAGGGTGGCGTGACACGCCCTCCGCTCGGGCCCTCCGTGGAGAGCAGAGTCAGTACTCGTTGCCGTTGCCTGTGGCCAGGAACTCGAGGCTCCCGAACCCGACGACGGCACCAGCCGAGAATGGAAGAGGGGATGAAGCCATCCAGGAATCAACGAGAAATCGCTCGGACACGCGAAGTCCCCTACCTGGCGCGCCAACTGTCGGTGTTTCGTACCCGGGGGTATCACACCAACGAGTGATATGATCGCGTGCTTCTCTTCTTGGATGGTGATGCAAGAGGACACAAGGATTTATCCTGGTTCGGGCAAAAGAAGGCCCTACGTCCAGCGGGGGGGGGATGTTCTGTGTATTACTTGCACCTAAGTGCTTGTACAGGGGAGAATACAAGCTCAGTGAGCGTGGACCGGGGTCCGGACTTAAGTGTATGGGTGAAGGCGCTCTAACGTGTTTGTCCACCTGCGAATGAGGGCCGGGCGTCCCCTTTTGTAGGGCAAGGGGGAGGCCAGGGTTACACAGGGCTCACAAGTGTCGGGGCGTACGACGCCCAATACGAAGCAGGGTAGGAATCCTGTCTTGTCGAAGACATTGTAGCCGACGTGGGCGTTGCTGTTGAGGCGTCCTTGAAGCGTGGCCTCCATCCCGGGCGCGGACGTGGTGGCGCGGCAAGGTGGGAGTGTACAGCACCCATCCCGGAATGTACAGGACGCGGCGGGGTCCCTCCGGGTCTTGGGGTACCTGTCCTCCAATAGCATGAAAGTAGTTAGGGCTCGAAGGGCGCGGAGCCGGTCGTCGAGGTGGTGCCACGGGGCTTGAGGGGCGCGGGCCGGCCTCGAGGTGTTACAGTGCAGGGCTCGAGGGGCGCGTAGCCGGCCTCGAGGGGTTTACAGTGCAGGGCTCGAGGCCGAACAGTGCTGTACTGGTGCCCTTTCGCCCATGCTTGTGGTGAAAGCGAGACTTGACCTTTACACCGAGTTACTGTGGTACATGCTGTGCACTAGTGGACATGACCGGAGTAGGTGAAGGCATTAAATGCGTGGTATGGGCTGGTACGGCTGTCTGTACAGCTCGAGGTCCGTGCGTTAAGGCTCGAGGTGTAGGGGCGCGCTCGCCCGAGGCCTGGCTGGGAGGGCTCGGGCGAGGCGGAGAAAGAGCGTTTGCCCGAGGCCTGGCTGGGAGGGCTCGGGCGAGACGGAGATAGAGCGTTCGCCCGAGGCCTGGCTGGGAGGCCTCGGGCGAGACGGAGATAGACCGTTCGCCCGAGGCCCGGCTGGGAGGGCTCGGGCGAGACGGAGATAGAGCGTTCGCCCGAGGCCTGGCGGGAGGGCTCGGGCGAGACGGAGATAAAGCGTTCGCCCGAGGCCCGCTGGGAGGGCTCGGGCGAGACGGAGATAGAGCGTTCGCCCGAGGCCTGGCTGGGAGGGCTCGGGCGAGACGGAGATAGAGCGTTCGGGTGTTTGCGTTGATTGGGGGTACCCTTTTTTGTACCACGGACACGTATTGATCGCAAGTCCACTTCTGGGACTTGCCAATTTATTGGTTCTTCTCTTGTATCGTGGTCTTCTCGCAAGCAGTCTAGTGTCGCTCAGTCTACCACAGAGGCTGAATATGTTGCCGCAGCTAGCTGCTGTTCTCAGTTGCTTTGGATGATGGTCACTTTGCGTGATTTTGGTCTGAGCTTTTCTCGCGTTCCTTTGCTTTGTGACAGCACGAGTGCTATTAGCGTTGCTAAGAACCCCGTGCTTCACTCGAAGACCAAACACATTGATGTGCGCTTTCATTTTCTGCGAGACCACCAGGAGAAGGGTGATATCGACCTCGCCATGTCGATACTCAATCATCAACTGGCTGATATTTTCACCAAGCCTTTAGACGAATCAACCTTTAACCGGTTGAGGGGTGAGCTTGGTGTGTGTTTCCCCTTTAGATGGGGGAAACATTTTGGTTCTTGTATAATAGACTGACTCTTTTCGTTTGTCTTTCTTTTTCTTTGCATTTTAGCATACGCATTTACATTCTAAGCTTCATGTTTATAATCACTAGAATGTAACTATGCTCTATGTAGTATGCTCTGATGCTTATATTGATGCTAGTAGCTTATGCTCTTTCTGATCACTAGTACAGTTGCGAGCTGAGCTATTTTGAAATGGTGACTTTGCTTAATGTAAATACAATCTGAAAATGTCACCATTGAGATATGCAACTAGCAGTGTAGGATGTGTTGAGTTCATTCATGCTTTTCATATATGCTAGGTTGCTATGTCTCTAGTTTTGAGTCATTCACTTGCTTGGTCTGTTCATATCATGTTTAAAATTTGAACCAAGTTTTAGTGAATTGAAAAGATCGAGATGGGATTGCTTGTCAACACATCACGGTATTGAGACGGTTTCTCATTGCACTTTGAGTTAAACTTGAGCCGTGTAGTTATGACCGAAACCGTAGCTTTAAGCTTCTGATTGCTTCGGCATAGGCTTCACTCGTTTGAAAAGTTAGGCAAAGACAAGCTTTCAACCTCTCGCAATCACATGCTAATAATTGAACTTGTGAAATTTCACCGCTGCAAACTCCGATCTGAATTTAAATTCACAAGTGTATGTTTCATTCTAAGCATGATGATTGAACTTTGCTAGGGGTAGTTCACCCTGTATACATGTTTAGCACTTGTTTGGATTCCTGTCTATACATTGCTAGTGCTATTTTGATGGTGAATACCTTTTAACTCAAAACTGCTCATTTTCTGCTCATATGTTCATATTTATCTGGTGATCAGTTTGAGCCTTTGCTGAGCTTGTATGCTGTTGTTGAGCCATTGGAGTAATACTGTTTAGAGCATCTTTGCATTCTCCTGACTATTTGCCTGAAGCTGTTAACTTGCATTTCTGACTTCATATGCATGTTGGAAGGGGGAGTTTCTTGCCTTGATGCCTTTTCTTGATTAGTGCATTTTCAACTAAGGGGGAGAAATTGCAAATCATATACTCCTGGATGTTCAACTAAGGGGAGTTCTCCTAGTTGCTTGCACTTGTCGAGGGGGAGTTTGCTAGTTGTGTTGAGCCTTGCCTCTGTCTTGAGGAACTAGCAAACATTTTCAGGGCTTTTCGATCTTGATTGGTTCTCTTTTGATTTGGAGTCATTCCAATTGGTTCGGAGCATGTTTGGCCGAAAGGATTTGGTATCGAGCTTTCTTTGCTAGTTGTGTTGAGCCTTGTGCCTCTATCTTGAGGGACTAGCATTTTGCTTCGATATTTTCGATTAGCTTTTGCTAGCGGGTGTTGAGCCTGTTCTACCTCTTCTTGAGGGCTAGCTTTGCTTTGCTTGGTCGCATCGAGCCGTTGCCCATGTCTTTGGGGACCAAGTTGTCTTGCTCTTTCCACTTGACCTTCTTCGGCTTTGCCATGCTTTGGGTCATTTGGTCGAGAGTTCTCTCTTCTCCTTCCTCCTTCTCTCTTTCTACTATGATTTGTGTTGGTAGTTGACAATGCACTCATCAAGGGGGAGATTGCGGATACATGGGTGTATGCCGGGTCTCTGAGTGATGAGTGATTGTCAACTGGTATGATGCGCATGTTCTATGGCTTGTGTTGTGCAGGTGTCAAGCACGGATGCAGTGATCGAGGGCAAGGTGAAGGTCAAGTTGAGACGTGCCGTGCTGACGGACCGGGTGCGATGAAGGATGGGCGTGCCGTGCGGCGGACGTGTCATGCCGACGGATCGAGCGGTGAAGGGCGGACGTGAGGCTTGGACTGAGGGACCAGAGTGCCTGAGGATCAGCTGTGGTGGCTGACAGCCTGGGACAGCGACGAGCGGAGACTTGCGGGGCACGGTGTTGCTCGGGTCGAGGACCTGGGGCGTGTCGGTGGACGGGGGCACGGGTGGTGCATCCCCTCTACAGCTTCGGTTTGGTGGTAGAGCCAGGGAAAAACCATCGGATGGACGGTTTCCAGGTTTGGGCCTCAAAACCTGAGTGCTACGGGTTTGCTGAGTTTGGCCTCAAAACTCAGACGCTGGTGGGCTGGTTTCCCGGTTTGGGCCTCAAAACCGGGGGTTGGCTGGAAAGGCTGGTTTCCCGGTTTGGGCCACAAAACCGGGGGTGCAGAGCGAGGACGGCACGTGGCGGCGATCTGGAGGTTGCGTCGAGGCAACGCTTCGAGTCGAGCGGGCGTGGCCGTCGGATACACCTACCACTTGAGTTGGTCCAGAATAACCCTAGGGTTTGACTGGCTCGCTCTGTAATTAGAATAGAGAGGGGTAGAGTAGGAATTAGACTTAGGCTAGAATTAGGATAAGTAGTAGGGAGACACCCTCCTCCCGTTGATCTCAGTCATTTGCTCTTTCGCACTTAGGGTTTCCTGCTCTCCCATCCCCTGCTGTAGCTAGCTGAGATCCACAGAGAGACTTGCCTCTGTGTACTGTTGATTTGAGGAAGTGTCGGGGGAACGACAAAGGGGTACCCCAAGCAACGCAAACAAATAGGTTAAACCTAGTCCAACCCCCTGAGGCCTACAGCGCTGGCCCTCCAAGCCAGGCCTCGGGCGAACGCTCGCTCTCCATCTCGCCCGAGCCCTCCGAGCCAGGCCTCGGGCCGGCGCTCGCTCCCGTCTCGCCCGAGCCCTCCGAGCCAGGCCTCGGGCTCGCGCTCGCTCTCCGCCTCGCCCGAGCCCTCCGAGCCAGGCCTCGGGCGAGCGCTCGTTCTCCGCCTCGCCCGAGCCCTCGGCGTCAGGCCTCGGGCGAGCGCTCCACCACTCCTCGAAGTCCCCACGCGGGGACCTTGAGCCTCTCGAACACGGTAGCCCGCCTCTCGAGCCCAGGCATGTGGGTCCGAGCCCGCCACGACCATACACCACTCCTCGAGACCCCACGCAGGGCCCTCGAGCCTCGCTGACCCAACAGCCTACCCCTCGAGGGCACATCACGCAGCGCCGAGCACCGGACACGGGCAGCTAGCCCCATACTGCGCATTTAATGCGTTCGCCTACCCCAGTCACATCCTCTGTAACCCAGCATGTGCCACAGTGAACCGAAGCCAGAGTCAAGCCTCGTTTTCACCACAAGCATGGGCTAAAGGGCGCCAGTGCAGCACTGTTCAGCCATACCTCACGCTGTAGCACCCTCGAGCCACCTCTCGAAGCCTGGATTCTCGCTGTTCGGCGGGCGTCCAGGACTTGCCATACCTGCGGGGCTCGAGCCCCCCCCGCCGGTGCCACCTCGAGGCCGGCTCCGAGCCCCTCGAGCCTGACTGCTTTCGTACTTTTGGGAGACAGGTACCCAAGACCCGGAGGGACCCCCCGTGTCCTGTACGAGCCGGAATGGGCACTGTACGGCTTCCACTTCGCCACGCCTCCACGACCGCGCCCGGGATGGAGGCCACGCATCCAGGACGCCTCAACAGCTACACCCACGTTGGCTACAGCGGCCTCGACAAGACAGAATTCCTACTCTCCGCCATACCGAGCGCTGTACAAGCCAACCCTGTGTAAACCCTGGCCTCCTCTTGATCTATAAAAGGGGACACCAGGACCCTTCGCAAGGGGGAGGAGAGGGACAAGGCACAACACAGAGAGACAAGTCTAGATCCACACATTCACACGAGTCCGGACTCCGGTCCACGCTCATTGAGCTTGTATTCGCCCCTGTACAAGCACTTAGGTGCAAGTAATACAAGAACCACCTCCCCCGCTGGACGTAGGGCCTTCTTTGCCTAAACCAGGATAAATCCTTGTGTCATCTTGCATCACCATCCAGGAAGAGAGCACGCGATCATATTACTCGTTGGTGTCATACCCCCGGGTTCGAAACACCAACAGTTGGCGCGCCAGGTAGGGGGCTTCGCGTGGCCGAGTCGGTTTCTCGTTGTTTCCTGGATGGCTTCTTCTGCTCCTTCGTTCTCTGCTGGTGCCGTCGCACGGTTCGGGAGCCTCGAGTTCCTGGCCACCGCAACAGCAACGAGCTGACTCTGCTCTCCATGGAGGGCCTGAGCGGAGGGCGTGTCACGCCACCCCGCGCGGGGCGCATGGCGCGTCGCCCGCACAACCACGCATCGCCACCTCGCGAGCGGCGCCGTCGTCGCCATCGCCACCATGCACAGACGGTGTCCACGGCGTACGCGCACTCCCCCGCGACCGGCGTAATGACCCCGAGGAGGAACCTGCCCGACGTGCGGCCAGCGACTCCTAGGGTGCGCGCACACTCTCCCGTCGAGTTCGCGGAGTGCCTCCAGCTCGAGGGGGTCGTGGACGACGCCGAGGACGACGGCGACGACGACACCAGGCCGGCGCTCAACCTCGAAGAGCCCGGGAACGTGGTTGCGGCAGGAGGATCGCGCGCTCAGGGGAGGGACGAACCCCCGGCCTCGGCTGCACCACCTCACCGCAACGACGACCGGGTGGCGCAACTCGCGCAGCTGAGGGAAGCGATCGCCAAGGCCGAGGAGGAACGACAACGCCTGCTGCAGCTCGAAAAAACCCTTATGCGGGAACCAGCCCAGCCTCGAGACGCCAGAGCTCGAGGCCAGGCTCGAGAGGTCCGCCGGCAGACCCTCGAGGGCGAGGCACCGGTGCGTCCCGAGGTGTGCTTCCCGCGAGCCGGGCAGAACGTGGTGGCAGCCGCAGTGATGCTCCGCGATCTACCCGCCGTCTCCAACCCCGACGCCAGACGCATGCTCGGGGAAATGAAGGGCCTCCTCGAGACAGCCGCTGTGCAGATGGCCGAGAGCTCGGCCTCGCGCCGGCGCGAGGTAGCCTCGGGGAAGCCAGCAGACACGCCCCGCAACAAACGCGAGATGTCCGTCCACCAGCCGGCCACCCCTCGAGCCAGGTCGGCCCAGGAGCGGGTCGCCGACAGCCGGCAAACCATCGAGCCCCCGGGCCCCAGGGTCTTCAGCCGGGCCATCCGCAGCTCGACCTTCACCGACCGCTTTCGACCGCCAGCCAACATCGTAAAGTATGACGGGGAGGTCGAGCCCAAGCTGTGGCTCTCCGACTTCCGCCTACGCTGCCAATTGGTCGGAGCAAAGAACGACGACCGTGTGATCATACGCCAACTCCCGCTTTACCTCTCGGACACCGCCCGCCGGTGGCTCGAGGGGCTCCCGCCAGACCGGATCCATGACTGGGCCGACCTAGTCAGGGTCTTCGATGGGAATTTCAAGGGGACTTGCGTGCGCCCAGGCAACCCCTGGGATCTACAACGTTGCAGGCAGGCAGCGGACGAGCCCCTCCGCGACTTCGCTCGGCGATTCTTGAAGCAGCGCCTCGAGCTCCTCCACGTACCTGATGAGGATGTCATCATCGGCGTTCATCTCGCAGGCACGACGTGCCAAGAGCTAGTCCACGAGCTAGGGCGCTACGCCCAGGACGGTCGAGGTCTGATGGATCGTGTCGCCAGCTTCGCCTCAGGCGACGAGGCAGTGGGGGCCTTCTTTGGCCGCTCCACGAACAAAGGCAAAGGTCAGAGGGCAAAGCGCGATGCCGATGACGATGACGACGACGAATAAGTGCCCATGGGCGCCCGCCGCAGACAAGCTGGCTAAGTTGGCATCCACGCACGACACCGTCCCACCAGATGTCTTCTCGAGGGACATTTTCGAGCCGTCCGTCAAAATCGGCCCGGGGGCTAGCCCTTCGACGCCACACCTCGAGCCGGGCACGGAGACTCGTCGGAGCCTCGACCCTCGACGCCACCCCTCGAGCCAGGCCCGGAGACTCGATGGCCCCTCGACCTTCGGCGCCGCCCCTCGAGCCGGACACGAGCCTCGACCCTCGACGCCAGCCCTCAAACCGAGCGCGGGGCCTCGACCTTCAGCGCCGCCCATCGAAAACGACGCCTCGACTGGCAGACACCCTCCCTCGACTGCCTGCGAGCTCTGCAACGATCAAAGCCTCGACTTGGTACTCCTCCTCAAGATCTCCTGCCGCGAGCTCAGCCTCGACGTCTGAGCCAGGAGAAAGAGGGCCGCCTACACCACCGTCCGCATCGGGAGGCAACACGTCCTCATCGACAAACCGGCGCCGTCTCCCGCGACGGTGAGTAGGCAACCGCACACATTTAATGTGCCCATCTAACCACGTTTCAAGCTGGACGACAGGTACACGCGGCGACTCTGCACTCGCTCCGCTCTACCGGGGCCCCCCGAGGCCGCCGCTCCAACTTCGCGTCCGTCCCTCCGGCGTCACGACCTCCACTCGCTGACGGTTTGCGCCTAAATAGGCACGCCCAACAGGCGGAAGGATTCCAAGCGACGAAGGCTTCTTCCGGAAGTAAAAAACGGGCACCGGCCCTAAGTCTCGAAGCAGCGAAGGCTGCCCTCGAAAAGGGTTCGACAGCCGGCTTCGGGCACCCAAAAACGGGCCCCGGCCCTAAGTCTCGAAGCAGCGAAGGCTGGCCCTAGACGAAAGAGGGTTCGACAGCCGGCTTCGAGCACCCGAGTCAGGGACACCAAGGGGCGCCATTCGCGGCATCACTCGAGGGCCGAGCCCTCGAGGCCCCTCACGTGTATCCAAGGCGGGGAGCTCGACATGCAGTGAGATCCCCTCGGAGGGAGGCATCGAGGCACCGGGTCCTATCGAATGGACGCGACACTCCTGCAGACTGAGCACCCATGCTTTATGAGACCGCCTCCGGGCCACAGTAGACCCCTATCGAACGGGGCATGAGCTCTCACTTGATTCCCCGTACCAGCTCACCGGGAACCTCGAACTCGCCCAATCGGGGTAGTACGAGGCCATCCCCCCTTGAATCCGATCGAAAGGACTTGCGGGATGACAAGCTAGGGCAATCGGCGTGCCGGACAGCTCGAAGAGCCCGGCCGGTCGGTTCATGCCTGGTCACCTCTCGACGAAAGAGGGTCAAAAACTCGGGGGCCTCGACACCCCCTGTCGGTTTGTTTTGTACCGGGGTATCACACCAACGAGTAATATGATCGCGTGCTTCTCTTCCTGGATGGTGATGCAAGGGGACACAAGGATTTATCCTGGTTCGGGCAAAGAAGGCCCTACGTCCAGCGGGGGAGATGTTCTTGTATTACTTGCACCTAAGTGCTTGTACAGGGGAGAATACAAGCTCAGTGAGCGTGGACCGGAGTCCGGACTCGTGTCCTGTGTGTGGACTCGTGTGTTGTGTTCTCCTCTGAATGAGGGCCTAGTGTCCCCTTTTATAGAGCAAGGGGAGGCCAGGGTTACATAAAGTATTACAGGTGTCGGGGCGTATGGTGCCCCATACGGAGAAGGGTAGGAACCCTGTCTTGTCGGGGCCACTGGAGCCGATGTGATCGTCGCTGTTGAGGCGTCCTTGGGTCGTGGCTTCCATCCTGGGCGCGGACGTGGTGGCGCGACAAGGCGGGAGCCGTACAGCACCCATCCCGGAATGTACAGTACGCGGCGGGGTCCCTCCGGGTCTTGGGGTACCTGTCCTCCAATAGCACGAAAGTAGTTAGGGCTCGAAGGGCGCGGAGCCGGCTTCGAGGTGGTGCCACGGGGGCTCGAGGGGCGCGGAGCCGGCTCGAGGTGTTACAGTGCAGGGCTCGAGGAGCGCGTAGCCGGCCTCGAGGTGTACAGTGCAGGGCTCGAGGGGCGCGTAGCCGGCCTCGAGGGGTTACAGTGCCTGGCATGGCGAACAGTGCTGTACTGGTGCCTTTTGCCCATGCTTGTGGTGAAAACGAGACTGACTTTTACACCGAGTTACTGTGGTACATGCTGTGCACTTGTGGACATGACCGGAGTAGGTGAAGGCATTAATGCGTGGTATGGGCTGGTACGGCTGTCTGTGCAGCTCGAGGTCCGTGTACTAAGGCTCGAGGTGTGGGGGCGCGCTTGCCCGAGGTCTGGAGGGCTCGAGCGAGACGGAGAGCGATCGTGCTCGCGCCGAGGCCCTGCTGGGAGGTCTCGGGCGAGACGGAGCAGAGCGTTCGCCCGAGGCCTGGCTGGGAGGGCTCGGGCGAGACGGAGATAGAGCGTTCGCGAGGCTGGCTGGAGGGCTCGGGCGAGACAGAGAAGAGTGTTCGCCCGAGGTCTTGCTGGGAGGGCTCGGGCGAGACGGAGATAGAGCGTCGCCCGAGGCCTGGCTTGGAGGGCTCGGGCGAGACGGAGACGGAGCGTTCGCCCGAGGCCTGGCTGGGAGGGCTCGGCGAGACGGAGATAGAGCGTTCGCCCGAGGCCTGGCTTGGAGGGCTCGGGCGAGACGGAGACGGAGCGTTCGCCCGAGGCCTGGCTGGGAGGGCTCGGGCGAGACGGAGATAGAGCGTTCGCCCGAGCCTGGCTGGGAGGGCTCGGGCGAGACGGAGACGGAGCGTTCCCGAGGCTGGCTGGGAGGGCTCGGGCGAGACGGAGACGGAGCGTTCGGGTGTTTGCGTTGATTGGGGTACCCTTTTTCGTACCACGACAGTAGCCCCCGAGCCCTTGTTTGAGTGCTTGCATTCGAGCAGGGGCTCCAGATTGGGGGTCTCGAGGGTTTTGAGATTTGATCCGTGGGTGTCGTGCGAGCGACACCCGCGGGTGTAGCCCCCGAGACCATGGGGGAGTGGTTAGAACCCCCTCGTGGGCTTCCTGAAGAATCCTCCGTCGTTGGGAACCTTCTGCCCAGTGGGCGCGCCTTTTTAGGCGGAAATCGTCAGGGAGCGGAGATCGCGGCGCCGTGTGTACCTGTCAACAGGCTCGAAATGTGGTTTGGTAGTCTCATTAAATGTTTACGGTTACCTTTCCTTTGTCGTGGAGACTCCGTCCGAGGCTTGGCTCGGAGGGCTCGAGCGAGACGGAGAACGAGCGATCGTTCGAGGTCTGGCCTCGAGGGCTCGGCGAGATGGGGGTCGAGCTTTCACCCGAGGCCTGAAAATCTCATGCTCACACAAAGAAAGAGATTAGTCGCAACTGTCCGAGTTTTTAGACCCTCTTTCGTCGAGGGGTGCCAGGCTGAACCGACTGGCCGGCTCCTCGAGCTGTCCGGCATGCCGATTGCCCTGGCTTGTCATCCCGCGAGTCCTTTCGATCGGATGCGAGGGGGGATGCCTCGTACTACCCCGAGTGGGCGAGTATCGAGGTTCCCGGTGAGCTGGTAACGGGGAATCCAAGTGAGAGCTCGTGCCCCGTTCGTTAGGGGTCGACTGTGGCCCGGAGGCGGTCTCATAAAGCATGGGGGCTCAGTCTGCAGGAGTGCCGGGTCCATTCGATAGGACCCGGTGGCTCGATGCCTCCCTCCGAGGGGATCTCACTGCACGTCGAGCTCCCCGCCTTGGATACACGTGAGGGGCCTCGAGGGCTCGGCCCTCGAGTAATGCCGCGAGTGGCGCCCCTTGGTGTCCCTGACTCGGGTGCTCGAAGCCGGCTGTCGAACCCTTTTCGAGGGCCAGCCTTCGCTGCTTCGAGACTTAGGGCCGGGGCCCGTTTTTACCTTTATGAAGAAGCCTCCGTCGTCTGGGAATCCTTCTGCCCGTTGGGCACGCCTTTTTAGGCGGAAACCGTCGGGGAGAGCGGCGGGCGCGAAGCCGGAGCGACGGTCGTGGCGGGCCCGGGTAGTGGAGCGAATGGAGAGGTAACGCGTGTACCCTGCATCCGGCTCGAGACGTGGTTAGGTGGGCGCATTGAATGCATTCGGTTACCTTTTTACGTCGTGGGAGATCCCGCCCGTCTGGATTTCCCCCTATAAATATCGAAAGAGGGGAAAAAGAACCCTTTACTTTGCCTTTGCCTTCGCCGCCGCCGTAGCCTTTACGCGCCCTCTCCTTCGAGCTAGTCGATTGGGGATTTCCGGCCGCCCGTCCGCTGCTCGGATCCGCGCCGCGCCACCGTCATGGCCGCCCAGACACAGATGCTGCCGGCCGAGGACTGGAGCCCGTCGAAGGTGACGCAGAGCGAAATGGACTCGCTGGTGGCCCAGGGGCTTCTGCGCCCCAACCCGGAGGAGGGACCCGCATGGTGGGTTATCCCGTCGGCGGAGCACCGGGAGCCGCACCCGCCGGAGGGTACGTGGTGAGCTTCACGCGCTACCACCGTATGGGGCTCGGCGTCCCGCCGAGCCGCTTCTTGCGAGGGCTGGCCCACCATTTCGAGGTGGAGCTGCAACACTTCTCCCCCAACTCCATCTCGCACGCCGCCATATTCGCCGCGGTGTGCGAGGGGTACCTGAAGATGGAGCCGCACTGGGAGATGTTCGTCCATCTCTTCCGGGCGAGCTCTTCATCAAGTCCCTGAAGCCCAGCGGGAGGCGGCCCGTGCGCATGGGCTCCCTTGCCATTACCGCGAGGGCGGGGACCTCGTCGGCCAATGTCCCCCGCGAGTACCTGCGATACAAGCTTTCCACCAACCAGGCCGGGGGGACGACCATTGGTTCTATCTGCGGAACGAAGGTGGCCTCCTTCCGCAGTACACCGGCAGGGTTACTCGAACGCCCGGAGAAGTGGACCTGGGGCGTTGCGGCGGACAGGCAACGCCACCTGGCCCCGCTGATGGAGATGATGAAGACGCTGGTGGATGAGAAGAAGCTGACCGTGCAAGCGGTCATTTGGGCGTTCCACCAGCGAAGAGTTCTTCCGCTGGCGGACCGCCCCCTTCTTATGCACGAGATGGGCCCGCAGGCTCAGCTCGAGGCGCTCAATCGCTCGAGGATGGCCGAAGAGAGGCTGTCCCGGAACGAGGGCGTCTCCCGGGTGTCGATCACGATCCAGGGGCCGTTCGTCCCTGAACTCTCCAACCTGGTTGCGATGGCACCCGACGAGGGGTGTCTTGACCTGGTAAGCCTACCTCGAGTCGAGCTATCTCGAGCCTCCTCCCCTTCTTCCTCCTTCGATCCGTTTGCATCCGTCTTGTGGTTTGTCTCATCACGCTTCTTCTTTCTTCAGGGGGCATTTACTTGTCGCGCGTCGAGGCCCCCGGTGAGGGAGGACGCCGCGGATTCTCAGGTGAGGCGCCTCTCTGCTCAGAAGGACAAGGAGAGCAAGGATGCCAAAAAGAAGAAAGAGAAAGATAAAAACTTGCGTCGCTTAGCTCGGGAGCAGAGACTGGCGAAGGCTCGTCGTAACCGTCAGCCTGGGGACGGGTCCCCCGAGCTGAGCTCCTCGAGCTCGGAGGAGGAGAGTGGTGATGAGGAGGAGGGCGACGACGAGGGGATGGATGCGCGCTTGATGCGCGCGGGGCTCGTCGATGACAGGGCTGACCGCTCCTCTGTGCAGGAGGGTACACTGGAGGTCCCACCGACAAAAGGGTCGCGCGGGACGCAGCCGCGGAAGGCGGCGCCGATCCTGCCTCGTCGGGGGCCCGAGGTCCGTCGAGCTCCGCGCCGGATGCGCCCCTGGTCGCAAGGAAGCCCCGGACCCGGAGCGCCTCCGCCACAGCGCCAACGGAGGCCGCCCCCGCGTCAGCCCAGACGGGGGTCTCGAGAGGGGTCGGGCCTCGAGAGGCGGTCGACAGGTTGAGAAGGTTTCGGGCCCGACCCCCGCGAGCCGTCAAGGGCGCCGTCGAGCCCGCGGAGGGCGGGCGCCAAGAAGAGGCGTCGAGCCCGCGCCATCACGAGCGTCGGGGAGGGAGCCCCCGAGCGTCTCGTGACCAGGGGCGCGAGCGTCCCGGAGTCCATCGCCGCACCGCCGCCGGGACACGGAAGCGGACGCGGGAGGGCGCGACCACCAGCGCGGGCGCCGGAGCAGGTCCCGGAGCCCGCGCCGGGGCGAGCGCCACGACGTCAGCACGAGGGTGGTACGGTCGCCCTCCCGCGATGTGGGGCGGAAGGAGGGCTCTCCCTCGAGGTCGAGCCATGGGAGGCGTCGGGAGCCCCCCCCATCCCAGCCGTGGAGACGGCCCAGGCGCAGGGCTCGAGCCGTGGGGTGGGCTCGAAGCCCCCGAGTGGGTCCGGCGATTCCGGGAAGAAGCCCAGCCGCCGCTTCGGGTGAGTAGTTTCCTTGGGTCTCGTCGGTAGTGAGGCTTCACCTCTTTGCTTTTGATGACGCGTGCCATCTCCATCTTCTCAGGGGGAAGCGCTCCTACCAGGAGGTGGACCTCGCTTCGTCCAAGCGGGCCAAGACCTCGAGCCCCGTCGAGGCACAGGCACCTCGAGGTATGGCACCTTCCTCCGCTAGAGAAGCCGCTTGGCTGGAGAAGGCCCGAGCTGCCATGGCTCGAGGGGGCCGGATGATCGTCGCGAATTTTGGTGAGGCCGTCGCCATCGACCACGGGGTCGAGGTACTCTTCCTGGTTCTGACATCTCCGTCATCTCGTATTGCAGGGGCCTCAGCTCATGGCATCGAGCCTGCCACCACCGTATCCGCCGAAGCGCTGCCTCCTCCCCCTCCTCCTCCTCCCGCGATGGTGCCAACTGGGAGCGCCATCCTTCCCCTCACCACGACGGGTGTTCCGGGGAAGCGCCTGGGGCGAGCACGGCCCCGCCGGCGTCTGGGGCTGAGGAGACTGCGCCCCTTGTGGCTCCGACCAGCACGGGCCGGGCTGCGGAGGAGGGAAGGGGGGAAGAGGCGTCGGCGGAGAAGGAGCCGACGGTGGAGGACCTCCTGAACGAGCTGGAGCAGGGGCCGCTCCTCGCCGCGGGCTCGATGACGGTGGAGGCGCCCGAGGTGCCGGCTAGCGCCGACAAGGCGCCGGAGGGCCCGGCCGGGGAAGAGGGCCGGGGTCGAGCCTTCCTCGATCGATCCGCAACAGGAAGGGCCGGCGGAGGGACGGAGGGAGTCGGGGCCCGTGCCGTCGGGCGGCGTTCGCTGTCGGGGCAGCTCGAGGCGGAGGAGGATCTGCCCGACATCGAGCTCGACCGACCGATATGGCCGTTTCCCGTCCCACTGAGCCCGCCCCTTGCCGTGGTTCCCATCGAGCAGCCGGCCCAGCGGGGCCCGCGCGAGGTGCGGTCCATCTTCCGGGAGGTGGCCGTGCTTATGGCGGAGGCGGAGCGGTCCTGCTCCGAGGAGGCGGGCCGGTCCGCACAGGTGTCAGCCGCCCTCGCGCGGGCTGAGGCGGAGCTTCGAGATCCGCGCGCGAGCTGAGCCGGAACGCCCAGATGGCGAGCCGGCTTAACGAGGCGGAGGCGGAGGTCCGGGTGGCTCGAGGCGAGGTCGCCCGATCCAAGGAGGAGGCCGCCGCCGTTCTCGAAGCGTCGAGGAAGGAGGCCGCGGACGCCCGAAGCGAGGCCACCTCTGCCCGGGCTGAAGCCGAGGCGGCGAAGCAGGAGGCTGCTGACGCCCGTGGCGAGGCCCGCCGCCCCGAACCGCAGCGGAGGCGGCGAGAAAAGAGGCCGAAGACGCCGTGAGTGGTGCCGCCACCGCCCGAGCTGCCGAGGCGGCGGCAGGAGGTGATCCGCAAGGATCTGGCCCTGGTGGAGGCGGGCCGGCTGATCGAGGACCTTAGGTCCGAGAAGCTCCTCACGCTGGCCGAGAAGCGCAGGCTGGAGCAGCGTGCTGAGGGCCTGACCAGCGACCTCGCCGCACTGGGGCAACACTGCGACGGTGAGGCTTACACCTTGTTCTTGTTTGGGTCTCGAAGTTTTTGTTACGCCGCACGTCTCACTCTTTCCTTGTTTATTGCGCAGGGTCGAGAAGACGTTGAGGAGCTCCGCGGAACGAACCAGCTCTCTTGGACCAACTCCCAAGATGAGACGATGGTGGCGGAGCGGACTCGCTCCTCTCTCGACCGGCTCGGCCCCATGTGGGGTGCTCCTCCTGTGACCGCGGCAGAAGGTGCGTGGCTCGGGGCGATGCCTTGGTCGACGCCTTGTGCTTCTCTTCGACGCACCCGCGCGGGACCGTGTCCGGCAAGCTCTCCATCACGGCGTCAAGCAGACACTCGCGGTTGTTCGCTCTGGTTTCCGCTTCCCGGTCCACGTTGGTCGCGAATGGCTTCATCGAGATCGAGGGGAAGATGAGGAGTGGAACAACCGCCGTGTCGACAAATTTTGGAGAATGGAGAGGCCGGGGACGTCGCTCGCGAAGATCTTCGAGGAGGACGTGCTGCCTCCTTACGCCAGCAGGCGGTGTCGGGAGCCCTCCTCCTTCGAGCTCGGGCGTCGAGGTCGAGCCTGCCATCGTGGACCTCGGGGAGGATTACCGCACCGACGAGGACTGAGGCCTTAAGATGCGAAGCAACATGAATGACACTGCACGAGTTTGTTCATTCATTTTGACATGTTTGTACAAAGTGATAAATGAACAAGGCCTCGAGGCCTTTAAGGGTAGAAGCGACGTAGCTGAGATATGTTCCACGCGTTCGCCAGGATCCTGCCTTGGTCGTCGTAGAGCTTGTATGTGCCTGGCTTGAGTACTTCGGCCACGGTGTAATGGGCCTTTCCCACGGAGGGTGGTCTTATGGCGCCCTCGATTATCTTGCAGCCGTCGAAGCACGAGGTCCCCCACCGCCAGGTCCCTTTTGCGTACGTGCTTGTCGTGGTAGCATCGAAGTGTTTGCTGGTAGCGTGCAGAGTTGATGAGTGCCACGTCTCGGCCTCCTCGAGCTGGTCCTTGGCGTTGGCGAGCCTTTCGTCGCTGGTTTGCTCGTGTAGGCTCGAAGTCGAGGTGAGCCGTACTCGAGGTCCGTAGTAAGACGGCCTCGGCGCCGTAGGTTAGGAAAAACGGAGTGAACCCAGTGGCTCGACTCGGCGTAGTCCTGAGGCCCCACAGCACCGAGGGAGTTCTGTAGCCCACCCCTACTTCCGAAATTCTCGAGGGTCTTGAACAGCCTCGGCTTCAGCATGGAGTATCATGCCGTTGGCCGCTCGACCTGCCCGTTGCATGGGGGTATGCGACCGAGGGCCAGGTACGCGAATGTTGTTGTCATCGCAGAAGTTGGTGAACTTTTTGCCCGTGAATTGGTGCCATTTGTCGGTGATGATGACATTAGGCACCCCGAACCGTACATAGTTGGCGATGAACTCGACAGCCCTCTCGGAGGTGGGGTCTCCTATCGGCTTAGCCTCGATCCACTTGGTGAACTTGTCGACGGCCACGAGCATGTGTGTGTACCCTCCACTTGTCCTTTTGAGGGGACCCACGAGGTCGAGCCCCCAAACGGCAAATGGCCAAGTGATGGGATCATCTGCAGGGCGTGTGCGGCTGGTGCGTTTGCTTGGCGTAGAATTGACACCCATGGCATGCTTGGACCAAAACGCTTGGCATCCCCAATGGCGGTCGGCCAATAGAAGCCTTGTCGGAAGGCGTTGCCAACCAGGGCCCTCGGCGCTGCGTGGTGGCCGCAAGCCCCCGAATGCATATCGTCGAGGAGCTTGCGCCCTTCCTCGAGTGGATGCAGCGTTGAAGGATTCCAGTCGGACTTCGTCGGTATAGCTCCCGTTCGTCGCCGTAGATGACGTAGGTAGGCCCTAAGAGCGTCGGGCCTCCGTCTTGTTCTTCTGTAGCTCGCCTCGCGTCAGGTAGTCGAGGTAGGGCGTCCGCCAGTCGAGGGCCGTGATGACGAAGAGGCGTGTGCGTCGACCTGCATCGCCTCTGCGGACGTCGAGGGGTCCTTCTCGAGGGGTGGCGTTGAGAGTCGAGCCCCCGTGTCTTGCTCGAGGGGTGGCGTCGAGGTGCCAGCCCCGGGTCGATTCGACGGAGCTCGAAGACGTCCCTCGAGAAGACGTCTGGCGGTACCGTGCCGCGCGTGGACGCCAACTTTGCCAGCTCGTCTGCGGCCTCGTTATATTTTCGAGCTACGTGGTTGAGCTCGAGGCCGTAAAACTTGTCTTCCAGCTTGCGCACCTCCCCGCAGTATGCCTCCATCTTGGGATCGATGCAGCTTGAAGCCTTCATAACCTGGTGACGACGACTGCGAGTCTCCTCGGGCGTCGAGGCGTCGACCCCGAGCTCGAGGGCGATGCGCAGCCATTGACGAGGGCCTCGTACTCGGCGACGTTGTTGAGGCGGGGAAGTGCAAGCGTAGCAGGTAGCGCATGTGTACTCCGAGGGTGAGATGAAGAGCAGGCCTGCTCCTGCCCCGTCTTCGTGAGGGATCCATCGAAGTACATGTCCAGAGCTCTCGGCTTGAATCTGCGCCGGCGGGAGCTAAGTGTCGGTCCATTCAGCAACGAAATCCGCCAACGCTTGCGACTTGATGGCCTTTCGCGGGCGCATAGGTGATGGTCTCCCCCATTAGTTCGGCGGACCACTTGGCGATGCGCCCCGTGGCCTCCCGATTGTTGACGATCTCTCCGAGGGGGAAGAGCGACACCACCGTCACGGGATGAGCGAGGAAGTAGTGCTGGAGCTTGCGCTTGTGACGATGATGCCGTAGAGCAGCTTTTGGATGTGCGGGTACCGGACCTTGGCCTCGGAGAGTACCTCACTGGTGAAGTATACACCGGTCGCTGGACCGGCAATGTATGACCCTCTCTCGTGCCTCTCGACGGCTATGACCGCGCTACCACCTGAGTGGTTGCGGCCACATAGAGGAGGAGGGGCTCGGGGGAATCGTCACCTTCGCTGGTCGCGGGGGCACGAGAATTGGTGCAGGTCAGCAACCCCTTCAACTTGGTTAAGGCCTCCTCTGCTTCGGCGGTCCACGCAAAGTGTTCCGTCTTTTTTAGCAGGCGGTAGAGGGGTAGCGCTTTTTCCCCTAGCCTCGAGATGAATCTGCTGAGAGCGGCTAGGCAGCCTGTTACTTTCTGCACACCCTTGAGGTCTCGAATCGGCCCCCCCCTCGTGACTGCTGAGATTTTTTCAGGGTTTGCCTCGATCCCCCGTTGTGAGACGATGTAGCCAAGTCAGCATCGAGGCACACCAAAGACACACTTCTCGGGGTTGAGCTTCACATTCTTGGCCCGGAGGCACTCGAACGTGGTCTCGAGGTTGCTGATGAGGTTCCCTACTTTTTTAGTTTTAACCACGATGTCATCGACGTAGGCCTCGACGGTCTTGCCTATGTGCTCGCCAAAGATGTGTGCATACATCGCTGGTACGTTGCCCCGGCGTTTCGAAGGCCGAAGGGCATCGTAACATAGCAGTACATACCAAATGGCGTGATAAGAGGTCGCGAGCTCATCGGATTTTCCATCCTAATTTGGTGGTAGCCGGAATACGCATCAAGGAACGAAAGCACTTCGCACCCAGCAGTGGAATCGACGATCTGGTCAATTCTAGGTAAAGGAAATGGAACTTTTGACATGCTTTATTCAGACCAGTGTAATCTACACACATCCGCATATTTTCCATTCCTTTTTCTAACTACAGGGTTAGCTAGCCACTTGGGTAAAATACCTCCTTGATGAATCCGGCCGCCAAAAGCTTGTGCACCTCCTCGCCGATGATCCTGCGCTTTTCCTCGTCGAAGCGGCGCAGGCGTTGCTTCACCGTCTGGACCCGGCCTGGATCTCCAAGGCGTGCTCGGCGACTTCCCTCGGTATGCCCGCATGTCCGAGGGGTTCCACGCAAACATGTCGATGTTCGCGCGGAGAAAGTCGACGAGCACTGCTTCCTATTTGGGCTCGAGGCTGGTACTGATGGTCAGCGTCTTGCCATTGGCCGAGGTCGGGTCGACGGGTATTTGCTTGGTGTGCTCAGCCGGCTCGAAGGTGCCGGCGTGACGCTTTGCTTCTGGGCCCCCTCGGTGGCCAGAGCTGCCAAGGCCTCGAGCGAGTCGAGGTGGACGTTGGCCTCCCCCCGCTCGACGCACTCCACGTCGCAGTGGTATGCGTGCTCGTAGGAGGTGTCAACGGTGATGACCCCTTTTGGCCCCGGCATCTTGAGCTTCAAGTACGTGTAGTTAGGAATCGCCATGAACTTGGCGTAGCCTGGCCGGCCGATGATGGCGTGGTAGGTCCCTTGGAAGCCGACCACCTCGAAGGTGAGCGTTTCCTTCGGAAGTTTGCCGGCGTGCCGAAGCAGACCGGCAGGTCGATGCGCCCGAGGGGGTGGGCCTTCTTTCCTGGTACTACTCCGTGGAACCCCCCACGCTGGGTCGGAGCTGTCCTTCTGAAATCCCCAGGAGGTCGAGGGTCTCGAGGTATATGATGTTGAGGCTCGAGCCCCCATCCATCAACACCTTGGAGAACCGAACGTCGACTATGACGGGGTCGACGACGAGGGGGTAAGCCCCCGGGTTTATGACCCGGTCCGGATGGTCGTCACGGTCGAACGTGATTGGCGCATCGGACCAGTCAAGATACCGGGGGCGTCGTGGCAAGCGAAAAGATTTCCCGGCGCTCCTTCTTTCTTTCTCGAGCTGAGAGCCCGACGGTCGGCCCCCGTAGATCATGTAGCAGTCGCGCACCGGGGGGAAGTCGCCATCTGCGTTTCTGCCGCCGCGTCGATCGGTATCCTTTCCCTTAGGCGCGTCTTCCCTCTTATCGCCGAGCTTGGAGTAGTAGCCCTTCAACAGTCGGCAGTCTTTCAACTTGTGGTTTACGGGGCCCCTGTGGTAGGTACAGGGATCCTCGAGCATCTGGTCGAAACAGCCCCGTCAGGGGGGCCTCGGGGCTTCTTAGGCTCGAGGGCGCCCGCGAGCACCTCTTTGTCGTCGTCGTCATCGGCGCGCTTCGCCTTCTGGCCCTTGCGTTTGTTTTTCTTCCTTTTGTTGCCGTCATTGTTGTCGTTCTTGGCGTCGTTGCCCTTGTTGGAGCCCTCCGGCGCGATCACCGCCTTGCCTTTGTCCGTGGAACGGCCAAAGAAGGCCCCCACTGCTTCGTCGCCCGAAGCAAAGCTGGTGACGCGATCCATCAGGTCCTCGACCGTCCCGGGACGGTAGCGTCCTAGCTCATGAACAAGCTCTTGGCATGTCGTGCCCGCGAGGAACGCTGAGATGACGTCCTCGTCAGGCACGTGGGGGAGCTCGAGACGCTGCTTCGAGAACCGTCGAGCAAGTCGCGGAGGGGCTCGTCCGCCGCCTGCCTGCAACGCCGTAGGTCCCAGGGGTTGCCTGGACGCACGCAGGTCCCCTTGAAATTCCCGTCGAAGACCCTGACTAGGTCGGCCCAGTCATGGATCCGATCCGGCGGGAGCCCCTCGAGCCACCGGCGGGCGGTGTCCGAGAGGTAAAGTGGGAGTTGACGTATGATCGCGGTCGTCGTTCTTCGCTCCGCCCAGTTGGCAGCCAAGGCGGAAGTCCGAGAGCCAGAGCTTGGGCTCGACCTCCCCGTCATACTTCACGATGTTGGTCGGCGGTCGGAAGCGGTCGGGGAGGGTCGAGCTGCGGATGGCCCGGCTGAAGACTCGGGGGCCCGGGGGCTCGAGGACCTGCCGGTCCTCGTCGCTGTCGTAGCGCCCCCCTCGATGGGCGCTATAGCCACGCTCTTGGGCCCCCTTGTCCTTGCGCCGTCGGTTGATGTCGTTGCGGGCGTCGTTGGGGTCTCGAGGCGGCCGGTTGTCGACGATCCGTTCGCGGACTGGCCTAGCTCGAGAGGCGTCCGGCTGGTGGACGGATGCCTCGCGAGCGTCGTGGGGCGTGTCCGCCGGTCTCCCGAGGCTGCTCCGCGTCGGCGTGACGCCGAGCTCTCGGCCTGCTGTACCGCGGCTGTCTCGAGGAGGTTTTTCATTTCTCCGAGCATGCGCCTGGCATCGGGGTTGGAGACGGCGGGCAGGTCACGGAGCATCATAGCCGCCGCCACCACGTTCTGGCCAGCTCGCGGGAAACATACCTCAGGGCGTGCTGGTGCCCCGTCCTCGAGGATCCGCCGGTGGACCTCTCGAGCCCGCCTCGAGCTCCGGCTCCTCGGGCTGGGGTGGTTCCTGCATCAGGGTTTGCCGGAGCTGCAGCAGGTGTCGCCGTTCCTCCTCGGCTTTGGTGATTGCCTCTTGCACTTGTGCGAGTTGCGCCGCCCGGCCATCGTCGTGCTTAGGCGGTACAGCCGGTGCCGGAGGTTTCGTCCCTTCCCTGAACGCGTGATCCGCCTGCCGCGGCCACGTCGCTAGGTCCCTCTAGGTCGAGGCGCCGGCCTGCCGTCGTCGCCTTCGTCCTCGGTGTCGCATACGACTCCCTCGAGTTGGAAGCACTCCCTGGTGGGATCCCAGAGGTCGGGGTCGTGGTAGTCGTATTCGTCGGAGTCGGAGCTGTTGAGCACGCCGCCTTGGCCGATGCTGGGACGCCGCCTGGCCGAGTGCTGGCCGCAGCTCGCGTACCATTCTCCGACGGTGGCTCGCCGAGGTGGCTCGAAGGGTCGCAAGAAGTCGCGGTCGACGCACGCGGGGTGGACGATTTCCAGGCTGGCCATGGCCTGCAGCAGCGCGCCCGAACGCTGCTCCCGGTCCGCCACCGTCTGGTCCTGATGGCGCTCGTCGAGGCGGTGGGCGTATACAGCCGCAGAGTTGTCGAGGCCGACCGGGAACCGCTGGCGTCGAGCGCGGCGCGACCCGTGCGGGAGGAGGCTGAGCGGCGTCGACGGCGCACGGCTCGGAGGCCTCTGGCCTGGTTCTGGTCCGTACGCATGATGAATGCGAAGTCGCTAGGCGGGCGTGAGTGCGCCCTGGAGGTCTCCGGCCGCGCGCCGGGCTGGGTTTCCCCTTGGGGACCCTGCACCGGCTACGGGGGCGTAGGTGTTTGCCGCGGGCACCGCCTGCGCCCGGCGACGACGGTGACGACGGCGCCGCTCGCGATGTGGCGACGTGTGGTGGTGCGGGCGACGCGTCACGCCCCCCGCGCGGGGTGGCGTGACACGCACTCCGCTCGGGCCCTCCGTGGAGAGCAGAGTCAGCTCGTTGCCGTTGCCTGTGGCCAGGAACTCGAGGCTCCCGAACCAGACGACGGCACCAGCCGAGAACGGAAGAGGGGATGAAGCCATCCAGGAATCAACGAGAAATCGGCTCGGACACGCGAAGTCCCCTACCTGGCGCGCCAACTGTCGGTGTTTCGTACCCGGGGGTATCACACCAACGAGTAATATGATCGCGTGCTTCTCTTCCTGGATGGTGATGCAAGGGGACACACAAGGATTTATCCTGGTTCGGGCAAAGAAGGCCCTACGTCCAGCGGGGGGAGATGTTCTTGTATTACTTGCACCTAAGTGCTTGTACAGGGGAGAATACAAGCTCAGTGAGCGTGGACCGGAGTCCGGACTCGTGTCTGTGTGTGGACTCGTGTGTTGTGTTCCTCCTCTTGAATGAGGGCCCTAGTGTCCCCTTTTATAGAGCAAGGGGAGGCCAGGGTTACATAAGTATTACAGGTGTCGGGGCGTATGGTGCCCCATACGGAGAAGGGTAGGAACCCTGTCTTGTCGGGGCCACTGGAGCCGATGTGATCGTCGCTGTTGAGGCGTCCTTGGGTCGTGGCTTCCATCCTGGGCGCGGACGTGGTGGCGCGACAAGGCGGGAGCCGTACAGCACCCATCCCGGAATGTACAGTACGCGGCGGGGTCCCTCCGGGTCTTGGGGTACCTGTCCTCCAATAGCACGAAAGTAGTTAGGGCTCGAAGGGCGCGGAGCCGGCTTCGAGGTGGTGCCACGGGGGCTCGAGGGGCGCGGAGCCGGCCTCGAGGTGTTACAGTGCAGGGCTCGAGGAGCGCGTAGCCGGCCTCGAGGGGTTACAGTGCAGGGCTCGAGGGGCGCGTAGCCGGCCTCGAGGGGTTACAGTGCCTGGCATGGCCGAACAGTGCTGTACTGGTGCCCTTTTGCCCATGCTTGTGGTGAAAACGAGACTTGACCTTTTACACCGAGTTACTGTGGTACATGCTGTGCACTAGTGGACATGACCGGAGTAGGTGAAGGCATTAAATGCGTGGTATGGGCTGGTACGGCTGTCTGTGCAGCTCGAGGTCCGTGTTAAGGCTCGAGGTGTGGGGGCGCGCTTGCCCGAGGTCTGGAGGGCTCGAGCGAGACGGAGAGCGATCGTGCTCGCCCGAGGCCTCGCTGGGAGGGCTCGGGCGAGACGGAGACAGAGCGTTCGCCCGAGGCCTGGCTGGGAGGGCTCGGGCGAGACGGAGATAGAGCGTTCGCCCGAGGCCTGGCTGGGAGGGCTCGGGCGAGACGGAGATAGAGTGTTCGCCCGAGGCAGGCTTGCTGGGAGGGCTCGGGCGAGACGGAGATAGAGCGTTCGCCCGAGGCCTGGCTGGGAGGGCTCGGGCGAGACGGAGACGGAGCGTTCGCCCGAGGCCTGGCTGGGAGGGCTCGGGCGAGACGGAGATAGAGCGTTCGCCCGAGCCTGGCTTGAGGGCTCGGGCGAGGCGGAGACGTAGCGTTCGCCCGAGGCCTGGCTGGGAGGGCTCGGGCGAGACGGAGATAGAGCGTTCGCCCGAGTCCTGGCTGGGAGGGCCGGGCGAGACGGAGACGTAGCTTTCGCCCGAGCCTGGCTGGGAGGGCTCGGGCGAGACGAGACGGAGCGTTCGGGTGTTTGCGTTGATTGGGGTACCCTTTTTCGTACCACCGACAACCCCCGAACCTAAAATTTGCGACTAAACCTCGCAAAAGCCCACGGGGAGCTCAAACCACTCCCCCCATGGCCTCGGGGGCTAACACCGCGGGTGTCGCTCGCACGACACCCACAGATTCAACACAGCCAAACCCTCGAGAACCGACACAGCCAAACCCTCGAGAACCGACACAGCCAAGCCCTCGAAACCCAAGTCAAGAGCCCCTGCTCGAGTGCAAGCACTCAAAGAAGGGCCTGTGGGTACTGTCCGGGGAACGACAAAGGGGTACCCCCAAGCAACGCAAACAAATAGGTTAAACCTAGTCGAACCCCCCGAGGCCTACAGCGCTGGCCCACCACCAGGCCTCTGGCGAACGCTCGCTCTCCGTCTCGCCGAGCCCTCCGAGCCAGGCCTCGGGCCGGCGCTCGCTCCCCGTCTCGCCCGAGCCCTCCGAGCCAGGCCTCGGGCTCGCGCTCGCTCTCCGTCTTGCCCGAGCCCTCCGAGCCAGGCCTCGGGCGAGCGCTCGTTCTCTCCTCCTCGCCCGAGCCCTCGGCTTCAGGCCTCGGGCGAGCGCTCCACCACTCCTCGAAGTCCCCACGCGGGGACCTCGAGCCTCTCGAACACGGTAGCCTGCCTCTCGAGCCCAGGCACGTGGGTCTGAGCCCGCCATGGCCATACACCACTCCTCGAGACCCCACGCAGGGCCCTCGAGCCTCGCTGACCCAACAGCCTACCCCTCGAGGGCACATCACGCAGCGCCGAGCACCGAACACGGGCAGCTAGCCCCATACTGCGCATTTAATGCGTTCGCCTACCCCGGTCACATCCTCTGCAACCCAGCATGTGCCACAGTGAACCGGAGCCAGAGTCAAGCCTCGTTTTCACCACAAGCATGGGCTAAAGGGCGCCAGTGCAGCACTGTTCAGCCATACCTCACGCTGTAGCACCCTCGAGCCACCTCTCGAAGCCTGGATTCTCGCTGTTCGGCCGGGCGTTCCAGGACTTGCCCATACCTGCGGGGCTCGAGCCCCCGCCGGCGCCACCTCGAGGCCGGCTCCGAGCCCCTCGAGCCCTGACTGCTTTCGTACTTTTGGGAGACAGGTACCCCAAGACCCGGAGGGACCCCCCGTGTCCTGTACGAGCCGGAATGGGCACTGTACGGCTTCCACTTCGCCACGCCTCCACGACCGCGCCCGGGATGGAGGCCACGCATCCAGGACGCCTCAACAGCTACACCCACGTTGGCTACAGCAGCCTCGACAAGACAGAATTCCTACTCTCCCCATACCGAGCGCTGTACAAGCCAACCCTGTGTAAACCCTGGCCTCCTCTTGATCTATAAAAGGGGACGCCAGGACCCTTCGCAAGGGGGAGGAGAGGGACAAGGCACAACACAGAGAGACAAGTCTAGATCCACACATTCACACGAGTCCGGACTCCGGTCCACGCTCATTGAGCTTGTATTCGCCCCTGTACAAGCACTTAGGTGCAAGTAATACAAGAACCTCCTCCCCCGCTGGACGTAGGGCCTTCTTTGCCTGAACCAGTATAAATCCTTGTGTCATCTTGCATCACCATCCAGGAAGAGAGCACGCGATCATATTACTCGTTGGTGTCATACCCCCGGGTTCGAAACACCGACAGGAAGTGAGGCCGTATCCTCACCTTTGCAGTGCGGATCGATGACTTGATTCGTGTTTTGATTCGTGTTCTTCGCGTTCTTCGTTTCATCATGATTTTTCCGTCACTCGATCTCCCTCTCTAGTGCGTCTTTGCGAAATCCGTTTGAATCATCTTGTTCGTATCATTGAGGAGGTCATTTCGACCAAAGGAATTCATCTAACTCCTCATGATCGAATAGATCGGGACGATTTCGTTTTCGTGGCGCTTTTTCCGTTCATCCACCCTCCCTTTTGATTTCCCGGTGATTTGGTTGTTTTGAGCGGATGATTTCTTGGGGATAGTCTCCTAACTACTCCGTGATCATCCACTCCAATTTTGGGAACTTGGGATTTTGAGTTGGATCGGATTTGGAGGGATTTGGGAGAGGGGCGACCAAAATCGCCCTCTCTGTTCATTCGCGGACAGTCCGCCAGTGAACCGCGGACAGTCCGCGCGTCGGGGTCGGCCGGACCAGTGGCCTGACTCCGCGCTGTTGGAGCTGTGCTTTTTGAACGGCGGACAGTCTGCCGGTGTTCCTCGCGGACAGTCCGGGAACCATCCTGGGAGCTTGCAGCAGCGTTGCTGTTTTTCATATTTTGCCGGCGGACAGTCCGCCACCCAGGCGCGGACAGTCCGGCCTTGGGCGGACAGTCCGGGACTCCAGGTCCGGACAGTCCAGGATCCTGCTGAGTTTTCCGGTTTAGTGCGTTTGCCCTCCTGGCTTGTTCGTTTGGTTTCCGGACTTCTCGTTTGGCCCTGTAGTTGACCAAGGAACCTCTCTTGATATCTTTGCTACTTGTTAGCATCGGTATTTGGGGACTTCTCGACGTAGCCGTCCATCTACGCTCGGGACTTGGTTTTTGGGGTTGTGTTCGATCCGGAACTTTTGGAGTTTGGTTTGCTTCTTCTTGGTGGTGCTCCGCTGTGATCTTAGGGATCATCCACCCTCTTCCAAGGGTCGTGAGCATCACGGTTTCGGTCGCCGCTTTTTGGGGTTGATTTTGGGACATTCGGCCAAAGTTTCGAGAGAAATTTGATTGGCTCCCATTCAACCCCCCTCTGGTCGCCTTGGTTGTGCTTTCTTGGTCCTTCACTTTTTATTATTCCTCATAAAAGTTGTAAATTTTAACGGCAGCTAAACAGAAAATGCTACAAGTACAAACACAAAGACCTTTTGATCAAAAGTTACAAAATCTTAATCTTTTAATGCTATTTTACAAAATGAAATATCTTTAAATGGAACCAGTCTAATTATCACATATATATATTATAACTTTTGATCAAAAGTTACAAAATCTTAATCTTTTAATGCTATTTTACAAAATGAAATATCTTTAAATGGAACCAGTCTAATTATCACATATATATATAATGCGATTTTAATCCTATTATGACATGAGTCAATAAGCAAAAAGATATTTTTTATTAAAGAAAAATATGTAGTTTGCTATGGAAATTGAAATGTTAAAAGAATATAAAAGAGAAAATGAAAAGTATATCATAATTCATACTACATAGAGTTTAATGAAAAATAATTAAAAAATTACTACCTATTATTTCGTGCATTTATTTTTCAACAGTTTCATATTACACACTAAAACTGAAACATATCATAAATAAAATACATAAAAAACTAAAAAAATACAAAAAATAATAATTAAAATCAACACAAGGACATATTATGATATCTACACCTCTACCCCTAATAAAAAGAGAGAAAATTTCTATATTTTTTTGGTTTCGTCATGTCTCTGGTCCTTCAAATTTATAAATAGGATTTCCAAATCGGCAAAACCAAGACTGAATCAAACTTCATGTCTGGTATGATTTACTACATAGAGTTTAATGAAAATAATTAAAAAAATACTACCTATTATTTCGTGTATTTATTTTTCAACAGTTTCATATTACACACTAAAACTGAAACATATAATAAATAAAATACATAAAAAACTAAAAAACACAAAAAATAATAATTAAAATCAACACAAGGACATATTTATGATATCTATGCCTCCACCCCTAATAAAAAGAGACAAAATTTCTATATTTTTTTTGTTTCATCATGTCCCTGGTCCTTCAAATTTATAAATAGGATTTCCAAATCGGCAAAACCAAGACTGACTCAAACTTCATGTCTGGTATGATTTAGACTCATGGCTTGTGCTAATAGGTGTTATAATGACCGATGACCCATATTTAGTGATGAGTTAAATTTTGTTTCTAATATAAATTGGGACCCGTTGCAACGCACGGGCATGTTTTGCTAGTTAATAATAAAGAGGCAAAATTTCTCCACTGTTTTTGTCTGACCGTTTTCGTCTGGTCTACTTATATTGATCAACTAGGATTCTCGTAAGATTAGTGGACCGATATGAGACTAATAGGATGTTATACCTGTTCGTTTGTTTATCCCGCAAGGATACGAGCTCGGCCCAAAAAGAAAAGGCCCACGGTTCTTGACCGCTGGAATTTCGTCTCAGTCCGGTCCTCTTTGCAACGAAATCGGCCCGAACTTGAAGGCCCAGTCTCGGTAGCCCACGAGACCTCAGCGATAGTAGAGCGGAGACGAGCGCTCGTTCAGTTTCGGTCTGGGCGTTTAGCACCACCTCACCAGCTGAAGGCGGACGAGCCACGAGCTCACGCTATAAGAAGAGCGCCTCGTGCCCCGTTGCTCCATATTTACGTGGACGGGGTCGACGTGAGATCATTAAGGCTCGTGTACCACTGCCAAAATTAACAATTTAAACTTTGGTCTTTCTGCATTTATTTGTTTTCGGGATTCGGGATTTTCGGGATTGGGTCAACCTAAAAGATTTTTAGAGTCTCTTTCTTCTCCCGTTGCAACGCACGGGCATTTGTCCTAGTATAGTAATAGTAATAATAATATATATATAATAATAAAGAGGCAAAATTTCTACCACTAAAACTTTTTTGGTCCAACTCTGTTCTCTATTCGGATTCGGCATTGGCATCTACGGTGTTGTCCGAAATCTACTCTATTGCCTATTAGAGTCTGTATATAGGAATATTGTGCTTGTCAAGTAGGACCCGTACAACTTATGTACCAATTACTGAGTCCGTATAGGACTATGGTCCTTTTTTTGGTTTCGTCCGGCCATCTATCTGATCTTATATGTCGCTGCAGTGTACCATGTCTGAAACCTGTTCAAAGCCCACATTGTCTCATGCAACTTTCACACAGCTTCGCACGGGGGCCATCATGACTTCCAATCCCAAAATAAGCAGTCCGATGGTAAAAAAACATGGTAGGAACAGATCAGGAGTCCTTAGAGGAAAATCTATAACAAAACAAGAGTTTGAGACCCAAACAACAAAGGTTAGACGAATCGACAAAATAGAACCAGATCGAGACACCATGAACTAAATCAGCGCCACCACGTACCAAATCATATCAAACACATAGGGCATAGGCTCATGCGTTCCTCAGATCTACCACATCCACAGGACAATGCTTTTTTAACAGAACGAACCGAGAAATAGAAAGAAACAAACATGAGATATCTTAGCACAAAAATATCTCCGTATGCAAATCAAATACAACACAACCAATCAACAAATCAAATCGAATCGAACACAGGCCTATCGAACAAACCGAGTATAAGCATAAGCACCGCTGGCCGAGGCAGCATATTGAAGAAGGAACTCTGAGTTCCTCGTTCGCAGATACGCCGAGCGGAGGCGACGCCGGCCCGCTGACGAGGCACCGCTCCTCGCAGTCGCTGCACAACACCGAGGCCAAGCAACTGCTGTTTGGGCCGCTGCCACCGACCGTGCAGGCCACTGCCGCCACGTGCAGGACGCTGGGATCCGTGGTGGAGACGAGAAGTAGATGGGGATGAGAAGACGGAAGGAAGAAGAAAACTTCCTACGCGCACACGATAAAAAAAATTGGATATGGTGGAGAGAGAAATAAAAAATAAAAAAATAAAAAATAAAATAAAAAGGATATTATGCACCTTTTGCTCTGTCCATCTACCAAGGGCTTGTTTAGATGCTGAAATTTTTTCAACTTTACTATTGTAGCACTTTCATTTGTATTTGACAAATATTGTTCAATCATGTGCTAACTAGGCTCAAAAGATTTGTCTCGTGATTTATAACTAATCTGCGCAATTAGTTACTCCCTTTGTCCATAAAAAATCAATTCATATAATCCGTGTCAGTCAATTTTTTTAACTTTGACTAACTTTATAGAAAAGAGTAATAACATCTATGATATAAAATGTACATATTATGAAATATATTCGAAGATATATCTAATAATGTGAATTTGATACCATCAATCTTGATAATTTTTTCTAGAAATTTGGTCAAAGTTTAAAAGGTTTAACTTAAGACAACTAGCCCTAGAAGCATGAGGTCACGTGATTTCGAGTCCGAACTAGCAGATAAGGATGAAAAGAAGAGAAAAAAAGAGAGACAAAGAAAAAAGATAAAAGATAAATTTTTTTAGAATATTATGTTTCCTCATTGATTGATTGTGTGCTACTGGTCTCTACTTTAAAAAATGTATAATGAATTATTAATACACTAAATAAATTTACTAATATGGAGTATGCTCAGTTATATTTTGTTGACTCTTTGATGTTATATTACAAATGGAAGTGAAAAAGTTTGCCCCTGAGCCTTCTTCACCTGTGTTATGGCATAAATGCAATTGATTACTTAAGTAGAAGAAAATACATTGAGTCAAATCTATTTGTATATTTAATCATAACATCAAGTAAAATGAAAATATAATGTTGTAAATGAAAAAATATAGCTTTCGAAACAAAACAACACGTAGATATCAAAATTTTTCTCTTTCTCCTGTTGCAACGCACGGACATTTTTACTAGTTAGGAATCTGAAGGGGTTGAGGCGGCGAGGCCCCTGTAGAGAGCTTTATTAACCAAACAAGTAGCAAAAACAGAAAAGGGACGAGCCAAACAAAAAATAAACACAACAACCCTAGATACCTTTCATGCTTCCAATGCCATTGGTGCCTCTCTTATCGTCGTTATCGCTCACTCGCTCGTCCTACCAGGCTACCACATCGCCAGTGGCGAAGCTAGAGCAAACTAGAGGGTGGTGCACTTGGCTTGTGGATGCATATGTACATGTTGTGAGAGTGCATATATGTAAAATTTTAAGTAAATCTACTGTTTTTGAAAAAAAAATAGGGGGGAGGGGAGGTGCAAATGCACCCCTACATTCAACTGAGCTTCGCCCCTGCACACCGATGTCCCAAGCCCTGGCGGCAGTGGCGAAGCTAGACCATCAAGGACCCAAATGCACACTTTATAAGTATAATGATAATCTATGCACATGCATGGACTCACACGGTCACGGTGGTGCACATGTTTGGGCCAGAGTAGTGCACAAGAGGTAAAATTTAGTACTTGTTCACTAATTTTTTTATTTTACCCTGGTGCCTGTGCACTCGGGTGTGCCTGGCGGGCCTTGGTGTTGCGCTACACCTCTCTTCTGGTTGGTGGCGAGGAGTCCTCACCATCTGAGTGAGGGCCTTAGTGTTGCGCTGCAGCTCTCTTCTTGTTGGTGGCGAGGAGTCCTCACCATCTGAGTGATCTCCATTAGCAGTTTCTAATGCTCATGTGCCTCCACATCCAACCTCTCCTCACCACAGTGAGCCTGTGCACAAATAACACATTTATATTGGGCATGATGAGAGCGGTTATCACTTACCAATCAAAAAAAATATTCAAATTTATTGACATTAACGACAAGGGCCATCAGTAGTAGAGTGCAAGGAAATGAGGGTGGAATCGGCGAGGGCATTGAACGGGGTTGGCTCGTCGTGCAGACAAGAATGAAGTCCAAGACAAAGGATGATGCCTAGGAGTTGGCAAATTCTAGCTACGCGCGCCCCACCCTTTTGCAATCGCTAATCGCCATATATCCAGATCACTAGATGACTGTCGACGGCATGTGAAACGAGCACTGCTAAACCAACACATGGGTTCGATCTTTTTTTTTATTTACAATCGTGTCGAGACACATTTTTCATTAAACAGAAGTAGAATTTGTTACACCCTAAGGTGGCCACAGTAATCCACTGATACCAAAGACCAGCGACCGAAAAAAGAAAATAAAAGAAAACACACGCGGTTGTAGGATTCGATCTATAGACATAGACATACGAATTAGGGTGGGCTTGGGCTGAGCTACATGTGTCTCATTAAAGCGAAAAGAGTTTTACGGTGATTTTGGGACCCACACCACAGACGAGAAACCTATAATTTCCAAAGTTGTCACAAGCAGTACGTCAGACCTAATTAGAGCATCTCCAATAGTTTGAAAAAAATGACTTACTATCCTTGTTTTATTGGGAAAAGAAAAAAAACGTTCTCCAACAGATTGGTACATGACTTGCTAATTTTTCTAAGTTGGAATCGGAGGCCATCTACTTGTATATTTACCAAGTCAGTTTCACTTGCTATCTGGCGTTTCTATGTTATTTTTATCAAGTTGGAATACTTTTCTATGTTATTTTTACCAAACTATTGGAGATACATGAAAATTTTATTGCCAAAAGTTTTAGCAAGTTGCTAAATAACAACTTTTTCCAAGTCGATTTTTCCAAACAATTGGAGATGCTCTTAGCATCTCCAATAATTTGGTAAAATTAACTTGCCATGTTGTGTTTTAGCAAGTTGCTAAAATAATATACCAAGTTAAAAAGAAGCTCTCTCCAACAGTTCCCTATTTTCAACGGCCAAAATTAAAAAAAGAAGGGCCCACCACATATATATATACACACACTATTTATTGTAGTATATGCTAATGCATGCGCATCCATGCAAATGAGCGAGCACATGCAATGTAATCAATGACAGATGGGCCACATCATGAGTCCATTCTCGTTGCACTTGCCGCACCTCTCCGTCCCTCCGTCCGCTACCACCACCTTGCAGCTGCCGCCGCACTCCTAGCACGGCACGAACCGCGCGCCGCCGCAACCCTAGCAGTCGCGGCCGTCCTTGGCCGCGCACGCCTCGCCTCGCGCCTTGGCCCACTGCATCATTTCCCGCGTTTGAAGATAACAAGTTGGATAGCAAGTTTGTATATATGTGAGTGTGAGACCTCAGGATAACAAGTTTGGATAAATAACAAGTTGGTTTGAGGAGTTTTTGGAGAAGGAATTTTATGATTTTGCCAAATTAATAAGGTGATTTGAGGAGTTATTGGAGATGCTCACTCGCACCTATGCTTATAGCGATTACATTACATGGTGTTAGGATCCGCGACTAAAAAGCAATATGGAGCGCTGGTTCATCCTGCGGATACATGGGTGTATGCCGAGTCTCTGTGTGATGAGTGATTGTCAATGGAGATGATGCGCATGTTCTTTGGCTTGTGTTGTGCAGGTGTCGAGCACGGAGACAGTGATCGATGGCGGGTGAAGGTCAAGTTGCGACGTGCCGTGCCGACGGACCGGGCGCGATGAAGGATGGGCGTGCCGTGCGGCGGACGTGCCATGCCGATGTATCGGACGGTGAAGGGCGGACGTGGACTTGGACTGATGGACTGGAGGCCGGAGGATCAGCTGTGGTGGCTGGCAGCCTGCGACAGCGACAGGCGGAGAAGTGCGATCATGTCGGTGGAAGGGGTGCACAGGCGGTGCATCCCCTCTACGACGCCGGTTTGTTGGTAGAGCCCGGGAAAAACCAACGGTGGACGGTTTCCAGGTTTGGGCCTCAAAACCTGGGTGCTGGTTTTCCAGGTTGAGCCACAAAACCTGGGCGCGACGGTTTCCAGGTTGAGCCTCAAAACCTGGGCGTGGGCCGGTTTCCGAGTTTGGGCCTCAAAACTCGGGCGCGGACGGTTTCCGAGTTTGGCCACAAAACTCGGGCTGGAGGCTGGTTTCCCGGTTTGGGCCTCAAAACCGGGGGCTGATGGAAAAGGCTGGTTTCCCGGTTTGGGCCGCAAAACCGGGGGTGCAGAGTGGTGGCGGCACGTGGCGGCGATCTAAAGGTTGCGTGGAGGCGACGCGGAAGACCGTGCGGGCGTGGCCGTCGGATCTACCTACCACCAGCGGGTGGACTAGAATAGCCTTAGGGTTAGGCTGGTCCGCTCTGTAATTAGAGTAGAGAGGGGTAGAGTAGGAAATAGACTTAGGCTAGGTTAGTATAAGTAGTCTAGGGGAGACACCCTCCTCCCTATCTCAATCTCAGTTAGAGCTTTCATTTCCTAGGGTTTCCACTCTCCCACACCCCTGCTTTAGCTAGTTGAGATCCGCAGAGAGACTCCACTCTGTGTACTGTTGATTCGAGGAAGTGAGGCCGTATCCTCACCTTGGATCCCATCTCTTGGTGTCAATTCGCGTTTTGATTTCATGTTCATCATGTTCTTCGCGGATTGCTTTGTGCCTTGAGTTTTCCCGTCGCTTGATCTTGTGCTCGGTCCATCTTTCACGATTCCGTTTGAACTGAGTTGCTCTAGATCGTGAGGCACTTCTTTCCACCGAAAGAAATCATCTCTAACCTCACGGTCTAGGAGATCGATCAAGTTTTAGTTTCGGGTCTCTTTTTCTTCTTTCCCCCGAATTCCTTCGATTCACCGATTTGGAGTTAGGTTCGAGCCATGATCTCTTAGAGATAGCTCACTAACCTCCTTGTGACTTCTCAGATCGAATCCCAAGCCTAGAGCACTTGATTCGGAGGAGATCGGGTTGAATCGCCGGAGTTTCAGTGCAGTCGCGGGGTGACCGGACGCTCTGTCGGGCTGACCGGACGCACGCTTTCAGAGTCCGGTCGTTGAGCACGGCGCCAAGCTTTTCTGCGTACTGACCGGACGCTCTCGACCGGACGCTCTGTTTGCATTTCGACCGGACGCTACGCTTGCACTGTTCCCGTGTCATTGTCTCATCTGACCGACGCTCAGTGAACGACCGGACGCTTGAGCTCCGTGCGTCCGGTCGCGAACAGAGAGCTCCCAGAGCTGTTTTCTGACGACCGGACGCGTCCGGTCCCTGCTGACCGGACGCAGGCCAGAGTCCGGTCGCTGCAGTTTCGCGCGTCTTCGTTCGCGGTTCGTTCGTTCTTGATCGGATTTGAGTTCCGTCTTTTGGGTTGGCTTTCTAGGGTTGTCTAGTGTCCCGCTGTGCTTCTAGGAAGCATCCACCCTACATCTAGGGTCGTGGACATTAGCAAGCTCTAGGTTTCGATTTTGGGTTGATCTTGGGACAGTGGCATCTAGTTTCCGAAAGGAAATTTTTGAAGCTCCCATTCACCCCCCTCTGGTCGCTTTCGGGTAGCTTCTCGGTCCTTCAATTGGTATCGGAGCGGGTTAAGGATCTTCCACCTTAGCCGGTTCCAGATCCACCGAAGGCGACATGGATCGCGGCGTGGGCAAACCGCCGTTTTTCGATGGGACGAACTATGCGTATTGGAAGATACGTATGTCGGCCTATTTGCAGAGCTTGGGCGCTTCGATCTGGGATATTTGCAACTCCCCTGATTACGTGGTCTTGGCTGCTCGTGTGACTCAACAGCAGGTCGATGAGCACGATGCCAATAGCCGAGCCCGTAATGCTCTTTTCTCTTGTTTGAGCATGGGTGAGTTTGATCGCGTTTCTCACCTCTCTACGGCTCGGGAGATCTGGACACCCTCATGCGCTTTCATGAGGGCACCTCTCAAGTCAAAACCCGACTCTACGAGTCGTTCAAGAGAGAGTATGAGAACTTTCGACATCAGCCTGGCGAGAGCATAGAAAGTTTATTCGCTCGCTTTCAGGTGATTGTCAACAGGATGAGGGCTAACAGAGAGCAGTTGCCATTTGACGATCATGAGCGTGCTTTGAAGCTTTTGCACACTCTTGACCGTTCGGTGTGGGACTCCAAGGTTCAGGCAATCATCGAATCGCCGAACTATGAGACCCTCACCTGCGACGAGCTCTTCAGTAAGCTCAAGTCCAGTGAGATTGATGCTATGGCGAGGGCTTCTTTTGAAAATCCTTCTCGCCCGTCCATGGCTTTGGTTTCCGGCTCTTCCTCTAACCCCTCAGCTGGCTTTGCGCTTTCTTCTCTCTTTTCTGTGACAGAGGACCAGCTGGAGTCTTTGGGAGACGACGAGTTGGCTTTGCTTGCCAACCGGTTCTCGCGGTTCCACAACAACCGCATGAACCGTCGTCGCGGAGGAGGACGCACCGGATGCTACGAGTGCGGCGACCCGACCACTTCATCGCCGACTGCCCCAAGAAGAAGAACAAGCATCTTGGGAAGGGCGATCACGGCCACAGGCGCGACTCCAAGTACAAGGAGAAGCACGTTCCCCCAAGGCACAAGAAGCGGGGCGGCTTCAACAAAGAGTACATCAAGAAGAAGTACTTGGAGAAGCAGCAGGCTGAGCAGCGAGCGTTCTTCGCCACGCTCAGCGATGTCGACGGCTCGGATGACGACTCCGCTCGATCGAGTGATGACGAGTCCGAGAAGAAGAAGCTGGAGGACACGTTCAACGGCTTGTGCTTCTTCGCCGGCGACGAAGGCCTGTGTACCATGGCGCTCGGAGATGAGGTCGACGGCGAGCCGGAGCGTACCCCTCGGAACGACGACGACGACGACACCTCCCAGGTATCTCTCACCTACGACGAGCTTTCCTCCGAGGTTGAGAAGTTGACTGCTGCCCTCCTTAGTCAAGACAAGTTGCTTAGGCGTGCCGCTAGAGAGCGCAAGGAGTTTAGGCAGAAGTGGGAGGACACGGTGAAGGAGCTTGAGTTCGCTCGGTCCACCGTGGTTGTGTCGGAGGAGTTGGAGTGCGAGAGTTGCGCCGCGCACATGACGGATCTTCTCACTCTGAGGAGTAAGTATGCTGCGCTGGTAGATGAGGTGGATGAGCTCCGAGCTAGACCGCAGCTGTTGGGTGCGTGCAAGACTTGTCCTGTCTTGCAATCCGAGTTGGCAGAGAAGAATGCCAAGCTTGAGTCTTTTGAGAAGGCCGGCTCGGATAGCACTTGTGTCAAGAGGTGTGCTTTGTGTGAGGGCCTGGAGCAGGAGATGGCCAATGTGAGGCATGACAAGGTGCGTACCGAGGAGGAAAACACATACCTTCGGACCGTCTTGTCATGGGTGTCTTGTGGTGAGCCTCAGCTCGGGATGATGATCTCCCAATTCAAGCGAGCTGCTGGGGCTCCTGGTGTAGGTCTTGGCCAGAGTGTTGATCTTTCAGCTTTTGGTAAGATTGGAGAGTCTAGTGGTCTGAACCCCTGTGAGAAGCCCAACTCCACCACTACTCCCAAACTAACCAAGCTTCCACCCAAAGAGCCTGCCAAGCCTGTCACCAAGGATGGAGTTGTAGTTGAACCCCCCAAGGCTCCACCCAAGAATCCACAATGGCAACCCAAGCCCAATCACCTAAAGAACAAGCTTGACACAATGCCACCCATCCGAGAGGAGTTGCCACAGAAGGGCAAGGGCAAGGTGAACCATACCCACATCCCTGCAAACCAACAACCCCCTTTGCGCGCGGTGAGGTTTCAGTGTGACTTTTGTGGGCGGGATGGTCACCTGAGTGAGTTCTGCTTTAGGCGCAGGAGAGAGGCGCGCCGAGCTAGGGAGATGCAGAACCCGGACATGTTTCACCCAGCTCGTGGTGGACATGCTCCGAAGCCTCAGGGGAGAGCTGCTAGGTCTGGAGGGAAGCATACCCAGCCTAGGCAGCAGGAGAGAGCCCCTAGGAGGGAGACTAGGCCTAGAGGTAGAGCACCTCAGTTTGTGAGGCCTAGGCAGGAGAGAGCTCCGAGGAGAGACGCTAGAGTTGAGCAGCAGGCTCCTAGGCGTAGACCTCGTAGAGAGCGTGCCCGACGAGGTCCTGTTTTTGCAGGTAACGGACCCCGTGGCGGAGGCTTTGTTGAGCGCCTTGTCCCACCGCAGGTAGAGTTTCGCGGTAAGCGCTTCTTCCCCAGCGGACCACGTTTTCCTGTGCGTGGTGATCGCTATCCCCCTAGACAGGATGGTTTTTTACACTGACCGTTCTTTTGAGCAGCCGGCCCAACACTGGTTTCCTTCTTATCTTACTAACCCAGTGTTGGACCGTATGTTCACCCTATGTCTTTTTATTGATGTAGGAGGAGCGGTTGGAGGACATTTGGCTTGTGGATTCCGGTTGCTCGAGGCACATGACCGGAATGCCAAATGGTTCTCCAGCCATAGTCCGGTCGCCGGAAAGAGTACATAACCTTCGGCGACAAAGGTAGGGCAAGGTATTGTCCGTTGGTGCAGTGCGGGTTAATGAGCACTTTGTGTTGCGCGAGGTTGCTCTTGTTTCTAACCTGCATTTCAACTTGCTTTCTGTTTCGCAACTTTTTCGTGAAGGCTATGAGATTCGTTTCAAACCGAACCTTAGCCGGATCTTAGATCCTCAGGGTGATCTTGTATGTCTGATTTCACCCTTGGGGAATGTCTTTCGCGCGAATTTCTCAAAGTCGTTTGGATCTTCTCGCTGTCTTTTGGCTAGTCCTTCTTCTTCTGATCTTTGGAAGTGGCATAGGAGGCTCGGTCACCTGAGTTTTGACTTGCTTGCAAGACTTAGCTCACTTGGCTTAATCCGAGGATTGCCCAAGCTTTCGTTGGAGAAGGATCTAGTTTGCCATGCTTGCCGGCATGGAAAGATGGTTGCTGCTCCCCACCATCCTTTGACCAAGGTTATGACCTCGCACCCCGAGAGCTTTTGCATATGGACCTTGTTGGTCCGGCTCGGGTGAGCTCGGTTGGTGGGAAGTGGTATGTGCTTGTTTTGTTGACGACTTTTCGAGGTATTCGTGGGTCTTCTTTTTAGTTGAGAAGTCCGAGACATTCTCCTTCGCTCGCGATCTGATTTTGCGTCTTCAGAACGAGTTCCCTTTGAACTCGATGCGAGCGATTAGAAGTGATAATGGTTCCGAGTTTAAAAATTCGGATTTTGAGAAGTTTTGTAAATGCCTTGGTTTGGAGCATCAGTTTTCTTCTCCCTATACACCACCCCAAAATGGTGTTGTAGAGAGGAAGAATCGGACCCTTGTTGAGATGGCCAGGACGATGCTTGATGAGCATAGGACTCCTAGGCGCTATTGGGCCGAAGCTATGAACACTGCATGCTATATTTCGAATCGCATTTTTCTGAGAGTGTTTTTGAAGAAGACCTCTTATGAGTTGCGTTTTGGTCGCCAGCCCAAGGTGAGTTATTTTAGAGTCTTTGGTTGCCACTGTTTTATATTGAAAAAAGGCAACCTAGACAAGTTTGAGTCTCGTTCTTCTGACGGTGTGTTTTTGGGTTATGGCACTCACACTCGAGCTTATCGTGTACTTAACCTTGACACTAACCGAGTCATGGAGACATCAGATGTCACCTTCGACGAGACTCTTGTTTCTCCTTCTTCTCGTTTTGAGCGTGCAGGTGATCACGAGGTTGGAGAGCCTCTTTTCGATGACGAGGAAGAGGGTGCTGAAGGTATAGATGATCCAGCACCCCCTCCGCCTGCCGCGCCGCCGGAGCGGCTTCGACGACGACCCGTGGCCCCGAGACGTCTTCTTCCTGGGGGCCGTGGAATCCACCTCGCGCGGTACCTTTTGTACCCGGGGTGGAACCAGCTACTGTTGAGGGGGAGGTTACTTCTTCCCGGGAGGCGCCACGACACATCCAGCGCCAGCACCCCCCTGAACAGATGATCGGAGACATCGACGAGCGAGTTACTCGCTCCAGGTCACAGCACATCTCGCACTTTGCTCATTCTGCTTTTGTTGCGTCTTTTGAGCCCCGAGATGTTGGACACGCATTGACGGATCCGGATTGGGTCAATGCCATGCATGAGGAGCTAGAGAACTTTGAGCGAAATCGGGTTTGGGTTCTAGTGCCACCACCTCCTGACTGTAAACCTATTGGGACAAAATGGGTTTTTAAAAACAAGCAAGGAGAGGAGGGCCACATTGTGAGAAACAAGGCCCGGCTTGTAGCGAAGGGTTATAGTCAGAAGGAGGGATAGATTATGAGGAGACCTTCGCTCCTGTAGCTCGTTTGGAGGCTATTAGGATACTCTTGGCTTATGCTGCATCCATGGGTTTCAAACTTTTTCAAATGGATGTCAAGAGTGCCTTCTTAAACGGCTATATTGAGGAGGAGGTCTATGTCCAGCAACCCCCCGGTTTTGAAAATCCCAAGTTTCCAACCATGTCTTTAAACTCCACAAAGCTTTGTATGGTTTGAAACAAGCCCCTAGAGCCTGGTATGAGAGATTAAAAACCTTTTTGCTAGCTAAGGGTTTTAAAATGGGATGTGTAGATAAAACGCTCTTTCTCCTCAAGCAAGGCAAAGATACTCTCTTGGTCCAAATTTACGTGGATGATATATCATTTCGGTGGTTCTTCTCTCACGCTTTGGTTGCCAAGTTTGCAGATACTATGAGCAGGGAGTTCGAGATGAGCATGATGGGCGAGCTGACTTTCTTTCTCGGGTTGCAAATTAAGCAATCCCGAGAGGGGACGTTTGTGCACCAGGGCAAGTACACAAGGGACTTGCTGAAGCGGTTCGACATGGGTGAGGCAAGCCTCTTCCGACGCCCATGTCGACGACGACTGCCCTGGATGCCGACACGGATGGAGAAGCAGTGGACCAGAAGGAGTACCGCAGCATGATTGGATCGCTGCTCTACCTGACGGCGACACGGCCGGACATTCAGTTCGCCGTGTGCTTGTGCGCGCGCTTTCAGGCTTCGCCACGCATTTCTCACCGTCAGGCGGTGAAGCGCATCTTCAGGTACCTTCGTTTCACGCCCGAGCTCGGGATTTGGTATTCTGCTTCCTCCACCCTCTCGCTTTGTGGTTTTTCTGATGCTGATTTTGCTGGTTGTCGCATTGAGCGCAAGTCCACTTCTGGGACTTGCCAGTTTATTGGATCTTCTCTGGTGTCGTGGTCTTCTCGCAAGCAGTCTAGTGTCGCTCATTCTACCACGGAGGCTGAATATGTTGCTGCGGCTAGCTGCTGTTCCCAGTTACTCTGGATGATGGCCACTTTGCGTGATTTTGGTTTAAGCTTTACTCGAGTTTCCTTTGCTTTGTGACAGCACGAGTGCCATTAGCGTTGCTAAGAACCCTGTGCTTCACTCGAAAACCAAACACATTGATGTGCGCTTTCATTTCTTGCGAGACCACCAGGAGAAGGGTGATATCGACCTCTCGCCATGTCGATTCTCATCACCAATTGGCTGATATTTTCACCAAGCCTTTAGACGAATCAACCTTTAATAGGTTGAGGGGTGAGCTTGGTGTGTGTTTCCCCTTTTAGATGGGGGAAGCATTTTGAGATGTACAGACTGACTCTTTTATTTGAGGCTCTTTTCTTTTGAGTTTCTTGAGTCTCTCCTTTTGGTATCTTCTTTCCTTCAGTTTTGTGTCGGGCATACGCATTTACATTCTGAGCTTCATGTCTATATTCACTAGAATGTAATTATGCTCTTGTTAGTATTGCTCCGATACTTATGATGATGCTTGTAGCTTATGCTCTTTCTGATCACTGTTACATGTTATGAGCGAGCTATTTTTTGAATGGTGAATTATGCCTAATATATAAATCTGAAAATGTTCACCATTGAGATATGCAACTAGCATGTGTAGGGTGTGTTGAGTCCATTCCTGCTTTTCATATATGCTAGGTTGCTGTGTCTCTAGTTCTGAGTCATTCACTTGCTTGGTTGTTCATAACTTGCTTAAAATCTGAACCAAGTATTGTTGAATTGAAAAGATCGAGATGGGATTGCTTGTCAACACCTCATGGTATTGAGACTGTTTCTCATTGCACTTTGAGTTAAACTTGAGCCATGTAGTGTATGACCGAAACCGTTGCTTTAAGCTTCTGATTGCTTCGGCATAGGCTTCGCACGGTTGAAAAGTTAGGCGATGACAAGCTTTCAACCTCTCGCAATCACATGCTAAAAATGAACTTGTGAATTCTTTTACCGCTGCAACTCCGATATGAATTTGAAATCACAAGTATATGCTTCATTCCTATGCATGATGATTGAACTTTGCTAGGGGTAGTTCACCTTGTATATATGCTTAGCACTTGTTTGGATTCCTTCTATACATGTCTAGTGCTATGTTGATGGTGACTATCCTTTTGGCTTAAAACTGCTCACATGCTCATATGCTTCATATTTCGTATAAGTGATCAGTTTGAGCCTTTGCTATTTGAGTGCTTAATTGAGATGTTGGAGCTATACTGATTAGAGCATCTTTGCACTCTTTTGACTATATACTTGAAGCTCCTAACTTGCATTTTGACTTCATATGCATTGTGGAAGGAGATCTTGTGTTCAGGGGAGTTTATGTGAAGAGAGTTGCTTCTCCGATACCTTTTGGCCTTGATAAGTGCATTTTCAACTAGGGGGAGAAATTTACGCAAATCATATGCCCTGAAAATCTTTTGTCCTAGTTGCTTGCATTTGTCGAGGGGGAGTTTGCTAGTTGTGTTGAGCCGTTGCCTCTGTCTTGAGGGACTAGCAAACGTTCCTAGCTTCTCATGAGCTTTCATAAGTTTTTTCATTTGGCTTTCAATTGGTATCGTCTGGTGTGCTTTCCCATTTGGTTTGGGTTGATTTTCAATTGGTTCGGAGTGATTTTCTTGCTAGTTGTGTTGAGCCTCTGTGCCTCTATCTTGAGGGACTAGCATTTTGCTTCTGTTGTCCTCCGATCTTCAATTGCTATCTGCTAGCGGTGTTGAGCCTGTTCTACCTCTTCTTGAGGGCTAGCTTTGCTTTGCTTGGTTGCGTCAAGCCGTTGCCCATGTCTTTGGGGACCAAGTTTTTGCTTCATCCACTTGACCTTCTTCGGCTTTTGTTAAGGCTTCTGGGTCATTTGGTTGGGTTTTCTCTCCCACTCCTTCCTACCTCCTTCTTCTTATTCATGATTTGTTGTGGAGTTGACAATGCACACTCATCAAGGGGGAGATTGCGGATACATGGGTGTATGCCGAGTCTCTGTGTGATGAGTGATTGTCAATGGAGATGATGCGCATGTTCTTTGGCTTGTGTTGTGCAGGTGTCGAGCACGGAGACAGTGATCGATGGCGGGTGAAGGTCAAGTTGCGACGTGCCGTGCCGACGGACCGGGCGCGATGAAGGATGGGCGTGCCGTGCGGCGGACGTGCCATGCCGATGTATCGGACGGTGAAGGGCGGACGTGGACTTGGACTGATGGACTGGAGGCCGGAGGATCAGCTGTGGTGGCTGGCAGCCTGCGACAGCGACAGCGGAGAAGTGCGATCATGTCGGTGGAAGGGGTGCACAGGCGGTGCATCCCCTCTACGACGCCGGTTTGTTGGTAGAGCCCGGAAAAAACCAACGGTGGACGGTTTCCAGGTTTGGGCCTCAAAACCTGGGTGCTGGGTTTTTCCAGGTTGAGCCACAAAACCTGGGCGCGACGGTTTCCAGGTTGAGCCTCAAAACCTGGGCGTGGGCCGGTTTCCGAGTTTGGGCCTCAAAACTCGGGCGCGGACGGTTTCCGAGTTTGGCCACAAAACTCGGGCTGGAGGCTGGTTTCCCGGTTTGGGCCTCAAAACCGGGGCTGATGGAAAAGGCTGGTTTCCCGGTTTGGGCCGCAACCGGGGGTGCAGAGTGGTGGCGGCACGTGGCGGCGATCTAAGGTTGCGTGGAGGCGACGCGGAAGACCGTGCGGGCGTGGCCGTCGGATCTACCTACCACCAGCGGGTGGACTAGAATAGCCTTAGGGTTAGGCTGGTCCGCTCTGTAAATAGAGTAGAGAGGGGTAGAGTAGGAAATAGACTTAGGCTAGGTTAGTATAAGTAGTCTAGGGGAGACACCCTCCTCCCTATCTCAATCTCAGTTAGAGCTTCATTTCCTAGGGTTTCCACTCTCCCACACCCCTGCTTTAGCTAGTTGAGATCCGCAGAGAGACTCCACTCTGTGTACTGTTGATTCGAGGAAGTGAGGCCGTATCCTCACCTTGGATCCCATCTCTTGGTGTCAATTCGCGTTTTGATTTCATGTTCATCATGTTCTTCGCGGATTGCTTTGTGCCTTGAGTTTTCCCGTCGCTTGATCTTTGTGCTCGGTTCATCTTTCACGATTCCGTTTGAACTGAGTTGCTCTAGATCGTGAGGCACTTCTTTCCACCGAAAGAAATCATCTCTAACCTCACGGTCTAGGAGATCGATCAAGTTTTAGTTTCGGGTTCTTTTTTCTTCTTTCCCCCGAATTCCTTCGATTCACCGATTTGGAGTTAGGTTCGAGCCATGATCTCTTAGAGATAGCTCACTAACCTCCTTGTGACTCCTCAGATCGAATCCCAAGCCTAGAGCACTTGATTCGAGGAGATCGGGTTGAATCGCCGGAGTTTCAGTGCAGTCGCGGGGTGACCGGACGCTCTGTCGGGCTGACCGGACGCACGCTTTCAGAGTCCGGTCGTTGAGCACGGCGCCAAGCTTTTCTGCGTACTGACCGGACGCTCTCGACCGGACGCTCTGTTTGCATTTCGACCGGACGCTACGCTTGCACTGTTCCCGTGTCATTGTCTCATCTGACCGGACGCTCAGTGAACGACCGGACGCTTGAGCTCCGTGCGTCCGGTCGCGAACAGAGAGCTCCCAGAGCTGTTTTCTGACGACCGGACGCGTCCGGTCCCTGCTGACCGGACGCAGGCCAGAGTCCGGTCGCTGCAGTTTCGCGCGTCTTCGTTCGCGGTTCGTTCGTTCTTGATCGGATTTGAGTTCCGTCTTTTGGGTTGGCTTTCTAGGGTTGTCTAGTGTCCCGCTGTGCTTCTAGGAAGCATCCACCCTACATCTAGGGTCGTGGACATTAGCAAGCTCTAGGTTTCGATTTTGGGGTTGATCTTGGGACAGTGGCATCTAGTTTCCGAAAGGAAATTTTTGAAGCTCCCATTCACCCCCCCTCTGGTCGCTTTCGGGTAGCTTCTCGGTCCTTCACATCCATCCACCTAGGCTAATAACTTAATAAGGCATCCTCGCTCGTGCCCTTCCACTCTTTTTTTTTTTAGAAATGAAGTTTTTTATTAAACCAAAGTACAATATATCGAGATGATACACAGACTTTGGAACATTCCTAGCCTCTTCTTGACTAAGAGGCATACAACATAAAGGAAAACGAAAAACAACAACTAATGATAGTCATTCCATATACTAGACAGCCATCCAAACGTCTAGAAAAAGAGGGTCTTTGCAGGCCACCTGCTCTAACTGCCGCGAGGCCATTATACTATACCCTGCATATTCGACCACGGGAGAATATGCCCAAGACGAATCAATGAATAGCTGCATAGATTACCTGCAAAGGAGAATAAATTTTTTTCTTTTCAAAAATAATGTCATTCATGTACAACCATATAGACCAGACAATCACTCCTGCTCCCAAAAGAACTAAAGATCTCAACTCTTTCTTGACACCATACAACCAACTACCAAACATATGCAACATACTTTGGGGTTTTCTAAATTCAAAGCTATGTGAGCAACCGCTCCAGACCGATCGTGCAAACGACATTAATAAACAAGTATTGAATTGTCTCGTCCTCGTGACAAAAGCAACAGTTTTGTTTCCTTATCATTTACGCTTGATTAAATTATCTTTTAGTTAACACAACATCTCTCCTCAGATACCACAGAAAATTTTTAAACTTAGGAGAGCTTTCAATTTTCACAATCTCTTGTTAGTATTTGGTATTGAGTTTGTATCATAGCTCTATAGAATGATTTCACTGAGAACTTACTATTTTGGTGCAAGGACCAATAAAATTCTTCATGACCTTGTCACCCTTTTGTCGTTCGTTGACGGCTGGATCCACTCTGACAACGAGGCACCATGCTTCGCGGCTGAGGATGGACAACAAAAATGCCGAGGTACTTACTGGCAGCCAGCTTCTCATCGCCACACTGAATAGGAGCCGCTTGACATTATGCCATGTTCATGTGAAGACTGAAGACCCGACGAGAGATACGGTGTTCCTCGGTGACTCTCATTCCTATATATTGTTTTTAGTCGCTCCTTGCTTTTCCTTTTTGGCTTGTGCAATTTGTCTTAGCTTAGCAGAGAAACAAGCAGAGAGTTATTGAAGCTGGGATGGCAAGGCATGAAGGCAAGCATCCTTTTTTTTTTCACAAGAACAAAGGGCAGCATTGGGACATGGCATCATCTCAACCCATGTACACATTTTAATACGATGGCTTTGTTATCTGATTTCAAACCTAAGTTTCTTTTTATGAAACTTAAGTTAGACGATGGCTATAAATATTCAAACTTGATAACAACACAATGGTACTGTCTCATGGAATGGAATGAATTCTCCATATATTCGCCACCAACTTCAGCTATGACTTAGTGCAAAGAAAGTAAAAGAAATGAGGACAAAGGATTTGAAATTAAACGAGCTGTTCCTTGGGGTTCATACAGCATAGTTTAGATGGACAAATGCTCTTGATGAGTTTAGTAAGAAGCGAACATGGCAAATATATATGTCTTCAGCTCCAAAAATCTGTCTCAAATGAACATGAGAATGCCTTTCAACAGATGCAAGCATACTGTAGCTGGGACTGATACATGATGAGCGCTCGACCAAGAAATGTTGATTTTGTTTTTAATCTTTTCGATTTAAAGTTGATTCTAGTTTACAGTCGCATCACTGATTGTCAGTTTTGAAGAAGCAAGCTGGGGACCTCCACTACAGGAAACTGGTGCTTCGCCGAGTGCCTGGAGGTTTGCCGAGTGTCAAATATCGGACACTCGGCAAAGAGCTTCTTTGCCGAGTGCATGGCCATGTGGCACTCGACAAAGAATGACACTAGGAAGAGGGCACCTTTGCCGAGTGTCCGGCACTCGGCAAAGATGGGCACTCGGTAAAGAGACCTCTTTGCCTAGAGTCAGGCACTCGGCAAAGACGGGCACTCGGCAAATCTCACCGGGGCAAACGGCATCCATGGCCGTTATCTTTGCCGAGTGTCAGCCGTCTGACACTCGGCAAAGAGGGAAACTTTGCCGAGTGCCAGCTGGCCTGGCACTCGGCAAAGAGCCTCTTTGCCGAGTGTCAGGTCTAACACTCGACGAAGTTTTTTATTTTTTTTTAATTTTGCCACCAAATTTTGTTGAGGCACTTCCACACTATCACTGTCAACATGTTCAAATTGGACATTTTTTTCAAACTTTTTGTTATATTTTTTTGACTTTATTTCATTTTCATGAATTTTCCCAAAAGACGCAAGTTTAAACTGCGGGTACATCGAATAATGGATTTTAATGATTTAAAAAATATTATTCTTGTTCTTAACCGTATGCTGAGGCCAAATCCAAAAACTGACCCGAGGTTTCGATCAACGTGTTCATGGGGCAACGCCTCCAAATTACGTGCGGACGGTTTTTAATCATAAAAAAATGCAAATGAATTCCGAAAATCGCGAAACTTGGCGAGATGTTGTTACATCATATGCGTATGCCGTGAAAACAATTTGAGAAAGTTTCGAGCAAGTTGTCACGCACAATGCTTACAAACCAGGACATCTCAACATGTGATATCATGCTTCTTCCTGCCGATGCAGCATCTGATTTTGCACCTACCGTACGAGGCACAGATGGGGGGGCCCGTGCAGTGCCATCGGTGCTTTCCAGTCGAGAGATATCTAAAGGTTCTTCGGAAAAAGTGTAGAAATAAAGCCAAGATAGAGGCTTCCGTGGCAGAAGCATTTATTCTGTAGGAGGTGTCGAACTTCACAACAACATATTATAAGGATAACCTTCCTAGCGTGCACAATCCACCCTCTCGTTACAACGTCGATGAGAGTTTATCGAACCTCAGCCTTTTCAAAGGCCAACTCGGAAGAGCAAGCGCATCGAGGACCAAGATGTTGCGGCATGATGAGTGGCACACTATCATGTTGTATGTGTTGTTGAACCTTGATGAAGTGACTCCTTATGTGCAGTAAGTTCTCAATGAACTTGTTACATGCGCCGTCACTATCTTCAATATATTGATTCGACCCCCTTGTTTTTAAGAAAATTTATTGATGAATACTGGAGAGAGGATAGGGAACCTTCCTCTGAAGAACAAAACCATCTTCTCAAAAATGGTGTGCCGATTTCATTTCGTGGTTTAGTACGAAGGTACCACCCAACTAACCTTGTATTTCATTTCATTTCATGAAACGATCTACCCTGTCTCAACTTACAGGCCCGCACAGATGCAGAAATAATGGATGAGTTGAAACAGGTTGTCAATGGCTTCGACTATAGGGTCAAGTCATTCACCGTTTATGATGTGAATGGCTATCGCTTTCACACAAGCAGCTACGAGCAGAGTCGGCCCAATCGAAAGACCACGAATACCGGAGTTCGTACGCCCGGCACCGATCGATGAGCGCGACTATTACAGCATAGTCGAAGAAATATATGAGCTCAACTTTGAAGGTACCAAAGCTATTAATCCAGTGGTATTCAAATGTCATTGGTTCGATCCTGATGTCACGAGAACAGCCCCTGAGATTGGGCTAGTCGAAATTCGACAGGACTCCGTTTACAAGGGAGACGATGTCTATATTGTGGCTCAACAGGCCATACAAGTTTATTATCTCCCATGAGCGTGTCAAGAAGACGACAATCTTATGGTTGGTACCTGTGGTTTTACCGTTAGTATCGCCGCGCGGTAAAGCACCTCTCCCAAACGATGATGACTACAACTTCGACCCAAACACATATAGCAGAGAGTTCTTTCAACCTGAGGGGCTAGAAGGGAGGTTTGACATTGACATTTTTGAGTTGATGGACATGGAAGAAGACGATGACAATGATATTGATGAGGACAAGGGTGATGAGGTGCACAATGCCAAGGACTTAAGAATGCTTGAGCGATTACAGTTTGGTGGTGACATTGATGAGGACGAGGGTGATGAGGATGATGGAGACGACGTCGATTGTTTCGACAATATGACAGTGATGACGACACACGTGTGCCACGAGCCAACACACGAGGGGCACTAGCCACTGACAATCGCGGAGATAATTTTTAATTCATGTAAAGAAGCTATATTGTTATAATTATTTTGCAATTATGTTTCGTTCATTTTGTATCTCTTATAAATACTTATCGTTTATTTATGCTAATTGATTTTATCTTTGTATGGCAGGCACTCGATAAAATGCCGGGCGGAAGGCGGCAACAGCGGCGGGTCAACTCGCGCTACCAGAAGTCCATCTCACCACCCACCGCAGCCGAGGAGCCGTCGATGAGGAGGGCGAGGACCGGCCGCCCCCGCGGACGTCCTAGGAGGGAGCCGACTCCCGACCCGACTCCCGACCCGGTGCAGACCTCCTCGGACGACGACCAGGGGGACGCCAGAGGGACGACCAGCAGGACGTCGGACGATGACACCACTTCCTCGGAGGGTCGCTAGGGGGACCAGGGGGATGAGATCGTAGGTGCCTCAGGAGGGGGTTCCACTTCCTCTGCTTCGAGCAGAGTCTACTTGCGCGGCCCCTCGCAGCTCCCGCAGCAGCGGATCGCACCTAGCCACCGCCCGGTGATTCGACCTTACAACAACAAGTAAGTTACCATTAATGTTTTCACTACTTGTTCACATGACATGTTCAAAATTGAACTTCCGACTAACAGTTGTTCTTAATGACTCATGCAGGAACTGGGAACTTGTGGCAGGGGGCAAGACACGCCATATCAATGGCATGTTAAGTCTTCTGATTCGAAAGAACTACCCTGGCTTGGTCACCTACGCCGGGGTTAGGTCACCGCCCTGGACGTGGGACCACTTCGGTGCTGCTGAGGACCCCACGTACACCACCATTGTAGCACGGATTAGGGCCGAGTTCTGGGTGAGTCTTGCTCGCACAACATTTCTCAATGATACGTATTTGTTGGACGTTCATGTTGTCTTTATGCAGGAGTACTTTGCGTGCGAGGCGGGGAGAGAGGCCGAGGCGTTGCACGTGCAGGACAAGGTCTGCAGGTCCTGGCTCGCGGATCTGTACCACGAGGCGCGGATCCAGTGCGTCATCAACTACAACGCCGACGTGTTAGGGAAGGCGGTGAAGAAGGCGGACGCTAGGCAGATGATGCTGACCAGGGAGACCAACCTCACTAGTGAGCAGTACATCCAGGTACGTACAAATCAGTAATACTGATTGGTCCATCCATCACTTAGCAGCTCTTCTAACATATTAAATATTTATTGTCTTGCAGTTCTGTCCTGGTTGGTGCGCCAATCACCTAGACTGTTGGTTGTCCATTGTGGACAAGTGGAAATCGGACGAGTGGTACGAGAGGCACGGTGCCCGCCGAGACTGCCGCCTGTAGATGCCTGGGGTGTCACACCACCAAGGCAACCTTCGCCTCAACGCGTACGCCGACAAATGGGTATGCTCTACTGATTTTTTTGTTCTAACACTCAATTACTCATTACTTGTAATCATCTGTGTGTTTTCCTCGCAGTCCCAGTCGCATGGTGGTGAGGAGTGCCTCCCTTTCAAGGCATACCAGTTGTCACACCAGGGCAAGGTGACTGCAGCGAGCACCCAGTACAACCCGAACGCCGGGCCTGAGGCGTACACCAACGCGAACGCCTACACCAAGGTCGCCGAGTACACCTCGGCGGCTCGCGAGCGCCATGGGGAGGACTTCGATCCGGCCACCCAGCCCCTAGATACATACCTGATGATGAGGCTGGGAGGAGGGAAGCAGCACGGCCGGTACTGGATAGCCAACAACGCAGTTGACTCATCCTCTGTTCCTAACCTCACCGAGATTCGAGTTGCCATCACGAGCTCCTCCGTCCCCATACGACCTCGGCAGCCGACCTCACAACAGATGATGGCAACACTTCAGGTAAGTACTGTTCTATTCGTCGTTCAATGCTTTTACACATATACCTTGTCTTTGCATTGTTTAAACCTTACGAGACGAATTTTGCAGGCCCGGGCGGACCAGGTGCAGAGGTTGCAGGCCATGCACGAGGCCCAGTCGGCGGCCCATCGTCGCGAGTTACTGGCCGTCCAGCAGCGGGAGGCGTAGAGGACGCAGGACATAGCTCACTTCTTTGGGAGCCTGAACATCTCGGGTGTTGTCGTGCCTCCCTCGCTGCTCACTCCTTTTGTGCCTCCTGTTACTCCTTCGACAGAGACTCCGGTGAGTATATATGGTTGTTTATATTTCTTTAACTTTTACGACCGTCCTCCAGGTGCTAACGAATTTGCTTCTCCTTTGTGCACTCACAATCGAAGGGTTCGGCACCGACTCCTCAACCTGGCCTTCCTCCGCACACTCTGCACATCACTAGTGGCCCTCCTCCGCAGTTTGGGTGGCTCCCCGGTGGCCCTCCTCCGCCCTATGTGTGGCCAGGTTACCTTCCTGGCCAGTCGGGGTACACTGGGTGGCCATCTGGACCTCCGCCGCCCGGGTGGCAAGGTTGGCAAGGTGGTCCTTCGGGCGGGTCGTGGGACGCGTGGCAAGGTGGGGGTTCTTCACAATCTGAGCACCAAGGTGAGCAGTGAGGTCCGACTTAGATTTGTCATGGACTAGTGAGATGGATGTAATGGACTTGTGAGCTTGTGTTGAACTTGTGATGAACTTGTCATAAACTTGTGAGCCTGTGATGCATGGAGACTGAATGTGTTGTCTGAAATGGATATGCATGTGATATATTGAGTTCTGTGTGATGGAATATGGATGTGTGATATATATATATTATGCCTTCTGTGTTGGAAAATGAAAATAGAAAAAAAATTCAATTTTTCCCAGCTTTGCCGAGTGCCACACTCGGCAAAGATGCCACGACACTCGGCAAAGCTGGGCAAATTTTCCCCAGCTCGGCCTCTTTGCCGAGTGCCGTGACCATGACACTCGGCAAAGAGGCCCTCTTTGCCGAGTGCTAGTCCACGTGGCACTCGGCAAAGAGACCCTCTTTGCCGAGTGCCAGTCCACGTGACACTCGGCAAAGGCTGCCTCTTTGCCGAGTGCCGGCCCACGTGGCACTCGGCAAAGAGGGCCTCTTTGCCGAGTGTCGGTCCGTTCGACACTCGGCAAAGAGATCGTCAGTTGACGGCTCCCGTTTGCTTCGCCGAGTGCTGACCTGGCACTCGGCGAAGCCTTTGCCGAGTGCCCGATATTTGGCACTCGGCAAAGAAATCTTTGCCGACTAATTCTTCGTCGAGTGCCCTTTGTCGAGTGCGGCACTCGGCAAAGCCTTCACCGAGTGCGAGAGGCCCTTTGCCGAGTGCTGCCAGCACTCGGCAAAGCCTGAACCTCCTGTAGTGCTCCTTTGTCTTTGGAATTAAGCAACTACCTGAACAAATGTTGATTTCTTACGAGAGATATAGGTCAAATTCCAATTGTTAAGCAACATGAATTGTTAAGCAACTACCTGAACAATTGTTAAGCAACTACCTGAACAATTGCTTTTACCCATTGTTAGGTTTAGTCCCACATCGGTAATTGATGGTGGGGGAGCACAACATATAAGGCGGGGGCAGTCCTCACCTATAAGGCTAGTCTTTTGGGTTGAGTTAGGCCCGATGCCTGATATGTTGTGGACGCCGGCTCGTGGGGATAGCGAGTCAGGCCAGATTCTGTTGCGCACTCTAACAAGTGGTATCAAAGCTCATGGTTGGAAAAAACTACAAATCTCAACGGTCTGTGGGAGTCTGTTAACGTCTCGGAGGTCACACGGGTTGTGTGTGATATGGGCGTTGGACTCGGGACTGGAGGTCACACGTAATAAGGGGGAGTCCGTTAAGCTCTCGGAGGTCACATGTGGTGTGTGATATGGAGCGTTGGACTCAGGACCTAGAGAACTTCTTCTGGAGATCGCACGAGGTGTGTGCTGTGAAGAGTTTGGGTCTGATGTGTGACAGGGGGAGATTGTTAGGTTTAGTCCCACATCGGTAATTGATGGTGGGGGAGCACAACATATAAGGCAGGGGCAGTCCTCACTTATAAGGCTAGTCTTTTGGGTTGAGTTAGGCCCAATGCCTGATAAGATAACTGATGAAGAATGGAAGGTGATGGAGCGAAAGGCTGTCAGTACAATTCGACTATGTCTCTCCGACGAGGTAAAGTACTCGGTAATTAAGGAGAATTCACCAAAGAAATTATGGAAGAGCCTAGAAGAGTTGTATATGGCAAAGTCGCTGACAAATCGGTGGGTACTGAAGCGTCAACTATTTAGGTTACGCATGGAGGAAGGTACACGATTCGTCGACCATCTAAATATCTTCAACAAGCTTGTCACGCAGCTGATTAGTGTGGATGAGAAAATTGAGGAGAACGATAAAGTCGTCATGTTGGCTTCATCCTTACCACCATCGTGGGAGAAGCTAGTGATGAATATTCTTGTTGGGAAGACTACTCTCAACTTCAACGAGACAGTTGCATATCTACTGGAGGCAGAGTCCTTGAAGAAGCCGCAGTATTCTTCATTCTCAGGTGATCAAGCTTCGACTGTTTCAAGTGGAGCAGGAAAAGTAAAGAATCATGTGAAGAAGAAAGGCAAGAGCAAGGGACAACGTACATGCTATCTATGTGACAAGGAGGGTCACACGATAAAAGACTGTCCAAGTGTAAGGACCTGTGTGGCCTAGAGGGGGGTGAATAGGCCTGTCAAAAATCACAACTCAAAACTTAATTAGATAAGCCCGGCACTACCGGCCTCAGCCCGGTACTGCCGCGCAGAGTATAACCTGAGACTGTAATTCGAAATCCAGCCACAGCAAACTGATTCTATATGAATGGAAATGCTACAACAAGTTTCCTGAACCAGCAGAACCAACTCTAACAAGCCAAATATGAAGTAGAGAGTAGATCGGGCCAAACCCTAGAATCTATCACAAGCTCACAAGTATGAAGTATGAAAAACAAGAAAGCACAAGATACAAGTGATTTATCCCGTGGTTCAGCTCGCCACCAAGGCTTGCCTACCTCCACGTTGTTGAGGTTGACCACTTAGGTCATGAGCTTTGCAACTCTACCTCGTTCTCAAGTCAAGGAACCAAATCCTTGAGGTGAGGGGTAATAATACTAGCTGCACAAGCGATTACAAACCTCCCTAGGCCGCCACAAAAGTTGGCAAGGCTCTAGGGCGACGCCTAGCCGGCTAGGGTTCCAAGAACCCAAGAGTAATAGAAGCAAATCCACCGGCTATGGCTCAAATCAAGTGCTCTAGGAAGTAGATCACAGCTAGGGCTTCTCTTTGGTGAAGGTTTGAGGCTCTAACTCACTTGGAATCAATAGGAATCAAAGATTAGGCGAGAGAGAGCTTGGGGGCCTTCAATGGGGAGAGAAAGCCTTGTCTAGAGGTAGGAGAAGAGTTATGGTCATGGGTGACCGTTGGGGTGGCAGGGAGATGGAGTAAATATCCCCTGCCTTCCAACGGTTACAATAAGTCGCGGCAGTGCCGGCCTTAGCCCGACAGTGCCGCGGCCCGGCACTGCCGCGCCTTAGGTGGCACTGCCGCGCCTACCAGTCAGACAGATACAGATCTGAATTCAGTGCAGCTGTCTTTGGTTAGGAATAAGGATGGCTTGGGTTGGTTTGAGCACATGTCATTCAGTCATAGCAATGTATTTGCATTCCCTCTTGATAGTACGACATTCCTATAACTCAAATTCAAATGAAAAAGCTTGATATAGCACTTTGAGTCCGGATCCGATGAAATATAGTATGAGGGGTCCACCAACACATATGCATCATCCTTTCTTAACATTAACCTGCTTGTCATCTTCATAAATCTCATTAGTTCTCCAATCATGTGGTCATTATCACCAAAACCCACAAATAGGGCTTGATTGCACTTACAATCTCCCCCTTTTTGGTGATTGATGACAACACAATCGAAGCTTACAAGAAAAGGGTACAGTACTTGAGATTTAGAAGCTTAGGTGTGAAACCTCCCCCTAAATGTGTGAATGAGAGCTGAAATCTCAAAATGGCATTAGAGGCCAACATTCACATATTCAAAAGTGAGAAATAGGTTCAGTTTCACATCTAAGAACTTTGTGGGGTGCAACTAAACTGTGTCAAGAATAATACGTGATGCGAATGACAGTTTAAGCACATCAGCGAGGTTTGCTGCCTGTCAGCCAGAGCGGCACTGCCGCTCTAGGCGCGGCACTGCCGGAGCCCGGCACTGCCGGCCTGGGAGCGGCACTGCCGCTCAGACTTCGAGACAGCAAACGCAGCGGAAAATAACACAGCCACAAAGCAATATACTCAACAAGACTAAACAGAATAAAACAAGCTAGATAAGTAGGTAAAAGTACATGTCCACATCCAAGTCTAAGAAGTAGCAACATAGAGTATTACAAATTAGAGTTTTGATCGAATCAAACTCCCTCACAACTCACAACTACTAAAAGATGGGGACATGACAAGAAGTGTTGTACCCCCTTCTCTTCGCCTAATTCTCCCTCTTTGGCAACAAGTCACCAAAAAGAGAGAAGTAGAGAAGAGAAGAGTGTCCAAACACTCACTCATCATCAGACGCTATGGTGTCCCACTGAACCTCGCCCTCATCATCATCATCACCATCATCGTCGTCGTCGTCGTCATCGGACTCTACCACGGCCTTCCCATGGCGATGGGTAATACTGGTGTAGCGGGTCGAGGCACGTGTAGACCGGCGAGACGGCTCAGGCACTATCTCCTCCTGCTCCTCGTCGTCATCTAAGTCTATATCATCTGAATCGAGACTGGAGAGGTCGAAGTGAGGTGGAGAGCGGGGTGGAGGTAACGACGAACGACCCGCCCGCTCTCGCTCTGCACGCTGCTCAACAAGTGCCTGGTGAGCTGTCTTGGCTGCGTAGGTGCATGTAGAGAAGATGGCCTTGATCCATTTGGCCAGCTTGCTCTTCTTCTTCCTCTGATAGGAAGGGCGGGAGCTCTCTGGCCTATCAACTGTTGCTGCCCCTGCTGCTGCTGCCCTCTTCTTCTCTGCTCTATAAGGCTCATGCAACTCATCCTTAGCAAAGGTATAGCCGGAAACCATCTCTATCATGAACATGATGTAGGGGGGCATAGAGCACTGCCTTCCTAGCATCCTTGGCTGCTACCTGTAGCTCAGTCCAAATGAAGCTGGAGATGGAGAAGTGGTTCGCCCTTGGGGCCATCCTAGCGAACATGTTCCTCCCATATCCATAGAGGTTAGAATGAGAACCACTCTTGGGGTTAAGAGTCTGCCTGAATAGGTTGTTCAACATGTAATAGAAGCCTTTCAGCCCCTTGACCAACCCGTCTGCCTTCCGAGGATCCTCATACATGAAAGAAATCTCACTATCAATCAATGTCCTCTCCTGGTGCAGACTATCAAGCTCTCTATCCCCACTACCCAAACCAAGAATCCTAGCAAAGGTCTCATAAGAGACCTTGTAGTGACATCCCTCGGTCATCCAGTGCATCTCCTCAACCACATTATCAACATAGAGTGTTGCATGAAATTGATGGATGATCTCGGTGTTCCAATTGTAACTGAAACCCATCAAGTCATACATGTTCCTCTCCTTGCATGCAGCCACCACTCTGTTGATATCACGATCAGTCTTGGCCTCCAAGTGCTCCCAATCAACATACTTCATACTAAGAATCTTCTGCTTCTTGGCATTGTACAGGACTGAGCGATAGAAATCAGAATGAAACTCATTCCAGAACCTGTAGTCAATGCCCATATCCTTCTGAGTGTTGTATGGGTTGATCTGGCGCTGTGTCTTCACCGAGCTGAACTGCTGGTAGTAAGACACGGGTTGCCTGTCCTTGGTGTCCTGTGGAGGCCTCTCCTGCACATCCTCTGTGTATGGCTGCAGGTGGGCTCGGCTGACCTCTGCAAGATGCTCTGGAGTGTTGGGATAAAGGTCATCCCGAATCTGTCGCCCTTGCATCTGCAGGCGAGCCTCATCACGGATCTGCTGTCGTGCTGAAGTATGTCCTTGGGAGCTAGAGCCACCTCTGCGAGATAGCTGCTTGCTCCTCCCCCTGAGTGGATCCATCCTTTGCTTCACCCTTCTCTCATCTCCTCTTCCGCCCGACATCTAAAACATGGAAACTGCGAATTAGAAGACTGCATAAGGGCTGGTAGGTTATAGTGAGGCAATAGACTTTGATGGATAGAGTGTTACTTGGATCAAACCCCTGCTAGAGGTCCGGCACTGCCGCTCTCGGAGCGGCACTGCCGGGGCCTGGCACTGCCACGCAGAGCACGGCACTGCCGCGCGGGCAGGCCAGATCTGAGCCAAGGAACACCACATCCATCATCTCTACTACCTCCCTATCATCTACAAACCCTTCTACAACCTCTAAATACAATAGCCATGGCGCATTTTTCAAATCGGGAAAAACTAGGATTAGGGATTTGAAGTTTCACCTTGAGATGGAGAGGAAAGGGAAAACCGAAGGGAGGTGGAAGCTGCACCGAAGGGGATCCCGGAGCAGCACCACTGGTGGCCGGATTCACCGGGAAGAAGCCCGGTGAAGAGGAGAGCCGCCGGTTCCTTTGGTCGCCCGAGAGAGAGAGAGAGAGAGAGGGAGAAAGAGACGGTCACAGGCTGGGGTAAACTGAGGGAGAGAGAGAGAGAGGGTGAGACCGGGGAAGAGTAAGAAAAAAAATTTCCCGGCCCCACACGGTAACAAATCGATTCCAGCTGAATCAATAAGTCGCGGCACTACCACGCCTGTCGTGGCACTGCCGGGGCCCGGCACCTCCGCGCCTGGCCCGGCACTGCCGGACAGTTACCACCAGAACAGAATTATTTCTAAGCTACTACAACTTTTCCTTGGAGTGGACACGCACTACTTGCAGGTTATGACCAGTGACAATCAATTAATACAAAACGATGGTCATATCAAGCAAGTTTCTTTCTTAAAGGTTTTGAAACATAATATATAAGAGTTTTGAAATTGGTTTTGCCTAGGTCATACTAGTTGATCAATCAAGCATGCTAGGTTTCAAACTACGTTATGAGAGTCAAGTATATTTAGTTCACTCCTTAAAGCACAAAACCTTGACTCATCTAGAGGCTTAGTGAAGATATCGGCTAGTTGCTTGTCGGTGCTCACATGTCTAATTACGATATCTCCTTTGATTTCATGATCTCTCAAAAAGTGATGTCGGATGTCTATATGTTTGGTTCTTGAGTGACTCACTGGGTTGGTTGCAAGTTTTATGGCACTTTCATTGTCACACAAGAGTGAGATATGGGTGAAATGACATCCGAAGTCACGTAGAGTTTGCCTCATCCAGAGTAGTTGCGCACAACATGCACCTGCTGCAACATACTCGGCCTCGGCTGTGGATAGGGCTACACAATTTTGCTTTTTAGAACCCCAAGACACTAAGGAGCATCCAAGGAGTTGACATGTCCCCGAAGTGCTTTTTCGATCTACTTTACAACCGGCATAATCGGAATCCGAATAGCCAAGTAGTTCGAACTTGGAGCCCTTAGGATAGCACAAGCCAAGGTTTGGTGTGTGAACTAGATATCTCAAGATTCTCTTAACGGCCACTAGGTGACACTCTTTCGGGTTAGCTTGAAATCTAGCACACATGCACACACTAAGCATAATATCGGGCCTAGATGCGCATAAGTAAAGGAGAGAGCCGATCATGGAGCGATATACCTTGATGTCCACGGCTTTCCCTTCCACATTGAGATCAAGATGTCCATTAGTTGGCATGGGAGTTTTGATAGGCTTGGCATTCGCCATGTCAAACTTCTTCAACATATCATGGGTGTACTTGGTTTGGCAAAGAAAAGTCCCTTCCTTCAATTGCTTGATTTGAAAACCAAGGAAGAACTTGAGCTCACCCATCATAGACATCTCAAATCTCTTAGTCATGATCCTACTAAACTCATCACAAAAGGATTTGTTAGTACTACCAAATATTATGTCATCGACATATATTTGGCACACAAAAATATCTCCATTGACTTTATGAGTGAAGAGAGTAGGATCGGCTTTGCCTATTTCAAAGCCTTGTTTAAGCAAGAATTCCTTAAGGCATTCATACCATGCTCTAGGTGCTTGTTTAAGCCCATAGAGCGCCTTTTGGAGTTTGAAGACATGGTTGGGGAACTTGGGATCTTCAAAGCCCGGTGGTTGCTCAACATACACCAACTCTTGTATGGGGCCATTGAGAAATGCACTCTTCACATCCATTTGATATAGCTTGAAGTTGTGATGGGCTGCATAGGCTAGAAGAATCCGAATGGCTTCAAGCCTAGCAACCGGTGCATATGTTTCTTCAAAGTCCAAACCCTCTACTTGAGTGAAACCTTGAGCTACCAATCTTGCCTTGTTCCTTGTCACCACACCTTCTTCATCTTGCTTGTTGCGGAAGACCCATTTGGTACCAATCACATTGGTATTTGGTCTTTCCACAAGTGACCATACTTGATTGCGCTCAAAGTTGTTGAGCTCCTCTTGCATGGCCATCACCCAATCTGGATCTTCAAGAGCTTCTTCTACCTTGAGAGGTTCCAAAGAGGAAACAAACGAGTAATATTGACAGAAATTTGTCAAATGAGAGCGTGTTGTTACCCCCTTTCGAAGACTCCCAAGGATGTTGTCAACGGGATGATCCCATTGAATAGTTTGCTTGAGCCTTGGATGATCTATGGGTTCTGTTGCATCTTCAGCATCTTCTTCATCTTGCTCGAAGATGGGTTGTAGGTTCACTCCACGAAGTGGAGTGGCTTCAGCTGCCCTGGAAGTGCCCGGCACTGCTTGGCTCGGCCCGGCACTACCGGGTCTCGGCACTGCCGGGGTTGTGGCCGGCACTGCCGGGGACTGTAAGTTACCAGTCCCAGCAGGGTCTTCAGCTTGAGGACCATCCTGATCTGTAGCCTGCTGTTCTTGTGGTCTAATATCACCAATGGCTAATTGCTTGATTGCTTCGCAAGGTGGTTCCTCATTACCTACAACAACTTCATCAACTTGCTCTACTTGAGAGCCGTTAGTTTCATCAAACGTCACGTCTATCGCTATTTCAACCTTGCCGGAGGCCTTGTTGAAAACACGATAGGCATGCTCATTTGATCCATAACCGAGAAGAAAACCTTCATCAACCTTAGATGCGAACTTAGAGGTTTTGGGCTTCTTGTTCAAAATGAAGCATTTGCACCCAAAGACTCTAAAGTAAGACACCTTTGGCTTGTTACCGGTGAGCAGCTCATAGGAGGTCTTCTTTCTTCTCTTATGGAGGTAGAGACAGTTGATTGCGTGGCAAGCGGTATTGACGGCTTTGGCCCAAAAGATGCCCGACGTCTTGTACTCATCTAGCATTGTCCTTGCCATGTCAATGAGTGTTCTATTCTTCCTCTCTACCACACCATTTTGTTGAGGGGTGTAAGGAACTGAAAATTCATGCTTGATGCCCTCCTCATCAAGAAACTCATCCACTTGGGTGTTGCGGAATTCGGTTCCATTGTCACTACGAACTTTCTTGATGTTGAAACCGAATTCCCTTTGAGCTCTCCGTATGAACATCTTGACCTTCTCTTGAACTACACTCTTGTCATGCATAAAGAATACCCAAGTGAAACGAGAAAAATCATCAACAATAACAAGACCATGTATGTTACCGCCGATGCTAAGGTAGGCAACCGGTCCAAAGAGATCCATATGAATCAACTCCAATGGTTGTGTAGTAGTGTCATAGCTCTTTGGTGGGTGAGGTACGCCTACTTGTTTTCCGGCTTGGCAAGCTCCACATACTCTGTCTTTCTCAAAATCAACATTTGTTAGTCCTAGGATGTGGTTGTCTTTTTGAAGTTTGGCCAAGTTCCTCATCCCAACATGAGCTAGTCGGCGATGCCATAACCAACCCATGCTAGATTTTGCCACTAAACAAGTCTCAAGTTTGGCTTCACTTTTGTTGAAATCAACTAAGTAAAGCTTCCCTTTCAAACGACCCGTAAAGACAATAGAGGAATCCTCCCTTCTAAAGACTTCCACACCCTCATCCGTAAAGAGACAATTGAAACCCATCCCACACAATTGTGAAACGGATAACAAGTTGTAACTCAACGAATCAACATGTAAGACATTAGTAATTGAATGCTCAAGTGTAATAGCAACTTTACCAAGACCTAACACATCCCCCTTGGAGTTATCACCGAAAATGATGTTTTCATTTGCAATTGAAGTTGGGGAATATGATGAGAACATACTCCTTTCTCCGGTCATATGATTTGTACATCCACTATCAAGCACCCAACTTGATCCACCGGAGGAGTATGCCTGCAAAACAAGTTTAGTTCCTAGGTTTAGGTCCCCAATTGATATTGGGGCCTTGCAAGTTAGTCACAAGTATCTTAGGAACCCAAATACACTTGTCGGCTGTTCTCTTGTTATTACCAACATATTTCGCAACAACTTTACCACTGTTGTTGTGTTCCAATATGTAACAAGATAACATGCTCTTCCTTGGAGCTTCAATCTTGGGTTGATGTGCAAACTTGTTCTTGGTTATCCAAATTGATTCTTTTGGTTTTTGAGATCCTTGCTTTGGGTTGGGCACCTGCTTGTGCTGTGTGTGAGACTGAGCAGAAGGTAAACTGGTAGCCTTCCCTTTCTTGGGGCGCGGCACTGCCGGCCTGGGGGCGGCACTGCCGGGGTCCGGCACTGCCGCCTTCTAGCACGGCACTGCCGCGGTCTGTGCAGGCTGAACTGTACCAATCTGACCCTTCTTCTCAAACCTCACACACTCATAGCCATTCACTGTCCTTCTTCCATTAGTCTTGGCTCCTTTTTCGTGCCCCAACCCATCCTTTATGGAAGGACGCCGTCCATTCTTGAACTTGAGCTTGCTCTTCTCTTGAGTCTTCTCATTTGCACTTGTGGTAGGCTTGACACAACCATTTGCAATGATGTTTGTCAATCTTGCTATCTCCTTTCTCATGACCTCCATGTTCACAAGGTTAGTGGAATAGGCATTCAAATCAATGTTATAGCATTTTCCACAACCTTCACTAGTGGAGGGAATAGAAGTGACATTTTCTTTAGGGAGAGGTGAGTTGCTTTCCCAAAGAAGATTATATTGCAGCTCAAGTTCTTTGTGCTTTTCATCCAAGCCACAATACTTTTCCTTGAGTGCAATATGAGCCTTCTTTAGGGAAGCATGTTCATCTTGCTCTTTGGCCAAGGCCTCATGCAAGACGTCCAACTCACTTCTCTCTAATGCAAGAGCTTCCTTGCAAGCAATGTAGAGGTCCTCTTGTTTGATGAGAGCATCCTCACTTATTGCTAGCTCGGCTTGTACACTTTCTAGTTCCTCCATTAGCTTAGTGATAAAGAGTTTGGTTTTCTTGTCCAACCTTTTAGTTATCATATTTATCTCTTCATCACTAGAATTATCATCACTAGAGGAATCACTAAGCTCACTACTAGAGATGTCACTAGGTGGAAGAGAAGGTTTGGAAGTATGAGTCTTTTTCACCTTCTCTTTCTTGGCCATGAGACAAGTGTGGGAGTTGCAAGCATCATCATTGGACAAGTTGTTGAATAGTCTTGGTGAAGGAGATGACTTTTGAAATGCTATTGTTGCTATATTCTCATCTTCTTCACTTGAGGTTTGTGCAGTTGAATCCCATTCATGTCCAATGTGAGCTTCTCCCATGTATCTCTTGTTGTGTTTCTTGTAAGTGCCTTTGTCATCTTTCTTGCCCTTGTTGAAGTTGTTGTCCTTCTTCTCATGTGGACAATGTGCTATGAAGTGATCGATGCTTCCATAATTGTAGCAAGTTCTTTTCTTCTTGTTTGGAAACCTTCTCTTCACAAACTTGTAACCTTCCTTCTTGAGCCCCTTGCGGTATCTTCTCATGAAAAGAGCTATATCACCAATTTATTCAAATTCTTCACCATCACTTTCACTTCCACAAGAGGATGATGTGTTGTCCTCAACTTCAATTTTCTTCTTTTGTTGCTTGGGCTTGCTTGTAGAGGCTTGCTTGCTTGATGTTGCTTGCCTTGATGGCTCGCTAGCCTTAAGTGCCACATCCTTGATCTTCATCCCATCTAGCCTAGCTTGCAACTCTCCAAGCTTCCTTCTCTCATGTGCCTCTTCTCTTTGCATGTCAAAGGTGATAATCCTTCCAAGCACATCACTAGGTGTGAATTGCTCAAACTTCTTCTTGTCCCTAATCAATGTCACTACAGTCTCATTCCTAGGTGAGTATGCCTCTAACATAATCTTCACAACCTTGTGATCATTGATTTCATTTCCACCTAGCCCTCTAATCTTGCCAACAATGACCATCAATCTATCAAACATCTCTTGTGGGCCTTCACCATCACAAATCACAAACCGATTGAGCTTAGCCATCAACAAATCAATCTTGGATTGCCTCACTTTGTCCACTCCCTCATGAGCAATATGCAAAGTGTCCCAAATCTCTTTTGCAACCTCAACTCCCATGACCTTGTTGTACTCATCACCATCCAAGGCACTAAGTAACACACTAGTGGCTTGGGCATTGAGATGAATGTTGCGGAATTCATCTTGAGTGGGGCTCTTTGGATCAACCGGTGCTTCAAGTCCATTGTGCACTATCTCCCAAATACCTGGATGGAGACCAATAAGATAGGTCTTCATAATGTGCTTCCACTTGGCGAAGTTAGTCCCGTCGAAACGAGGTAACTTGCCCACGGGCACATTGATGAGAGGCCTAGAGTCATGGTTAGTCATAGAGGAATAGTTAAAGGATACTTATCCATATGACTTCTTCATCTCCTCCTCCTTCTTCTTGTTGTTCTTGAGCGTGTAGGAGAAGTGATCGTCTCCATCTTCGGTGCTACTTGAGTCATCACTCAAGTTCACACTCTTCTTTGCTTGGAGCTCTTCCTCCTTCTTCTTTTCTTCTCTTCTCTTGGCTCTTTCTTCTCTTCTAATCCTTCTCTCTTCTTTTCTTTGAGCCTTATCTTCTCTTGCTTTGTGAGCCGCTGCATCTTCTCTTGCTTTGGCTCTTGCTTCTCTTCTCAATCTTCTTTCCTCCTTTCTTCTTGCGAGCTCTCCGGCCGACACATCCCTTTGAGGAGGTGCCTTCTCACTTGCTGTGGAGAGGCTTTCATTGCTGCTAGCGGTGTGCATTTCCACTTCGGGTGTGGGTTGCACAACGCTAACGTTACCCGTTCCTCCGTCGGTGGCCATTCTCTCGCACGGTGAAGTGCTGCTGAGAGACCAGGCTTTGATACCACTTGTAAGGACCTGTGTGGCCTAGAGGGGGGTGAATAGGCCTATCAAAAATCACAGCTCAAAACTTAATTAGATAAGCCTGACACTACCGCTTTGTGCCCGGCACTGCCGGCCTCAGCCCGGTACTGCCGCGCAGAGTATAACCTGAGACTGTAATTCGAAATCCAGCCACAGCAAACTGATTCTATATGAATGGAAATGCTACAACAAGTTTCCTGAACCAGCAGAACCAACTCTAACAAGCCAAATATGAAGTAGAGAGTAGATCGGGCCAAACCCTAGAATCTATCACAAGCTCACAAGTATGAAGTATGAAAAACAAGAAAGCACAAGATACAAGTGATTTATCCCGTGGTTCAGCTCGCCACCAAGGCTTGCCTACCTCCACGTTGTTGAGGTTGACCACTTAGGTCATGAGCTTTGCAACTCTACCTCGTTCTCAAGTCAAGGAACCAAATCCTTGAGGTGAGGGGTAATAATACTAGCTGCACAAGCGATTACAAACCTCCCTAGGCCGCCACACAAGTTGGCAAGGCTCTAGGGCGACGCCTAGCCGGCTAGGGTTCCAAGAACCCAAGAGTAATAGAAGCAAATCCACCGGCTATGGCTCAAATCAAGTGCTCTAGGAAGTAGATCACAGCTAGGGCTTCTCTTTGGTGAAGGTTTGAGGCTCTAACTCACTTGGAATCAATAGGAATCAAAGATTAGGCGAGAGAGAGCTTGGGGGTCTTCAATGGGGAGAGAAAGCCTTGTCTGGAGGTAGGAGAAGAGTTATGGTCATGGGTGACCGTTGGGGTGGCAGGGAGATGGAGTAAATATCCCCTGCCTTCCAACGGTTACAATAAGTCGCGACAGTGCCGGCCTTAGCCCGACAGTGCCGCGGCCCGGCACTGCCGCGCCCTGGGTGGCACTGCCGCGCCTACCAGTCAGACAGATACAGATCAGAATTCAGTGCAGCTGTCTTTGGTTAGGAATAAGGATGGCTTGGGTTGGTTTGAGCACATGTCATTCAGTCATAGCAATGTATTTGCATTCCATCTTGATAGTACGACATTCCTATAACTCAAATTCAAATGAAAAAGCTTGATATAGCACTTTGAGTCCGGATCCGATGAAATATAGTATGACCGAAAGCTTTTCCAAAACGAATTATGTTATTGTTTAGGGAAGTAATTCATAGCCTTTTTTAATTTTTTTTAGAAAGTTGCGTGTAAAAATGACTGAACTGATGACCTGAGACAACCGTGGCCAAAAAATTATGGATGGAGTACAGCGACTATCTATATATTAGGTCAATCTTAGTGGAGAATTTTATTTTCTTATTTTTTCAAAACATCCATGTCAACTAAAATGAAATGAAACTTTAATAAAATTCTCACTTTCAATACAAAGTTTCATTTTACAATTTCACACACACGCGCGCGCGCGCGCGCGCGCACACACACACACACACACACACACACATATATATATATATATATATATATATATATATATATATATATATACTCCCTCCGTATCACAAATAGAGTTCGTTTAGGACAGCGACACGGTCTCCAAAGCATAACTTTGACCACTTATTTCTTTAAAAATATTTGTTATAAAGTGGTATATATATACTTTTATGAAAGTACTTTTCAAGATAAATTTATTTATATGATTTTTACATTTCTAAACTCAATAATTTAAAAGTTATTCATGATTTATATTCCCAATGTTTGACCGAAAGCTTTTCTAAAACGAACTCTATTTGTGATACGGAGGGAGTATATATATATATATATATATATATATATATATATATATATATATATATACTCTCACTGAGACTAGTCTTAGGCAAACAGGTAGTGGTAGCACGGAATATCTACCTGCAACAAAAGGATAATCTCAATGGTTGCTCGCGCAATCTCTACTGGATTTGGGAAGCTTTGAACAGATGTTTCTGTAGTTGAAACAAACACGTGTCGACTTACACAACTATAAAAAGAATTGAGTAAAGTTCATCACCGGTCCCTAAACTTGTATTGTTGTGTCATTCCGGTTCTCTTAAACTCGCAAATCGACCGTTGAGGTCCTCAAACTTGGTCGGTTGTATCATCCTGATCCCTAAAGTTGCAAATAACTCATTTAGGTCCCTAAACTTGTTCAGTTGTGTCATCCGTCCCTGAACTTGTTTTTGAATCTCTTCTAGGTTCAAAAGGGCGATCTAAAAAACTTTATATGATAAAATAATTCATAACTTTTTAATATGAACTCGAATGAAGACAACCTTTATATCAAAATTGTAGCCCTCGATGTGATCTACAACTTTTGTAGTTGAAAAGTTTTTGAATTAAAACTGTTTAGGGTCCCAAAATATTGTTGTATGTTTATAGATTTTGAAATTTAAATTTTGAAATTTAATTTTTGGATACTAAACAACTTTAAATAAATAAAATCATCTACAACTTTGTAGATTGCATTGAGAACTATAACTTTATATAGATAATGTCAATATTCAAGATTGTTTGATAATTTTAAATTTTAAATTTCAAAATCTATAATCATAAAACAATACTTTGGGATTCTAAACAATTTTAATTCAAAAAATTTCAACTACAAAGTTATAGATCACATCAATTGACACAAAGTTTGTCTTCACTCGAATTCATATAAAAAAAAGTTATGAATTATTTGTTGACATAAAGTTTTAAAATTGTCATGTTTTGATCTAGATGAGACCCAGAATAAAGTTCAGGGACTAAGATGACACAACTGAATAAATTTGAGGACCTAAACGGGTGATTTGCAAGTTTAGGGACTGAGATGACATAATCGAACAAGTTTAAGGACCTAAACAGTCGATTTACGAGTTTAGAGACCGGGATGAAAACTTCTGGCTGAGACTGCCAGGGGTACAACAACTCATCGAAACTGCCTGGAATGAACCAGTACCACACACTGATCAGGCAAAAATCATCACTGCAAAATTCAAAAGACTCAAAAGCACTCAGGGATAAACAAGCATCCATGACCAATCTAAAGACAGTCATCTCTAATGTAAAATTGGTAATTGAATTTTTGGAACTACTAGAGGAATGGAGAGATCTAAGTCTGGAGGAATGGAACTTCAGAGCAATCCTAAGAGACAAGTTGTCAGAACTCTTAGAACAACAGAATATCTATTGGAGACAGAGGGGAGCAATAAAGTGGGTCACCCTTGGGGATACAACAACCAAATTCTTTCATGCAAATGCAACGATAAAAATGAGAGGCAACTTGATCAAACAGCTCCAAAATAGAGATGGAACAATTATTACTGCTCAGATAGACAAAGAACAACACATTTGGGAAGAGTTTAAGGAAAGGCTAGGAAAACAGGAGGAGATCAGAATTGCTATCAACCTGTCTGAATTCATACATAGAAGCAATGAACTGAATTTTCTAGAAAGCCCCTTTTCTGAGGCATAAATTGACTTAATAATAAAACAGCTCCCTAATGACAAGTCACCAGGACCTGATGGATTCTACAATGAATTCTTAAAAGCAACTTGGCAAATTTTGAAGCATGACATCTACAAGCTCTGCAATGACTTCCACAATAACAACATGTCTCAGAAGCATCAACTCATCTTACATTACTCTGATCCCAAAAGCTCATAACCCAACAACAATTCATGATTTCAGGCCAATATCTTTGTTGAATACATCTGTCCAATTGATCACCAAGTTGTTGGCCAACAGACTGCAGACAGTAATCACCAAACTTGTCCACAAGAATCAATATGGATTCATCAGACAGAGAACCATACAGGACTGCTTAGCTTGGGCCTTGGAGTACCTTCACATGTGTCACCATTCCAGAAAACAAGTGGTTATACTGAAACTAGACTTTGAGAAGGCATTTGACAAAATGAGTCACAAGGCCATGCTAACTATCATGCAACACAAAGGATTTGGGAAAAATGGCTAAATTGGATGAGACTCGTCTTTGGATTTGGAACCTCTAAGCTTCTGCTCAATGGCACTCCTGGGAAAAGAATTCACTGTTTAAGAGGTGTTAGACAAGGTGACCCATTGTCCCCCTTGCTATTTGTTCTCGCAGCAGATCTACTACAATCATTGGTCAACAAGGCAAAGAATATGGGACTCCTCAGCCTCCCAATACCAATGCAGACAAATCAAGACTATCCCATCATCCAATATGCTGATGACACATTAATTATGACAGAAGGGGACACTGGACAGCTCTTGGCTCTAAAATCTATCATCAACACCTTTTCTGAAGTTACTGGACTTAAAGTCAACATGCAGAAATCCATGATGCTACCAATCAATATAGATGAGCAAAGACTAGACACTCTGGCCAGAACCTTTGGATGCTCAAAAGGGACATTTCCCTTCACCTACTTGGGCCTCCCTCTTGGCCTTACTAAACCAACCATCCAAGATTTTCAACCTCTTATCAATAAGTGTGAGGATAGATTGGCAACTGTGGCAATGTATCTATCAGAAGCTGGCAGACTAGAATTGACAAATGTTGTGTTTACAGCCTTACCATCCTTCTACATGAGCACACTAGCTCTACCCAAAACTGTGATCAAGAGGATCGATAAGTTCAGAAAGCACTGCCTCTGGAGAGGAAGTGACATCAATGCCAAAAAAACCTCCCAAAGCTGCCTGGCAATTGGTCTGCACATCAAAAACAGAAGGGGGGCCTAGGTGTGATTGATATTGGAAAACAAAATGAAGCCCTGCTCATGAAGAACTTAGACAAATTTTTCAATAGAAAGGATACCCCATGGGTCCACATGATTTGGGAAAAACACTACAACAATGGAAAGCTCCCAGGAATAACCAAAAAAAGGTTCTTTTTGGTGGAAGGATAATCTAAAATTACTGGATCAATTTAAAGGAACAACTCAGGTCAAAATACAAAATGGACAAACAGTAATGTTCTGGCAGGACAAATGGGGAGATCAAAAGCTAATGTTACAAATGCCTGAATTATTCTCTTTTGTCAAAAACAAACACATTGCAACAGATAAATTCCTCACAAATGAGGACGTCCCACAACTTTTACATACACCAATCTCTGAAACTGCACACCAACAACTCTAGCAACTGATGCTCATGATTGAAGACATGCCACTGACTCAAGAACAAGATCAATGGAGCTACATATGGGGGAACCGATTCAGTTCAGCAAAAACATACTGCACACTAAAGGGTCACCAGTAGATTCATGCAGTCCACAAATGGCTATGGAAATGCTTCTGTCAACCAAAGCACAAGATTTTCTTTTGGCTGCTGATCAAGGATAGGCTCAGTACAAGGAATATATTAAAACGAAAAAACATGTTCCTGCCTTCATACAGTTGTGTCCTTTGCGTACAAGATGTTGAAGAAACTGTCTGTCACCTTTTTCTGCACTCCCCCTTTGCGGAACAATGTTGGCAACTGATGGGTATCAATATCCCCCAGGACTCTCAGTTCCCAGAAGTGTCTGAACACCTCAAACAGAACATCAACCCCAATTCTTCATGGTAGCCATCATCCACACATGTTGGGCTATTTGGACATCCAGAAATGACTTCATCTTCAGAGGTATACAACCCTCCATCGAAAGAGCCAGTGCCATCTTCAAGAAAGAAATTCACCTGCTCACTCACAGAGTAAAGACCAGCAGCAAGGCACAATTTGAACAATGGGTACAACAATTTCAATGATTTATCTTTTCAATCTTTCTCTTTTGTTTTTTCTCTCCTTTCGGGTTCCTTAATGTTCCCTTCTCTTTTTTCCTTTTTCTTTTTTTCTTTTTTTTCCTTTTTTTCTTTTTTTCTTTTCTTTTTTTATGTTTGCCTCCCCTGTATTGTAACTGTTTTAATATTTATCAATAAAATGCTCTGTAGGGGCTTCGGCCCCTCCAGTTTCCTCAAAAAAAAAAGGCCAAGGGCATGTAGCCCTTAGCACCTGCAGGACACCACAAATGATGCACATCAATGCTCGGTGGAGGTGTGGTGGATGCTTAACAAATCTGCCACTAGAACTAGAGATTTGTTTTAAGACGACTAACACTAAAAATCCATTTCTAGAGTTTGTTTCTATTTTTTTTAAGAACATTTCTAGACGATACACATATAAAATTAATGAACTTTTTATATAAACACTATTCGAATTAACGCGTATATAAAATTTAAAACTTTTACCAGTGCACAATCTCGTATCTCGGAGATTATGAACGGCCAATTGAGGTGGTACCAGTGGTTACAAATTGACTTATTAGCCATTCTTACTATCCTACTATGGATAGTTGTATGAAAGATAAACTTTATATAAAAACTATAGAGCTTGACGAATGACGAGATCTACAGCTCTGTAGTTGATTTTTTTAAATTTAAATTATTTGGGCACATCTAAATATTGGAAAAAGTCTACTTGACCCCTGATGTATTGGATAGTGTCTAACCAACCCCTTGAAGTATAAAACCGTGTAACGAGCACATTAAACTTTGCAAACCGTCTAATCCACCCCCTGAGGCGGTTTTGGCCGGCGGTTTTGGTGACGTGGCAGCCATGGTGGCGCTGGTTTGCCACGGTGGACAGTGTGAGATCATATGAGTGGGATCTGACATGTGGGGCCCACCTGCCTATCAGAAAAAACCGTCGGCCACCAAGCAAAGCACCGTCGACATCCTCGCCTTCGAGGTCGCCAGCCTCATGTCCAAGCTCCTTCACCTGTGGCGGGTCGTCGGTGATGCCGCCGTCGCACGCCTCCGCCACGAGACCATCCACCTCCACGGCGTCTGCAAGGTGGTCTCCGACGACGACCACTTCCTGCTCGGCCTCATTTGCGCCGAGCTCATGGACACGCTCAGGGCCGCGCTCCGTGGCCGCGCTCGCCGCGCGCGCCGCGCGGACCCCAGCCTCCGCGACTTCAGGGACGCCTTCCTGGAGCTGGCCGGAGCTGGCCGCGACCGCCACCGCTGGGCGGCGCCCAGCTGGAAGGAGATGGACGCGAGGGCGAGCAAGATGGAAAAGCAAGTGGCTGCCACCGCCGCGCTCCGGAGGGCCATAGAGAGAACGGGTGGTTCGCCGACGGGCGGCACATCCGCGAGGCCTTGGGCCTAGCGGCGGACCAGGGCCACGCGGCCACGGTGGTCAACGACCGGCCGCTCACCTGCGCCATATGCTTCGACGTGCACGGGCAAGGCGAGATGGTCTCGGCGGGCTGCGCGCACTTCTACTGCCGCGAGTGCTGGGGCGGCTACGTCCACGCGGCGGTGGGCGACGGCGCGCGGTGCCTGACGCTGCGGTGCCCGAACCCGTGCTGCGGGGCGCCCATGGTGCGGGAGCTGGTGCGCGAGGTCGCCGCTGCCGCCGGCGAGCATGGCGACAGGGTACGGTACGAGACATTCGTGGTGCGGTCGTACGTGGAGGAAGGCACGAGAAATACGTGCGGTGCATGGTGCCCGGGCCCGGGTGCACGCTAGCAGTGCAGTCGTCGGAGCCCCGGTCGGCGTTGTACGAGGTGGCGTGCGAGTGCCGGCACATGTTCTGCTTTCGGTGCTGCGAGGAGGGGCACCGGCCGGCGTCGTGCGAGGCAACGCGCGAGTGGATGGCCAAGGACAGCGCCGATGGGGAGACCGCGTAGTGGGTGCTGGCCAACACGAAGCACTGCCTCGAGTGCCGGCGGCCGATCGAGAAGAACCTGGGGTGCAACCACATGACGTGCTGGCCCGGGCGACGTTCACCACCCTGGCGCGCATCAAGGCCGCCTTCGGCGCCGGACCGGAGCAGCACCACACGCCGCTCTTGTGGGACCTCCTGCTTTTGCTCGTGGACGTGGCCTCCGTCCTCCTCCAGCTCCAGGAGAGGGAACGGCGGGCACGACGGGTCCGCCGGTGTCGTTGTATGTGGCTGCCTGACGTATTGGGCGGCGCGGAGGAGGCGGAGCCGAAGTGGGGACGGGCGGGAGAGGATGAGGCAGCGTCCGGCAGCGGCGGCGCCGGACATCTCCATGGGTGGTTTGACCCCACGCCCCATGCAATCAGATGTTAGTGGAGGGGAAGGCCTATTTCTGATAGGCAGGTGGGTCCCATATGTCAGATCTCACTCATCCGACCTCACATTGTCCACTGTGGCGAAACAGCTCCACCCTGGCTGCCACGTCACCGAAACCGCCGGCCAAAACCACCTCAGGGGGTGGATTAGACGGTTTGCAAAGTTTAATGTGCTCATTACACGGTTTTATAGTTGAGGGGGTTGGTTAGACACTGCCCAATACCTCGAGGGGTCAAGTAGACTTTTTTCTCTAAATATTCATTTAGAAGTTCTTGGAACTATTTTAAAATGACAATTTTTTGATAGTGTTTTCAGATGTCTGAACATCGTTTCTGACGGGTAGCTTAAGAAGACCGCTACGGAAAATCAACATGTGTTTTGAATTTGTTATTTTATATTGGATATGTTTATGACTGACAAGAAAATCTCAGTCAATTTTACCTTTGAATTTTGGTATTTTGAGTTCTAAAAGGTCAACATGAAAAATAGTTCCCGATAATTTCAATAGCTTGTCAAATCAAATTCTAACCCACTCGAAACACCAAGCAGGCAGAAGTGCTTCTAGTGGAGTTGTATATAGATTTGCTTTTGTGTATAATTTGAGAGGCAAAGTACTTGAGCTTGCTACTGATTTTGTACGTTGTCTACTTCAATACCGGAAAGTAGTGTAGACAAGAGTACCATATATAATAATTATTTAAAGGTGATGACGACCGAGTACCAGAAGTGCTTCTAGTATATACTCTCTCCCTTGCTTCTTGCATGTGCTACACCTATACGTTACTGCCTAACATGGTCCCACTATCAACTGCTATATGTCCTATATGGTGCTCGTAATTCACGCACATGGCGAGTTCTTCATCACTAGTCATCACTGGACTAGGAACAGAGGTCTATATATATACCGCTCTACATACATAATGTGCCCTAGTCCAAGAGAGAGTAGAGTTAGATGAAGCTACAAATTGGGGCCTAGAGGGTGAGCCAGGAAAAAGAAGAAATGTTTCTAAGAGCACTAGGAATAGGAACATGAAGGAAAGCATTATTGTGTATATGGAGATTTGGTTTAATGTTTTCCTGATGCCTCCTATTCCTAAGCACTACTGCAGACAAGTTCTTTGCCGAGGGCCTAAAGCCCTCGGCAAAGGGCTATATGCCCTCGGCGAAGTCTTTCCCGAGGGCTGCCCTCGGCAAAGGACCCTCGGGAACAAAATCGTCGGCAAAGACGTCTTTGCCGAGGGCCTTTTATCGGGCACTCGGCAAAGCCTTTGCCAAGGGCTAACGAAGACCCTCGGCAAAGAAAAGCGGCCGTCACGATGCCGGCGCTTTTCACGGAGTCTTTGCCGAGGGCTGCACAGTTAGCCCTCGGCAAAGATTTTTTTTTTTTGGGAATTTATTTGCCGAGGGCCATGACCAGAGCCCTCGGCAAAGACCTGATTTTTTATTTTTTTTGGGAATTTATTTGCCGAGGGCCTTGACCATAGCCCTCGACAAAGATCTGTTTTTTATTTTTTTTGATTTTCTTTGCCGAGGGCCTTGGCTATGGCCCTCGGCAAAGACCTGTTTTTTTATTTTATTTGAATTTCTTTGCCGAGGGCTATGGCCAAGGCCCTCGGCAAAGACCAGAGAATTTTTGCAATATTTTTTCTGTTTTTGGTTTCTATCCACACAAAAGACATATATATATATATATTCAACAGCACATATATCTCACAAATATCACAGTCATCACATATATCTTACAAATATCACATTCATCACATATATCTCACAAATATCACAGTCACAAATATCACATATCTCATCACAAGTCCACAAGTCCGACGATAAGTCCATAAGTCCGATGACAAGTCCACAAACAACAAGTCCACAAACAACAAGTCCAAAAGTCTGATGACAAGTCCATGAGTACACAATCCAAGCATTCACCAACCTCCCCAACTGTTTGGCCTCTGTGACGCCGGTGGTGTAACGAAGCCTCCGGCATCAGGTGACGCACGAGGGGGGTTATTTGAACCCGCTGACTGAGGCTGCACATAGAATTAGATGCCTATGTCATACAAGCAAATCACTAGCTAGTGTTGTCTGGGTTTCTATGTCATACAAGCGAGAAGTGAACTTTGACACTTACAGGAGTAGCTGCAAACGCGTGAGGTGGAAGAGGTGGAGCTGACATCTGCACAGACACACCCGTTCTCTGCCCAATAGCTTGCATGATTTGCATCATTTCTGCAATCCTAACCTCCTGGGCCTCTCGCGCGGCTCGCTCAGCCTGCAGCTGAGCGGTGAGCTGCGTGATCTGTGTTGTCTGCTCTTCATTCTGGGTCTGCAATATTACACTCCAATGTTTCAGTAATGCAAATGTAATTCAGGTTTGAGAATATTAATTTACTACGAGTAAAACAAGAATTACCTCAAGCGCATCGACCCGATGCAGTGTCGGAGTAGGCCTTGAGCGTACGGGCTGGCTGGAGCTCATGCTCTGTGCTCGGATCTGGCTCAGAGTGGGAACAGTCCTGGGGTCGATGGCGGCGTTCGCAATCCACGTCCGGCCGTGCTTCCTGCCGCCTCCGAGCCTCATGATGACCTCGGCATCAATGGGCTCGGTGCGGACGTCGTACTCTGGCCCGTGTCGCTCCCGTACCGCCGATGTGTACTCCTGGACTTTAGTGTACACGTTGGGGTCGGAGTATGCCTCAGGAGGGGCATCCGGGTCAAAGGTGACGGAGCCGGACACCTTGGTCCTGTGGGATGCAGTCCACGTCGTGAAGTACGAGACATGCTCGTCCGGGTGTGCAGCCTCCTGCGAGAAAGGCGGCAGATGGTGAGCAATCAGGCATATGTTAAGCGTGAAACTAAATAGAAGAAAAATACTTACATATGCCGATTTGAATTCGGGGAGGCTCCGGCTGCCTTGATGGTGACTGGCACCTGGCCTGAGCATACGCAGTGCCCGCTGAGACTCGTGCTTCTCTATAAAGTTCTGCGTGAACCACCTGGCCACGATCATGCTCCAGGCGTCGGCATGCGATCGGCACCACCAGGGAATCACCTACAAGTCATCGAGTGTTTGACATATATGAAGATCAAATTCAACATATTTAATTTAAAAATGGAACGATACTCAATGTTATTCATCTACCTCAAGGTACTGCTCCTGGGTCAGCGTCATCTGTCGAGCCTCAACCTTTTTGATGGTCATTCTACGGACCGACGCGTAGTAGTCTATGTGGGCCTGGACGCGCGCCTCATGGTGCATGTCGGTGACATACTTCCTGCAGGCTGCATGCGCCACCCGATCTGCCAGGGTCTCAGATCCTTCTTCGGCCCTGAAAAACCTCTGCATAAAAGACGATATATCCAATCATTATTTAAAAGACGGTGGATTATGATTGCTAGGAAGGTTCGGCTTGTAGTATAGCGTTGTGAAGTTTGCCACCTCCTCCCGCAGGTATGCCTCTGCAACAGAAGCCTCAATTCTGGCTTTATTTGTACATTTCTTGCGAAGAGTCTTTAGTCCTCTCTCGACTGTAAAGCACCAACGGAACTGCACAGGACCCCCCAAACGTACTTCAGTGGGAAGGTGCACGATCAGATGCTGCATCGGCAAGAAAAAGCCGGGTGGGAAGATCTTCTCCAGCTTACAGACCAACACAGGTGCCACCTTTTCCAATTCCTGAGCGACATTCCGAGATATCTCCTTGGCACACAGCAGACGGAAGAAATAGCTCAACTCTGCCAACACTTTCCAGACATGCTCAGGGACGTAGCCTCGAATCATTGCAGGGAGAAGCCGCTCAATCCATATATGGTAGTCATGACTCTTCATCCCGTTGACTCGCAAAGTGCTTAAGTTCACTCCCCTGCTCAGGTTCGCTGCATAGCCATCTGGGAACATCAAGTTCTTGATCCATTGAAGTACTTCCCTCCTGTCATCTATTTTCAAGACAAAATCCACCTTAGGCTTTTTCCACTTCTTGTTTCGACCACTAGGAGGTTGCATCTCTTGTTTTCTTCTATCGCACAACGTCGCCAAGTCAACTCTAGCCTTAACATTGTCCTTAGATTTCTCTGTGTTCATGAGAGTTCCCCAAAGTGCCTCGGCGATATTCTTTTCGGTGTGCATTACATCAATGTTATGTGGCAAAAGAAGGTCATCAAAATAGGGGAGCCTAGTCAAGCCGGACTTATGAGTCCACATATGTTCCTCACCATAACCCACAAAACCACCCCCTGTAGATGGCACGAGAGCATCTATCTGAGCATGAACCTTGGCACCACTCCTGATGTGGGGTTTAGGGTCTGTCACTGTGACACCTTTTGTAAAGTTCTTGATGTCTTGTCTGAATGGATGTTCAGAAGGGAGGAATTGACGATGCTTGTCGAATGACGAATACTTGCCACCCTTCTTCAACCAAATAAACCTCACAGCTTCCTTGCATATTGGGCACGGGAACTTCCCGTGAACACACCAGGCGCAGAATAACCCATATGCCAGGAAATCATGCAGAGAGTAGTGATACCAAACGTACATTTTGAAGCTTGACTTTGTAGCTCGGTCGTATGTCCATACCCCTTCCCAAGCTTTTATCAATTCATCAATGAGAGGCTCCATGAACACTCCCATATTACTTCCTGGGTGTCCAGGAATTATCAACGACAAAAATACGTAATGTCGTTGGAAGGCGATGCCAGGGGGGAGGTTGAGAGGGATAGTGAACACAGGCCAACATGTGTATGGGGAAGACATCATTCCATAAGGATTGAATCCATCTGTTGCGAAGGCGACACGTACATTCCGAGCCTCAGCTGCTTTCTCAGGATGTCGATCATTAAAGTGCTGCCATGCTTCAGCATCGGATGGATGAACCATCTTGTTCGGATTGTACCGCTTGCCATTCACGTGCCATGTCATCTGTTTCGCAGTTTCCTCGGCCATGAAAAGCCGTTGGATCCTTGCCATGAAAGGAAGGTGACGTAAGACTCTCGCGGGGATGGTAAGCTGCACCTTATGGCCATCACCAGATACTACCTCTAGGTATCTACAGGATCCACACTTCGGACAGTACTTTGCATGCTCGTATTCTTTCCAAAATAGGACGCACCCTTTCGGACAACAATGTATCTTATCATATGGCATCTTGAGCGCACGAAGGAGTTTTTCTGACTCGTACAAGTTGGGGGGCAGAATGTGGTTCTTCGGTAGCATGGTGCCAAACACGGTCAACATCTTATCGAAGCCTTCTCGACTCAGGTTTAACTCGGCCTTCAGCCCCATCACACGCCCAATGGCATCCAGCTGAGAAATATTTGTATGCTCGTGAAGGGGTTTAGATGCTGAGTCCAACATTTTGTAGAAGGCCTCTACGTTTGCCTCCATCTCCTCCTTGTCACGTCCTTCAGCAAATTGAGCTTGGTGAGTGTCATCTAGCATGTCTGCTACCCCAGCATCATCATCAAAATGCTGGAGACGTGGTCTCACCACCTCCTCTCTGATACGATCGGCTTCACCATGGTAGATCCACCGATGGTAGCCCGGCGTATAACCATGGTACACAAGATGTTTACCCATGGTCTTCTTGTTCACCCTTCTCCTGTTGTCACAGTGGCTGCACGGACACCAAACTAGAGAATGCCCTTTAGCTACACCCTCGCCAAATGCATGATTCAAGAAGGCATCTGTTCTCTTCACCCAGTCAAAGTCATAATCGTTCCGGCTTCTTCGCCCCGTGTACATCCACTGACGGTCCTCCATCCTTTCACATATACATCACCGAGTAACGTGACCATCAACTGCACCTATGTGGTGTTCCTACTGTCTAATAGGTGAGGATCGGTCCTAATCCCACCCGTGTATGCGTAGATGAGGTCAGTTTCCATGCTCCGCTCCGATCCGAGACAGAATTTCGGCAGCACCTCCCCGCTGTTCTCCCAATACACGTCCTAAAGGGAGATTGTGTATCCGGAGAACAACAGCGAGGTGACGCCGAAATTTTGTCTTGGACCGGAGCGGACCATGGAAACTAATCTCATCTACGCATCTGCGGGCTGTCCAAAAAACGTGGACAATCCGAAACAGATATGGTCGGATACACGAGGAGACGACCGTATCTGTTTCGGACGGGAGACGCCTAACTGGTTTACGCAATCTACGACAATGATACAGGATGAGAGGTTGTTTATACCTACGGTGGCGGTGGAGTCCAGATAGTGGGGCAGTGGCGAGTCGGCGCGGTGCAGGCAGACCCGCAGCGCCAACGAAGACGATCGGGTACTCCGGAGCCCCTCGGATGGCCTCTGCTCTGCAAAAGAAGCAAAACAACGATATAAGTTGAAAATTTCGATATGTACAGTTATTTTTGGACGAGTGAGTACAGCCTGGTAAAAACTCATAAGGCCAACCCATATACATCTTGTACTCCTGACTTGAGACATGGGCCTCAAATCTGTGACCAGCTCTGTCTCAGCCGTGGCCGGTTCTGGGCCTAAAGTCCAGCAACCAGCCCGTAAAATTTTCCTTGTGAAATGGAAAGGAAAAGAAAAAGGGCCCATGATGATTGCTCAATGCTCATCAGAGGCTGCCACCATTTTGACGCAATCGCTGCATCTCTACTCCAGAGATGAGGAAGATGCGACTGATTGCGGCGGCGACGAGCAGCACCAACTTGACACCATTCTCGTCCAGTATCTTGACCCATCGCTGCATCTCTACTCCTACTCGAACCACCAGCCTGACCATCGTAAAGAGCCAGCTCCATAGTTTCAGGCTGTTTCACCACTTCCGTGAACTCTAGATTTTGGGTATCTCTGAATGTCCAAATCTGATGAGCTTGTTGGAGGCCACACGACAACTCTCCTCCCTTCAATCCCTGCAACTGGAAGGTGTGACAGCATATCAGCACTGCCGACATGGCTAAGCGACATCGCCTCTCTCAGAAGACTCCTCATCATCGGTTGTACCAGTATCAAGTCTTTGCTTCCGTGTGTACAACATCTCACCAACCTCCAGATGCTTGCCATTTATCAGAACCGGGAGCTACAGCAGGTCATATATATGACACAAAACTGCATTATATTTTTCCAACTCTCCAAACCATGTGCAATTAGCCTTAGCCAGCAGCAAAGCACGCACAAGCAACTGAGGATACAGGAATCAAATCGAGAAAAGAAATGGCAGAAGGGAGGGAGAAATGGATTACCGGATGGAGAGAGACCGAGAGGGGAGGCCGGGAGTGGGGGTGGTGCCGGCGGGGCGGAGCTTGGCCGACGCCGGATCTGGCGGCGCGCTCGCCGGTGGTGCTCTGCAGGCGCGCGGGCCGCCGGCGCCGTGGGGGCTCGCTGGCGGGGCGTGCGACGGCGGGCAAGTGTGGTGCGCGGGACGTCGGGCGTGGGCGGCGGCGTGCTCGCGCCTGCAGGCGCGCGGAGCGGGCGGGGCGCGGGCCGGCGGCGCCGCGGCGGCTCGCTGGCGGGGCGCGCGGCGACGGGCCGGCGGGCGCGGGCGGCGGCGGCCCTCGCGCCTGCTCTGCAGGCGCGCGGAGCGTGCGGTCCGCGGCCCGGCGGCGCCGCGGCGGCTTGCGGGCGGGGCGCGCGGCAGCGGCTTGCGGGCGTGGCGGCGCGCGGGCGGCTTACGGGCGGGGCGGCGGCAGGGTCTGAGTATTGGAGTGTGTGGGAGTGGGAGTGAGAGGAAGAAACAGTGGGAGTGAGGATAAGAAGCTGGATCGGTTCTTTACCGAGGGCCCAGATCCACGGCCCTCGGCAAAGATAGAAATATTTGCCGAGGGCTGCTGAGGAGGCCCTCGGCAAAGATTTTTTTTTTTGTTTTTCGAAACCAATTTTTTTTGGAGCTACAATAACATTGTTTAAAACTCAATTTTAAAACTTGGTCCAATTTTGAATTTTTTTTGATATATTTAATTATTTTATTTCTGTTCGTTGGATTTTTTTCAAATATTACAAATTTGAACTGTAGGTGCATGGAATAATATAATTTAGTGATTCCAAAAATAATATTTATGGTATTTGGTGTATGTTGAGTCCCTATCCATGAACTTGCATCAAATTTCGGTCATCTTGTTCGAGTAACATGATGATGAACTTGTTCGAAAAGTGTTTTTTAATTATATAAAATCCATTCGGAGTTTAGAAATCATGAAAATTGTATATGTGTGATGTTATCGCATGTGTAGACCGAGGTAAAAAATTCATTAGATTTTGAGCAAGTTATGATCTCGAATGGCTAAAACCTAGACATTTATCACTTGTGATAATAAGTTTCGACGTTGTGATGTCTCGGTTTTACGCATCCAACGTCACAACTTATTCAAAATCTTCTCAATTTTTTACCATAGCCTACACATGCGATAACATCACACATAGACAAGTTTTGTAATTTTTAGACTTTGTTTGGATTTTATATAATTAAAAAACACTTTTCCAACAAGTTCATCGTCATGTTACTTGAACGAGATGCCACAAATTTGATGCGAGTTCGTGGATGGGGACTCAACATACATCAAATACTATGACTAACACTTTTTGAATCAATAAACTACATTATTCCATACACCTATAGTTCAAATCCGAAATATTTGAAAAATCAACGAAAATAAATAAAATAATGAAATGCATAAAAAAGGTCAAAATTAGACCACATTTTAAAATTGAGTCTTAAACAATGCAGTGTAGCCCCAAAAAAAACAGGGTGCAAAAAAAATAAAAAATAAAACTTTGCCGAGGCCCTCCACAGCAGCCCTCGGCAAAGAAAATGTAAAAAAAAATTTGTGAAATCTTTGCCGAGGGCCTCCTCAACAGCCCTCGGCAAAGAAAATGCCAAAAAAATTGTGAAATCTTTGCCGAGGGCCTCCTCAGCAGCCCTCGGCAAATAAAATGCCAAAAAAATTGTGAAATCTTTGCCGAGGGTCTCCTCAACAGCCCTCGGCAAAGAAAATATAAAAAAAAAATCTGAAATCTTTGCCGAGGGCCTTCTCAATGACCCTCGGCAAAGAAAACGTAAAAATAAAAAAGTTAAATCTTTGCCGAGGGCTTGACGGCGGGCGCCCGGCAAAGACTAACCCTAGCCGCCGCCGTTGCGCATGCATTCACATTTGCCGAGGGTGCCATCTTTGCCGAAGGTCGGTGGATGGGAGCCCTCGGCAAAGATTAATTGTGCCGAGTGTGGGCTTTTTGCCGAGGGCTATGCCCTCGGCAAAGCCGTCTTTGCCGAGGGCCGGCCTTTGCCGAGGGTTGTTTGCTATGGCCCTCGGCAAAGATCATCTTTGCCGAGTGCCCGATTTTTAGCCCTCGGCAAATCCCTAGGCCCTCGGGAAAGACCCGATTTCCTGTAGTGAAGGCTCTTAGGCCCTCCTTCCCTTTCCTTATGGCTTGCTAGATTAGTGTTAATCAGATCAAAAGAGAGAGATATTTATTAGATGGGACACACTGTGTTGGTTGCAAGCAAGGAAGAGGAAGAATGAGAGGGCCTGAGAGCAGTGGGAATGGGAACATGGAGGAAAGCCAAATTTGTTCATATCTCCTCCAGCAATGGAGGGTTTAATTTGGTTTGGTCTTTCCCGGTGCCTCCCATTCCTATTACTCTCCAGCACTCCTTCCCCATCCTTTTGCTTACACTATTGTTTCATACATGAAAACCAAATAATGAACTCTTTCCCATATGAGGATGATGGATAATCTTGATAGCTAAAAGCTAAGGAAGCATATATAAGAAGGCTTAATTAATTACTATGGGAGCAGTGGGCATATGTAAACTTGCAGGAAAGCCTAAGGAGTTCCCTCCATGTTAATAAATTACTGGAGGATGAATACTGTTTGGAGTTTCCCTAATGCATGCTTCCCATGCCTAACTGTTCCTCGGTGCTCCTTCCTCCTCCTTTTGGTTTGCAGAACATTCAGGGGATGCACCGAGCACTATGTATTGCCGGTCTTCGTGTTTCTCTCTTTAGTATGCCTTAATCCATGGATGGATAAGTTAATAACATAACTAATGGTGTGATTCTTTATCTAACAAAAACCAATGTTGTGATCCAAGTGGGAACTAATGTGGTGCAACTGTGCAGGTGGTGCCTATGGCGCAAGGGTTGGGCTGGCCGGTTGCCGCTGGTGGAGTTAGTGCCACTGGCGAGACCAATGATGTTTCATGTTTGGTTTCAACCAATGAGGCAATGATGAGTTGATGATGACGATGTCAGTAGACAGTAGAAACCTGTGCATGTTATGAAATGCCCCTACTTGGGAAATCTACTAGCAAATTATGAAATGTGTTAACTAGCTAATTGACTGTTCATATATCACATGAATCCTAGATTGCGCAAGATGCATTTGTTATATATGAGACAGTTATATGATGTAAGTTCAGTATTTTTTCCAAAAAGACAACAAAAACTTTTCCTCTTGCCACAACAAGAGAGTTGACTCAGATTATGAGGAAAATCTGGCCAAAAACCACACAGCTAGGTGAAGTGGCACATTCCTGCCAAACTGCTTCGGCACAACAAACAACTCAACTAAACACAAGGCTCTGTTCGTTTTAACTTATGATTTTGGTTGTTTCAATAGTATTTTGTGAGAGGGAATAAAAAAAATACGAATGATAAGCCAGCTGGTTCGACCAGTGTTGCATAAAAAAAGGCTCCTCATGTCTGATACCTCAAAACAGATCAAACCCCAAGGGATCGAATTTTTTTAGGTACATCCACTTCCCGAACAACTAATAACCAAGGGTACTCTTAACCTAGAAACTACGTAATAGTTTCTATATCACTAGACACTATTTTAAAAAACTATCACCCCCAATACATTAGATTAATTTGTGCCCCCTTTGTCTTCATTTACACGTCGTATTAGCTTTATCCTAAATTAGACATTTATATCTTCGACCATCGATTTAGAAAAAAAAATATAGGTTCACGGTATAAAACTTATGTTTTTAGATTCACTATAAAAATACTTTCATAATATAGAATTCATATATTATGAAACTATAAAGATTTTTTAAAACAGTTAATCAAAGATAATGTGACATGTAAAAAAGAACAGAGAGAGTAGTTCTTTATTTCCTCCCGTGGATGGTAATTTAAGGTCATGTCAAAGCCATTGGCTATCTAGTTATACGCAGAGATGCCATCCTCTAATGTTTACAATGATACAATAGTATAACGATAATGAAAGGATATGAACGTCCATCCGTCCGGATGAGCTCTTTCTCTAAAAAAAAAAAAAAAACTCCCCACCCATCTGCTCGTCTCAATCCCTCCAGTGCCTCTGCTGCCATCTCGCTGCTCCTCATCACACAGCCAGCCGCGGATGTTGCCTCGCTCGCGCTCGCTCTCGCCCTCAACCTGGTTTTTCCACAACCGGTGGCGGCCGCCACCTTTATCTGTTGGTCGTCGTTCTTTCAAGATTCGTGCCAGTCAACACGCTACCTTCTCCCGTTTATTTGCCAAGTTCCGTTCCATTTCAGTCCATTTCCCAGGTTTTGCGCCCGTTCGTTCTCAATCTCACCCACCGAAACTCCCCTCCCCCCTCTCAGATTCCTTTCTTTTCTCCACTCCTCAACCACAAGATCCAGATCCGCCTCTGGTGCGCCTCTACGCGTAGGCCGAGTACGCCGCCATCGCCGCCGCCGCGCCTCCCGCCGGCGGTTCGCCGCCCGCCCACAGCAAGACCTTCGGGTTATCCGACCACGCTGACGGCCGCTCCTCCCAACTCCAGGTTCGTGCGCGTGCCCTCGATCCTATGTCCTGTAGTTGGTGCCGACCGATCTGTGCGAGCTCGATCTTATGTCCTCTAGAGGGATAGATGCGATGTGTTCGGTCGATTTGTTCCCTTTGGGCGTTATGATTATTGACACAGAGATATCTCATCTATGCGTTCGCATGGTCTACTTTTATGTTCATATTTCTCTCTTGTCATCTACTTTTATCTTGGTCCAATTAATGTTTGAGAAGATATTTTTTGGGCATCACTGATGAAGCTTGTCTGTTGTTTAGTGACAAATAAGTTTATTGATCTTTTTCTATCTAGTCTTAAAAATGCGCTAATAATTGCAGTGTTTCTTATTGAACCAGTAGGCTTATATTGATTCAGTGTGTGAGTGTTTCTTATTGAACTAGTAGGCTTATATTGATTCAGTATGTCATTTGGAGCATGCTATTGTCGTATCCACCTTCAGCAGTGGAGAAAGCTGAAAATCATTGATCTTAGCTTCCTTAATTTGCACAGCAATCACCAAAAAATTACATATGATTTTCAGCGATGTGGTCTATTGCACAACCATCACATGTTTGTGTGGCCACTATCAGCACACAAATTTGGTTAAATTACATATGATTTTTCCTGTCATTAGATGTAATTCTTGTGTATTCAAATTTTATTTCCCAGTCTTGAGCCCAATGTTTGATTGAAGCAAATGAATTTTGAGGATCAAAATTTGAATCCTTTTTTCTGTTGTAGTAGACATACAGATCTTGTTATGCCATTTGTGATCCTCTTTTTTTATAATTAATATGCATCAATCTCCTTTCAGGATGTCCTTTTGTGTTTGTTACAGTTGTATCATCTCTACAGGTTTCAGCCTTTTGCAGATTTGTTAGGTCTAAATTGGTAGCAATTGACTAATTAACGTCTCAAGCCTGATAATACTTCTGTCCACGACCAGGATCTCTTCCTTGTACTGTTGTTTAGGTGAGCAGATTGTGTCACTACTCTTCTTTATATTTTTAATGGCCTTCATTGCAACCTCGGTTATTTAGTTGAATAGTGCGACTTAATTATGTTCTTTCCTTCCTCACTTCTTCCTTCACTTTAGCGCACCTATCTATGGCCCCTCTACAGAAACGACCACATGCTACCTTTTAATTCATTCTACCAAAAAATGTGTCAATAATACTGCTAATATATTGGCAAGGGATGCAATGTCCAACAAAATTTATTGTGGTACTTCATGTCTTCATATAGCTTCAATGAAGACACAAATTCATTTGCTTCTTTATTTTGTCACAAGTTCCATATGATGCCAGTAGATATGCAGTTGCTGGAGCACCTGCCAGAAAAGAAGGAATCGTCATATGTGCTGCCATGAATCTGTGTCGAGGTTTGGCGCATCACAGTGGCGACCCAGTGTTCTCTTCTTTGGGATACCCGTTGGCTACTTTGCTGCTTGCTCCGTTCCTCATGGCAATCATACAGGTTGGTTTGGTCCCTACTATATTGTTTTGTTCCTCCTATTGTTTCGCTAATGGAAACTACTTTTATTGTGGTTGCCATGTATGAGATCTCTATCATGACATGCCTGGCATGGCACCTTTGATATACAACTGCAAGTGAGTTGCCAAGAGAGTTCATCCACTGATGCATCTGCTTTGTTGCTTCACAGATATTTTGATTGCCAGTTTATTTCTAAGGTATGCTTTGTTTGCTTCTTCATATCTATGTTCATGATGATTCCTATATCTTTAGGTTTGATTCAATGAAATTGACTGCATATGTGGCCTTGAACAGAACCTGTTATTATTCACTGAACAAAACTTGCACAAACTGCGACAATCTCTCTTCCTCCCTTAAATCTGCACTCGACAAAATAGCTAGCCCACAATTCCCCATCTACACATATATATTTGTCATGCGTTTAAGATCTTATGACACACATAAAATTTACAGCTTTATGACACGAAGACACAATATGCATTAAATTTGATAACTATTGCTCAAAAGTAAATGTAAGACAAACGTAGTTCGCGGCCCCTCTAATTTCAGTTGGCCAGGGCGTCAAGCGCCAGGCACACAGGCATGCCCCTGCAGGCTACAGCCTAGCCCTACTATGGTTATGCTCTTGCTTGGGTGCCCCCGCTGCTGCACAGTGAGTAATTTTACTAATTAGTGATTTTAATCCATGTTATTGTTTGTACGGAGTGAAATTTTTGACTTTTAATATGTCGCAGGTCATATGTTAATACTTGACCATTCTTTATTTGGTACAACTAGAAAAGAGAGGCAGAAGTAGATTCCACTAAATCATTAGTTCATTATACACTGAATTTTGATATCTGAAATATTAAGCGCTATAGAAAATTATTACAAGATCTCCGTCCTGGTCCCAGTAGAACTAGTTTTGTTACAGTCTTTGTTCTAATCTAAGTTTATGTAAATAAAACTCTCTCTTATGCAAATTTCACAATGACTAACTATCCCTTCCAATGGGTTGGGTTTTCACTAAGTATGCAATGCAAAGACTACCGGCCGGCGCCAGAGCATAATATTGCAAAAGATGTTGGGTAATTGTCATATTAGAACACTAGACAATCACTGTTTTTTCAGGACACTTAAAAGTCGTGTCTAACAATTATGTCTAATTTGGTATTTTTCTATAGTAAGGAAATGTTCATTCCATGATCGACAAAAGCTTTAACGAGACCTCTCTTACTTAGAAAGGGTCTCACATAATATATTTGTTATACCAAGAATTTTTTACTGGTTGGATAACTTTTCATAAGAAATAAGATGTCATATGACCGGCTGCTGTTTTATCATTTTTAGACAAGCTGAGACTTTAGGTACAACAGTTTATTTTTTCACATATAGGAGCTGTTGACGCTGCCAAATCTAGCTAAGGATAGCTTTTTTTAAAAAAAACACGCATGAGTCTATTAACATACTTTTTGTGCTACGAGAGTCGATCTTCAGTTTTTTCTGCAACATTGGTTCATCTTTGTAGGAATCAACATTTGGAGCAACCTTCTTTTCGCAGACCTTAACGACCAATGACGAATGTTAAATTTAAAATTTGGGATATTGGCATACTGCTGGGCAGGTGAGGTATCATAACCTGGCCCTCATGTACTATAGGAGTGCTGCCACCACCATTGTTGTCTATGACATCACAAATCTGGTTACCAATACACTAATGGTTTACCTATATTATATTATATTATATTATATTATATTATAAATAAACTAATTAATTAGGAATTCATAGTAGTTTCCCCAAGGTTGTAATTTTGTTGAAGGTTTTTTGTTAATTCAAAATGGTTATTTTTTTTACTGAAATACCACAAATCCATTTAGCAAAAGTTTACTGATGGTTACAACCTTTTTTATACTAGATGTTGATTTTGAATATGGCAAGTGAGAAGTTCTAGTTTGTCATCCTTAAGGCATTCCAAAAAATTATTGAGCTTTCAATCTATTTGGTGTATAAGAGGTACCTGTGATTATGCATACTTGTATTTGTTGCCAAAATACTTCAATAAAACATAGTTGAAAATACACTCTTCAATGCTCTGCACTAATCATTGTATATCTGTGTCTAGCTGGTTTGCCTGATCAATGATGATAATGCTTCTGAAATTTTCCTGCAGCTCATTGCGAAAATAATAACTTCATGAATGCATGATTAAAATATAGAATTATTTCAGAAGTATTATCAATCTAAGTGGAATTGTGTACTGAATGGGCTAGTTACTGAAGTTTTAATGGATATTGAATTTTAAGCAATAAGTTCTTATGCAATAAGTTCTCTGAAATGATTTGTCTAATATTGGGCTGCAGCTGGCGATCGAATCAAAAACCATGCGATGGATCTGACAGGTGTGTAGACATTATCCAAACTCGAGAAATGTGTTTATCCTTTTGGTAGGCAACTGGCTGATTAGATGTTTTTGAGTAGATTTATTATTGAGGTGGTGCTTATTTTTTTGGTAGGTAGCCGACCGAATCAACTGTATGTTAGTTTGTTTGGTTCAAATTCCAGTTTGCACATAACAATGGCTGAAAACTGGCCATAACTACTGTGCGTGCTAGACCTGACTATGGGCTACATTTTCTCTTTTTTAAAAAAAGGCTAACCATTTTTTTGATATTGAGGGCGCTTCACGTGGCTACCCATTTATTAGGTCATTTCCTGGCTACCCATTATTTTTCCAGGCTCCGCCATTGTCTAAATGCTAGAATTGGTTCTTTGCCTCGCTATCAACCTCGAATCTAGATGGAGAGCTTGCAGTGGAGATGCTTCTCGTTAATGGCTTAGAGTGTGCTTGTTGTGCAGAGCAGATTTTTTCTGCTGATTATACAGACAAGTGATTCCATATTTTGTGTATATTTATTATAGAGATGAAGAGGCACATGAGCAAAATGGATTTGCAGGGGGCACTTACTCTTAATGTTGACAGAATTCTATCTTAGTGATTTTTTTCAGATTCCTGACTGCTTTAATAATGGTTCAAAATGGCCAGAAAAAAAAGAAAATGAGTATAACTTTCCTGAATTCTGCGGAAGTGTAATTTTTTAAAGTCTTAGGGATGCTGCCTCCTTGGACATTTTTTTGCATCATGGCAAACCCCCAAAAAAGTTGTTGAGAGCGCTTCACCATGCTGTGGGCTGCATTTGACTTGGAAGAAAAAACGGCTAGCCATTTTTGTGTGTGTTGAGGGCGCTTCACCGTGCTGTAGCAACTTACCCATTTATTTGGTCGTTTCATCATTTTTTTGGTGGTTTAGTCTCCGTCATTTATATAATGCTGCATTGATTGTCATTTGCCTCGGAAGGAACTAAGTGCGGGAGGGGGGGGGGGGGGGGGGGGGGGGGGGATAACAAATTTCTCGTTTTTTCAGGAACAACACAGGCGTGTACACAATGTTCAATGCGACATACTTCGACGGGAACATCCTCACGAGGATACTGACCCAGGCAATGGATATGTTGAAAATGTTCTTTTTCACATATGTATAAAAGTCATAATCAAGTGCTAAGAAGGTTGTTTCCTACAGCATGCAAGTAGACTACAGAAGTTAAACATCTTATACCAAATGCTATCCATGGAAAAGAATTAAGGTGATCCCCCTATGTCACTTCAGGCACAAATCATCACCAGGAGGGAATCCTGCAAAAAAATCATTTGAAGCTCAGGTGTGTGGGCAAGAAACAGCTAAAAAAGAGGCTTTTGTAAGACACAAGGAATGTGGCTGCATTGCTGTAAGGCTTTTGATAAAGTGCATTGAAAAATGTTTGTCATGTGACAGCACTGAAAAATTTGTCCTTGAGATCCATAGAATGTTTGTGCCCTGTGAATTCTTCGTGTTACAAAATGTTATGATGCATTTGTTGCCGTGACGCGCGAGGTATAGACGTGTCAAAAAGGGACATAACTAATAAAAGGGTGATTATTGTTAAGAGACGGTTGATCTCATCCGCTCTCTTCCTCTCTCGATCTGTTAAGAGACGGTTGATCTCATCCGCTCTCTTCCTCTCTCGATCTCTCTCGGATGGTGGCAGTTGCTACTCATATATATATATATATATATATATATATATATATATATATATATATATATACACACATCATTGATCAATGAAGATGAGTGATTCATTTTGTCATTCACTACTTCTCATTTACATTCGAGTTGTAATACGTTATCAGCACCAAGATGCTCGCTTTCTGTTCTCTCGAGAGGGACGAACAGAAAACTTCACGTCTGGAGAAATTGCCGACAAGAAGATCGATGCTGCTTTCCGATGGCGGTGGAGACGCAATCTTGATCTCTGCAAGGCCGTCGATTTCCAGAAGAAGCATTAGTCTTCATCGATCGAGGAGGAGAATAAAAGAACTGCTCTGTGTTCTTCACACGGATGAAGAAAACCGAGGAAAGAACTGCGGACACAGAAAAAAAGGCAGAATAGAAAGTATCTGGACGCATTCACAGCAAGGTAAGACGATCTAGAATCTGTTCTTACCTTGAGATTAAGTAGGATTGAAGGTTCGATGACATACATGCAAGTACTGCGTCATCTTCAATTCTTGATGTTCATGGTTTTTCCCCAATTTCTTGCCCGTGGCCAACCGATACGCTCGGCTTGAGACTGGTTGCATAGCCTGTGCACCGGCGTGCTCTGATCTCGGAAGCGGCAGCGACCTGCATCTCTGCGGCACGTTACGCGACGCGAGCGTGGACCACTGCGTCCGGCGGCCGGTTCCTCCAACCGCGGCCAGCGTCCTCGCGCTGCATCCTCGACGCGGACGGACTCGCGCCCTGGCGGCGGTGTCCGGCTCGGCCCGGCCCGGCCCTTGCGCGCCTGACCGGCTGTGGAAGGTGCCTTGGCTGGCGGCTGCTCGCCGTCGCGCCCGGCCGGCTATGGCTGGCGCCTTGAGCAGCGGCTGCTCGGTCCCCGCGCCCGGCCGGCGGCGGCGACCCCGACAGGCGACTCCTGCGAGCGCGGCGCTCGATGCCCTGGCCCGCGCCCCCTGCGTGTGGCTAGCTGTGGCTAGCGGACCGGCAGCTCGCCCGGCCAGCGGCCACGCCCGGGCGGCGGCGGCCCCTGCGGGTGGCTCCTGCGGGCGCGGTGACTCCAACGGCCGGCCGTGGCAAATCCCGGCGGCGGCTGCTGGAGGCTTGGAGGCGGTTAGGGTTTGGCAAACCCTAACCGCCCCACTTATATGGGGCGCTCCCCACCCTCCTGTTGGGCCGAATGGCTGGCCCAGGCCCAGGTTGGACCTGCGAGTTTTCAGCCTGGGCCAAGTGGATCAAAATTGCATTTTTTTTTGGTCCACAATGCAACCACTTTTATGTATATTTTTTATATATACAGTACATGTTCAAAGTGTTTGTCCATGACAATTCTCAATAACATGTACCATATGTGTTGAATATATTGTTCAAAGTGTTGCCCTCAGGCATTCCCAATAACAATATATTCCACATTACTTATTGCATTTTACTTCATGCAATTTATATATTAAGTTTTCAGCTTTCCATACAAGCACTTAATATACATACATGCAAATACTCTGGATTGATTTCTCACGTTTCCGAATAACACTATGATTCTCAATTTTGATATTGGCCATACACAAGGTAGTACTCTAGTACTACTGTGGGATTTCATTCTCAATGTGCGTACCCAATATTAAATTTTTGAAACATTTGGTCTACACTTTGGAGTGCCTACCTTTATTTATTTTTAAATTGGCCATACACAAGGTAGTACCCTAGAACTACTGCGGGATTTTTATCCTCAACGTGCGTACCCAATTTGATAAATAAATTATACAAGGGACACTTGAGTGATTACCATGGTTCTTTTTCACATTGGCCATACACAAGGTAGTACCATAGTACTACTGTGGGATTTTATCCTCAACGTGCGGTACCCAATGTTGAAAATTGAGTCCAAAGTTAAAACCATCATATGCTTAACAATGTTATTCAACATGAGAGTATCCCTCTTATTCAAGTTTACCTTGACTATTTATGTGATTACCTCATCATCTGTGTAAAATATTTTGAAATTTTGTATATTGGTCATACACAAGGTAGCACAAAATGCTACTGTGGGATCTACATTATGTCATACATAGTGACTATCCTCGATGTGTGTACCCAATATTAAGTTTCAAAACAAATGATCTTCACCTCTACGGTGATAACTTTTGTTCATTTTTTCAAAAATTGGTTATGCATAAGGTGTACCACAGTACTACCATGGGATTTTCATCCTCCGTGTGCATATTGACTTTGAATATGAACTACAAAGGGGGTCTACACTTACAGGTGATTGCCAAAAATTCATCTCTTAGATTGACCATGCACAAGCTAGTATCTCAATACTACTGCAAGATCTACACTATGTTATCACATAGTGACTATCTGCATGTGCGTATCCAATCTAAATATGAATTGCACAAGGTTTACACCGTTAACGGTGTTTACTTTTAAGCAATGGTCTCACCATCTGAGGTCTACACCGTGTTTCTATAAACACGTGACTACCTTTGAGTTGAATCACCCAATAAGGTCTGTCATGTTCATAACATTTGACTACCTTCAAAGTGTGATCAACCTATATTATTATTAGCAATGCACAAGTAGTGGGATGACATCTACTGCATATAGACATATTTTGCAGACTATGCTCCCCTACTACAAGGTCACCAATTTGGTTTGCACCTTCAATGTGCCAATATGCTAATACATAATAATTGAGACTATTTTTTGGCAATAATTATTGTACATAGTGATGTTAGCAGTGATTTTCTATCACCTATACAATATGAGGTAAACACTACATGTGATTCGAGATTCATCTTGACTTCACCATATTTGCATATGCCAATTCAAGACACATCTTGAATCTGAAGTTATTTAAGTAATAATTTACTTAAATAAATAGTAATATTTAAAGTGCATTACTTTGGGTGACTCCTTTCTATCACATACAGAGTCTATGTTTTGGCAAAGATTTTACATCATCTATTCCCATAGGAATAGAATCCAAAACATTAGCAGCGACCTTGTCGCCTGTTCTTTATAGAATGGTTAGTCTATAATCAAGTATCACCTTGAACCCAAAATTTAAGCCTTTATTGCTATACAATTTACTATCAAGTAAATTCACATATGATCAACTCATGTTGGACATGGCTAATATTTCTAGTTTGAAATATTTCCAACCTCGCATTGGATGAAATTTATTTTCATACCATGAGCATTATGATATCAACGATATCATTGGGGCATATGGCATCACAGCTATGTCTGCTCAACCCCAACCAAATGCTCAATCTATTCTGGATATTGCCACACTTTGCGTTGATGCATTTTGTATGCAACTCATGCACTTGGATTTTTCAATTCCGAGTGTTCAAAGAGTGAGATCCATCTACCTTTTGCAAAACTCTCATCGGGATTTCAACAAAGGATGTAACATTGCCCAAGTTATAAATGATTGTTCAATCATTCATTTATCAAAGATCTTTGATCCATGGCAATACAACATAATGGATTCTCATAAACGCAATATCATTTTTCATTAACAAAAGTGATCTTATGTGACAAGTCTCACATTTTTCACAAAAATGTGATTGTACAGTCCATGTACACAGAAATGCCAAATCAAATATTTGGCTCAACTATACCTCCAACTCATTGGAGGCAAGCGAGTTCTTTGGAACAATTTGGAGTTCACTTCAACAAGCAAATGCTTGCAAAATATCTTCATATTTTCATTAGGAGATATTATTAGCCTAATGTCATACTACCACATGTAGTATGTTGTCCATTTCCAAAAATATCATGTACCTTATACATGGTATACATATTCTATATGAGTGCAAATTCATACTTGAATATTGCCAAAATCTATATAGAATCATATGAGATTCAACCAGGTGGAAAGGAATTTTGTTTAGTGGACCATCGTACCGCTAACACAATTATGAGAGATTACAATCTCTCAATGGGTATTCAAATTAATCATGGATGCATTGATGTATCCTGATTCTATAAATACCACATGACATTTTTCATGTATTCAGTTGCATGGCTTCCAAATGGAAGTCCAATACTAATGAGCGATGATGAAATTCTTCACTCGCCTTAGATGCAACATATATGAAAAACTATAATGGTGTATATTCCTTCCACATCAGCTGGAGTGTATTATACATACATCAATCTCATATCACTTGTTGCGTACAAAATAAATTTTCTCTCTTGATCCCATCAAGATTGGGCATATTAGCCTTGGATCATTCTATATTTAGAATGATGAGAAAATTATTATTAGTTCTATTGGTCACAAAATAAATATGAGTCACGTAATTTCTTGGAGAAATTCAAGATCATATATGTGATTCTGTTTGCCATTTTATGTGGATCATAAAGATACTATGTAATGCACATCTATGCATCTACAATGTTGTCCTAAGTGTGCGCCTTACTCATAAGGTACCACAAATTTACCAAACTCATTGCTCAAATTTTTTAATTTAGAGCAAACGATCCTGGACGCGGGATCCAATCCATGAAAATGGAATTGTTTGGTTTAGGGACTACATCATCATTAAGTATCTTATGTTCAAACACATAATGGCCAAACTAAATCTCTCATTAAGAGAATCAAGTTTGGTGTTTGATGACCCAAAATAGAATTGCTATTTACCAACATCTAGTTGGTGACATGCGGATTTACACAACGCATAATAAATCCAAATTTATAACACTGCAAACATACGGCTCCCTCCGTTGCAGTTCGTACGTGGAAATTTGGTCTTGTAGCCAAAATATTTCCCATCTGCGAATCGGTAACGTTTTGCACGTACCGATATCACCACCGCAACGTACATCAATGGGCATTTTAGAGATCACCATAAGGTACTATTATCCGTCATTCAATAATACCTCAGATCTCTAAATAAGAGGGGAGAAGTATGGCCACATGGGAATACAACTTTTTGCAAGCATTCTCGGATCAGGGGGAGAGAATTCTCCAAGACAGTACATGCATATCAACATCAAGTTGATAGACACATTATGAATATTTACTATCCAAAGCCTATGGATGTTAAACATCCAAAAGCCCAGCACAACTTGTGCACAACTTTAGGCGCTGGGCCATTGGAACACCCTAACTCTGTTATTATGGGAAATGACATAGAGTTCGAAGGGTAAATATTTCCGCATGCTTAAATTGGTTCCATTGAATCAATCATTCAAAAGACTACAATTTGTCGACATACTCCTCAAAGTTGCCATATACCTTATCTGGATCCAGACCACAAGTCCTAGGCAGAGTGTTCACACACTCACATTGGGTCAATTACATGTGGCAATTAAGGAGATATGCTTTCACTCAAAAGTGAGGAGTCATTACATTCTTAATGATTTCTCCTCACAATGCATTCCCCATGGAAGCATTATGGATTTTCCAAATCCATAAGGTGGTGAAATAGTGAAAGCTTGTAGCACATGGTTTCACGCAGAGACCTAGCATAACATACCCATTGGTATGTGTGGAAATTATGTTCCTATACCGATAATTGGCAGATCAAAATTGATTTGGATAGATTTGGATTATAAGTCCCAATGGACTTTATATTCTGAATCAAAACATAAATCGCAACATACATCGTGTATAAATCAAGTCACTCAATGACTTGAAATAGTTAAGTTGTTTGTGGTACAACTGACTAGGTGAGTTCCTTCCACAGAAGGATGTCTCCCATCTTGATGATATCACCTGTGTGTTCATAATGAAATCCCAATTGGATTTTATACATCTCATATGAACATATCAAAACAGGAAGTCATCGTATAAGACGGAATTTGAGATGAGAAATTTGGTTAACACCAAATTATGCTTAAGTCTATATCTTAAGCAAACATCAGTCTTCCAATATTCAGTTGATATTGTATACCAATATCCAAACAATATTGGACAATCATACTACCAACACTGATGATCATCCAATCCCTAAATATGGATCAATATCCATTCTGACCCTGGGATGATAACCTTAGTGCCATCAAAGCGCTTATGTATCTTGCATATCGCAACATGCCTGATATTGCATTTGCAGATACTTGCTATAGCTCGAAATAGCGCGACTTCTATACACCGAAAGGTGGGAGTTAATGAGGATATCCACATATATCTATATGGCACAAAGCATCTTGATTTATCATTATGTAAATTAAGATATGATCATTTGGAGTATGAAAGTACTGGCTATTTAATCCCTATAATGTCAGATCATATGCTGATGTTAGTGGTAAAGTTCTCATAGAGGAAATTAAACCCGACTCTAGTGGCTACTTTCACTCCTCATTCTGAAGTATTACATGAACATGTATAACTTCATTGAATGATCACTTTGATTCTATCGAATCACCAGCCATTATCTTCAAAGATAATGCAACTTGTGTTGCGTGGATGTCAACAGTTACATAAGAGCAATATCACTATATTGCCTTCTAGAAATGTTTTATTCTCACGAAAGTGAGGAGATAAACACCTTGTAAACTAAATCATGTGATAACTCCACAAGATTTATTCACAAAGTACCTACCAATTTCCACATTTCACAATGTGTTGTTAAGTTTGGTATGCGATGACTTTGAGAATTGCAAGGTTCAGGGGGAGACTCCTCTTGAAACTAGAACCTGTTCAAAACATCATATTGTACTCTTTTCCTCTATGATCTTTCCTCACACAGGTTTCTCATAGAAGGTTTTTAATGAGGCAATATCAATACAAATCCTATGTCATATCTCTTATTTTCCCCACCGGGGTTTTTGTATGGGGTATCTAAGACATAGCCTATGTCATATCTTCTGTTTTCCTCCACAGAGGTTTTTGTGAGGGTATCAAAGACATATAATTCTAATTATGATCATCAGATCATATTTATTGTTCTCTAAACTTGGTTACGGTTTTTTTCTTCCAAGTTTTCCCTTATAGGTTTACAATGAGACAATAATCAACATATATGTCGTATCTTCTATTTTTTCCCCACAAGGGGTTTTTAAGGAGATACCAATGACATATATATTGTCCTCTAAACTATCTATGAGTTTTCTCCTACAAAGGTTTTCTCATATGAGTTTACAATGAGGCAATATCATTATATGCTGTATCAATTTCTCCTTATTTTCCCATTGGGTTTAAAGGAGTTTTTAACAGCATATCTATCAAAGTATTTCTCCTCGTTTTTATCCTACAGGACTTTTTGGAGGATTAATACTATTCATTGATCTCAAAGATGGATTCGATCAAAGGGGGAGTGTTAAGAGACGGTTGATCTTATCCGCTCTCTTCCTCTCTCGATCTCTCTCGGATGGTGGCAGTTGCTACTCATCTACGTATATATATATATATATATATATATATATATATATATATATATATATATATATATATACATCATTGATCAATGAAGATGACTGATTCATTTTGTCATTCACTACTTCTCATTTACATTCGAGTTGTAATAATTATTATTGGTAACACGAAATATGAAGTCCACTATTAAAAAGTCAGTCATGGACGTGGAATCTAGATTTTGAGATTGTTATGAAAAAAGGAAAAAAAAGGAATTGAGACAAAATAAAAAAATGACAGATGTGTGCGTAGATGTGTGAAAAACTAGAAAAAATAAAAAAAAACAGGTGAATCTAAGTGGTCTTCATAAACGTGGAATCCGGATTTTGAGATTGTTATGTGAAAAACAAAAAAATAGAAACTAGTTGGAAAAAAAAGAACCGAACGCAAAGGAATGAGACGGGATGGAAAGCTGGGGCTGTCTGCGGAAAAGAATGGGACTAGGAATGGCTGGCAGGCGCCCGCGCCGCAGCGTCGGAAAGAAGCTAGGCCGGGAGTGGGAAAACATGGCTCGTTGACCGGCACGAATCATGAAGAGACGTAAAGAGTGGAAGATAAGGGGGGCGGCCGCAACCGGGAGCGGTTGTGCTCAACCGCTCTCGCCCTCCCTGCTCCTTTTTTTGCTTGCACGCGCAGAGCACGGATGTGACTGCTACGGCCGCCGCCAAGCTCCGTGGCCACCGCCCTTGGTCATCCTCCGAATGAACTTCCTCCACCCCCAGTCCCCCCACCAACGGCACCAGTAGCTGCCCCGCTCCTCATCTCAGCCGACACGACGCTTCTCTAGTTGGCTCCGCTGTCGGAATAGCCCCGCTGTCACGGCCACATCAGGCCCTCTGCTCCCACGACCATAGTGTTGTGGGCCACCTCCAACCGAGCTAAGATTGTCCACGGCGTTACCGGTGCTTAAAAAAAATTAACTGTCACCAGCACCGATGTCTTAAGTCCACAATATCCACAACGTCGACACTGATGTGTTTCTGTGTGTAGACCATGAGCATAAAAGCATCCTCTCCCAACGAGTGGCTAAGATATAATATTTTAATCATTTTAGTGCAACGATTAGTTAGGAAATCATATTTTACTCTTTCAGGCACCAAGGAAGAATGAATATATCATGGCTCAATAAAATTTAGACTTGATATCGATAGCCACAATGGTTGGCACATGTGCTGAAACACTCTCTCTTCTCTTTTAGCACTACAAAATAACATACGTTGTGGCCAGTCTAAGGCCACCTGTGGCGCGAGGTTTGCCGGTGCAAGGCCGCCCAACCACTTCTCCGCCTTCGGTGACCGCCCCACCGGCCAAAATGTCGTCGGTCGTCAACCCATTCTTCCCATCCCTAGGTTACGTTGTATGTAAGATTGTAAGAAGAGGATGAAAACCGTATGTTGCAAACCTATGTTTTAAATGTTTCAATGCTTTAGAGGTATGTTGTAAGTGTTTCATGCTAATGTTGTAAAAGTATATTGAGATGTTGCATATGTTGTAATGATTGTATACATATGTTATAAACTTGTTGCAAGTGTTTTATTTGCATATTATGTATGTTTTATAATGGTTTTCAAGTGTTTTTAGGTGTTTTTTGTAAGTGTTTTAAATGCGTGTTTCAGGTGTTTCATTTGGCTTCCACGTGTATTGTAAGTGTTGTATTTGAATGTTTCAAAAGTAAATTGGATGTTGCATCTCACTCCTCGGTTTCTGTTACGTTGCATTGGTGTCTCCTCCTCTCGGCACTGGACAGGGCATGTACCGCCCCTCCCCCTCTTCTCGATGCTGGTGACGTTCAGGACGAAGCGAGCCCCGCGTGGACGTGCAAAATGCGCGGAAAACAAATTAGGGGCCACGAAACTGTGGGAAACGAATCGTAGCCACGCTGTCCGTACGGACGTCCGGGCGCTAGCAAGGCCTGGTCCAGCTGTCATTTTGTGCTATTTACCGTCCACCATCAAAGAGATGCATTAATTTGTTCACTGCGCTACCACAGTCCACAGAGCTCTATATATACTCTGATCGACGTCTACAACACAAAGGAATTGTTCAACAGCTCAGGCCTGTCTGAACGTTTTGTAGTTGCGGGCTTATTAGTGAGTCAGGAAGAGGAAGAAAGAGAGCCTAAGAGTAGTGGGTATGGGAACATGATGGAAAGCCAACGTGTTTGTTTCCTCTGACCATGAGGGAGCCTAATTAAGGGGCTTTCCGATGCCTCCCATTCCTATTATTCTTAAGCACTCCATCCTCTTCCCTTTTGGCTCGCATAATCATTTCACGGTGAAGCTAAAGTTCTTCGTATACATATTTGCATGGTGACACAGCACAATGGTGAGGCGGGGAAAAGGAAGATATGAGGGTCAAAGAGCAGCCGGCATGGGAACATGCAGGAAAGCTTAAGCTATGGAAAACAAGTCCTAGAGATGGCCAGGTGGGATCATGCTTCAAGCTTTCCTAATGCCTCCCATGCCTACTGTTCTTCGGTCCTCCTTCCTTTTCCTTTTGGCTCACAAATCACAAGGTACTCAATTATTTTCCTAGCTTGGAGTCTTGTGCCACCTATGGCTGGTTTGGACCCATCATCTACTAGGGATAGATTAAAATCTATTGGGTGGTCTTTTCTTCACTGGTTAAGGTTTTTTTTAGTGAAAGGTGATTCATTAACTGTAACAAAACAAAACAACTTTGGGCTACTATGTGGAAACGTGCATATCACCTGAAAACTTTGCAGGTAGCATATGTAGTAATAAGAAATCAAAGCGTTCAGATAAGTGGATATAAAGTACAAAGTTTTAATTGACCACATGGAACACATTCATCACTAGTTTGTCCTGGACCTTGTTGAGTTACGATACATAATGTATCGACAGTGACATGCTTTGACTAAGAGTTGGACTCTCATAGCAGAAAGTAGGGAACAAACAAGGTGCTACTACAAGAGAAGGGAATTATTACTTTGAGGGCCAAAAACTACCAAGAAAAATGGCTAAACTGCAATGAAAACAATCCTTGGCCATCAAGCAAAATCCATATCAAGAATATAGGATAAGAGAAATTCTTTTAAAATCCTTTTTCTTGGTGGTTTTGGCACTCAAAGATCATTTTTCTTGGAGGCTGACTACCAAAAAAAATTAGGGCGACATCTAATTTGCCAATGTGAAAAAAAATCAACTGACAAGTAAATTGCTTTTCTTAGAGGCAGACAACCGCCATAAAAATATTTGAAATTACCAAGGTAATATCTATTTTCTTAAGGGTTATAAACTTCCCAGAAAATGGGCACTGTTTCATTGGAGGTTGTTGGACAACAAGTTAATGCTCCGCTCCCACTGACTTCTCACAATAACAAAACTAAAACCCTACATAGATTGATCCCTTGAAGCCCTCCACAAAACTGCAGCAAGTAATAAAGTATACTCTCTTCATATAGGAAATATAAGTTGTTTTGGATAAGATTTGGGTCAAACATTGGGAATATAAATCATGAATAAAATTTAGATTGTTGAGTTTAGAGATGTAAAAATCATATAAATAAATTTGTTTTGAAAAGTACTTTCATAAAAAAATATATATATATACCACTTTACAATAAATATTTTCAATAAAACAAGTGGTTAAAGTTGTGTTTTGAAGACTCTGTCTCTGTCTTAAATGACTTTTATTTCCTATATGAAGGGAGTATATGTTTACACAATTACACTTGATAAATGAAGCAGAATATGATTAATATCTCGTATACAACTATCAATCAAAGACGTAGTTATTGAATGTCGTTCAGGACCAACTTTTCACATATTTATTATATACAGCTGAAAGCATCAAACCAGCACATGCTGAAATAACACACATGGTGTTCTGATCTTCCATTGAGTCAATCCCTGTGTCATACTCATACTAGTCACGTATTCTCTCCGTCCCTTTTTAAGTGTCGTGCGGAAAACGTGTCTGTGAGATAAACACGGATTTCTAGAGACAGTTATTTAGGGACGGAGGGAGTACGTGCATATGGTCCCTCTGGAAACACCACAGCATCGTCGGCGTGTTCGATGGCGCCGCGGCTTCTGCTCCAGACTGTCAACGACGAGGCTGAATTGAACTCTGGTGCAGGGCGGGGGCGCGAGGATTAAGTAGTCCTGTTGTTTTTTGAAGGGAAACAGGAGGGGTGTGACCCCTACTGTGCTTTATTGCAAAAAAAGAACAAGGAACAGTTTAGAGGAGCCAGGCTCAAGAGACGAAGAAAGAAATAAAGAAAATGGCAATGATTACACATAAGCTTCTAGCCATGAAGCAAGATGAGGTTGTAAAGATGCTTTTGCCCTTAAAATAATTAAGGCAAATTCTGATCTAAAGATAGCTCTGCAGTGTTGCACCGAAGCTGGAATGCTTCTGAAGGTTACGTCGTTCCTTGATGCCCAAATTGACCAGCACATAGTAACCCCAACTTCCATGAAGAAAGGCACATGAACCTGGGTCTTGAAAGCTTCAAAAATGTTCTCAATATCAACTCCAACCGGGACTATCAGGTGAAGCGTGCTCCAACATGCTGAAGCAAAAGGACAATCAAAAAGCAGATGAAAGAGAGACTCTTCCATACCATGAGTACATAAGACACAATTGTAATCGTCCAAAAACATGTTTCTGCGTCTCAGAAGTTCTCTAGTGCTTAATCTGTCTTTGAGCACCAACCAAAAGAAAAATTTTCTTTTGTTTTGACAAGATGATTTCCATAGCCAATCATGTACTTGATGAGCTCGTGAACTGCCCATCAGAGTCTTGTATGCCCTTCGAGAGGTGAAGAAAGTCGAACCCGATAAGTATCCCCACTGGTCTGGCTCTGAATTGAGATGTAAATTCTGTACAATGGCACCGAGCTGCAGGAATTGATCATAGGCTTGTTGTCGGTTGTTCATGCTTCAGTAGTGGTGCATGCTCTATTTTCTAGAATCTGTATTTTTTTTGTTTTCGCCTTAAGTGCTTTAAGTAATCAAACTTTCTTATTTCCTTAATATAATGACACCCTAGCTCTCCTATGTGTTTCAGGAAAAAAAACACTAATAGAAAAATGACACTTCGTGACATGTTCTCATTGAGGATTATATCTCATATAACAGATGCTTTTTAAAATCATATTGATTTGCTCTAATTACTCAGATATGCTTCCCTACGTACCGTCATAAACACGGAGTTTATTTGTTGGATTAAGATATCCAACAAATAACTCTGTACTCATTTTTCTTTACCTTTTCGTCAATTATATATGGCCATGCATGGTCAAAGACTTGGACATGTATAATTATATTTGTGGTTAGAGTACATTAGCCCTTATTAGCCTATAATTAACTCATGTTTAATCTATTTTTATAAGATGGACTAATTTTTAGCCCTGAGATCAAACAGACCCTATATCTCCCACTCCTTCCACCACCGTCCTACATTAAACATGTGTTAGGTGGCCTTATATGGTTTCTGTGCAGTCTAGAGCACAGCACAGCTGCACAGGTATCTCTTCTATATATACATCAGAATACTACAGGCTTTGCTGAACAAATTCGTGTTCGTGATTGTGATTGTGAAAGTTGTGAAGCTTTCAGGATTGAGCGTGAGGCAAGAGGAAGAAAGAGAGTCACTAAGAACAGTGGGAATAGGAACATAGAGGAAAGCGATAGGTTCATTTTCTCCTCTCTAGCATTGGAGGTAGAAATTTGCATGTGTTTTCCCGATGCCTCCTATTCCTATCGATCTTAGTTACTCCTTCCTCTTTCTTTCAGCTCACACAAGTATCTTGAATGGAGAAAAAAATTGTAGGTCTAGAATCTAGACACAGAGGCACTTAACAGACTAACAGTGTGAGTTGGGAGGACGAAAATTAGTGTCCGGGCACAAGAGGCATGGTAACCTGGAAGAAAAAGCCCAAACTCCCCATTGACCCTAGAACTAGAGTCCTAGATTTCTTTCCATATGGTTTTACCGATGCCTCCCATGCCTATTGTTCTTATATTCTCCCCCGTCTTCCTTTTGGCCAGCTTGCAAAATATTTTATTGGAAAATATCCAATGGTATACGTTTAGAAATGAGTTTGTTTAATGAGCCATTAAGGGAGACTATACGTTAAGTATAAATATATCATTTTCTAATAAATATTTTTTATAAAAACAAAGAGTTAAAGTTATACTTTAGAGACTATGACGTTGTCCAAAACGACTTTCTTTTCATATACGGAGAGAAGGATTACCCAGTAGCTGTATTTATGAAGTTGCGCTGGTTCAAAAGAGGGAGAACATTTTTATCAATTAAAAAGGTGTATGATAGTACATTACGATGATGGGATGTGAAAACCCAAACATAATATTTAAAGAAAGTTCAATATATCTATACTAGTAAAAAAATAAAAATCATTTTGAACAGCGACACGGTTTACAAACATAACTTTAACTCCTATTTCTATAAAAAAAATAGTTAATAAAAAGTGACATATGTATATTTTTATGAAAATACTTTTTAAGACAAATCTATTTATATAGTTGTCACATTTTAAACTCAATAACTTAAAAGTTATTCATGATTTATATTTTCAATGTTTATCTTAAACCTTATTCAAAACAATTTCTTTTACGAGTACCGATGATGTAAGTGACTACGTGTCTCTTTTTTTTTGTAAGGACATATCTCATTTAATAATGCTGCAGTGGGTACAGGAACACTGGAAAACTACTTTTACAGCGACTTCAAGCTTCAGATACAGACTCTTGAAGCCTCATTTAATAATTGTGCAGTGGGAGCACTGCATGCTACTGAAGGAAATATAACATTTTTTTTGGGATTACTAAAAAAATCAAATCCAACCTATTATAGAAACTACAGAAACAAAGAAAACAATGGAGTGCGGAGGCTGGACAAGACAGAAAAGACCGGCACATCGCACATATTACAAAAATGCTGGAGATCACCAGCAGAAGCACTCCAAAGTTATCCCTAATTCCCTATCCCCAATGATTCAACAAGATGACACAAGGTTCGTAGCAACAGAATGGGGAAAATGTAGATTGCTAGATTAGCAAAGAAACAACCCGGTATAATCGCTAGTCAAAAAAAAAACCCGGTATAATCAAGGTAGAAAACCACTTCAATTTTTCAGCATACATTTACACATCATGTTTGCACAATGTCCACTCAATAGTGGTACAGTACAGAGAAGAGACCAGGTGAATGCAGAGCTCAAAGTGATACTTCTGTGCTAAACCTGAGATTTTCAAGCTTAGTTCATGCATGATCTGTCTTCTCGAAGACGCAAGGGAGCTGTATATCATTGTGCTAATAATAAGAGAAATTTAAAGTACAACACACCTTTTATGAGTTATATTTGACCATAGGAAAATAAGAACAACCAGCACCACCAAAAAAACTCAGGGAACTAAAATATAACCACAGCAACTCCTAGCCCCGCCATACACTAAAGTTTAGCCAATTCCAAAGCAATGTTTGCTACACTTAATAAGTTCCATTAAGAATGCAGTCATTTCGGTGTTTCCATATCAACCATGCCCCCAGAATGACGAGCATACTGAGACCCGTTCCAAAGGTGTGGCGTCCAAAATGCTACTCCGTAATTCTCATCCACCACACTTTGAACTCCACACATCATCAGGCTGAGGTGAAGGTTCATGTAGGCCAATCTCCAAAATAACAAGAACCAAACCCAAGGTTTTAAATCTCCGGCAAAGAGATTTAGCGGATGACCTTCAAAAAAGCTATAGCGGAGGCTAAACGAGGCTATAGCGGGCTATAGCTGCGAAGTTGTACATAAAACACAAATAGCTTGATCAGTCTCAAACATCTATAGCCGGCTATAGCTATAGCCGGAGATTTAAAACCTTGACCAAACCTGCCTTGAGAGAATACACATGATGCCAATATGTGCTGGACACTATTTTTTTTCTTGACTCCACAAAGGGCAGCTCTAAAGATGTGGTAGTCCCTTCTCGCCAAACAATCTGCAGTCAGACATCAGCAATGAACTGCTACTGCTACTCTGCTAGTCACAGAAAAAAAGTGGCATTAATTTTCTTGGGGCCCACGAATTCATACATGTTACAAGGCTTGGCAGTATGATGACTGGGTGGTATGCCGACTTGCGGTGGACTGCCCGGGTTCAAAATGCTTCAAACTGTGCTCATCTTCAAGATGCAAAGTAACCTCAGCCAACACCAAAGAGAAACTCCGAGAGGGCAGCAACAGAAAGGGCACCACCAATGCATGATCAGAACTTAGTTGATGTACTGTGGTCTTCTACAGATCCATGGTTACGTGATAATTGATGGAAATTCTCCATATATAAAACCAATTAAATGCTTTTGTCTTAGTGTTGATTTCCGGTTAAACTGAAGACTTTGGACCAATTAACACTAGCGTTATCGTGAATGATACTTAATACATGTTTGCATATGTATCCTATGATGAGAACATGATTTCCTTTTCTTTCCCTAAAACCACTACTCAAAACCAAGAAGTAATTTTGCATTGCTTCAAGGATTAACTTTGCCTAGCTGTCACCTGCTGTCCTCACGTTTGATGAGCACATGCAAAAAAAAAAAAAACAAAAAAAACTAGGCATCATCACCACACTTGATCTTTATTATTAAATAGTAGATGTCACATAGCCCAATATATTAATGCCATTGAATGAAGTGTACTTCTATGCACCATGCAGATGCTGTAGTAGGTGACTTTTTGTTCACTATTCAGTGCTTTTGCTCCCTGGGATTATATATGTGTGCTGCATAGCAATGCATGCATCCATTTCATTCTGAAACTTTTCGAGTCCTGGACCATGAGGGTGGACCAGTAAGAGGAAGAAAGAGATAGTCTAAGAGCAATGGGAATGGGAACATGGAGGAAAGCATGTACACTTCCACAGCTGGAGGTGAATGCTGATCTTGCTTTCCCAATGCCTCCCATTCCTATCGTTCTTAGGTTCTCCTTCCTCTTCCATTTAACTCACTCAGTTCCTTTAATAGTACATACAGATTTGAGAGTTTTAGAAAGAGTATGATCATGGGCTAGAGGGTGAGTTGGGAAGATGAAGAAAAAGAACATCTAAGAGCGTTAGGCATGGGAACATGGAGGAAAGAATGAGCTATGATCACCCTCTAGATAAGGGTCAAGTTCTTTTTCTTTCCCAATGCCTCCCATGCCTATTGTTCTTAGGTGTTCCTTCCTCTTCCTGGGAACTTGCCAAAATGCTTGCAATCAAGGAAACAAATAAATGACAAAAAAAACAGGTTTCTAGATCTTAGTGGGCGAACACTAGGACATTGTTGTACAAGCTTGAGAGCATAGATTGTGAATAACATGCAATATTAAACTTCATACACATGTCAAATCGTTAATGGGATCTGAGAAATTTCCATTTCCAATGGTCTATTATTAAACGATTTCAGTGAATTTAGATAACTATAATGTGGCCAATGATTTTTCTGTGAACTAAGCATTAATTAGCACAAAATGATACTACAGATTAAGAAACTACCACACAGTGACTATATCACACTTTGTAACAGAAGAAGAGTTTATCTAAAACAAATTGCATAAAAAGAAAAGCAAGAGCTGAACAAGCACTCACTGAGCCAGATTGCTACTATCTAGTTATTTGACTTCTTTTGGAGAATTGGATCATTTCTCTTCTGTCTCATCTAGAAGGTTCACACTAGAAGGGACAGCCAACATCCAAGTCTGGCCAACATCAGACTTGGTGTTCAGTGTTGTTAATATGCTTTAGCTTTACGTAATGTAAACAAAGCTTGTATAAAGGATGAAGGATCAAGTGTCCTAACTGATAACATATTAGATAAAATATACGAGCATTGAGATGAATTCAATTGAAGTAGTTCATAAATTTCAGATTTCAGATAAACCTACAGGTCACAGAAGTACACGTCTACAACTGCAAATGTTGTTCATATCTTTTAGGATTAAGATCCTTATCATAGTGAAAAAGTTAGAATAACCATGCTCGTACCACTTGTAGAGGGACCTGCATTCTGACATAGATGCCTGCTTCAGCATAGAGATAAATAATAATCAATTTTTGTATTAAGATACCTACACTAAATATTAGTTACCTGATGTTCTCTTATATATATCTAAGTAAGGTCAACGTTTGACTACTGGTCCCATATGAAGATTGGTGTGCCAGTCTGGTTTGATGTTGATCAGATGGATTAAAAAACATTGACATGTACTTTGGTGTGATATTGAAGCAAGAAGCTTCAGACATACATACTTTGAGATGATACCCCCAATCTTATACAAGGGGAAGTGCCTGATCCTAATGCATGCATAAGAGAGTTGAGAATAAAACAAAAAGAACACACAAAATGATATACCAAATGGTGAGGTGCCCATGAAAGTTGAGACCTTTGTTACTCAGGCTCCATTTTGCCTCACGCCTTCTGCAATTGTTGAGAGACAGATAGAAACAGAACAAAAAGAAAGTTCAGTTGATATAAAATGATCAGGATGCAGTTTGTCTCATATTCTGATGTGCATGTTACTTTACTGATTGACAGGCATATGATGATATGAACCAATATCAAGGCAGTGCATAACAGTGAGACTTAACATACACGCATCAGGCTGAAATCAATACCTTCATGCTAAATCAACATTAAAATTGAATTCAAGAAGAATGCACGTAAGAGTCGAAAATTAGTCTTCTAGGAGATTGTGATCATCAGCTAGACAACATATTTGTGTTTATCACACCAATTGTGAAATTAATGATCTGGTTTAAAGTTTGAATTCAAGAAGAATGCATGTAAGAGTTGAAAATTAGTCTCCTAGGGGATTGTGATCATCAGCTACATACACAACGTATTTGTGTTTATCACACCAATTGTGAAATTAATGATCTGGTTTAAAGATTGCTTTTTCTTTGTTACTTTGTACAAATTCCAACCTGCCTGTCACTTTGGTGCACACTTGATGACATGACAAATGTGTTTTTCTTGTATACGCGAACTCCTCTGATATTCGTGACCTCATGGGATTATATCAAGCTGGCGCATATCGCATAGAGCGCTACTAGTCCTAAGTTAGTAATGTCTTATTTCTAATGATCTTCAATTGCATGCACTGATCTCTCATTCTTTGAAAACATGAATGAATCACAGTTTGTTTTTCCTCTGTGCGGTAGTTGCATTGATAAGTCTCAAGGACTTAACTGGTGGCCTTCTAGAAATATCAAGGAATAAGATATAATAATCCCCTGTCTACAAATGTGTCACCTATCATTTTACCAATAGATGCTTCCAGGCCCACTTTCATTGAATAGAATGTGCAGCAGTCTACCATGTTGTAGCAAGTAGGTGCATACACTTATTTCCCTCACAAGGATTTTGTATGGTCTAAAGTACTGCGACCTTATATATACCACAAAATACCATAGCCTTCATCAGTTCAGTCTTTCTATTCTTGCTGTACTAGGCCAGTAAGCCAGGAAGAGGAAGAAAGAGAATATCTAAGAGCGGTGGGAATGGGAACATGGAGGAAAGCATGAAAACTATTGGATACAAACATTTGTCTCAGTGTTTTCCTGATGCCTCCCATTCCTACAGTTCTTAGGTGCTCCTTCCTCTTCATTTGGCCTGCAAAATTGTTCCACACAAGGAAACAAATGCCGACGTGAAGGATTAAATGATGAGATCTTGAGAGGGTAGCCAAGGAAGTGGAAGAAAGAGAATATCTAAGAGCAGTGGGAATGGGAACATGAAGGAAAGCATGAACTATGTTTTTTTAATGTTTTCCTGTTGCCTCTCATTCCTACGGTTCTTAGGTGCTCCTTCCTCTTCCTTTGGCCTGCGAAATTAGTTCTAGTGAAGAAAACAGTATACACTCACATATAGGTTTAGATGGTGAGGCCTTGAGAGTGAGTCAGGAAGAGGAAGAAACGAGTGTCTAAGAGCAGTGGGCATGGGAACATGGAGGAAAGCCAAACTTTTATTTACCTCTACAACTAGGGGTGGAGATTAGTTTAGTGTTTCCCGATGCCTCCCATGCCTATTGTTCTTAGTTACTCCTTCCCCTTCCTTTTGGCTTACACAATGTTTTAGTAGAGCTCAACAAATGCATACATAGGTTTAGATACAGAGTTCATTAACACAAATCGAAAAGAAGAACAAAGAACCTAAGAACACAGGCACTGGAAACATGGGGGGAAGCCTATAACAATATTTCCTCACTACAATTAACGCCCATATTTGTTTAAGTACTTTTCAGAAGCATCTGATGACTAGTGTTCTTAGGCACTCTTCTTTTTCCCCCACCTTGTGGCTCGTTGTTGACAAATAGAACACAAGAGCTAAACTACATAGTTTCAGTTAGCCAAGGTATGGTAAAAAAATTTACAGCATATGACTAATGTAAAATTAAATAACCAACTAGATGCAGGCATCAAATTTCCAAGGAATTGGTTCCTAACTATTTCAGTTAATTTAAGAATAGTTGTAGAATTTTTCAGTGATTGGAACTAAGTCAAGGTAAGGTTGCATAGTTGTATGCACCTTTGGCAGTTGCATTCTTCTGAAGGTACATGCACTAGTATAGGGATAAAAGTCGAATCAACTTATGTATCAGTCAATATACCTATTTTTCTATATGTAAGTTACCCTATACTTTTCATACAAGTTAGTGTTTGTGACTCTTCTGTTCACATGAAGATTGGTTTGTTGACTACATTCAGATTTGATGCCATCTAATGGACTCAAAGGCAGCGTGAGTGCATGACGTACTTAGATAAATATTCCAAGTCTGAGAAAGCTTCAAACTAACACACACATGTACTTTGATATGATGTCTACCATCTCATACAAGGTAGACCAAACAATGTATGCATAATGCGTACACAAAATAAAAATGAGAACAGAAAGAACATCCAGATTCAGTAAAACTATATACTGATACACATGGTGAGGAGCGCAAGAAAATTAAGTCTTTCATTGACAGAGCCCTTGATGACACACATTATCAAATGAGTTAACACACAGTGACACACAAAAACAGAACAAGACAGTTGAATTCTTCGTATTCCCAAGCTTAAACTTACTTACATGGTAAATCATTGCTTACATGTTCCTAGACTATTCATAAAAGCCCACATATATTGCAGTGGAGAACCTTCATTCTAAATTATTTTTTCTTGGTTCTAGTAATCTTCAGCTACATACACCAACCTTCTCTTAAAAAACTAAATTAAATGGTAGTCCCCTTTTCTTTCGGATGTTTGCCTTTCTAAAAACCAGGACTACCTACTGGCCTATTAGGTGTGCATATGGAAAAGATGTCCTATACACTTTCATTGAATGATAGGAATGTGATGTGTCATGGAGTAGGTGTACGGTGTACCCACTGCTTTCACTCATAAGTCACAAGAACAGTAGACCACTGCATCAAAGGATTATGTATATTATATAGCACCTGAATGCTTTAGGCATTGTATATATATATACGACAGTTCAGCATCTTATTCGAGTTGTCTTAGACCCAGGCAAGACAGGAAGAAGAATGAGACTGTCTAAGAGCAGTGAATGGGAACATGGAGGAAAGCATGAGCTATCTGGTTGCACCTCCAAAATTGGATTGTCTCATTTCTTTCCTGGTGCCTCCCATTCCTATTATTCTTAGGTGCTCCTTCCTCTTCCTTTGGCTTGTAACCTTGTTTTAGTGAAGAAATATATACATGTATAGGCTTAGGAGCTGGGGTCTTAAAACTTAAAAGTAAGTTGGGAAGGGGAACAAATGAGTGTCTAAGAGCAGTCGGCATGGGAATACAGAGGAAGGCACAGATTTTTCTTCTCCTTTGGAACTAGGGGTTCAGTTTTATTCTTATGCCTATTGTTCTTAGTTTCTCCTTCCCCTTCCTTTTGGCTTACATGACTGTTTTGTAAAATGTTTCCAACCTTCTAATGTATGATCCTGGCATGAGTTGGTAATGCATACAAGCCGTTTTTTCCTCTCTATAATACAAAGAGTGATTCAAGAAAAAAAAAGTAGATAATAAAACAAAACATGTGCATACATGCATGAACACAAGTTCTGAAGAGAAGGAAACAAAGAACCTACTAACATGTCCATGGAAACATTGAGGAAAGTCTATGCAATCATCCTTTCTACACTAGGGGTCGAGTCGAGATTTTTTCAGTGCTTTTCCAATGCGGTCAGCACAATCATTGTTGTCAAATAATTCAAAAATATAATCTATACTCCAGTTGGTAGCGATAGCAGATGCCTGGCTTTGCAAGTATTGCAACTCACACAAGGTATTTCTTCTCTATCTATAGAAATTGGCCAGCCTCATGCCAGTTATTTAAAAAAACACAAAGTAGAGCTTATATATCATGAGTTGTGCAATAGCTCACTAATGTAGACATCAAATCGCCCAAGAATGGGATCTTAACTAGTTCAAAAAACTTAACACAACCGGCAGAACAGTGCGGTGATTTGAATTGAAATCCAAAGTGTCGGATGGGCAGACCTGCCTTGATTCAAGGGCATTCATCTAATGCCAATTTTCTTTTGCACATAATGAAACATATAATGTATGTGCTAGATAGATTTATAAGTATACAGCATGTTGAGCCACTGTTGGCCAAAGAAAGATTATTTTGATTCATATCTTGTCCTTCATACCCTACATCTTTTGCAGTGTCCAGCAACCAATGGCCCCGCTTAAAACCCAATTTCATCACCACCACCTTGCTCTATCAGCTGTGGACACGAGCTGCAGCCACACAATCATGCAAGAGGAGGTGATGTGCTGGATTGCTCAGCACAGCTAGAAGGCAGATACATCTGCTGTCAATTTGCATCCACAAAAATTTTCAGCAAATTACTCAACATATGCTACTGATCTGCTAAAGAGTTTTCCCCTCTCCTAATTCTCTTCAGCAATACTAAAGAATTTATTCACATAGTAGCTTCCTGAACTATGAAAATTGATAGTAGCAATACTGAACTGTATGGAATTTGGGCTGCATACATCCATTGTAGGATTATAAAAATAAATGTGCATGTAGGTTAAGAATAAATATTTAGACTGAAGACGGGTAGTTAAATATACTGGATATATTCAGCTAGTCAGTGTTTGTATGAATTACTTTATGTACTATATGAATTTTTTTGTTGCAAAATCTTAAATCTTTCACATGTTTCCATCAAACCCTTCGTGCTACCTCAGTGTTCGAATGCCCAGCTAATAAATTCTGGGTCCGCCCCCTGCCGTTGGAGGACAAACATATCAAGACCTTTTTTTTAAAAAAAAATAAAATAAATCAAATTAGTCACTGCATGTTCTACAGGCAAGAGAAGACACTCACGGAACCAGCCCAGCATACGCCTTCTCTATGTGCATATCCAGACCAGAGGCGGCGGACCATCGAGGACTCCATGTCCCCGCCCCCATCTCGCGCGAGCTGTAGCCGCCGCCGCCCCGTTCTGCCAGCGCTCCAGGAATGCACGAGCGGAGTAGTCTAGTCGGAAGTGATGGAGCTCTAGGTCACCGAACGTCCGAACCTGAGAGGACTCCCCAGTCTCCGTGTCGCCGTCTCGGTCCTCCGGCTTGGCGGCTTCACGGTTTCGGAGATGGCGGTGGCCCGGAGGTTGAAACCAGACGCGGCGAGACTGACCTGACGAAACAGGACAGGGTCCGTGGCTGTGCATGCGACTCCCCCTGGCCGCGCCCGAGCGCCCCTTGCGCCACCTCCAGCTCCGCCGGGCCCTCTGCGTCCACGCATCCGCCGCCGGCAGCCCCGACCCCATCCGCGTTCACTTCGCGGCGTCGCCCACCGGCAACCTCGAATCCCACGCCACGCCCCCTTGCCCCCATTTTCCCAATAAAAAACGAGATTGGGGAGGAAGAGAGACCGAGGTGGGCGGCGCGTGAGTTGCCTGCCTGCAAGGGGGCACCCGAGGTTGCGCGCACAGCATCGGGGCGCACGCGCGGGCGAAGCTGAGGCGCGGGTGCTTCCGCGAAGAACAGGGAAGGCCGCGGCTGCTTCCAGGCAGAGAACAAGATAGGGGAGAAGCCAAGAGAGGTCGGCGAGGCGGGTGTGGGGCGAGCGTCTCACGGGCTCGGAGGCCGGGGTGGGGATGGGAACTGGCGGGACCGCGGACTCGCCCGCGAAGAGCAGTGGCGGCAGCGCGCACTCCCATCGGGAGGAGATTTAAAAGAGTTTTAGGTGTATACCATTATAAAAAAAAGATGATAATTATATATAAATCAATAAAAAATTTGAGTGGTCATGTATGTCATCCTGTCAAACTTTGTTGTTGTTCATGCTACTTTTGTTAGATTTGGCTCTAACGACGTTAAACAGTTGAGGTGAAAAGTCAAAAATACCCTCAGATATGAATATGTTATTAATTCTTTTTAAACATCTTAACGACTTCAAATTAAAAAACTCAGATCTACAGTTTTCATATAAAAAAATTTATTTAATTTTGTACAACAAAAACTATGGTTTAATATGGTTAATATGTATTAAAAAATATTTTTTATATAAAATTAAATGAAAATAAGTTTTATATGTAAATTGTAGATCTCGAGGAGATCTACAACTTTCTAGTTCTGAGTTTTTTCATTTGAAGTCGTTAAGATGATCAAAAAAATTAATAACATATTCACACCTGAGGGCATTTTTTACTTTTTACCCCGGTTGTTTAACACCGTTAGAGCCAAATCTAACGGAAGTGGCATGGACGACAAAAAAGTTTAGCACGATGACATACGTGACTGCTCGAACTTTTTAAGCATACAGGTAAAATTCTCTTAACTTAATCCTCAGTGATGACACTCCTTCGATGGCTAGTTTTATATGGGTTTCTACTCATCTAAAACAATAACGGAAATGATATAACTTAGACATCTGTCTTTTTTTTGGGTCTGTCCTTTTTTCGGATATAGTGTGTCTTTATTTTACCTCCCACTGGTCCAATCCTATTCGTTTGCGTGGCTTATTAAAAAAGAATACGACTTCACTATCCCGCAGCGTGCTGCTACTTCTCTTTTTGCCCATCCTCCCTCTCTCGCGCGCAGCAAAGGCTACAGTCAGTCGTCCGCCACCATGGCCATGTGCTCCTCCTCCTTCCCTCCGTCCACTCTCTCTCTCTCTCACATAGCAAGGGTCGTAGCCAGCTGTCTGCCCGATTTATAGCATGGTCTCCTACTCAAGCGAGATCCACTCATATCCGACGAGATCCATGGAGGTGGCACAGTTGGGGAGTCGGTGGCTCTCCCCCCACCCCGACACGGCGCCTTCCCTACCCCCGGCAGCGCCCTCTCTCACCCTGATGACATGAGCTCCCCACACCACGGCGGCCATGGAGCTCCCCGTGCTAGGCTCTGTCCCCTCCCCTACATTGCAATTGTATATTTCAGTTATTTCAGATACTTCAAAGGTATATTGCAGCTGAATCATATGGATGTTGCAAAAGTAGATCAAGGAGGAATATTGCACATGTTTCACATGTTGCAAGTGTTTTGCTCGAAATGTTTTATCTATTTTCAGACGTAGTGTTGCGGACGTTTAGTTTGGATGTTGTATATGTCTCACGCATATGTTGCAACAATATGTTCCAAAATGGCTCATATGTTTTATCTTTTCTGTTGTAGCAAGTATTTTAACGCTGCCAGTTGCAAGTGTTCTATCTGGGATTCTGCATATGTGTTTTCATATATATTTGCAATTGTATGTTCCAGATGTTTCATCTATATTGAGACGTATGTTCACTACTGGAGGATGGGCCTTTAGTCCCGGGTCTCAGGGACCTTTAGTACCGGTTCTGGACCCGGGACTATGGTTCCGGAACTAAAGGTTTGCTGGCTGTGGAGATTCGAACTCAAGACCGCACAATTAGCCTTCACGTGCGTTACCAACTGAGCTACACTACACATCTGACAGAATAGGATACTCCTTCTTTTTAAATTGTGTCTGAAAGGACCTTTAGTCTCGGTTGGTGTCACCAACCGGGACTAAAAGGTCCTTTAGTCCCGATTGCCTCGAGGAAAAGGAACCCTAAAAAACTTTTAGCCCCGGACACAAAAATATTCGAGGCTAATGGCCGAATCTGTCTATCGTCCAAAGGCCATTTCTCTAGTAGTGGTTGCACTCAAGTATTTTTATGTTGCACATGTTTTATGCTCTTCGGTGAGTTAAAGGGGCCTAGGGAATATGGCGTAGCGCCCTAGGCGCTGGCGTCGGGGACACGACTGCATAGGGGGCTGTCTGTGGTGTGTTGGTGGCAGGGGCGAGGCGAACAGATGGGGATGAGGATGGGGAGTGAGGGGCAAGCGTGTCAAGCGTGCGGGAGAGAACATCTCGATCGAAGTTGGGCCACGTGTAGGAGCGAAGGGGATGCAGACGCGGAGAAGATCTCGTTCACGCAGCCGCCGCCTGCCCCTAGGGCTTAGGGTGCGAGCCGCCGCCGCCGCCGTCGTCTCCATCTTCTTCACCGTTGGTCCCCCTCCCTCCCCCTCCGGTATCTCGCCGGAGGTCGAAGGGAGTGGGGATCCATCGTTTTTAATAAGTTTTCTAGTAGATCGAGTCATCTAGAGTTAGTGTTTCTCCATGCCAAGGACTTTGGTATTGGGGGTGTTTTTCCTCCTCTTTCTTCCCGACGACGGTGAAGAGGTAGGGTGGATCCGGTCTCTCCATGATGGCTCTGTTGAAGATGAGGGCGACAACTTCGACGCCAACATCTACATCGACAAGACAACATGGAGACTTTTGTTTCCGAGCTTCGGCATCAAGACGGAGATGATGTCGCCGCCATGGAATAATTTTCTCTGGTCCCTTCTTTGTTTTGTTATGGTTGGATCTGGCCACGATGAAGGACTACGGAGAATAATTTTCAGATCGGTCTTCCTCATTCTTCGGTGACAGAAAGAAGAAAAAGGAAGACACAAGGAAGAAGAAGTTTCTCAACTCCGCCTGCAGGAATGTTGGCCGTCCGTTGGGCATCTGTTCTCAGGCCGAAAACAACTGTTGCCGAGTATTTGCCTGTGCGGTCATCTATACGAAGCGTCAATCAGGTTTGGATTTGAGAGTTTGAGCCTTTCACAGCATGGGTATAATATAGATGAGAATCAATTTCTGGATACGTGTTTTTTCTAGAGTACTTGTAATACGATGATGTACCCAGTTATATTTTAATACAATTCTTCTTTCGTGTCAAAAAAAGGGAATGCAGACGCGGTGCGCATGACCCTAGCGCCTAGATTGGATGTTTGGGCGCTAGTAGTTCTGAAACAGTAAACCACCTACGTATTTGTTATTTTTGCTGACATGACACGCAACACAGGTAGCCAACGTGGCAGTGCCTCATCTCTCGTTGTTACTTCTCTTCCTCTCCGCTCGCTGACATGTGGACCCATCTTCTTCAACCTCTAGCCAGCGGAGGAGGCGAGCAGGTTGAGCCCGCAGGGTGCTGAGGCTGCGAGCGCCCTGGCTGCCGCGCACCCAGGCCACCGCGCGCCCAGGCTGCCACGAGTGCCACGCCATTGCACCCTGGGTGCACCTTGCTTCCACCGATGTACCACATCTCAGGAGCCATCTGCCACAACACGAAGCGGCCACATCCCAGAAGCAGTCAAAGATCCAAGGCCAAGCAGGCAAAAGAATCAAAAGCAATTCTTTTACAGCACTGTAATTAGTGCAACGAACTTTTTACAGTCTACAGGACCATGAATTCAAGACATCCAGGAAAATCTTGACACGGGCATTTCATCGAACAGCTGATTGGAACGGAACGTGGAGCAAGCAATCACGGGGCAGAAAAAAAAAAGAAAAAGAGTAAAGTTCACGGCCGGTCCATAGTTTATGCGAGTATGTCATCCTAGTTCTCAAACTTAGAAAGCTGATTCTTAAACTTTATTTAGGTCTCATATCTATCCAGATGGGTATGCGGTCCATAGTTTATGCGAGTGTGTCATCCTAGTTCTCAAACTTAGAAATTAAATTTTATTTAGGTCTCATATATATCCAAATAAGTATGAATTTATGCCCGCAGCGGCGTCCCCGAAAAATTGGAGGCCCAGTTCAAAGCACTAAGTGGAGGCCTATATTTAAAATAAATAAATGGTAAATATCAATCAATATACTACTTATATATTACAAAATAATAAGTATATAACAGCGTAGATCAAGAATTATACCTGTTGTACAACTATCGTTTAAAAATAATATTCTTTTAGCATTCTTTGAGATGAAACAATTACATGACTAGCAAGTTGAAACAATTACACTAGATTAATTTGGGAACAAAGACAATATATGAAGGATTAATTAGATAAAGTAGAGACTACGCATGGAATTTACCAGACAATCTCTGAATCCGATCTGGGTAGATTGTGACGAGGTCTTGACTCTTGAAGAACGAATGACGGCGTCGGCGACTGGCAAGGGCGAGGCGAACGTTGAGGACTCAAGACTCCACTCCAGTCCAAGCAAAGCAATGAAGGTTAAGTAAAAAAATTTGTTGCAGGCGGCGGTGGCCTCATAAAGTCTGATCCTGTGGAAGGAGTCCGTGCGTGACCGTGAGTCACGACCGTCACTTAGCAGGCCACATTTTGCCTTTTGGGCCGGCCTTTGAGTGTTTTTTAATTAAAACAAAGCCTAAAAATATTATATATCTCTAGTATATTTAGTAAATTTTGAGACCCATAATTTTTGGATGCCTTGTTCGATCGCACAGACCGCACGGGCCCAGGGACGCCCCTGATGCCCGTAAGTAGAGATAAAACTTAATTGCTCAAATAAAAGATTATGGGGGTTATAAACAAATCGTCTAGACATATAAATTACACAAAATATTTACAAACTTCGTAAGAGACTATTTTGAAAATTTTCTTCTTCTCGGCACGCAGGCAAGCCTCTGCCATCGCTGCCGCACAGGGGCACGGACAAGCAGCATGCACGAGCAGCTGCACATTGCACGGGCGAGCAGTAGAGCCCAGGAGAGCAACATGCACGAGCGGCTGCAAAGGCTTCTATAGCCTGTCGCGTGCTTGCATGTCGGCTCCCGAGTCCCGAACCATGGCCGTCGCGAGCTGCCGGGACGCTGGGCTCGCGGCGTCGCCGCCGCTGGAGTTGGGCGCAGCGGCGTAGGGCCGAGGAGGCGTGCCATCGTGCCTGCGAGGCTCGCCGAGGGTGAAGGTGTCGCTCCATCGCTGGCCGTCGGTTCCTTCTATCGTTCTGCGCTGTGTGGCTCCTGAGTCCCGATGAGAATGTGTGGCTCCTGAGTCCCGATGGGAATGTGTGATGCGAGCTGCTGGACAGTCACGCACACGTGGGCGCGAGCTGCCGGACATGCATGCACACGTGGGCGCGGGTGAGACCAAGATGCCGCCGGCAGCGTACAGGCACATGCGCGTGCACGAGCAAGTTGCAGCTGCGGTCGCACGGGGTGAGCATTGCCGCCGCTACCGCATATATAGGTGCGTGAGCGAGCCGCCGCCGCAGCCACACCCGCACACCGAATTGCACGTGGGCACGCAGACGAGCTAGCCATGGCCATGAAAGAGGGGTAAGAGATCGGAGATAGAGCTAACATGTGGATCCATATCGGTTTGGATGAACATGAGACCAAATAAAGTTTAAGGACTGAACTGACACACTTTGTAAGTTTAGGGATCGGAATGATATATCCTCGTAAGTTTGAGGGCCGGCCATAAACTTTACTCAAAGAAAAAAAATGGGGCAGCAGTGTGACGAGAGAAGCGCTTACTATGGGAGTGTCCTTGACGCTGAGGTACAGGAGCAGCTCGGAGGCACAGACGGGGACTAGCGCGAGCGGCACTCCCAAGACCCCGAGGAGCATCCTGAGGTCATTGTGCAGTGTGCCGGCGTCGGCACCGATGACCGCGAAGGACGAGACCCGCGCGAACTCGCCACACACCCAGTGGCCCCAACCTTCCTTCCTCCCTTGTGTGGCGCCTCGGCCGCCGCCGCCGTCCCCGTTGTTGGGCTCCAGATCGGGCCCCTGCATGAGCGGCGCCAACATTTCGTTACCGCTAACCACTCCGACGAACTTGAGCACGAGCGGCGGCGAGGTCCGCGGCCTCAGACTTGCGGCGCGCCCGCGCCGTCGATAGCCCGCGCTCCACCTGCTCCCGCAACACCGTGAAGAAGTCGTGGTTTCATCTTTCCAGGGTCATGGACCGATGGACAGGACAACCATAGGGTGTATATGCTTCTCCTCTCTCCTGACTGTGTTTTGATGACGGGAGGTTGAAGAAGAATTGACTCATGGGGTCCACATGTCAGCGAGTGGACAGGAAGAGAAGCAATGGCGTGAGGAGAGGTGCTGCCACTTTGGTTGCCTGCGTGGTGTGCCATGTCAGCAAAAATGACAAATACGTAGAAGGTCTACAGTTTCAGATGACAAATATGTAGAAGCTCACATAAAACTGACTATCGAAGGAGTGTCATCCGTAAGGATGGCAATAAGTTAAATCTCCCCCGATCGGGAGGGAGAACTGGAGAAGGAGAGATGGCGGAGGGAGGCTAACAGGTGGGGCCCATCTGCCGGTGAGAGGGACTGGGTGACCGCCCGCAGGGCCATCGCTGCCGCCTCTAAGGTCTGACGCTGATCTCTGCTCAGGTTGGCTCTACTAGTTCTCGCCATTGTTGATCAAACCTTCGAGAAAGCTTTGATCCCCACGGACGGTGCCACGCTGTGGGGTTCACGCCTACTCTCTACCACCGCGCCGGTGCAGGGAGAAAGGGTTTACCACGACTCGCGGTCAACGAAGGATAGAAGATGATGGAGTCAATAGAGCAGTGGGATAAGCTTCGCCACTTTATATTTTTCAGAAAAAAATCTCTCTTGTTCACCGTTCCTTCCTTAGTATTTATAGGGCATACCAAGGGCCGTCCGGTGATTTACAGAAAAGTATAATGTCAGCTGTCAAATGTAGCTAAAAACTGAGGGTACAGTCGTACATACACACGCAAAAACCCTAATTGCTCCCTAGCTCCTCCCCGCCACCGTCGGGGTCACGGTCGCTCTCATCCAGATCCTTCGAAGCCGACCGTGCGATACCTCTGCTCAAGCGAAGGTTCCTCCCTTCCGCTCCCAGGGACAGTCTTTACTTAACCTTCGACTCTCCTTGATTCCTGAAAGGGGAGAAAATAAAACGATGGCACGGTCTTCACTGCCCTACCCGACGGCGAGGGTTGAGCGGTAAACCTGGTCAGACGGTCGCGGAGGTTGCTGCCGGGGGTCCGTTTCCCCAACATATGAGCTAGCCTTCGGCCATGACCAAGACTCCTCTCTTTGCAGCTAAAAATTTAAGGAATATCACGCCCAAGTAATCAAACAAACAAGTGAATATTTCTCTCTGGTTTATAATTTTTCACCAGCTTACCATGCTAATAATTTTGGTCCTTATGATTTATTTTGAACCTTCGCAAATTTCAGAAAACTAACCTTCACCTCTCAAGACAAATTTCAAAATTTAACCTTCACACAAAACTTGTCACCATTGTGACTAAGAAAGTTGTCGCGACCTTCACCAAATCAAAAGCATGGCCTGAGTGGCTATAAATGCTTGGTCCCAACTAGTTAACTTAAAACATTTTTATCTTTTTATTTTTGTTGAAACTCTTTTTGTTACTAACATGCAGGTCACTATCACTGTAAGTATCTCTATCCTCCCAAGCTAGCATCTCATAGCTTATTTTTCTTATTTATAAACATTTTTCACCTTCTCGGGCCAAATCATTCAGTACCCTCAGTTTAAGCCTTCATGACACATCTATTCGGCTCTTGAATTAGTGTCAGTCAGTACTATATATCTATAGGTGGTTCTCATGATACTCAACTTTCGCCAAACATCTCGATGGCCGCCTGCCATTCAGGGATTTTCATCCGTCAGTGGTCTTCACCAGTTTTTGGTTTTCGATAGTTAGTGGACAGATACAGGTTTTTGTTAGTTATTGCTTTCAACAGTCAGTGGCCTTTGCCAATCATGATCTTCTTTAGTCAGTGGTAATCTATAATTGACAATCATCAGTTAACAACCTTCGACAGTCATTGGCCTTTGATAGTCAGCGACCTTCGCCTATCATGGTCTTCTTCGGTCCAGGACCATCTATATTTGAGTGTTATCACACAACAACCTTAGTCAGTTATTGGACTTCATCATCTATCAGTGGATTATATCTATTATTGGTTCTCAGCAGCTTTCATCACTTTTTGTTTTTTATTAGTCAGCAGACTTCTTGAGATAGTGGTCTTTGTCACTCAGTTGGTTCTCATCTGTCAACAACTTTCATCAGACATCATCAGTCAGTAGCCTTGGTCAGTCAATTGGCTATCATCAATCAACAACCATCCTTCAACAGCCTTAGCCTCTTAGCAGCATTCTAGTCGGCAACCTCGATTAAACATCAACCTTCAGCAGCCATCAAGCCTTTAAACCCACTAATGCTAAAACTTCTTTTTTCAAGCAATTTTGTTCAATTTTTCTTCTTCTTAGGTCTTTATAACTTGCATTAACCCTAATGTTATTTGAGCTAACTTTGTAGGAAACTAATCTTTTTGATATTCAATATTGCAAGTCATATGTATATACGTGCAGGTTTTTAAATTTCAACCTTCACTAGTCATATGAAGCTATATTCCTCATCCAAGGGAATCATTCTTCATACGCAAAGCATTAACTTTTGATCAAGCTCGAGTTGTTTTTGCAGGGCACATGACTTGTTCTAATTTTTTCACGCAAATGTATCCATCTGCATCATCACACACATAGCGCATTGCACCGTATGGCCCCGGGCCACCTGAAAGAAGTCCCCAAAATGCACGGGCACAAGGACTCTCTGCATCAAAATCATGGAAGAAGTCCCAAACCTACACGGGCACCAGGTCACAAAGCTAAGGCTTTCGCGCTGACTGCACATATCATTTAAATGACTAACCATCTTCTGCAGCAAGTCGAAAGCCAATGTCTTTCTGAGTGTTGAAAGACTTGCAAGCAAGTCGATATTTGACAAAGCAATGATGAGCAACCTAAGTCTTCTAAAAATGCACCCTATCAACTCAGGAGTATTTTTCACGCAACTTCTCCGACCTTCAACATGTTGTGTTGGCGTCTACATCGACATTACATTCGCCAAGCTCTTCGGCTTGAGGGCCTTCGCCAACACCTTTGTCATCTACACCAACCTCGCCTCTGCCAAACAACATTGTAGGAGGGCCTTTGTCGACACCTTTGGCAAACCATGATGACTCGCCTCCGCCAACACGTCGAAGCATCTTCGGCAAGAGGGGCTTCGACATCGTCCTTGTCCATTACAACAGATCAAATGCCCTCGTCAACACCCCCGACGTCAACACCTATGGTGACTCACCAACGTCGCCAAGCTTGAGGGCTACATCAACCCCATTGACACCAAGGTCTACCACACCTTCGTCAACCACTTCGACTCAAGGGGCTTGTCAACGACTTGGCCCAAAGGACCTACTTCCACTAATACAACTACTTCTACACAGAGTGCAGCTGAGGATCCAGCCATGAGCACAAGCCAAGAAGGGCTAGGGGAGCACATCAAGGACCAACCACTCCAGGGCATGAAGTCTTTTTGTCTGGTGCTCGTGAGAAAGAACCTTTGGCCATGACCACTTCAACTATGTCGACTACTCCAACCACGACAACTACTTTGACTTTCGAGTGCACTTCATCAAAAGAAGACCTTCGCATCGAGAAGGCCTTGAAGATGAAGACCTCCGCGTAGTAAAATCCTCTTCGCGGTGAAGGCTTAGAGAGGAAGACATGTGGAGGCCTTTGTGGCGGAACCGTCCTGATTATAAGAGTTCAAGTACTGTCTTAGTCAAATTCGTCTGACTTCGACTCATACTTGATCCCATATAACCCCGGTAGTCCAGAAATCTCGAAGGATTTCTATCACCGTACAACATACAGGATCGCATCGTTCAAGGATTACATTCGCAAAGATACATCACAGAGAACGAAACCGAATTTAAAGTATCAGAGTGCGAATTTAAAACGGAGTTATTACAATACCGAGTTTAAAAGTGCGGAAGCTGAAATAGTTTAAAGCACGACCACCACACATGTGGTCCAGATAAACATTGTTTGATAAAACCAACTCACACAACTCACTCTTCTTTTTTTAGATAATGTGCCACTAGAAGTCTCAGACCAACAAAAGAAAAAGGGAAGCTTCTGGACGACCCTGCCCGGGGCCTACTCCTCATCACCTTCCACTGGGTAGAGGCAATGCTTACAATAGCCGAAGTAGACCTGGCCATCTGCAACAACGGGATAAACCCTAAGTACGGGAATGTACTCAGCTAGACTTACCCGTCCAACTAAAAATAAAGACACCAAGGGTATGCAAGGCCTTTTTGGGTGGATCTGGGATCTTTAGTTGCGAAAAGCTCAATTTAAGATAAGTGAGGATTTAATGATATTGCTGAGCTGTCATTTTTAGACCTATTTCTTTACTCTAGGTTTGCACCTGAACTATTGCACACACTTGAGTCTAACAAACAATAATATAACCATATCCAGTTGACTTATCCACATTTTAGTTGAACCTTTAATCATCACATGGAGTTGTATCGTGGTGAAGCTCGCCATAGTTTCCTACTAACCGGGGGAGACGGCGACTCGAATCGAATTCCAAACCAGTTGGTGAAAGACCTTTAATACCAGCCCACACTTTCCCCGTCGGGTCCATGCATTGGGCAACCACTCGACGCTTGTTCGTGGTGGTAATCGTCGCGGTTCAAGCACGGACCGCCCAATTGGAACCTGGCGATGGCCTCACGCGGCAGATCGCAATTTCCATACTAGAGGGCGCGACACGGGTCGAAATCGGCCCGAATAGCTTCTAACCGGCTTTGGGGTCGATGATTACGGCACCGACGTATCCCTAAGTAAAAGGGCGCGTTCAAAAATGAACGAGGGCCAACATCGATACAAACCTACACGATCCAACGGACGGACTGCCCCCAAGTTCCAACTTGGTGCCCTGCCTTCCAGTTGACCGTATTTCATTACTACTCAGGTTCTTTTCCACGATAGCAAATATAGCCAACCGTGATCCGGTAACTACCCAGCAGGGTATTACAGAAACATTCTTAACTACTACTTTTATTAAGCAAGCTAAGCAATTCTACATGGTAACTCAATAACAGGATAACAAGGTAGATATTAATCAATAACCAAGGAATGGTAATGCAGCAAGTAGGATTCATCCCAACTTCTAAACCTAATGCATCACAACATAAAAGGACTCAAGTAAACTTTTAATTGCAAAAGATAGGAGGCTTAATATGCTCCGGGGCTTGCCTTGGGAGAAGACTGAGGCCTCGTGGGAGGGGCACTCAGACAGGTTAGTGTCGCTTGCGGGGTCGGCTTCCTCGGCTTGCGGAAGCTCCGGGATCTCCTGCTCGACGTTTGTCTCCGGCTCCTGGTCTTGTTCCTGAACTGTCGATCATATTGTATGCTGTAAATTAAATAATTAATGCGGGGTGCAGGATATGGTGGTATGAAAGATCATTTCTTGCAAACCAACAAAACCAACTTGTTAAACCACTTTTGACATTAAGGCAAATACTTATTTATTTCATAAAACAAAATCCATTTATTCACCTATTTCTTATTTAATAATTCAAAAGAAATTCGAGTTTGAACTGCAAGTGCACTTTTCTGGATTTAGAAAAATCCACAAAAATTCCAGAAGGCAATTAACACTCACTGGACTTCACTGAACAATTTTCAGGCAGAAACAAAATACAGAACTGCAGATACAAAAATAACCAATAAACTGCTCAAAAGGTGCTTTGAACTAACTTTTTACACAAAAGGTGTTCAACAGCACATTTTATATTTTTCTTAGATTCTACTCCACATTTTATACCCATCAAGAAAATTCCATGAACAGAAACATTATACTATTTCTTATATGAATTTCCAAAGGAAAACACATAAAAGTACAGTTGTAAAGCAACTTCAGATTCTTCCATACAACAGCTCATGCTTAACATTTTTCTTAGCCTGAACATGTCATACAGAGACTACACAAATTTTTCCCATATTTTTTTTGACATAAAAACACCTTAATATTTATTCTAAGAAAACAGCCAAAAAGGACTTTTAATCATAACAGAAACTTTTTCCATATAAACAGTGCAGTATATATTTTTCAGAGGTGCAAATCATGATGAGAAACCTACACAATTTTTCCATGAATTATCTCAACCAGAAAACACCTATTTTCATTTATCTAAACAAAAGCTCACAAACTGAATTAAATAAAAACAGTAATAAAAACTTTCACCAAAAATACTTTCATATTTTTTTATGATAGATCTACTCATAAACAAGCTAACAAAACTGAAAGTACTTTATTTGGACTTTTAAAACGAGCTACACAAAAATAACAAGTATTTCTGGAAAATAAAACAAAAAGGAAAACATTTGAAATCATCCCGGTTCAAACTTCGTGAACTCGGTCCATGGACCAGTGGGTGACTGACGCGCGGGGTCCGCTGGTCAACGGGACCCACCCATCAGAGAGGGCGAAGCAGGGAAAGGTGTTGACCGGCGAAAGCTCGTCGACGGTGAGGTCGCCGGCGGTGAGGCTAGGCTCGATAGACTCGGCTCGACGAGGCGCATCTAGCAGTGGGGTCGGCTTGGCCAGAGGGTGACCGAAGCGTGCCGGCGGCGAGCGGTGGCGGCGACACACGGCTACGCTGTTTCTGGCGGTCGCCGGTGAAATTGGGGAAGGCATAGGCTTACTCGAGCCCTAGAGAGGCTATCGGAGGGCTCGGCTTGGCTCGGGAAGCTCCGAGGAAGCTTGGCCACGCGAGCGGCCATGGCGGACGGTGGCGGGGCTCGGCAAGGCCGTGTCCGGCGGTCGCCGGACAAATTGGCGTGTGCGCAGTGCTTTGTGAACCCTAGGGAGCTGCGTGAGTGGGTTGGTTTGGCTCGGATGGCTCCAGGGGAGCTTGACCACGTGAGCAGGCCGCGGCGGCGCCCGTGGCGCTCGGCCGGGGGTATAGAGAGAGATAGGGAACGATAGAGTTAAGGCTAGTTGGTGTTCTCACCTTGCCTTGGCTCGGTGAGGCTCGAGGACGAAGGAGAGGAGGTAGTGGCGCTCAGGTCAGGGAGGAACGGCGTCGCGGGCTCAACGGTGGCGATGGCGTCCGCGACGACGCTCTCCGGACTTCGGCGTCAGCGAGGCTCGGCCGGTGGCGCTAGCGTGAGCACCGGGCGTGCAACGGCGAGGTGGAGCAGTGTGCGGAAGGAATCGGAGGGAGGTGGACGGTGATGGTTGGAACGGCGGTGCGGCTCTCGGCGCCGAACGCGGCGAGCAGTGAGGTGCTCGGCGTGTTTGCGGGAGAGAGAGGGAAGGGAGCGAGGGCAGGAGCGAGTGAGGGGGCTTGTGAGCGCGGGTGAGAGAGAGGGCGAAGGGTGCTCGGGTTTTGGCCAGGGCCTCGGCCGGCCGGTGGTGGTGGCGGGGCCCGGCGACGGGACGCGGCGCGAGTGGCGAGGCAAGCGCGGCAGGCGAGGCGAGCGCGGAGAGGGCGAGCGAGATCTTTGCGCGATCACGCGGAGAAGGATCGCGCGGGGAGTGGCGGAGGCGGATTTGCTCAGGCATCGCCGGCCACGTGGCGCAGTCGCCGGCGTACGGCGCGGCCGTGGTCGGGGCTGGCGTGCGCGGCGCGCGCGAGCGCGCGGGAGCGGGCGCGGGCGAGCTGGGCCGGCGCGCGGGCGCGGAGCTGGGCCGACGCGCGTGCAAGGCGGGCCGAAAGGTGGGCGCGGGAAAAAAAATCATTTTCCTTTTTCTTTTTCCAAAAACTTTTCAACTTTGACCATACAAAGACAGTTTCAAAAACTCCAACCCAGGCTTTGACTCAAATATAAAAGTTGCTCAAAATAATTTTCTCTACAACTTTCATATAATACACTTTTTCTGAAAACCATTTTTACAATCTCCTTATAATTAAAGCCAATTTTGAAACATAAAACATTTTGCTTAATTCATTTTTATTTAACAAACCATTTTGAACTAGGTCAAAATATCAACATGAAAAGCACTCTACTCATTATTCTCTATTTTATAAAACTAGTTGCCAAAACAGAAATCCATTTAAATCATTGAGTCAAATAGAAATCCAAAATCCAATAATTAAACAAAGACAAAAGCACTCTTATGCACATGAAATGATGCAATGCATTGCTTATGCTTATTTAGTAGCTAATTGCGGTGCCACACTAGGGTGTCACAGCCTTATGAGCGAAGGCCTACACACTAAGAAGACACCAAAGGCAAAGGCCTTAGAGATGAAGACATGTGCATCTGGTGGAGCAATGAACCATGTCGAAGTAGTGGGAAAAGAAGCCAAGGCCCAAAGGCGAAGGCATATAGAAGATCAAGATGTCCAGAGATAGATGCATCAGGGCTTCGAATATCTATAGGATAGAGTCGTGCATGTGCTCTTTTCTCCATGCCCTTTTTTCTCGTTGAGTTTTTTAGATGGAGTTTTTGGTCAGGCATGCACGTATAGGTTGCAAAGGGCAATCCTCGTGACCAAGGTTCGAGCCAAGCAGTGCCTCTTCTAGTATGAGCATCTACTAGGTCATGTAGTACTGACCATGACCTAGTAGCTGAGGGGCTAACTATCGGGACATGCCATATTCATATGGGCCAAGTCCCCTAGAAGAGGCCCAATAGGGGCTAGGGTGTGTTGTCTTGTTAATTTCAACCCCACCAAGGGGTCGCATGTAAATTAACATCTGCCTATATAATGCCAAGAGCAAGAGGGCAACGAGGGCTCTCTTCCACTCATTGGAAAAAACCTAGCTCCACCATCTCACTGCTCTCCAAAAATGTAACCACGGTAGGAAACGTCACCTTGTCTAACTTGCTAGAGAAGTGATCGCTCACATAGAAGTGAGTTTTCCTTGTTATCTCTTCATTGGACTGTTTGTAGAGGATATTCTGACCCTCGAAGGTTAAGGCGACGAGACAAGTAGAATACTAGTTTTGTGTTGAATCTCATCAAACGTCAAGCTGTTTGCTGAGTTGCAGTTTAACCAAAAAAAAGATACTACAATAAGCATAAATTACAATTATAGTTACTAGACAATAACTTCAACCACAGTACACACATAGTTCATTATGAATAAAATACAACTATAGTTAACAAACACATAGTTCATGCACAATACACACATAGTCCATTCATGATAACAAAATTAAAAGGACAAATATCAAGTTTGAGCAAATACAAAATCAACTGATAAAGTCCATGTGCTTCTTCATATTCCAACTGGTGGCCAAATCCTTCTAGCTTGAATAGTCGTAACAGTCAGTATCTTCAGACCGAATCTCAATACTAAAAACACGGCTGAAAGACAGGTTCTGGCCATCAAAGACCGACCACTCAACAAAACTGCATCATCATTATCTAGAGCTAAGAAATAAACACCTTCATTCATAGGATCAACAACATACTTTATACCTGACAACAAAAGAAGGACCACGAGCATGAAGAATAACGCAAGCAACCATTTTCATCTTTCTAGTATTATGAAACCCTTTAACAGCTAACAGCAATAAGTCTAAATTGGTGGTCGGCTTCTAGTTCAAGATGCTCAACAACGAACAATAAAACAAGTTCATTGCGAAGAAGATAAGAAACAGGAGCAGTTAGATTTAACGGATCAGCTGGAGCTAAAAACTACAAAAAAGGGAAAACAATCAATATGTTATAATTCAATATACTAAATAAAAAATATGATACATAACACAGAGACTATATTTCACAATTACAAACAGTAAAGCTGATAATAATATCCTTTACATCACTAGATCCAACAACAATATGGTAACCACTAAAGAAACCAGCATGTCCATCATCAAAAGCCAACACAAACAAACAGTCTGACTCATCATCATAACAAAACTTCATATTTTTCACATAATATGCGACACGAATCTCCTTCCAAGCACGAGCATAAATCATCTGCTCATCATCATGATACATATCATTAACAGAAGACACTGCAGCAATCAAACGAGTTTGTGCACCAAGCTCAAGATCTAGAGTCTCCATAACATGATATGACACTCATTTCATATAGGACGAAAATGCAACTTTATTAACAAGATCATCCATCTGCAAAACTATATGTAGGTTGAGTTAATAAAAAATAAACATAATAAAATGACATAATATTTGCAAAGGTAATTGGAATTTATATTTTCAAAATACAAAAAGTTGAAATAGCATGTTCCTCTATGATGAAAACGTCCTACCAAAGCCATATGAATTATGCTAGATTTATACATATGCTACATTCATATGTTACATGCTATCACATTGAGCTTGGTCAAATTGTTGTGACTTACGTTGAGATTCTTGTCATGCACCCATGATTCGAGATTCACGTACACGCCACATATATCTCTAACTCTTACACTAAGAGTTACACAAAATATGTCATCCATCCACCACAAATAAAGCTTTGTTCATTCAGGTCACACATCTCTCTCACAAAAATCCTCCAAAAAGAGCTACGGGCTATGCAAGAAAAAATATTCATGCCAATACAGCATGAGATAAAAAAAATCCATGCCAAAGAGCATGTTAAAAAAGATGGGCAAGTGCCCGTAGTAGAATTAGGGGTATACTTAATACCCACCTGAAAAAGGGGGAAAATAGAAAAGAGATAGCATGTAGTTTCTAAACTATTCCGAAAAGAGAGATCCTGACATAAGAGCACAAAAAGGCCAAAAGACCCCACACACTTGCACATCTCAATCAAAGTGTACAACTTGCATTTCCATGTAGTTCGGTTTTTGACTTAGCAATATTATATGATGCAAGTATGCTTCAATTTCATCCATACCCAAAAATCCACATATGCCTTGTAGTAGGTAGGATGAAAAATAAGGCACAACAAAGCCTTTGGTAAGGATCTGTCTACATACATATATGAGCGACTGGAGAGAATCATACGAGGAACAACTGCTATCTTTTGATTTTCAAAACTTCATAAAAACTCAAGTTTCTCTAAGCAGGGATGTGCATGAAGATTTGAATCTAGGCTATTCCATTATCCAATCACCCAAGATATTTTGGTAGACACTCTGAATGTTCACAGGTGCGGGTGAAACCCGAAATAACTTGTGTGCAGGTTTTTCAACCAAGGAAGATAAACCGCCTTAGTCTGAGCTTTACTCGAGGACGAGCAAAGGGCTAAGTGTGGGGGTTTTTGTTGGCGGTTCTTAATGCACATTTTTATACCGCCAACTTTTATCTAAAACCTGCACTTTCAGAACCAAAACTTATAATTAGGATTTAAACTAACAACTTCCACGAGTTACACTTGGGATGGGCCAAAAGTGCATACCAAATTCAACATATCAAGGCCCAACACTTTCGGCTCATCCGAATAAGAGAAATAGAGCTCAAAGCCCATAAAAACTCCAAACCAGACCCAACAACCTCGATTGACATGGTTCACACTACCTCAGGGACCCACCAGAGCGAGTCGGACACGAGAGGGGCCACCAGGGGTGCGCCCGCACCCCTGGTGCGGCCGCACAACCAGGTGCGCCTCTCGAGCCCAACTTTGGTCGGTGGCTCGTTACCGCCTTCCTCATGTCGGTTATCAAGGTTGCCCACGTTCAATGTACCCAGAAGGCGGTTCTTGAGGTCGGTTTTAGACTTTCCAAGTGGGGAGAAGAGGATCTCCACCCCTTCAAGGCATCTCCACTATAAAAGAAAGGCCCCAAGAGCTTCTACAAGATATTCCATTCAGCATTCATCATTCATTCATTCTTTCATTAGTTGTAGAGTAGTGTAGTTCCATTCCCACCTTGTGAAGGATCCATTCAAGAGAAGAAGTAGTGCTACATTCTAGCTCTAGTAGCTAGCGGGAATAGGGAGCGAGTGAGTGCGAGTTGGAGAAGTGTCGAAGTTGTCGGCTTGCTCCACAAGTGTACCTCTACGCTTAGCGGAAGGAATACCAGAATCACCGGTACGACTTCGCTTGTACCTCGACGAATCGCAATACTATTTGGAGTATTAAGGTTCTTGTTTATCTTTGTATTCAAGTTCTTGTCATGTTCTAGCTTTTCGCTAACTTAGTTTGCTGGACCGATCGTTCACCCTCGGGTGGGTGCTCTAGTAAGAGGGTGCAAGCCCTGATCGCCGCTAGAGTAGTGGCCCTTAGCGTAAACGTTGTGTTTAGGCTAAGTGGTTACATGGTGGTTGCCTGGGTCTCCACGGTTGAGGAGGTAGGCGGCAGGTGGTGACAGCCCTGTCCGTCCTTCGTAATCCACCCACGTTCGGGATTCCAAGTAGAGTTGTATCGGCATAGACTAGGAAACCAGTTTCACCCATTGACCGAAGCAAACTACGTTAGTTGAGCCTGAGCACCTAAGGACTCGTTACCTAGAGAAACCTTGCTACCTAAGTCGTGCTTCTTCTTATCGAAGTCAGAAGATCTAAACTCGAAGACTATAGCACACCGTTCCTTGTGGAAAATACGATACTCTGAATACTTCCGGGTGAAGTGCTACAACGGTACTTCCGTGCGCTTGCGGACTTTTTTGTTTAAGCCAAGAAATACCAACAACGACAGATGAAAGGAAAAAATGTTAATATATATATGATACAGATAAAAGGAAAAAGGTAAATTTTTACCTACAGATGCAATTTATCCCTATAGAATGACAAGAACTATGAAAAATATATATAAAGACAACAACAAATGCAAGTTAGTACCAAGAATGCAGAGACATGAAAAGAAACACAGAAGCAGAAGAGAAAAAGGGGGCACGACAGGAAGGAGAAGAATAGAACAACTTACTACCAATAAAAAATTTCACAGATCCAACTAACTAGAAATGAGAATAACACAACAGGAAAGAAGAGAAAAAGGGGGCATGGAAGGAAGCAGAAGCATTACAATACTACAGGAAAAAATTGTGACTTTGTTTATTGTTACTGTAGGAACAAATGCTACAAACAAAATGCAAAAACCCTAGCAAATAGGAGCAAAATCCCAACCAAAACATAAGAAAGGTTTGGACTGCCAACCAAAATAGACAAAAAACTCAAATGAAACCATAAGCAAACTCAGAAAGAAGGAGGCAACACAAATCCATCAAACATTTCCACATTAGACCCACGAAAATCTACAAAACCAACAGATTTTGAAACACCAGAATCAACAGAGGGATAGACAAAGATAAATACTTACGAGGCAGCAAGAGAAGAGGGCGAACAAAAAGAAAACTACACACCGCCAGGCTCCCGTGCACACAAGGGAATATGAAGAGACGACAACCAGTTACTCTCGTGCACACAAGGGAATGTGAAGAGACGACAACCAGTTACTCGGTGCAGAAGAAGGGGATGTGAAGGGTTGCACAGGGGGTTACTTATACTAGACGGAAGAGTTTAGATAAAGTCCACGTCGTAAACAAGTGAAAAGAAACTGCCCCACCATGCACCACCCTATCACCCTTCGATGAGCCCAAAAAGGCCCAAAACAAGGCCCAAATTTGGTGATTCAGAACAACTGCCCCCACCCACCCCAACATGAACATCACACTTAAAAGCACATGTAGAAAGGCCCACACTAAAAATGAGCCTAAATTTTACATGGGCCTAAATATGAGCTCAAAACAGATCAACAACAAAAAAAACATCGACTGCAATATAAAATCAAGAGCAAAAAGACAGGGAAATGGGTGCAAAACTCGAAAACAAGAAACACCAAACAATGCACATCACCTGAATAAGAGAAAACCCCTCTAGCGTGCTGCTGGCCACCTGATGAAGCTTCCCAAGTTCATTGCTCGACCACCCCAGCATGTAAGACTATTGAAGCACCACCATAGTACAACGTGACAAAGACAACACAACAAAAGATAAAAACTATTTTTCCACATGTACATCAGAATTACAAAACTGGGATATGCCTAACACAGAAAACAAAAGATAGAATACATTTTTTTTCTAGGAGGGACAATTTACAATATTTTGCACCAGAACATAACAATCACAAGAGCTAAACACTAAATTTGCACCTGTACATCACAATTACAAAAATGAGATGTGCCTAACAAAGATAACAAAAGATAAAATACATTTTTTTCTAGGGAAGGGCAAATTACAATTTTTTGCACCAGAACATAACAATCACAAAAGATGAGGTCAATTCAACACAAAAGATTATAAATTGCCTCAAAGTTAATTGACTTTTCACTATACCTTCAACTTGGAGCTTAAGAAGCCTAAATCAAAGACTGAAATAAGGTTATCGATGGTATGAAAAAGGGGGTACCCCAAAATCTGCACCTCAAAAAACCCAAATCATGGCAAAGCCTACAAGTGCCCCACAAATCCCAGCGCGCAAACCGGCCCAGGTACCGATCGGTACTAGGCCGACCCACAACTATACCTCCGCGACGCAGCATACCCTCGAGGAGTCCCTCCTCGAGACTGCGCCAGCGTCCCCTTCGAAGTACGGCGACGGAAACATCCCCCAGCGAACGGGGAAGGCCTCGACCGCCTCGCCATATGTCACCATACGCCCTCGACCTTCCACACGAAGGGGTCGACCCCAATCACCAAGACTTCCTGGCGAAGGAAGCAAGCCTCGACTACCCCGAACCTACCACTTGTACGACCTCAGAAGCATTAAATGCATTCTACCCACTCCGGTCAGACCCACGTGGCTACAGCAAATACCACATTTGATCACACCCCAGTAAAACCGAATTCTAACCGCCCATACCCGCAGGACGCGCACGACGTGCAGAGTTGTCACTCCATACCACGCATTGTACCGCGTTAGGGCACCCCTTGAGGCATGTTCGTCACTACGTCTCGCGCATGGCCCAGACCTCGACCCCCTCTGCGCCGGCCTCAGACCCGTCCATGCAAGCCTCGACCTCGCCCTCAAGCACGGCTCCACCAAGACTGGTCAGCACTCCTACAACTCCCGATGCGACGTCTCCACACACGCTGGCACATGGGCTTCGTCCTTCACCGCCATCATCGAGCACGTCACCACAGGACAAAGTACGTCGTTACAGCGGCACCGACATGACCGACATCATCATCACCAACGTCATCGGGGACATCATCGCCTACGACAGCCCTAGAACTATGTAACCCTGTGCTTCCTCTTCGCCTATAAAAGGGGACACCGGGACTTAGGATAGGGCAGATTCCCTCAAGCTCCCAAGCTCTCACCATAGTCCAGAACCCTAGAATTAGTTCCCTAGTTCTAGCTCCTTCCTTTATACACCCCGTTCACTCAAGTTCTCGCTTGTATCCACCCCTGTACAAGCACTTTGGTGCAAGACAATACAATCTCTCTCTCCCCGCTGGACGTAGGGCATTCTCTTGTTCGAACCAGGATAAACCGCATGTATACTTCTTGCAACACCATCCGAATCAGGGAACACACACACACAAATTCACTCGCCGGTGTAGACCCCTGGGTCCGAAACATCGACAGTTGGTGCGCCAGGTAGGGGTAGCGCGTGTCTCTAACGACTTCCCGTAGTTTGTTCCGGATGGTAGATTCTACATCCCCATTCATCCTGCCTGACGGCTACACCTCCGCCCAGCCCCGGAGGCGCGACTCATCCTCGACGTGGTCGGGCGCTGCTCGCCATGACTGGATAAGAACTCAGGGGCTCCGCAGGTCCCTTGCGGGGACCATGGCTCTTCTCGGATCCCGCAAATGGACCATGAAGGAACACCATTAGTGAACATCTTCGTTCGCTGATGTTACGTCATGCCTCGTTTTGCCTCCGCGCACCAAACCCCCTCTCCATTCGCTGATGTTACGTCAAGCGGAGAGGAGGAGCCGACCCCAGGAAGAGAAAAAGGAGGCATGGAGAGGAGGCTGGCTCCGCTTCCACTACCCTCCTTCTAAGCTCGCTCGAGCCTGCTGACGACATGCATGTCGGCAAGGAACCGGCGAAGCAAAAGAGGATGTTGTGTGGAATGGAACCAGTTGCCTCCCCCCTTGGGCTGCCACGGAAGGCGGCGGAGGTTTATCGGGAGATCAACGACCCGGAAACGCCTCCCACGCCCTCCGTGGCATAACTGGGCAAGCCGAAGAACTTGCTGCCACCGGCAAGGTCTTCGCCTGAACTGCATCACCACCAACGAGCTGGTACTACAACTCCAGTTCGCAGGGCCGTCGTTCCCCTCAGGATCGGCGGAAAGGTGACACGCAGCAGGGCAAGGTGAGCCCGACATCCCTACCTCTCCCTTCCTCGGACAATGAGGAAAACATTCGCTGCAGAAGGTCCTCGCGACTCGTCGCCGTCGCTGGACTTGTACCCGTCGTCTTCACTCGCCACGACGACGTGCACGTCGCGTATGGTTCTCCGACACGTTCAGGACACTGCCTTGGAGAGGGCATGTTGAACGAATCAGAGAAGGGAAGGGAAGGGGCTGAGTCCAAGGACGAAGCAGGCATCAACCCTGATGACCCTTCGTCACTCATAAAGGAGATGGGATCTCATGGATTCATCCCAAAATCCTTCTCTTTCTCTCCTTTATGTACCTCTAAACGCCACGGAAAGAACGCTGGCTATGTACCTCTAAAAATTCAAAAAAGGAAATAAAAGAGCTCCCTTGTTCCAAAGGGATTATTATTGGTACAAGGCCCGGAAGGGTTATTTGAACCCGCAACACGAAGATCATGGGCAAGCATGGCCCTCGCCCCGGCTTGGGGAAGAGACTCCGAGCAGGAACTCTTTTGATGAATACTCCTGCTAAAAGGTCCAAGTAAAAAAGCCAGAGAGTTCTCGAGCGAGCCATCCCAAGAGCAACGTGCGTCCCAACAAAGCCTGCAGCACCGATGGTTCGCAAAGATATGTCCCTATCTCTTTTCTACTCGCGTTCGTTCTCTGATAATATGATAGAACAACTCGTTGAGAAATCTCAGAGTAAAAGTCTCGTCGTTTCGTCTATAAGCGTTGCACCTTTGTTCTCAAGCACGGGGGACAATGTCAACCGTGTCTTCTTAGGAAAGCTGGTCGAGGTCCGGCCGCGATCGCCCCTAGGGGCTAACGGCGCCCCCAGATTGAACTAAGTACTCGGAAGCAGACAAACTTCCCCAATGCTCAAACAAAGGGTGAAGCAAACATAGGTGTAATGATAAGACCACACAAACGCCCACTTTCTCGTCTTCCCTCGAGGCAGCGGGCAGTCGAGCGAAAAACTAAACAAAGCCCTGAAAGACGACAGAAAAAAGAAGCGTTTGCGTGATAACCTCCTTAAAAAGAAAAGGTACGACGGTTTCGGAAAAGTCATGCGATGGTGCGCTAACGCATGTCTTCGCAGGGAAAAGCCAGGGCACCTGAGTCTTCAGCAAGAGCTCAGCGTAAAATCAAGCCGCACGAGGGCGGTACCACGGCCGGGCGAGTCACTGACACCCTGGCAGGGGTAAAGTACATGAAAACTCGATACAGACCGGAGAAACCAAGACAACCCGCCTAGAAGACCGATGGTATTTCAAAGGCTCCCACCGAAGGGTTTCATCAGGGCACTAATGCAGCAGGTGGCCTGACGCCGCGCCTCGCTGACCGCCTGAACTCTGACCCTCAAAAGAAGAGCTTAGCGGTGATTCGCTCCCTGCGAATCCTGCAACAGTGTGAAAGCCTGCCGAAGCCCAGTGGTATCACGGGCAAAACAGGGCCACCCTCCTCGAGCTCTGGCATCGACAGTCGAACCAGAAAGCCCAACCGTCAGGCGAGCCTCGCCGAGCTAGAGGCCCGGGGGCTTGGTCACGACCGATAGCCCTCGAGAGAAGGAAGGTCGAGCCCGCCCAGGGAGCGCGAGCCTTTTACTAAATTGACAAAACAGGATCGACGCTAACCAGTACTCAAACTCAAGCGCCCAATAGGTCGCTATGAGCGAAGCGTACGTACAAAAGGAAAACACCCTCGACAACTCAAGAACAACGATGTCGGCTGTGTAACACGCTAAGGAACGCATCTTCAAGGAGAGAACATTGTGTTGTTACTGGTCGCGCCATCAGGCCCCTACGCCAAGGAACAGAGCGACATGTGCCAAGACAGTGGCCGCCGAAAGCGTCCCACGAATCGGGAAGACAGTCCTGTCAACAAAAGTTCCAAAGGCAAAAGGGGGCTCGAGCGACGTCGACCAAACGACGGATACGAGAACGCTCGATGGCCGATGAGCGATTACATAAATATTTACAAGTTTTTACAGATAAAGAGGTCACAAAGGTGCCATCCTGAAGCTGCTTGAGAAGTACACCAAGGGGCTCATCGCCCTCGACGCCGGCCCCCAGCAGCTCCAGGGCGTCTGTCGAGACCTCGACTCCGACCCCTCCTACCGGGACTCCCGAATCACTTGTTCCGCAGGGACCTCGGGGACTACGACCTCAATAGCATCGTCAAATTGCTCGATGAGCTCCTCAAAGTCCGCCAACCCAGATCCCTCTAGGAACCCCTCGAACGCGCGCAAATCCCGTCCGGAGCGGACCTGGGCCCCACAAGAGCCACCGCTGTGCCCCAGTGAATGCCACGCTCCACCGAGGCCAGGACGCGTTCAGGGACGTCCTGGAGGTGTTCCACGAGGTTATAACCTCGGGCACACATGAACTCCACCGCCGCCTCTACCGCCGGGCGAAGAACTTGGAGCATGGCCTCTAGCTCGGCCACTCGCCCATCCGCCGCGGCCAACTGGACACGAAGCTCTGCGGCCTCCGCCTCGGCGTCGTCCAAAGCTATTGATGCCGCCGAAACCGTGTCCTCCAAATCGCGGATCGATGGAGGAGCCAGAGGAGAAGCTGGACGGCGGAAGGGGATCGACCTCGACGTCGAAATAACCCTAAAGAAATACATGAAGGACATGATTAAGAGCGCTGCTAAGATGCAACAAGAAGAAGCGGCGAACTGACCCCGGGATATGGCGGCGCTGCCCCGGACCTCCCAGGCTTGATTGCTCGTCGGCAGGGCGCTTCCCGCGATCCATGGCAAAGGAATAAAGGGTTGGCACAAGACGACAAATTTATAACGGAGTAGGCCGGTTAAATCCGAAGGCCCCTGCCCCGAATTTATAACGGAGAGGGCTGACAACCATTGCTCATAAGCCATGCGACCCTCACGCTTCCCTAGGAGGAAGTCAGTGCGCCATGCGACCCTTCAGTTATTGTGCGCGTACACCCTCGACGGCTCACTCGCGACCTGTCTCGAGAACGGACGCTCGAGACCCCTGACGTGTATCCAAGGCAAGACAAATGGGTCGCCATGGAATCTCCACGTGGAGAGGCATCAAGACGCCAGCTCCTATCGACCGGAGCTGGTATCCAGGCATCCGCACGTCTCGCTTCAATGAGACCGCCTCCGGGCCACAGTCAACCCCTATCGAACAGGGTACGAGCTCTCACTTGGATCCCCCCGTTACCAGCTCACCGAGGACGTCGAGACTCCGCCCTATCGAGGGTAGTCCAACGCTTCTCACCTCACACTTGGTCGAAAGGGTTCGTGGGAAGGACGCCGGAGCTAGCAACGCCCTAAGCCGCACGAGGCTCGGGGGCTCGACTACGCCTGACACCCCTCGACGAAAGAGGGTCGAACTAACCCAGAGGATCGATGGCTCGAGGCCCACCGCGGCTGCGAGCCTTCACCTCGACTCGAGTTGATTCAATCTTGCAGGAATATCGACCGTATTTGACTTCACGCGTGACAAGCAACACAAAGTCAACAAAGCCCTCGAAGGAGTCTCACTACTCCCCCGAGGCCTCGGGGGCTACCCCAGCGGGGAACGCTCGCGCATCCCCCGCAGCGCAGTTTTGGAATACCGTACGACCTCGTGACCCCTAGCTCGAGCGCCAGCGCTCAAGCCGGGGCTCGAGGGCTACTGTCGATGGTATGAAAAAGGGGGGTACCCCAAAACCTGCACTTCAAAAAAACCCAAATCATGGCAAAGCCTACAAGTGCCCACAAATCCCAGCGCGCAAACCGGCCCAGGTACCAATTGGTACTAGGCCGACCCACAACTATACCTCCGCGGCGCAGCATACCCTCGAGGAGTCCCTCCTCGAGACCGCGCCAACATCCCCTTCGAAGTACGGCGACGAAAACTTCCCCCAGCGAACGGGGAAGGCCTCGATCGCCTCGCCATATGTCACCATACGCCCTCGACCTTCCACACGAAGTGGTCGAGCCCCAATCACCAAGACTTACTGGCGAAGGAAGCAAGCCTCGACTACCCCGTACCTACCACTTGTACGACCCCAGAAGCATTAAATGCATTCTACCCACTCCGGTCAGACCCACGTGGCTACAGCAAATACCACATTTGATCGTACCCTAGTAAAACCGAATTCTAACCGCCCATACCCGAACGACGCGCACGGCGTGCAGAGTTGTCACTCCATACTGTGCACTGTACCGCGTCAGGGCACCCCTCGAGGCATGTTCGTCACTACGTCCCGCGCATGGCCCAGAGCTCGACCACCTCTGCGCCGGCCTCGGACCCGTCCATGCAGGCCTCGACCTCGCCCTCAAGCACGGCTCCACCAAGACCGGTCAACACTCCAACAACTCCCGATGCGACGTCTCCACGCACACTGGCGCATGGGCTTCGTCCTTCACCGCCATCGTCGAGCACGTCGCCACAGGACAAAGTACGTCGTTACAGCGGCACCGACATGACCGGCATCATCATCACCAACGTCATCACGGACATCGTCGCCTACGACAGCCCTAGAACTATGTAACTCTGTGCTTCCTCTTCGCCTATAAAAGGGGACGTCGGGACTTAGGATTGGGCAGATTCCCTCAAACTCTCAAGCTCTCACCATAGTCCAGAACCCTAGAATTAGTTCCCTAGTTCTAGCTCCTTCCTCCATACACCCCGTTCACTCTCGTTCTCGCTTGTATCCACCCCTGTACAAGCACTTTGGTGCAAGATAATACAATCTCTCTCCCCCCGCTGGACGTAGGGCATTCTCTTGCCCGAACCAGGATAAACCGCATGTATACTTCTTGCGTCACCATCCGGATCAGGGAACACGCACACACAAATTCACTTTCCGGTGTAGACCCCTGGGTCCGAAACACCGACAAAGGTGCTAGGAACTGCGGATCAGTCGCAGACCTAAAGGTGCAACACAACACTCAGAGCCTTCAATCGTGAGATCAACAATCACAAGATTCAAGTGCCGTAAAAAAACAAAACACACAACCAAGAGATAGTTGTCATCGTACCAGCTCCAGTACCTCACAAGTTCAAGGCAATCATAGTACCTATTCTTTGAATTTCGCAAACAGACAACACAAACATCATAGGCTTAAAATTTGCACTGCAAATGAAAAGCAAATATAACAAATGACATATGCAATGTACAAAATTATTTGAATACTCCACCTCCCATAAGTAAATGTTCACACACAACATCAATTATTTAAGGTTGCAATCTCAGATCCTATTCAAGAATATAACAAAGTAAAGAATAACAGCAGCACAAAACACAGTAATAAACTAATAAAGAAAACAAAAACCAATAACAAATAGCAAGTTATTTTACGTTAGGTTGCCAAGCCTAACATAACTCTCCTCCTTTCCTAGGGCTTGAGACATGCTATGATATGGCAACTAAGACACCATACCATAGATAGAGTTAAAAACTTGAAACACATAAATAATAACATCATTACAAAAAGTAATAGCACCATATTCGAAATAGAAGACAAGAAAGAAACAATCATGTTCAAACACTTTAAAACCACATCATCATCACAAAATTAGACAGTAACTGAAACCAAGATCCTACAACCATATATGGCAGCAAACATAAACACAAATAATTGGACTAAACACATCACAGAAATCATGCTTCATCAATTCAAGTTGCCACACACCTGAAAAAATGCACAAAGAAACTATGAAATTTTAAAAAATCATCATGCCATGGAAAAATAGACTTTAACTTTTCAGCTAATAATACCTCTTTGATTTTTTGTTGACCATCATATGTGCAATTGTGTTCATTGAAAACCATTTCATTGGCAAGCTTTATGCGTAGGTGCCCAATATCATCTTCACTATACTTGTCCATCATATCCAGATTTACTTCAAAATACTCCAGGTTCTTCATAGCATACACACCACTATTATTAATAATGCTGCAAAAATGAGAAAATAATAAGTATACCAACAAATAATATATGCATAATATATATACATATATATATATATATATATATAAATCAAAACAATGCATTCCACCTACTTCTCAGACTACTGTGGTACAGTTCCAAAGAAGACATAAAACCCACGGAAGCCATAGTCAATATTGATAACTTCTTTCTATATATGTATCAACTTCTCTATCTAATAACAGGTAAACAAAACATAAATTAGTAATAAACAAAAAAAACAACACACTTAATCCCAATTTAAATATACAAACACAATTATAAGACAAATCTTTAAACTAAGAAAATGCTACTTACAAATTCATCTTTGACAGTCTTTTTAAAAGCTGAGTCTACTCCAAACTAAGAATCCAAGATTATACACCATCTATTGGAAAAATAAATAGCAACTACATACCACTGTTCATGGTACATAATTGGGAAGAAGAGCTGTTCAAAAATAACAATGAAAACATTATAAGTAACGACACAAAAATTAAAGACCTACTCACAGCACACATGAATTTGTGCTCATTCAAACTCAACAATTTCCCTTCAAATAACCAATCATGAATTTGGCTCCATACCACAGATCATGTGCTGGTTGCATTCAACAAATTTACAAACATATATCATACTTACATAGTCACTAGCTGTCAAAGACCTTGCATGATGAGCACCTTTAAAGCACTGCATAACAGTATCAAATAGCTTCTTCTCCTTCTCATCGTCAGATTTCTAATTAGATAATCCTATAAAAATAGAAAGACATATATTATTTCCATACAGTTCAACACATTGTACAAAGAGTAATTGGGAAGTGTCGGTGGTACAAAAAAGGGTACCCCCAATCAACGCAAACACCCGAGCACCCTGTCTCCGACTCGCCCGAGCCCTCCCGGCCAGGCCTCGGGCGAGCGCTCAATCTCCGTCTCGCCCGAGCCCTCCCAACCAGGCCTCGGGCGAGCGCTCAATCTCCGTCTCGCCCGAGCCCTCCCAGCCAGGCCTCGGGCGAGCGCTCTATCTCCGTCTCGCCCGAGCCCTCCAGGCTTCGGGCGAGTTCGCCCCCACACCTCGAGCCTTAACACATGGGCCTCGAGCTGCACAGACAGCCGTACCAACCCATACCACGCATTTAATGCCTTCACCTACTCCGATCATGTCCACTAGTGCGCGGCGTGTACCACAGTAACTCGGAGTAAAGGTCAAGTCTCGTTTTCACCGCAAGCATGGGCAAAAGGGCGCCAGTGCAGCACTGTTCGGCCATGCCAAGCACTGTAACCCCTCGAGGCCGGCTCCGCGCCCCTCGAGCCCTGCACTGTAGCCCCTCGAGGCCGGCTCTGCGCCCCTCGAGCCATGCACTGTAAACACCTCGAGGCCGGCTCCGCGCCCCTCGAGCCATGCACTGTAACACCTCGAAGTCGGCTTCGCGCCCTTCGAGCCCTAACCACTTTCATACTATTGGAGGACAGGTACCCCAAGACCCGGAGGGACCTCACCGCGTACTGTACATTCCGGGATGGGTGCTGTACGGCTCCCGTCTTGTCGCGCCCCCACGTCCGCGCCCGGGAGGGAAGCCACGACTCAAGGACGCCTCAACAACGACGATCACATCGGCTCCAGTGGCCCCAACAAGACAGGGTTCCTACCCTTCTCCGTATGGGGCACCATGCGCCCCAACGCCTGTAATACTTTCATGTAACCCTGACCTCCCCTTGCTCTATAAAAGGGGACGCTAGGGCCCTCGTTCAGGGGGACGGTGAGACAGACGAAGAGAACCCACGAGTCTACACACAAACACGAGTCCGGACCCCGGTCCACGCTCACTGAGCTTGTATTCCCCCCTGTACAAGCACTTAGGTGCAAGTAATACAAGAACATCTCCCCCCGCTGGACGTAGGGCCTTCTTTGCCCGAACCAGGATAAATCCTTGTGTCCTCTTGCATCACCATCCAGGAAGAGAAGCACGCGATCATATTACTCGTTGGTGTGATACCCCCGGGTACGAAACACCGACAGTTGGCGCGCCAGGTAGGGGTGCGCGTGTCCGAGACATTTTCTCGCTATCTCCTGGATGGCTTCTTCGACTCCTTCGTTCTCTGCCGGTGCCGTCGTGTGGTTCGGGAACCTTGAGTCCCTAGCCGCCGGCAACGGCAACGAGCTGACCCCTCTCTCCACGGAGGGCCCGAGCGGAAGGCGTGTCACACCACCCCGCGCGGGGGGCATGACGCGTCGTCTGCACCACCACGCGTCGCCACTTCGCGAGCGGCGTCGTGGTCACCATTGTCGCCAGGCACAGGCGGTGCCGGCGGCGTACGCCCACTTCCCCGCGGATGGCGCAGAATCCCCGAGGGGAAACCTGCCCGGCACGCGGCCGGCGACCTCCAGGGCGCGGGCGCGCTCCCCCAGCAAGTTCGCGTCTGTCACACGTGCGGACCGGCACGTCTGGTATCCCACCAGGGAGTGCTTCCAACTCGAGGGAGTGGTGAGCGACGACGACGACGATGACGACGTCAGGCCAACGCTCAACCTCGGAGCGCCCAACGACGTGGCTACGGCGGGCGGTTCGCGCGTTCAGGCAAGAAGCAAATCCTCGGCCTCGGTTGCACCGCCTCAACACGACGACAGCAGGGCGGCGCAACTCGCACAGGTGCGGGAGGCAATCACCAAGACCGAGGAGGAACAACAACGCCTGTTGCAGCTCCAGCAAACTCTGATGCAGGAACCACCCCAGCCTCGAGGAACCGGAGCTCGAGGTCGGGCTCTAGATGCCCACCGACGGACCCTCGGGGACGGGGCGCCAGCACGCCCCGAGGTGTGCCTCCCGCGAGCCGGGCAAAACGTGGTGGCGGCCGCAATGCTGCTCCGCGATCTGCCCGCCGTCTCCAACCCCGACGCCAGGCGCATGCTTGGGGAAGTAAAGAGCCTCCTCGAAACGGCCGCTGTGCAGATAGCCGAGAGCTCGGCCTCGCGCCAGCGCAGGGCAGCCTTGGAGAAGCCAGCAGACGCGCCCCGCAGCAAGCACGAGACGTCGGTCCGCCAGCCAGACGCCCCTCAAGCCAAACTAGACCAAAAGCGGGTCGCGGACAGCCGGCAAACCCTCGAGCCCCCAGGCCCCAGGGTCTTCAGCCGAGCCATCCGCAGCTCGACCCTCCCCGACCGCTTTCGACCACCGACCAACGTGGTAAAGTATGACGGGGAGGTCGAGCCCAAGCTCTGGCTCTCAGACTTCCGCCTAGGCTGCCAACTGGGCGGAGCGAAGGGCGACGACCGTGTGATCATACGCCAACTCCCACTTTACCTCTCGGACACCGCCCGCCGGTGGCTCGAGGGGCTCCCGCCGGATCAGATCCATGACTGGGCCGACCTAGTCAGGGTCTTCGACAGGAATTTCAAGGGGACTTGTGCGCGCCCAGGCAACTCCTGGGATCTGCGACGTTGCAGGCAGGCAGCGGACGAACCCCTCCGCGACTTCGCTCGGCGGTTCTCGAAGCAGCGCCTCGAGCTCCCTCACATACCCGATGAGGAGGTCATCTCAGCGTTCCTCGCAGGCACGACGTGCCAAAAGCTGGTCCACAAGTTAGGGCGCTACCGTCCCAGGACGATCGAAGACTTGATGGATCAGGTCACCAGCTTCGCCTCCGGCAACGAGGCAATGGGGGCCTTCTTTGGTCACTTCGCGGGCCAAGGCGAAGGGCAGAAGGCAAGGCACGACGACGAGGACGACGACGACGAAGAAGTGCGCGTGGGCTCCCGCCGCAGACGAGCTGGCTAAGTCGGCACCCACGCACGACGCCGCCCCTCGAGCCGGACTCGGGGGCTCGACCTTCGACGCCCCACATCGGGCTGGGCTCAGGGGCTCGACGTCCCTTCGACACCGTTCCTCGAGCCGGAGTCGGGAACTCGACCTTCGACGCCCCACCTCGAGCCGGACTCGGGGGCTCGACGTCCCTTCGACGCCCCACCTCGAGCCGGACTCGGGGGCTCAACGTCCCTTCGACGCCCCACCTCGAGCCGGACTCGGGGGCTCAACGTCCCTTCGACGCCCCTCCTCGAGCCGGACCCAGAGGCTCGACCCTCGACGCCCCTCCTTGAACCGGACTCGGGGGCTCAGTCTTCGACCTTCAGCGCTGCCCCACGGAAACAACCCCGAGCCCGACTCCAGCTCGGAGCTTCGAACAGCTACGTCGTTTTCTATCCCTAAAGCCTCGAGGCTTCGTTCATTTCTCGTATTTTGCGCACACATCGCATCTTGAATAAATAAAAGTTCATTTCCAAGTTCTTTATTTCATTCAAATCAAAGGTAGCCTCGACCCTGCCTTGCTCAGGGACGAGCCTCCCTCGGGGCCTGTCAGCGGGCATCCCCCCTCAGACCCCGGAAAAAGCACGCCTTTCTTTTCAAAAATTCGACCCTCATCTCAATTCGCGCCTCGAGCGCACTAGCAACGTCTAAGTCCCTAAAATGCCTCGAGCCTTCAAGAGTCGGGGGGCGTCGACGTAGACGACCACCTACGCCCCAGGGCTATGGTACCCTACCTACGCCTCCCCTCGAGGAACTCGCGACGCATGTCGAAGGAACACAGACTAAGCCGGTAAAAGCTCGAGCTCGCGACGAAAAGAGATGATCGAATAAATTTGAAAAGAAAACAGCTTCATTAAATAAATAAGTCATACGCGTATATCTGGCCTCGACGGCCCATAAGTTTTGACACGAATTTTTACAAGGGCCTCGACACCCAAACTTGGCACGCAGGCCGCGGTCTGGTACTCCTCCCCAGGATCTTCTGCCGCACGCTCAGCCTTGACGTCCGAGCCAGGAGGAGGAAGGGCCCCTACACCGTCGTCCGCATCAGGAGGCAGCATGTCCTCCTCGACATACCGGCGCCGTCTCCAGATGGCAAAAAAGGCCTCGGGGGAACGCTCGACCTCCTTCTCACCCGAGCCCTCGAGACCAGGCCCAGGACGAACGCTTGTTCTCCGTCTCGTCCGAGCCCTCCGAGCCAAGCCTCGGACGGAGTCCCCCACGACAAAGGAAAGGCCTCAGTCCTCGTCGGTGCGGTACTCCTCCCCGAGGTCCACAGGGGCGGGCTCGACCTCGACGCCCGAGCTCGAAGGAGGAGGGCTCCCGACACCGCTGCTGGCGTCAGGAGGCAGCACGTCCTCCTCGAAGATCTTCGCCAGCGACGTCCCCGGCCTCTCCATCTTCTCCAAAATTTTGTCAACTCGGCGGTTGTTCCACTCCTCATCCTTCCCCTCGATCTCGATGAAGCCATTCGCGACAACATGGACCGGGAAGCGGAAACCGGAGCGAACAACCGCGAGTGTCTGCTTGACGCCGTGATGGAGAGCTTGCCGGACACGGTCCCGAGCGGCTGCGTCGAAGAAGCACAAGGCGTCGACCAAGGCATCGCCCCGAGCCATTGCACCTTCTGCCGCGGCAACAGGAGGAGCACCCCACATGGGGCCGAGCCGATCGAGAGAAGAGCGAGCCCGCTCCGCCACCATTGTCTCGTCTTGGAGCTGGTCCAAGAGAGTTTGGTTTGTCTCCCGGAGCTCCCCGACCGTCTTCTCGACCCCTGCGCAACAAACAAGGAAGAGTGAGCCTGCGGCGTAACAAAGAACTTCGAGAACCAAACAAGAACAAGGCGTAAGCCTCACCGTCGCAGTGTTGCCCCAGTGCGGCGAGGTCGCTGGTCAGGCCCTCAGCACGCTGCTCCAGCCTGCGCTTCTCGGCCAGCGTGAGGAGCCTCTCGGACCTAAGGTCCTCGATCAGCCGGCCCGCCTCCACCAGGGCCAGATCCTTACGGATCACCTCCTGCCGCGCCGCCCCCTCGGCAGCTCGGGCGGTGTCGGCGCCGCTCACGGCGTCTTCGGCCTCTTTCCTCGCCGCCTCCGCTGCGGTTCGGGCGGCGGCGGCCTCGCCACGGGCGTCAGCAGCCTCCTGCTTCGCCGCCTCGGCTTCAGCCCGGGCAGAGGTGGCCTCGCTTCGGGCGTCCGCGGCCTCCTTCCTCGACGCTCCGAGAGTGGCGGCGGCCTCCTCCTTGGATCGGGCAGCCTCGCCTCGAGCCACCCGGACCTCCGCCTCCGCCTCGTTAAGCCGGCTCGCCATCTGGGCGTTCCGGCTCAGCTCCGCGCGAAGATCTCGAAGCTCCGCCTCGGCCCGCTCGAGGGCGGCTGACACCTGAGCGGACCGGTCCGCCTCCTCAGAGCAGGAACGCTCCGCCTCCGCCATAAGCGCGGCCACCTCCCGGAAGATAGACCGCACCTCACGCGGGGCCCCCCGCTGGGCCGGCTGCTCGATGGGAACCACGGCGAGGGGCGAGCTCAGTGGGACAGGAAACGGCCATATCGGTCGGTCGAGCTCGATGTCGGGCACAACCTCTTCCGCCTCAAGTTGCCCCGACAGCGACCCGCCGCTCGATGGCACGGACCCCGACTCCCTCCGTCCCTCCGGCGGCGCCTCCTGTTGCGGATCGGTCGAGGGAAGGCTCGATCCTGGGCCTTCTTCCCTGGCCGGGCCCTCAGGCGCCTCGTCGGCGCTGGCCGGCACGACGGGTACCTCCACCGCCATCGAGCCCGCGGCGAGGAGCGGCCCCTGCTCCAGCTCGTTCAGGAGGTCCTCCACCGTCGGCTCCTTCTCCGCCGACGCCTCCCCCCCCCTTCCCTCCTCCGCAGCCTGGCCCGTGCTGGTCGGAGCCACAAGGGGCGCGGACTCCTCAGCCCCAGACGCCGGCGGGGCCGCGCTCGCCCCAGGCGCTTCCTTCGGAGCAGCCGCCGTGGTGAGGGGAAGGGTGGCGCTCCCAGTCGGCACCATCGCAGGAGGAGGAGGAGGGGGAGGAGGCAGCACTTCGGCGGATACGGCGGTGGCAGGCTCGATGCCATGAGCTGAAGCCCCTGCAAAACGAGATGACGGAGAGGTCAGAACCAGGAAGAGTACCTCGACCCCAATGGTCGATGGCGACGGCCTCACCAAAATTTGCGACGATCATCCGGCCCCCTCGAGCCATGGCAGCTCGGGCCTTCTCCAACCAAGCGGCCTCTCTAGCGGAGGAAGGTGCCATACCTCGAGGTGCCTGTGCCTCGACAGGGCTCGAGGCCTTGGCCCGCTTGGATGAAGCGAGGTCCACCTCCTGGTAAGAGCGCTTCCCCCTGAGAAAATGGAGATGGCACGCGTCATTAAAAGCAAAAAGGTGAAGCCTCACTACCAACGAGACCCAAGGAAACTACTCACCCGAAGCGGCGGCTGGGCTTCTTCCCGGAGTCGCCGGACCCACTCGGGGGCTTCGAGCCCACCCCACGGCTCGAGCCCTGCGCCTGGGCCGTCTCCGCAGGGCTGGGATGGGGGGAGGGCTCCCGACGCCTCCCATGGCTCGACCTCGAGGGAGAGCTCTCCTTCCGCCCCACATCGCGGGAGGGCGACCGCACCACCCTCGTGCTGATGTCATTGCGCTCGCTCCGGCGCGGGCTCCGGGACCTGCTCCGGCGCCCGCGCTGGCGGTCGCGCCCTCCCGTGTCCGCCTCCGCGTCCCGGTGGCGGTGCGGCGATGAACTCCGGGGACGCTCGCGCCCCTGGTCACGAGATGCTCGGGGGCTCCCTCCCCGACGCTCATGATGGCGAGGGCTCGACGCCTCTTCTTGGCGCCCACTCCTCCGCGGGCTCGACGGCGCCCTTGACGGCTCGCGGGAGTCGGGCCCCGAACCCTTCTCGACCTGTCGGCCGCCTCTCGAGGCCCGCCCCCTCTCGAGACCCCCCGTCTGGGCTGACGCGGGGGCGGCCTCCACTGGCGCAGTGGCGGAGGCGCTCCGGGTCCGGGGCTTCCTTGCGACTGAGGGCGCGTCCGGCGCGGAACTCGACGGACCTCGGGCCCCCGACGAGGCAAGGATCGGCGCCGCCTTCCGCGGCTGCGTCCCGCGTGCCCCTTTCGTCGGTGGGACCTCCAGTGTACCCTCCTGCACAGAGGAGCGGTCAGCCCTGCCATCGAAGAGCCCCGCGCGCATCAAGCGCGCATCCATCCCCTCGTCGTCGTCCCCCTCCTCGTCACTACTCTCCTCCTCCGAGCTCGAGGAGCTCAGCTCAGGGGACCCGTCCCCAGGCTGACGGTTGCGACGGGCCCTCGCCAGTCTCTGCTCCCGAGCTAAGCGACGCAAGTTTTCATCTTTCTCTTTCTTCTTTTTTGCATCCTTGCTCTCCTTGTCCTTTTGAGCGGAGAGGCGCCTCACCTGAGCATCCGCGGCGTCTTCCCTCACCGGGGGCCTCGACGCGCGACAAGTAAATGCCCCCTGAAGAAAGGAAAAGCATGAGGAGACAAACCACAAGACGGGTGCAAACGGATCAAAGGAGAAAGAAGGGGGAGGAGGCTCGAGACAGCTCGACTCGAGGGAGGCTTACCAGGTCGAGACACCCCTCGTCAGGTGCCATCGCAACCAGGTGGGAGAGTTCAGGGACGAACGGCCCCTGGATCGTAATCGACACCCGGGAGACGCCCTCGTTCCGGGACAGCCTCTCTTCGGCCATCCTCGAACGGTTGAGCGCCTCGAGCTGAGCCTGCGGGCCCATCTCGTGCATGAGAAGTGGGCGGTCCGCCAGCGGAAGAACCCTTCGCTGGTGGAACGCCCAAATGACCGCTTGCACGGTCAGCTTCTTCTCATCCACCAGCGTCTTCATCATCTCCATCAACGGGACCAGGTGGCGTTGCCTGTCCGCCGCGACGCCCCAGGTCCACTTCTCCGGGCGTCGAGTAAGGACCCTGCCGGTGTACTGCGGAAGGAGGCCACCTTCGTTCCGCAGATAGAACCAATGGTCGTCCCACCCGGCCTGGTTGGTGGATAGCTTGTATCGCAGGTACTCGCGGGGGACATTGGCCGACGAGGTCCCCGCCCTCGCGGTGATGGCAAGGGAGCCCATGCGCACGGGCCGCCTCCCGCTGGGCTTCAGGGACTTGATGAAGAGCTCGCCCCGGAAGAGATGGACGAACATCTCCCAGTGCGGCTCCATCTTCAGGTACCCCTCACACACCGCGGCGAATATGGCGGCGTGCGAGATGGAGTTGGGGGAGAAGTGTTGCAACTCCACCTCGAAATGGTGGGCCAACCCTCGCAAGAAGCGGCTCGGCGGGACGCCGAGCCCCATACGGTGGTAGCGCGTAAAGCTCACCACGTACCCCTCCGGCGGGTGCGGCTCCCGGTGCTCCGCCGACGGGATAACCCACCATGCGGATCCCTCCTCCGGGTTGGGGCGCAGAAGCCCCTGGGCCACCAGCGAGTCCATCTCGTTCTGCGTCACCTTCGACGGGCTCCAGTCCTCGGCCGGCAACATCTGTGTTTGGGCGGCCATGACGGTGGCGCGGCGCGGATCCGAGCGGTTGGCGCGGGCCGGAAATCCGCAGTCAGCTAAGGAGAGGGCGCGTAAAGGCTATGGCAGCGGCGAAGGCAGAGGCAAAGTAAAGGTTTCCTTTTCCCCTCTTTCGATATTTATAGGGGGAAACCCGGACGGACGGGATCTCTCACAACGCAAAAAGGTAACAGAATGCATTCAATACGCCCACCTAACCGCGTCTCGAGCCGGGTGCAGGACACACGCGGCACCTCTTCATTCGCTCCACTACCCGGGCCTGCCACGACCGTCGCTCCGACTTCGCGTCCGCCGCACTCCCCGACGGTTTCCGCCTAAAAAGGCGCGCCCAACGGGCAGAAGAATTCCAGACGACGAAGGCTTCTTCACAAAGGTAAAAACGGGCCCCGGCCCTAAGTCTCGAAGCAGCGAAGGCTGGCCCTCGAAAAGGGTTCGACAGCCGGCTTTGAGCACCCGAGTCAGGGACACCAAGGGGCGCCACTCGCGGCATCACTCGAGGGCCAAGCCCTCGAGGCCCCCCGCGTGTATCCAAGGCGGGGAGCTCGACATGCAGTGAGATCCCCTCGGAGGGAGGCATCGAGCCACCGGGTCCTATCGAATGGACCCGGCACTCCTGCAGACTGAGCACCCATGCTTTATGAGACCGCCTCCGGGCCACAGTCGACCCCTAACGAACGGGGCACGAGCTCTCACTTGGATTTCCCGTTATTAGCTCACCGGGAACCTCGATGCTCGCCCACTCGGGGTAGTACGAGGCATCCCACCTCGCGTCCGATCGAAAGGACTCGCGGGATGACAAGCCAGGGCAATCGGCATGCCGGACAGCTCGAGGAGCTGGCCAGTCGGTTCAGCCTGGCACCCCTCGACGAAAGAGGGTCTAAAAACTCGGACAGTTACGACTAATCTCTTTCTTTGTGTGGACATGGGATTTTCAGGCCTCGGGGGAACGCTCGACCTCCTTCTCGCCCGAGCCCTCGAGACCAGGTCCAGGGCGAACGCTTGTTTTCCGTCTCGTCCAAGCCCTCCGAGCCGAGCCTCGGACGGAATCCCCCACGACAAAGGAAAGGTTGCTTCGAATATTTAAATATTACTACCAAACTGCATCTCGAGCCTGTTCACAGGTACATACGGCACCACGACCTCCGCTCCCTGACGGTTTCCGCCTAAAGAGACGCGCCCACTGGGCAGAAGGCTCCCAAACGACGGAGGATTCTTCGGGAAGACCACGAGGGAGTTCTAACCACTCCCCCATGGCCTCGGGGGCTACACCCGCGGGTGTCGCTCGCACGACACCCACGGAATCAAATCAACAAAACCCTCGAGGCCAGTTAGCTATCCATCGAGATCCCACTCTGGAGCCCCTGCTCGAATGCAAGCACTCGAACAAGGGCTCGGGGGCTACTGTCGGTGGTACAAAAAAGGGTACCCCCAATCAACGCAAACACCCGAGCACCCTGTCTCCGACTCGCCCGAGCCCTCCCGGCCAGGCCTCGGGCGAGCGCTCAATCTCCGTCTCGCCCGAGCCCTCCCAACCAGGCCTCGGGCGAGCGCTCAATCTCCGTCTCGCCCGAGCCCTCCCAGCCAGGCCTCGGGCGAGCGCTCTATCTCCGTCTCGCCCGAGCCCTCCAGGCTTCGGGCGAGTTCGCCCCCACACCTCGAGCCTTAACACATGGGCCTCGAGCTGCACAGACAGCCGTACCAACCCATACCACGCATTTAATGCCTTCACCTACTCCGATCATGTCCACTAGTGCGCGGCGTGTACCACAGTAACTCGGAGTAAAGGTCAAGTCTCGTTTTCACCGCAAGCATGGGCAAAAGGGCGCCAGTGCAGCACTGTTCGGCCATGCCAAGCACTGTAACCCCTCGAGGCCGGCTCCGCGCCCCTCGAGCCCTGCACTGTAGCCCCTCGAGGCCGGCTCTGCGCCCCTCGAGCCATGCACTGTAAACACCTCGAGGCCGGCTCCGCGCCCCTCGAGCCATGCACTGTAACACCTCGAAGTCGGCTTCGCGCCCTTCGAGCCCTAACCACTTTCATACTATTGGAGGACAGGTACCCCAAGACCCGGAGGGACCTCACCGCGTACTGTACATTCCGGGATGGGTGCTGTACGGCTCCCGTCTTGTCGCGCCCCCACGTCCGCGCCCGGGAGGGAAGCCACGACTCAAGGACGCCTCAACAGCGACGATCACATCGGCTCCAGTGGCCCCAACAAGACAGGGTTCCTACCCTTCTCCGTATGGGGCACCATGCGCCCCAACGCCTGTAATACTTTCATGTAACCCTGACCTCCCCTTGCTCTATAAAAGGGGACGCTAGGGCCCTCGTTCAGGGGGACGGTGAGACAGACGAAGAGAACCCACGAGTCCACACACAAACACGAGTCCGGACCCCGGTCCACGCTCACTGAGCTTGTATTCCCCCCTGTACAAGCACTTAGGTGCAAGTAATACAAGAACATCTCCCCCCGCTGGACGTAGGGCCTTCTTTGCCCGAACCAGGATAAATCCTTGTGTCCTCTTGCATCACCATCCAGGAAGAGAAGCACGCGATCATATTACTCGTTGGTGTGATACCCCCGGGTACGAAACACCGACAGGAAGAAAACTCATCCTAACTTTTGAAAAGAAAAAATATTTTCTAGAAGTCCTTGAATGATTTCTAAGGAACAGTAATCTGCACAATGCATTAATTACAAAGTAATGCACCTTTCCATTAGCCTGGAGAGACGATGCAAGTGCACATAACTTGACAACCACTAGACCATAATTCACTACTGGAATACTATACCAAAAATATATATTCATGACTACTTAGTATTGCTAAAGGCAGCAGATAGGAGATTATTCAAAATTCGAACTTACTTCAAGTTTTCACTCTTTTCTGCCATCTTTAGCACAATTTCGTACAAATCTGCTTCAACCCTTGATACAATAATGTTAGATTTAGGCTTCAGATAAGGATTCAACTTGAACTTGATGGGATTAAAAAGGCGCCTAGGACGATGAATAGCAACTTTTGAACTAGATGACTGTCAAACAGGTAGACTAGACAAAGAATCAGAGTTTATTGCAAAACCATTACTGTTCATAGATTTTGTCGACAACGAAGTCCCCACAACTAAACACATATCACGGTTGCTTCGAAGACCTGCTCCAGTAGGTGTCTGCAAAACATAAATATATTAATTTCATTATAGAGTATTTAAAACTATAAAACTGATAATAAATATTAATAGAGCATTCAACATATATACAACAATACACATAAAGGATACAATAAATTTGAGCACACAAACAACTTCAACACTCTTGTTCTAAATATTACATGGTTCACGACACAAATGTTTCAGATACATATAATTATACAGTCCTATTTCTGAAAATAAATAAGTTCTCCAGAAGGTTTGACTACAGCCAAAGGAACAACAGCACATGATTCTTCATCGTTCTCGAAACTATCAGTAAAAGGTAAAGACTATATATAAAGTCCTAGTTCATAGAAAAAAACACTACAATATTAGTTACAAAAAACAAACACAAAAATTAAAAAGACGCAACAATACAAGAGATAAATAAATAAATTTACAGTTTCAACAGTGTGATTCAAACCAATCCCCTCATTATTATTTTGTACAATATCTTCATTGCTCACATTGCAAAAGCCTCCACCAGATACTGCACTAACAGGACGTCTCAATTTAGGATCTTCAACAAACTCTCCTAAATCATCCTCATAATCAAGCAATCTAAAAGAAGGCATGTCAGGACTATTAAAGTACGGCCCGCTCTTTAGCATGCAAGGACCCTGAACAGGAGCTTTGCCTGGTTTTGATGGAATGAAAAACAGTGAACACCACTGGAAAATTACAGCACAGAAAAACATACAAAAAATGACATTCTAAATACTAAAATTGCAGCATTTCTAAAATATAATCTAATGATAACCACAATGCAATCATTGACAAACACACTAACCATTCACAGCAGGACCAGCTCCTGTATTAGTAGGCAACACAGCTTCTTTGGACCTAGAAGAGTCCACGATGGGTACACAACCTGCACTAGTTGGTTCAACTAACTGAAAAATGAAAAAAAAACGGTTAACCAAATACAAAGTACTCCTGAACAAGGCAAACAAGATTATTTTGTACCAAAAATAAAACCCACATTTTGGTTAAACTTCTGGCGTTTTCTTGAAGCTTTGGATGTTACATCTGTCAATTCGTCAATACAAACAGGATTATCTTTAGTACCAAAATTTTTAGATTTTCCACCCTCTTTGTAACTAAGAGGAGATTTGTGAAACGACCCACGATTTCCTCGAAGGGAAATCTGCAGATACATCATAATGTGATAGTCCAAAAAGTCTCAAACCATCACATTATCATTATTCAGTTGTTACCATAGTTCATACAACGTGGAAGTACATATTACAAGTCATTACATCACATGGAAACACCACCTAGTACAAACTATATCGGTAACGCACACCTAACGACGCTGGAGTCGGCGTAGAGCGTCGGCGAGTGAAGGCTCCTCCTTTACAGGCATCATCAAAGTTGTTGTAGCAGCGGGCGAAGTATCCGTCTTTGTCTCCTCGCCCAAACTTGCGTATAGGAACGAGACTTCCTAATCCATCTAGCTTCCACCATCGTCATGGCAGAAGTCGTCCAAACCTGTCGTTAATTTTCAGTACGGTTTGTATTGGCCACATTTTCCCATCCTATGCTTGCATTTGCTATGTGGTATGTGGAATGCAAGGGTAGAGCAAAAGGAATCTATTTATGGCTGTAGTTTTCCTATGAAGGTAATCAATATTTTATAAATATATAATCGTCAAGTTTTAATCCAAATACTCGGCCACATGGCCTTCCATTCGGTCATCGACCGAACATCCGACCATACAGCCATCCATCCATCCATCCCATCCACACACATACACATCTCACCACACTCGCACTCTCTAGGCGGCAAGGACGACTCCCTCTCGTACCTTGCCTCAACAGCCAGCGCCGGACCTATCAACCCAGGAGAAGAAGAAGAAAGGACACCTCTCACTAAGTTCGAGAGACTCTGAGCACATAGTGTTGTCCATGACCGTGGACACGGCTATACGTATAGATCGATCGACTCTGCAGAGCGTGTATGCCTGGAACCACAGGTTAGCTATCCTCGACGATCCGGCTCGTCTAAGCTAATTCCGAACTTCCCCCTAATCCGCAACGATGTCATCCTACCACTCAGCCCTGGGGCACCCCGGTGGAAATCCACCGTAACGCTGAGACTGTGAGACGTGGATCCTGGCGTACCAAATAAAACACCACGTTGTCTTAGGAGGGTGTGGTATCCAGCCCTTACCTCCCTACACTTATCACCTTCCAGCCTAGCAGTAATGGCATCGTTTCGCCCAGGGGGTAGGAACGATTCTATGCCCATACAAGAACAAGTGGTGCGCACGAAGGTACTATGGCCGGTGGCCCAGCGCAATAAGTCCTAAGGACTGAACAGGACATCTCCTCCTCGGGGCTTCCATCGCCCCCGTGCTGACACAACACCTCTATCCCGGGGATTCGTCCCACGAAGACACTCCTCCCTAGGACCTCTTCTCAAGATCATAATGTACCCGCCACAGGTACTCCCTAGGGGATGCCCAGGTCACATCCCCTGGGCAAGACTCGTCACCGGACTCGTCGTAGATCTTGTCCAGTCGACTCAACCCTCACCACACGCACCCAAGACACACGCCAAGATCTCCCCAAGCCATCATCCCATTATCACGGCACCATGTGCCTTAGCCACCCACAAGCAAACATCCACCAAGCATCACATCACAGATATAATGCATAGTAGAAGTGAGTAGCGAGTACGTAAAGTAAGCGGTGTCTAGCCTAACAGCGGGTGTGCAGGGGAAAGGGTTGCGTCAAGGTATAGGCTTCACAAGCAATCTAACATGCAACCTATCACAATTCATTTGTAAATAGTAAAGCGCTAGCAGCTACATTATTGCATGTCTAATAGGATTCTACGAGGTTGGATGGGCTGTGGCACCTGTTACGTTGTTAGTTCACGATCTCTGATGTCCTCGTAGTTGTTCTCCTCGGGTCCTGGTGTTGTCCTTGGTCTCCTCCAGCGGGTCCAACCAACGTATGGAATAGGAGCGGTGCGGTTGTCACCGCGAGGATCTAGGAGCGCTCGGTATGGAATAGGTACAAGCATACAAGGGTTCAAGTGCGAAGAAGCAAAAGAGAAAGTAAACGGGGATCCACCTTCCTTTGATCCACATGCCATAGTAGTAGACATGAATCACCGGAATGGGATCAAGAAGCAAGACTATTACATAAACACGACCAACATGCAAAAGAGATAGACTAAAGACGGGGAACTTGGTTCCACGGGTACTTCGATCCACGGTCATTGCATTTGACAGGGATCAGAGTGACTAGAACACATGGACTCGATCCACACTTTACTGAATCAGTGAGGATCAAATAAGAAGGAAAACAGAGAGAGAGAGAGAGAGGAGCGGTTTCCGCATTCGCTCAACCAACACGCCATGGCAAGAGCGGTAGTTGAAGAATGAGAGAAGCTCGACCTAAGCCAACTCGTAGGGCACCACAACCTCCGTGCAACTAAACCGGCACAAGGCTATTCCTTCGACTCGTAGTGGTGCGGTTGTCACCGCGAGAGTCGGAGGGATGCCGCGGTCGAAACGGTGCAAGCATACGAGGTGGCTAGGACAGAAGCACGACAAAATAGGTGAAGCTCGTTGGTCATGGCGAAGCAACTCGCGGCCATGAGCTTCACCCAAATGAGTTGGCACTCGTTGTTCCACGATCATCGTCACCCGTTCCTTCTCCCACTAGACCAGGTCACGAAGGACTATCGTGTGCGGGTAATATCCGCATGACCATGTCCTAGGGCTAAGGATAGGAGCTAACGCTCGTAGCACTACGAGGCCAACCAAACACATAATCAACAACTACAACTATGAGGGACGAGTTACGCTCGTCGTTACGACCACGGTGGGACGAACTCACGATCGCAACGTCCGAGCGAGGGACGACCCCTCGACCGGCTCGAAGGCACGGTTCACAGACAAAACAACAAGGACTGGCTGGAAGGCACGATCAACCACCAACGACATAAACGCAACAACAACTATCACACGACCACAACCATAGAGTAGCACATATCCATAGCATAGGAATAGACCGGCGCGAAGGCTCGGCGCAGGCAGATATACATCACATAGATAGATAGATAGATAGATAGATAGAATGACATAATGTGTAGATGTAAGTGACAAAAGATAAATGCGAGTTTTGTCGACGTCGAGGGTGGCATCGACAGGGGTTCCAAAGGTTCGACCTTGACGATAGCGGGGGAAGCTAGGCTTCGACGAAGCGGCATCGGAAGCGCCAGAATGGTGGCGGAGGCGAAGAGACACGTCGTGGCCAGCTGCTGGTAGCCAGCGGATAGCTGCGGCTTGGCCGGCAGTGGCTATGGTCGGCCAAAGGTGGCTGCACTTGACCGGGCGAGGCTGAACAGGGCAGCAGGCATCTGGAAGGTGCCACGGCTCCGTCGGAGGCTTCGCGACAAGGTCGTCAATCCTGCAGGGTGTAGGACAACAGCACGAAGGCTGGTCTCAGGCTGATGCATGATGGCAAGAAGGGAAAAGCGGGGACTTGGGCGTTGGCGTTCACCAGCGGTAAGGAGGAAACTCCGGTGGGGTGGATGGTGGTGCTGCAACCCTGCTGGTTGGCAGAGACCAGGCACGACGTAGAGCAGCCGGCCGGGAGGAGCAGGAGGGAGGGGAGACCGACGTCTCATCGTTGTAGCTGCTGCCTTCACATGGCCGATAGCGGCCCTGACCGGGTGCTTTGTGGCTTGCAGCGGCGAGCTCGGGGACGGCCGCGACCAGCACGGGTTCGGTCGAGCACTGCAGGAAGAGCGTCAGGCGGCCACGAGGAGCTCGAGACCGGCCGACAACGCGTAGCAGCCGGCTGGCAGCGTGGCTGGCGGCGGCCACGGCCTCAGCCGGCGCAGACGCGGCGGAGGGCCACTACGGTCGGCTCAGAGCCGAGCGTGGCTAGCTGTGCAGCGTCGTGGTCAGGTGGAGGAGGACCGAGGTCGCGGCTGTGGCTGGCCGGCGCAGCGGCGTTCTCGCTGGCGTGGCCGAGGAGCGCCTTCGGCCAGCGGGGCCTCGGCTGGAACTGCGGCCTCTGCGCAGTGGGCTTGGCATGGACTGGAGGAGGGAGCGAGGTCGGAGAAGGGGAGTGGTGCGGCGGCTGGAGGAAGGAGAAGAAGCAGAGGGCAGTCGCGGCTTCTTATACCGCGCGAGCTAGGGTCCCAGTTGTCGTTCTTGGCGTCCGTGCCCTTGGATGGGATGGTCGGGACACGCGGCGGTGGATCCGGGTCACCGTACGGACGACGAGGCGCTGGGCACGGGGAAGGGCCGGGGCGAAGGCCCCTTGGCGGCGGCGGCTGGCGGCCAGGAGCGCTCGGCGCTTCCTAGGGTTTGCAGGGAGGGCGCGATGTTGGGCTGTTAGGCCACACGCGCGAGCGGGCTAGGGGCTAGGCGGGTCGCGGCCTTGGGCCTGTGCGCGCGCGCAGGCCTGCAGGGAAGCAGAGGCGAGCAGGCTGGCGGCCTGCTAGGCTTGCGCACGGTCGGGCCAAGGAAGGAGAGGGGGAGGGCGAGTGGGCCACGGGAGGGGGCCTGGTGGGCTGGCGCAAAAAGGGAGGGAGAGGGGAGATCAAGCTGGGCTGCTGCGCGGGTGGGGGAACCAGCTGGGCCGTGCGTGAAGAGAGGGGGAAGGAGGAGAGAACAAGGGGTTTGGGCCCAAGAGAAGGGATGGTTTCCCCCATTTTTGTTAAGGAGAAAAGAGAGGGATTCAAAAGGAGCTTGGGAGAAATTTAGAGAAATTTGGATGGAGCATTCAAATATGATTGATGGAAAAGAAGAAAAGAATCTTTCTCTTTTAAGCAATATTATGACTTGGAGGGTTCGGAGTTGGAACAAGGGAATTGAAGGGAGTTTAGAGGTCAAGATCGGTGGAATCAGAATCAGTGGTTTGATAGGGTTGTGATAAACATTTGAGGGGAACTCAAGAGAGGTTGGGTGGAGTCCAAAGGAGTTTGGGAAAGAGTTGAAGGATGTCGAGAGAGATGAGGAAGGATATTCAACGGGGGATTTGAAAGAGACATTGCTATGGATCCGCGCACTCCAACCCTAACACAACTCAAACCCTAAACTGACTCGAGAACTCGAGCCCACTCCTACAAGCAAATCTATATGTATGCCACGTTTCGTGAGTAAAGAATGATACGTTGACTAGCGTTTGACCTAGCAACTACATGCTTCACACATTGCAGGAAAAAGTTTTAAAAAGCTCGTATTTTTGGTTATAGGAAAACCCAGGATGTTACGATTTGCCAATCATGTGATGCACTCCTCTCCGAGTCCTCGAACCAATACTATCAGGACTTGAAGATGGAGATGTTGCATCCTTCCTCTTTATATTTCTTCTCCCAACAGATGATTTGCCTAAGTGAACAACTTCAACAGAAGGGGGCAATACAGATTCCTTCCTTTTACTATTTCTTGCACCTGATTCTGCGCATCAAGATACATCAATATAACAGTTTTCAAGAATACATGAATCTCAATAATGTCAGCAATACATACCATTACCGGACGAATTACTGCAAGAAAGAATCTCTGTTGGCTCAGAAGTAGCAGCAAACTCTTTAGCAGGAGGATCAATTAAACCATCTGACTCAATTAAATCTGTTAGTGAATCTTCTTCTACATGAATATTAGTACAACAAGCATTCTTACGTTGAACATCATGCACAATGTCATCTCCAGTAGTAGGAGGAGCAACATCATCTTCCTTGGGACCAGTATTGATTGCACCAACATCCACAACATTTTCTACATCAACTCCATGTACTAGATAAGGCATCGCCGCAACATTTTCAACAGGGACAACATCATCACCATCACCATCACCATCAGCTGGAGGAGGCACTCTGCTAGTAGAAGTCTTAGCTTCAACACATGCTTCACCTCCATGTCCAGAAGTCCCAACTACATGAGTTAAATGCATGTACTTGAACATTTTGGCTACCGGTGGGCAAGGACTCCTAAAGCCAAACCTCGTGTGTTGTTTCTCAAAAATCTCTGACAAATTTCCTGTATCCTGTAAAATAACAAGATAACAACACCAATATCAAAAATTTATTTTTAAAAATAAATAACTTTTTTAAAAATACAACTACCTTTTCTACAATAAAATCACAGAATTTATCCAAACATCTCCTAAAAGAAGCACAGGCTTCTTCAGGTACAAACTCTTCTGCATAGCAAGTCTCATCAATAGATTTCAACTACATATAAAAAATTAAATTATAATCAGCAATGGCTTTCAAAACCAATTGATAACAATAACAGTATCAAACAAAAAGGAAACTCACCGGACGCTTTCCATAAATATCACCCGACACATGATCATATGAAGCAAATTTTGTAATCATAGAACCCTTCCAACAATTGATCCTCGGCAAACTTGTAGGCACCTCAAGATGCAATCCAAATCATACAAAGTCAAGGTAATAACCCTACAAAATAATAGTCAAACATGAACCTAATACAAAAGTACAACATATTACTCAATAAAAAAAGAAATAAGGACACACAAGAAACAGACTTACTGCAAGGAAGTATTGGCAGCCTCCAATTGTGTTGTGATTCTTCTTTCTATAGTTTGCTATGGAAGCAAACATCCAATCAAACACAAACTTTAACCAATCCCATTCTTTGACCTTAGACACATCAATCAAAGCCCCAAGGTACTGAGTGCTGGACATAGTACTAGAGTTTGCACAAAGAAATGTTGACAAGGCAACAACCATAAAGTAATGAAACACATCATCATCAGATAACGTATCTCCTAGCAACTTCTCACTAAAGGTCTTTATCAGCGGCAGGGAAGACTCTTTGATTGCCTTAAGGAAATTGGTCTTCGAAAAATCAGTGTACTTCTCCTTAATGTCTGCACCATCTATTGGAAGGCCTAAGAACAGATGAACTGACAATGGAGAGAATGAGATCACTTTCCCTCCAACAAGTATGTCATGGTAATTCAAGACAACTTTATCTGCTATCCACTGCACAAAGCCTTTAGGTGTAGAACAACCATCATATTCCAGCAAAATACCAAAACCATGGTCCCGAATAATCTTCTTTTTACGCTCATCCAAGTTTGCTATTATCTTCTCTCCAAAATATTTGCTATTAAACCTACTACTTGGTCTATCTGACGTAGTTGCAGCACCACTAGAATTAACTTTGCCTCTGTCTCTGACAGTTGTTGACCTCTAAAAACAAATTCAACAACAAAAAAAAAATCTAGTTAGGCTACTGCAATTGACTTCAAAATGTGGGAAAAACAAATCACACATAATTTACCTTTGCAGAACGTGTCTGCACTCCAGACTGCCTTGTTCTCCCTTTCTTCTTAACAATTTTAGCAAACTGAAATAATACAATACAATTCATACACAATTATAAAGAAAGTTACATCAACATACCAGTTAACATTTCAATAACACAGTTGGAAAACATACTCCAGCAAAAGCTTGTTGAACATGCTTAAAAGTCTATAACATCTCAGCAATACCAACATCATCATTATCGGCACCATTGATTAACATACAACAGTTTAACTGTAGTACACAATGAAACAAATAAACAAAAACTCAACCTACTACCTCAATAACGTCCAAAGAATCAGAGTTGCTATCATCTTCACAATCCGTTGAGAATTCATGCTCACTTTCAGCATCACAACAGTCATCAGAATCCATAGCTACATAACACAATCATTTAATTCTTAAATACCAGTACAAACAGATAAAAATTACATCATCCTGTTATCCATGAAATAACCTACTATGCCATATTAAGCAAAGGATGCAGGTACAAGTAATTTGTGGTGAACACAATATAAGACAATGTGATAAACTCATGCACAAAATAGAATAACTAAGAAAAAACAAATCACAAGTAACAAAAATGTGGTGTGTGCTCACACAAATCACAATAAATTTTACCTGGACTACAATCACTAGTAATTTTGCCACGTGGTTTAGGATTCAGGTGCACACACGTATAATCTAGGAAGGCTAAAGATTTTACCAACAAACAACCTGAATCAACTATATCTACTAACATTAGAGCACTTGACGCCAATATACTAAAAGCTACTACATCGCAAAGGAATTATCTGGATTCTCTTTTTAAATCCAAAACAACTTCAGTGATCTCTCAGGGACTTCGGTAATCTCTCAGGGAACTTACTTAGGTGCCAAAGTCATATCCCACAACTCATAGAAACATAGATAAAACAGAGGAACACACATACAATAGCTACTTGTGTAACACATCCTAAGCAAGACCTTCATCATATCTCAGATTCAATACAGTAACTCCTCCTAAGCAATATCTCTAAATACAGAGGAACACACTAGACATGAGCATTTTGAGCCCAGCCTGCGGGCCCGACCCAGCCCGGCCTAGGCCCGTTGGGTTTTGGTCCGCCCATGAACCTTACTGGACAGGGCCTGGGTAGAGATCTTGCTGCCCAGAAAAACTTTTCTCGGCCCAAACCCGGTCTGAAATATTTATTTTAGTTGTTTTACACTATAAATTGCACGTGGGGCCCGCCTAGGTCTGAGCCCGGTCCAAAAATAGTAGGCCCGACTTGCCCAGTGGACAGTAATGGGCGGGATTTTTTCGGGCCGACATAACCGGACTTTTTTTGGCCCGGCCCGAACCAGGCCCGGCCGCAAAATGCTGAGGTCTAGAACACACATAGACTAGCTACTTGTGTACATACCAAGCATAAAGTAGAAAGGATTTCATCCAAAACAAGGTTAAAGTAGAGTGCGTTACTTGACATTGCTTTCCACAACAGCAAACCGAAATAGAATTGATATACTACACCAGCATTCACTGTATCCCTCTGCCTCCTCAGTGTCGAATAGTGAACATATGTCGATTTGTTCCCAAGAACAAATCGCCATTTGTGAAGAACAAACAAATAGAAAAAAAGCTATACCAAAGCGGCATTTCTGAATTTGTACAACATATGTAGACAAACCAGTAAGGAAGAGCAACCAAAATAAGACGACGAATACAAGAGAAGTCACCAAATCAGCAAGCTCCATACTAGAACCTGTAAGTGCAATCAAGCTCTAAGTGGGTTTTGGTGTTGATGACCACCGAATTAGAGGACTAATGAGATTTGTTGAGTTGACAAGGAGGGAATAACAAATGAAAGGATGACATACATGGCTGATGGGTACCCAATTGTTTTCATGATGATTTCCGACTCAAAGGAGGTTTAATTCATTTTCATTTCGAATTTGAGTTTAGGAATGTCGTACTATCAAGAGGGATTCTAGCACCCATAGTCAAATTGTGTTACCAATGCTCAATCTTTGTTAGAAAGATATACTTCCAGCCACCTTTCTAATCCCACAGGTTTCATCTTGATTTGATCTTTTTGGGGAGATCGGCAGTACCGATCATTAGATCGGTAGTGCTGATCATAATCGGACCGTTGGGAACCAGACTATATATACCTTTTCAGAAAGCCCAAAAATGGCCCAGTTAGCCAGTGCTTCTTCCAGCTCGCATTCTGACCGTTTGAAATGCTCTCCTCTCTCTCACTCGTTCCTCTATTGTTGCCTCCAAAGCTTTCAAGTGGATCTCCCATTCCAACCACTAGGACTTGAAAATAAAGGCAGCAAAACTCGATTAGAGAGCAGATCCATTGATTCCCAAAATTTCAAGAGCATTGGTTCACGTTTGGCCGGAGGTTCTAGGGTTTATTACTCTTGGAGCTTGCTCCTAGTCAGCTAGGCGTTGCCCTTGAGCTTGCCAACATTTGTGGCGGCCTATAGAGGTTTGTAACCACTTTCTTGCAACTAAGAAATCACCCCTCATCTCAAGAGTTAGCTCTCTTGACTTGAGACGAGGAAAAGCCAAACCTAAGTGGTGAGCTTGAGCCATGGTGGCGTACCTCAACAACGTGGAGTAGGTTAACCTTTGTGATGAACCAAACCACGGGATAAATCCCTGTGTCACCTTGTGCTTTAGTTTACTTTCCTTTTGTGAAGTGATTTCTAGGGTTTGAGTTCAAACCTGTGCTTTCAGTTTCCGGTATATCTATAAACTGTCTAACCCTGCAGGAAGCTTATACTCTCTGTGTGTAACATTCTGTCTTATACTCACGAAGCTCAATTTTACACTTACCCAGATCGGCAGTGCCGATCAGGCTACTAATTGAATTGAGTTTTGACAGGCCTATTCAACCCCCCCTTCTAGGCCTCTAGAGATTCTACAAGTGGTATCAAAGCAGGTTACCTTATATACGCTTCACCGCGTAAGGTATGAAGACCGGAGGCGGTTCGGGAGGTGTGAAGCAGGCCAATGTACACCTCGAGGATGAGAGCAGCGAGCTCAGTGCTTCCACAGCACATGACTATCCTCTTCCTCAAGCCCCAACCAACATCGACAAGCCTGTCGATCCGGTTGAAAAATAAAGGAAGAAGGAAGAGAAGAGATTGAGAAGGGAAGCTCGGGAAAAGCGAAGAGAGATTGATAGATTGCACAAGGAAAGGAGAGAAAGAAAAGAGTTGAGAAGAAAGATTCGAGCAGCAAGAGAAGAAGAGAAGAAGGAGAAGGCCAAAGAAAAATCCAAGAAGATAGCCGATCTTCCACCAAGTGAGTCATCAAGTAGCTCCGATGATGGAGACGATGATGAGTCCTACCACAAGAAGAAAAGCAAGAAGAAGGAGAAGGATGAGAACAACAGCAACAATAAGAAGAAATACTTAGTCGTGTCCTTCAACTATTCTTATTTGACTAACTATGAGCGCAAGTCTTTCATCAACGTGCCCGCAGGAAAGTTGCCTCATTTCGATGGGACCAACTTCATCAAGTGGAAGCACTTGATGAAGGCTTATCTTATTGGTCTTCACCCTGATCTTTGGGAGATTGTGTGCAGGGGATTTGAACCACCGGTTGATCCCAAAGACCCCACGAATGAAGAGATGGTGGCTGTCCATCTCAATGGACAAGCCACAAGTGTGCTTCTAAGTGCACTAGATGGTAAAGAGTACAATAGAGTGATGGGTGTTGATGTTACCAAGCAGATTTGGGACACCTTGCACATTGCACATGAAGGGGTGGACAAGGTGAGGAAGGCTAGAGTTGACTTGTTGATGGCCAGGCTCAACCGGTTTGTGATATTGGAGAATGAAGGGCCACAAGAGATGTTTGATAGGTTGATGACCATAGTTGGAAAAATTAGAGGTTATGGTTGTGATGAGTTGGATGACCACAAGGTAGTGAAAGTCATGTTAGAGGCATACCTACCAAGAAATAAGACCGTGGTGGTCACATTGATTAGAGACAAAAAGAAGTTTGAGAAATTCACTCCAAATGATGTGCTTGGAAGAATATTGACTCATGATATGCAAAAAGAAGAAGCAAATGAGAGAAGGAAACTTGGTGAGTTGCAAGCCAAGTTGGATGGCCTCAAGATCAAGGATGTAGCACTAAAGACAAAGAAGACAAGCAAACCAAGCACCTCAAACAAGAGCAAGGGCAGCAACCAAGCAACTATAAGCAAGCCAAAGGCACCCAAGCAAGTTCAAGCTCAAGAGGCTACAACATCATCATCAAGTGAAGACATAAGTGATGGTGAAGATTGTGAAGAAATTGGTGACATGGCACTTTTCATAAAGAGATACAACAAGAGCTTGAGAAAGCAAGGTTACAAGTTCACTAAAAGGAAGTTTCCAAACAAGAAGAAGAGGCTTTGCTACAATTGTGGTAGCACCGAGCACTTTATTGCAAAGTGCCCACATGAACTCAAAGATGGCAAGTACAAGAAGGACAAGAAAGAGAGCAAGCATGAGTATAAAAGAGGTCATAGGGACATCGGAGAAGCTCACATTGGCCATGAATGAGATTCAACAAATGAAGCATCAAGTGAGGAGGATGAGAAGATTGCAACCGTGGCCATTCAACATTCATCCTTCACACCAAGGCTATTCCATGACTTGACCGATGATGAGCACCACAACTCTCACATTTGTCTTATGTGCAAGAGTGAGAAGGTAAAATCAATTCCCACTCCCTCTCTAACTCTAAATGACATCTCTAGTAGTGATCTTAGTGATACCTCTAGTGATGATGAATCTAGTGATGAAGAGATGGAAAATATAACTAAAAACTTGGATAAAAGGACCAAACTCTATATCACTAAGCTATTGGAGGAATTAGAGAAAGTTCAAGTTGAGCTAGCTACTAGAGATGATGATCTCATTGCACAAGAGAACATTTATATAGCTAGCAAGGAAGCTCTTGCATTAGAGAGAAGTGAGGTGGCTGCCTTGAGCAAGGCTTTGGCCAAAGAGCAAGAAAGCCATGCTATTACAAAGAATGAAAATGTTGCACTCAAGCAAAAGTATTGTAACTTGGATGAAAAGTGCAGGGAGCTTGAGCTGCAATATAACATTCTTTGGGATAGCAACTCACATCCCTCTAAAGCAACGAATGAATCTACTCCCTCCACTAGTCAAGGTTGTGGAAAATGTTAGAATCTTGATATGAATGTTTATTCCACTAACCTTGCAAATATGCAGGCATACTCCTCCGGTGGATCAAGTTGGGTGCTTGATAGTGGATGTACAAATCATATGATCGGAGATAGGAGTGTGTTTATCTCATACTCTCCCATGATCAACTCACACGACAACATTGTCTTTGGAGACAAATCAAAAGGGGGAGTAAGAGGTCTTGGTAAAGTGGCTATCACTCTTGATCATACACTTTCAAATGTTTTACATGTTGATTCGTTGGGATACAACTTGCTGTCTATTTCACAACTTTGTGAGATGGGCTACAATTGTCTCTTTACGAATGAGGGTGTGGAAGTATTTAGAAGGGAGGATTCTTCTATTGTCTTTACGGGTCATCACAAGAACAAGCTTTACCTAGTGGATTTCACTAAGGGCAAAGTCAATCTTGAGACTTGTTTAGTGGAAAAATCTATCATGGGTTGGCTTTGGCACCGCCGACTAGCTCATGTTGGGATGAGGAACTTGGCCAAACTTCTAAAAGATGAACACATCCTTGGACTAACAAATGTTCATTTTGAGAAAGATAGGATATGTAAAGCATGCCAAGCCGGAAAGCAAGTAGGTGTACCTCACCCACCAAAGAGCATCATGACCACCACACAACCATTGGAGTTGATTCACATGGATCTCTTTGGACTGGTCGCCTATCTTAGCATCGGGGGTAACAAATATGGTCTTGTTATTGTTGATAGCGATGAAAACGGACGGAAAACCTCATTTCTACTTCCATTTCTATATTCTTTGGCAGAAACGGGGGCGGGTTCAGAAAATACGGGTTCGGAAACGAAATCGGGATATACGAATGTTCGGAAACGAACGGATACGGCCGTAAATTCATCGGAAACGGTCAGAAGCCGTAAAATTAAACCGGAATACCACAAATCTTTATACTCACAAACACAATCACATACAATGACCCTGATAATGTAACATGTGTAGGAGAGAATATTTCGACAGCGACATGGATATATTTTTCACAAATCACAGCTATGGCTCATCATCCATGTTGTCGTTATCACTTTCGTTCTTATCTTTTTATATATATGTAGATATATTTTCTGAAAATAAATTAGCACTTAATATTTAGAGTATACCATTGTGAAGAGCTTGTCAAGCCGATCGAAATGGATATATTATTTGATATATTTGGAGCTAGGAATAAAAAGATATTAATTTTTCAAATAAAAGAAGTCAATCCTATGAAATCCGGTAAAATTCCAGATTCAAATCCGGAAAAATTCCGACCAAATACAAAATTCTGAAAATACGGACGGAAAAACATCATTTCTACTTCCGATCCAATTCTGAGAAACTCCGTTTTGGATTCCGTACCATTTCCGAACTTTTCCAAAAATACGGAAACGGACGGGTCAAATATGGGAAAATGGTCGGTTCGGAACGGAAAAAATTTCGTCCGTTTTCATCCCTAATTGTTGATGATTATTCTCGTTTCACTTGGGTGTTCTTTGTGTATGACAAGAGCCAAGTGCAAGAGAAGGTGAAGATATTTGTGAGAACAGCACAAAAGGAATTTGGTCTTCCCATCAAGAAGATAAGAAGTGACAATGGGACCGAGTTCAAGAACACTCCCGTTGAAGCATTTCTTGATGAAGAGGGCATCAAGCATGAGTTCTCAACTCCATATACCCCTCAAACAAATGGTGTAGTAGAGAGGAAGAACCGCACACTCATTGACATGGCAAGGACAATGCTAGATGAGTACAAGACATTGAACATCTTTTGGTGTGAGGCCGTCAACACTGCTTGTCATGCCATCAACCGCCTCTACCTACACAAGAAGTTGAAGAAAACCTCATATGAGCTTTTAACCGGTAACAAACCAAAGGTGTCTTACTTAGAGTGTTTGGGTGCAAGTGTTTCATACTTAACAAGAAACCCAAAGTATATAAGTTTGCACCTAAAGTTGATGAAGGTTTCTTACTTGGCTATGGATCAAATGAGCATGCCTACCGTGTCTTCAACAAGACTTCAGGTCGAGTTGAAGTAGCGATAGATGTGACATTTGATGAATCTAACGGCTCTCAAGAAGAGCAAATTGATCCAAGTGTTGTAGGAAGGAGGATCCACCTTGTGAAGCAATCAAGCAATTGGCTATTGGAGATATTAGGCCATAAGAAAATGAAGTTGTTGATCTGGAAACTTCACCAGCAGCTGCTACAACTACTTCTACTAACGCACCTGATGCAGAATTGCAGCAGCCCCCTGCTGCAAGCAGGGTGGTCGGCAGTGTCGATCACAAGGTCGGCAGTGTCGATCACAAGGTCGGTAGTGCCGACCCTCCCTCTGCAGCAGCAGCTGATCCAACTCCGCTTCTAAGATTGAACCTAGAGTCTATATTTGAACAAGAAGAAGATGGAGTTTCAGAGGATGTACATGAAGGTGTTGAGCATCCCAAGCTAAGGCAAACGATACAACGGGATCATCTCGTTGACAACATACTTGGGAGTCTATGATGGGTGAAAAGTACTTGGTAGTACTACCAACATACTTGATCATGACATAATATTTGGTAGTACTAACCTTTCTTTGTGTGAAAAGTTGAGTAGGGTCATGACCAAGAGATTTGAAATGTCTATGATGGGTGAATTGAAGTTCTTCCTTGGATTTCAAATCAAGCAAATGAAGGAAGGAACGTTCATTAGTCAAACAAAGTACACTCATGATATGCTAAGAAAGTTTGACATGGTGAATTCCAAGCCCATCAAGACTCCAATGCCAACCAATGGGCATCTTGATCTCAATGAAGAAGGGAAAGCTGTGGACATCAAGGTATATCGCTCCATGATCGGCTCTCTACTTTACTTATGTACATCTAGGCCAGACATAATGCTTAGTGTGTGCATGTGTGCTAGATTTCAAGCTAACCCGAAAGAGTGTCATTTAATGGTCGTTAAGAGAATCTTGAGATATTTAGTGCACACTCCTAACCTTGGCTTGTGGTATCCCAAGGGCTCCAAGTTTGATTTGCTTGGGTATTCAGATTCCGATTACGTCGGTTGCAAGGTAGATTGAAAAAGCACTTTGGGAACATGTCAATTCCTTGGACGGTCCCTAGTGTCTTGGAGCTCTAAGAAGCAAAATTGTGTAGCCCTATCCACCACCGAGGCCGAATATGTGACAACCGGAGCATGTTGCGCTCAATTACTTTGGATGAGGCAAACACTTTGTGATTTCGGATGTCATTTTACCAAAATCCCATTACTTTGTGACAATGAGAGTGCTATCAAACTAGCAAACAATCTCATAAGCCACTCAAGGACAAAGCACATAGACATCCGACATCATTTCTTAAGAGACCATGAAACCAAAGGAGATATCAAAATTCGCCATGTGAGCACCGACAAACAACTAGCTGATATCTTCACTAAGCCACTCGACGAGACAAGGTCTTGTGCTTTGCATAGTGAGCTAAATATACTTGATTCTCGTAACGTAGTTTGAAATATAGCATGCCTCTGTTTGCTCAACTAGCGACCTAGGAAAATGTCTTGCAAAACCTTCATAACGTGTTCCAAGTTGTTTTGAAAACCACCTCTAAGGACCATGACCATAGCCATGTATTGTTTTTCTATGTCTGGTCATGATTCTTGGAGGACACATAGACATATTCGATATGAAATAGGTCTTTCTGGATTCAGTCAGTTCCAGGCTAGAAGGGCAGGTCGGTAGTGCCGAGCTTTAGATCGGCAGTGCCGATAATCGAACTTGCTGACAAGTTCGGGCCCACACTTGGCTAGGCCATAGGGTGCCTTCTTTCTTTCCTATCTGCACCCCGTGACCCCTCTCTCTCAGTCGAGTCCGTCCAGCACCATCTCCTCTCCCTTCTTTCACCCTTGGAAGGAGATTTTTAGGGTTTAGGCTCTCCCTGCTCTTTCGGCAGTGCCGAGCCCAACCCTGCCGTCCTGCTCGTCACCAGGCCGGTGCTGGACCTCTCCCTCAAGTCATTGCTCCTTCCCTCAAGTTCTCTCAAGGTAATGAGGTGTTCTTTCCTAAATCTCGCCCGATCTATGCAATGGATGGTTTCTAGTTATGGATTTGTGTTGCTGGGATGCCACAAAGGTGTTGGGAACCTATTTAGGGGGAGGAATCGAGTGGATTTGGAAATCCAATGTCGGAGTGAACAACAGACATCGGCACTGCCGATGTCCTGGTTGGCAGTGTCGATCTCTGCAACCTCCTCGGTTGCAGTTTCTGTTGTTTCCTCGGTCAATGGGCATCCAAATTTGCTGGATTCTCAATCAAAACTTGTTTCCAATGACTTTTGTTTTATGACCTAATCCATGGCTTGAAACCCTAAGTAAATGTTTGAATCAGTTATGTAATTGCTCATATGATAGAAAGAATGGTGTGATGCAGGGAAAACTAGAGAAAAGAGGTACAATCAAAACAGGGGTTGTTGTGTTGGTCGGCAGTGCCGACCATGCAGAGAATCTCTCCTCTCTGCAGCAACTTGTGTTCTGAATTTAACTCTTTTACTTAGTTATTCCTGTATCACAGAAATTCTTTTTACATGCAGTTGCTCATTTGATTCTATTTTTGCATAGATGGAGGGTGGTGATGACCGTGGCAAAAGGAAGATAACCACCAAGAAATGTACTCACCGCGGAAGGGGAAGGGCAGCTTATATAATGAGGACACAAGAGGAGCAGCGTCAGTATAATGAGGAGCAAGCTAGGTTGCAGCAGGCAGGTCATACTACAAGATATGTGCCTTCCACTCCAGTTCACCTCACTGAGTTCGATGACAGCTACATGAGGGATAGCACAAGTGAGTTTGAGCTGATGGAGCCACAGAACAGGAGAAGGATTCATGTGACTGACTACTCCAGAAGCATAGCTGAAACAACCAGAGCTAGACAAGAGAATCCTTTTGTGGTGCCAAAAGATCATGATTTGGATTACAGGTTTTGGAATGCTTTCCATTTCAATTTCTACACCACCTGCATTATAGGGAGAAACAAGATCAAGGTGACAAAGATGCAATATATTGACTTCTCATATATGCAGGATAGGAATGATCATGATTTTGCTTCAGTTGTTACCATTTGTGATAGATATGAGCTGACAGATATAATGAGTTTCATATATGATTGGAACCAGGAGGTCGTTGCCCAGTTTCATGCCACTTTCTACAGGGACAGGGATGCAGATGAGATTCACTAGTTGACTGACGGTGTTCACTATCGGGTCAACTTTGTGACTTTCTGTCGCATTCTTGGTTTTGGGCAGCAGCATAGATCCTACAACCGCATTCATGATGATCATCGCTTCATGCCAGATGAAGTGAGTTTTCTGTTGGAGGGCCCAGCTGCAGCTGATGGCAGGAGGACAGGGCTGAAGAGCATCTACTACATCATGAACAACCTTATCAGAAGCACAATCAATCCAAAGGATGGTGCAGCCACTGATCTTAATGGGTGCATTACAATGTCTTATCTCGGTTCCCTAATGGTGCCAAGTTTAATGTGCCTAGCTTCATTTGGGTTGAGTTGAGTTGTGCAGTGGAGGATGGTAGAAGGGGGCTGCCCTATGCTCCCTACATTATGTTCATGATTGAGAGAGTGACTGGTTTTAGATATCCCAAGGATGGGACACACACTAGTTATAACATCAAGAAGACTAAAGGTGGGGCAGCTCCTTCTCAAGTGTATAGGACTGCTTCATATGCTCACGAAGAGGCACCTGGGACTTCTAGAGGGGGTGCTAGCAGTGGCAGGAAGAATAAGAAGTTCTGAAAGCTTGGATCTCGGATCAAGGCAATTTTCACCTCCTGCTCCTATAATAATGATGTAGTTTACAGGACTCACAGGTCTATGCAGGAGATGAGACAGGCATAGGGGCTTGCACCACTTTCCCCTCTGAGATCTCCTCTGAGGTTCAGTCTTCCGAACCTCTCTGAGTCAGATGATGATGATGATGATGATGACGACGACGGTGGTGATGGTGAGCAGAAGCAGCAGCAGTCACAGCAGTATCAGGGTGAGCCTCAGTACAGTCACCATAGCGCTTGGGAGTATCATACTCTTCAGGTTATCAGCGGTAGTATCAGTATCAGTAGCAGGAGGAGCAGCAGCCTCCTAGAAGGTCCGCTAGACTGTCTACTCACTACACGGCGACCTCTCACCGTGGTGGACGTGCTCGCATAGAGTCAGATTCAGATGATGATGAGGGTGGACAGCAGGCTGGTACCAGTGGCGCTAGTGGTGGTGTTGATTGGGATGACATCCAGGATTCCGACGATGAGTGACTTTTCTTCTTTTCTTTTCTTTTTGGCATTTGATGTCAAAGGGGGAGAATTGAAGGGGGGTCCAATCTCCAATCTTTTTCGACGTCATCGTTGCTCAGTATGTTTTATCCGAGAGAGTCTTAGTTAGGTAGTGAGATCGAGAGGTTATCTATGTAATAATTGACTACCTTTTTTAGACTTATTTTGTACTCGGATATGGACATGTGTTGTTTATTTCTGTTCTAGCTTGTCTTATTTGTGCTAGTAGTTTACTTTTATGCCTATTATCTGTTGTTTAAATTTCTCTGTAATCTGGCTATTGAAGCCTGATCGATAGTGCCAATCTTCTGGTCGGCAGTGCCAATCTATGCGACAGCAGCCAGACCTTGTTGTGCATGAACTGTCATTTGCATCACGTTTTAAACTGTGACACTATGTTTCTTGCATCCCACAACAGACATGGATATAGGGGGAGGCCCTAATCTAACTAATATGTGAAAGTTGACCTCTTATGTCAATTTTCGGAAATTCAAATTCCATTCACATATTTAGGGGGAGTCTTCTATATCCATGACTCATAAATTTCAGCACTATTATATATCTTTTGTAAGCTCTAATTGAGTTGCCATCAACTACCAAAAAGGGGGAGATTGTAAGTGCAATTAAGCTCTAAGTGGGTTTTAGTGTTGATGACCACCAAATTAGAGAACTAATGAGATTTATTGAGTTGACAAGCAGGAAATAACAAATGAAAGGATGGCATACATGGCTGATGGGTACCCAATTGTTTTCATGATGATTTCTGACTCAAAGGAGGTTTAATTCATTTTCATTTCGAATTTGAGTTTAGGAATGTCGTACTATCAAGAGGAATTCTAGCACCCACAGTCAAATTGTGTTACCAATACTCAATCTTTGTCAGAAAGATATACTTCCAGCCACCTTTCTAATCCCACAGGCGTCATCTTGATCTGATATTTTTGGGGAGATCGGCAGTGCTGATCATAATCGGACCATTAGGAACCAGACTATATATACCTTTTCAGAAAGCCTAAAACGGCCCAGTTAGCCAGTGCTTCTTCCAGCTCGCATTCTGACCATTTGAAAGGCTCTCCTCTTTCTCACTCACTCCTCCATTGTTGCCTTCAAAGCTTTCAAGTGGATCTCCCACTCCAACCACTAGAACTTGAAAATAAAGGCAGCAAAACTCGATTAGAGAGCAAATCCATTGATTCCCAAAGTTTCAAGAGCATTGGTTCACGTTTTGCCAGAGGTTCTAGGATTTATTACTCTTGGAGCTTGCTCCTAGCCAGCTAGACGTCGCCCTTGAGCTTGCCAACGTTTGTGGTAGCCTAGGGAGGTTTGTAATCACCTTCTTGCAGCAAAGAAATCACCCCTCATCTCAAGAGTTAGCTCTCTTGACTTGAGAACGGTGAAAAGCCAAACCTAAGTGGTGAGCTTGAGCCTTGGTGGCGTACCTCAACAACGTGGAGTAGGTTAACCTTTGTGGTGAACTGAACCACGGGATAAATCCTTGTGTCACCTTGTGCTTTAGTTTACTTTCCTTTTGTGAAGTGATTTCTAGGGTTTGAGTTCAAACATGTGCTTTCAGTTTCTGGTATATCTGTAAACTGTCTAACCCTGCAGGAAGCTTATACTCTCTGTGCGTAACATTCTGTCTTATACTCACGAAGCTTGATTTTACATTTACCCAGATCGGCAATGTCGACCTCAGGATCGGTAATGCCGATCAGGCTACTAATTGAATTGTGTTTTGAGTTTTAACAGACCTATTCAACCCCCCCCCCCTCTAGGCCTCCAGAGATCCTACAGAACCAAATCCACCACAAACCTCTGTAAACGACAAACAAATTGAACCTACAATTACACGAAAAAGGGGAACCATCAGAGCAAGCTCCATGCTCCAATCAAAACCACAAACCTCTGGTGTGGCAAAGAAATTCAAGCTACGGATACACAAACCCTAATCCCCAACAATACAAGCGATGAACAAAAACATAGAAAAAGGGGAACCACCAGATCATGAACACATTTCCTATCAACTGTTAGAGCACGAAACAAAACCCCTCAGTTGTTGCTACCAACAGAGGGGAGTCGCGTGCTGAAACCTATTCCCTTCCCTCCCATGAAGACGAAGCAGATCCAACATTTTTTCAAAAATAAGAACAAAACACTATCAAATACAAACCCTGCAGATGAATCTGCAACGGACAAAGCACACAATCGTTACGCCCCCAATTACTAGATCCAAAAAACGAACTGTGACGGAACGGCCCTAATCTCATGGCCCACGTGTCCCTGTCAACCTCTGACAGCCGAACCCATGTTCCATGTGATTAAGACCTGTTCGCCACCGGGCTACATCAGTGCCCAATGTCCGCAGGATCATCTCACAATTCGGTTACAGCATTGCATACTTTTACAAATAACATCGGAATAAAGAGCGGAAGACTTAAATAACATTAGTTTTACAAAGCAGGGTTCCAAATAGAAATTAAGGTGCAGTTATTACAAACCAAGTTCTTGATAATAGAAATAGACATAGGCAACATAGTGGAGAACAGCAAAGATACTTATAATCACCCAGCCCGAGGGTGTACAACTATTCTTCGGCCTCATCGGCCTCTTCCTGGACGATGGTCACGCAGCAGGGTGCAAGACACATCGGGGACTCTGTCATACCTGCAGCATGGGTAACAAACCCTGAGTACTGGGGTACTCAACAAGACTTACCCGACTAAAGAAAAGGGAGAAGACTCAGGAATGAGAGGCTTAGGGTAGTCAAGGTAAGGCTTAAGCAAGATCAAGTATTTTGCAGAAAAGCATTTTTGTAAACCTTATTTTATTTTTGAAAGATTCAGTATTCCTCAATTCTTCATCGTTCATGATTTATTTTACATTTCAAAACATTCCTAGTTGAGAACCACTCTCCGTTGACAGTCAGTGACCAAGTCTCCATAACCGAGGAGCAACGTTAATCCGGATAAATAATACTCAGCTGAGGATCCCTATTCACACTGCATATGTAGCACCCAAGCTTGCATATGCCAACTCGTCTACCACGATTCCTCCAAGATTGGACCGGTCCTACGCCACCCGGAAGTACAATACACCACTCCTTTCCAGGTACGACGACCACGTGGGTACATGCTACTTCCGCCATCTCTCCACTCCCAGTGCGCGGTTGTCGGTCCCAATCAAGGATTTCTCGGAGGCAGAGCTTTCCGAAGTATGTGAATAGTTACAAGTCTTGACCAGCAGGCCCCCATACGGATGGTCCCTAATTTTCCAGCCAGAACTATACCTTGGTTATATCTCACCCAAGCGTAATAGTCCTGTCAGTTTTTCAACCCTGTCCCGGTCGGTGTCAACTGTTGAGTCCCGGACTACAACATGACGGCACCGTACGCTCGGACAACCTCTCCTCGCTATTGACTAGGTACGGATCAGATACCTAGCCAACAGCCGGGGAGTAAGACCAAATTCCCATAAACATTCCTTAAGTGATCACACTTTTGAAATTGGCATTTTATTGCAAAGTCTAATTCGGTAAGCTTTGCTAAGCATTTTTCAAATACTTTTGAAAAGCAGGTATCGGGTGTATCAGTGGTCAAGGTGGATAGTGCATCAATTAGGATAACACACAACTCCTATAAACCTAATGCAATAATTTAACTCAAAAGCATTTAAGGAAATCATTTTATAAATTCAAGGAAAGGGTTAAATGCACCGGGGCTTGCCTTGAAGAGCAAAGACAGCTGGCTCAGGGTTGGAGGTGCAGAGGTCGAAGCTCGGAGTTACTTCGGGAGCAGGTTCGTCGGCGGCGGCCTCGACTTTGACTTCTCCTTCGGTGACTATACGAATGCAATGATGCATGCACATGAGTATGCTAGCATGAACAATGCAACACAGGGTAACAACATGAATCCTAACCACTTTTTCTATTTTCTTAATTATTTCAAAAAGGTCATTTAAAGTAGCTGCTCCAAAAATTACCAAATTAATCACATAAGTTCGTTATGGTGTAGACAGATGGAAAAACAAATTTCATAATTTTTGGAGGTCATTAAAGTGCTCAAATAAAATCAGACATTAATTAACAAAGGCACTATTTAACAATTAAAAATAAATGCTCAAAAATCAACTTGTTCCAAAAGACTTCAAAATTTCACCAGAGACTAATCATGGCATAGGAAGCTCACAAAAATTTATCTCATGATTTTTGGAGTTATAAATGATTTTCTAAAAATCCAGAACTATCCATTTATTAATTAAAATAGAGATTTTATATTTTCAAATTCCTGCAGAAAAGTCAAGTTTCATATTTTTCTAAAATACTACACAGTGCAAGGAGCATACCATAATTTTATCAGGATTTAAGAAGCAACAGATTAATTCACACAAAAAAGAGAAAACAGAACACTATTCACACTCTTTCAAAAAGGAAAAAGAAAAGAGCGCTGTGCTCCTTCCTCGCAGGGGCTCGGGCGAATCGCGGCGAGGCGGACAGCAGGGCTCGGTCGAGGCGGAAACACTCGGCCGTCCGAGACCTGGCTGGTAGGCTCGGGCGAGACGGAAACAAGCGTTTCGTCCGAGGCCTGACCGGGAGGCTCGGGCGAGACGGAAAGCATGTGTTCGCCGAGGCCTGGCTCGAGCGAGACAGAGAGCAAGTGTTCGCCGAGGCCTGGCTCGGGCGAAGCGGAAAACGTGTGCTCGAGGCCTGGCTCGAGCTAGACAGTGAACGTGCATCCGCTCGAGGCCTGGCTCGAGCTTTACGCCGTGAAAGCAGAGACCGGGGGCTTCGAGTGCTTACCACGGTCGGAGGCAGGGCTCGGCGGAACAAGGGTTGAAGGAGGAAGCTCGACGTTGGCGGTGCTTCGGCGGAGCTCTCTCGGCGGCGAGCGGCGCTCCGGCGATCCTGCGCATAACACGAGACCGCAAGGGCCTGGTTAGAGTCGCAAGGGAGTAAGGAAGATGAAACAGGGGTCGGGGAGGGATGATCATGGCCGGAGAGGAAGTATTTCCCGAACCCGAGCTCGCCGGGCTTTCGCTGGAGATGGGAACGGCGAGCTACGCCGGGCGATAGGAGGCGGTAGAGACCAAATTGAGGGGTGGGGAAGCTTCACGAGCTCAAGACGGAGCTGCTGGGCTAGTTGGTTGAGCGGCGGGAGCTTCGGAGTGGGCTGGCCACGACGGCGGAGACGAGTGAGGAGCTCGGACTCCGGCGGTCCCTTTTATAGGCACGGTTGGGGACGGTAGAGAGCACGGGATGGTGTGGATGAGTTCGGCCAAGGCGTGCGCACTCGATTGCAGGCTGGCGGGAAGGACGGCGAGCGCGCAGGGGCCGGGTGTGCGTTCGCCGGCGACGGCCACGCGGCGGCGTCGTGCTGGGAGCAGTGGGGGACGGGGCGGAGGTCAACGCTTTGCGCGTGCGGGTGCGGCATGATGGCGCGGACAGCGGCGGCAGGTTGGAGGCGCGCGTGCATCTGCCAGGCGTGCGGCGTGCGCAGCGCCGGCGGCTCGGCGATGGCCGGACCCCCCCCTAGCTCTAGGTTGAAGATGAACAGGGCTAGGTCTAGGGTTTGACTTTTGGCTGATCTCTGTATTTTGCAAATTACTCCCAAAACTTGAACTGAGCAGCAAAAACTCAAAATACCAAAGTTGTGCAGAAAAAGAAGATCTACAACTTTGTCAATAAGAGCATTTTCAAATTCCAAACAGTTTTTGAATTATATTCGAAAACAGAAAAGGGGACACTTTTAAGATTTGAATAATTTCAAAATTACTTTTGATTTTATATAGGAACTTGAAAATCTGAAAATACCAAAGTTGTTCCTTTTGACAAGATCTACAACTTTGCTTTTTGGACCAAGTCCAAATTTTGAATAATTTTTAAATTACAAAAAGAGGGGTAAAAACTAGGGTTTGGAAATTAGGGTTTTTCAAAAGGGATTTGAAATCTGTTTTAGATTTTGGGTTTTGAACAACACAACAAAGCTTCAAGACACAAAACTGAACAAGAAATTACACAAGCAAGTCACAGAGGTGAAATTACCATTTTGCCCTTAAAGGAAGATTTGGGCTTTTAGGGTTTTCGAAAAAGAAATCATTACACAGGTATTAAGCAAACTTAAATGCATGACAAGAATGATTAATGACTAATGATGATGACATGTCAGGTTAATTACAGTTAAACACCAGAGGTGTTACAGCCTTCCCCCCTAAAAGAAATCTCGCCCCGAGATTCCACGTCTTAAGAAGGAAAGGCAAAACCTTACATCTACAGAGATTCGAGAAAGTCGGGATAGTTCTTTGCTAAGAAGTCTTCGGATTTCCAGGTGGCTTCTTCTTCAGAGTGCTGGTTCCACTGGATCTTGTACCATCTTGTGGTGGTTCTTCGGGTAACACGATCCTTGTGATCCAACACGCGAACTGGATACTCAGTGTATGACAGATCTGGTTCTAGCTCAACGCCTTCAACTTCAACCACATGTTCAGGTACTCGGAGGCACTTCTTGAGTTGGGAGACATGAAACACATTATGAACTGCTGAAAGATGATCGGGCAACCTCAGTTTGTAAGCTACCTTGCCACAACGATCCAGAATCTCAAACGGACCAATGTAGCGGGGTGCTAGCTTTCCTTTGACTCCAAAACGAGTGACTCCTTTGGTGGGCGAGACCTTCAGGTACACATAATCCCCGATCTCGAACTGCAGAGGTCGACGTCTCCTGTCAGCATAACTTTTCTGTCGAGACTGTGCAATCTTCATGTTCTCTTGTATATGCTTGACTTTCTCTTCCATATCTTTTACTAGGTCAACTCCAAAGAATTCCCTTTCTCCGGGTTCAGACCAATTGAGAGGTGTACGACAACGGCGGCCGTACAGTGCTTCAAAGGGTGCCATTTTGATGCTCTCTTGGTAACTGTTATTATATGAGAACTCTGCCAAGGGCAAACAGTCATCCCAAGTATCTGCGAAGGTGAGCACACATGCTCTCAACATATCCTCTAACACTTGGTTGACTCGCTCAGTTTGTCCATCTGTTTGCGGATGATATGCCGTACTATGCAAGAGCTTGGTTCCAAGTGAGGTATGGAACGCTTTCCAAAACTTTGCGACAAACTGGGTACCACGATCAGAGATAATGCTCTTGGGTATGCCATGGAGTTTCACTATGTGGTTCTTGTACAAAGTGGCATAAGTGGGGACGGTGTAACTGGTCTTCACTGGCAGGAAGTGAGCTTGCTTAGTGAGGCGATCCACGATCACCCATATGGAATCAAAACCTCTTGATGTCTTGGGTAGACCATTGATAAAGTCCATACTGATATCGTCCCATTTCCAAGCAGGTACAGGTAAAGGTTGCAATTCCCCTCCGGGCTTCATGTGCACGGCTTTGACTTTCTGGCAGGTATCGCACTGAGCGACATATCGGGCGATCTCAATCTTCATCTTTGTCCACCAGAATTGCTGCTTCAAATCCTGGTACATTTTGTTGCTGCCGGGGTGGATGGAGAATCTAGTCAAGTGTGCTTCATCAAGGATTAACTTTCTTAACTCAGGCACTTTAGGAACTACTAACCGATTCTTAAACCATACTACTCCTGCATCATCGATACTGAAACAATCAGCCTTTCCGGATTGGACCTTTTCGATGATGTGCTTGATTCCAGGGTTATCTTTCTGTGCAGCGATGATCTGCTCTCTGATAGGGGTTTCTATTCTGATATTATTCAGAGTTCCTTGTGGAATCATTTCAATATTCAACTTTTCCAGCTCATAACACAAAGAAGAATCATAGGGTTTCTTCATCAGACAGTTGCAATAAGACTTGCGACTGAGTGCATCGGCGACCACATTCGCCTTACCCGGATGGTAATGCACTTCAAGATCATAGTCCTTAATTAACTCAAGCCATCTTCTCTGCCTCATATTCAGTTCCTCTTGAGTGAAGATATACTTCAGGCTTTTGTGATCAGTGTACACATTACAGGTACTGCCCAACAAATAATGACGCCAGATCTTCAAGGCATGCACTACTGCTGCTAACTCGAGATCATGAGTTGGGTAATTCTCTTCATGTCGCTTAAGCTGTCGGGAGGCATAAGCGATCACTCGACCTTCTTGCATCAAAACACAGCCCAAACCAGTACCAGATGCATCACAGTAGACATCAAAGGGCTTCTCGATGTTCGGCTGGGCTAGCACTGGTGATGTAGTTAATAGTTTCTTCAGAGTTTGAAAGGCTTGCTCACAGGCTGGTGACCAGACAAACTTCACAGAATTCTTTACTAACTCAGTGATAGGCTTGGCGATTCTTGAGAAATCTGGGATGAATCGACGATAATATCCTGCCATTCCCATAAAACTGCGGACTTGATGAACAGTGGTAGGTGGCTTCCAATCCAGAATGTCTGCCACTTTACCAGGGTCAACTGACACACCTTCAGCGGAAAGGACATGACCAAGAAACTGTATCTGATCTAACCAGAACTCACATTTACTGAACTTGGCATACAGCTGATGTTCTCTGAGACGGGATAGAACGATACGAAGATGTTCGGCATGATCTTCAGGGGTTTTTGAGTAGACAAGGATGTCGTCAATGAACACGACCACGAATTTATCAAGCTCTGGCATGAACACAGAGTTCATGAGGTACATGAAATGAGCAGGGGCATTGGTCAAACCGAAGGACATGACCAAGTACTCATATAGGCCGTATCTGGTGGTGAAAGCTGTTTTAGGAATATCTTCAGGACGAATCTTTATTTGGTGGTAGCCGGATCTGAGATCGATCTTGGAGAATACTTTGGCTCCAACTAACTGGTCAAAGAGAAGATCAATCCGAGGCAAGGGATATTTATTTTTGATGGTGACCTCATTGAGTGGGCGATAATCAATGCACATTCTGAGAGTCTTGTCTTTCTTCTTTACAAAGATTGCAGGACAGCCCCAAGGAGACGAGCTTGGGCGAATGAAACCCTTGTCCAACAAATCTTGTAATTGGATTTTTAGTTCTGCCAACTCTCTGGGAGGCATTCGATAAGCTCTGCGGGATATAGGAGCAGTCCCGGGCTTTAGCTCTATGGCAAACTCAACGTCACGGTCAGGAGGCAGACCAGGCAAATCCTCAGGAAAAACATCAGGGAATTCACAAACCACGGGGATGTCCCGGGTTTCCAGAACATAGGCGGTATTTATTTGAGTGGCTACTGGTTTTTGAGGCATTGGAAGTTGGAGAAGGAGTTTGGCGGTACTGTTAGGAATATCCACTCTCACAACTCTATTCAAGATGTCGATCATGGCTTTATACTGACACATCCAATTCATGCCTAGGATGACATCTATCTCCTGAGCATGAAGCACTATCATGGTGGTGGGAAATACATGTTCCCCCAACATTACTGGTATACTGTGAACCACTTCCTTAGTACTTATACGCCCTCCAGGCGAAAATATGCAGAAACTTTCTTTTAAATCCTCAATTGATATTTCATGCTTGATGACAAAAGTACGACTGATGAAGGAATGCGATGCACCAGAATCAAACAACACAACTGCAGGGTGATTGGCAACAGGAAACCTACCGATCATGACGGGCTCCCCTTCTGGTATATCGCTGACAGCGGTGTAGTAGACTTGCCCGTGCTTCTTGACAATCTTGCCCTTCTGAGCATGCTGCTGCTGTGCACGGTGCTGCTGCTGCTGAGATCCTCCAGCATTCTTCTGAGCATTCTGAGCATACCTCTTGGGCTTTGGGCACTCACGAGACCAGTGACCAAGCTGGCCGCAGTTGTAGCAGGGATGGTTGTAGGCTGTTTGTGGAGTGGTGATACGAACACCTGGGGCGTTCGGCTGTGTGGCACTCTGCTGGTTGGCATTATGGGTGGTGGCCGCGGTACGGACGACCACTTGCTGGTTGGGGTAAGGTAGACGATTGTGGTGGTGGCTGGGGTGATAGATGATTCTCTGGCGTTTGTGACCGCCAGAGAAGCTGCCTGACCCTGCTTTCTTCTTCTTCTTCTCTTCCTGGTACTGGCGATTGCTTTCTTCAAAAGCAACAGCCCGGTCAACAACATCGTGATAAGACCCAGTCAGGTTATTGGACAAGCTCCTGCGGATCTTTGGGTGCAGTCCTCTGAGGAAACAATCCCTCTTCTTCTCATCTGTGTTGACATACTCTGAGGCATACTGGCTGAGATGAATGAATTGACCCACATACTGCATGACTGTGGAGTCTTTCTGTTGGAGAGCCAGGAACTGATCAAGCTTCATTTTCATTAATCCGGAAGGGATGTGATGAGCACGGAAAGCAGTGCGGAACTCTTCCCAGGTCAACCGATGACCTTCTGGCTGGGCAGCCAACAGGTTGGCGTACCAAGCACTTGCCGGACCACGAAGCTGCTGTGAAGCGAACCGTGGCTTCTAGATATCGGTGCAGTTGATAAGACCAAACTTCTGCTCCATGGTGCGGAGCCAATCATCAGCTTCGAGGGGTTCATCGGCCTTGGTGAAGACCGGTGGACGAGTTTCGGTGAATTCCACATAGGTGGTCTCTTGGTTGATGTTGTGGCGACCACGGTGAAAGTTCTGCTGTCCTTGGTTTTGAGCCATTAGGTTGGCAGCGGCAGCCAAGGCTGCAATGGCATCTGCTAGGGTGGCTGGGACAGGTGGAGGGTTTGGGAGGTTGGCATCATCAGAACCTCCAGCTCCAGTGCGAGTGTTCACAGGCATCTGTTAAGCAACTTGGAACTTAGCATTCATAGATAGGGTTCTGAAAACAACAGACTGATAGCTTCTTCTGATACAAAAGACTGATGACTTGATAAGGTGACTGACAGATGATACAGACCGATAAAGGGAAAAGATGCGAAAAGAAAGATACATGCCAGACTTGGCAACAGACAGACTAACGCCCCCAAACCTAGACTAAGGTTTTAGGTAAGCAGATGGTACAGACACTACGAGTCTAGTCGTCGTCGATGATGATCATGTCGTCGTCGTCGTCTTCTTCGAGGATGAGCTCAGGCTCCTCCTCCTCGTCCTCGTCTTCAGCGTGGACGTCCTCAGCAGGTTCAATTTATTCGTCCACGTCTGGCTCTTGTTCCACATCGGGTTCTTCCACTACTCCGTCCTCAGGGTCTTCCATAACCGGGGGTACCAAGGGGTGGAGTTGATCATACAGCTGATGCACTTCCTCATGAAGCATATCATTGAACTGTTCAATCTGAGCTGTGTACTGCTGCAGTCCGTGGAGCTGGGCTCTGGTAACGTCCTCGCGGGTCCAAGCATCATTGCGCTGCTCGATAGCGCGAACCGTGTTCCGGTTGGCCTGCTCCAGGGAAGCTCGTGCCTCATAAAACTCCAGGCGTGAGTGGTAGAAGTCATGCTCCAAGTTCTTCAGCTCAGCCTTCAGATCCTTGATCTCCTCCTTCAGGTTCTTACGGGTGCGGCGGGGAAAGCGACGACCGTTGGAAGATTCTCCAGTCTCCTCCCCAGCGCGTGGTGCCAGCTGGTGGCGTGGCACACCATGCGGTCCAGTCGACTTGCGGGCAGTCAGCTTGATACGGGCCATGTCTGGATAAGAGAAGATGGATGAGAAAGGCTAGCAAGAACAGGTAAAGGCATACTACCCCAACGAACTTAGAGAGGAAGTTAACTTTAGTGATTATGACATGATGCATGAATCGTTCCTACGGAACAAAGCAATGCAATAAATAAGGTACATAGGGCTTAAAACATGTTGTTCCACTAGCTAGTGTTGTCATATGAGAGACAAGATGAGAGAAGCAATTTGGACTCAAAATAGTCAAGTTTAGTTTGTTTGGACTCAAAAGGTCTTTTGAAGTTTTCGCAAAAACGAACACTGCAACGTTAAAGTGAGATGCTCCGATACCACTCTGTGACGGAACGACCCTAATCCCATGGCCCACGTGTCCCTGTCAACCTCTGACAGCCGAACCCATGTTCCATGTGATTAAGACCTGTTCGCCACCGGGCTACATCAGTGCCCAATGTCCGCAGGATCATCTCACAATTCGGTTACAGCATTGCATACTTTTACAAATAACATCGGAATAAAGAGCGGAAGACTTAAATAACATTAGTTTTACAAAGCAGGGTTCCAAATAGAAATTAAGGTGCAGTTATTACAAACCAAGTTCTTGATAATAGAAATAGACATAGGCAACATAGTGGAGAACAGCAAAGATACTTATAATCACCCAGCCCGAGGGTGTACAACTATTCTTCGGCCTCATCGGCCTCTTCCTGGACGATGGTCACGCAGCAGGGTGCAAGACACATCGGGGACTCTGTCATACCTGCAGCATGGGTAACAAACCCTGAGTACTGGGGTACTCAACAAGACTTACCCGACTAAGAAAAAGGGAGAAGACTCAGGAATGAGAGGCTTAGGGTAGTCAAGGTAAGGCTTAAGCAAGATCAAGTATTTTGCAGAAAAGCATTTTTGTAAACCTGATTTTACTTTGGAAAGATTCAGTATTCCTCAATTCTTCATCGTTCATGATTCATTTTACATTTCAAAACATTCCTAGTTGAGAACCACTCTCCGTTGACAGTCAGTGACCAAGTCTCCATAACCGAGGAGCAACGTTAATCCGGATAAATAATACTCAGCTGAGGATCCCTATCCACACTGCATATGTAGCACCCAAGCTTGCATATGCCAACTCGTCTACCACGATTCCTCCAAGATTGGACCCGGTCCTACGCCACCCGGAAGTACAGTACACCACTCCTATCCAGGTACGACGACCACGTGGGTACATGCTACTTCCGCCATCTCTCCACTCCCAGTGCGCGGTTGACGGTCCCAATCAAGGATTTCTCGGAGCCAGAGCTTTCCGAAGTATGTGAATAGTTACAAGTCTTGACCAGCAGGCCCCCACACGGATGGTCCCTAATTTTCCAGCCAGAACTATACCTTGGTCATATCTCACCCAAGCGTAATAGTCCTGTCAGTTTTTCAACCCTGTCCCGGTCGGTGTCAACTGTTGAGTCCCGGACTACAACATGACGGCACCGTACGCTCGGACAACCTCTCCTCGCTATTGACTAGGTACGGATCAGATACCTAGCCAACAGCCGGGGAGTAAGACCAAATTCCCATAATCATTCCTTAAGTGATCACACTTTTGAAATTGGCATTTTATTGCAAAGTCTAATTCGATAAGCATTGCTAAGCATTTTCAAATACTTTTGAAAAGCAGGTATCGGGTGTATCAGTGGTCAAGGTGGATAGTGCATCAATTAGGATAACACACAACTCCTATAAACCTAATGCAATAATTTAACTCAAAATTATTTAAGGAAATCATTTTATAAATTCAAGGAAAGGGTTAAATGCACCGGGGCTTGCCTTGAAGAGCAAAGACAGCTGGCTCAGGGTTGGAGGTGCAGAGGTCGAAGCTCGGAGTTACTTCGGGAGCAGGTTCGTCGGCGGCGGCCTCGACTTTGACTTCTCCTTCGGTGACTATACGAATGCAATGATGCATGCACATGAGTATGCTAGCATGAACAATGCAAAACAGGGCATACAACATGAACCCTAATCACTTTTTCTATTTTCCTTAATTATTTAAAAAGGTCATTTTATGAAGTTGCTCCAAAAATTATCAAATTAATCACATAAGTTCATTATGGCGTAGATAGATGGCTTCACAAATTTCAAAATTTTTGGAGGTCATTAAGGTGCTCAAATAAAATCAGACATTAATTAACAAAGGCACTATTTAACAATTAAAGATAAATGCTCAAAAATCAACTTGTTCCAAAAGACTTCAAAATTTCACCAGAGACTAAACATGGCATAGGAAGCTCACAAAAATTTATCTCATGATTTTTGGAGTTATAAATAATTTTCTAAAAATCCAAAACCATCCATTTATTAATTAAAAGAGGGATTTTACATTTTCAAATTCTTGCAGAAAAGTCAAGTTTCATATTTTTATAAAATACTACACAGTGCATGGAGCATACCATAATTTTATCAGGATTTAAGGAACAACAGATTAATTCACACAAAAAAGAGAAAACAGAACACTATTCACACTCTTTCAAAAAGGAAAAAGAAAAGAGCGTTGTGCTCCTTCCTCGCAGGGGCTCGGGCGAATCGCGGCGAGGCGGACAGCAGGGCTCGGTCGAGGCGGAGACACTCGGCCGTCCGAGACCTGGCTGGTAGGCTCGGGCGAGACGGAAACAAGCGTTTCGTCCGAGGCCTGGCCGGGAGGCTCGGGCGAGACGGAGAGCATGTGTTCGCCGAGGCCTGGCTCGGGCGAAGCGGAGAGCATGTGTTCGCCGAGGCCTGGCTCGAGCGAGACAGAGAGCAAGTGTTCGCCGAGGCCTGGCTCGGGCGAAGCGGAAAACGTGTGCTCGAGGCCTGGCTCGAGCTAGACAGTGAACGTGCATCCGCTCGAGGCCTGGCTCGAGCTTTACGCCGTGAAAGCAGAGACCGGGGGCTTCGAGTGCTTACCACGGTCGGAGGCAGGGCTCGGCGGAACAAGGGTCGAAGGAGGAAGCTCGACGTTGGCGGTGCTTCGGCGGAGCTCTCTCGGCGGCGAGCGGCGCTCCGGCGATCCTGCGCATAACACGAGACCGCAAGGGTCTGGTTAGAGTCGCAAGGGAGTAAGGAAGATGAAACAGGGGTCGGGGAGGGATGATCATGGCCGGAGAGGAAGTATTTCCCGAACCCGAGCTCGCCGGGCTTTCGCTGGAGATGGGAACGGCGAGCTACGCCGGGCGATAGGAGGCGGTAGAGACCAAATTGAGGGGTGGGGAAGCTGCACGGGCTCAAGGCGGAGCTGCTGGGCTAGTTGGTTGAGCGGCGGGAGCTTCGGAGTGGGCTGGCCACGGTGGCGGGGACGAGTGAGGAGCTCGGACTCCGGCGGTTCCTTTTATAGGCACGGTCGGGGACGGTAGAGAGCACGGGATGGTGTGGATGAGTTCGGCCAAGGCGTGCGCACTCGATTGCAGGCTGGCGGGAAGGACGGCGTGCGCGCAGGGGCCGGGTGTGCGTTCGTCGGCGACGGCCACGCGGCGGCGTCGTGCTGGGAGCAGTGGGGGACGGGGCGGAGGTCAGCGCTTTGCGCGTGCGGGTGCGGCATGATGGCGCGGACAGCGGCGGCAGGTTGGAGGCGCGCGTGCATCTGCCAGGCGTGCGGCGTGCGCAGCGCCGGCGGCTCGGCTATGGCCGGACCCCCCTAGCTCTAGGTTGAAGATGAACAGGGCTAGGTCTAGGGTTTGACTATGGGCTGATTTCTGAATTTTGCAAATTACTTCCAAAACTTGAACTGAGCAGCAAAAACTCAAAACACCAAAGTTGTGCAGAAAAAGGAGATCTACAACTTTGTCAAAAATAATATTTTCAAAATCCAAATAGTTTTTGGACCACATTTGAAAACAGAAAAGGGAACACTTTTGGGATTTGAATAAATTCAAAATTACTTTTGATTTTACATTGAAAGTTGGAAATCTGCAAATACGAAAGTTGTTCCTTTTATCAAAACCTACAACTTTGCTAATATACCCTTTTTCTGAAACTCAATAGTTTTTAAATAAATTTTGAAAACTGAAAAGGGGACAAGAACTGGAATTTGAATGAATTTGGATTTACTTCAAACTTTGTACAGAAACTTGAAAATTTGTAAATACCAAAGTTGTTTCTCTTGGCCAGATCTACAACTTTGCTTTTTGGACCAACCTCAAATTTTGAATAATTTTTGAATTACAAAAAGAGGGATAAAATCCAGGGTTTGGAAATCAGGGTTTTGCAAAGGGATTTGAAATCTGATTTTGGTTTTTGAACTTTGGCCAACACAACAAAACTTCAAGACATCCAACTGAACAAGAATCACACAAAGCTAGGCACAGAGGTGAAATTACCTTTTTTTTTGCCCTTATAGGAAGATTTGGGCTTTAGGGTTTTTGAAAAGAGATTGCTACACAAGCACTAAGCAAACATAAATGCAAGGCAAGAATGATTAATGACTAATGATGATGACATGTCAGGTTAATTACATATTAAACACCAGAGGTGTTACAGAATATGGCATAGATAATAAATCATTGCAAGAGGTGGATACATGCTTCTTCTCTACATCACATGGGTTAGCATAAATATGTGATTGATCATTTGACCCAAAAGATGAGATCTCACTAGTTTTAGTTTCTTCATTAGAAAACTTCTTAGTGAGAAAAGCATGATCTTGTACCAAGTTGTCATGAGCAACACATAGTTCCTCATGAGTCAATTTTAGCTCATCATGTGAACAAGTAGTAACCTAAAGTAGATGCTTTTGTTGTTCACATGCATTCTTTAGAAATGAGTTTTCTTTTGTCAATTTTGCATTTTTAGACATCTCATTTTCTAAAGCCTTAGTGAGTCTACAAACAAGCTCAAAGTTTGGATCATCACAATCAACAACCACATTTGCAATTGATACCTTTGCGTCACCATGTGACATGAAGCAATGTGATGTAGTAGAGGAGCTTGTGGAGACATCACTCTCATAGCCGTCATCATCATCATCATCATCAAGTGAGCATGGAGTAGAATCATTAATTGCATCACTTGAGCTTGGCCCATCATCAACAATCTTGTCAAGTGAACTTGTGGATTGATCATCATCATCATCACTTGACCATGAGGTGGAGCAATCCTCCACAACCACCAAGTTGTGGTCATGGTCAACATCCTCATGCGCCTCCTCCTTGGGCTCATCAACATCATCATCGGAGATCACCCCATATCTCTCATTGAGATAAATCCAAATATCATGGGAGGACTTCAAGTCCATGATCTCACCAAATATGTTATCTTCCATAGATTGATAGAAAATGTTAGTAGCTTGGCAATCGAGATGTAGGCATTTCTTTTGCGCTTGAGTTGCATTCTTTCTATCCAACACAAGAGAAATGCCCACATCTATGATCCATTACATTTGAGGACTAATAAATTTAAAATTGCATATCATCCAATTTTTCTACCGTGCAAAGTGTGTGCCATCAAAAATGTGTGGACACTCAACATCTAGCCCATAAGTCGCCATCCTCTCGGGTCGGTGAAGACCACAAATGAGAGACCTCGGCTCCGATACCAATTGAAGGGTCGAGATGGCGGACTAGAGGGGGGGTGAATAGTCCTTTCTAAAATTAATCGCACCGGCTAACCGAAACAAATGCGGAATTAAAACTATCGGTCTAGCCAAGACTACACCCCTCTACTTATACTCTATGACACCTTATAAAAAATCCTAAACAATGCAAATAAGGTGTTGGGCTAGCTAGAGCTCACCTAAACAATTCTAGTTTGCAAGGTTACACAAACCTAAGCAACTAGTACTCAATCAACCGGGGAGCTCCTACACATGCCACTAAGCAAAAGCACAAAGCCTAAGCTCACTAGCAATGCTCAATAACAAGGCTACACAAGCCAAATTAGAGAGCTCAACTTAGCTACACAAACTAAGCAATGTGACTAGCAAGACTACAAGTCAACTAGTCACTCATGGGATCAACTTCTATGCTACACAAGGAAGGTAACTAGCAAGCTACACAAGCTAACTAATCATAAGAGCAACTACACTAGCACATGTATATGAACAAGTAAATACAAGCTAGTGAAAGGAGTTTGCAAACCACCGAGAAGATGAACACAAAGTTGACACGGTGATTTTTCTCCCGAGGTTCACTTGGTTGCCACCAAGCTAGTCCCCGTTGTGTCGACCACACACTTTGGTAGTTCGGCGGCTAATAGGCACCACACCTAGCTCGACACTCGAGCGCCGCAAGAACTCACCCACAAGTGAGGGTAACTCAATGACACGCTCTACTAGAGTTGCTCTTAGTGATCCCCGCGGGGCGAGCACAATGCCCCTCACAATCCTTCTCCAGAGCCACGCACAATCTTCACGCGGGCTTCACGACGGAGACTCGATCACCAAGCCGTCTAGGAGGTGGCAACCTCCAAGAGTAACAAGCACCACCGGCTTGCAACACGAACACCTAGTGCCACTCGATGCAATCTCTCAAAGCAATGCACTAGAATCGCTCACTCGCAATAGATTCGCACACTAGCAAGCACAAGCGAGTTAGAGGGCTCCCAAGCACATCCACACAAGCCACCAAGGCTTTGGAGTGCTCCAACCTCCGGCCCAAAGCCGGCCCCAACGACTATATATAGAGGGGAGCGGCCAACTAGCCGTTTCCCCTTTTCTGCGCTTTGGTCGGTAGTACCGACCCCCTGGGCGGTAGTACCGACAGTGTTAGGACTAGCCGTTACACACGGCGCGTTGACCAAAACGAACAACCGACTCCTGGTCGGTACCTCCGACGGTCGGTAGTACCGGCCCTATGGCGGTACTACCGACAGGCCAACATGACCGCGAACAGAGAGCATCTCACAGAGGGACTTGGTCCCTCGGAAACTACCGCCCAAAGGTCGGTACCTCCGAGGTCGGTGGTACCAAGGTTATGGCGGTACCACCGCCAGGTCATTTCCAACTCAACACAGAGAGCTCTTCAAACTTGGTTACCACCGGCCTTGGGTCGGTAGCACCGGGGCGGTACTACCGAGGTAATGGCGGTACTACCGGCAGGCCAAAACTGGGACTACACAGAGAGCTCTGCGAAACCCTTCAGAGCCACGGTACCACCGACCCTCTGGTCGGTACCACCGCCGGCGGTAGTACCGAGGTAATAGCGGTACCACCGCCAGGCCAAAAACGCCCCAACACAGAGAGGGCTGCACGCAGCACCTATGGGCGGTACCACCGACCACCCTGGTCGGTACTACCGACCACACTCAGAAAACTCCATTTTCTTCTCTGTGTTGATCCAAATCAACTCCAACAACTTCTCCTTTGCAAATGTGCCAACACCACCAAGTGTACAACAACATGTGCATGTGTGTTAGCATTTTCACAATCATTTTCAAAGGATTTTCTCTTTCACTCATAACGCCACTCGATCTTAGTAACATCGCAAAGTTAGATCGCTCAAGTGGCACTAGATGACCGATATGCAAACAAGTTTGCTCCTCTTAATAGTACGGCCATCTATCCTAAACCCGGTCATAATCTTCTCTACACACCTATGACCGGTGAAATGAAATGCCCTACAAATATACCTTTGCCTTGCGCATTCCATTCCATCTCCTCCGGTGTTGATGCAACACATGCACCAATCTCTTCATCAAATGATATGATCCACTTCATATCATCACATGGCCTCCATGGTCCATCGATCTTGACATCACTTGCTCTTCACCATCGCTTCGGTCCTTCGGCGCCAAGTCTTGCTTAAGCCTCCCGACACTCGGTACCAACGGCTTCAAGGCCTCAACTTGCCCTTCACCTTCGCAACCGGTCCATCAAGCCAAGTCTTGCCTTGATCTTCTCCATCTTAGCCACATGACCACATGTCATGTTTCATGTGCATTAAGCTCCTTCTTCACATGTGTGAGCCTTGCGACATATTCCAAGCCATTTCTCCTTTATGGCATATGTTGCTCACACATGATCACCTGTGGACTAATCACCTGTGTAATTCACTTCAAACACATATTAGTCCACCTAAGTTGTCACTCAATTACCAAAACCAAACAAGGACCTTTCAGCCACTCTTCATTTGTTTAATTTGGAGACCAAGGAAGTAGCTAAGTTCACCAATCATAGACATTTCAAATTCATTTGCCATCATTTTCCCAAATTCTTCACAAAAATCTTGATTTGTTGAGCCAAATATAATATCATCGACATAGATTTGCAACACAAACAAATCACTTCCAATCTTTTTAGTGAAGAGAGTAGTGTCTACCATTCCCATTTTGAACCCTTTAGAGAGTAAGAAATCTCTCAATCTTTCATACCATGCTCTAGGTGCTTGCTTCAAGCCATACAATGCCTTCTTCAACTTGTAAACATGGTCGGGCATCTTCTCATCTTCAAAATCGGGAGGTTGTTCAACATACACTAACTCATTTATGTAGCCATTTAAGAATGCACTCTTCACATCCATTTGATAGAGCTTGATGTTGTGGGCACAAGCATAGGCTAATAGGATTCTAATTGCCTCTAATCTTGCAACCGGTGCATAAGTCTCACCAAAGTCAAGACCCTCAATTTGAGTGTAACCTTGAGCAACTAGTCTTGCTTTGTTTCTCACAACTATGCCATCTTGATCTTGCTTGTTTCTAAACACCCACTTGGTACCTATCACATTATGATTCTTTGGTCTTTCTACCAATTCCCAAACTTGGTTTCTTGTAAAATTATTTAATTCTTCATGCATAGCATTTACCCAATCAACATCTTCCAAAGCTTCATCTATTCTTGTATGCTCAATGGATGATACAAATGAATAATGTTCACAAAAATATGCTAATCTTGATCTTGTTTGCACACCACTTGTAATATCACCAATTACACGGTCTAGGGGATGATCTCTTGCAATATGAGTGGGTTGGAGCACTTGAACTTGTTGACTTGCATTAGTTTGCACATTGGATTGAATCATTTGAGATGAACTAGCACCATCAACTTTTTGATCTTGCACTAGAGAACCACTAGTTTGCACAATAGGAGAAGAGAGCACTTGATCTTTGTCATCTTGAATATCAATCACTTGCTTTGGCCTAATATCACCAATGTCCATGTCCTTCATAGCATTCACTAATTGAGTTCCTCTCACATCATCAAGATTTTCTTCTTGTTCTTGTGACCCATTGGTTTCATCAAATTCCACATCATGAACTTCTTCCAATTGACCACTTCCCAAATTCCATACTCTATATGCTTTGCTAGTTGTAGAATAACCAAGCAAAAAACCTTCATCACACTTCTTCTCAAATTTGCTCAATCTAGTGCCCTTCTTGAGAATATAGCATTTGCAACCAAAAACCCGAAAGTATGCAATATTGGGTTTTCTTCCATTCAAGAGTTCATATGGGGTCATTTCCAACATAGGATGGCAATAGAGTCTATTGATGTAGTAGCAAGCCGTGTTGATTGCTTCGGCCCAAAAAGAATGACTAACATCATATTCACTCAACATTGATCTAGCCATATCAATAAGAGTTCTATTCTTCCTCTCTACCAAGCCATTGGATTGAGGAGTGTACTTGGGAGAAAATTGATGTTTAATGCCATATTCATCACATAATTCATCAACTCTAGTGTTCTTGAATTCACTAACATTGTCACTTCTAACTCTCTTGATAGTTGTTTCAAATTCATTGCAAACTCTCTTGACAAAGGATTTGAATGTTGAATATGCATCACTTTTATCACTAAGAAAGAACACCCAAGTATATCTAGTGAAATCATCCACAATGACAAATCCATATTTGTTACCTCCAATACTTGTGTAAGTGGTTGGTCCAAACAAGTCCATATGCAACAATTCAAATGCCTTGCAAGTACTCATGATGCTCTTTTTAGGATGAGTATTTCCAACTTGTTTGTCGGCTTAACATGCACTACATAACTTGTCTTTTTCAAAATCAACATCTTTCAAGCCTCTAACCAAGTTATGCTTCACTAGCTTGTTTAATTGTTTCATGCCAACATGACCAAGCCTTCTATGCCAAAGCCAACCCATACTAGATTTAGTGAGCAAGCATGTTGATAATTGAGTTTCACTAGCACCAAAATCAACCAAGTAGAGGTTCTCATATCTAAAGCCTTTGAATATCAAGTTAGAACCATCTACACTTATGATCTCTACATCATCAACACCAAATATGCATTTGAAACCAAGGTCACAAAGTTGAGCTACCGACAATAGATTGAAGTTCAAGCTCTCTACTAGTAGCACATTTGAAATACTCAAGTCATTTGATATTGCAATCTTACCAAGCCCCTTTACTTTGCCTTTGCTATTATCACCAAAAGTGATAGAGTCATAATCATTGCCACTTGATGAGATAGAGTTGAACATTTTACTATCCCCGGTCATGTGTTGAGAGCACCCACTATCAAGAACCCAATGCCTTCCTCCGGCTTTATAATTAACCTACAAAATAATTTAATGTTTCTTAGGTACCCATACTTGTTTGGGTCCTCCAAGGTTAGTGACCAAGCTTTTGGGCACCCAAATAGCCTTCTTATTTGGGCCAACCATGGGTGCACCAATGTACTTGACCTTGATACCATTCTCACCTTTAGTAAGCATATAACAAGAATCAACCATAATGGAAGATGCAAAAGTTTGTTTCTTCATTTTGTTCTCGCAATGGTTTTCTACATGCCCAACTTGCTTGCAACTAGAGCAAAACCGACCATTGTTCCTCACAAAGCTAGCTTTATGAGTAACAAAGGCCGCCTTGCCTTTCTTGGGGGTGTAGCCTAATCCCTCTTTTGCATGAGAGAACCTTTGGTTACCCAAGCACTTTAGCAAGTGGGCATCACCACCATATGCATTACCTAAAGCAATGGTGAGCTTATCTACCTCTTTCTTTAAGTTATCATTCTCTACCATCAATGTAGCATCACAAGTAAAATCATCACTAGGTGAGGTAGAAGTAGATATAGATGTGCTACATGAAGGATTAGAAGGTTGCATAACAATGGGTTTGTAAAAAGATTCATCAATTATATCACAAGTTAATCCCACATCACATGATACAACAACCTTTTCCTTATTTTCACTAAGGAGCAAAGAGTGAGCTTTTTCAAGCTTAGCGTGAGCCTTCTCAAGTTCCTCATGGTCTTCCTTTAGACTCTCATGAGATGCACTTAGCTCATTAAAGGATTGTTCAAGATCTTTTAACTTCTTAGACAATTCTTTACACTTCTTGCTTTTAGATCTAATAAGGTATTCGGCTTGTTCTAGCATGTCCATAAGTTGTTCTATACTAGGTTCATCATCATCATCACTAGTATTAGCATTATCATTATCATCTCTATCATCATCATCATCATCATCACTAACATCATATTTTACCTTAGGGCCCTTGGCCATGAAGCATGATGGTGAGTCGAATAGAGAAGACTTGTTGGTGAAGGTAGCCAATGGTTTCTTTTTGGATGCCTTGTCATCATCATCATCATTATCGGTAGAGGCATCACTATCCCATGTAACATATATGAACCACCCTTCTTCTTTTTCTTGAATACATATTTCTTCTTCTTGTCTTTCTTCTCATTCTTGCCTTTCTTTTTATCTTCTTCATTATCACTAGCATAGGGGCAATCCGCAACAACATGATTCGGGCTCTTGCATTTGTAACATAACCTCACAAAGTTCTTATTCTTGAAGTTGTCTCTTCTCTTTCTTGCACCATAACCCTTCTTCTTCATCATTTTGCCAAACTTGCGAACAAAGAGAGCTAGATTCTCATCATCACTATCCATGGTAGAGCCTTCACCTTCACTTGATTCTTCTTTCTTTGTCTTGCCCTTGTCCTTGTTCTTGGAGGAAGAAGCTTCGGTCTTGAAAGCCACACTTTTCTTCTTTTTGTCTTCATCCTTCTTCTTTTCATTCTCATCATCACTATCCTTGTTGTACTCCTCCTCGGTCATCACATCTCCAAGTACCTCATTTGGAGAGATGCCCTTCAAGCCACCTCTAAACATGATAGTTCTCAACATCTTGAATTTCTTGGGCAAGCACATCAAAAATTTGTGAGAGAAATCTTCATCTTTTGTCATCGCACCCAAAGTCTTGAGATCATTAATAATCACTTGCAACCGGTAGAACATCTCTGGAATGCTCTCATCATCCTTCATCTTGAAATTAGAGAGTTGATGCTTGAGCATATAAAGCTTTGCCGTCTTCACGGTTGTAGTGCCCTCATATGTTTCTTCCAATCTTGTCCACACTTCACTTGCTCTCTCAAGATCTTTTATTTGTTCAAACACTTTTGAATCCATGCCATTATACAAAGTGTTGAGAGCCATAGTATTGCATTGCAAGTTCTCTTGCTCTCTTGGTGTGGTTGAGGTGGCATCAAGCACAACAAAATCATTTTCGGTGACCTCCCATATTTTATGATGAATTGAACCAAGATACATTTTCATCTTTCTCTTCCAATAATCAAATGAGCTTGTGCCATCAAAGAACGGTGGTTTGCCCCCCACATGGTTAAACACTATTTGAGCCATTTCTTGGCACCGAGGTTGTTAAGCCTTGCTAATTATGGTGACCTCGGCTCCGATACCACTTGAAATGTCCTAATTGGCTAGAGGGGGGGTGAATAGCCTAAATAAAAATTTTACAATCTCACTAGAGCAAAGTATTAGTATTACAAAAGGCCAAAAAACGGTTTGCTCTAGCTCTAAATGTTAGGCAAGCCACCTATTTGCAATTCTAGTAATTTAATATCTCTATGGCACACAAGATATGTCTCTACTTTATCTAGTTAGAGAGCTAACAAAATAAATAAATTGCTTCAACACTATGTCACTACTTTTACACTAGAGAGCAATCTAGAGAATAAAATAAATCAACTAAATATGCTATGATACTCTACTTGCAATTTATCACTACTACTACACAAGGTATACAAATAGCAAGTATGAAAGAGAGATAAATAATTTCAATACCGACGGTGAAGAGTAGAGGATGATGTCAATCACCAAATAATTAATTCCAATGAGATATATATATCAATTAATTCAATTCACCGGGAGACAATAGATGACACAATTGTTTTTTCTCCCGAGGTTCACTTGCTTGCCGACAAGCTAGTCCCCGTTGTGTCCCTCTACACCACGTGGTTCGGTGGCTAATCGGTATCACACACCGAGCCTCTCAATAGGCGCCACAAGAACCTACCAATGGAGAGAAGTTGAATGACACGAGCAATCCACTAGAGTTGGAATTAGGCACTCCGCCGGGGAACCACAACAACCCCTCACAAATATCACCTTGATTGGGGGCGGAAACAATCACCAAATCCCCTCACCAATCAATCAACCACCAAACCGTCTAGGTGACGGCAATCACCAAGAGTAATAAAAAATCCACAATTGCAATCACCACCTAGTGCCACAAGAATATGCAGTCTCAAATGCACCTAGGGTTTCCCTCAAAATCCTCTCTGAAAATTAGCACTCAGCTGAGAATGGAGAGGAGAGGGAGGTGGATCTCTTGCAGCTCTCTAGATCGATGCTAGAGCACCCAAACTCTCACAGGAATCGAGCTCAAATCACTCGGAGTGAGAGTGAGGAAGAAGGAGAGCTGTTTCTGTTCGTGGTTCTCTGTATGCAAGAAAGGAGAATAGGAACCAGAGAGGCAGAGAGGCAGAGACGGAGAGACTAGAAAGGAACTCAGAGCAACAGTCTTATCCCCCGGCTGCAGCAACACCCCAACGGGTGGAAGAGGACGTGGCCCCCACGCACCGCTCCATCACGGACAAGCGCGCACATGGTCTGCAGCTGAACACAGCGAATAGCAAGCACGAAGCTTCCAGGAAGCAGCAAGTTGTGTCTCACGAAGTCAAAAAGGAGGATGTGCATGCAGAGCGGCCCCCACGAGCCTTCCCTTCACTCTCTGCACACGAGCATGACAAGATCATTTGCATAGATTAAAAGGAGTGGTCCCCACACTTGCATACAACGAGCAACAGCACAAATGCCTCTTTCTCTCTTGGCAACAATCGGACCAGTCCGAAAACTCACTTTCCTGGCTCAAGCAGCAGCCCACAAAACGGACTAGACCGAGAGCAAGAACGGACCAGTCCAAAAGCTCAAAACGGACCAGTCTGAAAGCTCAAACGGACCAGTACCAACTCCATTTTTGCAGCTGCTTTTACTGGACAGCAACCTAATAAAAACTACACCTTTTCGAGCCTTTCCAGGTGCTAACTTCAACACAGTATACCAAAATAAATTGGACACTAAAGTTAGCATTTTCATAAATATTTTTTTCAGGCTTCCTCATGCATCTCACCACATCATTAGGCGCACTAAAAAATGCAAATGAGACTCACATTTAGTGGCACTAGATAACCATTGCAATTTAAGATTTCTCCCCTTTATAGTACGGTTATCTAACCTAAAATCCGGTCACACTCTCTATAGTGTCTTGACCGGTAAAACAAATATCCAATTTTATACCTGTGCCTTGAGCCCATAGGATTTTGTTCTCTTTATTCTTTTCCAAGATGGAGCACGCGGATATCATCTTTTTATTCACCTCCACCACCATGATAATTCTCTAGCTCCATCACTTGGTGTGTACCAACCTATCTCATACCACAACACTCGTTGCAATAGTTAGTACACATAGGTGTCATCAATTATCCAAAACCAAACTAGAGCTTTCAATGTCATTTCCACATGATTTTTTGAAAGTAAGTTTGATTTTCCAACTTTTGAACGTGTGCTAAGTTTTATTTTTTTTGTGACCAAAATATTATGTTTTAATGGTTTCTATATGTTTTCACGTACCACGTGTTTTTCACCACATAATTTTGCCTCGATACAAGGCGATCTGAGTTGCACCTTCTAGCCAGGTGTCCTGGAGTCTGCATACGTAACCGGCTCAGGTCCTCACCACGGTGGCCTCCTGGTGACACTGCTCCCCACACCCAAAATGTTGTCGGTGTCGTCACCCCTCACACGCTTGCCTCCACCCCAGCGGCACTACCAAACATCCCTTATAAAAGACCGTCTTCAATAGAAGAATCTAAACATGAGACCCATTCTACAGTACATGTCATCACCTAAAGTAAAAAGGTCATGCACCTTAAATCTTGCGTTCTCCAATAGCCTAAGCAGACAAGCTCCAAACCCCGACGCATGCCTCCCTCCTCGCGAGCACTATCCTCTGTCGTTGAAGCTACTGCCACCACCTCCACCCAAATCTACTACCTCGGAGTGGCCCTCACCCCGACTGCGGACTCCACGCCAGAGCTCGAAGCCGCCAGAGCATAACGTCTCCTCACCGTTGATGCATCTCCTTCTCTCCCTCCCTTTGCTCCAGCTCTGAGTCCCGGCGGACTCTACTATGCCTCTCTACTCCACCATCGTCGAAGCCGCGAGCACTCCACACCCCTCTGCTCTCTCTCTCCATCTTTGCGAAATCAAGGCCAACCTCGACGACGCAGACCAGTGAGATACAGGCCAGCCCCAGCGTCGCAAATTGGCGAGCAGGGGCAACCTCCACCAGCGATGCGGGCATGACCTCCCTCGCTCGGATCTTCTGGGTGTCACATCTACCGCCTCTCTGACAGGCCAAACGCTAGAGATTTGCATCCAAGAGAGAGAACGACGCAGATTTGGGCTTCCTCTTACGGTGGACACAAAATAGGTCCTCCATTTGCCTCCTCTGTTGGAGTGTGTTTGGTACTTGTAAACCACCTATTTTAGGTATGGGTAGCGTGATGTATAGTCTATTGGAGACGGCCTAAGTAGTCTAGCTTGTACCATGTTTCCAATAAAAAACAAAGGAATTTGTGAAGGCATTTCAAGAGCATGAAGCCTACGCTTAAAAAAAAGAAGCTTGAGGCCTATCAAGGTTTCCAGCCCAACTGGTTACACATTCCCAGCCCATTGAGGTACTACTAGTGGGCCTACCAGCCAGTGCCAAGGAGCGATAACGAGCGGGGTGGGTCAGGCAGAGGCGGCAGCGCTAGCGGCAGAGCCGGCGACAGAAACGACCGATGCCACTCGTCGGCTGTCCCCGCCGCGGCCCGCCGCTTTCGCTCGCCTGCCGCCACCGCCACCGCCGCCGCTTGTATCGGGCCCGAGCCGTCGCACCCAAATGCGAGGTCTCCTCCTTTCCTCCGCTACTGACCCGGAGGGTGTCCGCTGCCTCGCTGCTTCTCGCTGTCCTCCCCATCCCCGCGTCGTTGCCGCAGCTCCCCGTCGCCTCCGCGTCGGAGGCGGAGGCGGCAGAAGGAGAAAGAGGACCTTCTGAGGGGCTAGAATTGGAGCGTTACACCGACCAGGAGCAGGGATTCACCCTCCTTAAGCCGGCCTCCTGGTCCAAGGTAACGATTAATTTGAACCTTGGCGACGAATACTGCGTGACAACGTAATGTAGTCGTATGACTTTAGGCGCGTAGTGCGTAGGATATGTGTACACGTGTAGGATATGTTGCTGTGCTGAAATCGTGTGGTTGGTGAAGGTGGAGAAGGCGGGCGCGACGGCGCTGTTTCAGCAGGAGGGAAAAGGGAGTAACAACATCGGGGTTGTCGTCAACCCTGTTCGGCTGAATTCGCTGACGGAGTTCGGGACGCCGCAGTTCGTTGCGGACAGACTTCTGCAAGCAGAGAAGAAAAAGGTAGAGATGCATGAACAATGTTTTCTCGGCATTGCAACTTTGCAAGTGCTCCGGTCAGGGCAACTTATGAACGCTTGACATTTGAAGTACACTATGTGCTGTTGAGGATTCAGGAGGTTCTCATTGATACCTGTTATCTATGTACAATCGGTGAGGTTTTTGGCACTGGTAGCTTCCTAGCAGCTGATCGTATCATTTCGCTTGAAACAGGAAAGTACCAAGTCTGCCGAGGTGATTTCAGTGGGAGAGAGATCAGGTCATGGTGGCCTGACAGTGTATGAAATAGAGTACACACTGGATAGCACCAGGGGAGGGATGAAACGGATCTTCTCGGGTGCATTTGTTGCTTCAAGGAAGCTCTATCTTCTCAACATAGCCTATTCAGACACCCAGGAGAAGCCCTTGGACATCGAGACAAGAATTGTTCTGGAAAAAATTCTACATTCTTTTGATTCTGTATAGTTGATATTTTTTTTTACAGCAGAGGTATGGCACTTTTTCTTGTTTTCGGAATTTCTTTCACTTGAAACTACAGTTGCAAGTATCTGTTTGTTTGTAAAAAGAGTGCTAATCCAATACTGTTGCACCTTTATCAGTGATGTTAGGCTATAAGTAATTTCAGTTTAGATAATGAACTTCGTCTTCAACAGATTGGTAACATTTGTGTCACAGGCAGTAAAAACGTTGCGATCTTAATTAATAGCCTGGCATTACTGCATCTGTAATATAATCTTGGACAAAGCATTGGGCAGTGAGCCAATGACAGTAGTACTCCTTGAAAATCTGTAATGCCTCATGTCCTGAAATACAATCATTTGAGCATTAGATAGGATACAGGATGGGAAGAGTTAGAGGGAGAAAGAGAAGGCCGAGTAGTTTTAAGCTGCCTAAAGTTCATCTGAATGCCAGGCTCGGTTCATTTAAATGCTGGTGTGAGCTGATTGCTGACTTGAGCAAAAAACTTTAAAACAGCTGTGGTATACAGATTGATAAAAATAAGGAGCAAGTCAGAACTTTCCTAATCATAGAAACTGCAGGATTCGTTCATGTTTTCATAGAATTAGGAGTAAATTGTTTCTTTTGTTATAATTGATATTTTGTAGTTCATAAAATCATTATGATACAAACTTTGTATGGACATGCTGGAGTGATTAGAAAATGTTATAGCAGACCGTATGTGATGGGAGCTCTAGAGATTAGGCACATATCATTATGTGTTAATGTTTTTCTTTTTCTTTTTCAGCATTCCCTGATCAAGGCATCATGTCATACTTAGAAGCCAAAATTCTTCTTTCTCATGATATCTGCTGGAAAATGTATATATTATCCTTTATGGTATGTTCAGATACTAGCACTTGAAGTCTTGTGATTATCATTAAAATGTAAGAGGTTATTACACGAAAGTTTCATATGTTGTGATCTTGCCATCTAAATGTAATGGTGTTGCCATATAGGAATGAGCACAACAGTCAAACTATGTAGAGAAATCAAGAACAATGCACACTTGCAGGACATATATTTCTTTCATATGGATAAAGTATATTCTCAGACTTGAATGTTTAACCATTTCATTATTCTCCAAAAAGAGATGCAAAAATTCTCCATTCAAAAAAGCATTATACCTTTCAAAGGGTTCTTTTGGACATTCTAAAATACGGTTCTTTTGGACCATTTCCTCAACTTTCTCCTTCAGATGATGTATGAAGGAGAATATTTGCTGAAATAGAGACTTTTGATTCAGGCAACTGAGACTCTCTGGTCCCACCCTGTTGGGATGTGGATAACATATGATAGTATCACAGGTGCCATGTTGTCAGCGACTTGAGATTATTCAAGTGTTAGAAAAGGGATAGTACTTAGATGTTAATATTCTGTAGAAAGGTGCACTGGATTATTGTGGTTGTGCGAGATGAGCTGTGGTATTGTTTTTAAGACGGGGAAATGGTACTCATAAAGAAACGCTTTTCTGGCAAATGCATCCAAATTGTCAAGATTGTTAGTGATTCTCCAATTATACTAGTGGAATGGAATATTCAACTATATGCTCTTGAATTGGGCTTTGGCAATAGTATTGTACCTAGGATGTTGATGAACTGGTCAGAAGCCGTAATCTTTCAGTGATTCAGTCCAGCGAGATAGTCGCATGGGAATATCATCCACTATCCCAGCCTCAAAGTTGGGAGCTGGTCAAAGGAGCAAGACTTGTCCTCGTCCCTTTTGGTTTTAAGAATCTTTACTTCGCTGTCACTTGAGAAAAACCTGACTGAAGATGGTGTCTGAAGATTGCATTGGCAGGTGCCAAGTTGTCCTCAAATCTTGTTGTTGATGGCCGTTTCACAACAGCACCACTCTCAACAGCAGGCTGGAATTATAAGTTGATCCATTTTGGATGCATCAACAAACCTTTTGTGTCAGTTCCTTGATCTTCTGGCTCTCTTCAGTTAGACATTGCAGGGTCTCATGTCTCTAGCTCCGTTCACTTGAACTTGTCAGCCCTACTACGGCTTATTCTCTCTCACAAAAAACTATTGAAATAATAGAAATTAGCCAAAATAAGTTCAAGCGAACAGAGTCTCAACCTCTTAGGCATAACACAACAGGGAACATGTCACATGTGAGGGTTCTTTTGAAATACAGGAATTTCATAGGATTTATAAAGCAATTTTTTTATAGGAATCAATTTATTTTCAAAGGGAAAACACGGGCAACATGAAAAATTCCTATGTTCCAAATGGATCAAGGTGTACGTGAGCCTTTTGTTTGCAATCGTGAACACCAGATCTCTCATGTCGCACATACAGTCAGTGTTATGTGCGGCGAAGGAAATCGCGAGATTAACAGCTTGACACTTTTTTGAATCTCTAAATAAATTTAGAGTAAAGTCCATCACCGGTCCCTGAACTTGTATCGTTGTGTCATCCCGGTTCCTAAAATCACAAATCGACCATCTAGGTCCTCAAACTTGTTCAGTTGAGTCATCCCGATCTCTAAATTTGTTCGGTTATGTCATCCTGATCCCTAAACTTGCAAATCACTCATTTAGGTCCTCAAATTTAGTCAGTTGTGTCATCCTAGTTCCTAAACTTTATTTTGAGTCTCATCTAAATCTAAACATGACAATTTAAAAACTTTATATGAACAAATAATTCATAACTTTTTTATATAAACTCGAATGAAGATAAACTTTATATCAAAATTGTAGTCTTCGATGTGATTTATAAGTTTTTAGTTGAAAAGTTTTTGAATTAAAATTGTTTAGTCCCGAAATAATGTTTTATAATTATAGAATTTGGAATTTAAAATTTAAAATTATCAAACACTCTTGAATATTGGCATGATCTACATAAATTTTAAATTTCAAAATCTATAAACATACAATAATATTTTGGGACACTAAACAGTTTTAAATAAAAACTTTTCAACTACAAAGTTGTAGATCACATCGAGAGCTACAATTTTGATATAAAAGTTGTTTTCGTTCGAGTTTATATGAAAAAGTTATGAATTATTTGTTGATGTAAAGTTTTAAAATTGTCATGTTTAGATCTAGATGAGACTCAAAACAAAGTTTAGGGACCAGGATGACACAACTGACTAAATTTGAGGACCTAAACGAATGACTTACAAGTTTAGAGATCGGGATGACATAACCGAACAAGTTGGACGATCTAAACAATTGATTTACGAGTTTAAGAACCAAAATGATACAATCGTACATGTTTAGAGACCGATGATAAACTTTACTTATAAATTTATTATAAAAATAGATTCAACGACCTATCTAATAATATTAATTATATATTATAAATATTAATGTTTTTATATAAATTTAGTTAATGTTATTTCTCAAGAAGCGATAACTATGGAGCTAAAAGGAGACGGGGAGAGTATTTTTTCATGCTGAAAGACGCTTGCGTCTATTTTCTTAAAAAAGAAAAAATTGCGTTCGTGGATTTCAGTCTACGTCGGCATGCGGACCTTTCAAAGGCTGTATTTGGACGTTTGTGTAGGAAGGCGACGCGTGGGGAAAGAAAGTTTGCTGCGACGTCGGGCCATTGGTCGCTTGGATCAAGTCAGTCAACGGAATGGCCGCTCCGGCTGGTCCCGTCCCGTTTGAACGCGATGGCAAGTGTGTATGCAATGCAACGAGCAACATGGGCAGCTGCTGGCCGACAGATATGCAGCGTAGACAGTAGACTACGCTCGCATGAACCAGCTTCTTTTTTTCTTAATTTGCATCGTGCACACAGCCCATACAACAAGTTTTACATTGAAAAGCCACAGGCGGTTGATAAGTTATTTCTACTAGCGTTTTTCTCAACCGCCTACATAACCTACGTTGGGGGCAAGTAGAAATAGGAGCATAACATATACGGTTGCTTGTAAACCGTTTGTGGAAATAAATTTTTATAGGCGGTTGACTTAGCTAACCGCCTGTGAAAATGAACATTTTTACATACGGTTGACCTAGCGAACCGCCTGTGTAAAAAAATTCTGAAAAACCCTAAAAATAAATAGGGAAAAAATATTTTAATTAGGGGGAGGACCCCATCGCCCGCCCGTCTCCGTCGCAAGTCGCGGTATTTTTCGCACAAAATTTGCGGTTAACGTGACCGGTGAGATTCGAACTCACGTTTTTTCTTCTTAATTTGCATCGTGCACACAACACACACAACAAGTTTTACGTTGAAAAGCCACTGGTACAGAACGATACTATACAAGCGGTTGATAAGCTATTTCTACTGGCATTGTTCCCAACCGCCTGCACTCTGTGTAAAAATTTCCCAAAACCCCGAACGACTGTCTCCATCGCAAGTATATGAATTAAAAATAATTCTACTTGACTTTTTCAAATACATTTTTTTTGTTATGTATCTACATATATACAACGAACAGAGTATATGACCAATATTTGGAAAAACCAAAATATCTTATAATTTATAATTTAAAATAAAGGGAGTATACTATATGACCAATATTTTCAAATGTAATCTATTATTATTATTTATGTGCAATAGTATTACAATGAGCCTCCACGGTCATCGATAGAATCTAAAAAAAGTACATATCTTATGATGATCTATTAACTCAAAGAGTCTAAGAAATATGTTGGCATAATCTGTTTGGCTGGTTGTTTTTACGGTTGATTTCGGCTATTTCAATAGTGTTCTGTGAGAGAGAATAAACCGAAGTACGGTTGATAAGGGCAAACGGTTGATTTCGGCTATTTCAATAGTGTTCTGTGAGAGAGAATAAACCGAAGTACGGTTGATAAGGGCAAAAGAATAGGACGAATAATACTATAGAACTTTCTAGTTTGTTTTGCATGCAGTCAATGAAGTAAAATATCTAAATAAGAAGGTGATTATTGTATTTTTACTTTCAAAGTGATTATCAATTCCGTAGCACGCCATGTGTTCTTTTTTTTTTTTTGCTAATTAACCGCGGCAAACCAAACACAAACACACACACACACATAAATTCATGGTGTGGCTTGGACACAGGCTCAAAACTGAAAAAGCAAAACAGGAATAACAAACGGTACCTCCCGAGATCCAATGCGAACACCACTACTGCAATGCTTCTGGTACACTTGAAAGGTGCGCATATCATTTGCCATGCTGGTATGGCAGTAGAGTCCCAGCATTGCTCAACGAGCGAGTGAGCTGTCTCGGAGAAGAGAAATAGGAGAATCCGTTTAGTCAACCCAGGGGACGCGCGCAGGTACACACGCGGAGAAAAAACAAACCCAGGAAAATATATAAATTCCATATCGCTCGATGCACGTAACAACGAACGCCAACAAACAAACAGCTGCGCAACCGCGCCGCAACCCAACACCGCACGAGTCGTCCTCTCTCCTCCCTCCCATTCCCATTCCCACTGCGGCTGGCGGCGGCTGCCGTGCCCACTGCGCCTGGCCACCCGCGACTCCACGAGCGCCTACTACTCTAGGTCTAGGCTTTCCTCCGTGCGCACTCCTCGAGACGTATCGTCCCCGGATCGAGGCGTGAAGGAGGACACACACAGGGACCCCACTCAAGGCAACGCACGGCGAGGCGTGGCGGCGGCGGGGTTACGCTCCTCCCTTCAGTCCGCGCGGCGGGAACAACACAACCTCGGCGCCGGCAGCTTCGATTCGATCGTTCGCCATGGCCGGCGGGGAGAGGGAGGACGCGCTGGTGATGGACTCCGGCGAGAAGCGCCTCAACGAGCTCGGCTACAAGCAGGAGCTCCGCAGGGAGATGGTACTCTTTCGGTTCCTACGCTTATTTCCCCCTCTCTCCCCTTCCTCTTCTCATGTTCTTCGTAGTATGGGTTTATTTGTTTCTGGACTTTTGGGAGGTACGCGTTGCGATCAGGTTTGAATAATAAACCTGTTTACTACGGATGAAAATCGCGCCGTTCTCTCTGTTTTTTTTTTTCGAAAAAAAGCACACACGTCGGTACAAAATGTGATCGTCATCGGCTTTCTCTGCGGCTGAATTGAGTCTCTCGGTTCTCTCAAGATTTTGATGCCGCCTGCCTGCGCAGACGCTGTTCAAGACGCTGGCCATCTCCTTCTCGACGATGACGCTCTTCACGGGGATCACGCCGCTGTACGGGAGCAGCCTGAAGTACGCGGGGCCGGCGCCGCTCGTCTGGGGCTGGGTCGTCGTCTCCTTCTTCACCTGGTTCGTCGGCATCGCCATGGCCGAGATCTGCTCCTCCTTCCCGGTACGTAGTGCTGCACTCTGCCTGTCTGCTCACCATTTCTTTAATTCGTGATTTCCCTACCATTTCTTTGGATTCGTGATCTGGGCAGTCGTGCTGAGTTTTTTTTTTTTTTGAAAGGCCTTACTTACCCCTTGATTGATGCTAGTTGCCTTGCATGGTCAGATTTCCTCATTGACACAGATTATGAACAGCCATGCTTGGCTCAAACGGTACCACAGAAATTACTTATGTTTTCTTGGGGATTCTCAAAGGAATCAATGCCCTGTCATGAGTCATCAGTCCCCTGCGTGTTTTTTTTTCTGTTGCCATATGTTAAGAAAGGTGTGAGTCATTTGAGAATGCTCTGCATACTGACTGAACCTTTGTTTTTTCTTCAGTGAGTCTGCCAATGCTCTGCATACTGACTGAACCTACCAGTAGAAGACTGCAAAATATCAGACACCAAATCATACAGCTACTTTAATTTGTGCATAGACCGACGTTAATCTGTCGCTTCTCTTAAAAAAAGCATACAGATAATTTGTACCGCTAATTTTCACCAATCTGCCCAACCATCCTAGCAATGTTGCAATATGAGATTTTACTATCCTCACTTTTTAATGGCATGGTTGTAACTGCAATGCATTGTTCTGATACACTTGTGCTCGTTCTTCCGAGGAAGGCTTGTTTGTTCGATTGTTTCTGATCACATTTATAAATTTATTTGCATACTAAAATAGTTTTTCTTTTTTTGAGAGCAGACCACTGGTTCTCTCTATTTCTGGGCTGCTCATTTGGCTGGTCCAGTTTGGGGCCCGTTGGCATCCTGGTGCTGTGCTTGGCTGGAGGCCATCGGTCTTATTGCCGGAATTGGCACACAGGTACCCTCCTCTGTTTGTTAGTAGTTACTAATCTTGCCACATGCTGAAACTGTCTATCGACTGTATTGATCTTCCTCTATTTTTCTGTACAATTTCATTTGACCCTTAAATGATAAAATGGAAATTGCTAGCTGTCCATTTCATTACTCCTTATTTATAGAAAATTTCTCACATGCCGGGTAACCGGATCTTTCAAAAAAAAAAAAAAAAAATCTCTCACATGCTTCAGTTTTCTGCAGTAATCTACCTCTGCTCTGCTGTGCAATTTTCATCTAATCATTACATGGAAACAATGGAAACTAACAACTGTCAATTTCACTACTCATAGATGATAAATCATACATGCTGTCTAGACAACTCATAATAACTCGTAACGTACCAAATTAAATGTTCTATTCTACTATGTAATCTCCTATTTGATCAGGTCTTTCGAATTTTTTTCACTTGATCTAAACAATGGAAACTTACTGTGCACTTCATCAGTACTCACATGAACTCAACTAGCCTACCATGCCAACTCATCCTGCCTGCCTCTGTGTTGCAATTCCAGGCATATGCAGGATCCCAAGTATTGCAGAGCATCATCCTAATCTGCACCGGCACCAACACGGGCGGTGGCTACCTGACCCCTCGCTGGCTGTTTCTGGTCATGTACATCGGGTTGACGCTGATCTGGGCCGTGCTCAACACTTTTGCTCTCGAAGTCATTGCCTTCCTCGACATGATCTCCATGTGGTGGCAGGTAACCTAACCGCTGCCACATTTGGAGAGGCCTTCTTTTTGAAGTCATCCGGCTGCTCTGCCGCCAGCCCGCCATGCTCCTGTTTCTTGCCCGGCTTCATCTGCTGTTTGATGCTTGCGTTGTAGGTGATCGGTGGCACTGTCATCGTGGTGATGCTCCCGCTGGTGGCCAAGACGACCCAGCCGGCGTCGTACGTGTTCACCCATTTCGAGACGGCACCTGAGGTGACGGGGATCAGCAGCAGCGCCTACGCCGTCGTCCTGTCCTTCCTGGTGAGCCAGTACTCGCTGTACGGGTACGACGCGGCGGCGCACCTGACGGAGGAGACCAAAGGCGCCGACAAGAACGGGCCCATCGCCATCCTCTCCAGCATCGGCATCATCACCGTGTTCGGCTGGGCGTACATCCTGGCGCTCACCTTCAGCATCCAGGACTTCAGCTACCTGTACGACCCGAGCAACGAGACGGCCGGCACGTTCGTGCCGGCGCAGATCCTGTACGACGCGTTCCACGGGCGGTACAACAGCTCGGCCGGCGCCATCGTGCTGCTGTTCGTCATCTGGGGCTCCTTCTTCTTCGGCGGGCTGTCCATCACGACGAGCGCGGCGCGGGTGGTGTACGCGCTGTCGCGGGACCGGGGCGTGCCGCTGTCGTCGGTGTGGCGCCGCATCCACCCGCGGCACAAGGTGCCCGCGAACGCGGTGTGGCTGTGCGCGGCGCTGTGCGCGCTGCTGGGCCTGCCCATCCTGCGCATCAACGTGGTGTTCACGGCCATCACCTCCGTCGCCACCATCGGGTGGGTCGGCGGCTACGCGGTGCCCATCTTCGCGCGCATGGTGATGCGGGAGGAGGACTTCCGGCCGGGCCCCTTCTACCTCGGCCGCGCCAGCAGGCCCGTCTGCCTCGTCGCCTTCCTCTGGATCTGCTACACCTGCTCCGTGTTCCTGCTCCCCACCGAGTACCCCATCAAGATGGACACCTTCAACTACGCGCCCATCGCGCTCGGCGTCTGCCTCGGCCTCATCATGCTCTGGTGGCTGCTCGATGCGCGCAAGTGGTTCAAGGGCCCCGTCAGAAACATCGACGAACACAACAACGGCAAGGTCTGAACACCTACCTACGTCGAGAAAGCCTCAAGCGACTGACGCCATTCTCTGCTTGATGACTGTTTTCCTCATCGAGGTCTGTTTGATGCTGCTGGATCTGTCGTCAGTGGGGTTTACCTTAGATTGTGGAGCGAGACTTGTTGCTGACATACAGATACAGGACCCATTATGGAGAACAGAGGAAACATTGAGCAAACACAAAAGGAAAAAAAAAAATGAATACCCATTATGGAGAACAGAGGAAACATTGAGCAAACACAAAAGGAAAAAAAAAATGAATGGCCAACAAAGTACAAGCATATGGGAACATTGATGTATACTCCCTTTGTAACTACTCCGTATAAGTTATTTAGATTTGTTCAAAACCAAATTTCTCCAACAATATAATTTTGATCAAGTTTCTAATTTAAGCCAGAGAAGAGAAAGAAACACTTAAAAAACGAACCAGGCGAAGAGCTGCTATATCTATATATCTACCATTATCCTTATTTCTGCATACCAAATCCACCACCTTAGAGTTTTCAGAAAAAAGGAATATGCAGGTGTTATATATATGTTGTGGAGTGAACGTAATGAATAGTGATTTAGAAACAATTGATGTCTTTTATTGATCTCATAAAATATATACGTGATGGGTTGCGTTGTACAAACTCAACTATTCGGGGAAAAGACACAACCGAAGGGACAGACCCCTTCGGGATTTACTAAATGCTAATCTTATAATTAACTGCTAATCTATTCCTCTGGATGAGATCACTGCATTGAGGCACAGATACACCGTTTTGTAACACTTCTTTTGATCGAATCTTTGTTGAGATCAATGTAGCTACAAGCTTAGATTCCTCGAAAAACCCTGAGGGAAAATCTGAGGAATATGTATGTATAGATATGCCATAAAAACTTCTTTAAAACTGAAAGGTTCAAATTGGCTAGAGGGAGGGGTGGTTCGAATAGCCTAATTAAAAATCTACAAAATCACATAGGCAAACACTTATTAGTAAAATAAAAGGCGAAGCTTTTGCACTAGCCTAATAATATGTTGCAAGCCACCTATCTAACAAGTCTACCTAATATCTCTATCCCACACAATCGAATAAACTATACTAGAGAAATGAGATATGATACAACTAAGTAAATTGACAAGTATAGTCTACTCAAGATATATACTAAGAGACAAGAGACAATATAACTAAGTGCTATCTACACAAGATATATATAGCGAAAGTAATAGCACAAAAGATACAAGTAACTAGCTCAAATGAATATAAAAGTACAAGAGCAATAATGAAATGAGCTAGTTTAGGAAGTGTATCACCGATCCTTCGGGAACGCATAGCAGAGAGCCAATCACCGATAAAATCTACCTGTGAAGCCAATCACCAAAGATATGAATAAATTCCAATTAAATGAAATGGTCAATCCATACAATCACGCACACGGGACACGATGATTTATCCCGAGGTTCACGTGCTTGCCGGCACGCTACTCCCCGTTGTGTCGACCAACACTAGGTGACCCGGTGGCTAATTGGCACCAAGCCAAGCTCATGGAGAGCGCCACAAGGATCTACCACTAGTGAGGTATCTCAATGACACGAGCAATCCACTAAGAATGCCTCTTGTCGCTTCGGCGAGGTGAGGCTCCAAAACCTCTCGCAATCACGGACGGTGGTGGTCAAGAACAATCTCCTTTCCTTCCCAACTCCACCTCAACGCCTTCAAGCCGTCTAGGCACCGACAAATGCCAAGAGTAACAAGAAACTCAAAGCGGATGCAAAGAACTAGTGCCACTAGAATGAACTCTTTCAAATCTTAGCACCAAATCACTCAATCTCACTAGCAAATGATTAATTCAACTCCAGAGAGGTGTGGGAGGCTTGGCTATGCTCACAAGAATGCTTTGGGATCAAAATGTGCAAGAGAGAACCCATGTGAGTCGGCCAAGCCACTTAAATAGGCCACACAAGTCGGCCTAGCCGTTGGGCTGAAAACGCAGCCATCGGACGCGCCGTTGTCGGGGTCATCGGACGTTGCCCCAACGTCCGATGCTCCGATGAGCACCACGTGTCCCTTTGCTATGAATTCAAGTCGTCCGCCCAACGGTCACAATTCTTCGCGCCACTGTTAAAGTGACATCGAACATGTTGATGCCAGTCATCGGACGCTCCGATGCCACTGCTCTTTTCAGCACAACAACATGCCACATCAGACGCTCCGAGACCCTCGCATCGCAACGTCCGATGACCATGCAGAGAGGTTCCAAAGAAGGCAAAAACACATCGGACGCATCCGATGGTTCCACATCGGATGCAGGCCAGCGTCCGATGCTCCCTGGAAGATTTGCTCGCGCCACGTCACGTGCATTGGACTCTGCAATAGTGATTTCCCAGCGTCCGTTGCCAGCGTCTGATGCTGTTTCAACATTTGTCAGTAGCTAGGGTTTGCCATCGGACGCGCAGGCCAGCGTCCGCTGCTGCCGCCTGCAGCGTTCGATGCCCCTAACTTAGCATCTTTTGCTTTCTAACTTCTACCCTTGCTTCCATACGGCAACATCAAAGTGTTTCACCATTTGTGCACGTGTGTTAGCATTTTGCAAAGTATTTTCCAAGGGTTTTTGTTAGTCACTCACTAGGTCTATAACATCAATATGTTAGAGAACTCCTAGTGGCACTTGAACACCGCATAAGCCGTGAATTATCTCCTCTTAATAGTACGGCTATGTATCCTAAATGTGATCACACTCACTAAGTGTCTTGATCACCAAAACAAAGAACCCTATACGTTATACCTTTCCCTTTGGGCCTCTTTGCTCCATATCTTCCCACAATTCACCAATAGTAGAGCACTTGATCACTTGTCTAGCTTGTATGTGGCCATCACCATCCTCCATGATTGCCACCTTGCTAGCTCCACCACTTGGCTTGATCATAATCCTTTCTCATTAGCTATACACATGCTTAGCAATAGGATTAGACCAAATAGGTTTCATCAATTAACCAAAAACAAACTAGGGCTTTCAAAACCTTGTAGGAAAATAAGGAGAAAATAACACACATATATATATAAGTGTGATTTAAATAAATCACTATGTCATTGGTATCCCATTAAAAACCCCAGTAGGGAAAAATATTATAGATACGACATTTAGATAACTCCTCCAAAACCCTTTCTGGAAAAATATGAGGAGCATGATTAAGTGATATGTCGCTAAAACTCCTATAAAACCCAGTGGAAAAATTAGGAGAAAATGTGACGACATATTATTGGTATTGCCTCTTGAATAACTTCATATGGAAAAACCTTTTCAGGGAAAAAACTATGAATAAGTTCTGAGGGCAATATGTGTCTTTGATATTTCCTAAAAAAAATCCGGTGGGAAAATAAAAAATATGACACATGCTTATATTAATATTACCTCATTAAAAACTTTAACAAGAAACCTTATGATGAAAACTTGTAAAAGAAAAGAGTGTAATATGATGTTGGTACAGGTCCAACATTTAGGAGATGTCTCCCCTGATTCTGGCAAATCACGAAGTCGTCGCATACCAATTCCATGTACCAATTTTTGAAACACAGAAGTTGATAAAGACTTAGTAAATAAGTCAGTGAGATTATCACATGACTTGATTTGCAAGATGTTTATTTCCCCACTTTCTTGTAATTCATGGGGATAAAACAGTTTAGGAACAATATGCTTAGTGATATTGCTCTTTACGTAACTTGTTTGCATCTGTAGCACAAGCAGAATTATCTTCATAGATAATTGTAAGTGATTCAATTGAACCAATACCATATGACTGTTGTATGTGGTTAATCATTCTGTGAAGCCATACACATTCTCTTGATGTCTCATATAGAGCAATAATTTCAAAATAATTAGTAGAGGTAGATGTCAGAGTCTGTTTAGAAGACTTCCACGAAATAGCTATACCTCTATGCACGAATACAAATCCTGTTTGAGATTTTCTATTATGAGGATTAGATAAGTAACCAACATCAGTGTAACCAATCATACCGGGATCATGATTTTTCTTGAAGAATAATCCAAGGTCCTTTGTCATTTTTTGTGGTTTTTTATTTTTTTTCTTTTCTAATATAAAGATTCAACAACATATTAATCACGTACTAGGGTTTATCACCTTACTAAAATTATATCTTTCTTGTATGGTGTCGGATAAAGATAATTTTTATACTAAAGCTGTAGCGCTCGATGAGATCTACAATTTTGTAGTTTTAAATTTTTATTTAATTTTGTTTAGATTTTTTTTTAAAAAAAATGATTCAAACTTCACTGAGAAAAATTCATACAAACTTGAGAGAGCCAAACAATACTACTGCTGACATGTGTACATGTGAGTAATTAAGATGAAAAAAATCTGGTTAAACAAATCAAATTAATGAGCTAGAGATGGGCATGCATACACGGAAAATAACAATCTCACAAAGCAACAAGGACACCGTAGAGGACGAAACGAGAATGTAACATCATACGACCGATCAATCCATATGGATCGAAGTACGTACGCGTACGTACGGTTCAAATCAAATCGATCAGTTGCCTTCTTGCCCTTGAGGGAGCAGCTTCTCGATCACGGCACGGAAATCCTCGAGGCCGAGCTCGACGAGCGCCTCCTTGAAGGAGGAGGAGTCGTCCCCTGAACTTTTCTTCAGCATTGCCAGGTTGTCGAAGCAACCCTTGTGCTCCTTGACAACCTTCACCGCCTCGTCGCACTGTCCCGCCTCGCTGACGACGCTGTCCGGGTCAGCCAAGCCCAGGCTGCTGCTGCTGCATCCGCCGCCAGCAGCTTGTTTCCTGCCGACGTCGTCCCAGCTCCCCGCCGAGCAAGCACCGTAGTTGTCGCAGAGCTGCAGAAAGGTAACGGAGTCGGCTACCTTCTTCGCGGCTGAGCAGACGCAGTGGCCGCGCTCGCCTAGGTCGTTGCAGCACCTGTCGCGCGCTTCCAGTAGCGCTTTTCGGGTACCGTCGCAGATGCTGCCGCCGCTGCCAAGATCGAGCCCCTTCAGGTCAGGCCCAGAGGCGGTAGCCACGACTGCCAGCGTTGCCACCAGGTAGAGGGAGAGAAGAAGAAGCTGGGAGGCCATTGCCATTGCCTTGGCTGCTGCTGCTCTGTGTTTGTTTGTTTAGTGGTACTACGTTTGTAATAATAACTGTGTATGTAGAGTATATGTTGTGTGTCCAATGGTGGCAGCTATTCCCACTTCTATAGCAGTGATCTGAGTTAAATCATTGATCAACAATATGGATGGTCATCATTCATGGTTGCTGCATATGTTCTTTTCTTTTAAATTTTTTGATGAAGCAGGTGTTGCCTATTTCTTTTTTCTAGCCGGCTAGTAATAATAATGTGTTGCTTGGATTGGCCACAATGTTAAGTTTTTGCAGTGCTTGAAGAGGAGAGAGGAGATCTCAGCCTCGGTGCCAGCCACCGTGGGTACCGGTAAGTTTGGATTTTGTTCAGCTGATGCCTGGGTGCCTGGATGACTAAAATAATACTCAGCTCATACGGAGGGCTGTTACGAGAGAGAGGAAAGTCTGTATTGCATGCATGCATGCTGATATTTCGGTCACATGTACAGTAAAATACCGGTGTTTACACTGTAGCCATCTGTTTTATTCTGGCATTGATATATATGAGTTGTCCTGGAAAATGATTTTCGGCGTCGGTAACATTGTGGCCAATCTTATACCAACTAGCTGTGCATGTGTAGCTCGCGCAATCATGTTTCGGTTGTCGTTTCAACCCTCGTGACACTCGAGAAGTCGAGATATCAAGCTAGAACGTGATCACACAGCTGCCAATAACATATATTCTGTTTGTTTATTTGTGCTACAGGAGATGGCGATCCAGCTAGTTAGCTGGGAACTGGTGGTCCAGTATTGGTGCCTCACATGTATGAACATCCCATTCTATTTGAGATGGGTCTCCACCCTTCAGGAAGTTCGTGTACACACGTCTGTAAACTGTCAGGCCTGTCTTATTTTTTCATGATCACAGCTGGCGATCATATACATTTTGTTGATTTGTGAAACAGGCGATGGTGATCCGTGTAGCTGGGAACTGTCTAGTATTGTTTTTTTACATAATGGTAGATTAAACAACCGGCTTCTTCCTTTTCGAGAAGGAATTTGGGCACAAGTTCAACACAAAGAACACTATTTATCTTATTGAGTTTTTTTTATGCAAATGTAACTAACCTATATTTTTCGTGTGTTGTTCATTCTGCTAGAAAAACCACGATCTAAAATACTCAAACATATGCAAGAATCTTAAAAGAAGAAGAGCACGGACATAGAGGATCAGACAAAACTGTCTAGTATTGTATCCATACTCATATTAGTTGTCATTTGGGACAACGACATGGTCTTCAAAACATAACTTTGATCTCTTGTTGTAAATTACAATTTTAAACCTATTATCCATTTTTATTATTAAATTAATTCTTGTTTTTATATATTTAAAAAATTTTGTAATACAAAAAAAAAACATTATTTTCAAATAAAAATCCCCCTTCATTTTTCTCCTTTCCTATCTTCCCCCTTCCTTTCTTTCCTTCCTTCTCCCTCTTTTATCTTATTTCTTCCTTTTCTTATTCTTTCTCTCTCCTTTTCCTTTTTTCTTCCCTTTCCTCCTTTTTTCCCTCCTCTCTTCTTTTCCCTTCTGTCTTCCCTTCCCCCCCTTTCATCCTCTCCCTTCCTCCTCCCTTTCTTTCTTTTCTCCGTTCCTTTTTCTTTCTCTCTTCGTTTTTCCCTTCCTCCTTTTCCCACCCCTTCTTTTCCTCACCCCCTCTTCCTCCTCCCAACTCTCTTGTTCCGCCCTTTACCCTTGCCCCCTCCCCCTCCTTTCTTCCCTCCGTCTCCTTCGTCCCCCCCTTCCTCCCTCTTTCTTTCCCTCTCTTCATTACCTTTCCTCTTCCCCTTTCACTTCTTCTGTTTTACTTTTCTTTTCTCTTGTTTTTCTATGCCTTCCTTTTTTCTCTTCCTTTTCCCTTGCCCTCTTTTCTCTTCGTCTTTTTCCTTTCCCCCTTCTATTTTTCCTTCCACTTCCTCCTTCCCATTCTCCTTTCCCCTTTCCTTCCTTCCTTTCTTTCTTTTTCCTTTCCTCCTCTTTTCTTCCTCTCTCTGTCTTGGCTTCCCCTCCCTTCTGCCCTTTCTCCCCCCCCTATTTTGCGGTTTTCCGTTTTCCTCCTTTTCCCTTCGTTCCTCTTTCTTTCTTTTTTCTTCCTTTCCTTTTCTTTCCCTTTCTTCCTCCCTTTCTCTTTCTTCCTTCCCCTTCTCTCCTCTTTCGCTCTTCTCCTTCTCCTTTTCTTTTTTCTCTCCACTTTATTACACCTGGTTCCTTTTTTCTCCTTACCTCTCCTCTTTTCTCCCCTTTTCCTTTCTACTGTTTTTCTATTCTCTCTGTTCTTCTTCCCCCTTTTCCCCCTGCTCTCTTTTTTCCCCTTCCTTTATCTCCCGTCCTTTCTTCCCTTCCTTCTTTTCCCTTCCTCCTCTTCTTTCCTTTCCTCTCTTTTCCCTTTCTGCTATTCTCTTTCTCCCGTTCCCGCCCACCTCTTTTCTTTCTTGTCCCTTCTTTCCTTCCCTTCTTTCCTTTCCCCCTTCTTTCCCCTTTTCTTTCCTTTCTTCTTTTTCCTTCCTTCCTCTTCCTCCGGCCTCCTTCCTTTTCTTCCCTCTTCCTTTTACTCTTTTTCCTTTTCCCCTTTTCTCCTTTTCTTTCCTTCCTCCCTGGCCCCTATCCCCCCCCCCCTCCCCCTTCACCTCTCCCCCTCCTTTTTTTTCTTTTTCTTTCTTCCTTCCCTTCTTACCCCTTCCTCCCCTTTCCCTTCCCCTCTTTTTATTTTTCCTCCCTTTTTCTCCATTTTTCTCCCTTTTCTCCCCTTTCCATCCTTCCCTTCCCCTTTCTTCACTCCCTCCATCTCTTTTTCCTTCCTTTCCCCTCTTCCCATCTTTTCCCCTTCTTTGCACTTTCCCCCTTTCCCCCCTCCCCCCCTTTTCCGTTTTTCCCCTTCTTTTATCTTCTTTTACTCCCCTCCCCCCCCTTCTTCTTTTCCTCCCCCATCCCTCTTCCCCCCCTCTCTCTCCTCCCTTCTTTTCCCCCTTCCCTCCTTCTTCCTTTTCTCCTTCTCGCTTCTCCCTTTTCTTCCCCTTTCTTTCCTTTCTCACCCCCTCCTTCTTTCTCCCTTTCCTTTCCCTCCCTTTTCCTTCCTGCTTCTTCCTTACTATCTTTTTTCCTCTTCTTTTCCTCTTTTCCTCTACTCATTTCCTTTTCCTTTCTCCCTCCCCCCCCTCCTTTCACCTCCTCTTTTCCCTTATCTTTATCCGCTTTCTTCCTTTTGCCTCCCTTTCCCCTTCCTTTCTTTCCCCCTTTTCCCTCCTCCCCTTTCCCCTCTTCCCCTCGCCCCCTTTTTCCCTTTTATCTTCTTTTCCTCGTTTCTCTTCTTCCCTTTCACTCTCTCTTCTCCTTCTCTTTCCCCTTTTCACCTCCTTTCTCTCCTTCTTCTTTCTTTCCTTTTTCTCCCCTGTTTCTCCTCACCCTTTTCATTTTACCTTTCCTCTCCTGCTTTCTCCTTCCCTCCCCCTTCCTCCTTCTCGTTTTCCCTTTTTCCCCCTTCTTCTGTTCCTTCCTCCTTCTCCTCTTCCTCCCTCCCCCCCTTCTCTTTTCTTTCTCTCCCTCTTCTTTCTCTTCCTGTCCCCCTCCCTTTCCCTTTTTTCCTTCTTTTCTTTCCTTTCCCCTTCTCTTCCTTTTCCTCTCTTTCCCCCCCTTCCTTTCTGTCTCTTCCTTCCTTCCCTTCACATTCTTCTCCCTTCTTGGCCTTTCTCCCTTTTTTCCTTTCCCTCCCGCTTCCCCTGCTTTCTCCCTCTCTACTTCCTCCCCTTTTTTTCCTCCCCTTCCCTTTCCCTCTTCCCACTTCCCTCTTCCTTTTTCGCCCTCCTTTCTTTCGTTTCTCCCTTATTCCTTTTCCCTCACTTCTTCCCCCTTCCTTTTCCTCTCCTTCTTCTTTCTTCCCTCATCCTTCCCTCGTTCTACTTCTCTCTTCCTTTCTTCTTTCTTTTTCTTCATCTTTCCCCCTCCTTCATCTTCTTTCCTTCTCTTTCTCTTTCTCGTTCCCCCTTTTTTCTCCCCTCTTTTCTTTCCTTCTTCTCCTCTTCTCCCTTTTCCGTCCTTCCTCCCTTCTCTTTTCCTTTCCCTCCCCCCTTTTCTTCTCTTTCCATTTCCTTCATCCTTTCCACTTCCTTTCCCCCTGCCCCCTCCCTCTGTCCTTTCCCCTCCTCTCCTTCTCTCCCTTTATTTTCCCCTTCTTTCCCCCCCTTCTCCCCTTTCTTCCTCCCTTACCTTTTCACCCCCCCTTTATTCCCTCCTTCTCTATTTCCTTCCCCTTTGTACCTTCTGTTCCCTTCTCCTTCTTCTTCCCTTTTCTCTCTCTCCCCTCCCCTCTTCCGTCGCTTCCCCCTCTCACTCATCCCCACTCTCCCCACCTCCTTTTTCCTTTTTCCCCCCCCCCTCCCTCTTTTTCCCCTTTTTTTTTTCTTTTCTCCCTACCCCCTTTCTCCTCTCTCCCTCCTTTCCTTTCCCTCCTCTCCACCGCCTTCTTTTCATTCTCTTTCTTCTTTCCACTCCTTCCTTTTCCCTATCTCCCGTCTTCCTTTTTCTTTTCTTCTCCCCTTCTCCCTTATTCGTCTCTCCCTTCTTTCCTTCTTCCTTTTGTTTTTTTCCCCCCTCTTCCCTTTCTTTTTTCTCTTTCTCGTGTCTCCCTCTCTTTTCCCTTTCCCCTCTGTTTCTCCTTTTCTTTTCTCCCCCCTTTTTCTTCCCCCCCTCCCATCTTTCCCCCTACCCTCTTCCTTTTCCCTCTCCTCTTCTCCCTCTGTCTCCCTTTTTTTCCTCCCTTTCCCTTTTCCATCTCTCCCCCCCACTCCCTTTCCATTCTTTTCCCTCCCCTTTCTTCTTCTCCTTCTTTCTTCTTCTCCCTTTCTTCTCTTTCTCCTTTCCCTTTCCCTCCTTTCTTCTTCTCTTCGCCCTCCCCTTTCTCTTTTTTTCTTTCTCTTCTCTACTTCTTTTCCTCCCCTCTTCTCTTCTTTTTTTCGCTTCTTTCATCTTTCCCTTACTTTCTCCCTTTTTCTTTCTCTCCCTTCCCTTTCTTTCCTCTCTTTTTCTTCTCCCCTCTCCTGTCCCTTTCCCCCTTCTTCTCTTTTCCCTTCTCCTTCCCTCCTTCCCTTTATTCTTCTCTTTCCCCTTCCCTCCCCCCCTTATCCCCCTACATTCTCTCCCTTTCCTTCATTTCCTCTCTTCCCTTCCTTCCCCCCCTCCTTCTTTTCCTTTCCCTCCCTTTTCCTTTCCTCTTTTCCCCCGCTCTCCCTTTCTTTTTCATTTTCCCTTCATCTCCCTCTTTTCTTCCTCCTCCCTCTCTTTCACTAATCTTCTCTTCTTCTCTTCCTTCCCCCGCCCCTCCCCCTTTCTTCTTTGCTCTTCTCTGTTCCTCTTCCCCTTCTTCCCCCCACCTTCTTCCTATTCTCCCCTTCCTTCCCCTTTTCGCTCCCTATTCCCCACACTTATTCCTTCCTCCTCTCCTCACCCCCTCCGCCCTCCTTTCTTCCTCCATCTCTTCCTCTTTTCTTTTTCCTTCCCCCTCCCTCTCACTCCCGGTCCTGTACCCTTCTCTCACCCCTATCCCCTATTCCCCCATCCCTTTTTCTTTCTCTCTTTCTCCTTCTTTTTCCCCCCCCTTTACCTCCTCTCACTCCCCTTGTCCTCCCTCTTTCACTTGTTTTTCCTTAACTCCCTCTCCCCTCCTTTTTATCTCTCGCCTCCTTCTTCCTTTCTTTCCATTTTTCCACTTTTCTCTACCTTTCCCTTTTTTCTTTTTTCGTTCTTCCTTCCCTTTCCTTTTTCTTCCCTTTTTCCCCCCCCCCTCCTTCCTCTCTCCCCCCCCCCCTCCTCTTTTTTCCCTTCTCCCCTCCCTTTCCTCCCCCCTTTGCCTTCCCTTTCCTCTTTCTGCCCCCTCCCCCCCTACTTTCTCCTTCTTTCCTTTCCTTCTTCATCCTTTCTGTTTCTCCCTCCCTTTTCTCCCCCTTCCTTTCTTTCTTCTCCTCCTTTTCCTTTACTCTCCCCTCCTCCTTCCCTTTTTCTTTTCCTTCTTCCTTTCTCCCCCTTTCCCGTTCTTTCTTGCCTTCTTATCTTCCAGTTGGCCTCCTTCCTTCTTTCTCCTCACCGTTTCCCTACTTTTTTCCCTCTTCCCCTCTCCCCCCTCTTTCTGCTTTCCTGCCCTTCGATCACTTCCCTCTTCTTCTCCTCTTTCTCTATTCCCTTTTTCCATCCTTTTCCTCCCTCCTTCTTCCCCTTTCTCTTCACCCCCCCCCCTTTTCCGCCTTCCCCCTCCCTTACCTTTCTCCCTCCTCTCCTTCTTCTCTTCCCTTGTCCTTCTTCCCCCCTCTTCTCTCCCCCCTTTTTTCTCTGTTTCCCTCCCTCTCTTTTCTCGCCTTCTCTTTTCCTTCTCCCCCCTTACCCCTTCCCTTTCTCCCTTTCCGCGCTCCCCTTCTTTTTCCCTTTGCTTCCCCTCTTTCCTCTTTTCTTTCTTTCCTCTCCAGTTCCCCTCCTATCCCTCTCTTGCCTCTCCTTTTTCCTTCTCTTTTTTCCACCCCTTCCCCTCCTTTCCTTTCTCTCCTTTTTCCCCCCCCCCCCTCCCTTCTCTCCTTCTCTTCTCTTCCGTTGTCTCTTCCCCCCCCGTCTTCCTATCTCCCCTCCCTTTCTCTCTTTCCTTCCTTCCTACTCTCCTTCCTTCTCCCCACTTTCCTCACTCCCTTTCTTCTTTTCCTTTCTCGTTTCCCTGTCTTCCCTCCCCTCTTCACTTCCGTTCATATCGCCCCCCCCCCCCTTCCCCTTTCGCTTCTCACCTCCCTTCCCACTTCTTCGTTTCTTTCACTCCGGTCCCCCTCTCCACCCTTTTTCCCCTCATTTCCCCCCCCTTTTCCTTATCCTTTCTATCTCTTCTCCTTAACCCCCCCTTCCCCCCCTTTCCTTCTCTTTTCTTTCCCTTCTTCCCTCTTCCACCCTTTTCCTCCTCCCTCCTCCCCTCCCCTTCTCTCCCTTTTCCCCTTCTTCCCCCTGTCCACCACTTCTTTTCCCCCACCGCTCCCTTTCCTTTCCCTTTCTCTTCCCTTTTTCCTTTCCTTCCTCTCCCCCTTTTCTTCCTCCCTTTCCTTCCCCCCCCTGTTTTTCATTCTTTCTGCCTTCTTTCTCCCTTGTCATTTCTTCCTTTACTCCTTTGTCCCATTCCTCTGTCCTCCTCTCTTATTCCTTTTTCCCTTGCACTTTCTCCCTTCCCCCCTTTTTCCTTCCTTCCCTCCCTCCCCTTTTTTCTTCCCTTCCTTCTCCCTCTTTCTCCTCTCCTCTCCCTTTTCCCTCTTTTCCCCTTCCCTTCTCGCTTCTCCGCCCCTTTTCCCCTTTCCCTTCCTTCCTTCTGTTTTCTCTTTCCCCACCTTTCTTTCTTTCCTGCTTTTGTTTCCTCTCTCCCCTTTTTCTCTCTTCTCTTCACTTCCTTCTTTCTTCCTTTTTCCCTCTCCCTTATTCTTTCTTCTTCCATTCCTCCTCCTTCCGTTCCTTCCCTTTTACCCTTCTTTTTCCCCCTACCCTCTACTTTCTTCCCCTTTTTCCTCTCATTATCTTCTCTTTCTTTACCCTTTCCTTTTTCTTTTCCCCCTTTCCCCTTTCTTTCCCTTCTTTCCTTTCCTTCTTTGCTCTACTTTTTTCTTCCCCTCCCCCTTTCTCCCTCCTGCTTTCTCTTTTTCTCTCTCCCCTTCATCCCTTCTTCTTCCTTTTATCCCCCTTTCTCTTGCTTCTCCTTCCCCCCTTTTTTCCTCCTTCCTTCCCTTTTTTCCTTCCTTTTCCCTATCACTTCCTACTCGTCTTTTTTCCTCCTACTCTTTTCCCCACTCCCCTCCCCTTTCTACCCTTTCTTCTCTTTTTTACCTTCCTTCCCTTTTCTTTCCCTCTCTCTCTCTTTTTCTCCCCTTCGCCTTCTCCCCTCTCCCTCCTTCTTCTCCCCCACCCCACTTTCTCACCCTTCTCGTTTCTTGCTTTCTTTCTCTCTCTTTCTTTCTTCTTCTCCTTCCTTCTTTTTCCCTTTTTCGTTTTTCTCCCTCTTTTCTCACTCCTTTCCCTCCTTCCTTTTTTCCCCTTCTTTTCCCTGTCTTGTCTTATTCATTCCTTTTCTTCCCCCTCTTTCTCGCCCCCCTCCTCTCTAGTCTCCTTTTCTCGTCCGTCTTTTATCCCGCCTCCCCTCTCTTCCTCTCATTTTCCTTTTCCCACCTTCGCCCCTTCGCTCGTTTCTGCTCTTTCTCTTCTCTCATGTTTGCCCCTACCCCTTGTCTCATCACTGCCCCTTACTCTGGGTCTGCGGGTCTGCTTCCACCTTCCCCTCCTCTTTTTGCGCTCTTCCCTCTTGGGCTCCTGCAGTTCGCGTCCCCCTGTCCCTTGTCCTTCCCCCCCTGTCCTGCTTGATCTCTTTTTTCCCTGTGCAGTCTCTCTCTTCCCGGCTTGCTCTCTTTTTTCCATTGGTTTCTTTGTTTTGGCACACGAATTTTGTTTCCGTCGGATTGAAGACGGACGTCTGATGTTTTCCTTTGTCTTTGTGTTGCTAACATGTGGGTCCTATTGAAGTGCACTATTTTGAATGGGGAATTGCGCCTGCTCGTTCATTTCCCACTCGAGTCGACGCTCTCCCTCCCGATTGTCTTCGAGGCGATTTCGTCGCCGATTTTGGGATCTAGATCTGGTGCTCCGGCGAACTCATTGTTCATGGGGGATTGCTTCGCACCGTATCGGCTTCTTCCCCTCTCTGCCTCTAGACGCGTCTCCATGAATTGTGACTTGAATCTGATTTTTGTTCGTGTAACACCTCTGGTGTTTAACTGTAATTAACCTGACATGTCATCATCATTAGTCATTAATCATTCTTGTCATGCATTTAAGTTTGCTTAATACCTGTGTAATGATTTCTTTTTCGAAAACCCTAAAAGCCCAAATCTTCCTTTAAGGGCAAAATGGTAATTTCACCTCTGTGACTTGCTTGTGTAATTTCTTGTTCAGTTTTGTGTCTTGAAGCTTTGTTGTGTTGTTCAAAACCCAAAATCTAAAACAGATTTCAAATCCCTTTTGAAAAACCCTAATTTCCAAACCCTAGTTTTTACCCCTCTTTTTGTAATTTAAAAATTATTCAAAATTTGGACTTGGTCCAAAAAGCAAAGTTGTAGATCTTGTCAAAAGGAACAACTTTGGTATTTTCAGATTTTCAAGTTCCTATATAAAATCAAAAGTAATTTTGAAATTATTCAAATCTTAAAAGTGTCCCCTTTTCTGTTTTCGATTATAATTCAAAAACTGTTTGGAATTTGAAAATGCTCTTATTGACAAAGTTGTAGATCTTCTTTTTCTGCACAACTTTGGTATTTTGAGTTTTTGCTGCTCAGTTCAAGTTTTGGGAGTAATTTGCAAAATACAGAGATCAGCCAAAAGTCAAACCCTAGACCTAGCCCTGTTCATCTTCAACCTAGAGCTAGGGGGGGTCCGGCCATCGCCGAGCCGCCGGCGCTGCGCACGCCGCACACCTGGCAGATGCACGCGCGCCTCCAACCTGCCGCCGCTGTCCGCGCCATCATGCCGCACCCGCACGCGCAAAGCGCTGACCTCCGCCCCGTCCCCCACTGCTCCCAGCACGACGCCGCCGCGTGGCCGTCGCCGGCGAACGCACACCCGGCCCCTGCGCGCACGCCGTCCTTCCCGCCAGCCTGCAATCGAGTGCGCACGCCTTGGCCGAACTCATCCACACCATCCCGTGCTCTCTACCGTCCCCGACCGTGCCTATAAAAGGGACCGCCGGAGTCCGAGCTCCTCACTCGTCCCCACCACCGTGGCCAGCCCACTCCGAAGCTCCCGCCGCTCAACCAACTAGCCCAGCAGCTCCGCCTTGAGCCCATGCAGCTTCCCCACCCCTCAATTTGGTCTCTACCGCCTCCTATCGCCCGGCGTAGCTCGCCGTTCCCATCTCCAGCGAAAGCCCGGCGAGCTCGGGTTCGGGAAATACTTCCTCTCCGGCCATGATCATCCCTCCCCGACCCCTGTTTCATCTTCCTTACTCCCTTGCGACTCTAACCAGGCCCTTGCGGTCTCGTGTTATGCGCAGGATCGCCGGAGCGCCGCTCGCCGCCGAGAGAGCTCCGCCGAAGCACCGCCAACGTCGAGCTTCCTCCTTCGACCCTTGTTCCGCCGAGCCCTGCCTCCGACCGTGGTAAGCACTCGAAGCCCCCGGTCTCTGCTTTCACGGCGTAAAGCTCGAGCCAGGCCTCGAGCGGATGCACGTTCACTGTCTAGCTCGAGCCAGGCCTCGAGCACACGTTTTCCGCTTCGCCCGAGCCAGGCCTCGGCGAACACTTGCTCTCTGTCTCGCTCGAGCCAGGCCTCGGCGAACACATGCTTTCCGTCTCGCCCGAGCCTCCCGGTCAGGCCTCGGACGAAACGCTTGTTTCCGTCTCGCCCGAGCCTACCAGCCAGGTCTCGGACGGCCGAGTGTTTCCGCCTCGACCGAGCCCTGCTGTTCGCCTCGCCGCGATTCGCCCGAGCCCCTGCGAGGAAGGAGCACAGCGCTCTTTTCTTTTTCCTTTTTGAAAGAGTGTGAATAGTGTTCTGTTTTCTCTTTTTTGTGTGAATTAATTTGTTGCTCCTTAAATCCTGATAAAATTATGGTATGCTCCTTGCACTGTGTAGTATTTTAGAAAAATATGAAACTTGACTTTTCTGCAAGAACTTGAAAATATAAAATCCCTATTTTAATTAATAAATGGATAGTTCTGGATTTTTAGAAAATCATTTATAACTCCAAAAATCATGAGATAAATTTTTGTGAGCTTCCTATGCCATGATTAGTCTCTGGTGAAATTTTGAAGTCTTTTGGAACAAGTTGATTTTTGAGCATTTATTTTTAATTGTTAAATAGTGCCTTTGTTAATTAATGTCTGATTTTATTTGAGCACTTTAATGACCTCCAAAAATTATGAAATTTGTTTTTCCATCTATCTACACCATAACGAACTTATGTGATTAATTTGGTAATTTTTAGAGCAGCTACTTTAAATGACCTTTTTGAAATAATTAAGAAAATAGAAAAAGTGGTTAGGATTCATGTTGTTGCCCTGTGTTGCATTGTTCATGCTAGCATACTCATGTGCATGCATCATTGCATTCGTATAGTCACCGAAGGAGAAGTCAAAGTCGAGGCCGCCGCCGACGAACCTGCTCCCGAAGTAACTCCGAGCTTCGACCTCTGCACCTCCAACCCTGAGCCAGCTGTCTTTGCTCTTCAAGGCAAGCCCCGGTGCATTTAACCCTTTCCTTGAATTTATAAAATGATTTCCTTAAATGCTTTTGAGTTAAATTATTGCATTAGGTTTATAGGAGTTGTGTGTTATCCTAATTGATGCACTATCCACCTTGACCACTGATACACCCGATACCTGCTTTTCAAAAGTATTTGAAAAATGCTTAGCAATGCTTATCGAATTAGACTTTGCAATAAAATGCCAATTTCAAAAGTGTGATCACTTAAGGAATGTTTATGGGAATTTGGTCTTACTCCCCGGCTGTTGGCTAGGTATCTGATCCGTACCTAGTCAATAGCGAGGAGAGGTTGTCCGAGCGTACGGTGCCGTCATGTTGTAGTCCGGGACTCAACAGTTGACACCGACCGGGACAGGGTTGAAAAACTGACAGGACTATTACGCTTGGGTGAGATATGACCAAGGTATAGTTCTGGCTGGAAAATTAGGGATCATCCGTATGGGGGCCTGCTGGTCAAGACTTGTAACTATTCACATACTTCGGAAAGCTCTGCCTCCGAGAAATCCTTGATTGGGACCGACAACCGCGCACTGGGAGTGGAGAGATGGCGGAAGTAGCATGTACCCACGTGGTCGTCGTACCTGGAAAGGAGTGGTGTACTGTACTTCCGGGTGGCGTAGGACCGGTCCAATCTTGGAGGAATCGTGGTAGACGAGTTGACATATGCAAGCTTGGGTGCTACATATGCAGTGTGGATAGGGATCCTCAGCTGAGTATTATTTATCCGGATTAACGTTGCTCCTCGGTTATGGAGACTTGGTCACTGACTGTCAACGGAGAGTGGTTCTCAACTAGGAATGTTTTGAAATGTAAAATAAATCATGAACGATGAAGAATTGAGGAATACTGAATCTTTCAAAAATAAAATAAGGTTTACAAAAATGCTTTTCTGCAAAATACTTGATCTTGCTTAAGCCTTACCTTGACTACCCTAAGCCTCTCATTCCTGAGTCTTCTCCCTTTTCTTTAGTCGGGTAAGTCTTGTTGAGTACCCCAGTACTCAGGGTTTGTTACCCTTGCTGCAGGTATGACAGAGTCCCCGATGTGTCTTGCACCCTGCTGCGTGACCATCGTCCAGGAAGAGGCCGATGAGGCCGAAGAATAGTTGTACACCCTCGGGCTGGGTGATTATAAGTATCTTTGCTGTTCTCCACTATGTTGCCTATGTCTATTTCTATTATCAAGAACTTGGTTTGTAATAACTGCACCTTAATTTCTATTTGGAACCCTGCTTTGTAAAACTAATGTTATTTAAGTCTTCCGCTCTTTATTCCGATGTTATTTGTAAAAGTATGCAATGTTGTAACCGAATTGTGAGATGATCCTGCGGACATTGGGCACTGATGTAGCCCGGTGGCGAACATGTCTTAATCACATGGAACATGGGTTCGGCTGTCAGAGGTTGACAGGGACACGTGGGCCATGAGATTAGGGTCGTTCCGTCACAGAGTGGTATCGGAGCATCTCACTTTAACGTTGCAGTGTTCGTTTTTGCGAAAACTTCAAAAGACCTTCTGAGTCTAAACAAACTAACTTGACTATTTTGAGTCTAAATTGCTTCTCTCATCTTGTCTCTCATATGGCAACACTAGCTAGTGGAACAACATGTTTTAAGCCCTATGTACCTTATTTATTGCATTGCTTTGTTCCGTAGGAACGATTCATGCATCATGTCATAATCACTAAAGTTAACTTCCTCTCTAAGTTCGTTGGGGTAGTATGCCTTTACCTGTTCTTGCTAGCCTTTCTCATCCATCTTCTCTTATCCAGACATGGCCCGTATCAAGCTGACTGCCCGCAAGTCGACTGGACCGCATGGTGTGCCACGCCACCAGCTGGCACCACGCGCTGGGGAGGAGACTGGAGAATCTTCCAACGGTCGTCGCTTTCCCCGCCGCACCCGTAAGAACCTGAAGGAGGAGATCAAGGATCTGAAGGCTGAGCTGAAGAACTTGGAGCATGACTTCTACCACTCACGCCTGGAGTTTTATGAGGCACGAGCTTCCCTGGAGCAGGCCAACCGGAACACGGTTCGCGCTATCGAGCAGCGCAATGATGCTTGGACCCGCGAGGACGTTACCAGAGCCCAGCTCCACGGACTGCAGCAGTACACAGCTCAGATTGAACAGTTCAATGATATGCTTCATGAGGAAGTGCATCAGCTGTATGATCAACTCCACCCCTTGGTACCCCCGGTTATGGAAGACCCTGAGGACGGAGTAGTGGAAGAACCCGATGTGGAACAAGAGCCAGACGTGGACGAATAAATTGAACCTGCTGAGGACGTCCACGCTGAAGACGAGGACGAGGAGGAGGAGCCTGAGCTCATCCTCGAAGAAGACGACGACGACGACATGATCATCATCGACGACGACTAGACTCGTAGTGTCTGTACCATCTGCTTACCTAAAACCTTAGTCTAGGTTTGGGGGCGTTAGTCTGTCTGTTGCCAAGTCTGGCATGTATCTTTCTTTTCGCATCTTTTCCCTTTATCGGTCTGTATCATCTGTCAGTCACCTTATCAAGTCATCAGTCTTTTGTATTAGAAGAAGCTATCAGTCTGTTGTTTTCAGAACCCTATCTATGAATGCTAAGTTCCAAGTTGCTTAACAGATGCCTGTGAACACTCGCACTGGAGCTAGAGGTTCTGATGATGCCAACCTCCCAAACCCTCCACCTGTCCCAGCCACCCTAGCAGATGCCATTGCAGCCTTGGCCGCCGCTGCCAACCTAATGGCTCAAAACCAAGGACAGCAGAACTTTCACCGTGGTCGCCACAACGTCAACCAAGAGACCACCTATGTGGAATTCACCGAAACTCGTCCACCGGTCTTCACCAAGGCCGATGAACCCCTCGAAGCTGATGATTGGCTCCGCACCATGGAGCAGAAGTTTGGACTTATCAACTGCACCGATATCCAGAAGCCACGGTTCGCTTCACAGCAGCTTCGTGGTCCGGCAAGTGCTTGGTACGCCAACCTGTTGGCTGCCCAGCCAGAGGGTCATCAGTTGACCTGGGAGGAGTTCCGCACTGCTTTCCGTGCTCATCACATCCCTTCCGGATGAATGAAAATGAAGCTTGTTCAGTTCCTGGCTCTCCAACAGAAAGACTCCACAGTCATGCAGTATGTGGATCAATTCAATCATCTCAGCCAGTATGCCTCAGAGTATGTCAACACAGATGAGAAGAAGAGGGATTGTTTCCTCAGAGGACTGCACCCAAAGATCCGCAGGAGCTTGTCCAATAACCTGACTGGGTCTTATCACGATGTTGTTGACCAGGCTGTTGCTTTTGAAGAAAGCAATCGCTAGTACCAGGAAGAGAAGAAGAAGAAGAAAGCAGGGTCAGGCAGCTTCTCTGGCGGTCACAAACGCCAGAGAATCATCTATCACCCCAGCCACCACCACAATCGTCTACCTTACCCCAACCAGCAAGTGGTCGTCCGTACCGCGGCCACCACCCATAATGCCAACCAGCAGAGTGCCACACAGCCGAACGCCCCAGGTGTTCGTATCACCACTCCACAAACAGCCTACAACCATCCCTGCTACAACTGCGGCCAGCTTGGTCACTGGTCTCGTGAGTGCCCAAAGCCCAAGAGGTATGCTCAGAATGCTCAGAAGAATGCCTGGAGGATCTCAGCAACAGCAGCACCGTGCACAGCAGCAGCATGCTCAGAAGGGCAAGATTGTCAAGAAGCACGGGCAAGTCTACTACACCGCTGTCAGCGATATACCAGAAGGGGAGCCCGTCATGATCGGTAGGTTTCCTGTTGCCAATCACCCTGCAGTTGTGTTGTTTGATTCTGGTGCATCGCATTCCTTCATCAGTCGTACTTTTGTCATCAAGCATGAAATATCAATTGAGGATTTAAAAGAAAGTTTCTGCATATTTTCGCCTGGAGGGCGTATAAGTACTAAGGAAGTGGTTCACAGTATACCAGTAATGTTGGGGGAACATGTATTTCCCACCACCATGATAGTGCTTCATGCTCAGGAGATAGATGTCATCCTAGGCATGAATTGGATGTGTCAGTATAAAGCCATGATCGACATCTTGAATAGAGTTGTGAGAGTGGATATTCCTAACAGTACCGCCAAACTCCTTCTCCAACTTCCAATGCCTCAAAAACCAGTAGCCACTCAAATAAATACCGCCTATGTTCTGGAAACCCGGGACATCCCCGTGGTTTGTGAATTCCCTGATGTTTTTCCTGAGGATTTGCCTGGTCTGCCTCCTGACCGTGACGTTGAGTTTGCCATAGAGCTAAAGCCCGGGACTGCTCCTATATCCCGCAGAGCTTATCGAATGCCTCCCAGAGAGTTGGCAGAACTAAAAATCCAATTACAAGATTTGTTGGACAAGGGTTTCATTCGCCCAAGCTCGTCTCCTTGGGGCTGTCCTGCAATCTTTGTAAAGAAGAAAGACAAGACTCTCAGAATGTGCATTGATTATCGCCCACTCAATGAGGTCACCATCAAAAATAAATATCCCTTGCCTCGGATTGATCTTCTCTTTGACCAGTTAGTTGGAGCCAAAGTATTCTCCAAGATCGATCTCAGATCCGGCTACCACCAAATAAAGATTCGTCCTGAAGATATTCCTAAAACAGCTTTCACCACCAGATACGGCCTATATGAGTACTTGGTCATGTCCTTCGGTTTGACCAATGCCCCTGCTCATTTCATGTACCTCATGAACTCTGTGTTCATGCCAGAGCTTGATAAATTCGTGGTCGTGTTCATTGACGACATCCTTGTCTACTCAAAAACCCCTGAAGATCATGCCGAACATCTTCGTATCGTTCTATCCCGTCTCAGAGAACATCAGCTGTATGCCAAGTTCAGTAAATGTGAGTTCTGGTTAGATCAGATACAGTTTCTTGGTCATGTCCTTTCCGCTGAAGGTGTGTCAGTTGACCCTGGTAAAGTGGCAGACATTCTGGATTGGAAGCCACCTACCACTGTTCATCAAGTCCGCAGTTTTATGGGAATGGCAGGATATTATCGTCGATTCATCCCAGATTTCTCAAGAATCGCCAAGCCTATCACTGAGTTAGTAAAGAATTCTGTGAAGTTTGTCTGGTCACCAGCCTGTGAGCAAGCCTTTCAAACTCTGAAGAAACTATTAACTACATCACCAGTGCTAGCCCAGCCGAACATCGAGAAGCCCTTTGATGTCTACTGTGATGCATCTGGTACTGGTTTGGGCTGTGTTTTGATGCAAGAAGGTCGAGTGATCGCTTATGCCTCCCGACTAGCTTAAGCGACATGAAGAGAATTACCCAACTCATGATCTCGAGTTAGCAGCAGTAGTGCATGCCTTGAAGATCTGGCGTCATTATTTGTTGGGCAGTACCTGTAATGTGTACACTGATCACAAAAGCCTGAAGTATATCTTCACTCAAGAGGAACTGAATATGAGGCAGAGAAGATGGCTTGAGTTAATTAAGGACTATGATCTTGAAGTGCATTACCATCCGGGTAAGGCGAATGTGGTCGCCGATGCACTCAGTCGCAAGTCTTATTGCAACTGTCTGATGAAGAAACCCTATGATTCTTCTTTGTGTTATGAGCTGGAAAAGTTGAATATTGAAATGATTCCACAAGGAACTCTGAATAATATCAGAATAGAAACCCCTATCAGAGAGCAGATCATCGCTGCACAGAAAGATAACCCTGGAATCAAGCACATCATCGAAAAGGTCCAATCCGGAAAGGCTGATTGTTTCAGTATCGATGATGCAGGAGTAGTATGGTTTAAGAATCGGTTAGTAGTTCCTAAAGTGCCTGAGTTAAGAAAGTTAATCCTTGATGAAGCACACTTGACTAGATTCTCCATCCACCCCGGCAGCAACAAAATGTACCAGGATTTGAAGCAGCAATTCTGGTGGACAAAGATGAAGATTGAGATCGCCCGATATGTCGCTCAGTGCGATACCTGCCAGAAAGTCAAAGCCGTGCACATGAAGCCCGGAGGGGAATTGCAACCTTTACCTGTACCTGCTTGGAAATGGGACGATATCAGTATGGACTTTATCAATGGTCTACCCAAGACATCAAGAGGTTTTGATTCCATATGGGTGATCGTGGATCGCCTCACTAAGCAAGCTCACTTCCTGCCAGTGAAGACCAGTTACACCGTCCCCACTTATGCCACTTTGTACAAGAACCACATAGTGAAACTCCATGGCATACCCAAGAGCATTATCTCTGATCGTGGTACCCAGTTTGTCGCAAAGTTTTGGAAAGCGTTCCATACCTCACTTGGAACCAAGCTCTTGCATAGTACGGCATATCATCCGCAAACAGATGGACAAACTGAGCGAGTCAACCAAGTGTTAGAGGATATGTTGAGAGCATGTGTGCTCACCTTCGCAGATACTTGGGATGACTGTTTGCCCTTGGCAGAGTTCTCATATAATAACAGTTACCAAGAGAGCATCAAAATGGCACCCTTTGAAGCACTGTACGGCCGCCGTTGTCGTACACCTCTCAATTGGTCTGAACCCGGAGAAAGGGAATTCTTTGGAGTTGACCTAGTAAAAGATATGGAAGAGAAAGTCAAGCATATACAAGAGAACATGAAGATTGCACAGTCTCGACAGAAAAGTTATGCTGACAGGAGACGTCGACCTCTGCAGTTCGAGATCGGGGATTATGTGTACCTGAAGGTCTCGCCCACCAAAGGAGTCACTCGTTTTGGAGTCAAAGGAAAGCTAGCACCCCGCTACATTGGTCCGTTTGAGATTCTGGATCGTTGTGGCAAGGTAGCTTACAAACTGAGGTTGCCCGATCATCTTTCAGTAGTTCATAATGTGTTTCATGTCTCCCAACTCAAGAAGTGCCTCCGAGTACCTGAACATGTGGTTGAAGTTGAAGGCGTTGAGCTAGAACCAGATCTGTCATACACTGAGTATCCAGTTCGCGTGTTGGATCACAAGGATCGTGTTACCCGAAGAACCACCACAAGATGGTACAAGATCCAGTGGAAACCAGCACTCTGAAGAAGAAGCCACCTGGGAATCCGAAGACTTCTTAGCAAAGAACTATCCCGACTTTCTCGAATCTCTATAGATGTAAGGTTTTGCCTTTTCCTTCTTAAGACGTGGAATCTCGGGGCGAGATTTCTTTTAGGGGGGAAGGCTGTAACACCTCTGGTGTTTAATATGTAATTAACCTGACATGTCATCATCATTAGTCATTAATCATTCTTGTCTTGCATTTATGTTTGCTTAGTGCTTGTGTAGCAATCTCTTTTCAAAAACCCTAAAGCCCAAATCTTCCTATAAGGGCAAAAAAAAAGGTAATTTCACCTCTGTGCCTAGCTTTGTGTGATTCTTGTTCAGTTGGATGTCTTGAAGTTTTGTTGTGTTGGCCAAAGTTCAAAAACCAAAATCAGATTTCAAATCCCTTTGCAAAACCCTGATTTCCAAACCCTGGATTTTATCCCTCTTTTTGTAATTCAAAAATTATTCAAAATTTGAGGTTGGTCCAAGAAGCAAAGTTGTAGATCTGGCCAAGAGAAACAACTTTGGTATTTACAAATTTTCAAGTTTCTGTACAAAGTTTGAAGTAAATCCAAATTCATTCAAATTTTAATTCTTGTCCCCTTTTCAGTTTTCAAAATTTATTTAAAAACTATTGAGTTTCATAAAAAGGGTATATTAGCAAAGTTGTAGGTTTTGATAAAAGGAACAACTTTCATATTTGCAGATTTCCATCTTTCAATGTAAAATCAAAAGTAATTTTGAATTTATTCAAATCCCAAAAGTGTTCCCTTTTCTGTTTTCAAATGTGGTCCAAAAACTATTTGGATTTTGAAAATATTCTTTTTGACAAAGTTGTAGATCTCCTTTTTCTGCACAACTTTGGTGTTTTGAGTTTTTGCTGCTCAGTTCAAGTTTTGGAAGTAATTTGCAAAATTCAGAAATCAGCCCATAGTCAAACCCTAGACCTAGCCCTGTTCATCTTCAACCTAGAGCTAGGGGGGTCCGGCCATAGCCGAGCCGCCGGCGCTGCGCACGCCGCACGCCTGGCAGATGCACGCGCGCCTCCAACCTGCCGCCGCTGTCCGCGCCATCATGCCGCACCCGCACGCGCAAAGCGCTGACCTCCGCCCCGTCCCCCACTGCTCCCAGCACGACGCCGCCGCGTGGCCGTCGCCGGCGAACGCACACCCGGCCCCTGCGCGCACGCCGTCCTTCCCGCCAGCCTGCAATCGAGTGCGCACGCCTTGGCCGAACTCATCCACACCATCCCGTGCTCTCTACCGTCCCCGACCGTGCCTATAAAAGGGACCGCCGGAGTCCGAGCTCCTCACTCGTCCCCACCACCGTGGCCAGCCCACTCCGAAGCTCCCGCCGCTCAACCAACTAGCCCAGCAGCTCCGCCTTGAGCCCATGCAGCTTCCCCACCCCTCAATTTGGTCTCTACCGCCTCCTATCGCCCGGCGTAGCTCGCCGTTCCCATCTCCAGCGAAAGCCCGGCGAGCTCGGGTTCGGGAAATACTTCCTCTCCGGCCATGATCATCCCTCCCCGACCCCTGTTTCATCTTCCTTACTCCCTTGCGACTCTAACCAGGCCCTTGCGGTCTCGTGTTATGCGCAGGATCGCCGGAGCGCCGCTCGCCGCCGAGAGAGCTCCGCCGAAGCACCGCCAACGTCGAGCTTCCTCCTTCGACCCTTGTTCCGCCGAGCCCTGCCTCCGACCGTGGTAAGCACTCGAAGCCCCCGGTCTCTGCTTTCACGGCGTAAAGCTCGAGCCAGGCCTCGAGCGGATGCACGTTCACTGTCTAGCTCGAGCCAGGCCTCGAGCACACGTTTTCCGCTTCGCCCGAGCTAGGCCTCGGCGAACACTTGCTCTCTGTCTCGCTCGAGCCAGGCCTCGGCGAACACATGCTCTCCGCTTCGCCCGAGCCAGGCCTCGGCGAACACATGCTTTCCGTCTCGCCCGAGCCTCCCGGCCAGGCCTCGGACGAAACGCTTGTTTCCGTCTCGCCCGAGCCTACCAGCCAGGTCTCGGACGGCCGAGTGTTTCCGCCTCGACCGAGCCCTGCTGTCCGCCTCGCCGCGATTCGCCCGAGCCCCTGCGAGGAAGGAGCACAGCGCTCTTTTCTTTTTCCTTTTTGAAAGAGTGTGAATAGTGTTCTGTTTTCTCTTTTTTGTGTGAATTAATCTGTTGTTTCTTAAATCCTGATAAAATTATGGTATGCTCCATGCACTGTGTAGTATTTTATAAAAATATGAAACTTGACTTTTCTGCAAGAATTTGAAAATGTAAAATACCTCTTTTAATTAATAAATGGATGGTTTTGGATTTTTAGAAAATTATTTATAACTCCAAAAATCATGAGATAAATTTTTGTGAGCTTCCTATGCCATGTTTAGTCTCTGGTGAAATTTTGAAGTCTTTTGGAACAAGTTGATTTTTGAGCATTTATCTTTAATTGTTAAATAGTGCCTTTGTTAATTAATGTCTGATTTTATTTGAGCACCTTAATGACCTCCAAAAATTTTGAAATTTGTTAAGCCATCTATCTACGCCATAATGAACTTATGTGATTAATTTGGTAATTTTTGGAGCAACTTCATAAAATGACCTTTTTAAATAATTAAGGAAAATAGAAAAAGTGATTAGGGTTCATGTTGTATGCCCTGTTTTGCATTGTTCATGCTAGCATACTCATGTGCATGCATCATTGCATTCGTATAGTCACCGAAGGAGAAGTCAAAGTCGAGGCCGCCGCCGACGAACCTGCTCCCGAAGTAACTCCGAGCTTCGACCTCTGCACCTCCAACCCTGAGCCAGCTGTCTTTGCTCTTCAAGGCAAGCCCCGGTGCATTTAACCCTTTCCTTGAATTTATAAAATGATTTCCTTAAATAATTTTGAGTTAAATTATTGCATTAGGTTTATAGGAGTTGTGTGTTATCCTAATTGATGCACTATCCACCTTGACCACTGATACACCCGATACCTGCTTTTCAAAAGTATTTGAAAATGCTTAGCAATGCTTATCGAATTAGACTTTGCAATAAAATGCCAATTTCAAAAGTGTGATCACTTAAGGAATGATTATGGGAATTTGGTCTTACTCCCCGGCTGTTGGCTAGGTATCTGATCCGTACCTAGTCAATAGCGAGGAGAGGTTGTCCGAGCGTACGGTGCCGTCATGTTGTAGTCCGGGACTCAACAGTTGACACCGACCGGGACAGGGTTGAAAAACTGACAGGACTATTACGCTTGGGTGAGATATGACCAAGGTATAGTTCTGGCTGGAAAATTAGGGACCATCCGTGTGGGGGCCTGCTGGTCAAGACTTGTAACTATTCACATACTTCGGAAAGCTCTGGCTCCGAGAAATCCTTGATTGGGACCGACAACCGCGCACTGGGAGTGGAGAGATGGCGGAAGTAGCATGTACCCACGTGGTCGTCGTACCTGGATAGGAGTGGTGTACTGTACTTCCGGGTGGCGTAGGACCGGGTCCAATCTTGGAGGAATCGTGGTAGACGAGTTGGCATATGCAAGCTTGGGTGCTACATATGCAGTGTGGATAGGGATCCTCAGCTGAGTATTATTTATCCGGATTAACGTTGCTCCTCGGTTATGGAGACTTGGTCACTGACTGTCAACGGAGAGTGGTTCTCAACTAGGAATGTTTTGAAATGTAAAATGAATCATGAACGATGAAGAATTGAGGAATAATCTTTCCAAAGTAAAATCAGGTTTACAAAAATGCTTTTCTGCAAAATACTTGATCTTGCTTAAGCCTTACCTTGACTACCCTAAGCCTCTCATTCCTGAGTCTTCTCCCTTTTTCTTAGTCGGGTAAGTCTTGTTGAGTACCCCAGTACTCAGGGTTTGTTACCCATGCTGCAGGTATGACAGAGTCCCCGATGTGTCTTGCACCCTGCTGCGTGACCATCGTCCAGGAAGAGGCCGATGAGGCCGAAGAATAGTTGTACACTCTCGGGCTGGGTGATTATAAGTATCTTTGGTGTTCTCCACTATGTTGCCTATGTCTATTTCTATTATCAAGAACTTGGTTTGTAATAACTGCACCTTAATTTCTATTTGGAACCCTGCTTTGTAAAACTAATGTTATTTAAGTCTTCCGCTCTTTATTCCGATGTTATTTGTAAAAGTATGCAATGCTGTAACCGAATTGTGAGATGATCCTGCAGACATTGGGCACTGATGTAGCCCGGTGGCGAACAGGTCTTAATCACATGGAACATGGGTTCGGCTGTCAGAGGTTGACAGGGACACGTGGGCCATGGGATTAGGGTCGTTCCGTCACATATTCTTCACATATCGATGCTTGTTCTACTTCTATGTCTTGTGAGACTAACATTTTGAAGGAGAACAATGAGCTCAAAAGTGAAGTGAAGAACTTGAGCAACAAGTTAGAGAGGTGGTGTAGATCAAAGGTCACCCATGAGCACATGATGAAGAATCAAAGAAGCTATGGTGACAAGAGTGGCATTGGCTTTAACAAAAGCAATGTCAAAGGCAAGAGATGGGGCAAGAGAAGACATGAAAGAGAAATGAAGAAGCAAGAACAAGAAAGAGCACTAGTGGCACATGTCAATTACTTGGAAGATCACTTGTGGCATGGTCATCAAAGAAGCAAAATAGTGTGGCGCTCTCTACTGCCGAAGCCGAATATATTAGTGCCGGTAGTTGTTGTGCTCAATTGTTGTGGATGAAAGCTACTTTGGATGATTTTGGGATCAAATTCAAGGAAGTGTCATTGCTATGTGATAATGAAAGTGCAATCAAGCTTACCAACAACCCGGTTCAACATTCTAGAACCAAGCACATTGACATTAGACATCATTTTATTAGAGATCACCAACAAAAAGGGATATATCAATTGAGAGTGTTGGCACTGATGATCAACTAGCGGATATATTCACTAAGCCACTTGATGAGAAGAGATTTTGCAAGTTGAGAAATGAATTGAACATTCTTGATTTCTCCAATATGGGTTGAGCACACCCCACATATGTATTACATGCCTCTCCTTCGACAAAGTAAGGTAAAGTTGGTTGACATACCATTCATACATTTGTAAGGATATGTTTAGTGCATATAGACATACAAGTGACAATTTAGGATCATTCATGGAAACAAAATGAATTTGATGTATATATGTTACCACTATTGCCTTCTATGTTTACATGATCTAGTGGTGGCATATGACATGTTTGTGGGCTTGCAAACCTAGTGTTGAATCTAGAATATGAGCTCAAGATGTGTAACTTAACATGGTCAAGATATCCCTCCTACTTGATAGGTGTGACGAAAGCTTGCCCTTGGATCAAACCTAGTTACATACTTACATATTCTAGGCAAGTAATCTAGATTGAACCAATATGAAATAACTTTCTTTCCAAATCAAATGAACTCGCTATTTCTAGGTGGTATTTCTCTCCAACTAATATGAACCTTTTTGAGCAATTGTTGACAAAGGGGGAGAAATAAGTCACAAAGATAGATCATGGAAAGGGATAAATTAAAAATTAAAATTTGAGCACACAAATAGGGGGAGCAAGCTCATAAATAAGTTGTTTGTATTTGTATGTGCATATTCATATGAAATGGTGCATTGTAAACTTTAAATTCGATCTACATGCTTGATTGGTGTATGCTAGTACTACAAATTGTATGGTGGTTGAAATATTAGTATGCATAGGTTGGTAACTCGATTTTCATGCTTCCAAGTGAATCAAGTACTCTCTTTACTTATAATGTTGATCTCACGAGGTACTTGAGTTTTTGATGTGTGTCTAGTTACCTATGGTGCTAAAGATGGTATATATTCGCAACTCCGATGGTATCACGCTTCAAAGGTCCATTCTATATACTTTAGCATCATTTGATAGTAGTAGCTCACTCACAATTCCTATTTATGCATATGTGAGAAATTGTACCAAACTCATATGTCACATATGTAGGGGGAGCTAGTACTATCAAAACCGAATTTGAAATGCTTGTCCAGTTCTTATTAATGATTTAAATATATGGGCAAACATCTCAAGTTCACAAATTAAATTCATTTCATATCTTTGTGATGGTTGTCATCAATTACCAAAAAAGTGGGAGATTGAAAGCTCTAGTTTGGTTTTGGATAATTGATGACACCTATGTGTACTAACTATTGCAACGAGTGTTGTGGTATGAGATAAGTTGGTACACACCAAGTGATGGAGCTAGAGAATTATCATGGTGGTGGAGGTGAATAAAAAGATGATATCCGCGTGCTCCATCTTGGAAAAGAATAAAGAGAACAAAATCCTATGGGCTCAAGGCACAGGTATAAAATTGGATATTTGTTTTACCGGTCAAGACACTATAGAGAGTGTGACCGGATTTTAGGTTAGATAACCGTACTATAAAGGGGAGAAATCTTAAATTGCAATGGTTATCTAGTGCCACTAAATGTGAGTCTCATTTGCATTTTTTTAGTGCGCCTAATGATGTGGTGAGATGCATGAGGAAGCCTGAAAAAAATATTTATGAAAATGCTAACTTTAGTGTCCAATTTATTTTGGTATACTGTGTTGAAGTTAGCACCTGGAAAGGCTCGAAAAGGTGTAGTTTTTATTAGGTTGCTGTCCAGTAAAAGCAGCTGCAAAAATGGAGTTGGTACTGGTCCGTTTGAGCTTTCAGACTGGTCCGTTTTGAGCTTTTGGACTGGTCCGTTCTTGCTCTCGGTCTGGTCCGTTTTGTGGGCTGCTGCTTGAGCCAGGAAAGTGAGTTTTCGGACTGGTCCGATTGTTGCCAAGAGAGAAAGAGGCAGTTGTGCTGTTGCTCGTTGCATGCAAGTGTGGGGACCACTCCTTTTAATCTATGCAAATGATCTTGTCATGCTCGTGTGCAGAGAGTGAAGGGAAGGCTCGTGGGGGCCGCTCTGCATGCACATCCTCCTTTTTGACTTCGTGAGACACAACTTGCTGCTTCCTGGAAGCTTCGTGCTTGCTATTCGCTGTGTTCAGCTGCAGACCATGTGCGCGCTTGTCCGTGATGGAGCGGTGCGTGGGGGCCGCGTCCTCTTCCACCCGTTGGGGTGTTGCTGCAGCCGGGGGATAAGACTGTTGCTCTGAGTTCCTTTCTAGTCTCTCCGTCTCTTCCTCTCTGGTTCCTATTCTCCTTTCTTGCATACAGAGAACCACGAACAGAAACAGCTCTCCTTCTTCCTCACTCTCACTCTCACTGATTTGAGCTCGATTCCTGTGAGAGTTTGGGTGCTCTAGCATCGATCTAGAGAGCTGCAAGAGATCCACCTCCCTCTCCTCTCCATTCTCAGCTGAGTGCTAATTTTCGAAGAGGATTTTGAGGGAAACCCTAGGTGCATTTGAGATTACATATTCTTGTGGCACTAGGTGGTGATTGCAATTGTGGATTTCTTATTACTCTTGGTGTTTGCCGTCACCTAGACGGTTTGGTGGTTGATTGATTGGTGAGGGGATTTGGTGATTGTTTCCGCCCCCAATCAAGGTGATATTTGTGAGGGGTTGTTGTGGTTCCCCGGCGGAGTGCCTAATTCCAACTCTAGTGGATTGCTCGTGTCATTCAACTTCTCTCCATTGGTAGGTTCTTGTGGCGCCTATTGAGAGGCTCGGTGTGTGATACCGATTAGCCACCGAACCACGTGGTGTAGAGGGACACAACGGGGACTAGCTTGCCGACAAGCAAGTGAACCTCGGGAGAAAAATCAATTGTGTCATCTATTGTCTTCCGGTGAATTGAATTGATTGATATATATATCTCATTGGAATTAATTATTTGGTGATTGACATCATCCTCTACTCTTCACCGTCGGTATTGAAATTATTTATCTCTCTTTCATACTTGCTATTTGTATACCTTGTGTAGTAGTAGTGATAAATTGCAAGTAGAGTAACATAGCATATTTAGTTGATTTATTTTATTCTCTAGATTGCTCTCTAGTGTAAAAGTAGTGACATAGTGTTGAAGCAATTTATTTATTTTGTTAGCTCTCTAACTAGATAAAGTAGAGACATATCTTGTGTGCCATAGAGATATTAAATTACTAGAATTGCAAATAGGTGGCTTGCCTAACATTTAGAGCTAGAGCAAACCATTTTTTGGCCTTTTGTAATACTAATACTTTGCTCTAGTGAGATTGTAGAATTTTTATTTAGGCTATTCACCCCCCTCTAGCCAATTACATATTTCAGATTCATGTTTCGCTAAAAGATAAAGTCGAACTTGAAATTTGTTATTTTTGTATGACTTTTTCTTGTTTAAATATGCATCATAAAGTATGAACATGTCAATTTTTTTAAAAAATGTCCAAAACATATTATTGATAGTACTTTTCATATACTACGGTGATGATCTGTGCGGGCTATACGCCACTGGCCGGCCGGTTGACCACAACGGCACACGGCCCCCCTGCACGCCGACGCATCGGTCACTATTCGCACTTCGACAAATCAACCGTCACCACCAAACACCACCAGTCACACCACCGGACTCCCCAAGGCCCACCAAAGCCGCGCGCGGCCCGGCGCGGCGCGGCGCGGCGACCATCCTCACTGTGATCGGCGCTCATTGGCCGCCGCGGAATAAACTGGCCAGACCAGCGACCCCGGACCACCAACCAAACCCCCAGTAGCCCACGCCCCCACAGGCCCGAGAGGCCGGGAGCACGCCAGCACGCACACCAAACCCCCAAAAGGCCAAAACCCCTCGAAACCCAGGCGAGGCGCCGTGGTGGAATCGACCGCTTCTCTCACAAGCAGCCGCAGCCCTCTCCTCTCTCCAAGGGGCGCCGCGCTGCTCCCACCAACCAGACCCGCCATGGCCGAGCGCCTCGCCGCATCCGCCGCCACCCTCCGCGCCTCGGCCGCCGCCGCCGCCACCCCGTCCGCCCGCCACGCGGCGCGGGCTAACCGCGCCTTCTTCCCGCCCTCGCAGGCGTCTTCAGCTCGCGCGCGAGTCGGCCTCCGCGCCGCGCCCTCTCCGCTCCCGCAGGTCCGTATACCTACCGCCTTCGTTGGATATCAGGGCGCCTGCGGTTTGATCCCTAGATCGGAATGGTGCGGCAGCAGCAGCATGCAGGCTGTTGACTCGTGTTTACGTGGGTCATCGCAGAAGGCGAGGCCAGTGAGGTGCGCGGCTGTGGCGGCGGCGTCTGACGTGGCTCAGGTGAAGGCCGCGCGCGAGGACATCAGGGAGCTTCTCAGGACGACTCACTGCCACCCCATCCTGGTGCGTAATATATGAATTCATGATGGTGATGTATTGTGCAAAATTTAGGATTTGATTAAACCCTTCGCGAACTTACCATCACACTGCTACAATAGAAGATGCGAGGCTTTAAATTACGATCTTACTATGCTAAGATCACTGTTGGCGAACATAGGGATAGTGGCAGTGATCACTTTAAGTAACTTTGTTAGTGATGTCCATTCATATCGCCTCTGCAGCATATGTTTGTGACTTGTGAGCAGAGCACTGAGCAGGGAGCCCGTTTTGTGACTGTTAGGCTGTCACCATGTAATCCAGTATCCACTGTTGAGCAGGGGTGGATCCAGAAAAAATGTTACTAGGGCCACTTCTACTAGAACATGGGTTATTGCTCGCTTACGCTTATAAATGTTTTCCCTAATTATGCTTAGTGATTTAATTAGTGCTTGCAACACCTAATTATGCTTAGAGATTTAATTAGTGCTTGCAACAAAGTGAATGGTTTCACTTGATACCAATGAGTGTATGCTGGAGCTCCCTTTTGTAGCCCATATAGGCAGGCAAATAAGATTCGACATGAGTGGTTGGCTTGTTGTGAAATTTTATGAACTGTGCTGAGATAAAATTTACCAGTATGAATATCAAAAGAGTTAGTGGTATGCTAGGGAAGTTTGATTGCTCATAAGATGGTATTAAGTAATTCAAAGGGAATTGAACGATGTAGTGATGACTAACGGTACTATGTTGATGAAGGGCATTATCCAATGCACGCTTCAGGATTATGTCAGAGTCTATTCATTAGTTATGCTGCATTTTTAATCATTTTACATTTGTGTGATCATAGGACTTCTTGTCTCAAGTTTTAGGTGAAGATACAACAGGACCCACATTTGTTGAGATAAGAGCATCTCTTGGAGTCTGGTATTCTAGCAAGTTAACAAAAGAAATAGCAATATTAAATTTTGTCCTTCTCCAACAGTCTCCTATAATAGATTCTTAAACGATTTTGCATTGGGAAGTTGAACTATTTCTAACTAACCAAACCTTTTTTGTGTGTGTCTTGCCGCTTTCTCATCTGCAATCCTTTATTTTCTTAATTTACGCATGTGTCCAATTTACTCCGATCTCCCAAGAAAAAAAGCCAGGTGGGGAGCGGATACGGAGTTCCTCTTGACTGTGGAAACTTACGAGTTGGAGAGGATATTTGGCAACTTTTTATTTTTAAGGAGCTCTTTTACCAAACTGTTGGAGAACACTTTTTCCCCTTTTTGCTAAAATTTTAAAATAAGGAGTTGTTTTACAGAACTCCTGGAGATACTCTAAGATCTGTTGAATGAATTTCTGCATATTTTTATTTCCAGATATCAAATGCTTGGTGGTCTGTTGTCTAGTGTTTTCTAAGACATATATGTATGGAGCCAGGTTACTTTTGACTTCATTTTCTGTATGCAAGATAACTTATTGTTACGTGTTTGATTGGATGAAGGTCCGTCTAGGATGGCATGATGCTGGTACGTATGACAAGAATATTGAGGAGTGGCCACAACGGGGTGGAGCTAATGGAAGCTTAAGATTTGATGTTGAGTTGAAACATGGAGCCAATGCTGGTACTGCTACTCAACTTCTCTTAGTATCATTGTTGTATTCTTCTAAAGTGTACTATTAGTAACTGAACCTCTTTTTGGAATTTGTAAGGTCTGATAAATGCTCTAAAGCTTATCCAACCAATTAAGGACAAGTACCCGAGTATCACTTATGCAGATTTATTTCAGTTGGCAAGTGCTACAGCAATTGAGGTCTGACCTTTCCCTCATTGAAGTATCTTTCTATGTTATTTTTAATCATATGCTACCATGTTAAATACGAGTCGATTTCACTCACTCCAGGAAGCTGGTGGCCCAAAGATTCCAATGAAATACGGACGAGTTGATGTTACAGGACCTGAGCAGTGCCCACCTGAGGGGAAGCTTCCTGGTTAGTAGATCTCCATGGGCTTTGCAGTGTTCTTCATTCAGTACCAATGCCCTTTGTTAGTTTGCAGGGAAGAGTTCAGATACCAAAGATATACTTGGAGATTTCTCTTATCTGCTGGGAATATCAACTAAAGCACATTTCACATTTTCAGAAATCATGGGAATATCTCCACTGCCACATAGATGCACCAGCATATAAGCCAGTTCCACTAATCTGATGCCTGCCAAGTCTTAAAGTTTTTCTTTATCTTGTGTTTCACAGATGCTGGCCCAAGTTCACCTGCTGACCATTTGAGGGAGGTATTCTACAGAATGGGCCTTGATGACAAGGTGTGCAGATCACGACACTTAACCCATTTCAGTATGTGTGTCTAATTGACTTTGTTGAGCTGTTTGGAATTCTAATCATGTGTAGGAAATTGTTGCCTTGTCTGGAGCACATACGCTTGGAAGGTCCAGGCCTGAACGGAGTGGCTGGGGGAAACCAGAAACAAAATATACTGTATGTTCTTATCTTCTTTATGTGAGGTGCAAAGCAGGAAACAGTTATGCTTTTCTGCAGGAAGTCTGTTTTGAGCATGATTTGTTCCATCCAGTGTGTCTTGATCAAGGATTGCATTGCATTTATAATTATGCAATAAGAGGAACATTGCAATTTCTTAATGCTTTGGTACATTGCGCCCACACAGCTCCAAGAATTGTCTTTAACCTTTCTTGGATGCTTTTGTGCAATATTTATATACCAACTAAGCTCTGTGCATCATGTGTCTTTTCATCTTAATTCGCTCACTTGACTTGTATATAAATCATCTTCAGACCATTGATGTTACCTTGGGACATGAAAGTCAAACGTCCTGCATTGTGTATGTGAATAAATTGGGTTTATCTTGTTAATCTTTTGTGAGTTCATCTACCATGTCTTGTTGTTACTCTTTACAGAAAAATGGTCCTGGTGCACCTGGTGGGCAATCATGGACAGTTGAGTGGCTGAGATTTGATAATAGTTACTTCAAGGTATGTGCCTTTTGTCACATATTACATGCTGAAAAATTGATCCGAGTTCATCATCTCTTATCTGGTAGCAATACTTCAGGATATCAAAGAGAAACGAGATCAGGATCTTCTGGTCCTACCTACAGATGCTGCTTTATTTGAGGACCCAAAGTTCAAGGTGATCTTGGATGATCAACTGTATGATGTTGGTATCCTATGAAATTAATTGTTGAGCTTACTTGCATGAAAATCCACGACACAACCAGGTCTATGCGGAGAAATATGCAGAGGACCAAGACACGTTCTTCAGAGATTACGCTGAGGCTCATGCTAAACTGAGCAATCTGGGTGCGAAGTTCCAACCGCCGCAGGTTATTGTCAACATTTTTGTCCTTAGTTTTCCTACAAGTACACTTTTCTCTTCATTAAAATGGCAATTTAATTGGTTCTGGGTAGAGGAAACTAGCTGCTCAAAAACCATTTTTATTTTATTTTCCTCAAAACAAGTTGGGACCAACCTGTCCTTTTAAATATTGATTCTGCAGGGATTCTCTTTGGATGATTAGTGCAGCACAGAGCCACAGTCCGTTAAACAGGAAAATGTTGTCCTTGAAAAGGTATATTCCTCCTGCTCCCATCTCTAAACTCACTTCAGTTCCATAATATGGAGCTTGACAAAATAGTGAAATAAAGCAGTTAGTTTAGCTTTCTACAAAGATAAATCACCCCACTACTGCCCCTTGCAGGATCAAGAGGAAACATACAATTCATTGCTCTTCCCATATCATCGTACAAGGTGGACCGGTCCCCGGCTTTTCATGATGCTATATGGAGTCTTCCAATGTTAGCTACTCCCTCCGTCCCTAAATAAGTGTCGTCGTTGGTGTGCGTGCCACGTGTTTGACTCAATTTATAGAAAATATGTGCAATATTTATATCTCCAAATAATTTTGTTAAAAAACTAGATGTAAAGATCTTTCCGATAATACTAATTACTTAGCATAAATATTAATATATTTTAATATATAATTGTCGGCAACTTTTTCTCGGGAAGCGAGAACGACACTTATTTAGGGACGGAGGGAGTAGATTTTTGAACCGAGCTTGCAAATAAAAGAGCTGACACTATCCTACATAAATTTCAGAGCCATTAGTGCTATCGGATTTGGTTTTATCCCTTCCACATGACGCTCTGCGCTGCTGTCAATTTTCTACTATTAGCACCATGGTTGGTTCCTCTTTGGTTGCTAGCTTGTTGCCTCCCTCCTGCTGATCCATAGGCTATAGCGGATCTGCGGCACTTAAAAACTCTATGGGGTCTCGACCCTACCTCTGGGGTAGTTGGTCAGAGTGCTTCCCAACACAACACAGCCATGAGTAATCTTCATCTGGCCATGCTCCCGGATTTGTCTTCACAGGCAGAAGAGGAATCTTTAAAGCAGTAGATGGGCCACTTGGCGCCATGGACCCCCGGTCCACCAACTCGTGCCGCGACCTGGATTTGTAATTTTTGTATGGCTCGTTTGGACCGACTGGCTGGTGGGCGCCCACCACTTAGCAGTAGGAGAGAACAGGGCTGGACAATGAGACATCATTAGGACAGCTGCGTAGCGAGACATCGAACATTGATGCTGCTGATAGGCCAGTGGTATGTAATCAATCCATGAGCCTTTCATTGATCTGTGTCCGAATATATATACAAGGGGAAAAGGAAGTCAGGGACGTCCGCGTACGTGTAACCATCCGAGACGTCGGTTTCCAGAGACAATCGCACGCAGGCGGTTTGAGATGAGATCATCCTTATTATAAATAAATATTTATAACACTCTCCCTTGATCGAATCCGTCTTTGAGATCAATGAATAGTATTAATCCTCCAAAAAGTCCTATAGGATAAAAATGAGGAAAAATACTTGATAGATATGCTGATAAAAACTCCTTTAAACCTAATGGGAAAATAAGGAGAAAGTGATACAACATATAATGATATTGCCTCATTGTAAACTCATATGAGAAAAGCTTTGCAGGAGAAAACTCATAGATAGTTTAGAGGACGATATATATGTCATTGGTATCTCCTTAAAAACCTCTGTGGGGAAAAATAGAAGATACGACATATATGTTGATTATTGTCTCATTGTAAACCTATACGGGAAATCTTAGAAGGAAAAACCCGTAACTAAGTTTAGAGAACAATAAATATGATCTGATGATCATAATTGGCATTATATGTCCTTGATACCCTCTCAAAAACCTCTGTGGAGGAAAACAGAAGATATGACATAGGTTATGTCTTAGATATCCCATACAAAAAAACCCCGGTGGGAAAATAAGAGATATGACATATGATTTGTATTGATATTGCCTCATTAAAAACCTTCTATGAGAAACCTGTGTGAGGAAAAACTCATAGAGGAAAAGAGTACAATATGATGTTTTGAACAGGTTCTAGTTTCAAGAGGAGTCTCCCCCTGATCCTTGCAATTCTCAAAGTCATCGCATACCAAACTCAACAACACATTGTGAAATGTGGAAATTGGTAGGGACTTTGTGAATAAATCTTGTGGAGTTATCACATGATTTAGTTTACAATGTGTTTATCTCCTCACTTTCGTGAGAATAAAACATTTCTAGAAGGCAGTATACTGATATTGCTCTTATGTAACCTGTTGACATCCAAGCAACACAAGTTGTATTATCTTTGAAGATAATGACTGGTGATTCGATAGAATCAGAGTGATCATTCAATGAAGTTATACATGTTCATGTAATACTTCAGAACGAGGAGTGGAAGTAGCCACTAGAGTCGAGTTTAATGACCTCTATGAAAACTTTACCACTAACATCAGCATATGATCTGGCATTATAGGGATTAAATAGCCAGTACTTTCATACTCCAAATGATCATATCTTAATTTATGTAATGATAAATCAAGATTCTTTGTGCCATATAGATATCTGTGGATATCATCATTGACTCCCACCTTTCGGTGTATAGAAGTTGCGCTATTTCGAGCTATAGCAAGTATCTGCAAATGCAATATCAGGCCTGTTGCGATATGCAAGATATGTAAGCGCTTTGATGGCACTAAGGTTATCATCCCAGGGTCAGAATGGATATTGATCCATATTTAGGGATTGAATGACCATCAGTGTTGGTAGTATAATTGTCCAATATTGTTAGGATATTGGTATACAATATCAATTGAATATTGGAAGACTGATGTTTGCTTAAGTTATAGACTTAAGCATAATTTGGTGTTAACCAAATTTCTCATCTCAAATTCCGTCTTATACGATGACTTCCTGTTTTGATATGTTCATACGAGATGTATAAAATCCAATTGGGATTTCATTATGAACACACAGGTGATATCATCAAGATGAGAGACATCCTTCTGTGGAGGGACTCACCTAGTCAGTTGTACCACAAACAACTTAACTATTTCAAGTCATGGAGTGACTTGATTTATACACAATGTATGTTGTGATTTATGTTTTGATTCAGAATACAAAGTCCATTGGGACTTATAATCCAAATCTATCCAAATCAATTTTGATCTGCCAATTATCGGTATAGGAACATAATTTCCACACATACCAATGGGTATGTTATGCTAGGTCTCTGCGTGAAACCATGTGCTAGAAGCTTTCACTATTTCACCACCTTATGGATTTGAAAAATCCATAATGCTTCCATAGGGAATGCACTATGAGGAGAAATCATTAAGAATGTAATGACTTCTCACTATTGAGTGAAAGCATATCTCCTTAATTGCCACATGTAATTGACCCAATGTGAGTGTGTGAACACTCTGCCTAGGACTTGTGGTCTGGATCCAGATAAGGTATATGGCAACTTTGAGGAGTATGTCGACAAGTTGTAGTCTTTTGAATGATTGATTCAATGGAACCAATTTAAGCATGTGGAAATGTTTACCCTTTGAACTCTATGTCATTTCCCATAATAACAAAGTTAGGGCGTTCCAATGACCCAGCGCCTAAAGTTGTGCACAAGTTGTGCTGGGCTTTTGGATGTTTAACATCCATAGGCTTTGGATAGTAAATATCCATAGAGTGTCTATCAATTTGATGTTGATATGCATGTACTGTCTTGGAGAATTCTCCCCCTGATCCGAAAATGCCTGCAAGAAGCTGTATCCCATGTGGCCATACTTCTCCCCCTCTTATCTAGATTCGGGAGTTGAGTGGTTTTGTTAGGTACCTCCACTCTTTTTGGCACACTGAACGGGAATCGAATTGGGTGACAATATTATGACAAGTAAATGCATTTGGCAGACTATTTGCAATGTGTTGCAAATGTAAGATATTCTGAACTATTGGTTCAGATTATTTGGTACGTGGATATGAGGATCGAACATCATTAATGATATTCTCTTTTTGATTCCTGGCATTTCATGTATGGTAAGTGTCTCCCCCTAATGTCTGGAATCTTCCTCAAAGATGTACTCAGCATACAGGCATTGAATGAATCCCCAATTAGAGATCTAAGGTATTATCGAATGACGGATAATAGTACCTTATAGTGATCTCTAAAATGCCCATTGATGTACGTTGCGGTGGTGATATCGGTACGTGCAAAACGTTACCGATTCGCAGATGGGAAATATTTTGGCTACAAGACCAAATTTCCACGTACGAACTGCAACGGAGGGAGCCGTATGTTTGCAGTGTTATAAATTTGGATTTATTATGCGTTGTGTAAATCCGCATGTCACCAACAGATGTTGGTAAATTGCAATTCTATTTTGGGTCATCAAACAACAAACTTGATTCTCTCAATGAGAGCATTAGTTTGGCCATTATGGATGAGCATAAGATACTTAATGATGTAGTCCTAAGAACCAAACAATTCCATTTACATGGATTGGATCCCGCGTCCAGGATCGTTTGCTCTAAATTGAAGAATTTGAGCAATGAGTTTGGTAAATTTGTGATACCCTATGAGTAAGGCACACACTTAGGATAACATTGTAGATGCATAGATGTGCATTACATAGTATCTTTGGTCCATAAAATGGAAAATAGAGTCACATGCATATTCTTGAATTACTCCAAGAAATTTAGTGGCTCATATTGATGTTGTGACCAATAGAACTGATATTAATTTTCTCATCATTCTAAATATAGAATGATCCAAGGCTAATATGCCCAATCTTGATGGGATCAAGAGAGAAAATTATTTTGTACGCAACAAGTGATATGAGATTGATGTATGTATAATACACTCCAGTTGATGTGGAAGGAATATACACAATTATAGTTCTTCATATATGTTGCATCTAAGGCGAGTGAAGAATTTCATCATCGCTCAGTAGTATTGGACTTCCGTTTGGAAACCATGCAACTGAATACATGAAAAATATCATGTGGTATTTATAGAATCAGGATACATTGATGCATCCACGATTAATTTGAATACCGATGGAGAGTTTGTAATCTCTCATAATTGTGTTAGCGGTACGATGGTCCACTAAACAAAATTTCTTTCCACCTGGTTGAATCTCATATGATTCTATATAGATTTAGCAATATTCAAGTGTGAATTTGCACTCATATAGATTATGTATACCATGTATGAGGTACATGATATTTTTGGAAATGGACAACATACTACATGTGGTAGTATGACATAAGGCTAATAATATATCCAATGAAAATATGGAGCCATTTTGCAAGCGTTTGCTTGTTGAAGTGAACTCCAAATTGTTCCAAAGAACTCGCTTGCCTCCAATGAGTTGGAGGTATAGTTGAGTCAAATGTTTGATTTTGACATTTCCGTACTGGAAATATTTCGAACTGGAAATATTAGCCATGTCCAACATGAGTTGATCATGTATCAATTTACTTGATAGTAAACTGTATAGCAATAAAAGCAAAATTTTGGGTTCAAGGTGATACTTGATTATAGACTAACCATTCTATAAAGAACAGGCGACAAAGTCACTGCTAATGTTTTGGATTCTATTCCTGTGGGAATAGATGATGTAAAATCTTTGCCAAAACATAGACTCTGTATGTGATAGAAAGGAGTCACCCAAAATAATGCACAGTAAATTGCTATTTATTTAAGTAATTTATTACTTAAATAACTTCAGATTCAAGATGTGTCTTGAATTGGCATATGCAAATATGGTGAAGTCAATATGAATCTCGAAACACATGTAGTGTTTACCTCATATTGTATAGGTGATAGAAAATCACTACTAAGATCACTGTGTATAGTAATTGTTGCCAAAAATAGTCTCAATCATTATGTATTAGCGTATTGGCACATTGAAGGTGCAAACCAAATTGGTGACCTTGTAGTAGGGGAGCATAGTCTGCAAAATATGTCTATATGCAGTAGATGTCATCCCACTACTTGTGCATTGCTAATAATAATATAGGTTGATCACACTTTGAAGGTAGTCAAATGTCATGAACATGACATAGACTTTATTTGGGTGATTCAACATAGAGGTAGTCACCATGTTTGTAGAAACACGATGTAGACCTCGAATTATGAGACTATTGCTTTAAAAGTAAACACCACATGGTGTAAACCTTATGCAATTCAGTATTAGATTGGATAAACACACGCAGATAATCACTATGTGATAACATAGTGTAGATCCTGCAGTAGTATTGGGATACTAACTCGTGCATGACCAATCTAAAAGATTAATTTTGGCAATCACCTGTAGGTGTAGACCTCTTTGTAGTTCATATTCAAAGTTGATATGCACACGGAGGATGAAAATCCCATGGTAGTACTGTGGTACACCTTATGCATAACCAATTTTGAAAAATGAACAAAAGTTGTCACCGTGAAGGTGAAGGTCATTTGTTCTAAAATACGATATTGGTACACATGTTGGGGATAGTCAGTATGTGTAGCATAGTGTAGATCTTACGGTAGTACTATGGTACTACCTTATGTATGACCAATATGCAAATTTTAGAATATTATACACAAAAAAATAAGGTAATCACATAACTATTTGCATGAAACAAATTAAGCGCTTAAAACTTAAAAATATAAGTGGAAGCCATTTGTGCCTACATAAGTAGGGCCAAGATTTGTTAAAAATCTTTGGCAAAGTTGAATAAGCAAATGCAAAATGCAAATAATCAAGGTAAACTTGAATAAGAGAGATATCCTCACGTTGAATAACACTGTTAAGCACCTGATGGTGTTAACTTTGGACTCATTTTTCAACATTGGATACGCACGCTAAGGATAAAATCCCACAGTAGTACTATGGTACTATCTTGTGTATGGCCAATGTGAAAAAGAACCATGGTAATCACTCAAATGTCCCTTGTATAATTTATTTATCAAATTGGGTACGCACGTTGAGGATAAAAATCCTGCAGTAGTACAAGGGTACTACCTTGTGTATGGCCAATTTGAAAATAAATAAAGGTGACACTTCAAAGTGTAGACCAAATGTTTTAAAATTTAATATTGGGTACGCACGTTGAGGATGAAAATCCCGCAGTAGTACTAGGGTACTACCTTGTGTATGGGCAATATCAAAATTGAGAAAATATAGTGTTATTCGAAAACATGAAAAATCAATCCAGAGCATTTGCATGTATGTATATTAAGTGCTTGTATGGAAAGCTGAAAACTTAATATATAAATTGCATAAAGTAAAAATGCAATAAATAATGTGAAATATATTGTTATTGGGAATGCCTGAGGGCAACACTTTGAACAATATATTCAACCCATATGGTACATGTTAGTGGGAATTGCTATGGGCAAACACTTTGAACATGTACTGTATATATAAAATATACATGAAAGTGGTTGCATTATGGATCAAAATAGTCTAAAAATCAGTCCAAAAATGCAATTTGATCCACTTGGCCCAGGCTGAAAGCTCACAGACCTCAACCTGGGCCTGGGCCGGCAATTCGGCCCAACAGGGGAGGTGGTGGCGCCACATATAAATGGGGCGGTTAGGGTTTGCCAAACCCTAACCGCCTCCAAGCCTCCAGCCGCCGCCGCCTTAGGGCATGGGCCAGCCGGCCGCCGGTGCAGCCACGCCGCCGCCGTGGCCGACCGCCGTCGGAGCAGGGCCGGGGCCGCCCGCTGTTGGGGCTCGACCGCTGGTGGCAGCCGCGCGCGAGGGCGAAGGCCGCAGGCCGGGCGCAGGGGCCGTGCAGCCGTCTGCTGGGGGCCATCGGCCAGCCAGGCCCGCCCGTCGTTGGAGACGGGCGCGAGGCCAAGCCGCCGGTCGCGCGGCCGCTGGGTTGCAGTTCGCCGGCGCGGGCGGGTGAGCTCCGGTCGCCGAGCGCTAGCCGACGGATCCTTCTACTGGGGCAGCCGCCGTGTAGGAGACGCGCGCTAGGCCAGGGCGCCGAGTGCCGGAACGCCGCGCGAGGTCGCGCAGGGCGACTGCCGGTCGCTGACCTCCGAGGGCGTGCCGCAGAGGAGGGCGTACCGCGGGCCGCGTGTGCCGCTGCTGGCCGCGCGTGCCGCCGGCCGCGAGGGCCGCTGGCCGCTGGTTGGGCCGCCGCCGCTGCCGCAACGCCAGGCCGTGGCCACGGTTGAGTGCGAGGCTGCTGGCCGGAGCGCCGAGCCGCCAACCGCCGTCGGGGCGTCGGGCCATGGCCACAGCTGAGCGCGGGGTTGGCTCGATCGATGATTCAGTAACAAGCTATGATTCCCGTTGTTACCTCGATCGATGATTCTTCTACCGAAGATGCTCTTCCACTTGAGTTATTCTTCCTCTCGAAAGAAGAACTGAGTAGCGTCGCGCTGATAACGTGTTAAGCGTAGAATGAAATGAACGCAGTGGTATGTAATCAATCCATTAGCCTTTCATTGATCTGTGTCCGAATATATATACAAGGGGAAAAGAAAGTCAGGGACGTCCGCGTACGCGTAACCATCCGAGACGTCGGTTCAGACAATCGCGACGCAGGCGGTTTGGGATGGGATCATCCTTATTATAAATAAATATTTATAGCAGCGACGAGCCGACGAGCGCGGCATTAACTCTGATCAGCGTCACGTGCACGCCACGTGCCGGGCACCAGCGGCCCGCTCTGTGGCGCTAGTGCAACCAGTAGCCAAATTACAAACTTCAGAGCCCGCAGAGGGCAAGAGGTCTGCGTCTGGTCACTTTACCGGTGACCGTAGTGTCAATTACCCTGCCTTCCCGCCCAAACGCACCACGACCTTTTCTCATCCTTTCTCTAATTAATTATTATTACTTCGGCATTGTGTGCATGTTTGTTTCCTGTACTAGGGCCCAGTTCCAATCTAAAACATGGTTTGTATATCTATTAGTTAAGATGTTAAAACAGTGATATGGTATTGGAATTAAAAAAGAGGGAGATAAGTAAATAATTTTATACCAAAAACAAAGATAGAAATAGATGTGATGGGTTGATGATAGGAGATGAGATAGGTGATTAGAGAAAATTGTATCTTGAAGAAACCATCCAGTACAAATATGGTATATTTGTGTATATGACTTGGTGAGTATGGAAACAATTTCATAGTTTTTACTATACAATTAGATATACGTTATGTTTAGATATAGAATAGAAGCTATATATCTAAAAAGTCTGAGCAAGGTACAATCTAGACGAAGGAAGTAGAATAATCATTGGCTCAAAAAAACACATATACCATTACAATAATACGTAGCCACATGATTATAAACCATATGACAATGGTTTGTTGATAACTAAGTTTGATGCATGTTCTTGCCTAGGTTATTAAGGGTATATTTGGAACCCTTGCCACCTCACCTTGCATGGCCAGGACAGGCTAAGCAAGGTCATCAAAGGCAAGAAAGGCTAAACTAAGGGCACATTTGGATTCCTCGCTCATGCTTGCTTCGCTTGGCTCGGCAAAGTCCAAACCGTTTGGTAGCTTTGCCTGCGCGCGTGGGAGCTTGTGCCGACAAGATTTGTCTGGCTTGCGTAAGAGCTAAAACGGCTCTCCAGCCTGGGTGAGCATCTCGTCGCTCGCGCCAGCGCATGCAAGGCGAGGTGAGTGGGCGACGGAACCAAACGCGCCCTAAGTTTGACACATTCTTGTGTTTAGTACTTTGCTTGCTTGGTACAGTAATGTAAAGGCTACTACCTTTGATTTATTGTTAGTCTTAGATTCTTTTTTAAGCATTGAGTTTGGAGAGAACCTTGAGTGGGTGTAGAGAGTTAATTTGATTTGACCCACCAGATAGGAAAAACCTTGTTGAGACAAACGAGATTGGTGAGCAAAGCAAGGTTATTACTTGCTACCAAATGAATATCCTTGCTGAGCCAGGCTACACGATAGTGACCAAATATACTAATGGCATGTCTGATTTCTCCACATAGCTCGCCTAGCCTGGCTAGCATGGAGCACAAAAAAACTTACCTAGCCAAAAGAGCCAATTTCCTCTCTCGGGTCAGCAAGACAAATCTTACCTACACATGCCCTAATACGGCTTGGTAAGATATACAAAAAAAAAGCAAATTTGTTTCATATTTCATATTCTTGCTAAACAGTACTTGGCGAAGGAACAAAACAATCCCTAAGCATACCCTAATTAAGGTTAGTCCTGCAACACTACTTGTGTAGCGAGGGAAATTGATAACAAAACCTTAGACAAAAATAGACAAGAAAAAGTAGTTTATGATAAATGGGGGAATTGGCAAAAAAGTTATGATAGCTAAAATTTACTTCATACATTCTAAATTGTAAGTTGTTTTGGCATTTCTAGATATACAACTTTTATTATATATCTAGACATATCAATGATCAATGGCAGTACAATTTTACCTAGGAAAATTGTGGTTGCCAAGTTAGTCTTGATAATAACTTAGACTATAATCCAAATTGGCCCTATATTCCAACTGCGTGTGTTCATTCACCTGATTTTAGTTGAACAACCCTTTCTTCTACTCTCACCTTCCATTTCATTCATCATTTTGCTATGCGCTTTTGTTTTGCGCTTCGTCTCTCTTTTTTTTGTGGTAGTTCAAACTTCAAACCATCTTAGGCCCCGTTTGGATTCCAAAGCTAAATATTATCTCATCTCATAAAAATAGTTTAAACATGAGCTAATTTTAGGCTAATGGACTCTAACAACAAATTAACTCCTATTAGTCTAAAATTAGTCCAACTTTGGACATTCTAATTGGTATTAGAAAACACAAACTAATTATTGGTTCTGGTCCAAACACTCTCTTAGTTCGGAGTACTTCCTCCGTCTTAAAATAGATGAAGTTTTTGACTTTTACATCATGTTTGACCATCGATCTTATTATTTTTTCTACAAATAATAAAATAAATGAGTTATTATTTAAATATATCTAACAATTAATAACAAAATGAATGTTGCCGAACCCACATTCACAACAAAACAGTGCTCAGCAAGTCACTGACAAAAAGGCCGCGGTGACCTCACCACCGGTGTCCCAAATCCCAGAAAACTTCAGAGCTTTTGCCCCAAAACACCAAAAAGGCGGCACCGGGCGCCTCGGAGGAAGACGACGACGACCCTCCAAAGCAAGCACACGAGCACCCCCGCCCGCCCTCTTCCCCACGAGCTCGTGCTCGCTTCCTCCCCAAAACCCTAGCCCCCCCGCCCCAAGTCCGGCTGCGCTCCCAATCTCCACCACCGCGGCGCGGCAATGTCGTCGTCGAGGCCGGCGCGCTCCAGTATCTCCCCATTCCGATCCCGCCGCTCGGCTCCGGCGGCGTCGGCAGCGGGACCTCCTCCGCCGGCGAGGACCTCATCTGGAGGCCGCCCTTCTACCCCCTCCTCTACCGCCTCTGCGCGACCCACCACCCCCTCGTCCTCCGGTGGCCGCCCCGCTACCCCGTCCGCCGCGTTCGCGCGCCCCACCACCCCTTCATCGTCCTCGGCGCGGCCCGCCACGCCGTCCTTTACCGCCTCCGCGCGGCCCACCACGCCCTCGTCGATCTCCTCGCGCGCCACAGGGAGGGCGCCGCTCGTGGACGCGACCAATGCCAAGGAGAACATCATGGTCACCGTCCGCTTCCGGCCCCTCAGGTGTGATTCTACTCTTATTTGTGCGCTTTGTGCCGGGTTTGGAGGGACAAGACATTGGATTTTCGTGGGCTTTGAGCTGGATGTTTGTCTCATGCGTTTTTGTGTTTCGTTTTGCAGTCCTAGAGAGATCAACAAAGGGGACGAGGTGGCGTGGTACGCGGACGGTGACAACATGGTACGCAACGAGTATAACCTCAGCATTGCCTATGCTTTCGGTGAGTGCTCTTGAGCCCATTTCAGTGCAATACTACATTGTGGAACAGGTGATGATGCGAAGGAGTTATGTCTGTCTGTCTGTTCAAAAAGGGGATAAAATTGCTTGACTTGAGTCCTACCGGGTGATGGTTTTGGCATATTTGGCAATAGAGTGGCATTAGAAATCTGCATTCCTTTTCTATGGTATACCTGGGCTGCTGGGCATGAGAATGCTGGTACCTTGTCACAATAGAGCATAGAAGCTTAATAGTTTAAAACTACTCCTCCTTAGGGTCAGCGGTCAGCATCCTAATGAATATAGAAAAATCAGATTTCTGCTTCATCGTCACTTTTTGATCAAACAAACTGTATAGTATGCATTATGCAAAAGAGCATGATGAGGTCTTCATCCTTTTCAGTAAAAGCTGCAGCAAATGGTAAATAATTAATGTGGTTAATCCTGTTACGGATGATTAGTTCTGGTCTTATTTTGAATCTGCATTTATGTTCCAGTCAAAGAACTTTAACTCAGGGATAAGCTATACATTATAGTTCCAGAGGTATTCACCAGTCTTCAAGTTTACTAAACCAGATGCATCATTTTTGTTTTTGTTTTCCTTATAACTTTTAGATAAAGTGTTTGGCCCTGCTACTACAACTCGCCATGTATATGATATTGCCGCTCAGCACGTTGTGAGTGGTGCCATGCAAGGAATCAATGGTATGCTAGATGTCTTACTTATTTTTCTAGTTCTAGTAATATAAGTGATGTTAACTAATTATGAGACTGGGAATTGTTACTGCATGGCTATTAGAAGTTTGGGTGGGACAGGATTCTAGTGACCTTTACTTATTTGCGGAAAAAGTCTGTTGCAGAATGCAGATTGTTAGGGTTAGTGGCCCTTCTCATTGAACCTTTGTTGGGGGGTGGGGGTGGGGGGGAGCCCGTTAATCTTCTGGATCGCTACCTGTTCTTTTCATCATAAAATTTGAGACATGCTTCTTGTTACTTCGATCTCTGCTTTTGATTAGGTCTTCACTTTCTGGTAATCTGGTGCAATGATGCTGCATGCTTTCTTTTAATCTGGCCCAAAATAGTTGTATTAAACTTTGTATGTCATCATAAATGATAATGGACCTGACTAGAGATAGAATGTGTACTCTGAGATTTATTCAGTTTGCTGATATTTCTCTGTTCCTGCAGGAACTGTTTTTGCATATGGTGTAACTAGCAGTGGGAAAACTCACACCATGCATGTATGTTTCTCCTTCAGTGTTATGCCTATGCATCTAATGTCGACTCTAGCTATGTGCTGTTGCGGTCTTGCGGATTTGTTTGTTCCGCAAAGTGCACAACACAAGTCATCCCTTTATTATTTAGTCTGTGTCTATCATCAGCATCGTTGTCCTATGATATGAAGCTATACAAACGAAGATTTAACACCCTACAAGCATGGGCATGAAGTTTTTATTAATTTTCAATATTAATTTTGTTTCATGTTACACTTGGGTTATTGTCGTAGGGAGAACAAAAGTCACCTGGAATCATTCCATTGGCAGTGAAGGATGTATTCAGCATTATCCAAGATGTAATTAGCTCATTTCTTATCCAGTGTGCTCCCCTTCCTCCCCGCACCACACACACACACACACAAAAGAAGACATAGTAGCGTGACATTCTTGTCTCTTATGTTGACAACAGACACCTGGACGAGAGTTTCTTCTGCGGGTTTCGTATCTTGAAATTTACAATGAGGTGACTTCTCTTTTCAAGCCATGCATTTGCTTGCTCCAGCTTAGCAACACCAAGACCAATTACAATTTCATCTCCATATTGGATTTTTGATTGCATACACAGGGTACCTCCTAGATGCCTGTTTATTTCCTACTAATATGCATATATTGCCACTTGATCAGATTCCAGGCTTACTCTTGATTATGATGCAATTGATATGAAAGGATTTCTGATGTTATCAATTATCATTTAACATGAACCGTTTACTAGTAATGAAATGTAGACCAATTTAATGTGGTTAAAGATGTGTTTCAATGAACTGACTGAGAACTCAATGGTAAAACTATTTACTATTGTTCAGGCGCTTCTTTTTTATCTTACCACTTTGCAGGTTATCAATGATTTACTAGATCCAACAGGGCAGAATCTCAGAATTCGAGAAGATGCACAGGTTGGTGTAATGTTATTTATTAAAAGCTGTTTTGTGATTACTCACTCATGCCCATTCAATTTTCTACAGCACAAAAAGTTAAATTGCATGGGATTTGTTTTACTTATTTGTTATGAATTCTCCATATTATTTATCTTGGTTTGTTTTGTCTATTGTCGAGATCCTTTTTCTCATCATCCTAGAGAAAGATAATCTTGTCCATTATTGTTGGTCATGTCTCCCTTTCTTAACTGATAAAATTATTGTACCCTTATTTTTTTCTATTGATTCAATCATTCAGGGAACTTATGTTGAAGGGATTAAAGAAGAAGTTGTTTTATCACCTGCACATGCCCTCTCTCTAATAGCATCTGGAGAAGGTATTGGTTTTCAGATATATTGTCCACCATGCTTCAGTAGCTTTAACTATTGGTTCAAGGGGCAAGACAAGGGTGTACAATGAGTCAATGATGCTGTTTGGTGTATGAATCCCAATATTGTATAAATCCAAGAGATCTAAATCAGAACCTTGGTTGATGCGGTTTGAAGAATAAATTAACATGGGGTGTACTTTGATTTTATGTTATATTCATGTTGATCCTAGACATAATAGGGAGTCTTGAAGTAAACTGTCCACTTTACTCAATAGCCTAAGCTTTTGAATGGACCGTTTGGTACATGAAGCTCGATGCTCTCTCAAATTATCACCAACTGCATCAACAGATTCTCAGTTTCTGTGCTGTTAACTTTGTTAATGTGCATGCATTATGTTTATGTTTTGGGTCTATGTTGTATTATCTTTTCTGATTACGTCCCTTTCTAGGTATACAATTAGGAGGTTGGTGTTTCCCCTATATCATAGCTGACCTCATTTCACATATCTATGATATTTTTGTATATGTAAACTTGAAGAGTCAAGAGTGCTTGTGCTTGTGTCCTAGTATGTCAGGAAATGTGCTTTGGCAGTTCCTTTCTTACCTTTTTCCATGATGGAATCAAAGTAGTATTTGTTCTGAAGACCCCATTGCTTTCTTGCAGAGCACAGGCATGTTGGATCAAACAACTTCAATCTTGTCAGCAGTAGGAGTCACACTATCTTCACGTTGGTACGCCCCTTCCTCTCATTAGGATTCAAGTATGGTAGTCATGTATACAAGTTTATGGGCATACTTGAATTCACCATGCAAGTTTTATGACATGTTATTTACTTACTCCAGATAACAAGTACGGGAACTAATGCTTGTTAAGTCTGTATAACTGTTAATCATCTCACATAATACTTTACTGGATCTCAGATCTCAGTTATTTTTCAAACAAAATCTTGTTTGATAAAACCTAAGTCAATAAACTCATAACAGTAGTTAAACCTGTTAAGCTTACACTTCCATAACAATACTGCAGACCATCGAGAGCAGCCCCTCTGGCGAAAATGAAGCAGAAGAAGAAGTCAAGTTGTCTCAGTTGGTGAGTACTCTCCCCCAGTATACTCAATTTTATTCTCATTCAGTCTATTGTACCTTTGTTCTTTGGGCATTTAGCATACAGAAGTACAGGACATGGGCAGCATTCTTGACTTCTAACTTACGTTATTCTTTTATATCCTTTTATCAGAACTTGATTGACCTTGCTGGATCTGAGAGTTCCAAAACTGAAACAACTGGTTTACGACGCAAAGAAGGTTCATACATAAATAAGAGTTTGCTCACCCTTGGAACTGTGAGTATCCTATATTGCTAAGTGCTAATGATTTCTCTTATTACTATGACTTATTGATAAATATAGAAAAGATTAACTTTGCAGTCCATTTCATAGATTTTTGCCAACCAGTCTTTCTCTGGTCTTTAGGACCTGATTGGGCAACAGATCAACTTCTTGCTCTCAGTGATTCGGCTGACCTAGATTTAGTTGCTACCCCTCAAATGTGACTGGCCAGTAGGAAGGAATACTGGGAAAATTGTCGTATTCTTTGTTCATTTATTTGGTTGTTGCTCTCTTGGTAAATTGTCGTCAACATTCTCCTTGCAGGTAATTGCTAAACTTACAGATGGTAAGGCCACTCATATTCCCTATAGAGACTCAAAGCTCACACGCTTACTTCAGTCTTCGTTGAGTGGACACGGACGCATATCTGTGAGTAGCTCTTATACATTATATATGATATACTTTGTGCTTTTCAATTTTGCTTCAAAAAATTACCATTATATTTCGCTTGCTTTGAGGAAAATATTCCCATGTATAAATTTGTTACTAAATGTATATTGCAGCCTGTACCGCTATGTTCTAAGTCCCACCATTTTTGCAGCTCATTTGCACAGTTACACCTGCATCCAGCAACAGTGAGGAGACACATAATACATTAAAATTTGCCCACAGGAGCAAGCATATTGAGATAAAAGCTTCCCAAAACAAGGTAATAACCAATAAGTTTGTAATCCATATTGTTATGTGCGTGTTAGTGTTGACAGATTTTCTTTTCAGATAATGGACGAGAAGTCCTTGATAAAGAAGTATCAAAAGGAGATATCCAGCCTGAAAGAAGAGCTACAGCAACTCAGGCGTGGTATGATGGGAAATGGTGGTATTCTCCCTACGGATCAAGAGGATCTTGTTAATTTAAAACTTCAGGTTTGCTATATATCTTATTTGAAAGTTGGTTAATTATTCTTTCTTGAGCTTTGGATAGTACTTATACAACTGTAAGAACATGCCAATGAGAATGCTGTATGACTAGTTTTCATTTTCATCTGGCATACTTTTATGCTATAAAATATTGTCATGTTCTTTTCTGATAACATCCTCATCCTTGTAGATTAAATGAACCTTTCCCCTTTGGACATTACTTATTGGTCATAGTTTGATACAAATAGATTGAACTATTTCTTTTCCATTTTTTTGTGTGATAGCTTGAAGCTGGGCAAGTCAAACTTCAATCGAGGCTAGAACAGGAAGAGGAAGCAAAAGCAGCATTGATGGGTAGGATTCAGAGGCTAACAAAACTAATATTGGTATCAACCAAAAGTTCGATATCCTCAAATGTTTCTGGAAACACTAACCTCCGCCGACGACATTCATTTGGAGAAGATGAGGTTTGAACCTCTTTGTTTATTTGTTTGGTTGCAGCATTTTGTACTATTATTAGTCCAACTCAGAACGGTAAACGAAATTCTCAATAGCATGTTCTAGAAAGTGAAATATAATGCAAAAGTGCTTTTCTTGTTCACTTACGAATTCTTAGCTAGTCGAAGATTTCTTTCCAACTATGTTTCATTGTGATGCAACTACCTGAGATTACACTTCTGCTGCACAATACACAAATAAAAGACTTGTGCCACATGTTTCATGTTTTGAATAGAAACTTGTAAATACTGTTTCAAGGCCAACATTCTGGTATAGAACAGGTACTGTTTTGGACTTAAATAGTATATAATTATACCTACATATAAAACATCGTATATGGTATACGCACAATGATAGTACTTGGTTTTATAAAATTGCACATCGAAGGAGGTGTTACTTAAGTTTTTCTTGATACTTGGTAGCTGGGAACGAGTGGTATTGGCTGGTATTGACTATTGAGGGCTCGTACCTGGTAACACAGGCTGAAGGCTCTTCTATACCAGCCTAGCCGCCGGTGTTATAAGCGGATTAACCCCCCCCCCCCCCCCCCATCCACACACAGGCACACCAGTTTTGTAAAAACATATCTATTTGTTTGGTACAGGATGCACAATGTACTATGGTATTTTTGGGGCACTTATGAATCCTTTGTGGAAATGCTTAGTGCTTATGATGCTGTAATGCCTAAGATATTCACATTATGATTGTTTCACGTGAAATTGTTGTATAGAAAACTGTATTGAAGATGGAAAATTCCTACTTTGATGTTTCTTTTTTTTAAGGCACCTTTTTTGCGAGGAATTTTTTAAAGCACTTTGTAACATAGTTGTTTTGATTTTAAAACATAATGAAGCAGTAATTCTTTTGTATTTTTTGTGTGTGTGTAGTACCTATTGTTCACATTCTGTTTCCAATTGCAGCTTGTGTATTTGCCTGATCGAAAGCGGGAATACTTTGTAGATGATGATGATGTTAGTCTTGATTCAGAGCTTTCACTTGAAGGGAAACTTGATCTGAACAATCCAGATGAGTCAGCCAGGTTTGGCAGAAGGAACCGCAAACGAGGAATGCTTGGCTGGTTTAAACTAAAGGTATTTTTTTTTATTGTACAACGGATTGTGGATATCATGAAGACACTAGCTATACAATGGGAATATCTGATTAAATCATATTTGTTAATATATTTTAACTTATGCAGAAGTCCGACCAATTATCAGGGCTATCATCCAGTGTAGACGGTGATAGCACTGCTAGCGGCTCACCTTCATGCTCTAAATCATCCCAACAAAAACACTTGCTGCTTGACCTGAAGGATGGTCGAAGGAAATCTATGACTAGGAAAGGAGATGACCCAACACTTGCTGATTCTTTTCTTGAAAGGACTCAAGCCGGTGATTTATTTAGTGCTGCGCCCAGAGTACGGCACCCTTTGCCGGTGAGTTGGACTTCTAATGACTGTAACTCTTTCTCTCTGTTTCCAATTTTTCTCCCTGTGCAAGCATTCCTTCTATCCCAACAAGCAACGTAGCATGACAAACTAGGGTGGGAGGGTGGGGGCACAGATCTAGATTCTAGTCTGAAGTTATGATGGACTTTGAATTCATGTTTTTTTTTGCACTGAAATTTGGATGGTATTCCCGGACAGATCTAGATTCTAGTCTGAAGTTATGATGAACTTTGAATTAATGTTTTTTTGCTCTGAAATTTGGATGGTATTCCGTACTCATTTTCCCCCTCTTGTTGCCTCTGGCCAAGAACAGTATAGCCATGCCTTCCTTGTTAAGAACATCCAGTCATGTTAGTTTCATAGTCTGTTGGTCTCATCTTGTTCTACCTGTGTATTATTTTGGTGGGTATTTTCTACATGCATTGACAGTTTGACACTGACAGCCTTGTTGCATTTGCAGAGTGGAACAACCATCGTGGATCAAATAGATCTTCTACAAGAACAGGTCAAAATGCTGGCTGGGGAAGTTGCACTTTGTACAAGTTCACTCAAAAGATTGACAGAGCAAGCAGCCAACAACCCTGATGATTTGCAAATTCAGGTAAATTTTCTGATTGTCCTGTAATCATGTACACAAATTTCATGTTTCTTATAAAGTTTTTTCTTCCTTTTATTTATTTCTTCTGCAGGAGCAAATTGAGAAGTTGAAAGATGAAATCACAGAAAAGAAATCACATATACATATGCTAGAGCAGCGGATGGTGCAATCACTGGAAACTACAGAAGACCCAGCATCTAAGACAGAGCTGTCCCAGGTAATAAGGCTATGAAATGACGAGTTGAACTGTAATTTCATCTGATCTTGGTTTACCTGTAATTTTCTACCAATTATCATTGGGCATATTGTAGCTATAATTCTTCACCGATTTGTTATAATATCATATACCTTTTTTCTAGTGTTTTACTTGCTAATGTGTGAGCCAGTGTCACATGCTAGATGTTGTCTTTGGATGACCATTTTTACAAATAAATGATCTGAAGTTTTCATGTAATCTGATATTCTCACAGACCTTTTCAAAGTTGAGCACGCAGCTGAGCGAGAAGACATTTGAACTGGAGGTCGGTCCATAGTCACTCTGTCACATACTATTCTTTTTTTTTATGCCATACTAATTACTGTTTTCTTTGTGACTGTGACTTGTCTAGATTATGTCTGCGGATAATAGAATCCTTCAAGACCAGCTACAAGCAAAGGTGAGCAAAGGGTAGGGCATGAATCTTTTTTTATGCTCAACAAGTCAACAGATCAATTTGATTTCCTTTTTTTTTGTTCAAATAGGTAACAGAAAATGTAGAACTCCAAGAAACAGTTGCACAGTTGAGGCAAGAAATCAGTAATTTATCGAAGGCTGCAAAAAGTGAGGATAGTTTTGCTAGTGTGCAGTCTAGTGAACCATCAACGGCAAGCACTGATAGTAGGGATCAATCAAATGAAATCTCAAACCATGCAAATATGCCCTCGAGAACAACTGGCTTAAATGAGTCAGAATTTGTATCTCAAGTGCTAAAGCAGGTAAAGATCATATGCCCCTAATCGTCACTTCCCTATTTAGTTCATCTTTTGTGATATGCCAATTGATACATAAAACTGATGCTCCAGGCTTCAGAAATTGAAAGTTTGAAGCAAGAAAATCTGAGGTTGGTGGAAGAGAAGGATGGACTGGAAATTCATAGTCAAAAGTTGTCGGAGGAATCATCCTATGCTAAAGAATTGGCTTCTGCTGCTGCAGTTGAACTAAAGAATTTGGCAGAAGAAGTCACTAGGCTTTCTTATGAAAACGCAAAGCTGAATGCAGACTTAGCTGCGGCAAAAGAGCTAAATGCATCGATGTCAAGAAGTAACATTCACCCTGACCCAAAGCGACGTGATCATGAGAGTGGAATTTTAGTTGAGGAGTTGCAGAAAGAGTTGGTTGCTAGTTGTCAAAGGGAGGCTGTGTTAGAGGACACACTATCTCAAAAAGACCGAAGAGAGAGTGATCTTCTAAAGATTATTGATGATGCAAAACGCCGTGAGCATGAGTTGGAAAACGAATTGGCAAGCATGTGGGCCCTTGTTTCGAAGATAAAGAAAGAAAACTCTCAACAGGATGTATTTGAATTCAAAGCAAAGCAAAACGGATTTCACTCATCCAAGACTGATAGTGGCAGACTGGCAAGTGAAATGCAAGCTTCAGATAATGGGAGCTGGGATGGCCTCGGTACTTTTGAAGAAGCAAGAGCTGCATACAATTTTGAGAGAATGCGCTGCAAAGAATTGGAAAGCATTGTGTCCAGATTGAAGGTGGTTATAATCTGTTTATCGATGCACTAGCTTTTTCTAGCTTGAGAAAGCAGAATGAAAAACAATCGAATAAGCAGAATAAACAAATGAGTAAAAAGAAGGGATAATAATAATAATAATAATAATGAAGAAGAGATATATGCGATAGGGTCTACTCCTGGCATACCAAATTATTAGTTATTCCAAAAATCTTAGAGAGTCAATTTTGTAAGTTTGGCCAAATATATATAATATAATAACAATTATGATACCAACTAAGTATAGATTTTTCCTTAGTTATATTTTCATAGTATATCTATTTGATGTCATAAATCTTTGTGATTCTATAACTTTTGGTTAGATGCTTTGACTCTCCAATATTCTTGATTGACTTATAGTTTGGAATGGAGGGAGTACCATGTTTAGCTGTTAAAATCCACTTTGTGTGCTAATTTTCTCTTTTGCTCAGGATGTGCTGACATTCAGCTATTTAGCTTGTGTTTCTATGTGTTCTGATACGAATTTTTGCTTTTTAGGGTGAGGACCTCAGGGGCCTAGATGTTAAAGTTCTTGAAGAGCTACAAAATTTCCATGTAGAAGCACTTTCAAGGATCTGCCAAGAAAAGGTATGCCATTCTACCTGCAACGCCCCACAGGCCATCACGTCCCTTGCGCACACGTACTTGAACACGCACACAGCATGCCCCCGTTTAGATCTTTTGAGCATATCGTAGTAATCAACATGCTTTAGACTCTTTCCCACGTGCTATATGTGTTTCCCTTTCTTAACACACCTCCGTCGTGCTCTGCAGATGGCAAGTCAGGCGCTATAGCAATAGCCTTTCCTGAGACAAGAATACGCTTTCATGCAGGCCAGAGCTTATTTCTCAGTTCTCCCTTCATGCCCGTCGCTCTGATGTTTCACTCACAGTTTCACATCGTTGCTGCTACTGCAACCGGGGCAAACCTTGATTAACCTGCATTTGGACACTGATTCCTGCGTTTAGCCGGCATAAAACGAAGCAAAATACGGTTAGATAGCAGGCGCTGATGGTCTCTAGTTAGCATGCAGATACTCCCCTCCTGTACAGCTTATTAAAGATATAGTAGCCGTAGGACTGTAGGTGTACCGGATTGTATTTATACTGGTAATATAGGGGGCTAGGAAAACCCGAAGGTGTTGTTTATGTTGTACCTGGACCGTGCTATGCCCTAAAAAACTGTAGTAAACCCGAACGGACGCTGATGTTTGATAACTTTCTGTTGACGTGATGCATAGCAGCCGTGCACCTGGCGCCGTGCCCGACGCAAGGTTGACTTAAGGCGAGGAGCACGGCAGCGGTGTTGCTGCCACACGGATCTGCGATTATTAAGCTACGGATTATCATGTGGTGTGTCACTGTGAATGTCCCACGGGACTGCGCGGCCGATGGCGTTTCCGTGCTCCGAATCCCCGCCATTACGAAAGGAGTACTAGTTGTGGATCCTGACGAGGGTACAGAGCAGGACGTCCTCGCCGGCGACAAGCTTTTTCTCAGGCCAATCCCGCGGCTGGAGGACGACGTCGTGGTTTAGCGTTAGCTGGGACATCTTTTGCGCAGCGTTCCGTGCTATGCGCCTGTAGTATTTCATCAAATGGAAGTACTCATAGGCCGCCCATGTACTCATGCAACTGTAGCTTTCATGTACAAACTAGTGCAGTGGCAGCGGCTACAGTCCCGGCCATTGCCGTAGCCTGGAGGCGTTTGGTACACCATTACTGGTTGAATGGGACCAGGTTAGATGGAGTTTAGAGTAACTGAATGTAGGTACAGCATGGTAATGCAGGCAAGTGAAACTACTCGACTCGTCTCATAACAAATGCACTTCTAGAATTCAAAATTTGTACAAAATAAATATAACTTTACATATGATACAACTTAATTTTATTTATCTTTTTCTACTTTCACTCTTCTTAAGATGCAATGATTACACCTTTCTAAAGTTATATTTGCAATTTCTTCTTATTATTGAATCTTTCACCTAAATGCTAGGAGTGTACTTATATAGGAACAGAGGCACGTGAACAATCCCGTTCAAAGGAAAAAAGAACGAAAGGGTGAGCGGATTATAATTCTGTCCCAGACTCGTTAAGAACGGACAAGCTGAAAAAGGGCTCTCCAATTTGCGACACGACACTGCCCATTGGGAATCCCGGCTGAGGCCTCGTTCAGTTCGCGAAAAATGTGGCGAAATGTTGCTGTAACATTTTCGTTGTTATTTGACAAACTTTGTCCAAACATGACCTAACTAGACTTAAAAGATTTGTCTCGACATGAGCAGACCAAAAGTATAATTAGTTATTTCTTTTACCTATATTTAATACTCCATGCATGCGTCTAAAATAGTTACTGCGCAAAATATTTGGGAAGATTTTGGAATCTGAACGTGGCCGGAGCTTCAGTGCAGCGGTTAATCATGGCTGTCGTGACTCCTAGTGGCTGGTGGTAACCTTTGACCTTTGTCCGAAAGCGAGAAAATACACCGGGCCAAATAACAAGGTTAGATTTTAGGAGCTGCCCGTGTCCTCCTGTCTTTGTTTGCCACAGTGCAACGTTCCTTTTCCAGGTCCATGTGCTTTTGGCCTTTGGAATGGTGCGTTAATACATCCAATACTTTTGCTATATAAAAAGATTATTAATGAATCCAAAGCTTGATTTTCCTCATATGATCCCTGCTGGTTGCTGACCTTGCATGTCGTATTACCGTCAACAACGTTCGAAAGAACACTCCTTATTCCTCAACGATGTTGTGGAGAATTTGCAGAGTTTCAATCCATGTGCATACGAAGCTATGCTATGCAGCACGGATACAAATATGTATATCCTGTATCAGCTAAATACAGATACGTGGATATATCAAAAAAAATTAGCAAATTAAAGATATAGTGACGTATATATACAAATATGTGAATACGTATCAGATATGTGATATGAGGTCATATTAAAGTACGAGGATATTTTAGATGCGAAGGGGTTCGCAGTCTAGCGAGTAGAGACTAACCGCTAAGTTTTTTTTAAAAAAAATATGACCTTTAGCGTCCGAATTCGTCTCCCGAGGGAAGTAGTCCCACGCTCGCAGCCTATGGCAAGACGTGACAACGATGACCGTCAGTCCGTGTGAGAATTATAGTCCTAACTAGATGGGGCACCAAACCAGGTGGTTGTGGTTGGCGGCCTAGGTTATGGGACCTATAGAGTTTGGACCATGATTCGAAGGTTTTTCCCCCTATTTGGAGTGAGTTATTTTTTAAGTAAAAATAAATAAATCAGTTGGAACTATTTTGGAGGAGTGATAAGTTGTGGCTCTCAGAAATGACTCTGCCTCCTCTAAAGAAGCTTTACCAAACAAGACCTTCTTCCAAACAATATGACGGGCGATCTTTCTCCCACTGTTTTTTAACCTACATAACCATAAGTTCTAAGTGTTCTAACTATGGCCCTGTTTTGTTCTCAGACTCATGTAAATTCACATGTTAAACAAACAACCTAAGTTATGGTAACCTATATGCTGCCCAAAATGAGTTTATTTTTTGGTTTTGGCATCCACAACTAACAATTGAGAGCATTGTTGTTTACAACCAACTATAAGCCACCTTATACAAGTTTAGCAAGGAAACAAGAAGGCCCTGATACATAGTAAACTTTGAACAACACAACGTAATATCCGTCACATGCATCCTGCTAAAAAACTTTAGTATTGGCCCTCTTCACTTGAACTTATCAGCGTCTATCAGTTCTCCTTTATCAACTATGGTATAATTTTTTCTCACATAACATCAGTCCCATCAACCATAGCCGCACTGTTTAAGTCCTTCCTATTGGTTTCCAATATGTGACTTTGACTACAAAGTTCTACGAAGTATAATGAATTCAAATGCATGAGCAGTCCCTAAACTTATTAAAGGGTGTTACTTTGGCTCCATGAATTTAAAAAATGCATTTCTATGTAAGAAAACTTGTTAAGTAATGTAGCGCAAGTCTATATCAGCCACGTAGGTAGCATTGCTATTGTGGTGTACTATATCTGGCCTTCACCTATCCTCTCTTATTTCCTCCTCATCTCCCTCCTCTCTTTGGCAATGTCACGTCAGATAAATTGTTCATGTGACTGTTGTGGATCGCGATGCACAGCTTAACAGGTTTAGTGGCTTATAATTAAAATATATTTTCAAAGTTCATACTCTCTTCGTCCCTAAATAACTGTTTCTAGAAATCTGTGTTTCCCTCGTAGACACGTTTTCCGGACAACAATTAAAAAAGGATGAGGGAGTAGATTTTAAATGACATCCCTCGAGAAGTTTAGAGACCGTTCAGCGTTCATGCATTTAGCTCAAGAATGTTATTTCCGCCTAAAAGGATAATTCTAATATAGTACCCAGTGAAATTATTTTAAATTTAATAAAATTTATAATGAACATAAATATTTATGATATTAAATAAATATTATTAGTTTGTTTATAAGTATTTTTTTATAGTATGCTTTATCTCACAAATTTTAATACTATTTTTTATAAGTTTGGTAAAACTTTAGACATTTGGATGATGAATAGGGCTCGGTGTGGCTTTGCGAGGCTTAGGGTGGCTCCTCTTTTCAGTTTAATTTTCGCTTTGGCTTGTGAAACAATTTCTTGCTACACCAGTGATCAGTATTGCTGCACAGTACTGTCAGGGCCTGCCACAGTGTTTTGCCAAGAGGAGGTCCAAGCTGTCTTGAGCCATATGAAATGGACTCATTTTGCTAGGATGGATGTAGTAGTAGACACTAGTTTTAGTTGTTGTTATTGACCGTGTTCGCTTCAACTTATTTCATCTATTTTAATAGTATTCTCTGATAGAGAATAAACTATAGTAAGACTGATAAACATAAACAAACATAGCTATTATTATTATTATTATTATTATTATTATTATTATTATTATTAAACTTGTATGTAGGTTAAAGAGGACGTGAATACACGAGTATTCACGACTAAATTTAACTGTTTTAATAGTATTTTGTGAGAACCAATTTTAACCGACTAAAATAGGGTCATAAGATTGGATTAGATTCAGAGGGCACTACGGGAGTTCACTTTTTTGTCGAGTGCTCGAGGCACTCAGCAAAGCCTTAAATATATTCGGCAAAGAACACACGGCAAAAAAACTAACGACGAAGGGCTTTTGCCGAGTGCTGAGGTCACATTCGGCAAAGAAAAACACTCAGCAAAGAAAAAAAAAATCCAAAAAATAGAATTTTTTTATTTAATCGGGGAAGGAGTCCACTGGGCAGCGCTTGCTCATCTCCGTCGCAAGTCGTGGCATTTTTCACACAGTTTTGTTTAAGGCAACTGATAGGATTCGAACTCACGACCTCTCACTTGTGCGGAGCGTCCTCTACCACTGAGCTATACACTCACATACATTCCATCTCTGTTTCGGTTGCCCACATATTATACTAAACCGAGTGTAATTTGCTTATTTTAACCCCTAAACAAATTCAAATAAAAAAGTTGTCAACTACAAAATTTTCTAACTTTTTGAGGTCTACAACTTTTATTTTGATAGTTTTTCCATCCGAGATCGTTTATACAATTTGACATTTTGAAACATAGGCCTTGTTTAGTTTCCCCCAATTTTGCAAAATTGGCAAGATTCCTCGTCACATCAATCTTTAAATATATGCTTGAAAAATTAAATGTAGGTAAAAAATAATTAATTGTACTTTTAGTATGTACATGTCGAGATGAATCTTTGGAGTCTACGTAGTCCATGTTTGGACAAAGTTGTCAAATAACAACGAAAGTGCTACATGCATTTATTTTTGCAAAATTGGGCAACTAAACACACTCATAGTTTTCATTGACAAAATGATTTCAAATCAAAAAGTTGTCAACTACAAAGTTTCATAACTTTTCGAGATCTACAACTTTCATTTTGGTCATTTCTCCATCTAAGATCTTTTGAAAAATTCGAATTTTAAATTTTTCAAATTTTGACGCATTTTTGCATAACTAGATGACTTCAAATTAAAAAATAATCAACTACAAACTTTCATAACTTGTCAAGATCTACAAAGTTAGTTTATTTTGGTTATTTGACCATTTGTGCATCTGACATTATGGTTGTAATATTTATTCACAAACATTATATATCACTCTTGTAGTTTCATAAACTACCGAAGAGATATATAAGATTTGTGAACAAATTTATTTTAAATTTGGCAAATAAAGAAATCACCAAAACAAAAATTATTCATCTTCATAAAAAAACACTCGGCAAAGAGTTCTTTGGCAAGTGTTTTTTTGCTGAGTATTTTATTTGGCGCTCGGCAAAGAAGCTCTTTGCCGAGTGCTCGAAAAAACACTCGGCAAAGTGCGAGGCACTCGGCAAAGATTAGTTTTCCGATAGTGGGATATTTAGTTTCGTACCCAAAACTTTTCATCTATCATATCGAATGTTTGACACATGCATGAAGTATTAAATATAAACTAAGAAAAATAACTATACAAATTGTGATAACTTTGCGAAACGATTTTTAAGCCTAATTAGTCTATAATTTGATAATGTTATGCTACAATAAACATATGCTAATGACGAATTAGTTAGTCTTTTATCTTACGGTTTCCTAACGAAATATAAAATTTATTTTTAAATTAATCAATTTTTAATAAACTAGTATCGCAACATTTATTTGAGACCACAAATTTTTCACCTCTCCTCTGAACACGTGACCAGAAGCTGAGAGTGATGCAGCGATCGTAGTGAACCAGCCAGAAGCAAAGAGAGCCTTTGACGATCGTGGTCGCAAGTTCCAAGACGTGCCCAGCGAGAGCTTGGTGGGAGGTCTCAGGGGAGGGCCCCGGGGTGCAAAAGCTCATGTTCTATCAATCTGTGCGTCAGCGTTGGAAGCAAATTCATGGCGAGATGATGGCCGGCAGCAGCTTTTTGATCGCAACAAGCAAACAAAACCGCAGCAGCTCGGCGCGGCGCGGTAAAGCGAGGGCGGACAAGACGGGTGCCGAGGGAGTAGACGGGACGGCAGCAAGGCTGGCTGCCTTGAGCAGCGGAGAAGAAGTGCTGCTGCCGCTGCAGTGCAGCCTCCATGCCTGTTGATCGGGCATGGCATGGGGCCTGCTGGTCCGCGTGCTGTGGCACGGCAGCGCCATGTCGTCTCGTCTCGCTCGATCGATCGGCCCCGGGATTCCCTTTGCTGTCTCACTGGTACTGTAGTAGTTGCAGTAGTAGTATTTTTTGTTTCTTGTATAGGCGCTGGTACTGTGCCCTCTTCTTTCCTTTCGTCCCTAAATAAGTGTCGCCGTTGGTGTGCGTACCACGTGTTTGACTTAATTTGTACAAAATATGTGTAATATTTACATCTCCAAATAATTTTGTTTAAAAACTAGATGTAAAGATCTTTCCGATAATAGTAATTACTTAACATAAATATTAATATATTTTGATATATAATTGCCGACAACTTTTTCTCGGGAAGCGAGAACGACACTTGTTTAGAGACGGAGGAAGTAGGACTGTAGGAGTGTACTGTAGGCATCATGATCCGGACGACTTTGAAATCGGACTCACGGAACGCTGCAACCAAGCTCAGCACTGTAGCGATGCTATCTCGACTCTATTCAGCACCCCCGTGTCATGCATGCTCACGCGCGCTCGTGGCAGCCACTGCTGCCGTTGCCTCCGCCTCCGTGAGGAGGAAACCGCGGGCGGGAGGAGGAGGAGGACGACGCATACGCATGGGCGACGACTCGGCCATCAACTGCCGCTGGCGCCACCCACGTACAGTACGCGTTGAGAGTCGAGGGAGATCAGAGATCAGATCATCACCCGTGCCGTGAGCGGCAAATGTCCGTGCCGTGCGAGATAAGCACCGCGTTTGCTTTGCTCACCACCTGACCTGACCCACTCCACTCCGGATGGATGGACGCAGCGAGGGGCGCGCGCCTGCAAGCGCAAGACCAAAACTGGCGCGGAGCCGCGGAGGCCTGTGGCCCGTGGCCATGGGAGGAATCCAATCCCGTTCCTCGCGACCTGGGCCGCTGCGGCTGCGCCACCTTTCATCTCTCAAGTCCACTGAAGGCGACGAGACATCGAACACCCATATGAGAGCGACGGATGGAGGACGGAGCATGGCAAGAGCAGAAGCGCTGCGCTACAGTAGTCCCCCTGTAGTAGTAGTACCGAGGCAGAGAGAGAGAGAGAGAGGCAGTGGCCCTGGCGCTGGCGCTGGCGCTGGCGCTGGCGGACGAGAGATCTCTCTGTCACGGACCGCAGCATATCGGATCCCCCCCTCGCCTCGCCTTTACTGCGCCCCAGCGGCCTTCCTTTCCTTCTCTCGCAGCAGCAGCGAGCAGTACTGTGCACGCGTGCTTGACGTCGGTGGGGATAAGCCCGCGATCAATGCAGGTGTAAGCGTCGTGTGATCACCATGAATGAACGGAAAAAAGACTGCAATTTATGTATCGCCCTGCCTTCCGCTTAGCGGAGGAAGGCCAGAGATAAAGAATTATTAAAATATTTATAGCCCATCTTCACTTCCACGGAGATGGAGGCGGCAAGGCAGGGAAGCAAGCGTTTCGGTCAGAGATCCAGCTGCCGCGCGTAATTGCACTGCAGCTGACGAGCTGATCCGTCCGTGATCTCGACCCCGTCCGCGCCCGTCCGTCCACGAGGAATAGCATAGCACGGTCGGGTCGGGTCCCCCGGCACGCAGCGCACGGCGCAGAGGATCCTGAGGACAAGACAAGCCGAACCGCTCCGGCCCGGCCCCCTCGTCCGATCGTATCAGGGCCGTCCGTCCGTTCGGGCAGCCGCGGCTGACGCCGCCGCACCCAACGTGGCGGGGCCCCCGCGGCGAGGGCAGTGGGCCGCTCGCCACTGTTACCGCAGGGCCCAGTGGGCGGTCGACACGTCGTCCGTCTGCTTCGTCGTCCCGTGTCACCGAGGGAACCGACCTCACGTGGCTTCCCGACCGCAGGGCCGGGCCGGGACTCAGCACCGTCCGCACGCCACGTGGCGCGACACCGCGCCGCTTAATCATCCTACTACAGTACTAGTACTCCACTAGGCCGCGTTTAATTAACCGCTCATCTGCTCGTGCTCGCGGTTAATCGCCGTGCTCCGTGCTCGTGCCGGGCACGCGGGGGCTGAGACAGCGACCGAGCCACGCGCGGATAAAATCCATACCCCCCTACTGCCTGTCGGCTGCCGACTGCGAGCGCCGACGCCGAGAGCCAGGTGGAGGGAGGCGCAGGCAGGCAGGCAGGCCGGCCGGCCGGGGTGCGGGCAGGGGGAGCAAGGAACACACAGCACAGGCAGGCAGCCACACGAGCGCGCGACGGGGAGCGAGGACATGATGGATCACCTGAGCCTGGTGCCCTACGAGGGGTCCGGCAGCGGCGGAGGCGGCACCGGCGGCGACGGCGGCGGCAAGTACAAGGAGTGCATGCGCAACCACGCCGCGGCCATGGGCGGGCAGGCCTTCGACGGCTGCGGCGAGTACATGGCGTCGTCGCCGGACTCGCTCAGGTGCGCCGCGTGCGGGTGCCACCGCAGCTTCCACCGCCGCGCCAACGCGCTGGCGGCGTGCGCGCCGCCGCCGCCCGTCTTCTTCCACCCGGCGCCGCTCGCGCTGCCCGCGCCGCCTCCGCCGCCGCAGCAGCACTTCCACCACCACCACCACCACCAGGCCGCGGCCGCGCTGCAGGCCTTCCTCCCTCCGTCAGCGCCGCCGCACCTCGCGCTGCCGTACCACGCCGTGCCCAGCGCCGCCGCCGCGCCGCCGTGGCTCGCGCGCGCCGGCTCCGAGACGCCGCCGCGCCTCGACGACTTCGGCGTCGGCGTCGGCTTCGTGCCCGGGAGCGCTGCCGGGGGCAGCGGCAGCTTCGGGCGCAAGCGGTCCCGCACCAAGTTCACCCCGGAGCAGAAGGAGCGGATGCGCGAGTTCGCCGAGAAGCAGGGCTGGCGCGTCCAGCGGAACGACGACGGCGCCCTGGACCGCTTCTGCGACGAGATCGGCGTCAAGCGCCAGGTGCTCAAGGTGTGGATGCACAACCACAAGAACCAGCTCGCCTCCACCTCCCCCAGCGCCACCGCCACCGCCGCCTCCGCAGCCGCAGCCGCCTCGGGCATCGGCATCAACCCCTCCGCCGGCACCCGCCTCGGCATCACCGGCGACGGAGACGACGATGACGACGACGACGACGACACCGACGACTCCCCGCCCCGCGCCGCCGTCTCCTCGCCGTCCCCGTCCCCGATCAGCGTCTAGCGTCCCCGCCGCCGAGCCAAGGCCCGCACTCATCCCCCCGCGCGCGCTAATAAGCTCGGTTCGTTTAATCGCTAGGGTTTAGTGGAAATTAATTAGCTCTAGGTAACCGTCAGTCCTTCACTAGCTACGTTACGTACTACTGCTCCCACAAGTACAACCCCCCTCAGTTCCCATGTTAACCTCCTTTGCCTCCCGTGACGCGGCCGTGCCACGGAGGGCGTACCTGTCATTTTCTCCTGCTGCCGTCTGCTGCCGCTTATTATTAATTTCATTCTTATTTTAGGCTCCGCTGCAATAGCTGCACTGTCAACTCTAGTCGTACTACTGTTATCAGTGACTAATTATTTGAGTAATGCCACCAGTTCTCCGTACCACCCTGTCGCGAAGCTTCGTCGGAGCCACTAGTGCCTGGAACAATCTCCTTTGGAAGCATGCCGGATTTCGCCGTGATCTGCTTGTGTCATTTCTTGATACGACAACTAATCGCATTGTTCTGGTCCAGTCTTTGCCTTTGTGGTTGCAACGGCGGCCACATTTGTTAGTGGTGTGGCCTAGTGGCCGCCAGCGACAACGCGTGCGTGGGCTTCGGGATCGGTGGGTGGAGTGGAGTCCCAAAGCGGATCGGCCTGATATTTTTGTTGCCATTTGCGCCCTGCCGCCGCCCTGCGCCGCAGCCGCGCGCGGACCACGCACGTCTAGGCCGTGCCGGTGGACGCGGTGGTGGAGCCAGCCGGGGACGACCTGCAGCTGCAACGCAGGCCTGGCCGGGGCTGCCGCCGCACGCGCCTGCCCCCTCCAGTTCGTTGCTTCACCGGCGCTCTCGCTCGTCTCGTGCTGCCGGCTGCCGGTGTATGGCGACTGGCGCAGCGCAGGAGACGCGTCGCGTCCCCGCGTGAGACGTCTTTTCGGCGTCTCCCTGTCGCCCCGTCCGCGTCCGGTCCGGGTGGCTCTGATGTTTCGTTTCAGGATGCGCGGTGTGGGCCGTGGGCGTAGGTCATGATGGATGGCTGCTAGGCCGGCCGGCGCCGTTCGAGGCTTTCGGTGCCGGGCAGGATAGGATCCGACACGGATCTCTCATATGGGTCGTGTCGCTTCCTCTCTGCAGTCTCTGGGATGTCACAGCTTCGAAGCGACGAGGCCTGGTGTGCTTGGTAGGAGACCAGTTGTTCTTAGGCCACTTTGAGCGTTATCTCGTTATTTACACACAACCTATGTAATTAGTTATTTTTTAGTCTGTTTGTAAACATTTGCGGTGAGAGAGACCAAAAGTACCGGACCGGGAGCTAGGAGTGCTACCTTGAGAGCTTTTGAGCTGAGCGCCTGAGCATGACGCATTGCCCCCAAGGCCCCAAGGGCAAAAGCTAGGAACCAAACCCAGTGCTCTCCCAGGGAATGAAATCACATTAATAAAAAAAATTCTCTTATAGGCAAAATTGGCTACACTAAAAATGATCTTTCTTTACTAGCGGACATTCAAAATGAATCAGTTTACTAATACTTCATAGATACTTTATTTCTTGTTGAATTTGCTGCATAATAAAATTAGATACAAAATCTTACAAGTGTTCGAAAATTATACTATGAAATCTTCTACCCTCTACATGAAAAGAACTGCATTAAAATATTGTTTTGCATTGAAATGACCATTTTACCCCTCTTTATTAATAGATAAAATTAACCATGGTTAATTTGTTAATATATTTGTAGAACACTAAAAATCCTAAAAAATGACAGAATTTGTATGTCACCAAATCTTAACTAAAATATTAGCTCAAAGAGTCTATAATGGTATAGCATTAATGAGTTATAGATTTATCTCATGTCAAACTTAATTATTATATTCAACTTTTTTTCAAACTAATATTTTTAGTGTAGTCTTGATTTGTTGATGTACGCATTCTGTGATTTTCTAAGGTTTTTAGTGTCATACAAATATATGAACAAATTAACTATAGCTAACTATGTCTATTTATAAAGAGGAGCAAAATGGACATTTCAGTGCAAAACAATGCTTTTACCTTGTAGTTCTCCCTCCGTCTCAAAATAGAAGTGATTCTCGCTTCCGGAGAAATCAACTTGTTTTAACTTTGACCAACTATATATGAAAAACTATTAATCTTTATAATACATAATTAATATCATTATATAGATATTTGAATGTACTTTCATAATAAATTTATTAGAAGATATTAATATTGCACGTATTTTTACAAACCTAGTCAAAGTTGAGGAAGTTTGACCTGCACGCATCCCATAGTAACTTCCTTTCTAGGATGGAGGGAGTAGAGCGTAGAAGATTTCATAGTATAATTTTTGAACACTTACATTTATTTTGTAAAAATATTTTATTGTGCACGATCTCTATCAGCAAATTGAACAAGAAATAGAGTATCCACCTGCAAACCGCTCTATTTTACATGTCTACTAGCAAAGAGAGGCCATTTTCAATATTATGTAGCCAATTTTGCCAAAATTATATCGTGTGAAAAACTACTATTCTTGTGTTGCAAACTGCTCTATTTTACATGTATACTAGCAAAGAGAGGCCATTTCCAATATTATGTAGCCAATTTTGCCAAAATTATATCGTGTGAAAAACTACTATTCCTGTGTTTTTTTTCGTATTTTTATTGTGAAGTTGAACTGGGCACCTGTGAAATTCCTGCTCGTTTTCTAGGTTCCAAACATGCCCTAAGACGTTTTGACTTTTTTATAAGTCTTCGCTATACACTTGAATATATACAATCTCTAGATACATATTTGAAATAGAGAAATATGACAAATTAATTAATAGAAAAAGAGAGAAAACTGGACGCCCAATTTCTTAACTGAATCTCAATGACCAGACACGAGGTGTTGACACTCAAAAGTGACCCAAGGGTATAATGGACTCCACCATCAAGTTTATATCGTCAAGATGGCTAGAAAGCATGTTTGGGTCGTCGTATTTGGGGCCGAAGTGATGAACGACTGTCTTCAAGCACTTTATATCTGACAAGTGGAGTGTTCTGAGATTTTCCGAGCAGGTTAGATCTGGTCGCTTGATCCTATTATTGTTGCAAATATCTTCCGACCAGGAACTAGACCTCTTGAGAGACTTCCGACCAGGTAAAACTGGTCGGAGTTGGCGAGGTAGCAATGGAGACCACCTCGTAGTTGTCCAAATATGAAATTGACTTCACCATTGTGTCCCTCTCATCGAGATGGTCGAAAAACATATATAGAACGTCCAATTTGGAGCCCGGATGGAAGAGTTATGACCTAATAGGGATGGTTCACTGTTGGAAGTTCTAACCCTCCGAGTCGGAACTTCTGACCCCCGGAAGTTCTGACCCGAGTCGGAAGTTCTGACCCCCCCGGAACTGCTGACCCTCCGAGTCGGAACTTCTGACCCCCGGAAGTTCTGACCCGAGTCAAAAGTTATGACCCTGTTCAGATCTGTCCTTTTGGATTCCGATCCGAACTGCTCCAAACTCGTGGGAAACATGGAAAATAAGGTTTGGAAGGGTTTTCTACTTGGATAAGACCACCCCCCTCTATATATATGAGAGGATCATGGCCGATTGAGATCTCATCTATCCAATCGTCAAAAACACATCTACTATCTCTCTTTTTACCCTCTCTTCTTCTCTACTTCTCCTTGTTCTTCGTTGGCATTGCATGGACAGTTGATCGACGGCGACGACGACGCTGTAGAGCGGCCAGGCCGGCTAGAGCAGCCAGGCCGGCTAGAGCAGCCCATAGCCGCCACACGCCCCGACGGGGTCCCTCCCGGGCGTGTAGGGTTTCAGGTCTCAAGAGACCTCGCCGGCGTGTCTTGCGTATCGCGCTCCCGGTGAGGCTCCTCCGGCGACGTGTCTTGCGTATCGCGCTCATTGCCGGAGGCACAAGGTCCGGGTGCGGACAAACCCTAGGCACCGGCCGACCACAAAGTCGGCTTGGTCCTACATCGAGCGATCTAGCTCCTTATCGAGTGTGTGACCTAATTTAGCGTCAACACACTTTTTGGCGACTCCGCTGGGGACGATTGGTTCGGCTATCTCCTGTAGCCGATCCTTCTGACCTAGCCAATTTTTTGGTTCAAATCTATCTTGAGTTATCATTACCGTTGTATCTGGCCCAAAAGGCCGATAGCATCTGGTCCTGGTCTCCTCTTTCAAGGACGTCGAACAACGGTCGCAATGGCGAGTTCCTCGACCCAGTGGGCGAAGAGATCCTCGTCAAGCCTGCAGCCATAGCTGACATGAAGGAACAAGGTATTACTGAAGATTCTCCCCTTTTTTATACTATGATTAAGATTTGGTCTGAATTTGATAAGTTAAAGGAAAGCTTTAGTGGTCTTACTACTTCTTCATCTCATGTTGTATGCACTAGTGAATCGGCTCTGGCTTTTAGTCAACCTCAATCCGAGAAGCCGTTTTACTATTATTTTGATCAGCATGGCAAGTTCATTTTAAAGAGTCAATCCAAATTGGTCTCTTCGGCACCTGAAATCGATAAGACCGATTCAGGAGGGACTAGCGCTATACCTCCTGGGAAGAGGTTGTCTTATTGTTATTTTGATGAACATGGCAAGATTATTTTTAGGAAACGACCAGAATTGGTTCCTTCGGCACCTGAAACCGATAAGATCAATTCAAGAGTGACTAGCACAATTCGTCCCATTACTACATACACATCCAATTCGGTTGGTACCTCTCAATCCGATGACGGGATAGCAGCACCACATGCTTCATTATGTCAGATTACGGTGTCGTCTAGCTCTCCAAATTCATTAAGCACGGTTCCAATGTCTGAAGCTTCATGTAATGCCTCCCGAACCGATTTGCAGAAACCTAATAATCGATTTTGGAAATCAAAGGAGGCAAAAATGAACATGCAAGATACACATGCTGGAGATGCATATCCTTTACCTTGCAAAAAGATGTTGTCTATGGTTGAAACTCTAGAGATGAATAATCCGACTATCTTGTTCGGCCAGAACAAGCCGATTCTACCATTGGAAAAAATGTGATAATTTGTGAGCCTAGAGAACCTAAGAAGGCAACTAAAGTATTAGACCGTAAAGTGGTGCTAGAAAAGTCCAATGGTAATCGGGAGAGCCTCAGGATCACTATCAAATCTCCTGGGCTCGGGGGGCAAGCCCAAACTCCCGTGGACAAACAAAAAAGAACTACTGGCAAAAAGGGATGATTAGGCCAACTTTAAAAGTCGGCCAAACTAAGTCTAATGTTAATGGACAGAAAAAATCAACGAGGCTGATTTCTCGAATCGGTCAAGCTAACTGCAAACAAAGACCACAGAACACATGTGACACATGTAAAGGTGAAGCTTGGATTGCTTACCAATTAGTACGTCAAATTTTTCGCCATTGGAGGATGCCTGTTGGTTTAGCTCACAATGAGCAACGATGTGTCCCTCATAGCCGATTGAGTTATAGCCAATCGAGCCCCAGCAAGGCAGGACCGATTAAGCCTATCTTAGATGAACTTGCTAATCAGTTCCAACAAAGAGGCAAGGCACCAACAGATCAAGCACATGTGTTGAGGAATAAGGAAGTTCTCATTAATCCCATGGGAAAGGTCGGTGAAGAAATAATCATCAAAATTGGCTCCGCAGATGTTCCAATCAAAGGAATTGAAGGACCGATTGTCGTTGACAATATGGACAAATCTGACGTGGAAAAAATATCAAAGGATGTTGTTGCTAATGATCATGATGCTCAGAGTAGCGCGTCGGCTCCCAAGAACTTCCAACCGACATGGTGCCCTTCGGGTTTGTCAAGAACACAAAAGCGCAATCTCCAGCGTGCTCGTTGCAAGAAGTTCAAGCAAGAAGGGTTAGAGAAGATGAGGGAAGGGATATTCAACTCCATGCATCCGATGATCCCTCAAGAAAATGAAAACGGAGAAAAATCAGTTCTTGCGCCTGATCATCCAACTAAGTTGGATCCTGAACCGACTGAGTCGGGTCCTGAGCCGACTGAGTCGGATCCTGAACCAACTAAGTTCGGTCCTAAACCGACTAAGTTGGCTCCTCCTACCCCTGCACTAGAACCAACTAAGTCGGCTCCAAAGCTGACTAAGTTGGTTTTCTCGGGTTCAAAAACCTTTGGCGCGTCTCCAGGTGAATCAGCTTCTGCTGTTATTGCTAGTGTTGATGCAGGTGTTTGGGAACCTTCTGGAGATCAAGATGACTTTGCACCTCAGAGTGCTATTTTTCAGAAGCCAGGAGACTTTATTAATCACCTCAATCCACTACATGTGAAGGGCCACATTAATGGCAGACCAGTCAACAACATGTTAGTGGATAATGGAGCAATGGTGAATGTGATGTCATATTCACTATATAAGAATCTTGGTGGATCTGATGAAGAGCTGATTAAGACCAAGAGGACGTTTCACGGTGTCGGAGGAAAACCTATTCTAGCCAAGGGATTTGCTTTGATGCATCTTACCATTGGGAGCAAAACGTTGGCCACTGTTTTCTTTGTTGCGGAGGTACAAGGAGGCTACAACTTGATTCTTGGGCGCGAATGGATTCATGGCAACTGATGTGTGCCATCTAGTTTGCACCAATTCCTCATTCAGTGGGTGGATAATAAAGTTGAGATCATCCACGCAGACTCATCGGCCTATGCCACGGCCAATGCCCCTTTATTTGGCAGGCATGATGATATGACTTGCTTATTAGGGAAAGACCTTACTGGTTTTGAGTCGATAGAAGAAGTTTTGTTTCCGTTTCTCTAGAGTCGATTGATGATCAGCTTCATGTCATCATATGGTGTAAATCCTATTGGACAAGGAGTAGAACTCTATCTGTGCTATGTATTATTGCTAAAGAGGGTGCATCAGTGGTGTTGATTTAAGAAGCAGTTGTCAAGATAGAGATTTGCAATGTGCCTATGTATATGAGGAATTCATACCAAGGTATGCATGGTTATCCCTCAGCTCCTTATTTTGATCATAGGCATAAATGTCTATTATGGAGGGTTGCCAAATTTATTTTGATTATCAACGATCAAAAGCCGAAATACGTTATTTCGGCCATGCATACTCACTTGGATGAATTCATATGGCTGATGATTTACTATCGCCCTCAGCTTAAAATATAGCCGAAGAATGCTTGCAACCATCGTGCTATTTCGAAAAGCCCCGTGGAGTTTGTTTCGATGGCTTTAAGGCCCGGGGGGCATGATATGTGATTTTTTACTTCATGGGTGTGACAATATGGTTAATCGGTTTGTAAAAAGGGCCAAGATGTTGGCATGATCATTATTTCTCACAATGGTGCTATGTGAGACATCAAGCCGATTAAGACTACATTTGCACCAAGATTCAAACCAGATGTGAACTTTTCTTATTCGGTCTGACCATATTGTGATCCATAGAGTATGACATGTTGAAGCCTATGGTGATTCTTTACTAATGGTACAACAATTCGTTGGTGTCTTTTGGTGTTTTAAAGAATCACATAATGCATATCTTGACGAGTGCCTTGCCATCGTTAATACTTTTGCCGAATTTCAAATTTGGCATATTACAAGGCATGATGATTTAGAGGCCAACATGTTAGCTCAATAAGCATCTGGCTATGACGTCGGTGGGCATAATTTTCACATCAAAGAAAATCCGATGCAAGAGCAATTTAGTTTTTATGTGCAGGAACAGCAGAACCGGCTTAGCCTACTCCTTTGTCGACTCAATCGGGTGGCCCAGCCGACTCAGTCGGATTTCCCAGCCGACTTGGTCGGCTCTCTAGTGGCCAGCTCGGTTATTTCGCTTGATAAGCTCCCAAATCGGCCTAGATTAAATCTCAATAAAAATGGAGCCGATTTGGAGGGTTCGAGTACTCCCTTGTTGATATATTTTCGTGATCCAAGCGCTGAAGTTGATGACAATGTTCGGCAGAGTGCATTTAAATATATGATGTGTAACATTAGCTCTATCAAAGGACTGCCGAAGACTCATTGCTTAAGTGTTTGGGATCTGATCAAGAAAGAATGGCTATGGGAGTCATCCATGCACTTTGATTAAACTCATCAAGAGAGAAAATCGGGATAATCCGAGGAGGTGACCTTCAACAAGCACCAAGTTGGAAAGTCTTGTATAGAGTGATCAAAGTGGTGTTCAAAAATTCATATCTGCTGGAGACGTTGCAAGGTGAAAGTCTCACAAGAGCAATGAACGTGAAGTATTTAAAAAGGTACTTTCCAAGTGTTTATCAAGGAGCTCAAGTACTCACCAAACAATGGTCGACACATGTGTCGTCCTTAGTACAAAATATGGTCGATGTATACATCGTCCTTAGATGCTAGATAGTCGATGAGTTGGGTATCGTTGCTATTTGGTGCTTTAATTGTGTTTTTAGGTTCAGTGCATCATTCACCTAAGAATAGGGGGGCATATGTTGACACTCAAAAGTGTCCCAAGGGTATAATGGACTCCACCATCAAGTTTCTATCGTCAAGATGGCTAGAAAGTATGCTTGGATCGTCGTATTTGGGACCGAAGTAATGAACGACTGTCTTCAAGCACTTTATATCTGACAAGTGGGGCGTTCTGAGATTTTCCGAGCATGTTAGATTTGGTCGCTTGATCCTATTATTGTTGCAAATATCTTCCGACCAGGAACTAGACCTCTTGAGAGACTTCCGACCAGGTAAAACTGGTCGGAGTTGGCGAGGTAGCAATGGAGACCAGCTTGTAGTTGTCAAAATATGAAATGGACTTCACCATTGTGTTCCTCTCATCGAGATGGTCGAAAAACATATATAGAACGTCCAATTTGGAGCCCGGATGGAAGAGTTATGACCTAATAGAGATGGCTCACTATTGGAAGTTCTGACCCTCCGAGTCGGAACTTCTAACCCCCAGAAGTTCTGACCCCCCCGGAACTGCTGACCTCCGCGTCGGAACTTCTGACCCCCGGAAGTTCTGACCCGAGTCGGAAGTTCTGACCCTGTTTGGATCTGTCCTTTTGGATTCTGATCCGAACTGTTCCAAACTCGTAGGAAACATGAAAAATAAGGTTTGGAAGGGTTTTCTACTGGGATAAGACCACCCCCCTATATATATATATGAGAGGATCATGGCCGATTGAGATCCCATCTATCCAATCGTCAAAAACACATCTACTATCTCTCTTTTTACCCTCTCTTCTTCTCTACTTCTCCTCGTTCTTCGTTGGCGCTGCATGGACAGTTGATCGACGACGATGACGACGACACTCTAGAGCGGCCAGGCCGGCTAGAGCAGCCCATAGCTGCTACACGCCCCGACGAGGTCCCTCCTGGGCGTGTAGGGTTTCGGGTCTCAAGAGACCTCGCCGGCGTGTCTTGCGTATCGCGCTCGCGGCGAGGCTCCTCCGGCGACGTGTCTTGCGTATCACGCTCATTGCAGGAGGCACAAGGTCCGGGTACGGACAAACCCTAGGCACCGGCCGACCTCAAAGTCGGCTTGGTCCTACATCGAGCGATCTAGCTCCTTATCGAGTGTGTGACCTAATTTAGCGTCAACACGAGGAAACGACTTTTCCGTGTTGGATGGAAATGCTTGCGGCCATGATTATATTGGGTACTCCCGTTCTAAATTACTCCATCTGTTTCAAATTGTAAACTGTTTCAAAATTTTTTGTTACATTCATTTTGCTATATATCTATATATAACAATATATTTATACGTAACAAAATTAATATACCAAAAAAGTCAAGCAACTTATAATTTGGTACAGAGAAAGTACAGTCATTTCTAAAGATCTTGTAGAGTCCAAAGCATCTTAAATTTGACCAAAATTATAGAGGAAAGCATAAAGATTTGTGAATTCAAATAGATATGCAATGAAAGTATGACTACTGAAGAATCTAATAATACTTGGTTAATATCATAAATATTATTATTTTATTACATAAATTTGATCTAATTTTAAAAAAAACTTAGACTATCTAAGATTTTTATAATAACATAATTTGGGATGAAGGTAATACTGTATTTCACCAAAATGAAAAAAAATGGAGACTACCTTAGTTTGACAACAACAAAAGTTGCACATCCATGTGATTCGAGTGGAGACAAAAAAAATAGATAATCGGTTTAAGCCAGGATATTGATAGACGATAGCCACAGAGAATTTTTGCCGATGGAGACAGGGTACATGGAGAAACAACCTATGCAATCAAACAAATAAACAAAACCATTAACAAAAATATATTTTCAACTAAAAAATTCAAATATTATAATCATGGAATTAAATAGCCCGCTATTTGTGCCGCTATAGCCTGAAATAGCTTGAAAAAAATTGTGCCGCTATTTGCGTTCATGCACAATTCTGCTGCTATTTTGCCGCTAAAGTCCACTAATTACAGTTTATAAAACGCTAAACACTTTAGCTTTAGCTCGCTATTTAAAACCATGATTATAATGAAAAAAACTAACTACCCGTGTCATTTGCCAAGATCGCTTTACTTTTTTAAATGGGACCGAAATGAATCATTGGTTCATTTGGCTTTGGCTCTCTATCTAAACAGAAACATTTAACGTGAATTTTTTTTATGTGTCTTTAGAAAAAAAATAACCGGGGTTCTCGCATTTCCATTGCCCAATCTGACTTTTGCGCTTTAGTTGACCTATATATAAAACATTTAACCAAAAATAAGCTAAGCCTACCGGCTACCGTAGTTTACTTATTTATGTCAGAAAAAATATCATTGTACAAATCTATGACACTTATGTAGTCACAAGATAGATATGCGCGCTTCGCTACGCCGTCGTTGCTTCACATGTCGACCGGTAGCGGAGATTGCTGTTTTGCACATAATAAAAGTAATCAAGCTTATATTATGTAAAAGAACACATAAAAGTTGCTTGGTTTGGCTTCATATTGTACTAAAAAGATCAGTTAATAGTTTGATGTGTACAATATTTGAGCCTAAGAAATGGGACAAATATACTAAACGACAGCATACAGAGCATGTGAGATCTATAAAAAGGTACCCTAGCACAACCTTATGGTTTTTTTTTGAGAGAGATTTTTTTATTACGGGCGTTTAGTTGGAGGGTGAAAAGTTTTTGGGTGTCACATTGAATGTTGCGACACTAATTTAGTTTATTAAAAATAAACTAATAAAAACCAAATTACATAGTTCGTCTTGAAACCATGAGATGAATTTATTAAGACTCATCAATCAGTCATTAACACATGTTAACTTTAGCACAACATTTTCAAATCAATCGTCTTATAAATTTATTGCAATTTGTGTTATTAGTTTTTTTACATACATTTAATACTCTCTATATATGTGTCTAAACATTTAATGTGATAGTTAAAAAAAATTGGATTAAGAATTAATGGGTCTAAATGAGTGGAGCCTCAGCAACCACGTATTCAACGAACCTGACAGATAGCGGCGTGGAGGACCTCTACGTCCAGCTATTCTCCCACAGGTAAAGTTTTTATTAAATGAGTGGAGCCTCAACAACCACGTATTCAATAAACCTGGCAGCAGAGAGCGGCGTGGAGGGCCTCTACGTTCAGTTTTTTTTTTTAAACTGAGCATGAATTCTCATTACTCAACAATCGACAAATCGTCAGCTACAAAAACACGAACTGAGTCTGGGATAGAGCTCGACACCTGAGGCTCACCCACATTACAAAGATGACCCAAGGCGGCTAATTCATGAGCAGCTTTGTTACATTCTGTATTCTTAAAAGAACAAACGAAATGATTGAAGCTGGACTCCACTAATTCCTTGATTTCTGCGATAATAATACCCTCCGCCACAGCATCATAGTCATTTGAGTTTAAGGCTTTGACTACCATCAGCGCATCCGTCTCCAAGATGAGATAGCTGATCCCCAAATCAACAGCAGTCTGCAGGCCCTGAAGACATGCTATCAGCTCCGCCTGAAAAGCACTGAGCAGATGATTGATCTTCCCTCTTCCCGACACAACCACATCAGCATCCGCGTCTCTAATCAAGAAACCCTAGCTACCTGTCAGATCATTTTTTATGAAGGACCCATCACAATTCAGCTTCAGAAAACCTTGTGGCGGCTTCTCCCAATTTTCTGTTCTTTTGTTGGTACTGTTCCTCATCAGGCCTTTGTCGGTCGCACTCTTGCTATTTTCTTCTGCATAAGCATTGATGCTTCTGACTAGAAACTCCGCACCACGTCTTCGGCCTTCCTCTCTGATTCTATTCCGCTCCTTCCAGATATACCACAAGGTGATGATCATCAGTCTCCTATATTCCTCTTTAGTTTTTAGGATAAAATCCACCGCATTCTAGCGCTTGTGTCATTCTTAGCAAGGAAGGAAGGATCACAAAATGTCTCGCTTGTCATGGGCTCATGGCCCGTATATTGGGCAGCCTGCTCGTGGGCTAAGCCCAATTGTAGGCCCAATTTTTTGTTTGGGGTAGCCATTTAAAACGTAGAAATATAATACCCTACTAATACACCAACCTTTTTCTTTACTTAGTGTACCAAATAAATCTCCCCTGCTGAGATGACATTCCTCCACACACCCAGAAAAATGTACCTAGAGAAACGAAACAACTCTGTAGAAATCAACCATCCGGTTGCTTCTTATTATTCTATCTCCTTACTCACTCAAATCCGATGGCTAGCATTATGTGTATGGTATTCTTCACTCCCTCCCATCACCCACGCCCACGACCAGGCACCCCCGTCCGCACCGCCAAGCAACCACGGTTCGACCCTCCACACATTGGCGGATCCAGAATCAGCTCACGAGGGGGGCTAAATACATAGACAGCCGAGTTTTGACCGAAATTTTTCTTGTATTTTTTTTGCCCACGAGACATTTTTTTTTGGTAGATTTTGAGGTGATTTGGACTATTTTTTTTTCTAGTCCGTAGGAGATTTTAGACTAATTTGAAGATAAAATAGACTAATTGGACCTAAAATCCCATGTGCATTTTTGGGGGCTAAGAGAGGGCAACTCCCCCCCCCCCCCCCCCCCCCCCCAAAAAAAACCCCCTTGGATCCGCCAATGCCTCCACAGATTCTCTCTTTTTTTACTCGAAAATAATTGAAACATGATCCCTTGGCCTCCTCTCCCCTCCCTGCCCTACGGGAGTCGAGCATGCTCGTAGACAGAAGCCCGCGTCAGCATCCAGCTTCCCCGGCAGGCCGTGTCTACCTACTCGGGTCATCGCCGTGACTGGCCCCATGCCGCCCTGGCTATCTCGCTCTGCTTCTCTGTCGCATCCAGCATGCCGGACGCAGCGGAGGATGACTCGACTCGCCGCCATTGCCGATGCCGAAGCACGCCCCCGTCGGATGGGGTGATGGCGACGGGGACAACTGGGAGCCTGATCTGAGGGGCAGCAACAGCGGGGGTGGGAGGTGGGCGCAGCCGGACCAGTTGCTGGAACCGCCCCGCAGGACCGTGACGCCACCCTGCTGTGTGTTTGTGCTCTTGATCGTCATCTCTAGTTCCACAGTTACTAGCTCTAATTTCAGTGCCTTTGTTTTTCTTCTTGAATGGTTGATTACAGAAGGGGGTAAAAGTGGTCTACAAAACCAACGATTTTGAGGAGCAGCATACTTGGAAGTCAGCTTCATCTTCCTGGCCAGTCCCCTGTTTTTGATAATAGATAACAATGTTTCTTGTGTGCCATTTGCTTTCAGCTGAGAACCACATAATCCCATAAAAAATAACCACATAAAAATTTATGTATTTCTTTTCAATTCAGAAAGTGAAAATCAAAAGTATGCGGTTCCTTGTGTAGCCAGATGGATGGATAAAGGGATAATTTTTCACTTCATCACTGTTGATATGTTCGATTTAAAAATGCTCTTATGTAGGAATACCTTGAGGAGATTGTTGGGTCATATACTAGAAGAATGGACATATATCAAGTGAGTGGTATCAGATTTCTGATGATGCTTTATAATAGTTTGCTCTGATGATGGTGATGTATCTTCTACATTGGCATACCCAGAAAGAGTATAAACATATCCCCCTCCAGTATCTTATGTTAATCATTGAACAGGTAACCAATCACTACAATAATTAAGTTTAGAAGGAAAATTCGCAAGAAAAAAAAATCAATGATGCTCTGTCAGGCAGAGCACATTTGAGATTCGCAAGAAAAAAAGGCAGAGCACATTTGATGTTGCTACTATAATAGATATATGTACTTCTTTCTTTACACACTAAGTCTCATTACTTGATCTTTTAACCGATGTCTTACAAATAAAAACATGAGATTAGACTAAGCCAAATTAATATTAGAAGGAAAATTCAATCTGTACTCAGTTATCCTTTGCTTACATGGTTAAATTTAGAAGAAAAATGCAATATTGAGTTATCCTTTGCAGACTCGGTGCTACAACCATTTCTACCATACTAAAACAGCATCTCTTCTCTATGCTGGGTGTACCGAAGAAACCTCCCCTACTAAGATAGCATCACTAAATCCACACGAGAAATTATACCCACAAAACAAACTCCGTAAAAATCGACCATCCAAATTTGTTTCATAACATTCTCTCTCCTTACTCACTCACTTCTAGCAGACCAGATTAGTTGTACTGATATCTCTCGTCATCAGTATCACCAGAAACACCGCGAACGAGTCGCACCAGAAACACGGAAGAAAAAAAAACACGAAAAAGACTGTCATGTTGTTGTCCTCCCTGCCACACGAACCTCCCCTAGCGCCTGCACGTTCTCGCCGCACGACGACGTCATGCCGTTGTCATCCTCACCGCATGACCCCGACAAAAAAAAAACACGAAAAAAGATAGCACTCGTCGTTGCAGTCGTCTTCCCGTGCACGAAGCTCCCCGCACACTCGGCTGCCTCCATGTCGCTGCCGTCTCCGCCGCACGAAGCTCCCCTAGCGCCTGCATGTGGTCCAGCAGCGGAAGGAGAAGGAGGACCATGGAGATCCAGCAGCGGAAGGAGGAGGACCCTGGCGCCTACACGTGATACGACCAAGACGATCGGCTCCCACCGTCCTCCCCTTCTGGTACTACCTTTTTCATCTAATCTATTTGTCAAACGAGCTTCTATAAGTCCTATGATTTTTGCATGGATAGTTTCTTGGTCTGAATGTCTTATAATTTTGATTCGCTTCGTTTATGTTCAACTTTACCAATATTCTTGTCTGTATCGTTCATATATCCTTTTGGTATGCTATAGCCATAGGATATTAAAAATCTTGGAGCAGTACCACACCAACTCTGAGAAGATACCATGAAATGAGAAACACAAGCTAATATTTGATTTATTTCCGGACAAAATGTAAACCCCTTTTTCAAATCTTAACTATTATTTATACATTTTGTTAGCCTCTGAGAATTAGTTCAACAATATTGACTGACTGTTTTGTGCGCACGCATGAACCATCCTCTGGTGTTCGGGGTTCGACGACAACTGCAACGTCCTTTTGAACAAGGCGCACGTTGGCTAACGATCGCGGCGCACGTTGGCTAACGATCGCGGCGCACGTTGGCTAACGATCGCGGCGCTCGTCGGCTCTTGATCTGGCGCACGGCGGGAGGCTTCTGGACGTAAAAATAGGAAAACCAAGTGACAGTCGCACAATGCTTAAATAAAGCCGTAGCGTTAGCACGGACACTAAACTACTCAATTTAAGTGGACCAAGCCTATTTGAACAGCTCATATAACCTTTTGGCCAACTTAGCCTATAAACATTTTGACCAAGTCAGCGAAGGGAATTTAACAACACATGTAGGGAATTTAACAACACATGTAGGCCCATACAACACAAAGATTAATTCAGCCCATATAGCACAAATAGTAGAGCCCCTTCTGTACAACAACACATATACGTACTGAGGCTAAATGGACATGTTTGGAGTTCAGCCTATCGGTTTACAAGCAAATATCGGAGGGAGCCGATAGAAACGAAAATCGCGAAAATAGGTTTTACCGGTTGAAATTTCAATTAAATTTTTCAAATTTTTACAAAAAAAATTCAAAATCTTAATAAAATAAAACCAAAATTATCGGTATGTGCATTTACCTGAGGAGACCGATAGAAACGAAAATCACCGATTTTCTGTGAAAATCGGCCGAAATTCAAAACTAATTACAGAATCAATATACCGGTTACTCGGTTAGCACTGGCTACCAAGTACAAGTACCAACCATATGGTCTAAATCACACCAAATAAAGAGGCCACGAACATTTCATCGTGACCACTCTACTGTGCACTGCATGGTTAGAAACTACAGCAGAACCTCTTCACATTCACACTGAACTTGAACCTAAATATTTCTCCACGTACACGGTACAGCCCTTAGTTCTAAGCGGATTAGTCCTAGACTAGGCCTGGATATCGAGCCAGCTCGGCTCGTTATAGCTCGACTCGTTAGCAGGCTGGCTCAACTCGGCTCGGTATACTAACGAGCTAGAAGAGCAGCTCGGCTCGGCTCGTTATAGAGCTCGAGCTAGCTCGTTTGGCTCGCGAGCCAAATTATAAAAATATAATTTGTCAAAGTACATGTAAATTTAACAAAGAATAATATATATATAAACATAATTTTTTCTTATATGATTATATCTTCTTACCTGTGTATGAACAACACGTAAGAACAAATATGATTTTGAACAACACGTAAGAACAAATATGATTTTCACCACATTGTTGGACATTCTACTAACTAATTTGCTAATTTGAATTTGTCAGCTTGTGAATTAATTAGCTCGTACGAGCTAACGAGCAGCTCGCGAGCTAGCTCGTTATAAAACTTATAAAACAAGCTAGCTCATTATAAAACGAGTCGAGCTCGAGCCGAGCGCTAATTTAAGTTTGTCAACTTATGAATTAATTAGCTCGTACGAGCTAACGAGCTGGCTCGTTATAAAACAAGCTAGCTTATTATATTATAAAACGAGTCGAGCTTGAGCCGAGCTATTAGCTAACTCATTATATTATAAAACGAGTCGAGCTTGAGCTGAACTATTAACAAACGAGTCGAGCGTTCGAATTTTTCGTCCAGGCTTAGTCCTGTGTTTTGGCATAGTGAGACGCAGTTCAAAGGCAATGTAGAATAGGACTAGCAAATACGTACGCTCCAACCGAAGGCACCTATACTTAGCCTAAAGGCAGCTTAAATTGAAATGTACCCAAGAGATCATAGTCCGGTGTAACACGAACTGCGCTGGAGCTGGAGTGGAACCAAGTGAACCGAAACATGACACAGCTAGCAAGCTTCTCTGCACCATCACCACAACAACAGAAAAAGCACGCTGCACGCCCTGCGTGGCTCACATTAGATAGAGATGAAACTAGCCTAAACTTTGCACATATGAGTATTTTACTAGGTACAATGGTACATCCAAGGTACTCCGTACACACTAACCCTACTTCACAAACAACTGAAACAGCCACTAGCCGAACACAAACTGAAGCCTAAACCCTACGGGAACGTCGCCAACGTGTCACAGATTCACATCAGAAACCAAACCAAGTACTCCTAGTCCTACAAGAGACCGCAAAGCGAGCTCAGCATGACGTACAGCAGCCATGAGATGAGCACCGTATCGTCGTCAACCTAGCAGGCGGTGCCCGCGTGTAGGCGGCGCGCCAGGTGCACGAGGTGCCAGGTGAGCGACATCAGGGACAGCACGTTGCACAGGGACGAGTAGCCGTTGAGCTGCTTCAGCCGCCTGCTCAGCCTCACCGCCCTGCTCTTCGACATCTCCGCGTTGGCCGCTGCCGTCCCCGCCGGCTTCGCTTGCTTCCCGGTCCCCGCGCCGTCGTCCACGGGAGCTGCGCCTGTGCGCGCTGGAGCCGCCGCCGTGGGGACGGTGGTGGTCGTGGCGGAGGTCGGCGTGGCCACGGTCACCACCGGCAGGTCGACGACGTCCACCATGTCACGGCCCCGGCCTTCTTCCTTCTCCACTTTCACCCTCTCAAACATCACCTGCAATGCAAATGCAAGTATATATATAAAGACGTACGAAATTCCAGTGAATGAACTATACACGCGGTGGCAAAGGCAAACCGCGACATACTTTGGTGGCTTTCGGCTCCAGCAGCAGCATGTTGGCGAGCACGAGGCCGAGCGCGGCGAGCAGGTTGAAGCTCTGCGCGCGCGACGCGACGGACCGGCGCTCGCGCCCCAGCAGGTGCGCGGCGAGCGCCAGGCCGACGCCGTACGCCATGGCGCGGAAGTAGACCGGGAACAGCTTGCTCTGCAGCATGCCGAGCTGCTGCCGCGGCAGCGCCGCGGCCAGCACGTGGCTGGACACGAACGTCACCCACACGCAGGCGCCGTAGGCGGTGGCGAAGCCCAGGAGGTGCATCACGGCCGTCGCGGTGCGCGCCGCCTCCCGGGGCGCGCCCAGGTGGAGGTACAGGTACCCCGCCGCGTCGGACGCCACGCCGCGCGCGCGCCGCGCGATGTCCGTCAGGTTCTTGCCCACCTCGGCGGCCCTCGCCTTCACTTCCTCCCCGGCCTCCGCGGCCCTGTCCGCCGCGCGCTCCGTTGCGTCCTCCGCGCACTCCTCGGCTCTCTGGGCGATGTAGGAGACGCTGTCCCTGGCGCCGCGGACGGTGTCCTTGGCGTGCTCGGCCTTCTCGGACACCCTCTCCTTGGCAGCCTTCGCTGCTTCGGCCGCTCCGTGCTGGATGCCGGACGCCTTCTCCTTTGCTCTGGCGGCGGCTTCGGAGACCTTGTCCTTGGCGCTCTTCACGGTCTCCTTCCCCTGATGCGCGGCGTCCGACGCCTTGTCCTTGGCGCTCCTCACGGCCTCCTTACCCTTCTGCGCGGCGTCGAACGCCATGTTCTCGGCGCTGTCCTTGGCATCCGAGGCCGCCTCCATGGCGCCTCTCGCCGTGTCCTCCGCGCCGTGCTCGACGCGGGACGCCGCGTCTTGGGCTCCCTCCTCTAGTTTCCTGCCGGCGCCGCAGAGTCTATCCTTGCACCGCCTGACCGCGCCGAGGACACCGCCCTTGGCGCTCTCCTTGGCGTCGGACAGCCTCTCCTTGCCCTCCTCCGCCGCGCCGGCCACCTTGCCGGCCGCGTCAGAGACCACGCCCCTGGCCTCGTCGAAGACCCCGACGCCGCCCTCGCCCTCGACGCCGTCGAGCGCGTCCGGGGGCAGGACGCGCGTCTCCTTCACCTTGACGCTGCCGCCGTCCTCGGTCGAGAGCGGGAGCTCGCGCTCGTACTCCACGATCACCACGCGTCGGCCCTCCCGGACGACGTGGTCGCCGTGGTGCGCGGCCGCGGGGGACGGCGGCGCGGCGGGGGACCAGACCCCCGCGGCCGCCAGAGTGGACAGGACGAGCCCGATGGCCACGACGTTCATCATGGCGGCGACGTGTCTGCGTCGCATTTGGTGAGCACGCATCAGCAGCTTGGTTGTGGCACGAAGTGAGCTATCTTGCAATTGCTCTTCACTGTAGTTTGCTCCGGCATGGCAAACAGCTTAAAATCTTGGCCGCCGATAGTTGTAGAAGCTACCAAAGGTGTAGTAGCCGTGGTGTGCTTTTTACACGTGGAACGACGGCGAGGCGTGCGATGGGGCACGTATGGCATGGCCACGAGCCCAGGAACGACACGCGTGCGAGAACGTGGCTGCGCCTGGTATGGTTTCGGGTCTCGCGCGCTTGGGACCTCGGGGTCAGCTGTTCAAAAGCGGCGACCGGCGGGGACCTCTGGGAGGGAACGAGCGAGCAACGACGGCTGCGTGGCCCAGGAAAATCCGGCCCGCGCGTCTGGGCTTTATGAGAATAAATATGGGCCGTCTTCATCAGCCCGATTGCTCGGCCCGGTGGTAAACAAAAAAGGCCCACAATTCCTCTCAGAGGCCCAGCTACTTTCCGACCTCGCGCTGCGGCTGTTCGCGTTGCACCACCGGGTCCGCCTCCGCAGGCAAAAAAAACCCTACTCGGCTCGGCACACAGCTCGCTTCCGGCCACCGCCCGACCGCCGCAGCCGGAGATGGAGGACATCGAGGACGTGCTCGGGCCGGCCGGCCTCTCAATCGGCGGAGCGCCTCCGGGGCTCCGCCTCCCGCTAGCCGCCGTCGCGGTGAAGCCCAAGCGCCGGTCGTCCAGGGTCGCGCAGACGCCGCCTCAGCCCGAGGCCCGGATCCCTGGCACGCAGGTAACGCCGTCGCCTGCGGGTTTCTTAGACATGCTCCATCTGTGCTAGTGTGATATGATGTTCGAGCCGCTTCTCATGCGTTCTGTGTTGCAGACAATTTACGTCAAGACTTTCGGGTGCTCACATAACCAGGCAAGCTTCCCTCACTATTTTTTTTTTATGCGAGCTTCCGAACTACTGTAGTAGTTAGTGTTCTGGTATAGAAGACTGCACAATTTCCGTGTTGATGTCTTATTCGAGCGCCTAGTGCAAATGCTGAAAGGCCAATGGTTTTGCTGTGCTGTGTGATTGACTTATTGTAACATCTCTTCCTTTTGCTGCTCCGCAGAGTGACAGTGAATACATGTCAGGTCAGCTCTCTGCATTTGGATACGCAATCACTGAAGAGCCCGAAGGAGCAGATTTGTGGCTAATTAACACGTATGGTCCATTTCTTTTGTTTGCTGATTGCTCATTGAAGGCTAGATGTATACATGAAATGAATTTAAAACTGTTATGGCTATGGATTCGCAGCATTGAACACCACCTACTTTCCTGTACTTTACCATTCAGTAGACTGTACTGTCTTACTGGCTAGGTACTTAGCTGATTTCATTTTTCCATTTATATTTATGATGGCTGACTTGGTGATGTTTAGGTAGACGGGATAACTTTATTGCAAAACCCAACTCAAAGAAAGAAAGATTAATATGTATATGTAGCTCAACATTGACTTGTTCTATTCCAGATGCACAGTGAAAAATCCAAGTCAATCTGCAATGACAACCCTCATATCTAAATGCAAGAATGCAAACAAGCCACTAGTAGTGGCTGGATGTGTACCCCAAGGAAGCCAGGGCCTCAAGGAGCTTGAAGGTATTAGTATAATTGGAGTGCAACAGATAGACCGGGTTGTTGAAGTGGTTGAGGAAACTTTAAAGGGCCATGAGGTTCGGCTGTTGAGTCGGAAAACACTGCCTTCACTTGATTTGCCTAAGGTATAAGTTGTACCTCTGCGTATTATTTTAAGCACAATACTTGTGTCTTGCCAGTATTATGAGCAAATGTGTGTACGATTTTCTTGTTTATTGAGCAAATTGATGTGCTGGTTATTAGTTTTTTTGTAGTTTCACATTTAGAAAAAAAATTGTACTAGCTTTCTGTAGTTAACAGATCCTGTAACTTTATTTCTGACTCGGTTAAACTATACTTACAGGTAAGGAAGAACAAGTTTATCGAGATTCTTCCTATTAATGTGGGATGTTTAGGCGCTTGCACATACTGTAAGACAAAGCATGCTCGTGGTCATTTGGGAAGCTATACTATTGATAGCTTGGTAAGTATATTCAGAATGTGTCTATTGTGTAGCAATGCTGGTGTTGCTTCAAACTCCAAGTAAATCATTTGATCTTCAATCTATTGCAGGTGGATCGTGTGAAAACTGTTGTCTCCGAAGGTGTCCGGGAGATCTGGTTGAGCAGCGAAGATACTGGTGCTTATGGTAATCTTGATGTCCAATTCCTTCCGGGTCTTCTAATGATGGATGCAAGTGGTAATTACATGGTAATTTACTTCGTCTGGCTTGCAAAATTTTCAGGACGGGATATCAGTACGAACCTTCCAAATTTGTTAAACGCGATCGTTGCGGAGCTTCCTGTTGACCAAAGCACAATGCTCCGCATAGGCATGACAAATCCTCCTTTCATACTGGAGCATTTGAAGGAGATAGCTGCCGTTTTGCGTCATCCCTGCGTTTACACTTTCCTCCATGTTCCTGTGCAATCTGGAAGTGATTCTCTTTTAACGGTATAGTTTAACTTCAACTCTTGTTCTGAAAAGCTTTTTAGCAGCAAACATGCAACATGAATATTCTTTGTTTCTAATGTATATCCAGTGCCTTCACCTCGATTTGACTTGGTCTATGATTGCACATCCCAGGCAATGAATCGCGAATACACTGTTAGCGAGTTCAGAAAGGTAGTTGACACTCTGTGTGAGCTTGTCCCTGGAATGCAAATTGCTACTGATATTATCTGTGGCTTTCCTGGTACGCTATGCAAGTTCTCAGTTTAGCAATTCACTCTTAGTTATTATTTATGAGTACATCTGAATGATATTTTGTTAATTGAATGCCATAAAAGATGTTGCTGCTAATAGTTTGCACTGAACTGACATCCCATTTTCAGGTGAGACTGATGAAGATTTCTCTGAGACTGTTAACCTCATAAAGGAATACCAATTCCCTCAAGTCCACATTTCACAGTTTTACCCCAGACCAGGTAAATTGTTCTTTCTGATCCACAATAATCTGTAGTCTTGATTGTTGATATTATTTTCCTCCATGTACATCAAAAACGTGTTTTTTGTAGGGACGCCTGCTGCTAGGATGAAGAAGGTACCAAGCAATGAAGTGAAAAAGCGGAGTCGTGAACTGACTTCAGTTTTCGAATCATTTTCACCATACCAAGGAATGGAAGGAAAAACAGAGAGGATCTGGATTACTGAGATTGCGACTGATGGTGTTCACTTGGTAAGTGCATACCAATTCTTGTCGCTGATTGCTGATTATGATCATGCCCGGTGCAAAGCTTACCCTGAAATGATCTTTTCCCGCACAGGTTGGACATACCAAGGGATATATCCAGGTGCTGGTAATTGCTCCTGATAGCATGTTAGGAACGTCAGCAAATGTGAAGATCACATCTGTTGGACGATGGTCTGTCTTTGGTGATGTGATAGAAGGATCTGTTGCAGTAGGAGATGCACCGAAGCAAACTAGTGCCAAACCGCAGAAAGAACCGAGACAGAATCAGGTGGAGGAGGCCGGTTGCTGTGCCACTGACTCTTGTGGCACCTGTGCATGCTCCAATGAGGCACAGCAGTGCAGCCCAGAACGATGTGAAGACTCGTCTCATGCACCGCAGACCTGTGGTGATGTTGTTACTCGTCAGGAGGCACTCCAGCCTACGCTTGTGAGGAGAAGCGTAGAGGGAACTACGAAAGGAAGCGACAGCAGTGCTGCGCATTTACCAGGGAAGGAACAGCAGGTGAAAGTAGTGACTAGGAGAGGCGTAAATATTGACACGATTTTGTGGTGCGGTTTGGCCGTGAGCTTTGCTGTAACGATAGCCCTGCTTATTATCCTTACCAGCAAGATTACATCGACATCCTCCCCCCTAGGCTGAGGCGGTGTTTGTAACTTGTAGCGATTGTTCTTGAGCGTGCCGCTGATCAATTTTGGCGGTTTGTTTTTACTCAATCTGTCTGTATGTCGTTGCAAAATTGTGCCACTATACAAATTGGTTGCAGACAAGTTTTCTCGTGTTGCTGTGGTGGGCTGCGTCACGGATCATGGTTTTATGGAAGTGAAGAACATGATGCTATTTGGTACTTTGTTCGCAATATAATTTGGTAGCGCGCCGATACCCAAGGCGTAGACTTTGACTGTCTCATCAATTCATCATCACTCATCAGGCAAAGATCCAAAATAGGAACAAACACAGATAAAAAAAATAGGAACAAACAGGCTGAAGCACAAAAAAGGAGGGAAAAAAGAAGACTGAAGCAAAAAAAGAAAAAGAAAAAGAAAAAAGAGTGAAGCACAAAAAAAAACAGATATCGGAGCCAGGTTTCGATCCTGGGACCTGTGGGTTATGGGCCCACCACGCTTCCGCTGCGCCACTCCGATCTACGTTTACAAATGCGCAAGTATTCTATAAATCTATAAATCCACTATATTGCGATAGGTACTATTCTGCCCGTGTTTGCCTCCTCGGTCGAAAGAAGACTAGAGGAGAACAATCCAGATCCAGGAAAGGGCTGGAATGTTGGATTCGTAGAGCGGCGGGTGTCCCTCATCTCATCCTCTGCATGCACGGTGAGTGCCCACTAACAAACAGGTTCGTCCTCTGCACCGGCATGACCGAGCTCTGTACTCCGCGCGCAGTCTGGGCACGCACGGCCAGTCCACCACAGACCCGAACACGGAACACGACCGACTCGCAGTAGCGCCTACTGGGAGCTTCTCGGCGAACACCATCGACGGTGAAGAGTAGATCGACCAGGAGATCCAGCCCCCACGGCCCCACCGAACTAAAGCATGCATTGTAGATTTGTAGGCGACTGTCTCGCTCGGTCTCTAATTAAGGCATGCTGTACGTAGCTGAAGAGTAGGAGGAGATACGTACGTACCCGTCCTTGCCCTTTTGTGTACGCGTAGCTGTGACATACGGAGTATCATCGATCACTTACTTCCTCGTGCATTAGTGATCCTTGCCAAGTTTGCCATGCATGTGCGCGCACGCATCGCATGGCCGTCCTGCGCGACTGGCCGGGACATGCAGTGCGTTGTTCATATATCGTACGTACGTGCACACACCAAGTGTACGTCCAAGTCGATCAGCTCGTGTTTGGCCGTTTGGGCAACCATCAGTCCAGCATCCCTACTCCTTCCCCCAGCCACGTACGTACCGATACCGACGTACGGCCCCGCCGCCGTCGACACGAGGCACACAGGGTGGCAAGCAAGCTCAACGCGTCGTGGTGCTTGACGCCTACGCGCGCGACCTGAACGGGAACACCACACCGGAACAGAGACGAACAGTAGTAGTGGCAGCCTCATCAGAGCCAACCGGCCACGGCCACCGTCCAGATCAGGAAACGAGGCCGGTCACCGCGCCGCGCCCGACGCCACCAGCGGGCGGAGGCGCGGAGCAACTGTGCTTTGCTGCCAGCCTCATGGTCATGGCTCTGTTACCGAGCCGGCCGTTGTTCCCGCTCCGGGCCGTCCGGCCGTGCCTGCGTGTCGTCTCAGGTCGTCGTGGGAGAGCCAGCGAGCGTGGCGTGGTCGTACTCGTACTCGTACCAGGGGGGCAGGGGCATCGCGTCGCGGCAGCGGCACACGTACAGCGACTGCTGGTCACCGCACCCCGGACGGCCGTGCTGTGCCGTCTCGGCGCGGGAGCCGGACGCGTGGACGTCGCGCGTGTCGGCCACCCCGGGCGGGGGACACCGGACACGGCTCGCACTCGGAGGCAGCTCGTTTCACCGAGAACGGAAAGGGAATCCTGGAGCCTGTGGGGAAGATGGGAGCGCGCGGCACGCCTTTTCCGGGATTCTACTTTGGTCAGTGGCTGGCTGGTGCGAGAGGAGAGGATACACAGTGTGTGATATGCTCCCGCCCGCGAGTACGCTGTACGCACGCCGGTGCGGTGCCCCAGCATTTCCATCTCCCACCGGCAGTACGAGGGGTAGGATATCTTTGGTCCGGCCTGATTATATCACACAATCTCTTCTTTACAAGGGCATGTTTAGATCCCAAATATTTACAAGATTTTCCATCACATCGAATCTTTGCATGGAGTATTAAATGTAGGTAAAAAAAATAACTAATTGCACAGTTTGTTTGTAAATGTCGAGACGAATCTTTTGAATCTAGTTGATCCATATTTGGACAAAGTTTGTCAAATAACAACGAAAATGCTACAGGAACTTTACACCCAAAATTCTTCCAACTAAACACACCAAAAAGCACCAAATGTCCAGGTCTACCAGGCAGGACCAAAGCTGCTTACTTCATGATATGCCACTACAGTCATTTCTCCACCCCTCATATGCCACTCTTAAAACAATTATTTTCCTACATTTTGTACCATGTTACTTCTCATCTCTTTGGGAATCGTTTAGACCTCCTTCTTTTCTATTCTTAAATCAAACACAAGAAAATGATATATGTTTGCCTAATTATTTTATTATTAATCTAACATAAGACATCACAGAGTATATCTCTTAAATTTTACTATAATCTTGTCTAGAGGACTCCATCTCATGTGCAATAAATCAATAATTTGTTTATTTCGTAAACTTATGCGTACTAATATAATAATGTTTTTAAGACATTGTTCATAGCTTTGATCTGAGATAAATATATTATCCGCATTAAAAATATTACATGAGTTTTCACAAAACATGAAATACGGTGGTATATTTATTGATTTATTGCACATGGGATGAAGTATTAAATGCTATAAAACATGACACTTTTTAATAGTAATATACACATTCATATTAAATTATTGTGGTATATTTTTTCCCGTCGCAACACACGGGTATTATCCTAGTAGTCTAAAGTTTAGTTAGTTTTTTTCAAGATCCAATTACAGACCTAGACACCGAAGTACCTTAAATTTAAAGAGTAAATTTTAGACACTTATTAATAAATAATGTTCTCTAAGGTCGACTAAACTTTAGATAACATCTTAAACCAATGTTTCAAATCTCAAGAGCTAAAATATAGACCCCATATAGTATCCAAACAAGGTTATTTACATATCGAGACATGCATATTGTTATATTTTCTTTGAAAAAAATACAAAAAGAACTTAGAACACGCAAGAAACAAACAAGGGTGAAACTGCATTGGGAATAGTGGGTGCAAATGCGCCCCTAAAAATTTTAGACACTTTTAACTTATTTGTGTAGACTAATGAATTAATAATGATTATTTTTTAAAGGTTGACAAAACTTTAGACGATGTTTTAGACACAGTGTTCAAAATCTCAAGAGCTAAAACTTAGATCATAGTATCCAAGCAGGGTTGTTTACTGAAAGGACCGAATCAGCCTAGAGGGGGGGTGAATAGGTGATTTTTGATTATCTGAAACTTCACAAACTATAAGATGTAGTTAGATAGCAACCGGAGAGGCCGGTTTGTTTGGGTAGGTACTACCGGGTGTGAAACACCAGTACTACCAACACAAACAAACGGCACAACCGGGATCCTAAAAGAAACTACAAATCCGATGAAAGTGAGCTATGAAGATAAAGCAAGTTTCTAGCCAACTTCCCGAAGAATAAATTATGGTAAGACTACTCTCACGAAACCTTGGTTGCTCCCCTTGATGTAGATCGAGCCTTCCCAACCTAAGAACGAGATAGGGATAGGAAGAACACGAAGAACACAATAACAAGAGAAGTAGAGAAAATAGGGACAACAACAATAAGCACACGGGACACAAGATTTATCCCGAGGTTCGGCCAATCCCCTAAGGAGTGCCTACTTCCTCGTTGTTGAGGTGACCACAAAGGTCGGAGTCTATTTCACCTCCTCGCCTCACTCAAGCAACCACAAAGGCTACGAGAGTATCTCTACTAGAAATCTCAGGGTAATACAAACGCTTCGGGGAGCCCTCACAAGTAAATCAATACGGGCTACCACGAAGAACACCTAACCAGCTAGAGCTCAAAGAGCTCAAGAGTAAAAGACACAAAACAAGCCGGCAAGATGGAAACCAAGTGCTCAAGTCGAAGATTGATGCTTCCCACTCTCGAATCTCACTTCCCTAGCTCAAATCTTGCAAGGGAATGAATCTAGGAGCAAAGGGGGAGAGAGATGGGTGAGTCAATGCTTGGAGAGAGTTTGTCTAGAGTTAGGTCAGCAATAAGTTTATAGTCTAAATCCCTAACCTTGAAAAGTGAAGAGGGGAGGCATTTATACTCCCTCAGTCCCGAGGCTGGTCGGCACCGACCATGACACAACGGTCGCATACACCCAGATCTGGTCAAACTGACAAGCACCGGGCCAAGGTCGGAACCACCGAGGCCGGTGGTACCGAGGTAATGGCGGTACCACCGCCAGGCCAAAACAAGCTCGAACAGAGAGCAACTCAGTTAGGGACTCGGTCCCTCGGAAACTACCGCCCGAGGGTCGGTTCCTCCAAGGTCGGTGGTACCGAGGTAATGGCGGTACCACCGCCAAGTCAAAAGCTAGTCAGTCCAGAGAGCCTCGCAAAGCCAAGTGACCACCGACCTCCGTCGGTACCTCCGATCCCGGTGGTACCGAGGTGATGGCGGTACCACCGCCAGGCCTTTTTCAATTCTACACAGGGAGCTCTGCAAACTTGGTTACCACCGGCCTTGCATCGGTAGCACCGCGGGTGGTACTACCGAAGTAATGGCGGTACTACCGCCAGGCCAAAAACAGCGCGAACAGAGAGCCTCGCAAAATTGGAAACTACCGGCCATGGGTCGGTACCTCCGAGTTCGGTGGTACCGAGGTAATGGCGGTACCACCGCCAAGACAAAAACAACTCTATCCAGAGAGGGTTGCAAACCAGGTTACTACCGACCTTGCGTCGGTACCACCGCAGGCGGTAGTACCGAGGTTATGGCGGTACTACCGCCAGGTCATTTTTTGACCAACACAGAGAGGGTGTTTGAGCGCTGCGCAGAGAAGCTGTGGTCGGTACCACCGACCAAAAGAATTTACCCTCTACGTGTTCGTGATTGTGCGGTGTCTCTCAAGCGAACTAAGGTTAGTCGATTTGAGCACTTTTCTCCACATCTAGCCAACTTACTTTGTGACCCTCTTCATAGTCCGGCTTACCTATAACTCAAGTTTAAAATTGAAATTTTAAACTACCACTTGAGCTAGGCATCTTTATGTCCAAAAATATCCTACGTGCTTTGTTCACGAGATTTCAACGTTTCAAATCTTTCAAAGGACTAACACCTGCATACATGCTTTTATAAACTGGTTAGTCCCTAATTTGATTGTCATTAATTAGCCAAAACCCACATTGGGGGCGAATGCACTTTCATTTACATCTCGAATCATGTATTGCTACATTTTCTATTTGACCAACTTCAAAAAAGAACTTACAACACGCAAGAAAATCAGGGGCACAACCGCATTGGGAATTGGGGAGCACAAATGTACCATCAAAAAAATGTTAAATTACCGATTTTATCTAATCTTTTACCATATATACAAATATATATATGCACCCACAGTAAAAGAAGATCCGCTCTAATTTTCTCTAGTTTAGTCGGAGAAAATCCAAGAACTAACAAAGTTTGTGGGATCGGTGCTAGTTAAATTACAGCAATAAACTAAGATACCCTGCAAGAAGGGTTCTTAAATGTCCCTGGATGAATTGAGAGAAAAGAGAAAGCAAATCCATAACGGACTATTTTTGTGCTTTTGAGTTTTGACCGCTGTTGTGCTAGGCAGAAAAAGGAGAAAAAGGACTTACAAAACTTTTTGATGAGGCAACTAAATAAATAGATGTTAGTGTTCCACTAAGCTACGAAGAATGATACATTGTCTCGATCAGCTTTCATGGTTCAAATGTTAAATTTTATGGGACACATTAAGCATCCTACAATATATGAGCACATATCTCCTCCTAGAGGCTGAAATGAATCTCTACAACCCCCTCTCTTGTGTGTGCCGTTCTACCTACTTCTTGATATGTGTATGACATGCACCATACTGATGCATAAAACTGTATTCTTCGAACATACCAACTCTCCTTGAAATTAGCCTCTGTCGATCTTATTTTTTAGTCTCTGTTATCTCTAGTGTAAAAATTTTTCTTGCGACCATTTTTCAGAATAGCCAAATTGATATATGTTTTTGTCTTAATACGTCTTTGGAACCAAAACCCGAAACAAGGTTGTTGTTCTTATTGGCAAACCTCGACATCAAGCTAAGCTATAGGATAGGATAGCTATACTAGTCTAGTGACAGAGATCGAGAGACATAACAAATAGTTAAATCATATTTTAGGACAGTTTTATAATTAAAGTAAAATATGGTAAACTCGTAAGGGTGCAAATTAATGGCTCTTAGGTGTACCTCCAACTCTCTTTCGTTTAAACTAAAAAGGGTTAAGGTGCATCTAAAAGTTACCCAACTCATACCAAAAGAAAAAAAAACAAGTCATACAAAAAGCACACGAAAAAACCACGCTCTCCAACCTTACGCAAAAGCCGAAGGCCAAAAAAGCCCCGCCGACCCCAAATACCGGCCAGCCACACGTACAACAACAGCAGCAGCCGCCGTGAGGCGCACACGTAAGCACACAAGGTTAACGAAACCCCCCACTGACATCGTCCGCCGTCACGTCAAGCCGCCACGCCGCGCACGCCCCGGGACCCTGGGCCCCATTGGTCAGAGAGACTCGTCCGAGACTGCATGGGGACGACGAACACGCAGATCCGTTTGCCTTGCCGCCACCCCGCCTGCACACTGCCCCGGTTCTGCCGCCTCTGTCCGCGAGCGCGAGGGGGCGGTAAAAGGTGGGGGTGGTCCGGTGCGGGAGGCAGTCAGGCAGAGAGATTGCTGCGCGCGCGCGCGCCCCGGAGCAGAGCGAGTGCGTGCTTGCCATTACTGTCCCTTGCGGTGAGGTAAGTAGAGGGATAAGGAAGAAGGGGCTGGAAGGAAAGGAGAGGAGGGAGGGACGGGAGACGCTGGCTTGGCTTCGCCTCCTCTGCGGCGGAGGGGATAAGGGAAGGCGGAAGGCCGATGGCAATGCCGCCGCTTCGCCCTCTTCGCGGTTAGTATCTCGTCAACTATGCGATTCGCCGCGTTCCCATTTTGATTTTCTTGGTGGATGGGGATGGGCTTCTTGACTGGGGAAATGCTGCGGCGGCGTCGTTGGTGCTGCAGACAGCGGGCTGCTGGAATGTTGCCGTGATTTTTAAGAGAAGGAATGCTGGATAGAGTTCTTGCTGCATGCTGAAGTTGGTTCTTAGTTGGACAGCGTTCTTGCTCCATCCCGGTGCATTCTTTTGGTCCGTTTCCCCTGTCAGCATTGCTTTCATTGATAGAATGCACCTCTGTTCCAGCTCATGGCGATTTCAGATAAAAATCACTGCTCCGCATTCAACGGATTTTATGTCCAGGGTCTGCGAGTTACTTAGCTTCGACGCTGTTGTCTTCAGTGTTTTATTTCGATATATATCCTCGCGAGACGCGAGCAGACCGATGCAGCTGCTACCTGCTACCATGTGATTTCGGCTCCTGGAGTTTAGTAGTGCTTATGCACATTTCTTTTTGTCACCATGCTTCATAGGTTGATAGATTTGGTACTGGTTCCTATTTCCGGATCCACAGCTCTTTCGGTTGCTCAGTCTTTTGTTTCCTGCAGTTATTTTATGATACCTAACCCTGCGTTTGTCAACTGATAATATGGATACTAGATGGCTACTCATGTTGGCACAGAGCCATGGAATGTTGCATTACACAGTGATAGTGGCTCATGTTTTGGAGTATGCATGTTTTGATTGAGCCCATTAATGTCTGCTTTAGCCGTGTTGCAATTTTTTTTTAAAAAAAAATTGAATCTTGCAAATTTCTGTGGTTTCCCCGGATTTTCTGACAGCCTTCTAAACTGATGTATGCTGTAATGTGCATCTATCAAATGCAAATCTTATTGCTTTTCTAGATTTGGCTGTACCATGCTTGGGCTTGGCCACATCTTGCTTCTACTGTGCTTTAATTCATGGTTTTCCACTGCTTTGCAGAATAGCTAGTGCGCGTTCAAAGCAACCGGCTGGCTGTTGATCAATAAGATGGACGGGAAAGGCTTGTTCGTGGAGATAGGGATGAAGGAGGAGGACATTGCCACAATGCTGTTTGGGAAGAAAGTTGCTGAGCTGGCTGAAGATGCATTTGATGGTTCCAAGGAAGAAAGACAGATCTTTGAGGGTGTCTTCTGCCTAACAAACATTGGTGGATTAAATGATCATCATCATGAAGACACTGGACATACTGTGGATGCAGGCAAAGTATTGACAAGGTCTAGCAAGCCATTGAGCTCTGCTCGCAATTACAAGAGAGCGCACTATCGCATAGTAGAGTCCTTCACTGCTGGCAACTTATCAAGCTATCGTGTCTCCTGTCTTGGTGCTGATGAGAAGTCTCGCCAAGCAATGCATTCTCCTTATGCTGTCCATGTTGAGCTTGCAGCACAGTGTACTCCTCCCCCTGATCGTGTGTACACTCGTAGGTTGGCAAATCGCATGAGCGAGAGGGCAAGAATTTGCAGTGCAATGGATTTGGAGAGCATTGACATTTGCAATTTCAATCGTCGGAGGGATGGTCGTGGCCATGGAGAGCTTTGGAACCATCTTCGTCAGCATGCACATCTTCTGATGGTGGATGCTGGGTGGAAGATTGAAGGCAAGGAAAGAGGCAGCAACAAGAGTAAGGTTAAGGTTGATCTTGTTTATGTGGCACCAGACAATGTGACACGCCTGTTTTCTCTTCCCAGAGCATGGAAATGCTTTGGCCAGTGGTTGCTTATGACAACACCCTGCGTCAATGGCAATGAGTCAATTGACTACGGAAAGGAGTGGTCGAACATGAATGAATTTGTGTATGATTTGAAGAACACACTGCTATGCTTACAGTATGAGGTCCAACGTACAAAGCCAGCACTATCTTTCCTCTACCAGTGGCAGCTCCTTGATCCTTTCGTGGCTGTTGTTTGCATTGATAAGAAGGTTGCAGCTCTTAAACATGGAGTGGCACTGAAAGCTGTTAACAGCACTGTGACTTTCCTCAATCGCAGCGAGTGTAAGCTGTTGAATGCCAAGAATTCAAGTAGGTCACTTGGGGTCAACTCCACAAGTAAATACACGAATCCATATCTCAGATCCTGCAAAAAAAGTCTTCTGCCACTTCTCTCTGAATCTGACTATCAGCCTGATAAGGAAGGGGATCCTATGCCTAATGAAGAGGCTTCTCTATTTTGTACAAACAAGACTAACGAAGATGAAGCTGATCGACGATCATTGTGTATGTCAGAAATGAATGAAAGATGCATAAGAAGCACAGCTCATCGCATAGTTATGGGTCTCCATGATGCAACAGCTACTCATGGCTCAAGACAAACTTGTTCGGGCAGGAAAAGGAAATTTCCGTGCATCGAGTCTAAAGAGGATCATCAAGCGAAAGACAAGTCTGACCCACTATACTTTCCACCCAGCTATCCATCCGCATTAAGTCATCTGGTTGAAAATGTTCAAGTAAATGATGTTAGCTTTCATGGCTATGAAACCACAGAAATCCCAGACATGGGCAATTGTACAGATATTCTTGATGAGATGTACCTAGGAGAGAGTTTACTGTTAGCCCCCGAGATTGATAAAATGCTACTTGGAACTACAGATGGTATCAACAATGAACAGCATGATGATGCAGCTGTCTCTGAGCCCCAATCGGCAGATAATGATGGGAGTGGACCTTCTGGTGCATCATCACTGCCACCAGAGAAAGATGCATACATGGGAGCTAAAAAGGATTGTATTAACAATGGCTATCATGTTTCTCCAGTTGTCTCTGAGTTCCAAATGGCTAATAAGGATGCAGAATGTGAACCTTCTGGTGCATTCTCGCTACTATCAGAAAAGGGTAAAGATTTGGAAGCTAATAAAAAGAGTTTGGAAGGTCCAGCAAAAACAGGCCAATTATCATCTGAAGCTAGTGGCAGCACTATGATGATCTCAGAGCCACAAGTATTATTTGTGTCCCCACAAGATGGGACTCTGTCTTTCATGAACAATAATATGAACAACCAAGAGATGTTGAGCTTCCTGAATGCTTCCCCTGACACCATGGATACCGAAATGCAGCTGGACTCTAATTCATTGGTTTATGAGGCAAGCTTGATTCAGGGTTTTTTGTACCTTGACAATGAGGGTTCTCCAATTTGTTGGACAGTAATGAACCCTGAACCTCCTAGGCGCTTGATATGTGCTACTGCTCCGGAACCAAACTCGAAGCTGTCGAAACAGTATGTTGAAATGAGGTTGGAGAATGATGCATCAACGTCTGAACACAAGAAGGGGGGAAAATGGCCCGACAAGGCTGCAGATATCCAAGATTGTGTCAGTAGAGAAAAACAGAAAGCAAACGTTGCTTCTTTAAGTAATCGCGTAAGTATGGATAATCTAACTGGCAATCCTATTGATCCTGTAGTTCTCAATGGCGGAGAGCAGATGGGTACAGCAATCACTGAGCAGGTTCCATTGAATCTAGTGCTTGAGAAAAAAAATGACAAGGACCAAGGTGAGCAAAGCAGTGAACCTTCAGAGCAACTCGTGTCCAAAGAACCACATGAAAGGGACATCAAAAGACAAAAGAGAACACGGTCTCGCACATGCAAGTTTGATGATGATGACCTTTTGATGACAGCTGTAATATATAAACTGACAGCACGTTACAGGAACTCTTTTCAACGGAAGCTTAGAAACAAACTCAGTTTCAGGCGTCTTCCAAGATATCGCTGGGAGAATGAAGATAAAGGTGACAGGAAGAAGTTTCCTGGAGGAGCAAGGACGGTGCTGAGCAAGTTACTTGAAATGGGCATTGTTGCTAGAGTGAACATTCTTCAATATCGAGGTCCAGGGGGCAAAAATGTGTTAAAGGATGGGAACATAACTGCAAGTGGCATTCGATGCCGGTGCTGTGGCACCACATTCACAATGTCTAAGTTTAAGTGTCACACAGGTCTCAGGCAAGAAATCCCATCGCTGAATCTTTTCTTGGGTACAGGCAAATCATACAGTCTTTGTCAGCTTCAAGCATGGTCTATAGAGCAGAAGGTAAGGAAAGAGCATGCAAAAGATACAATGTCCCTTCAAGCTGATCAAAACGATGATACCTGTGGATCATGTGGCGATGGTGGTCAACTGATATGTTGTGACAATTGTCCTGCTAGTTACCATCAAGCCTGCTTGCCTTGTCAGGTTTGTTATCCTAATGTCCTTAGATTTATCTGGACATTTTGTTTGGCAAATAAACTAATTAGCTAAAGATTCCTTTCTGCCTATTCATTACTACTATTGAGCAGGCTGAAAAGAATTATGTTTATTCTTGATCCATGCCTGCTGTTGAAATGATGCTTCACAAATTACTGTTCTAATGTTGTAGTTTAACAAAACAAAAGGATGTCATGTCAGTATGTCACAACTCATACTTGTTTGACCCATGTTTGCTTAAAATTCTTCAAGTAAAATCATGGAAAAAATGCACTTTTGTTCTACCATAACTCTGAATTACATTGATTGGATCAATGATGTGCTCCAGTTCTATCCTAAAAACAACAGTGTCACTGTAGCATTCTGGTGTTCTTCATCCCCAGCAGCATCACAGAACATCTGATTTAGCACTTACATATTAGAGTTCAATTTACTGATATAGTGTTCTATTTAACTTCCCATAATTCTACCCTAACAACCTTACTTCAGATTGTCTACCTTACAGTCTTCAGCGGTAAGATGCAAGGTTTCCATAATTATTACTACTGAAATGCTCCACTGTATTGTAATTTTTCCTTCAGGATATTCCAGATGGCAACTGGTACTGCTCTAGCTGCCTTTGCGACATTTGTGGGGAAGTAATCAATTCAAAGGAGCTCAGAACTTCCCTTCCTGCTTTAGAATGCTCACAGTGCGAACGGCAATGTAATGTCACTTGTCATCCTATGCATTTTGTTGCCATATAAAATATCTCTCTTGTCAGTATGATTGTTCTCAGACATATATGATTTATCATTATGGGATACCCATGTATAATTATTTATGTAATAGCACATTGTTCATGGAATGTTAAGCCAGAACATCAATACACACGGGCATACTGCTTTTTAACCAAGTTTAGAGCAAGATTTTAGTGACTTGAACTTTTTGGTTAATTAATTAGTGTATGAAACTGGATACATACTATATTTTTGGTTACTAATTCAATAACCAATCTATTTCCTCCAGACCATGTAAAATGTGTATCTGCCAAAGTTCCGTGCAATGAGGATGGACCTGGCACCTGGTTTTGTGGGAGAAAATGCCAGCAGGTATGTTTCAGAAGAACTTGACCTGACCTTTAACTATCATGAGTTTTTTTTTCTTGAATACACAGGAGAGATGCACATCATTGCATTAAGGAGATTTTTTTTAATAACTATCATGTAAGTGCATGGCAGAATGTCTATTTGAGTGAGACTGATCTTGTTCTGCTACTTTCAGATTTATACGATATTGCGTTCTCGTGTTGGAGTGTCTGATCACGTGGATGATAGTCTGTCTTGCACCATTCTTCGTAACAATGGTGATAAAAAGGTTCGTGCAGCAGAGGAGATTGCTCTCATGGCTGAATGCAACATGAAACTTATGATTGCCTTGAGTATTATGGAAGAATGTTTCCTGCCTATTCGAGATCCCAGGACAGGGATAGACATTATTCCCTCTATATTATATAACTGGAGGTGAGATGGCCTCTTTTTTTCTCTTTTGAATCAATATGTACTTGTGACATGCATAGTTGCTTACTGCAAGTTGCTTGTTTTTTGTTACTTTGGCCATTCGAAACCTAACACCTGTTATATTCCTTTACTAGGTCTGATTTCATGCATTTCAATCACAAGGGGTTCTATACCGTAGTCTTGGAAAATGATGATAGCATGGTATCTGTTGCCTCCATAAGGTACCATGTGAAAAAAGAAGTCTGACATTTTTTTCTGATTTGTTCATGAGTACACAATCGAAGTAATATACTACAGGAAGTGAACAACTGGGCTTAACATAGATGTCGCTGCAGGTTGCATGGTACAACTGTAGCAGAGATGCCTCTAGTAGCAACTTCTACAGAGTATCGTCAGCAGGGGATGTGTAGGCGCCTCATGGATTACATTGAGGAGGTATGATCATAAGTACAGTAGGAGAAACTAATGTCTTACTTTGTCTATATATGGGGAATCGCTTTATAATTTGTTGTGCAAAATTATCGTATCAAATTGTCATAGTTCCAACACGTGTCCTTAATTACCCTAGTGTTTGCCTATACTGTATGTTCATGTGTGTAGCATCTGCCTCTGTCCATCGATGTAAGGTGTATTTTAGACCGAGAAAATCTTCAAAAGTAGATTTTAACCACTTATTTCTCTTACACTATATTGTTGATCGCAACAAAATTGTCATCATCTTACAAATACTTTGAACATTAATCTATTGATGCAACTTTTGTACACTTAGCATGCATGTAAGTTAATAGCTAATTGTTGGTAAGAAATTGTAAAGATTGACTCTCTTTTTTTTAAAAAAAAAAAACAAAATATGTCTTGTTTGATGGACAAAGGGAGTACCGATTCTTTGTGAGTTTGTGTTGTTCAGTGTGTATGATGCCAGAGTTACATTACTACTCTAAAACTTTTTGAATGTAAACTGCTAATCTAAAACTTACGCCTGGACAATTATCTTTTCGTACAGATGCTGAAATCTCTGAATGTGGAGATGCTACTCCTATCAGCAATTCCGCACCTAGTGGAGACATGGACGTCGGCATTCGGGTTCATAGAGATAGACGATTCAGACAAGAAGAGGCTCAGTAAGGTGAGGCTAGCTGCAGTTCCAGGAACTGTCCTACTGAAGAAGGACCTGTGTGAATGTTCAGGCGTGGACACCGGTGAGCCGCCGAACCCTAAACCCTTCAAAGTTTACTCTCGCATGCCGAGAAACCGCACCGGTTTGAATATAGTGTGCCAATAAAGATGACGCAGTGGATTGCATGAGCCGCCGCCGCCGCGGTCAGTCGTCGTCGTTGGCAACAACAGCTGATGATCGTCACCGGCCGGCGTCTCCTGTTGCTGTTGCTGAAGACGGGGCCGAGGCCGGGCATCAGCATGGGCCGTCTGAGGTTTCGGCATCGGTTTCCGAGGTGGAAATTGAGAGCCTCGTTGCTCTAGTAGGCGCTCTGAAGATCACTTCACCCTGTGCAGCCGCAAACCCTCCTCCTCTGTCTGCTTGTAGTCGTCTTGGCGAATGCAAGTGTGATGACTGTCTGTCTGTCTGTAAATAGCTTCTCCGTCGGCGAGAAGCCCCACGGTCCACGAACGGATGCCGCTGACCACCACGGCCATTGTGGAACCGAAACTGTATGAGAAAACTAGACGTATTGGCACCAGTTATGTTATGCCATGCCCAGTGTTTTTTTTGTTGTCTACTGAACTGAAGTTTTATGCCCAGAGTTTGCACGCACATCTCAGTCCTCAGTCTCCCACAAAGACTGTATTGAAGTGCTGATCGACACACACACTTGCCTACAAATACAGTTGTTCGTTTCAGAACCCTGTAATTTTCAGGGGACCCACAGGAGGAGGATGTACGTGCTGGCCGGGGTGCATCACGGATCAGGCTCAGCTCAGCCGCCGCTTTCAGGGTCGTTGAAACGCGACGAAATCAGGCAGGCGGTCCTCAGTCCCCATGAAGTCATGCTCCCCATCCGGCCATCCCCATGGCCATGAGTGACCCGGATTCCGGTGACATGAATCGAGAGCCGGTGGTCGATCGCCGCCTTAATTCTTCCTCCTCCCCTGGTGGCGGCTGGCTGGGGGCTGGGGCTGGGGCTGGTCGCCGACTGGCGGCTGGCTGGCTGCTGTGGGCCTGTGGCCTGTGGGTGGGCGCGTCATGGGTGAAGGAAGCGGCTGCAGTGCATGCAGTACATGGACTGGACCGGATTGGGCTGAATTTTCCGTAGCTCGTTTGGCAACTTAATTGGCCTCGTTTTTTGTTTTTAATTTCTATTGTTGTAGGCAAGGGCACGCACGAATTGACGAAGCTATACGACCAGGCTCGTGGTGAGAAATGGTTGCCCGCCCCGCGTTGCGGCCAGTACGGCACTCCCATTATATTGTCAATGCAAAAGCCCAAAAGTCAACTGTTGCGCGCATGGACCAGGTGCAGCAGCAATACGTACGTGCAACATCGGAATCGGATCGGGTCGCCTCTTACTGCGTCGTTCACGCGTACCGGGGGCCATGCGTACATGCAGCGCCATAGCGCGGCGAGCCATCATCCTCTGCAATCTGCATACGGCGTGGCGGCGTGCGCGACGGCCACGCCCACTCCCTGCGGCGGCAAGCTCGGCAACGGCTGACGCACACAGCTTCTCGTGTGCGGCCGGCGCGTGTCCCCGTCACATGCCGCCGGCACCTCCCCTGTCTGTCTCTGTCTGTCGGTTGCCCCTCCTAGCTGTACGCTGAACAGGCGGTGGCGCGCACGGCACGGTCTGGGCGCGCGGCTGGCGGTCGCGGGGCTTGCGGTTGTGCAGGCTGCAGCTTGCAGCAGCCCAGAGCGCCCGGGAACGGGCGGGGTGGCGATCGGTGGAGTTCACTGCTGCGCACGTGGTTCGTGAATGCAACAGTGAGGCCCTAACAGCAACCACAATGTATATGGACGAGTAAAATTCACCGCCGGTCCCTAAACTTGGCCGGTAGTGCCATCCCGGTCCCTGAACTTACAAAGTGATATTTTGAGGTCCCTAAACTTGGTCGCTGGTGTCATCCTAGTCCCTGAACTTGTAAGGTGATCACCACTAGTCCCTAAACTTGGTCAGCGGTGTCATTTCAATCCTTAAACTTGGATTTGAGTCTCATCTGGGTCAAAATCGGACGATTTAAAAACTTAATATAAAAAAAATCATAACTTTTTTATACAATCTCGAATGAAGACAAACTTTATATCAAAATTGTAGCCCTCAACACGGTCTACAACTTTGTAGTTGAAACTTTTTTGAATTAAAACTGTTTAGAGTCCCAAAATATTATATTAAGTTTTTTGAATCAAAATCTACAAACTTAAAATGATATTTTGGGACTCTAAACAGTTTTAATTCAAAAAAGTTTCAACTACAAAGTTGTAGATCGCATCAAGAGCTACAATTTTGATATAAAATTTGTCTTCATTCGAGTTTGTATAAAAAAATTATGATTTTTTTTGTATTAAGTTTTTAAATCGTCCGGTTTTGACCCAGATGAGACTCAAAACCAAGTTTAAGGACTGGAATGACACCGCTGACCAAGTTTAGAGACTAGTGGTGATCACCTTACAAGTTCAGGGACTGGGATGACACCAGCGACCAAGTTTAGGGACCTCAAAATATCACTTTATAAGTTCAGAGACCGGGATGACACCACCAGCCAAGTTTAGGGACCGACGGTGAATTTTACTCTATATGGACTGATTAATAGAGCTTTTTTATCAGTAGACTATAGTTATGGTTGTTGTCAAATATGAACAGCTTTTGTGTTATAGAGAAGAATTATTTGTTTATTCTTTATAGGCAGTCCGTAGCACTATGGATACCTCTAGTAATGGACTGTTTTATTGACTACCTCCACAGTGTTTCAGCCAATATTTTAATACCTATGAACCACTTTTCTGCAACATTATGATTGCTCTAATCGTACTAGCGCCGAGGGTCAGTGTTGGCTATCCATCGAGTACCGAGGTCCGAGGGGGTGTGGCAATCCATGATGGTGCAACGCAAGCATGCTGTTGTCCCGCGTCCGTGGAAACAGATTAACGTCGATAAACACCACCAACTAACGTGGTGGCGTCGACGAGAACACCGAACACCACCCATGCAGCGTAAGGGCATGAATATATAATATGGGGGAAAAAAAGGTGAAATAGAGAAAGGTAAGATCCGTGCCGTTGCTTGCCGATGCCGTCGACGGAGACCTGCGTGCCTCTGCTGTTGTCCTCTTCCTGTTCTCTCCCGTCGTGCTCAATAGAGCTGTGTGGATGATAGCGTGAAAAAACAAATACTAAAATGATGGACCGTAAACAAACAGACAATTATATTAAATAAATATCTGAATGAGCAGTGTGTTTACAAAATTAAGAGGTTGTTTCACACCGGCGGGGAAAGAGAAATGCGGCATCCTCCCTATATACTTTTTTTTAAAAAAATAAACTGGCCATTCGCCTCTTTCGTCAGTAGCTTGCTAACCATGTCATTGATCACCGAATAAGGCCTGTTTGACCCGTTAGCATTAAAAATTAGCTATCTAATACGGAGTATCTAATAGTGTTGACTTTGGAGACGGACAACCAATAGTTGGTAAATCTTTGGAAAATAGCAGCTCGTCAGAGGTCACATATTTCACCGATCATCAGAGAAATCAAAGACCGTAGCACTGTTTTTCTTGCTTTCTCTTTGATGTATGCTAATAGATCATGTAATCGAGTAGCTCATATGTTAGCCAAAAGTCTCAGATGACACTAGAGTGGAAGAGTGACATTTAGCTCCATCCTGTGTTCTTAATCTGCTGACTGAAGATTGTAATCGCTCTGTCCCATGATTTTTTTTTGATAATATGTATCTGTATTACTGGATAAGGAAAACGTACACAAAGACGTATGAATATAGACACATACGCAAAGGACACAGAGGCAGCTGTTCCGGCCAAACATCGTAAAAGACCCTGAAGAAAAGAAAAATTACATCGAGACCCCTAGAACCTTTGCGAAACACTAGAGTTTGAAATCCTCGTCGCCGGTCGTCGCGCCTTCGAAGATGTCGACCGCCGCCATGAACTGGAGGAGCCGCATCGCACACCGGCTTTGGTAGGAGTCGAAGTAGAATAAGCAAACGACGGTCACCCATCGACCGGGGCCACGCCCCAACCCCTCCAGCTCCTGGATCTGAGCTCTCCATTGGCGACCTCCACCGCCAAGGGAAAGGCGAGTGTCGATGGTATGGAAAAGGGGTACCCCAAAACCTCGATCAAGAAAAACATAGCCAAGGCTAAAAGGGTAACCAACATTACGTAGGCCACCAGGCTGAAAGCCCATCAAGAGGAAGTGGGCCACGATGGCCCAACGATCCAAGAAAGACTTCGAGTCAGCACACACTCTCCACCTCGCCCGAGCCTCCAGAGCTAGGCCTCGGGCTAAGCGTTATTTCTCCGCCTCGCCCGAGCCATCCGAGCCAGGCCTCGGGCTAGCACCCATTCTCCGCTTCGCCCGAGCCTTCCGAGCCAGGCCTCGGGCAAGCGCCCATTCTCCGTCCCGCCTGAGCCCTCCGTGTCAGGTATCGGAAGAAAGCATCGAAAGCTTCCTAGCGAAGGAAGCAAGTCACGACTACCCCGTACCTACCACTTGTACGACCCCAGAAGCATTAATTGCACCTTGTCCACTCCGGTCAAGGCCCGCATGGCTACAACAAGTACACAGTTGACCGTACCCCAGTAAAATCAAACTTCAACCGCTTTCCCTAGGGAACAAGCACGTCGTGCGGAGCTATCGCCCCATACCATGCATTGTACCCCTCTCGAGGACACCCCTCGAGGTACACGCGACACTACGTCTCGCGTACGGTTCGGAGCTCGACCACCTCAGTCTAGCCTCGGGTTCAACCGTGAAGGTCTCGACCACACCCTCGAGCACGGGCCTACCGGGACCGGTCTACGCTCCAACAACTCTCGATACGACGTCTCTGCGCACACCGGCGCATGGGCGTCGTCCTTCGCCCCCGTCGCCGGGCACGTCGCCACAGGACGAGGAGCGTCGCTACAGCGGCACCGACATAACCTGCATCGTCATCCCCGACGTCATCAGTGACATCATCGCCTACGACAGCCCTAAAGACTGTGTAACCCCGTGCCTCCTCTTCGTCTATAAAAGGGGACGCCGGGGATTAGGTTAGGGCAGGCGACACTCACGTACACAAGCACCCGAGTCCTCAAGCACTCCACCATAGTCTGGGATTCTAGGGTTAGCTCCCGGGTCCTAGTTCCTTCCTCCATACACTCTGTCCTCTCTCGTTCACGCTTGTATTCGCCCCTGTACAAGCACTTCGGTGCAAGATAATACAATCCCCCCGCTGGACGTAGGGTCTTCTCTTGCCCGAACCAGGATAAACCGCCTGTATTCTTCTTGCATCACCATCCAGATCAGGAAACACGCGCACACAAATTCACTCGTTGGTGTAGACCCCCAGGTTCGAAACACCGACAGCGAGTCAGATCCATCCGGCCACCATCCACAACTCCCACAGCCTGCCTTGCAACCTTGAGGAAGAAAACTAGTGTTGACGCAAAATGTGGTTCGCGCCTCACACACAGCAAGCCGAAAAAAGCGTGGCTTCAATCGGGTTCCCGGACGGTTTAGAATCCGGAGACGTGTCAGTCGATTTGACCTGAAAACCAACAAGGGGTAAAACTGTGAGAATAAACTGGAACATACTGGATAAAACCAGACAGTTCCATATGTACGGCTTCAAAGCCAATCACGACGGCATACAGCTACAGAAGCTGTCTGTCGATAAGTTCAGAGATCATAACGCTAACGTTGAGAATGAGCATATATCCAACAGCCAGTTGCCGAATGTACATGTAAGAGGATATAATTAAGATATAAAGAAACATAAACAGGTAACTTGTAAAATACAAATCTATCCAAACAACACATGCATAGGTTAATCCAACTAGTCTGCCGCACGTCTAGTTTTCATAAACCCGTCAAGCATAAACTAAGTCTACACCACTCCTTATAATTAGATTAATCCACCGCATGATACAATCTAATGATAAGGAGCTAAAAGCATGCATATATCTGAACAGATCTACATAAACTCGTTACTCATGTAAGCTTAACCAAGCTCGGCAAACTAGCCGAGTTGGGGTCCATGAAGAAGGAACATACAAACAAGCACAATTAAACTAATCTAAAACCTGCATCTACCGCACGATACCTAGTTTTATCAAAGCCTAACCGTAAATGACATGCATGAACCCGCGACATGTAACGATCTAGATTGAAAGTTAATTCGGCCGTCATGATCTTGCAATTATTAAAACACAAGCAAACTTGTGAAACAAGGCCGAACAAAGATCAATCTAGATTGGGCAAAAGAGTGTTACAAAATTAAATAAAACAATGCAACACATGATAACTTAATGAATCTATTAGATCTTGCCAAATTTAACAGAGCTGATAACTATCTCGCTTCTGCTAAACACATGAATAAACGCCTGCCGCACGGTATTTACCCATAAGCAAAACATAAGCGAAGACTTCTTGATCGCTAACAAAGGTCCACCGCACGACCATTGAGAACAAACAAGACTACTTGCATCATATCTAAATCCACCGCATGATACTAGATAGGATAACAAGGTTGCCGGGACTTACGGAGGTCGACGGATCGATGGTTCCTCTCGAAGAACTCGACGGCATGACTAAGGACTCGAAAGTGGCATGGGGCCGGTTTGTATTGATATGGTTGTGAACACTTTTTACAATAGCCAAGGGTTTATATTTATACCCTGGACGCGATACAAGTCCTAAAAGGACACGACTATGAAACGTTAAAGGAAAATACTACATTTTTGGCCTTTAACTCCCTTCAGAAACTTTATTGCCTTAATTGTCGCAATTTTGTTGCCCGATCGGCTCTTGCTCCCGTTGTTTCAACGGAAACTCCCTTTTTCTCAGAATAGCCGACCGCATAAGCAGTTGCTAAATCCTTGGAAACTAGCCGACCGCATGGATACTTGCCGAATGCTTCATACGCCCATCTCCGCACACTGGACATGCACGCCGTCTTCTAGCCGTTCCTTCATCGTGAAGCCATTTATGCTAAATATAGAACTGGACGTCGAGACATGCATGCTTTATACATATTTATATTTAAATTGCCTTCTTTGCTTGCTTGCCACATCACAACGCCACCAAATCCAACTCCTGGCCAATGAGATCAGACCCCTCTGATTCTTGAATACTTGTTTAATCTTTTACGGTCATGGTCGATTATCCTCGTGATCAGCTTCTCTTGCCATATCTATTTCCCGAATGGAGTAACCGACCGCTTGGCCGTCTACCGAATGCTCTTCTCACTGCTCATTGGGTCCACCTGTCATCTTCTCAATGTTGACCAAAATCCAGTGTTAACAACTACCAACAACACCGTCGTCAAGACTCCAAAATAGGAGCCGACGGGAACTGGAGCTCCAACTCGGTCTCCAGATCTGGTAAGCTTCGACCTCACAGGCCCAGCGCCGACACCGGAGCAAGTGACGACGAGGTGGAAGAGAGTCAGGAGTACCCTCCACCTCACAACTGCCGTCGGGAAACCTACCCCTATAGTGGGTACCTAATCTACACCGTCGGTCGAAGATCCACCATTCCTTCGCACATCCAAGGGCGCAAAGGCCACCAAAAGCATAGAGGAGCGGTGGCCTCGCCGACGAGGGCACGAGACGCCCCCCTTTCGGCCCTCTCAACTGTAGCGGAGGGAGAGTTCGAGAAAGAGGACTGAAAGAGTATTAGCCAGAGTTGTTTGGATCCATCTGCTAATAGATAGTTGGATAGTAAATTGAAGGTGCAAATGAACTATTATCAACTTTAAACCTACTAATGAAACAAATTGTTAACGGCCCTCTAGTTAATAATTAGGAGGTCCAGTTAGATCCATTAGTACTAATTTTAATTGCTAATTTTCCATGCTAAGAGCATCTCCAACAACTCCTCGAATCAACTATGTATACTTATTATTTTGGCAAAAACACAAAAACACCTCTCCAACCACTTGGTAAATTCACTTGGTATATTTCCCAACTTGGTAAACGGAGCCTCCACACGCGTATATACCCGCGCGCGGTGTGGACTTCCTATCGACGATTTCGCGGCCTCGACGGCTCCCTCCCGCGCCCGCGATTCCCTCTCCCACACGCGCGAGGAGGTCTTCCCGTCTCCTTCCTGCGTGAAGCCTGTTCCCATCGCTCGTTCTTCACCTTGCCGTCGCCTGCTGTTGATCTGGTTTGCTGCTGCTTGTTGCCGATGCGTACTGCTCTCTGGCATTGATTGGAGGTTGGCGGCAGATGACCACGGATGGTCGGCCTGCAGTTGTTGGCGGACGCCTGGAAGAAGCTAGCGGACGCCTGGAAGGAGCTGCGGCCGGCCGGAATTGAATCGGGTTGTGTATCGGGTTGTGTAGCGCCTCACCTGTGTTCTCCAATCTCTCTCTTTTCTTTTTTAATTTCTTTTTGATTTGATGAGAAAATATTCTCCATGCTCTTGAACATGGTAACGTAACGTCCCGCCTCCACGCGGCCGGGCTCACTTACATCTGGCAGCTTTTCTAGGACATAGACTTCCCTCACAGACCAACACCAGTCTTTTCTGCGCACTTTGTCCTCACTCGTGCGCACCCGGGAAGAACTTCCCGGTCGGTCACCCATCCCTAAATTTCTCCAGGCCAAGCACGCTTAACTTTAGAGTTCTTTGGAGATGGGCTTCCGAAAAAGAAGTTGCAACTTGTTTGTATGAGTATCCTATTATTCCTATTAAGCCTTAGGTCGGGATGTTACATCCTCACCCCCTTAAGAGATCGACGTCCTCGTCGATCAATCCCAAGCCAGGAACGTCCTCTCTTGGCCACGTCCGTGTGTCCAGTGCCAGCACATGTGTCATGCTGTGTGACCACTCTGGGTCCACACCAGCCATGACCACCATGTCTGAGCAACTGCGACACACGCGCCCGTGAAACCGCGAGAGTCGGCTCCGATACCATTCTGTAACGTCCCGCCTCCACGCGGCCGGGCTCACCTACATCTGGCAGCTTTTCTAGGACATAGACTTCCCTCACAGACCAACACCAGTCTTTTCTGCGCACTTTGTCCTCACTCGTGCGCACCCGGGAAGAACTTCCCGGTCGGTCACCCATCCCTAAATTTCTCCAGGCCAAGCACGCTTACCTTTAGAGTTCTTTGGAGATGGGCTTCCGAAAAAGAAGTTGCAACTTGTTTGTATGAGTATCCTATTATTCCTATTAAGCCTTAGGTCGGGATGTTACATCTCTGCTTCATAAATCATACGTGTCGCCCTAGCTTGTCTGCCGGCATGCATGGACTGTGTGCTTATCGTCGACGGTCGCCGTGGCTGTGCGATACATAGGGGAAAAAATCGTACTATTTGGAATCAGTACTAGGTGGGTCTATTTTTTTTTATTTTACCAAGTTGAAATAACAAATTGTTGGAGAGAGGTCTTTTTTTTCACTTTGCCAAATTATTTACCAAGTTACTAAAACTCAAGATATACCAAGTGATTTTTCCAAAGTTGTTGGAGATGACCTAACAGATGCAAACATGTCCTAATTATATGTCGAACACGTTTAACGGGGACTCTTGATCCGGTATGGTCATTATTATAATAGAGTAAGTACAACTACATATTACACACCTAACACGACACGGCGAGGAGAAGATTGAAACGATCGTTTTGGGTCAATAATGCGATATTAAATGCTCACGAGTGTTTTCAACGAAAATTTTTAAACCAACCGGTGCCGGAACAGGAACGTGACCCCCCACTCCGTAGCTGTCAGCAGCAGCGGCGGGTGAGCTGAAAAGCGAGGCAGCAGATTCATCAGCAATCTGCAGGCCCGGGCCGGCCAACCAGACCCATCCTCCTCTTGCCGGCCGAGTCCGGCCTCCGGCGGCGACCACCCAGCGCGGATGGCGTTTCCAAGCGAGCAACCCCCGCACACACACGCGCGCGCCCGTAAAAATAATCGGGGTCAGCGCGTGGACTCGGCCGCTGGGAGGGATCGAAATCGAATCGGCGGCACGCCGGCACCCGGGCGGGCCTGGCTGTCGACACTACTGTCGTGTCCGGTTGGCGCCCCCCAGCGAAAAGCAAAAGAAATACCTGAAGAAACTGCCTCGTGCCTCCTCTCCTCGCTTCTCCGTTCTCCCTGTGGAGGCCACAGGCGGGCTAGCGGTCCAGTCCGCCTCCAGCTACACGGATCCCAGCTCGCGCGGTCCAGCTCCTCCCTCCTCCTCCCTCCTCTCCACCGCCACGCCCGATCGTGAATCGTCGCTTGCTCTGGAGAAAGCTTGCTGTACGGAGTGATTGTTTTTTCTTCTGCGTTTTTTTTTGGGTGCTCCCCATCCTTTTCGTGTCGCGATTTCCTGCGTACGGGACGGGAGGTCTCGGCTGGTGCGGTTGGTTGGTCATTTTCCCGCAACTTCTCTTTGGGTTCTTGCGCGCGACGGCGAGAGCGCCATCTTTCCTGCTACCCGTTGACTCGGGCGGGCATTCCGTCGAGCACCTTCCGTGCGGCGCCGGGGTGGTGGCGCGGGGCCGCGGGGGGCGGGGTTGCATGGTCCGTTGCGTGAGCGGGCGGCGGTTCCTGGTTTCCCGGGGGCGTTCTTTGATGCCGCTGTTGTGGCAGGCGCAGGGTTCTAGCGGTAGCGGATGGAATGCGACGGCTGCTATGGTATGTGATGCTTTTGCTGTCCTGGACTCCTCCTCGTAGGTGCCTTTTTTTTTGTCTGGAAAAACTAGGCTGGATTGAATTTGTTGGAGAATTTCGATCATGGCGATTTCTGTTGTTTTGCAGCGCTGAAGTCAGGAAGGTTCGTTGCGATCGCTGATGCCGGATTTGAGGATGCTGCAGACGGCGCCAGCGATTTTGGTGACACGATGAGTCACGCACACAGGCAGAAGGTTCTCGAGGAAACCATCGAGATGGAGGAGGAGGAGCAGGGGTTTGTTTGGAAATCTAACCTGCTCCCCTACAAGGGCGAAGATGATTTCGTTCTTCCTGGGAGTAGTAAGCAGCACGCATCAACATCAGGAGAGACACCTCTGTCTGGAAAAATGGACCCGAGGATAGACAGGTCTGGAAGCAATGGAACAAGCAAGGCAAGTGGTGGACAAAAAGTCAATTGATTTTCATTTCTGTTTTTTGCGAGTGAAATTGATTGATTTTCATTTCACAAATAGTGTTTAGCTAAATTAGTGACAGACAAACATTTTTTTAAAAAATTCTTTAGCTATTCACATTAGATTTGTGTAGGAATGCAGGAGAGTTACTTAACCTATATTGCATCATTTCAGCGTAGCCACGTGACCTAAATCAAATGTATAGTCTTCTTACGTCCCCTTACCTTTCATAGCAGGTCCCTAGACTGGGTTCCATGCTTGGGACAGCCGGCATGGCTGGATTTGGCAAGGCAGTGGAGATTCTAGACACATTAGGCTGCTTGATGACAACCTTGAGCTCAGATGGCGGCTTTGTTTCCAGGACCAAGACCAAAGGGTGCAAGATATCAATTCTTGCTTTTGAGGTTGCCAACACAATACTTAAAGGTGCTAGTATTATGCAGTCTCTCTCTGAAGACACTGTCACATACTTCAAACAAGTTGTGCTTCCTTCCGAAGGTGTACAGAATTTGGTGTCCAGTGAGCTGAGTGAATTAATGCAAATTGCAGCTAATGACAAAAGGTACCCTGCAAGATTGTTGTCAGTTACCACGGTGGCTTTCTTATCATCTTTGTCCAGTGAGTGTTTTGTGAACTCTGGTTAATATTTGCAGAGAGGAGCTGAGGATATTTTCTCAAGAGATTGTTAGGTTCGGGAACCGCTGTAAAGACCCCCAGTGGCATAACCTGGATCGCTACTTTGTGAAGTAAGCAGATTTCATGATTTCTCACAGCAGCAAAGAATCAGACAAATACGCTTGAGTTTTTATATCTCTCTTGTTAATTTGATATCTAGGTTAGAATCAGAAAGTGCACCCCAGAAGCAGCTGAAAGAAACAGCAATAGCAGAGATGCAAAAGTTGATGAACCTTGTTCAACGTACAACTGTGAGCACTGTGTTGTTCTCTAAAGATATCTTCTAAGCAACAAATGTCCGTCATTGCATTTTATTTATATTTTGCTTTCTTTTTCAGGATTTGTATCATGAGCTGCATGCATTAGACAGATTTGAGCAAGATTACCGCTCAAGGCTAAACGGAAAGGGTAATACAGATAGATTTGAAAAAGGTATGGCTCCTGTATATAACATTGTATTTCATTTTAGGGGGAAAATTTTGGATGCTTTTTGTCATTTGTTATGTGTCCATTACCTAAACAAAATGGCATTGTGGACCGTGCCCATTATTATCTGAACTAAAAAGGATTGTGGAAGCTTAAGCAAAGAAAATTTCTCCTATCACTAATGTTTCTCTAAATCTAAAATTCACCTCATTATGTTTTTTTTGGGTTTGTGATGCCTGAGCATGTATTTTATTAAGAGGAAGAGAGCAAGCATGGCCACACGCATGACAGGGCTTGGCACCGCTTAGAAGTCTAAAATTCACCTCATTATGGCAATGAAGCTGTAGTCCTTGAACTTTTGACACTATATTTAGGTTACTTTGCAGGAGACAATATTCAAATTGTGAGACTGGAGTTGAAGACCCAAAGTAGTTATGTGAAGAGCTTGAAGAAAAGATCTCTTTGGTCCAAGACGTTGGAAGAAGTGAGTAACTTTTGGTGTAGAATTTCTTTTGTACGCTAACATCCAATGTTATTAAATCGGCTAATCGTCGCTAATCGCCCTAGTACCGATAAGGGCGATCAAGACGATTAATCGACCTCTTATCGGTCTAGTTGTCCATATAATCGTCATGTATATAGCAGGACATATATCAAATAGGTATGGTATATATACCATATACTTATATAGTAGAAATCGAGCATCAAGACTATATTTCTGGAGGGAGGGACTGCACACACAGCAAGTGCAGCCAACGGCTGGAGGCTGGGGGTGAGGACTGAAGAGGAGGAGAGAGGTATAAAAGAGAAACCCTAATGGGCCTGGCCCAAACAGCGCTACCCTAGTCTGAAGCAGCCTATCTGCCTATTTGGTGTCTGATTGGTCAGGACACCTTATCGGGCAATCTATCGCGATTAATCGACGATAAATCGGACGATCAGGTTTCTGATCGCTCTGATCGAATCGGAGTGCCTAATCGAATGCTAGGTGCTGATAAGGACGATTAATCGGATGATATGATAACATTGTAACATCAGCCTGCCTCTTTTTTGGTTGTAATAATATGCATTTCTGATGATAGGTAGTCGAGAAGCTTGTAGACGTCGTGCACTACTTACATGTTGAGATCAACAATGCTTTCGGACCTTCTGGTACTTCCACAGCCCAATTTCTCATGTTGAATCAGCCAAGCTTATTTCCAGCTGATCCTCTTAATGCATTTGTAGATGGAGGTGTGGTGAATGCTGAATCAACTGTGAGCTGTCAAAGGCTAGGACCTGCCGGACTTGCATTACATTATGCAAACATTATCATTCAGATATATAGTATTGTAAGTTTCTCCTTGTTTTTTCTAAGCCAGATCAAGATTTTGAGTTATTTACTTTCTTTTACCATCATTTAAAGCAGAAAGCTACTATGCTGTTAGCATCGCCTTCCTCGTTATTTTGGGCATTATTTTCTGAACTTCTAGTTCGCTAATACAGATGCAGCTGCCATGATTGGATGTTATCCAAAAACGAAGATATTTAACCAAACCTAAGAATGACTGACAAGAATTATGTAAATGGCTTTCAGCAGTGTTCACAACTCAGATAATATTTTAAGGAGTAAGAAATAACAAAACTTGTTTTTATAGGTTTCTCGATCAGGGTATGTGCCAGCAAATTCTAGAGATGCCCTATACCAGGGATTGCCACCAAGGATCAAGTCAGCGCTACCAAATAAATTGAGAACGACCTTAGTGCCTCAGGAGGTAATACAAGTAGAGATTAAGTGAACCATCGGCAAATTTTTCACACATTCTAATCTATGAATTCTGATGCAGCTCACTATTGATCAGATAAGGGCTAGGATGGAGAAAACTTTGAAATGGCTTGTGCCCATGGCCATCAATACCACCTGGTACTTTATCCTGCTTTACACCAAACATGTGGTTTAAGGTTGATTCAGTTGTGCTGCTATTTGTTAACGCCTCTACTATCTTTAATGCTTACTTCAGTGCTCGAGGTTTCTTGAGGTTTAGCGAATGGGCGAAATCAGGGTGAGAATGACCATTTCCAATGCTTTGGTCCATGTTTTTCGTGAAATACTTTTGTTTCTAAGATTTGACCTTTGTGTTGTTGTGGTCTGTTTACTGTTTCATTCAGGACTGAGAGGGTTGGTAGGCGACCGGGTCAAGCAGATCCGATTGAGACGCTATACCATGCTGACAAGGCAAGGACTGAGGATTGTATTCTAGAATTGGTTGTCTGGCTTCATCACCTCGTCAGCCAGAGTAACCGGCCGGCAATGCAAAAAGCCACTGACCAATGTATCTAACCAAAAGCCAGGAATGATCATGGGCCATGGCATGCTAGCATCACACATCGACTTTTATCCAGAAAAAGGCTGTGTTTTTGTTGAGTGGTCTAAGGTATCAAAATTATTCGAAAAGATCGGTCATCAAACTCTTATGATCCAGCTTGCTGGTTGTTTTCGTCTTGGTTAGGTTGTAGGTGGAAACTAGAGTTGTGCTTGCCATGAAGGACGTGCGTTTTTTTCTTTATATAAGCTGAATAGGTTGTAGTATAAGAAGGCTTTGTTACTTTGATCTGTTTGTTATTTATATATAAGTGTAGTTGTGACAATAACATTATACAAAGAAAAGCACATTCGAAAGATCCGGTTTCCTGACTTATATCATTAATAAGGAAGAGCAGTTACAATGTTTGGTTACATATCTGAGTAGCGCAGCCTATAGCAGCACGAGGCAAGCAACATCAAATGGTTAATTACTAACTAAAGGTTTGATAAGGAATTTAAGGTTTGATTCTATATTTTGATGATCGGCTATAGTTACTGATTCATGATCTGACATGTAACAAAAACTCTTAATTCTACGAGAATCATTTTTTAAAAGCATTTTAAGTGCTTTTTTCCGTAGAAGTTCCATTTTCCTTGATGGTGGTGAGTATGGCCGTATGGGTGCATTGTTGGCCACATCCTCGATGACTAGACGCGCTCGAAGCTCTACATAGGTGAACTACGAACCCATCGATCGAGGGTTGGTAAGTGTGATGGTTGCCACGGTGGAGGAGAAAGGAAATGAAGAGTTTCTTTCACATAGAGGCCTAGAGGGTGAGGGGTGTGATGGAGTTTTTTCACATGGTATTATATGTGGTGTTAAATGATTTGTGGACGGACTCTTATATGGTTTGTGTTATTATGTACCTATGTCTGGACCTATTTGGATGTATTAGCTAAAATGTAGCTGGCTAAATTTAGTTGCTATACATCAAACAATCTAGCTAAAGTCAGCTAAAATTTAGCTGAGTCTATTAGCTGAAGCATCCAAACATCCTACTAAAGTTTAGCTAAGAAACTTTTTAAAAATTTTAGTTAGCTAAATTTTAGTTGGGTATATCAAAACATGCCCTCTATCTCTAATCGAGTTTTCTCGTGTCTAGAGGACCATATGCAAACCTAGGACATCTGTATTCTCATGTTTGAGAGTAATAATAATATGCAAATCTAGTGTCATATTAATGATTACATGAGAGAAGCCATGTTTATAGCCAATATGAAGAAAAATAAACAAGGAACTTGTAAGAAAATGATAAATTGAATAGAGGGGAAATCAAAAAGAAAAAAAATCATTGCTAAACGCACATGTCATGCGCCAGCACCATCTCAGATAATGAAGGTTCAGATGGTGACGTCAGGCCGATGACCGACGATTTCTTGTTCAATTTTGTGAGGCTATACGTGCGTGCCGCACGACACCCCAGCAACATGACGTGTGCTGCTGGGTACGGTGTGAATTGACCCTTGGGGGAGCACATTACCGTTCCGACCTGGGCGCTTATGAAGCCGAGCAGCCGTGCTACGATCCACGGTGTGGGAATAAAAAGATGTAGCTTCCCGTTCTAGGTTCTAAAGAAAGTCCTAGCTTCCTAGCGCCTGGGCCCATCGAGTTGAATCCTCGCGTCGGCTTAGCCCATCAAGACCATATTGGCTCAAAGTCCGAGATCGTGATTCGTGAGAGGGAGATGCAATTGCAAACATTGTTTGGTACTGTACACCCTGGGTATCCGGTTAACCGATCGGTTTCGGTTCGGTTCTTGACATAAATTCGGTTCTCTAAAAATAGAAACCGATCGGTTCCTCGTAAATCTTGGAACCGAGTAAAATCGATTTCGGTGAGTTCGGTTCGGTTCCGGTTCTGACCGAACTAACCGAAAATTTATCCAAGTAGCAAAAATAATAATTGAAAAATTAGGGAATTTTTTTTTTGTAGAAAAAGCACAATGCTGAAATTTTAAAAAATGAGGTCGTGAGGCTATGAAAGGTGTGTTATCCACCTTTTATATCTATGGTTAAGATGGTATTAGGTCTATGTTATAAGATTTATTGGGTTTGTTTATGAAATTCGGTTCTATCGGTTATTTCGGTTAACCGAGGTAGAGAACCGAATGACCCTGCTAAATTCGGTTCCTAAGAAGTAGGAACAGAACATGGAACCGAATTTTTCAGTTTCGGTTATTTCGGTTTCGGTTCCGGTTATCTCGGTTTGGTTTTTGGTTATTTTTGCCCAGGGTTACTGTCCTTGGTAGGCTACAACTGCACAAGCGAATTTGGTACTGTAAATAATTTTAAAATAAAAACTTTTTAACTACAGAGTTGTTGATTGTACTAAGAGTTAATCCCCTCGTCCCTAAATATCTATCGTTTTCGCTTTCCAAAAATATATTTGATTAAATATATTTTAATAATATTAATATTTATTGTACATAATTAGTATCATTAAAAGATCTTTCAATCTAGTTTTTTAATAAATTTATTTGAAGATACAAATGTTACACATATTTACTATAAATTGAGTCAAACTTGCAGTATGCATACTAACAACGACATTTATTTAGGGACAAAGGAAGTACAAAATTGATATAAACCATGTTGATGTCAGCGGTTATTTGAAAAAATAAAATTCAAAACACGTGAATTTAAAATAATATTTTTGGACTTTAAATAGTTCTAATACGAAATGTTTTAACTACAAAGTTGTGAAGTTCATATAAAAAATATAAATTATTTTTGGATGCAACTGCTATAAAGACGAATGTTTGTCAACATAAATTTATTCTAAAAGACGAACGCTTCATCTCTGAAAAATTAACAACTATCAGAGGCGTCGTCTTAAGAGTTAAGATATCTGTCTCCTAAAATCGATTTATGAAGATGGAAGGAGACAGATGACTTAGGTCCTGTTTGGCAGAGCTCTGAGAGCTGATTCTCTGCTAAATCCAGCAGGAGCTCTGCCAAACAGTTTTTTTAGAGATAAGTGATTCTCTGCTGATTCCGTGAAGTGATTCTCTAAAATAAACTAAGAGGCTGAGAGCTGAAAAAAGTAGTTTTCCCTAATTCTGTGAAGTGATTCTCCATGCTGATTTTAAAAGTATGCTAAACAATCAAAGAGAATCACTTTCAGCCACAGAATCACTTCTCTCATAGAATCAGCTTCTATAGAAAATCAGAATCAGATGAAGCTCTACCAAACTGACCCTTAATGTCTGTTTCTGTAAATGATCCTTAGAGACGGACATTTTTCTTGTGCCCGCCTGACCATTTACGGATACAACCGTTGGGTGTGTGCCCATTTTCGTTAATAAAAAATTATGTCTTCTAAAATTATTTTTCTAATAGTGTTATCACTCGGAAACTACTGATTCTGCAATAGAGCTATTAAAATTATAGAAAAATCTAACCTACAGAATAAGACTAAGTGAGCTATAATTTGGAGCACCAGATTATTATATCAAATACAAGAGAGATCAATCTTACGTGGTCCCTAATTCTAATGCAAGTCACCATTGATGAAATAAGGGATAGGATGGGGGAAAACACTGGAAGGGCTTGTTCATGTGGCAGTCTATACCAACATAGTATTTCCATCGACGTTCTGTTTATTTAGATGCAAACTTTTTTTAAGTATGATAAAAAGAAGACTTTGCTAAATACTTTGGCTTTTGAGACCTTGTAGTTGTGTGATAGGATAAACCTTCTAATTTATACGTATATTAAAATTGTAGTCTTTTTTGAGTTTATATATGATTGCAACAATCACCGATATACGTATTGTTTACACCAGATTTTGGACTAAAAGGATTATTGTTTTTGTGAAACACAAGCGGCTGATTTATCGGTAAAAGAGTTGGCCAGAAAAATAAAAAGGAGTGTTTGGACCCGGACACAACCAAGATTTATGAGGACCAGGCATGATAAGCTTCGAAGGCGTTTTGGGTTCGATCAAGGAGTTTGAGTCCGGATCGTCTTTTATTCTTATGTAACATCCCAAAATTTGCATCAATTTAAAAATAGGCAAATATGATTTAATTATGCATTTTATGTGTTGCATAGAACCTAGTTAATAAATTATTCACAAAAGCTAAAATTAATCCTAGGCCAAAGATCATGTTGATGCATACATGCTGGTGCATATTTTAAATTGTGATGATTGGGATTTACTCAATTTTGGTTTGAATTCAAAAAGGATTTGAAATTTTCTTTTGAAATCAGTTTCGGGAAAATGGAAAACATTTCTTCTCCTCTCCCTCTCCCTTTCTCTCATTTTGGCCTGAGCCAGTCAGCCGGCCTGCTCCACTCTTCCTTCCCCGCCGGCCCAATTCTCCTTTTTCCCTCTCCTCCTTCACCCACGCGGCCCAGCCGCCGGCCCAGCTGGGCGTTTGCGCGCTGCGCGCTGCAGTCCCCCCCCCCCCCCCCCCGCGCTCACTGACGCCGCGCCCCCCTTGTCAGTCCTCTCTCCCTCATCTCGCAGTCGACCCAGACTCGGGTCCGCGCCGAGTCCGACCGGGGCACGCGCCCTCGCTCGCCAAATCAGCCACCCCGACCCCCTAATAAGTTCCCAAGTACCCGCCGCCTCTCCCCATGCCAATAGATCGAGCCCTCGTGCCCTATTCCGCCGCAACCGAGAGCTCCGCCGTCGAAAAAATCCCCGCCGCCGTCCGCTGGTCACTTGGAGGCGTTTCAGCCGCTTTGAAGCCTCGCCAAACCTTCGGGTCGATCTCGTGAACACGCTCGATCTCTCCTTTGCTAGTTTCGTCAATCTAATTACTCACCCGAGCTCGCCGTGGTTCACAGGAACCCCGCCGCCGCCTTTTCGAGCAATTCGCCAACACCGGACCTTCCCCGACGCTATTTTCAAGCCAGGTGAGTTCATCATGATCTCCTGGTTCGATTGCACCCGTCCCCTAGCTCTCTACCGCTTCCTAGCAAAAATCCGAGCCGCGCCGCCGCGCTCCGGCCATGGCGCCGCCGCGTCCTCTCTCTGTTCCGGCGAGAGCGCCGCCACCCCTCCCAGATTTAATCTGGAGCGTCCATCTCAGATCGGGTGGCCAGGCACGCCCGATACCCCTTCGGTGTCACTTTTGTTAAAGAGTCCCTCATGTTTTCGGGCCTCAACCCGCGGTCCACAACGCACTGTGCGTTGAGTCTGTGCAATCTCCCATCTAAGCCCCTGCGCTTTGTCCTAATTGAGGCGCAGTCCAACCGATTTGCAGTTTTGATTTAAATCAATTTAAATTCAAAATCAATTTCAGTTTATTTACAGTTTTGCCACCAGTTTTAAATGCTTATAACTTCTACGTCTTTAGTCCGATTTAGTCCGTTCAAGTTGCGTTAGATTCGTTTTGAAAAGATCTATCTATCTGTATGAAAATCTATACTGTTTTCGGTAGTTAAAATTTGAGTTAGGTTTAATCTACTAACTAAGGTTTGGTAACTTGTTTAGCTCATAACTTTCGCGTTATAATTCCGTTTTTCGTGATCTTCGCGTTTATGTGATCGTGGTGGATCGTAGTTTCTGTTTTCAAACTTTTTATATTATTTTCTTGTTGTTGGTGTAATGTTCTAATTATAGCTTGTTTGCTTTGCATGATTGTTGTCCCGATAATTGTATGTTGATGTGGTAATCGAGTATAGACGGTGAGACATACGCTGGTGATCAGGAACCCTTCTACGACAACCAAGAGCAACCAGAGTTCGCTGAATCAGGCAAGTATAGCATGGGATCCTCCTTGATGTCCTAATAACCATAAATCACTTTAAACATCATATGCATGTGTCTACCTTGATGCCTATTTAGACATATCCTAGTTGTTGATCTTGTGCCTTGTTAAACTTGGTACGCATTAGGTAGAACTATGCTAGTGCTCAAATTAAACTTTGATCATGTGAATCTGAATTTAATGGTATATGCAACTTGGTAAAATTGGCTTTTATAGCAACATGGTTTAGGAGCTACTATAAGGGATCACCCGGGACAACAGTGCAACCATGGGAGTTATATGGCTCTAACCTTAGCTCAGTATAAGGACCTTTTCTAGCTTGTTAGAGGTTACCCGAAAGGGCGCATAAGGCGCTTGACGAGCTGGATTTAGGGCGGCTACTTTCACTTTGCCTGCGTGCCGCAAGGTTGAGAGACCCTTCTTCCCCTTGCCTTAAGACCTAGCGGCCCTAACTTGTTAGACGAACCTTTGAAAGGCTTTGCGTGTATCCTGCCCGCTCACCTCGGAAGTGTTATGGGAGTAATTAACCCGGGCATCTGGATATCACGACTCATCGGGTAAAGTGTACAACCTCTGCAGAGTGTAAAACTGATATATCAGCCGTGCTCACGGTTACGAGCAACCTGGAATTCTTATGGTATAGTTGTTGCTTTAATAATGTTTTAATGTGATATTGCTATCTCTTTCTATGGTTTCATATTCACATTGATCACATGTTTAATTGGGATGGATATTATTGATGCTATCTAATGCTAAAATTGTGCCAACTAAAAGCTACCGCAGTCTAACCAGTGTCAGCCTTATTTGAGCCTCATGAACCCCATGTTACACTTGTTAAGTACGAGATGTACTTATGCTTGTTTATTTTCTTTCTACTTGGATAAAAATCCCGGATGGGTAACAGATTGCTATGGTAACGACGACTTCCCTGAAGAGTTCTAGTCTTGCTGTCAACCAGTCATCTTCCCTGTGGTGGAGCTACCGCGAGAGAGACTTTATTTATCCGCTGCTATGTAAAGACTTTGAATAATATTCGCTATGTAATAAACATATGTGATGGTACTTCTTAATTTGTGGCTTATGTGTGTGATTGATCTCTGGGCACACATGAGTTATTGCATTCAATTTTGTTCTTAAAATTGGGTGTGACATCTTATGTAACCTAGTCGTGTTAGGGCAGGAGTCAACCGGGTTATAAATAGCTAGAAACCCGATTTTTGTAAAGAGAATCAATCCAATCAATCAACACATCGGCCACCGGCCAAAACCCTAGGAGTAGAAGTAACGTAGAACTCGGCGGAACCTTCAACCAGGCAGGGCTGCATCGACTTCGACCGACCTCCGGTTTACTTGTAAGTTTCACCAATGGCTCATGTCATTGTACAATAAGGCTGTATTTGGCATCGACCAAACTCTTGTTAAGCTATGACATGGCTAGTTATCAGTTTAAGATCACCTTTTGTAAGACTGTCTTGACTCCGATCAATCTCTTGCTTTAGTCAATCTTGACTAGTTATCGGCTCTATTGATTTGGCAAACCAATAGATTCATTAAGTTATCGATGTTGTTTATGTTTTAACATTTTTTCTTTATGTTTTAAACAATATCTTGTCCAATCAAGATTGACAAAGTAGCCTAAACCTAAAAGATGTCTAGTTTCGGCTATCCCAAGGCCTTGCACGCTGATGGGACTTTTTGATGCCTACTATCCCGACAAGAACATCATCGTACAGTACACCCACTGGAGGTACAGTCATCCCATGGAAAGGACCTACTGGAAGGCAAGAGTGACTGTCGCCGTCCGAGAACCAGAAAGTGGCCTATACCTGCATGAGATGGTGATTGGCCACAGGGCTCGTCGGTCCACTCTAGCGTCAGCCTTGGAAGCCGTGGCAGTTGAAGCCTACAAAGCATTCCGGGGTCGTCGCATTGAAGACATGAGGGATGATGCATACCGCTATCTGCCCTATTGGAACAGTGAGAATAAGGAGGCTATGGTAGAAGACCCCAATGCAACTCCAACCGAGAAGGCCACACGAGATTTTCTCCTTGACAGGGAAAGGTCTAACGCGGACTTGGAAAAGGAGGTGATATCCCTGGGAAAAGATCTCAAAAGATGCTATAGCACCATTGATGGGCTCTTGGAACTTCTCAACCAACCCCCTATGTACAAGAGGCTCCGCGAACCGCTCTACAAATAGGCATAGGTCACCATTCTATGTAATAAGACGATATTAGCAAGCGTTTTGTCGAGTCTAGTTAACTTTTGTGCTATTGTGCTTCTTTATGTGTGAGTTGGATTATCATTATGCTTATGTGATTTGGTTCTTTGTAATGAGTGTTGAGATTTGTGGGCTTGTCTACAAATCTCCTAGTTAGACATAACGTTTATGAATAATAAGAGGGTTAGTTATATCTTGTCCTATGCTGTTTTCTGGAGCAACCTGTGATCTTTTGGTTATATCTTAAGTTCTGATCATGCAACATGGCTGAAAATTTTATGGTGGAAAATAGACTCCTATATCTAACCAATGCCTCTGGAATCACTTCAATAGCTGTTATGGTTTGTGAGATATGGCTGTTTCAAGTTAGAGTTTCTGCGCAGTTTTGAGCTCTGGACGGATCTATTTGTTCTCTGTTTTTGACTAACTTAACGACAGAATCTGGGAAAGTCACTTAAATAAAAGTTGTAGATAATTTCGTTATCTTTCCAACCGTGTATCACACGCCCTGTTTGGATTTCTGGAACTCCGGATATGACTGTTTTTCTGTACTGCTGTTACCGGATCTCGCCCAGAAATTTTCAGATCTCCTGTTTCCTCTCATAAAAGTGATCTTTTCTTAAAAAGTTCGCTAACCTTGATCCCTGTTTGGAAACACAGATGGCCGCCAGAGGAGGTGGAGTTGGAGGTGGACGTGGACGAGGCCGTGGTCGTGGAGCACCTGTTAACCCACCACCACCACCCCCAGTTAACATTCAGCAGTTCATGGGCATCCAAGCCCAATTTATGCAAACCATGATGCAACATATGCAGAATCAGCCAGTTGGAGGAGCACCACCGATGCAAGTGAGGGACAAGAGGGGTGAGTTTTTAAAGGGTCACCCGCCAGTGTTCTCCCATGCCGCTGATCCCCTGGAGGCTGATGACTGGCTTCGTGCTATTGAACGCCAGCTTACCATCGCGCAATGCAATGACCAGGAGAAGGTGCTCTATGCTTCTGGTCAGTTGCAAGGAGCTGCTCTGGATTGGTGGGAATCGTATCAGTTCGGTCAAGTCAACGATGCTCCACCTGTCACCTTTGAGGAATTCAAGACCAACTTCAAAGCGTACCATATCCCTGCTGGTCTGATTGAATTGAAGCAGGAAGAGTTCAGATCTCTGCGCCAAGGAGCCATGACCGTTGCAGAGTACCGTGACAAGTTTGCTCAATTGTCACGCTATGCTCCCGCTGATATTGCTCAGGATGCCGACAAGCAGCGTCGCTTCCTCAAGGGTCTGAATGACGGACTGGCACTGCAGCTTATGTCCAATGAGTATGCCAGCTACCAGACCTTAGTCAACCGTGCTATTGTGGTTGACAACAAGCGCAAGGAGATGGAGGCTAGAAAGAGGAAGCTCCAAGGTCAGTCTTCTGGTAGTAACAACCGCCCTCGTTCCAACTTCGCACCAGGCAATCAGCAGAGGTATCAGGGACCGACTACTCAGTGGAACCGCAACCAGGGACAGCAACGTCCTTCATACCCGCAACAGCAGCAGAACAATAATCAAGCCCAACGCCAAGGCACTCCCAACAATGCTCCCATGAAGACTAGTGCACCCAACACCCCCGTCAAGAATGGAACACCCAATGCCTGTTTCCGTTGTGGTGATCCCGGTCACTATGCCAACCGCTGTCCGAAGAGGCAAGATCAGCTCCTACCTCAGAATAATGGGCAGAAAGGAAGGCGGCAAGTACCCCCTAATTCGGGAAAGGTGAATCACGTGTCCACAGAGACCGTGCAAGAAGCGCCAGAGATTATGCTTGGTACGTTCAATATCAGTTCCATCCCCGCTACAGTTCTTTTCGATTCTGGTGCATCGCATACTTTCATATCACATACATTTGTTAGAATGCATAACCTACCTGTTAGCCTCATGAAAACCCCCATAATGGTTACTTCACCGGGTGGAGGTTTACAAGCTACGCTCCAGTGTATGCCGCTAGCTGTGTCCCTAGGGGGAGTAGATTTCTCAGTGTCCCCAATAGTGTTGAAGATAGCTGGTATTGATTTGATACTGGGTATGGATTGGCTGACGAAAACCAAGACAAGCATTCAGTGTCAAGATAAGGTTGTGACAGTTACTACAGCTAAGGGGGACAGAATCAGTGTGAATGTAGTGCTACAACCAACACCGACTGCAACCGTGAATCAGATGAATGAAGAGGCTTTCCCGGAAGATCTAGTGGTGGATGAGTTCCCGGATGTGTTCCCCGATGACTTGCCAGGTATGCCACCTGATCGCGACATTGAATTTATTATTGAACTTTTACCTGGAACTGCACCCATAGCTAAAAGACCATATAGAATGGGAGTACCTGAATTAGAAGAACTTAAGAAACAAATTAAAGAGTTACAAGAAAAAGGGTTTATTCGTCCTAGTTCATCACCTTGGGGAGCTCCTGTTATTTTGTTGACAAGAAGGATGGTGGTCAACGGATGTGTGTTGACTATAGATCGCTTAATGAAGTTACCATCAAGAACAAGTACCCGTTGCCGAGGATTGATGATCTGTTTGACTAGCTTAAAGGTGCATGTGTGTTCTCTAAGATTGATCTGCGTTCTGGTTACCATCAGTTGAAGATTCGAGCATCTGATATTCCAAAGACAGCTTTCACTACCAGGTATGGGTTGTATGAGTATACAGTCATGTCCTTTGGATTGACGAATGCACCTGCCTACTTTATGTATTTGATGAACAAGGTGTTCATGGAATATCTCGACAAGTTCGTTGTTGTGTTTATTGATGATATTCTAGTATACTCTAAGAACAAGGAAGATCATGTTGAACATCTGAGGTTAGTACTACAAAAACTCAGAGAGCATAAGTTATATGCCAAGCGCAGCAAGTGTGAGTTTTGGTTGAAGGAAGTTTCTTTCCTTGGACATGTTATCTCTAATGGAGGCATTTCAGTAGATCCAGGCAAGGTTGAAGATGTGTTGAATTGGAAACCACCAACAGATGTGACCGAGATTCGTAGTTTCCTTGGATTGGCTGGTTACTACAGAAGGTTCATTGAAGGATTCTCCAAGCTTGCTAAGCCAATGACAGCTCTGCTAGAGAAGAATGCTAAGTTTATCTGGTCTGATAAATGTCAAGCTAACTTTGAAGAGTTGAAGAAACGTCTGACTACAGCTCCAGTGTTAATACTACCAGATCTAAGTAAGGACTTCTCTATTTACTGTGATGCATCTCGTCAAGGTTTGGGTTGTGTTCTTATGCAAGAAGGCAGAGTTGTAGCATATGCATCGAGGCAGTTGAGAAAGCATGAGCTGAATTACCCCACACATGATCTAGAGTTGGCAGCTGTTGTCCATGCATTAAAAATTTGGAGACACTACTTAGTGGGTCACAAGACAGACATTTATACTGATCATAAGAGCTTGAAGTACATCTTCACTCAGTCTGATTTGAATTTGAGACAGCGCAGATGGTTGGAATTGATTAAGGATTATGATTTGGAAATACACTACCATCCCGGTAGGGCTAATGTAGTAGCAGATGCCTTAAGTAGAAAGAGCCATGCCAATGGAATCCGAATTGCTCCTATGTCAGAAGAACTGTGTGCTGAGTTTGCACATCTGAATCTGGGGATTGTGATCAATAAAATGGAATTGATACTTGAACCGGTATTGATGCAAGAGATACGTAAGGGTCAAATGGCAGATGAGAAGTTGAAGCAGTTAGCCGATAACATTGTTCTTGGCAAAGCACCAGGTTTTCGATTAGATGATGAAGGTACGTTATGGCATGGGAAGAGGTTATGTGTGCCTGAAATCAAGGAGATACGTGAGACTATACTGCGAGAAGTGCATGAGTCAGCTTACTCCATCCATCCTGGAAGCACTAAGATGTACCTAGATCTGAAGAAAAAGTATTGGTGGGATGGACTGAAGCGAGATGTAGCCGAGTACGTCGCTCTGTGTGATACATGTCAGAGGGTAAAGGCAGAACATCAGAGACCCGCTGGTTTGTTACAACCGATGAAGATACCTGAATGGAAGTGGGAAGAAGTTGGTATGGACTTCATAGTTGGTTTACCTCGTACGCAGAGAGGATACGACTCCATATGGGTAATAGTTGATCGTTTGACCAAAGTTGCTCACTTTATACCCGTCAAGACTACTTACGATGGGGCAAAGTTAGCAGAATTATACATGGAAAGAGTAGTCTGTTTACATGGAGTTCCAAGAAAGATCGTGTCCGATAGAGGATCGCAGTTTACGTCACATTTTTGGAAGGGTATACATGAAGCTTTGGGTACAAGATTGAACTTCAGTACTGCTTATCATCCGCAGACTGATGGACAGACAGAAAGAACAAATCAGATTCTAGAAGACATGTTGAGAGCTTGTGCATTGCAATATGGCACCAGTTGGGACAAGAATTTGTGTTATGCAGAGTTCTCATACAACAACAGCTATCAGGAGAGTCTTAAGATGGCACCGTTTGAAGCTTTGTATGGAAGACCGTGTAGAACACCGTTGTTTTGGGATCAGACAGGTGAAAGTCAAGTGTTTGGACCTGATGTGTTGAGGAATGCCGAGGAACATGTCAGGATAATCAGAGATAATCTGAGAGCCGCTCAGTCTCGGCAGAAGAGTTATGCAAACAACCGTCGTCGAGATCTATCTTTTGCAATAGGTGATTATGTCTACCTAAAGGTGTCACCGATGAGAGGTGTGAAAAGGTTCAATAAGAAAGGAAAGCTAGCACCTAGGTATATTGGACCATTCAAGATTCTTGAAAGACGTGGTGAAGTGGCGTATCAGTTAGAATTGCCTGAAAGCTTGTCAGGAGTGCATGATGTGTTTCATGTTTCTCAGTTGAAGAAGTGCCTGCGAGTGCCCGAAGAGCAGATACTGTTGGAAGAGCTCACGGTTAAGGAAGATTTGACTTATGATGAGTATCCGATAAAGATTTTGGAAACAGCTGAAAGAGTTACCAGGAGCAGAGTAATAAAGATGTGTAAGGTTCAGTGGAATCGGTATTCAGAAGCAGAGGCAACTTGGGAAAGAGAAGAGGATTTGAGAAAGTCTTACCCACAGTTGTTTGAGTAAGCATCGCTGGAATCTCGAGGACGAGATTCTTTAAGAGGGGTAGAATTGTAACATCCCAAAATTTGCATCAATTTAAAAATAGGCAAATATGATTTAATTATGCATTTTATGTGTTGCATAGAACCTAGTTAATAAATTATTCACAAAAGCTAAAATTAATCCTAGGCCAAAGATCATGTTGATGCATACATGCTGGTGCATATTTTAAATTGTGATGATTGGGATTTACTCAATTTTGGTTTGAATTCAAAAAGGATTTGAAATTTTCTTTTGAAATCAGTTTCGGGAAAATGGAAAACATTTCTTCTCCTCTCCCTCTCCCTTTCTCTCATTTTGGCCCGAGCCAGTCAGCCGGCCTGCTCCACTCTTCCTTCCCCGCCGGCCCAATTCTCCTTTTTCCCTCTCCTCCTTCACCCACGCGGCCCAGCCGCCGGCCCAGCTGGGCGTTTGCGCGCTGCGCGCTGCAGTCCCCCCCCCCCCCGCGCTCACTGACGCCGCGCCCCCCTTGTCAGTCCTCTCTCCCTCATCTCGCAGTCGACCCAGACTCGGGTCCGCGCCGAGTCCGACCGGGGCACGCGCCCTCGCTCGCCAAATCAGCCACCCCGACCCCCCTAATAAGTTCCCAAGTACCCGCCGCCTCTCCCCATGCCAATAGATCGAGCCCTCGTGCCCTATTCCGCCGCAACCGAGAGCTCCGCCGTCGGAAAAATCCCCGCCGCCGTCCGCTGGTCACTTGGAGGCGTTTCAGCCGCTTTGAAGCCTCGCCAAACCTTCGGGTCGATCTCGTGAACACGCTCGATCTCTCCTTTGCTAGTTTCGTCAATCTAATTACTCACCCGAGCTCGCCGTGGTTCACAGGAACCCCGCCGCCGCCTTTTCGAGCAATTCGCCAACACCGGACCTTCCCCGACGCTATTTTCAAGCCAGGTGAGTTCATCATGATCTCCTGGTTCGATTGCACCCGTCCCCTAGCTCTCTACCGCTTCCTAGCAAAAATTCGAGCCGCGCCGCCGCGCTCCGGCCATGGCGCCGCCGCGTCCTCTCTCTGTTCCGGCGAGAGCGCCGCCACCCCTCCCAGATTTAATCTGGAGCGTCCATCTCAGATCGGGTGGCCAGGCATGCCCGATACCCCTTCGGTGTCACTTTTGTTAAAGAGTCCCTCATGTTTTCGGGCCTCAACCCGCGGTCCACAACGCACTGTGCGTTGAGTCTGTGCAATCTCCCATCTAAGCCCCTGCGCTTTGTCCTAATTGAGGCGCAGTCCAACCGATTTGCAGTTTTGATTTAAATCAATTTAAATTCAAAATCAATTTCAGTTTATTTACAGTTTTGCCACCAGTTTTAAATGCTTATAACTTCTACGTCTTTAGTCCGATTTAGTCCGTTCAAGTTGCGTTAGATTCGTTTTGAAAAGATCTATCTATCTGTATGAAAATCTATACTGTTTTCGGTAGTTAAAATTTGAGTTAGGTTTAATCTACTAACTAAGGTTTGGTAACTTGTTTAGCTCATAACTTTCGCGTTATAATTCCGTTTTTCGTGATCTTCGCGTTTATGTGATCGTGGTGGATCGTAGTTTCTGTTTTCAAACTTTTTATATTATTTTCTTGTTGTTGGTGTAATGTTCTAATTATAGCTTGTTTGCTTTGCATGATTGTTGTCCCGATAATTGTATGTTGATGTGGTAATCGAGTATAGACGGTGAGACATACGCTGGTGATCAGGAACCCTTCTACGACAACCAAGAGCAACCAGAGTTCGCTGAATCAGGCAAGTATAGCATGGGATCCTCCTTGATGTCCTAATAACCATAAATCACTTTAAACATCATATGCATGTGTCTACCTTGATGCCTATTTAGACATATCCTAGTTGTTGATCTTGTGCCTTGTTAAACTTGGTACGCATTAGGTAGAACTATGCTAGTGCTCAAATTAAACTTTGATCATGTGAATCTGAATTTAATGGTATATGCAACTTGGTAAAATTGGCTTTTATAGCAACATGGTTTAGGAGCTACTATAAGGGATCACCCGGGACAACAGTGCAACCATGGGAGTTATATGGCTCTAACCTTAGCTCAGTATAAGGACCTTTTCTAGCTTGTTAGAGGTTACCCGAAAGGGCGCATAAGGCGCTTGACGAGCTGGATTTAGGGCGGCTACTTTCACTTTGCCTGCGTGCCGCAAGGTTGAGAGACCCTTCTTCCCCTTGCCTTAAGACCTAGCGGCCCTAACTTGTTAGACGAACCTTTGAAAGGCTTTGCGTGTATCCTGCCCGCTCACCTCGGAAGTGTTATGGGAGTAATTAACCCGGGCATCTGGATATCACGACTCATCGGGTAAAGTGTACAACCTCTGCAGAGTGTAAAACTGATATATCAGCCGTGCTCACGGTTACGAGCAACCTGGAATTCTTATGGTATAGTTGTTGCTTTAATAATGTTTTAATGTGATATTGCTATCTCTTTCTATGGTTTCATATTCACATTGATCACATGTTTAATTGGGATGGATATTATTGATGCTATCTAATGCTAAAATTGTGCCAACTAAAAGCTACCGCAGTCTAACCAGTGTCAGCCTTATTTGAGCCTCATGAACCCCATGTTACACTTGTTAAGTACGAGATGTACTTATGCTTGTTTATTTTCTTTCTACTTGGATAAAAATCCCGGATGGGTAACAGATTGCTATGGTAACGACGACTTCCCTGAAGAGTTCTAGTCTTGCTGTCAACCAGTCATCTTCCCTGTGGTGGAGCTACCGCGAGAGAGACTTTATTTATCCGCTGCTATGTAAAGACTTTGAATAATATTCGCTATGTAATAAACATATGTGATGGTACTTCTTAATTTGTGGCTTATGTGTGTGATTGATCTCTGGGCACACATGAGTTATTGCATTCAATTTTGTTCTTAAAATTGGGTGTGACATCTTATGTAACCTAGTCGTGTTAGGGCAGGAGTCAACCGGCTTATAAATAGCTAGAAACCCGATTTTTGTAAAGAGAATCAATCCAATCAATCAACACATCGACCACCGGCCAAAACCCTAGGAGTAGAAGTAACGTAGAACTCGGCGGAACCTTCAACCAGGCAGGGCTGCATCGACTTCGACCGACCTCCGGTTTACTTGTAAGTTTCACCAATGGCTCATGTCATTGTACAATAAGGCTGTATTTGGCATCGACCAAACTCTTGTTAAGCTATGACATGGCTAGTTATCAGTTTAAGATCACCTTTTGTAAGACTGTCTTGACTCCGATCAATCTCTTGCTTTAGTCAATCTTGACTAGTTATCGGCTCTATTGATTTGGCAAACCAATAGATTCATTAAGTTATCGATGTTGTTTATGTTTTAACATTTTTTCTTTATGTTTTAAACAATATCTTGTCCAATCAAGATTGACAAAGTAGCCTAAACCTAAAAGATGTCTAGTTTCGGCTATCCCAAGGCCTTGCACGCTCATAATGAAGGAAATAGCCGATTCAAGCCTTTCATCGACTATTTTGTCAATCTTGATTGTTACATATTGTGCGTTCGAGATATCCGATAAAACCACGTTTTTGATCTAAGAACAAGTAGATTTGATCTAGCATGTTTATTATGGCCGTATTTCCGAACCCCACTGATATACATGGTAGATTAGATTTACTTGATCTTAAATCGAATCATGGTTCTAGCGGATAGATCTTGTTCGTGCCTCATGAACCCTGCATCGGCTAAAATAGCCAATCCAGTTACGCTTTCTTCATAATGTATGCTTTTAGGCTGCTTGGAATCAATGGATCTGCTTGTTGCATTGGACGTGATCTAGTTTGGTCGTCATTATGGCTGCATGGAGACACCCCCACTGTTGATGTTTAAGCTATTTTATCGATCTATTTGTTATTATGGCTGAAACACTCCACTGTTAACAGGTAGAACTACCTGTGTAATTAGTCGATACGTTGATTTCACGCCGTTTAGACGTACACATATATCTTTATTTTCCTAATATGTTTAATCTTATTGGTTGCTTATCTGTCCTGAATTTTTCTTTACATATATCATAGTTGTTTTGCTTTATATCTTTATCAATGCCTTCATGCAATCTTTTGGGAGTTAACTTTGTAGTCAATATCCTATTAACAATGGCTATATCAGAGCCGTATAATTTGGAATTGTCTGGCACCAAACCGGCAGGTTCCACAATTTGATAAATTTTTCTTCTCCTTGTCAATTGCAGGTCAAATTGACTGGCACGTCCGAGGTCAATCTCACCAAGATTTGACACCGCCATTTGTTGAAGGTTCAGAAGGTCAGGACCTTGTTCCGTACGCCCTCTAAGGACTGTGTGTTCAAGTGTGTTGGCGCTACCGACCGGATTTTTGCGTCAACACGTATATACTGCATATCTCAAAAACATCATTTTGAACAGACATGACAAACACAACTAAGACCATGAGGTACGTTTGCAGCCGATCACTGATGTCTCAAAAGCCACTGGTTTGAAGCAATCACTGATATTTTAAAAGCCATCGGTTTAGGGCGCGTTTGGTTCCGCGTCGGCGGTGCATTTCAGCAGCAAAAGCGAAAAAGCTCTACCAAACGGTCTGTGCTCGTCGCGCGTTTCCCGGCCACGCGAAACACCAATAAATGAACTACGTGTGCGGAGATCGCGAACGCGTGATTCGAGCCGCGTTTGCTCATTCGCGGTCGCGCGTTTGCCGGCGCCAGAAGCAAACAGGGCCTTAACGAGATTGACAAAAAAGGAGAGAGTAGCTAAGCAAATGTCATGTGCCTACACTTGAACGGCTCATATATATATGGTTTGGTTTGCAACGTATTCATTGATGTTTCAAAAGCCATCGGTTTGAAGAGATTTGGTTTGCAACGTAAACACTGATGTTTCAAAGCCATCGGTTTGAAGAGAATAACAAAAAAAAGGAGGAGGTAGCTAAGCACATATGTCATATGCCCACACCTAAACAGCGACGTTTGATGACAGACGATTTTTGAATGGTTTGGTTTGTAAAGTGTGCATATTATCACTCACAGTTCTAAACAAAACCAAACCAAACCATTCACGTCTGTCATCACTGTGTGCAGACGTGTGTCTAAATATTTTTACACGTGTGTCTAAATATATATGACCTGCACGTCTTATGAATCAGTGTATATCTACGTACCTCCACGGTACAGTACTAAAAAGGTTGCGCGCCGTTCAATTCAGGTTGGATTTATGGTCCTCCAGGAACTATAAACAAAAAATGACCAGACATTGGTTTAGAGATAACATCGACTCCGGATCTGATGTGATCGCCTGCACACAGTGGAAACGATACATGACTGATGATCTTGGAACATGACTAATCAATGAGCAAACAAGTTTGACTAGGGCATCGGTCTGGTATCTGGTAATGCGAAGCTACCCTGATTGTCTTTAGAAGGCATTACATTAATTAAGAGCAGCAAGAATGTCTTCCATTGAAGCAAAGGGGTTAAGAGCAACTTCCATTAGGTCATGTTTAGTTTCCCCAACTTCCTCCAAATATTTCTAGATTCTCTGTCACATTAATTTTTAGCTGCATGCATAGACCATTAAATGTAGGTAAAAAAAATAACTAATTGTACTTTTACTATCTATATGTCGAGACGAATCTTTTGAGCCTAGTTAGTCCATGTTTGGACAAAGTTTGTCAAATAACAACGAAAGTGCTACAGTGCATTTTCCAAATATTTCTCGAAACTAAACAAGCCCTTAGATATCTTATTTTCTTCCCTATACTCAAAACTTTGCAATATAAAAAAAGTAGCAGCTCTAGAAGATCTCTTATTACATCTTTTTCCCTATTTAATCTCTTAACCCCCCCCCCCCCCACCTCCTCTCTACTAAGGGCAAGTACATTGCTACACGTCAGCTGTTTCGTACATCGTCTCATGCAGTGCCATGTAGGATTTTTGCTGATGTGGACGAAAGAGAGAAGCGAAAGAGGAAGAGGTCGTTGTTTCATGAAACAACCACCTCATGAGCTAAAATTTAGGACTATGAGACAACTATTCTACCATTGTATGAGTTGTTGTTGTCATGCAACTCATAATTTATTTTTAATCTATCCATAAATTAAGGAATCATGAGTTGCTACGAGACAACTTAAAAAACAAATTATTGTACATATCGTCTACTAAGTCGTGTCTTAAAATTACGTGGCACTACATGAGACCACCTATGAGACAAGACCAATGTAGTTGCCCTAAGGGTTCGATCGGCTACTTGCATTAACCTGTATCTAAGCTTATATAATATAGTTTGCTAGTGTTTGATTGTCTGCAGAGCCTCTTACACAGACTTGAACGGTGTTCAAAGCAGGCCAGCGCACCATTATCCAGTATGTCTGATTTTCCATGTTAGGCAACGCAGATTTGTGAAAGTCGATGCATACAAAAAAAATATGTTCACATTCTTTGCCTCTAATAGAGCATACACTGTGACTATAGTAACACCTCTGGTGTTTAATATGTAATTAACCTGACATGTCATCATCATTAGTCATTAATCATTCTTGCCTTGCATTTATGTTTGCTTAGTACTTGTGTAGCAATCTCTTTTCAAAAACCCTAAAGCCCAAATCTTCCTATAAGGGCAAAAATGGTAATTTCACCTCTGTGCCTAGCTTTGTGTGATTCTTGTTCAGTTGGATGTCTTGAAGTTTTGTTGTGTTGGCCAAAGTTCAAAAATCAAAATCAGATTTCAAATCCTTTTGCAAAACCCTGATTTCCAAACCCTGGATTTTATCCCTCTTCTTGTAATTCAAAAATTATTCAAAATTTGAGGTTGGTCCAAAAAGCAAAGTTGTAGATCTGGCCAAGAGAAACAACTTTGGTATTTACAAATTTTCAAGTTTCTGTACAAAGTTTGAAGTAAATCCAAATTCATTCAAATTCCAATTCTTGTCCCCTTTTCAGTTTTCAAAATTTATTTAAAAACTATTGAGTTTCAGAAAAAGGGTATATTAGCAAAGTTGTAGGTTTTGATAAAAGGAACAACTTTCATATTTGTAGATTTCCAACTTTCAATGTAAAATCAAAAGTAATTTTGAATTTATTCAAATCCCAAAAGTGTTCCCCTTTCTGTTTTCAAATGTGGTCCAAAAACTATTTGGATTTTGAAAATATTCTTTTTGACAAAGTTGTAGATCTCCTTTTTCTGCACAACTTTGGTGTTTTGAGTTTTTGCTGCTCAGTTCAAGTTTTGGGAGTAATTTGCAAAATACAGAGATCAGCCCATAGTCAAACCCTAGACCTAGCCCTGTTCATCTCCTACCTAGGGTCAGAGCAGAGCAGGGAGGGGGTCCGGCCATAGCCGAGCCGCCGGCGCTGCGCACGCCGCAAGCCTGGCAGATGCACGCGCGCCTCCAACCTGCCGCCGCTGTCCGCGCCATCATGCCGCACCCGCACGCGCAAAGCGCTGACCTCCGCCCCGTCCCCCACTGCTCCCAGCACGACGCCGCCGCGTGGCCGTCGCCGGCGAACGCACACCCGGACCCTGCGCGCACGCCGTCCTTCCCGCCAGCCTGCAATCGAGTGCGCACGCCTTGGCCGAACTCATCCACACCATCCCGTGCTCTCTACCGTCCCCGACCGTGCCTATAAAAGGGACCGCCGGAGCCCGAGCTCCTCACTCGTCTCCGCCGCCGTCGCCAGCCCACTCCGAAGCTCCCGCCGCTCAACCACCTAGCCCGAAAGCTCCGCCTTGAGCTCGCGAAGCTTCCCAGCCCCTCAATTTCACCTCCCCCGCCTCCAATCGCCCGGCGTAACCCCATCTTCCCAAACTCCGACGAAACACCGGTGAACTCGGGTTCGTCAAATACTACCTCTTCGGCCACGATCATCTTCCCCTGACCCCTGTGTCAGCTTCCTTGGCTCCGCGCGACTCTAACCAGGCCCTTGCGGTCTCGTGTGTTGCGCAGGATCGCCGGATCACCGGAGTGCCGCCGCGGCCGTCTCCTCCCTCGAGCCTCACCCTCGAGCACGTGTCGAGCCTCACCCTCGAGAACGTGTCGAGCCTCACCCTCGAGCACGTGTCGAGCCTCACCCTCGAGCCACACCCTCGAGCACGCCTGCGAACCGCGCTCCCTCGAAGCAGCCGAGCCCTGCCTCCGACCCGTGGTAAGCACCCGAAGCCTCCGGTCTCTGCTTCCACTCCGCTTCGCCCGAGCCTAGCCTCGAGCAGACACGTACCCTCACCACTTCGCTCGAGCCAGGCCTCGAGCGGACTCACGCACCCTCAGCTTCGCTCGAGCCAGGCCTCGACGAACACATGCTCTCCGCTTCGCCCGAGCCAGGCCTCGGCGAACACATGCTTTCCGTCTCGCCCGAGCCTCCCAGTCAGGCCTCGGACGGACGCTTGCTTTCCGTTTCGCCCGAGCCTCCCGGCCAGCCAGGCCTCGGACGAAACGCTTGTTTCCGTCTCGCCCAAGCCTACCAGCCAGGTCTCGGACGGCCGAGTGTTTCCGCCTCGCCCGAGCCCTGCTGTCCGCCTCGCAGCGATTCGCCCGAGCCCCTGCGAGGAAGGAGCACAACGCTCTTTTCTTTTTCCTTTTTGAAAGAGTGTGAATAGTGTTCTGTTTTCTCTTTTTTGTGTGAATTAATCTGTTGTTCCTTAAATCCTGATAAAATTATGGTATGCTCCATGCACTGTGTAGAATTTTATAAAAATATGAAACTTGACTTTTCTGCAAGAATTTGAAAATGTAAAATCCCTCTTTTAATTAATAAATGGATGGTTTTGGATTTTTAGAAAATTATTTATAACTCCAAAAATCATGTGATAAATTTTTGTGAGCTTCCTATGCCATGTTTAGTCTCTGGTGAAATTTTGAAGTCTTTTGGAGCAAGTTGATTTTTGAGCATTTATCTTTAATTGTTAAATAGTGCCTTTTGTTAATTAATGTCTGGAATTATTTGAGCACCTTAATGACCTCCAAAAATTATGAAATTTGTTTTGCCATCTATCTACACCATAATGAACTTATGTGATTAATTTGGTAATTTTTGGAGCAACTTCATAAAATGACCTTTTTAAATAATTAAGGAAAATAGAAAAAGTGATTAGGGTTCATGTTGTATGCCCTGTTTTGCATTGTTCATGCTAGCATACTCATGTGCATGCATCATTGCATTCGTATAGTCACCGAAGAAGGAGTCAAGATCGAGGCAGCCGCCGACGAACCTGTCCCTGAGGCTACCCCGAGCTCCGACAACTGCCCTGCCGCCCTCGAGCCTGCCCTCTTTGCTCTTCAAGGCAAGCCCCGGTGCATTTAACCCTTTCCTTGAATTTATAAAATGATTTTCCTTAAATGCTTTTGAGTTAAATTATTGCATTAGGTTTATAGGAGTTGTGTGCTATCATAATTGATGCACTATCCACCTTGACCACTGATACACCCGATACCTGCTTTTCAAAGGTATTTGAAAAATGCTTAGCAATGCTTATTGAATTAGACTTTGCAATAAAATGCCAATTTCAAAAGTGTGATCACTTAAGGAATGATTATGGGAATTTGGTCTTACTCCCCGGCTGTTGGCTAGGTATCTGATCCGTACCTAGTCAATAGCGAGGAGAGGTTGTCCGAGCGTACGGTGCCGTCATGTTGTAGTCCGGGACTCAACAGTTGACACCAACCGGGACAGGGTTGAAAAATTGACAGGACTATCACGCTTGGGTGAGATATGACCAAGGTATAGTTCTGGCTGGAAAATTAGGGACCATCCGTATGGGGGCCTGCTGGTCAAGACTTGTAACTATTCACATACTTCGGAAAGCTCTGGCTCCGAGAAATCCTTGATTGGGACCGACAACCGCGCACTGGGAGTGGAGAGATGGCGGAAGTAGCATGTACCCACGTGGTCGTCGTACCTGGATAGGAGTGGTGTACTGTACTTCCGGGTGGCGTAGGACCGGTCCAATCTTGGAGGAATCGTGGTAGACGAGTTGGCATATGCAAGCTTGGGTGCTACATATGCAGTGTGGATAGGGATCCTCAGCTGAGTATTATTTATCCGGATTAACGTTGCTCCTCGGTTATGGAGACTTGGTCCACTGACTGTCAACGGAGAGTGGTTCTCAACTAGGAATGTTTTGAAATGTAAAATGAATCATGAACGATGAAGAATTGAGGAATACTGAATCTTTCAAAAATAAAATAAGGTTTACAAAAATGCTTTTCTGCAAAATACTTGATCTTGCTTAAGCCTTACCTTGACTACCCTAAGCCTCTCATTCCTGAGTCTTCTCCCTTTTCTTTAGTCGGGTAAGTCTTGTTGAGTACCCCAGTACTCAGGGTTTGTTACCCATGCTGCAGGTATGACAGAGTCCCCGATGTGTCTTGCACCCTGCTGCGTGACCATCGTCCAGGAAGAGGCCGATGAGGCCGAAGAATAGTTGTACACCCTCGGGCTGGGTGATTATAAGTATCTTTGCTGTTCTCCACTACGTTGCCTATGTCTATTTCTATTATCAGAACTTGGTTTGTAATAACTGCACCTTAATTTCTATTTGGAACCCTGTTTTGTAAAACTAATGTTATTTAAGTCTTCCGCTCATTATTCCGATGTTATTTGTAAAAGTATGCAATGCTGTAACCGAATTGTGAGATGATCCTGCGGACATTGGGCACTGATGTAGCCCGGTGGCGAACAGGTCTTAATCACATGGAACATGGGTTCGGCTGTCAGAGGTTGACAGGGACACGTGGGCCATGGGATTAGGGTCGTTCCGTCACAGAGTGGTATCGGAGCATCTCACTTTAACGTTGCAGTGTTCGTTTTTGCGAAAACTTCAAAAGACCTTTCGAGTCCAAACAAACTAAACTTGACTATTTTGAGTCCAAATTGCTTCTCTCATCTTGTCTCTCATATGGCAACACTAGCTAGTGGAACAACATGTTTTAAGCCCTATGTACCTTATTTATTGCATTGCTTTGTTCCGTAGGAACGATTCATGCATCATGTCATAATCACTTAAGTTAACTTCCTCTCTAAGTTCATTGGGGTAGTATGCCTTTACCTGTTCTTGCTAGCCTTTCTCATCCATCTTCTCTTATCCAGACATGGCCCGTATCAAGCTGACTGCCCGCAAGTCGACTGGACCGCATGGTGTGCCACGCCACCAGCTAGCACCACGCGCTGGGGAGGAGACTGGAGAATCTTCCAACGGTCGTCGCTTTCCCCGCCGCACCCGCAAGAACCTGAAGGAGGAGATCAAGGATCTGAAGGCTGAGCTGAAGAACTTGGAGCATGACTTCTACCACTCACGCCTGGAGTTTTATGAGGCACGAGCTTCCCTGGAGTAGGCCAACCGGAACACGGTTTGCGCTATCGAGCAACGCAATGATGCTTGGACCCGCGAGGACGTTACCAGAGCCCAGCTCCACGGACTGCAGCAGTACACAGCTCAGATTGAACAGTTCAATGATATGCTTCATGAGGAAGTGCATCAGCTGTATGATCAACTCCACCCCTTGGTACCCCCGGTTATGGAAGACCCTGAGGACGGAGTAGTGGAAGAACCCGATGTGGAACAAGAGCCAGACGTGGACGAAGAAATTGAACCTGCTGAGGACGTCCACGCTGAAGACGAGGACGAGGAGGAAGAGCCTGAGCTCATCCTCGAAGAAGACGACGACGAAGACATGATCATCATCGACGACGACTAGACTCGTAGTGTCTGTACCATCTGCTTACCTAAAACCTTAGTCTAGGTTTGGGGGCGTTAGTCTGTCTGTTGCCAAGTCTGGCATGTATCTTTCTTTTCGCATCTTTTCCCTTTATCGGTCTGTATCATCTGTCAGTCACCTTATCAAGTCATCAGTCTTTTGTATCAGAAGAAGCTATCAGTCTGTTGTTTTCAGAACCCTATCTATGAATGCTAAGTTCCAAGTTGCTTAACAGATGCCTGTGAACACTCGCACTGGAGCTGGAGGTTCTGATGATGCCAACCTCCCAAACCCTCCACCTGTCCCAGCCACGCTAGCAGATGCCATTGCAGCCTTGGCCGCCGCTGCCAACCTAATGGCTCAAAACCAAGGACAGCAGAACTTTCACCGTGGTCGCCACAACATCAACCAAGAGACCACCTATGTGGAATTCACCGAAACTCGTCCACCGGTCTTCACCAAGGCCGATGAACCCCTCGAAGCTGATGATTGGCTCCGCACCATGGAGCAGAAGTTTGGTCTTATCAACTGCACCGATATCCAGAAGCCACGGTTCGCTTCACAGCAGCTTCGTGGTCCGGCAAGTGCTTGGTACGCCAACCTGTTGGCTGCCCAGCCAGAAGGTCATCGGTTGACCTGGGAGGAGTTCCGCACTGCTTTCCGTGCTCATCACATCCCTTCCGGATTAATGAAAATGAAGCTTGATCAGTTCCTGGCTCTCCAACAGAAAGACTCCACAGTCATGCAGTATGTGGGTCAATTCAATCATCTCAGCCAGTATGCCTCAGAGTATGTCAACACAGATGAGAAGAAGAGGGATTGTTTCCTCAGAGGACTGCACCCAAAGATCCGCAGGAGCTTGTCCAATAACCTGACTGGGTCTTATCACGATGTTGTTGACCGGGCTGTTGCTTTTGAAGAAAGCAATCGCCAGTACCAGGAAGAGAAGAAGAAGAAGAAAGCAGGGTCAAGCAGCCTCTCTGGCGGTCACAAACGCCAGAGAATCATCTATCACCCCAGCCACCACCACAATCGTCTACCTTACTCCAACCAGCAAGTGGTCGTCCGTACCGCGGCCACCACCCATAATGCCAACCAGCAGAGTGCCACACAGCCGAACACCCCAGGTGTTCGTATCACCACTCCACAAACAGCCTACAACCATCCCTGCTACAACTGCGGCCAGCTTGGTCACTGGTCTCGTGAGTGCCCAAAGCCCAAGAGGTATGCTCAGAATGCTCAGAAGAATCCCAGAGGATCTCAGCAGCAGCAGCACCGTGCCCAGCAGCAACAGGCCCAGAAAGGCAGGATTGTCAAGAAGCACGGGCAAGTCTACTACACCGCTGTCAGCGATATACCAGAAGGGGAGCCCGTCATGATCGGTAGGTTTTCTATTGCCAATCACCCTGCAGTTGTGTTGTTTGATTCTGGTGCATCGCATTCCTTCATCAGTCGTACTTTTGTCATCAAGCATGAAATATCAAAACTACTCGTGCTTAATCTCCTCCGTACTTTTGGCGCTCCGCCGGGGAAGGTACAAGAAACCCCTTACAAATCACCGGGAGATGGCCATGAACAATCACCACTCGTGCCTAATCTCCTCCGCTGCTCCAAACCGTCTAGGTGGCAGCAACCACCAAGAGTAATAAGAATATCCGCAGCAACCACAATCGCCAAGTGCCACTAGATGCAAACTCACAAGCAAATACACTTGGATCTCTCGATCTCACTTGGATTCGCACTAACAAGCAAAGAGATCGGAGGGAGGGATTAGATCTTGCTCAAGAGGATGTTCAAGAAGTCAGAGAGTCAAGAAGCATCTCCCCAAAGGCGGCCACGGTCAATTTATAGGGAAGGGAGGGCGACGGCCCGAACCCTACCTTTCTGCGCTTGGTCGGTAGTACCGACCCCTCCTGGGCGGTAGTACCGACAGAGTCAAACTAGCCGTTTAACACACGTCCCGCTGATTTAGGCGAGGCACCGACTCTGGTCGGTACCTCCGAGGTCGGTAGTACCGAGGTAATGGCGGTACTACCGCCAGGCCAAAAATCGCCGCGAACAGAGAGCTCTGCGAAAAACCAGCCACTACCGACCTTGCGTCGGTACCACCGTGGGCGGTAGTACCGAGGTAATGGCGGTACTACCGGCAAGCCATTTTCAAAAACTACAGAGAGCCTCGCGAAAAACCAGCCACTACCAACCTTGCGTCGGTACCACCGTGGGCGGTAGTACCGAGGTAATGGCGGTACTACCGGCAAGCCATTTTCAAAACTACAGAGAGCCTCGCGAAACTCCTCAGGGCCACGGTACCACCGACCATCCGGTCGGTACCACCGCCGGCGGTAGTACCGAGGTAATAGCGGTACCACCGCCAGGCCAAAAACGCCCCAACACAGAGAGGGCTGCACGCAGCACCTATGGGCGGTACCACCGACCACCCTGGTCGGTACCACCGACCATACACAGAAAACTCCATTTTCTTCTCTGTGTTGATCCAAACCAACTCCAACAACTTCTCCTTTGCAAATGTGCTAACACCAACAAGTGTACAACATCATGTGCATGTGTGTTAGCATTTTCACAAACATATTCAAAGGATTCGAGTTAGCACACTAGGTCCTAATGCATATGCATGTATGAATTCACCTAGTGGCACTCGATAACCGTGATCACTGAGATATTCCCCTCTTAATAGTACGGCTATCTATCCTAAATGCACTCACACCCTCTATGGTGTCTTGAGTGCCAAAACAAAATTCCTATTTATACCTTTGCCTTGATCTCCATAGGGTTTTGTTTTTCTCTTCTTCTTCTTTCAAATGTGGAGCACTTGATCTATCTTTTGGTCATCACCACCAATACCATGATCATCATTTGGCTCCCGTACTTGGAATGTACCAACCTAGCTCATAAACACTTCATGACAAGGTTAGTACTCTAGGTGACATCAATTATCCAAAACCAAACAAGGACTTTCAATCTCCCCCTTTTTGGTAATTGATGACAACCTTTCACAAAGATATATGTTTGAAAATTTGAGTCACCACTTTGTTAGTATTAGCTCCCCCTACATATGTGCTATAGTGTTTGGTTCAAGTTCGGCACATATGCATAGATATAAAATGTGGGAGAGTAATACTATCAAATGATGCTAAGGTATAAAGAATGGACCTTTGAAGCGTGATACCAATCGGAGTTGCCAATGTACACCATCCTTAGCATCTTGATTAGCTAGACTTACAAGAACACTAGATACCTTATGAGATCAACATTATATAAAAGGTTCTAGTACCGCTTTGCAAAAACGGATTACATCTAGCTACCACTTATGCATGCTAGTTCACAAATCATCATTCAAAATTTATTTCTAGCATACATCACACAAGCATGTATATTGAATTTAAATTGTTTACAATGCAATCACTCATATGAATATGCACATTCAAATGCAACAATCAGTTCATGAGCTTGCTCCCCCGACTTATGTGCTCAAATTTTAATTGATCCTCCCTTTGTTATATACATCTATCTTAACCATTTCTCCCCCTTTGTCATTAAGTACCATAACAGGCACACCAATTTTAGTAGGAGTTAAGGTAATCAATAGGGTGATCAAGTTTGTAGTATGGTTCAGCCTAGCAAACAAACATAAGATATTTAACACGGTTTGCTCTAGAGTAAGCTTCTTCACACATCTTTCAATGGTTATCTTACTCACGTCGGTTAAACCCTTGAATGCTTGTTTTCAAGATCAAACACTAGGTTCACAAGCCCATAAACATGTCATATGCTACCACTAGATCATATCAAACATAGAAGCAATAGTGGTACCATATGTACATCCAAAGTATTTTATTTTCATGAATGAGCCTATAAGATGCAAGGAATGACTAAATGCACTAAACATATCCTAAGCAAGAATGAATGTCATGCCAAACAATTTTACCTTTGCTTTGTCGAAGGAGAGGCATGTCATATAATGGAGGGTGCATCAACTCATATTTGAGAAATCAAGTATATTCAATTCATTCCTTAGCTTGCAAAATCTCTTTTCATCAAGTGGCTTGGTGAATATATCGGCAAGTTGATCATCGGTACCAACATTCTCAATTGAAATATCACCCTTTTGTTGATGGTCTCTTATGAAGTGATGGCGAATGTCAATGTGCTTTGTTCTTGAATGTTGTACTGGATTGTTGGTGAGCTTCACTGCACTCTCATTGTCACATAGCAATGGTACTTGTTTGAATTTAATTCCAAAGTCATCCAAAGTTGCTTTCATCCAAAGTAATTGAGCACAACAACTTCCTGCGGATATGTATTCTGCTTCGGCGGTTGAAAGTGCAACACTGTTTTGCTTTTTCGATGACCATGATACAAGTGATCTTCCAAGTAATTGACATGTGCCCGATGTGCTTTTTCTATCAACTTTGCATCCTGCATAGTCGGAGTCCGAATATCCAATCAACTCAAAGTTTGACCCCTTGGGATACCACAATCCAACATTTTGTGTATGCTTCAAATATCTCAATATTCTTTTAGTTGCCTTCAAGTGACTCTCTCTTGGTGAAGCTTGAAATCTTGCACACATGCATACACTAAACATGACGTCCGGCCTAGAAGCGGTCACATAGAGTAAGCTTCCAATCATAGACCGATACAACTTTTGATCCACCATGTTGCCACTAGCATCACTATCCAAATGTCCATTTGTTCCCATAGGTGTACTAATAGCTTTTGCATCATTTAGACCAAACTTCTTGAGCATATCTTTGATGTACTTGCCTTGACTCACAAAAGTGCCATTCTTCATTTGCTTGATTTGAAGACCAAGGAAGTAACTAAGCTCTCCAATCATAGACATCTCAAACTCATTTGCCATCATATTCCCAAACTCTTCACAGAACTCTTGGTTGGTGGACCCAAAGATAATATCATCAACATATATTTGCAACACAAACAAGTCTTTGCCAATCTTCTTGGTGAAGAGAGTAGTATCAACCTTGCCCATCTTGAACCCTTTAGAGAGTAGGAAATCTCTCAACCTCTCGTACCATGCTCTTGGTGCTTGCTTCAAACCATACAACGCCTTTTTGAGCTTGTAAACATGGTTGGGCTTCTTGTCATCTTCAAAACCGGGAGGTTGTTCTACAAATACTAACTCATTGATATACCCATTGAGAAATGCACTTTTGACATCCATTTGATATAACTTGATATTATGAGCACATGCATAAGCCAATAGAATTCTAATTGCTTCCATTCTTGCAACCGGTGCATATGTTTCTCCAAAATCAAGACCTTCAACTTGAGTGTAACCTTGAGCTACCAATCTTGCTTTGTTTCTTACTACTATCCCATCTTGATCTTGCTTATTTCGAAATACCCATTTGGTTCCAATTACATTGTAATTCTTTGGTCTCTCAACAAGTTCCCAAACTTGGTTGCGGGTGAAGTTGTTTAGCTCTTCATGCATAGCGTTTACCCAATCAACATCCATTAATGCATCTTCTATCTTGGTTGGCTCAAATGATGACACAAAAGAAAAATGCTCACAAAATGATGCCAATCTTGATCTTGTTTGCACACCACTTCTAATATCCCCAACAATTTGATCTATGGGATGATCTCTTGCAATATTGGTTGGTTGGAGGATTTGCACTTGATTGCTTGGTTGAGATGAACTAGCTTGTTGATCTTCACTAGCACTTGATTGATCATGAGAACCACTAGCTTGATTTGCATCAACTTGCACATTTGAGGAGAACATTTGGTCATCTTCATTATCATCCACTTGTCTTGGCCTAATATCACCAATATCCATATTCTTCATTGCATTTGACAATTGAGTGCCTCTCACATCATTAAGATTTTCATTTCCTTCTTGAGAGCCCTTAGTTTCATCAAATTCAACATCATGCACTTCTTCCATAATACCACTAGCCAAGTTCCAAACTCTATATGCTTTCCTTGTTGTTGAATATCCAAGTAAGAATCCTTCATCACATTTCTTTTCAAATTTGCTCAATCTTGCACCTTTCTTCAATATGTAACATTTGCAACCAAAAACTCTAAAGTAAGCGATATTTGGCTTTCTTCCATTTAATAGCTCATATGGTGTCTTCTCTAGCATGCCATGGCAATAGAGATGGTTGCTACAATAGCAAGCCGTATTAATAGCTTCGGCCCAAAAGGAATGACTGACACTGTATTCACTGAGCATAGACCTTGCCATATCAATCAAAGTTCTGTTCTTCCTTTCAACAATCCCATTTGATTGAGGAGTATACTTGGGTGAGAATTGATGTCTCATGCCAAAGTCATCACACAACTCATCAATTCTTGTATTCTTAAATTCACTCCCATTGTCACTTCTAACTTTCTTGATTGTTGTTTCAAACTCATTCTGACATTTCTTGACAAAAGTTTTGAAGATATCAAAAGTTTCACTTTTATCACTAAGAAAGAAGACCCATGTGTATCTAGTGTAATCATCCACTATCACAGAGCCATATTTACTTCCACCGATGCTAGTGTATGTTGTTGGTCCAAATAAATCCATGTGCAGTAACTCAAATGCTTTGCTAGTACTCATCATGCTTTTCTTAGGATGGGAGTTACCAACTTGTTTGCCAGCTTGACAAGAGCTACAAAGTTTATCCTTCTCAAAAGTGACATCTTTCAAGCCTCTAACTAAATCATGCTTCACTATTTTGTTTAACTGTTTCATTCCAACATGACCAAGCCTTCTATGCCATAACCAACCCAAACCAGATTTAGTGAACAAGCATGTTGACAGCTGGGTTTCACTAGCATTGAAATCAACCAAGTATAGGTTCTCATATCTAAATCCTTTGAATATCAAATTAGAGCCATCTACACTTATGATTTCTACATCATCAACTCCAAAAATGCATTTGAAACCAAGATCACACAACTGAGCGACTGACAGTAAATTGAAGTTCAAGCTCTCAACTAGCAACACATTGGAAATGCTCATGTCATTGGATATTGCGATCTTACCAAGCCCTTTAACCTTGCCTTTGCCATTGTCACCAAATGTGATAGAACCAAAACCATGATTGCCGCTTGAATTAATTGAATTGAACATTCTTGAATCCCCGGTCATATGTTGAGTGCACCCACTATCAAGCACCCAATGCCTCCCTCCGGCTTTATAGTTGACCTACAAGAACAAATCAATCCTTTTTAGGTACCCAAACCTTTTTGGGTCCTCCAAGATTAGTGACCAAACTCTTTGGTACCCAAATAGCTTTCTTCTTTGAGCCCACAATTGGTGTACCAATGAATTTAGCTTTTATGCCATTAACACCCTTGGTAAGCAAATAACAAGAATCAAATTTAATAGAGGATACATTAGCGTTTTTGTTCTTGTTCTTGCAATATTGCTCTACATGCCCACTTTGCTTGCATCTAGCGCAAAACCGACCATTGCTCTTCACAAAACTAGTCTTGTGAGTAGCAAAAGCCGCCTTGCCATTCTTGGGGGTATAGCCCAATCCCTCTTTGTTGAGAGAAAAACGTTGGCTACCCAAGCACTTAAGCAAGCGGGCCTCACCACCATAGGCTTTACCTAAGGCGTGAGTGAGCTCATTTACCTCCTTCTTCAATGTCTCATTTTCAACCATGAGTGAGGCATCACAAGTGAAGCCATCATCCATAGATGAAGTAGTAGTGGTAGATGATGAGCTACATGAAGGGTTAGTAGCAGCAATAACAATAGGCTTATAGAAAGATTCATCGATTATATCACAAGCTATGCCTATGTCACATGTTTTAACCACTTTTTCAGTTTTAGCTTGATCAACAAGTGAGGAGTGAGCTTCCTTAAGCTTAGTGTGAGCATTGCCAAGCTCCTCATGGGCTTCCACTAGCCTCTCATGAGTAGCATTGAGCTCCTCAAAGGATTGCTCAAGAGCTTTTAGTCTCTTTTGCAATTCTTTGCACTCCTTTCTCTTTTTATCAAAATGTTCTCTAGCATCATCAAGCATTTCAATTAATTCATCTTTAGTGGGTTCATCATCATCACTATCATCACTATCACTCTCATCATCATCAGATAGTACCTTTGTGGCCTTAGCCATGAAGCATGATGGAGTATCGAAGATTGAAGGCTTGTTGTTGATAGCAATACTTGCAAGTGCCTTCTTCTTGCTTGTCTTGCGATCTTCATTATCACTATCTTCATCACTATCACTTGTGGATGCATCACTATCCCAAGTGACCATATATGATTGCCCCTTCTTCTTCTTTGTGTAATTCTTCTTTTCTTTTCTCCTTCTTCTTGTCCTTCTTGTTGTCATTATCATCATTCTCACTGTTGTACGGACATTGAGCAACAAGATGGTCCTTGCTACCGCACTTGAAGCACCTCCTTGGTTCATCCTTGTTCTTGTATGAAGTTTCTTCCTCCTTGCCCGGTAGCCCTTCTTCTTCATGAATTTGCCAAACCTTTTGACAAATAGAGCCATCTCTTCATCATCGTCATCACTGTCATTTGAGCAGTTATCTTCGCTAGAATCTTCTTTCTTTGCTTTGCCCTTGTTCTTTGATGATGATGTTGTGGCTTTGAATGCCACACTCTTCTTCTTCTCATCCTTCTTCACTTCTTGATCATTCTCATCTCTATAGGTGTCATCGGTCATTACATCTCCAAGAACTTGGTTTGGTGTCATAGTGTCCAAACCGCTTCTTACAAGCAACGTGACTAACATGCCAAATCTGTTGGGAAGACATCTCAAGAATTTATGAGAGAAATCTTTGTCCTTCACCTCTTCTCCAAGTGCTTTGAGATCATTGACAAGCACTTGAAGCCTATGGAACATCTCTGGAACACTTTCATCTTCATTCATCTTGAAGCTAGCAAACTTTTCTTTGAGAATGTATGCTTTTGCTCCTTTCACTGCTTGAGTGCCCTCAAATGATTCTTCCAATTTCTTCCAAGCATCATATGCCATATCCAAATTTTTGATTTGCTCAAACACCCTCTCATCAACGGCATCATGAATAGCACTGAGAGCAATGTCATTGTTCTGCATCTTCTCTTCTTCGGCATTGGTGAGATTCTCCGGATCAACTATCTCAATCTTGACATCCCACAACTTGCCATATCTTTCTATTGATTGACTTTAAATGAGTGGTCATTTTTGCCTTCCAATAGCCATAGTTTGTGCCATCAAATTGAGGTGGCCTTTTGGTGTTGTTGATATGAGCCATTTTGACACCGAAGGTTGTTAAGCCTCAAATAAACGGTGACCTTGCTCTGATACCAATTGAAAGGTCCTAAATGGCTAGAGGGGGGGTGAATAGCCTATAAAAAATTTCTACAACAACACTTAAACAAACTAGTTAGACAACTAAATAAGCAATAATGTATATCACTACACAAGATAAGAGAATGTAACTAACAACAAGGTATAATATTAACTTGCAAGAAAGTAACAAATGTAAGTACAAGAGAAAAGTGTGTATACCGAGCCGGCAAGAGATTAATAAATGAATATCAAAGAATACCACGGAGACGAGTTGACACAATAATTTTTCCTCCGAGGTTCACTTGCTTGCCGGCAAGCTACGTCCCCGTTGTAGCGATACACCCACTTGGAGGTTCATGCGCTAATAGGCATCACACGCCTAACCCTCAATAGGGTGCCGCACAACCAACACAAGATGGGGATCCACAAGCTACGAGCAATCCACTAGAGTTACCTTTGGCGCTCCGCCGGGGAAGGTACAAGAAACCCCTTACAAATCACCGGGAGATGGCCACGAACAATCACCACTCGTGCCTAATCTCCTCCGCTGCTCCAACCGTCTAGGTGGCGGCAACCACCAAGAGTAATAAGAATATCCGCAGCAACCACAATCGCCAAGTGCCACTAGATGCAAACTCACAAGCAAATACACTTGGATCTCTCGATCTCACTTGGATTCGCACTAACAAGCAAAGAGATCGGAGGGAGGGATTAGATCTTGCTCAAGAGGATGTTCAAGAAGTCAGAGAGTCAAGAAGCATCTCCCAAAGGCGGCCACGGTCAATTTATAGGGAAGGGAGGGCGACGGCCCGAACCCTACCTTTCTGCGCTTGGTCGGTAGTACCGACCCCTCCTGGGCGGTAGTACCGACAGAGTCAAACTAGCCGTTTAACACACGTCCCGCTGATTTAGGCGAGGCACCGACTCTGGTCGGTACCTCCGAGGTCGGTAGTACCGAGGTAATGGCGGTACTACCGCCAGGCCAAAAATCGCCGCGAACAGAGAGCTCTGCGAAAAACCAGCCACTACCGACCTTGCGTCGGTACCACCGTGGGCGGTAGTACCGAGGTAATGGCGGTACTACCGGCAAGCCATTTTCAAAAACTACAGAGAGCCTCGCGAAAAACCAGCCACTACCAACCTTGCGTCGGTACCACCGTGGGCGGTAGTAGAGGTAATGGCGGGTACTACCGGCAAGCCATTTTCAAAACTACAGAGAGCCTCGCGAAACTCCTCAGGGCCACGGTACCACCGACCATCCGGTCGGTACCACCGCTGGCGGTAGTACCGAGGTAATAGCGGTACCACCGCCAGGCCAAAAACGCCCCAACAGAGAGGCTGCACGCAGCAGCACCTATGGGCGGTACCACCGACCACCCTGGTCGGTACCACCGACCATACACAGAAAACTCCATTTTCTTCTCTGTGTTGATCCAAACCAACTCCAACAACTTCTCCTTTGCAAATGTGCTAACACCAACAAGTGTACAACATCATGTGCATGTGTGTTAGCATTTTCACAAACATATTCAAAGGATTCGAGTTAGCACACTAGGTCCTAATGCATATGCATGTATGAATTCACCTAGTGGCACTCGATAACCGTGATCACTGAGATATTCCCCTCTTAATAGTACGGCTATCTATCCTAAATGCACTCACACCCTCTATGGTGTCTTGAGTGCCAAAACAAAATTCCTATTTATACCTTTGCCTTGATCTCCATAGGGTTTGTTTTTCTCTTCTTCTTCTTCCAAATGTGGAGCACTTGATCTATCTTTTGGTCATCACCACCAATACCATGATCATCATTTGGCTCCCGTACTTGGAATGTACCAACCTAGCTCATAAACACTTCATGACAAGGTTAGTACTCTAGGTGACATCAATTATCCAAAAACCAAACAAGGACTTTCATCGCAGTATATACAGTAATGTTGGGGGAACATGTATTTCCCACCACCATGATAGTGCTTCATGCTCAGGAGATAGATGTCATCCTAGGCATGAATTGGAGTGTCAGTATAAAGCCATGATCGACATCTTGAATAGAGTTGTGAGAGTGGATATTCCTAACAGTACCGCCAAACTCCTTCTCAACTCCCAATGCCTCAAAAACCAGCAGCCACTCAAATAAATACCGCCTATGTCCTGGAAACCAGAGACATCCCCGTGGTTTGTGAATTCCCTGATGTTTTTCCTGAGGATTTGCCTGGTCTGCCTCCTGACCGTGACGTTGAGTTTGCCATAGAGCTAAAGCCCGGGACTGCTCCTATATCCCGCAGAGCTTATCGAATGCCTCCCAGAGAGTTGGCAGAACTAAAAATCCAATTACAAGATTTGTTGGACAAGGGTTTCATTCGCCCAAGCTCGTCTCCTTGGGGCTGTCCTGCAATCTTTGTAAAGAAGAAAGACAAGACTCTCAGAATGTGCATTGATTATCGCCCACTCAATGAGGTCACCATCAAAAATAAATATCCCTTGCCTCGTATTGATCTTCTCTTTGACCAGTTAGCTGGAGCCAAAGTATTCTCCAAGATCGATCAGATCTGGCTACCACCAAATAAAGATTCGTCCTGAAGATATTCCTAAAACAGCTTTCACCACCAGATACGACCTATATGAGTACTTGGTCATGTCCTTCGGTTTGACCAATGCCCCTGCCCATTTCATGTACCTCATGAACTCTGTATTCATGCCAGAGCTTGATAAATTCGTGGTCGTGTTCATTGACGACATCCTTGTCTACTCAAAAACCCCTGAAGATCATGCCGAACATCTTCGTATCGTTCTATCCCGTCTCAGAGAACATCAGCTGTATGCCAAGTTCAGTAAATGTGAGTTCTGGTTAGATCAGATACAGTTTCTTGGTCATGTCCTTTCCGCTGAAGGTGTGTCAGTTGACCCTGGTAAAGTGGCAGACATTCTGGATTGGAAGCCACCTACCACTGTTCATCAAGTTCGCAGTTTTATGGGAATGGCAGGATATTATCGTCGATTCATCCCAGATTTCTCAAGAATCGCCAAGCCTATCACTGAGTTAGTAAAGAATTCTGTGAAGTTTGTCTGGTCACCAGCCTGTGAGCAAGCCTTTCAAACTCTGAAGAAATTGTTAACTACATCACCAGTGCTAGCCCAGCCGAACATCGAGAAGCCCTTTGATGTCTACTGTGATGCATCTGGTACTGGTTGGGGGCTGTGTTTTGATGCAAGAAGGTCGAGTGATCGCTTATGCCTCCCGACAGCTTAAGCGACATGAAGAGAATTACCCAACTCATGATCTCGAGTTAGCAGCAGTAGTGCATGCCTTGAAGATCTAGCGTCATTATTTGTTGGGCAGTACCTGTAATGTGTACACTGATCACAAAAGCCTGAAGTATATCTTCACTCAAGAGGAACTGAATATGAGGCAGAGAAGATGGCTTGAGTTAATTAAGGACTATGATCTTGAAGTGCATTACCATCCGGGTAAGGCGAATGTGGTCGCCGATGCACTCAGTCGCAAGTCTTATTGCAACTATCTGATGAAGAAAACCCTATGATTCTTCTTTGTGTTATGAGCTGGAAAAGTTGAATATTAAAATGATTCCACAAGGAATGATTATGGGAATTTGGTCTTACTCCCGGCTGTTGGCTAGGTATCTGATCCGTACCTAGTCAATAGCGAGGAGAGGTTGTCCGAGCGTACGGTGCCGTCATGTTGTAGTCCGGGACTCAACAGTTGACACCAACCGGGACAGGGTTGAAAAATTGACAGGACTATCACGCTTGGGTGAGATATGACCAAGGTATAGTTCTGGCTGGAAAATTAGGGACCATCCGTATGGGGGCCTGCTGGTCAAGACTTGTAACTATTCACATACTTCGGAAAGCTCTGGCTCCGAGAAATCCTTGATTGGGACCGACAACCGCGCACTGGGAGTGGAGAGATGGCGGAAGTAGCATGTACTACCCACGTGGTCGTCGTACCTGGATAGGAGTGGTGTACTGTACTTCCGGGTGGCGTAGGACCGGTCCAATCTTGGAGGAATCGTGGTAGACGAGTTGGCATATGCAAGCTTGGGTGCTACATATGCAGTGTGGATAGGGATCCTCAGCTGAGTATTATTTATCCGGATTAACGTTGCTCCTCGGTTATGGAGACTTGGTCCACTGACTGTCAACGGAGAGTGGTTCTCAACTAGGAATGTTTTGAAATGTAAAATGAATCATGAACGATGAAGAATTGAGAAATACTGAATCTTTCAAAAATAAAATAAGGTTTACAAAATGCTTTTCTGCAAAATACTTGATCTTGCTTAAGCCTTACCTTGACTACCCTAAGCCTCTCATTCCTGAGTCTTCTCCCTTTTCTTTAGTCAGGTAAGTCTTGTTGAGTACCCCAGTACTCAGGGTTTGTTACCCATGCTGCAGGTATGACAGAGTCCCCGATGTGTCTTGCACCCTGCTGCGTGACCATCGTCCAGGAAGAGGCCGATGAGGCCGAAGAATAGTTGTACACCCTCGGGCTGGGTGATTATAAGTATCTTTGTTGTTCTCCACTACGTTGCCTTTGTCTATTTCTATTATCAGAACTTGGTTTGTAATAACTGCACCTTAATTTCTATTTGGAACCCTGTTTTGTAAAACTAAGTCTTCCGCTCATTATTCCGATGTTATTTGTAAAAGTATGCAATGCTGTAACCGAATTGTGAGATGATCCTGCGGACATTGGGCACTGATGTAGCCCGGTGGCGAACAGGTCTTAATCACATGGAACATGGGTTCGGCTGTCAGAGGTTGACAGGGACACGTGGGCCATGGGATTAGGGTCGTTCCGTCACACAATAAAGTGTAAATAAATAAATATAATTTTATTGGATGCAGCTTGCCTACGTAGGACAACCAACCACGAAGGCATTATATGTTGTTTATACTAGAAGGATTCCCGTGCGTTGTTGCGGGTTTGAAGGAGGAATAATATGAATGTGTTAGAATGTTAACTAATAAGAATTAAGTGACGTATATGTGGTACTGGTAATGCAGGATATATAGTATAATTGTGGAGATTGTATCTATTGTGGACGATGACGTAGATATCATAATTCTTGTGCCAGTGAACTTTAATTGCAAATAATAGTGGACTGTTGAGCTGGACACATCGCATGTGAAGACAAATTGCTAGTGACAAATGAGGGTGATACCCCATAGTTGCTGCGAAAATTTATAGTGTTGATATATAAAATAATTGATGGAGTAAGAAATAGTGAGATCGTAAGAGTAATATTATTTTTATTTGAATCATCAATGAGATGAAATACATTTTATGGCATGAAAAGGAATCTATCCACATATTGCTTTTAGAATTAGGATCAACTTTTGAGAAGAACCGAATGAATGAACCAAAAGAGTAAATTAGCATAAAATTCTTGTTAGCTGAATGTGTCCATATGACAAAAAACAAATAAACTGCACACGTTACATGACATCCTTAAGGTGATTGATTTGCTTCTATGTGTTCTATGCATGTTCAACATCCGTGTATTTTTTTATACTAGGTTCGTGCCCGTACGTTGCTACGGGACAACTAAACTTTTGTACTAAAACACACGGACCACTTGATAAAACTACAATAATGTGAAGTTAAACACCGACATTAAAATGATATTTAATTTAAAAGATGAATGTCGTGAAATTAACATAATCACACTTGTTTAATTAATAGGTATGCCATCACACATATAATTTTTTCTCAATCATAACATTGTCTTTTATATAAAGATCTATATTTCACATGCACATTTTTTTTCTATATAATTAAATGAGAATTAATTTTTGTCCTCCTAATTTATTATGACTACTATGGTAATTAAAATGATTGCATTCAGCGAGTGTGTGTTGCCTTCTTAATTTGATCGCATGAGGAAATTGCGCTACACCATGCGTTGATGGAAGACACAAACAGGTGCTTACGGAGATGGATCGTGTGTGTGAAGTTTTTGGCTGGTGTATTTTAGTTGTGGATCACGTTCGTGGTTGGCGGGAATGTAAAAAAATCACGTTCGTGGTTAGCGGGAATGTAAAAAAATCAGGGACATGAACTGGTTTATTTCATCCGTGGATCACGTTCGTGGTTGTCGCGAATGGAAAAAAATATCAGGGACAGGAGCTGGCAACTTCTTGCGACGTGTAGAGTGTAGATGTGGAATGGAGATGGAAACTTGAGTGATTTTTGGTAACTTGATTGATTTTCCCACAAATAGAATTAAGTGACAGTTTTATTTCCATATGTGAGGGAGTTAGAAACGGAAACTGGAGTGATTTTTAGGCGATTTTGTTTCTGCATGGCCACGTCGGTCACCCGTGGATCACATCCACGATAGCCAGCAAGCGATAAAACACGGAGGAAGTATTGTAGTGCCTGGGTGCGGGATGCGCGGTATCAGGGGAGGCTTCACCACGGTATGGTAGACGGGTCCTCTTCGTATTTTTTAGTTGTAGAAGAGAAAAAACATTCGATGTAGTTTCATATTTGTAGGACCATATACACTGCTAGTGTTCGGACCTCACCTCACCGCATGCATGCGATGGAAGAGAAGACCATGTACTCCGTATGTCGGCCGGCTCCTTAAGCGCTTGACTTCTGACTTCTGACAACAGGAACGACCGTCTGATGTGCCCACGAAGAGGTCCGGTCGAGGGGCTCCGGGGGAGAACAGGAGAGAAAGCCATCCCACTAGCCACGCTAAGCCCCAAGAGGAGTACGTGCCCATTTCTAGTGTTAGCATTACCGCACCAGGCGCTCCCATCCGTCTCCCGATCTCCAATTCAGCGCCGGCCCTGGCTGTCTCGCACTCGCCCGATGGCGGCTGTTACCCGATCCCGTCGACGTCGTGTTGTTCGTCCACATCAAGGAACCGCCGTTGCCGCCCGGCACCCACCACGTTGTCACAAGCATGCTGGGTCAAGGGCGCAGCCGAGCAGTACGTAATATGGAGGATGGATTAAGGGTATAGATGGGGATGGTGCTGCAAATGGGTATCCGCGATTCTCCTCTAGTTCAATTTAAAGAACTAACTAGACAATTTCTCTCCTCATTTTTGCAATCTAGTTTATTTGGTTGAACTAGGGGAGAACCGCGGATAACCATTTGGAGCACCATCCCCATCCTTAATTAAGGGTGGGTGGTGGCGAGCAGGTGAGTGGCGCGCTGACGCTAGTGCGGGGCGCCAGGGTGATCTTGAGGGCGAGATTGCAGGAGTCAGCCATCCGCCCCACCTAAATTTTAGCCGAGCTCTGCCACTATCAATTCTCATTTCTCTACGATTCGGCAATTTATTTACGGTGAGATCGTGGTTGTCTCTTCATTTGCTAATGGCATTTAGGGCAATTTAGCAACTGAGTTTAGTGACTCGCCTCTTCATTTCGTGATGATTGTGCCGCTCAGTTGCTTGCCTCTTCGTTTCCTGACGTCTGTGCGGTCCCGATGATTGTGCACTCAGTGATTGGCCTCTTCGTTTCCTGACGACCGTTCAGCGGAAGGGATCAATTTGGCAGGTTCACGATGATGACGTGGCTCAAGGATACGCTAGAGAATTAGGTAGTGGGGTTTTTTCTTTATAGGAGTTATAGATTGGCTTCAGTTGTGTTGCATAAGGTCTAATGCAAGCTAAGCCTAATATAAGTAACCAATCAGACTCTAAATAAATTTGACAATAAGGGATGAGTTTTGAGTTAGTAATCTGCCGCGACCCTCCTTCCTTAAATATTTTTAAGAAATCTCCTATAGTTAATTATAGGGAGAAAGTGATATAATATTCTGTGGCTAGATCGAGAAAATGACTATTTTCCTTAAAACTGTCGTAAAGGAAATGGGAGAGAAAATGTGAGCTCCAACATATAGTTTTTTTTTAATCTTTTTTCTTTAATTTGTTTCACAATCTTTTTCCTTAATATGTCGCGACGCTGCACTCCTATATCCTTAAATTATTTTCCAGAGATCTCCTATGGCTGATTATAGAGAGACATCACTAGTACAGAACAGGCCTATTGCCCCGGGCCATTTTGGCCTTTAGCCCCGGACATGGAGCCGGGGCTAAGGAATCGGGACTAAAGCCCCGACCTTTAGCCCCGGTTCCATGGCCCGGGCTAATGGAGGGACCTTTAGCCCCGGTTGGTAACACCAACCGGGACTAAAGAGGCCAGCCACGGGGGCCCGGCTGGAGGCACCTTTAGCCCCGGTTGGTAACACCAACCGGGGCTAAAGGTGCCTCCAGCCGGGCCCCCGTGGCTGGCCTCTTTAGTCCCGGTTGGTGTTACCAACCGGGGCTAAAGATCCATCTGCTTTTTTCTTTTTTCTTTTTCTGTTCTTTTCAATTGGTTATTGTTTTGGTTTTACAATTACATTAGGTTTTCTAATACGTATTCTTCGCTGCTAATATATTCTATTATATGAGGCCAGTTTCAAATACACGTATTATTCTTCGCTGCTAATAAATATATATAAACACATAAAATTTACAATTACACACAAATGAAATATGAAAACTATACATATATATAATATAGAGCTAGCTATACACACATATGTACATAAAATATACAACATTATCCATCATGCATGCTTAACTTGATATTTACACACAAATATAATACCGTTCCTAACTTAGAGGTCATACAAGTGTTCATCTTGGTTTGGCTTCATTGGTTCGTCTTTATTAAACCAATACTCGGTGCCAGACTTAAGGACATGGTCATTAAGGAAGCCCGCGATGGTCTCTTGAATTGCTTTGAGGCGGACCTTATCCATCACCTGGTTCTTCAACCATGTCTCCTTCAATTTGGATTAAAATAAAAAGAAAGTATTAACATACATAATATTTATGTAATAGCAACAAAAAATAAAATAAATTTATTTACATGTTACGTACTTGCTGACTCTGTAAAGGAGTTCTTTTTTCATACACCGTCAGGAACTCGCAAACATAGTACCCACATAAATTGTTTCCCGGTGACTGCCGTAGAACCCACTGTACAATATGTAAAAAGAGTACTCTCGGTTGAGCGTGCGTCTGCTGAGTGATGCTAATTAAGGTAAAGAGGCAGGGAGGTACTCTACAACTTACATTTAGGACTAGAGGATCAGGAAGTTGCGCTTTCAGATCCGGACGGTGTTTCTGAACAAACCAAGTCCAAACCCTTCACAATAATTGGAACGTTAATTAACTATTGCAGAGTTAAGAGCTATAGCAAGAATCAATATTTAAAGATCACATTACCCTCGGATAATATTAATCATCTTGGTAATCTTCTTGTGGTTTCTCAGAGAGTCATAGATTAGCAAACGACTCTCGTGGAGATCGATCACCATTAGAATCCAGTGAAAACTGCATTTATGTTTATATAGTCAACACATATATATATCTTTATGTCAACCTATAATAAAATGTGCATATGATAACAAAACTCACCTAAAGTTGTAGGGGAATAGTATATATCTTTGTCCCTTTGGTTTACCAAGAACCTCCGCAAATTACTCTCTGTTTGAGTTTTCCATGCATCCGAGTGAGTATTGCTGGGGTGCTTGAAGACGATATATGGATCGATGAAACCAATCTCCTTGTCATTTTTATGCCTTAGTTGTCTCATCATGTTTCTGCACATGTTTACAAACGCTTGCTAGCAGTGTGAGGATATTACTTATACATATACATAAGCTAAAGTGAGATTATTAAAGGAAACAATCACTTACAGGCAAAAGCAGCTGACGAGAGATTTGTCGAGAGCGTCCATGTGGCAGAGCTGATGTAACTCATTAAACTGAACATATATGATGTCATCACCACGGAAGTAATCATGGTCTCTAATTCTGACGCAAATGTAGTCATCAGCTTTTCTGCCACACGCCGTAAGGTACCACTGATTTAGCAAGTGCATCTGTGTACCAAGATCCCTCAGGGCCGCTGGGTTGTATAGACTTTGGCCATATACATATGCCCTCTTCCATTTATCAACTTCTGGAGCACTTTTGATGCCTGCTTCTCCGAGTATGTTTTCCACATTCAAACCAGTTTCCTCAAAAAATGCGAGCAGTTGCGCAGGATCAACGTCTCCATATGCTCGTTGTATGATTTCATGTTTGTACCGTATTCATTATCAACAACTAGATCTGGCACTGATTGCTTCTCTTGTTCCCCGAGCTGTGGGACACCCTTTCCTGCTCTCTTCTTTGCCTTCTTGGCCTCCTCAAGTGATTTGCTAAGTGTGCGATCATAGTCTGATTTTGGCGAAGCCTTACGGGCAGCACGTACCTTTTTTGGTGAGCGTCCACAGTTTGCCTTAGTTTTTCAGGACGAACAAAAAGGTACGGCTTCTCCGGGTTTCGCTTTGCTCGACCACTAGCAATGGCAGCTTCGAAGAACTTGTTACAGTCTTTTTGCACTGCAGCGTCAGTCTCCTCCTCGGTCATGTCATATGCAAGTTTTGTCATCTTGGGAGCTGATTTCTCACAGGTGCTTTCTTCTTCGGAGGTGGTGGGGCTGACGCCTTTGTTTGTGTGACAGGCTCTTCTTTGTTGGCGGTGGAGGTGTTTGGAACCCGCCGTGGAGATGGGGCAAGGTGGCGGTGTCGGAGCCCGCTTTGGAGGAGATGGTTGGGTCGGTGGCGGTGTTGGATCTCGTCGTGGAGGAGATGGGGCGGGTGGCGGCGTTGGATCACGCCGTGGGGAGATGGGGCCGGTGGCGGTGTTGGATCCCGTCGTGGAGGAGATGGGGCCGGTGGCGGTGATGGATCCCGTCGTATTTGATCTTGATCATCATCGTCCGCAACACTGTGATCATGTGGTGAATGTAGAATTGGACTTAGGTTGGGGGATGTCCTGCTGCGAAAACAACATGGTATGAGTATCCATTTATACTATTAGCTCACCAATACTATTAAGTTTCATTCACTAATTTCATACACACCTAGGGATAGGTTTGAGGAGTTGAGGGGAGGAGGTGATACGCCAGGAATTATGATATAGCGCTTGCGCCAACATATGAATGTCTTCTCCGCTTCTCCTAATGTATTCTCGCCATCACCTCCTTTAATGTCAAGTTCGACATTCTCGTAACCTTTTACCACCCTGTCCACCGAGACGCTAGCATATCCAGGAGGTATTATTGCTCCATGACTTCTTGGTCTTCGTAGGATCGATAGGAGATACAACACCTATAGCCACCATGACTGTGGTATTCCCTGTGGAATGTGCAGTTCACATGTCGTGAGAGGCTCGGTGATGTCGTCCACAGGAAAGCGCAGTGCTGCGTCTGAGACCTCTGTGGAAGCGCAACTGCTTTTCATTTGCTCAGGGGGGCTGATATTGACTCCCGGCTCTGATGCAGATTGCCTTTGCATTGCTAACTGCACTTGCCTTTTTATTTCCTCGTTCATTCTGCCTTCAAGTGCTTTTTCTCGCTCAACTGCTTCAAGAGCCGCGGCCTGTGACTGAATAACCATTTCTTCTAACCGGCGCATGCGCTGTGCCTCCTCCTCCTTCTTTCTCGCGCGGCTTCTATAGGTCTCTTTGTCCTGAGGGAAGGCATGTACCCATGACAGCTCCCCATAGCCTCTGGTTCTCCCACCATGTTCAAGATTCTCCAGGGCGTATGTCAGCTCGTCCTTGTCTCTGTTCGGCTGCCACCTGCCACTGGCAGCCATTTCTCTAGCATAAACAAATCTTTCTGCTGCTCTTTGGAGTTTTTCGCCATAGTGTACCCTTCCTGTTTGTTGGTCCAGGCTTCCTCCATGACCAAAAAACCAATACTTGGCGCTCAGGCCAGTTTATCGATTCTGGTTCAATGCCCTTGGCTTGCAACTCTCGTTCCATTCTTTCCCATTTAGGAATGGCACTCTTATAGCCACCTGATCCCAAGTGATGGTGGTATTGTTTTTGTCGGGCATTCTGCTGGTTCCTTCTGATCCGTGCCTCACTCTCTTCTGATTTCTTGAATTCTACAAAACTCATCCCAAATGGCCTCAACTTGACGTAGGCCTTAGTGTTGAAATCCGGAGTTTGGTCCTTCTTGATAAATTTGTTGTATAAGTTCTTCTTCCAGCCCTGGAATAGTGTTGCCATTTTCTTCATAGCCCAGTCCCGAACTCTGGCCTTCAAATTTATATCTTCTGTTCAAGTGTGAAATGTGCAAGGACCTCTTGCCAAACCAGTTCCTTATCAAGATCAGAGACAAAACTTATATCAGGAGCACTTGCCTTTTTCTCCATTCACGAGCACTGATCGGGATCTTATCCTTACAAGGCACCCACAGTGGGCAACAAATCTTTGTGCATGTTCTCCAAGTACTTGGCTGTTTTCTCTTGAATTCTGAGAGAATGTACCGGCCCTCCAACGGCTTCTTTTTCGGACCTCGTACGGTCCTACTCTTCCCGGTAGTCGTTGTGTCGATCCGGAGGGCTACATATGTAGGAACAAGTAGATTATAAATACATTTATAAATAATTTAGAATTTCATGTGCACATAGAGATTATTGTAGGTATATACCTCGCCAGTATTTTCTTGCATTATTTCTTCATAATCGGCAAAGTATTGACTGCCGTCATCTACTTCTTGATTATTGTTATCATCACCTGCTAAATTTTGATTAGCGCCGCTGTTGATTAATTCGTACATTTCCTCCTCCATGTTGTCAACTGGGTCGGCCATTTCTGCGAATGACATGGAGGATAATAAACACCATATTTTTGCAACTAACGTGCATAGGGTTCGGGGGTTGGGGTTCGGGTTTAGGGTTTACGGTTTGGGGTTGGGGGTTAGGGGGTTAGGGGGGGGGGGTTTAGGGGTTTGGGGTTGGGGGTTAGGGGGTTTAGGGGGTTAGGGTTTGGGGTTTCGGGGTTAGGGGTTTAGTTAGGGGGGGGGGGGGGTTAGGGTTGGGGTTTAGTTTGGGGTTTAGGGTTTAGGGGGTTTGGGGGGGGGGTTTGGGTTTTAGGGTTAGGGGGGGGGGGGGGGGGGTTGGGGTTGGGGTTTGGGGTGGGGTTTAGTTTGGGGGTTAGGGGTTAGGGGTTTGGGGTTTCGGGTTTAGGGGGTTTAGGGTTTGGGGGTTAGGGTTGGGGTTTAGGGGTGGGTTCGTGGTTGGGGGTTTGGGGTTGGGGTTGGGTGTTTAGGGTTAGGGGTTTGGGGTTGAGGGTTTAGTGTTTAGGGTTTCGTGTTTGGGGTTTCGGGATTGGTGGTGTTAGGGTTAGGGTGGGGTTTGGGGTTTAGGGTTTGGGGTTTAGGGTTGGGGTTTCGTGTTTGGGGTTTCGGGGTTGGTGTTTAGGGTTAGGGGTTTGGGGTTTAGGGTTTGGGGTTTAGGGTTTAGGGTTTTAGGGTTTAGGGTTTAGGGTTTAGTGTTTAGGGTTTAGGGTTTGGGGTTTGGGGTGTAGGTTTTGACAACATTAAAAATAACATATATCCATGAAGACTATATTCGTAAAAATAACACTACCGACATGATCGAAAAGTCATATCCAAGTGATTATTCTATAAACATATCCAAGTGATTATTCCATAAACATATCCAAGTGATTATTTCATAAACATATATATGACCGATATAAATAAATGTTTACATATCTAAACCAAATTATCTAAGTGATTATTCCTCCTCCATCTAACACATGCAAAGGACACACCGTTGATGAGAGGACGACGACGGACGACGGCGAGGATGATGTCGCGGTGAGGACGACAACAGACGACGCCGAAGATCACGTTGCGGTGAGGATCACACGGTGAGGATGACGGCGGACGGCGCGGTCAACGCGACCAATCTCTTTTATCTACATGTGTGTAAACATAATATTTTGTTAGGGTAAAAACTATTTTCTATTTTCAATTCATATGGATTTCTATTTTCCTTTTCCTATTACACACACAGTGCACACACACTTTAATTACACACTACACACGCACACGCACAAACACAACACACACACACACGCGCGCGGGGCACTCCTCACGGCAGCGCGAGGACGGAGGCACACGGCCGGAGCGGCCGCGAGACGACGGCGAGGACGAGACACGACGGCACAAGGGAGCAACGGCCGGCGGCGAATGGCGAGGATGTCACGACGGGGCACCTTTAGTCGCGGTGAGGATGGCGGCGACGGACTACATGTGTAAAAACATACTATTTTGTTAGGGTAAAAAACATTTTCTATACATATTTTCTATAAATATATATTCATTTTTCTATGAACATATATAATTGTCCAAAGGAACACATGATTCATTCTTTTTTCTTTTTCTTTTTCTTTTTCTATACACTGCACACACACACACACGGCGAGCAGACGGCCGGCGAGCACCACCACGGCGAGCAGACCGGCCGGCGAGCACACGCACACACACACACGCACACACCGGCGAGCATCACCACGGCGAGGACGACGGCGCGCGGCGAACGGCGAGCACCACGACGAGGACGACGGGCCGGCGAGCACCACGGCGAGCAGACCGCCGGCGAGCACACGCACACACAACACACGCACACTCCGGCGAGCACCACCACGGCGAGGACGACGGCGCGCGGCGAACGGAGACGACGAGGACGAGGCGAGGCGAGCCACGGCGAGGACGACGGCGGCGACGACGCGGCGAGGCGACGAGGACGAGCGAGGCGAGGCGAGCCCGCGCGGAGGAGAGCCGCGCGAGAGGGAGAAGAGGCGAGGGGAGAGGAGGAGGGAGGAGGGGGCGGGACGAGGACGACGGGGAGGAGGAGGAGGACGACGAGAGAGAGAGGAGGAGAGGAGGAGGACGAGGAGGACGGCGGCGGCGTGGGAGGCGGCGGCTCGGGCGTCTGACGTCGATCTGAGGAAGGAGGGCACTGTGTCCTATATAGGCGGGGAGGCTTTAGTCCCGGGCCGTGGCACCGCCCGGGACTAAAACACCTTTAGTCCCGGGGCGTAATCCCACCCGGGACTAAAGGGGGTGACTTTTAGTCCCGGGTGGTATTACGGCCCGGGACTAACACCTTTAGTCCCGGGGCGTAAGCCCACCCGGGACTAAAGGGGGTGACTTTTAGTCCCGGGTGGTGTTACGGCCCGGGACTAAAGGTTCCTTCAGTCCCGGGTGGTGCTACGGCCCGGGACTAAAGGGTCTTCTCCCGCCTTTATTTTTGGGTTTTCTGTGTTTTGGGTTTTGAATTAGGTTTTGGGTATATTAATATGTTGTAATACTTGTTATTTGCATAGTAAATTCAATATTTGGCATAAAATTACTTAAAAATAACATTTGTGTTCCTTTTACCTTATTGTATAGTAGAAAATTTTGTAACATAAATTCTTTTCTTTTCTTATAATAACAAATATAAATGTAAAGAAAAATTTATATTTTGTTAATGCAAAAATAAAATGTTAAATTTAAATATCTGAAAACCGGTGCTCGATAGGAAAATATTTTTTGTATTATATGAACGTTAAATTTTGGTTGTTTATCTTTTATTGTCCAAATAAGTTGGCACGGGTGAGGAAACCAATAAGTTTGTGTTTTTCGGAGATGGTTTGCTACTTTTTCCGGTTTAACTGAATTACCGCACACTTGCACCCAATAATTATAGGTTCAATTGGGCCTACCAACAAAATAATCCAGAATTGAGCCAAACTTTTACCAACTTTTATCTCATTCGACATAGAAAAAATGTAATAATTAAAATAATGATCAGAAAAATCTAACACCACTTGTGGGGCATCAAGTTGGGCTCATATGCTTGCCAAAAATAAATCAAGTCATTTCGACAACGACATCAACGAACCATGACTATGCATAATCATTATTAGCTGTAATATATAATATTAGTTAAAACATCACTATATATATATCAAGCGGGTACACTGGTGATCTTTTTCTTGACGTATGTTCCTTGGTCATGATCATGTCGTAACCATGGAGTCTCCTCAGCATTTAGCAGGATGCTTGGGTCTTTGGTAACACTGAAGGGCGGTATTCGGTCATCCCTTTCATAATCTTCTGACATGTCTGACTTGTCCTCAATTCCCACCACGATGTTTCTTTTTCCTGAAAGAACTATGTGGCGTTTTGGCTCTTTGGTTAATTTATCATCATTTTTCCCTCTCTTGGGTTTTGTAGACATGTCTTTCACGTAGAACACTTGAGTCACATCAGCAGCAAGGACGAATGGTTCACCTTTGTATCCAATATTGTTGAGATCCACTGTTGTCATTCCATACTCCTTGTCAACTGTTACTCCGGCTCCGGTCGCCTTGACCCATTGGCATCGGAACAAAGGGACTTTAAAATCAGGTGCGTAGTCTAGTTCCCAAATCTCCTCTATGCGGCCATAATATGTTTGCCTCTTCCCAGATGGGTCTGTGGCATCTACGCGAACACCACTGTTTGGTTCGTGCTCCTTTGATCTTGGGCCATGGTGTAAAATGTGTTTCCATTGATCTCATACCCTTTGTACGTGAGGATGTGCCATGACGGTTGCCTAGCCAACAAATATAGTTGCTCATCAATATTGTTATTACCCAGACATTCCTTTCGCAACCAAGTGCTAAAAGTATTCATGTGCTCACGTGTTATCCAAACTTCATTCTTCTCTGGAAATTGGGATCGTAGGAACTCCTTGTGTACATCGATATATGGATCCACCACGGCTGAGTTTTGAAGAACTGTGTAGTGCGCTTTATTTATTGAAATAATCATTCCCCGTACCGATATATGTTTTCTTCCCTAGTGTCCCCTTTCCACATAGCCTCCCCTCGTGCCGCGATTCAGGAACACCAATCGGGTCAAGGTCAGGAATGAAGTCAACACAGAACTCAATGACCTCCTCTGTCCCGTAGCCCTTGGCGATGCTTCCTTCTGGCCGAGCACGTTGGCGAACATATTTTTTCAGTACTCCCATGAACCTCTCAAAGGGAACATGTTGTGTAGGAACACAGGACCGAGAATATGAATCTCCTTGACCAGGTGAACTAGGAGGTGTGTCATGATATTAAAGAAGGATGGAGGAAACACCAACTCAAAGCTCACAAGACATTGAACCACATCATTCTGTAGAGTAGCCAGTTCTAGTGGATTAATTGCCTTCTGAGAAATTGCATTGAGGAATGCACAGAGCTTCACAGTGGCAAGACGTACATGTGGAGGTAGAATTCCTCTTAAAGCAACCGGAAGCAATTGCGTCATAAGCACGTGGCAGTCATGCGACTTTAAGTTTAGGAATTTCTTCTCTTGCATATTTATTATTCCCTTTATATTGGAGGAGAATCCAGATGGGACCTTGATGCTGTTTAGGCATTCAAACATGATTTCCTTCTCTTCATTGCTAAGAGTGTAGCTAGCAGGTCTTAAGTAATGGCGTCCATCATCTGTCTTCTCTGGATGTAGGTTGTCTCGTTCTTTCATGCGCTGCAACTCTTGTCGTGCTTCAAGTGTATCCTTAGACTTCCCGTACACACCCATGAATCCTAGAAGGTTGACACAAAGATTCTTTGTCAGGTGCATCACGTCGATCGCGTGGCGGACCTCTAGTACATGCCAATAGGGTAGCTCCCAAAATATTGACTTCTTCTTCCACATGGGTGCGTGTCCCATAGCGTCTTTCGGAACAGGTTCACTGCCCGTCCCCTTTCCAAAGACTACTTTCACATCCTTAATCATCTCAAGTACATCTTCCCCAGTTCTGTTGCGAGGCTTGCTCCGGTGGTCTGTCTCACCTTTAAAATGCTTGCCTTTCTTTCTAACCTGGTGATTCATCGAAAGAAATCGACGATGCCCAAGATACACTACCTTTCTACATTTTTTCAAATATACACTATCCATGTCATCAAAACAATGTGTGCATGCATTATATCCCTTGTTTGACTGTCCTGAAAGATTACTTAGAGCAGGCCAATCATTGATTGTTACGAACAACAATGCTCGCAGGTCAAAGTGTTCCTGTTTGTAATCATCCCACACACGTACACCTGATTTACTCCATAAAAGTAGGAGTTCCTCAACTAATGGCCTCAGGTAGACATCGATATCGTTGCCAGGCTGCCTCGGGCCTTGGATGAGCACGGGCATCATAATGAACTTCCGCTTCAAGCATAACCACGGAGGAAGGTTGTACATACATAGAGTAACAGGCCACGTGCTATGACTACTGCTCTGTTCCCCAAAAGGATTCATCCCGTCCGTACTTAAACCAAACCTTAAGTTTCTAGCATCTTTTGCTAATTCTGGGAATTCTCTGTCTATTGCTCTCCACTGGGACCCATCTGCAGGGTGTCTCAACATGTTGTCTACCTTACGGTCTTCTTTGTGCCATCGCACCAACTTTGCATGGTCCTTGTTTCTGAACAGACGTTTCAGGCGTGGTATTATAGGAGCGTACCACATAACCTTGGCCGGGATTTTCTTCCGGGGACGTTCTTCACCCTCAACATCGCCAGGGTCATCTCGCCTGATCTTATATCGTGACGCGTTACATACAGGGCATTCGTCCAAATTCTCGTATTCCTTGCCACGGTACAGGATGCAGTCATTAGGACATGCATGTATCTTCTGGATTTCTAAACCCAAAGGACAGACCACTTGTTTTGCTTCGTACGTAGTGGCGGGTAATTCGTTAGGCTTCGGAAGCATCTTTTGTTTTATAATCTTCAATAATTGTCCAAATGCCTTATCAGATACACCATTCTGTGCCTTCCATTGTAGCAACTCAAGTGTTGTGCCTAACTTTTTTTGTCCATCTGCAGCAGACGGATATAGTAATTTCCTGTGATCCTCTAGCATACATTCAAACTTAGCCTTCTCCTTATCACTTTCGAAATCTCTTTGTGCATCACGAATGACATCACCAAGAGCATCATCTTCAGCGACTGTGTCTCCTGCACTTGCCTCTTCTTCACCTTCCTCCATTGCAGTATCACCAAAGTCACCGTATTGAGCAATAATGTCATCGTCAGGGTCCAATTGTTCTTCTTCACCTTCTTCCATCATAACCCCAGTTTCTCCATGCTTCGTCCAACAACTATAGTTTGGCATGAAACCCGACTTGAACAAGTGTGAGTGAAGACTCCTTGAGCTAGAATATTCCTTCGAATTATTACAAAGGGCACATGGGCAGCACATAAAACCATTCCGCTTGTTTGCCTCGGCCACTCTTAAAAAATAATGCACGCCATCAATGAACTCTTTTGAGCGACGATCGACATTGTACATCCAGTGACGTGTCATCGTCTGCATTATATGACATATCACATAATTATATCGATCTCTCATTCTTATAAACAAATAAAATTATAAAATGTCTGACATAAAATTTAGTAAGAATCACTGGTGGCATAAAAGTAGTAGCAGTTGAACTTGTCTAATTAATTAATTATTACATCAAGATAACAGTGCAGCCTAATCCACTTGGCCACAACCAAAGCAACTAACAACACATGCACATTTCTCCCACATCACAGTCCAACAAGATGTACTGTCTGCCACTCCAACCGGATAGGAAGGTAAGGTAGGGGTAGGTGCAGTAGGAATTGAGTTGATTCTTGAGTTAAAAGCATCTAGAGCTGCAGAAGCTTCCTCAAAAGACTTGTACTTTTTATGCACAGCTCCCTTAACTTTGAGGACATACTGACTGCACTCGGCCCAGCTGGTGTAAATACCTGGTTTGGTGCCCTCGAAAACAACATACCAACCAGGCATCCTTCTGCGTTTTGTAAACTAAAGTATTATATATTTCTAATTTCTGTAAACAACTAATTTAACTGATCTCTATTTCTCCAAAATAATAAAATATACTAATTAAACCGGTCACATTTTGTAAACTAAAGTATTATATATTTCTAATTTCTGTAAACAACTAATTTAACTGATCTCTATTTCTCCAAAATAATAAAATATACTAATTAAAACGGTCACATTTTGTAAACTAAATTATTATATATTTCTAATTTCTGTAAACAAATGATTTAAATGATCTCTATTCCTCAAAAAAACTAATTAAACTGTCACATTTTCTAAACTAAAGTATTATATATTTCTAATTTTTATGTAAACAAATGATTTAAATGATCTCTATTTCAAAAAAAACTAATTAAACCGGTCACATTTTCTAAACTAAAGTATTATATATTTTGTTTTCTAAACCGGTCACATTTCTCTAAAAGACTAAAATAAACTAATTAAACGGTCATATTTTGTTTTTAGATTAATAATTTGAACTATCAAGTCAATGAACTCAAAATAGCTACAAAAATGAATAACTTAAGCTAGTAACCTTTCAACGAGTCGATGGCGGTGTGTAGATGTGATGAAATAAATCAATCGCCGGAGATGTGTTAACAAACAAAAATCACCGGAGGAGAAGAGAGCAAACAAGCAAGCAAGAGCAAGCAGTGACTGAATGAAGAAAAATGAAGACAGGAGCTCGGGCACGGAGGGGGAGGTAGAAGAACATTTCAAATATAGGGAGGGACATTTAGCCCGGTCCTTATTCCCAGCCGGGGCTAAATGTTGGCATTTAGCCCCGGCTGGGTACACCAACCGGAACAAAACCTTTTAGTCCCGGTTGGTGTTACCAACCGGGGCTAAAGATGCCAACATTTAGCCCCGGCTGCATACACCAACCGGGGCAAAACCTTTAGTCCCGGTTGGTGTTACGGCGGGGGGCTAAAGATGCCAACATTTAGCCCCGGCTGCATACACCAACCGGGGCAAAACCTTTACTCCCGGTTGGTGTTACGGCCCGGGGCTAAAGGCCGGTCTTTAGCCCCGGTTGGTAACACCAACCGGGACTAAAGGCCCCTCTGACAATTGAGCCGTTGGGCTGGGGAGCTTTAGTCCCGGTGGTGTTACCAACCGGGGCTAAAGGCCTTTCTAGTCCCGGGCGCAAATTTTTCCGTGGCTAATGCTGATTTTGCAAATCGTCCAAAGGCCTGTTCTCTAGTAGTGGCATGATATTCAATCAGGTGGCTTACATCACGAGAAAATAAGTCTATTTTTTCCTAAAAACGTCATAAGAAAATTGGAAAAAATGTGAGCTCAATCCCATAGTCTTTTTTAAAATTTTTTCATTAGTGTTCCAAAAATCTTCAAAAAAAAAAGTCTTTCTGATATATACTTTCTTTTTAGCTTAGACAGCTCCCCCCCCCCCCCCCCCATGTACGTGGTCAGTTGGGCTAAAGAGATGGGTTCACTTCAATGGCAAGGCATCTCCAATTGTTGGGAAAAATGAATTGGAAAAAGTTATCATTTAGCAACTTGCTAAACTTTTGGCAAGGTAAATTTGTCATGTACTCCAATAGTTTGGTTAAAAACCATAGAACAGTAGGCGCGAGAGATTCCAAACTTGGTAAAAATAACCATAGAAATGCGGGATATAGGATAGCAAGTCAAACTGACTTGGTTAAATCTAGCAAGTAGATGGCCTCCGATTCCAACTTGGAAAAAATTAGCAAGTCATATTACCAATCTGTTGGAGAACGTTTTTTCTTCTTTTTTCCAATAAACAAGGATAGCAAGTCATTTTTCCAAACTATTGGAGATGCTCAAGAGGCAACTCCAACGGTTTGGCAATTTTGTTGAAAACATGGAGTTTGCAACTCTCAAATTAATATGAGGAGTTGTAGAAAAAAAAGGTTATCTCCAACGATTCGGCAAAATTTACTTGGCAAAACTCAAAAGTGGAGCATTTTCTCGCGCGTCTTTTTGCCGCGATTTTTTCTTCGTTCCCGCATGCCAGCCTGGAGGCAGAAAGCATGGCGATTTTTTGCCACCGCCGTCCAGGTTCTAGTGATCTGTAGCCACGCTGGAAGGAAGATTGGAGGGGCGTGCACTTGTGTCACCGATGGATTCCTGGTCACCAACAACTCCATCAAGCCGGTGTGCAATGCAAATCTCCAAGGTTTGTCATTCGTAGATGAATAGCTTGTGGCCGGAATATCCTTTTTATTTTGTTCAATGCTCTAAGTCGCGTAATTGTTCTCAGCTGCGGCAGACGAGGGTTCCAGATCACGTCTCCGAAGGCAATTGGATGACGATTTTCAAACGACGATGATTACTTCATCTTCGCAGCTGCTGGATTGTGCACACGTTTTCGAATAAAAAACGAAGACCTGGTGGTTCGGTTCCCGGCCATGTTGTTATTTATCGCGATAGAGAAGGTGGCCACAGGAGGATGTTTCAAGATTATTTGGCGGATAATCCAAAGTATGATCCAGATTTATTCCGTCGCAGGTTGTTGTTCTTTCACCTCAGATTAATTCATAGTGTTTGTTTATTTTTTTTGAGGTATTGAACTTTTGTTTGTTTTGTTCAGATTCAGAATGAATAGACAATTTTGGAGTGTTTCAGTCTAGGTTTGCCATTGTTCGACAGCCGGTCGCATTTGGGACACAGAGACGTTTGCATTGATCATGAGGGCTTGTGTGATCATGCACAATATAATTGTTGAAGACGAAAGAGATCTCGACCATGATGAGCGATTCGATTATGGTGGTCAAATGTGCAACCTTCTCGTGGGAAGCCTCGCATACTAGCTGAATTTATTGAAGCACATAAAAGATCCGAGGAAGACAACCATTTCCAGTTGAAAGAAGACCTCATCGAGTATCTATGAACCATCATCCTGATTTTACCCTATGGAACCAGCATCATGATTTAGTTCATTTTGTTAGAAGTGTGTAATCAAATATAATAAACAATAATTATTTCATATTTGTGTAAAGGGTACTTCCATTCATTTTTTTGAGTGTTAGAAGCACCAATGTTGGCAACATTCATCAGGAAGCAGCAACAGGTCACAACATTAACAGCGCAGCAACGTGGCCGCTGAAGCTGTGTCGCTGAATCCGGCCACACGAGACAAATAAAATTCTGAAGCATTGAACAAGACATGCATGATGTATAGGAGCATGCACGTCCATCACTACCAGGAACCAATTCACATAGAATACATATGATAGCTGCATCTTGAATCAAATAAAATATGAGAGGTCCATGTATCACTCTAGCACACTCAAATAAAATATGACAGGTCCATGTATGATCAAGCATACTCAAATAAAATATGACAAGAGAAATAATGGTTCTTAATGTTTGGGTAAATAAAGTGCTAGGCTTAAACTAAACCTAATTTTGATATGCCGTGCAAGGATCTTCTTCTTCGTTATCTCAAGCCACTGCAGCTTTCTTGGTCGAGAGAGCTCTTGTCCGCAAACATTATGTCTTTCTCCTCCTTCAACAAGTTTGCTTTGATTTTTTTATCTTTATTGACAATCGTTCTTCTCAAGCTCAAGGGAAGGCCTTCTCTACCTCAAGTGAAGCCCTCTCTACCTCAAGTGAAGCCTCTCTCGCCTTATCTCTTTCTCTGTCACGTGCCTCCTTCTTCTCCCACATCTTGTCCAAAGCGGCAATGCAAGCGTCGCCGCCTCCCCGCCTTGCTTCTTTTGCCTGCTTCTGACCCTTTGGCCTCTTTCGTTCTTGAGAATCTGGGGCTGCAACCTCTTGCACTTCGTCATTGTTGTTATCTACTGCATTGCTTGGTGTGGACTCCATGGTAGTCTTCTGTTTTTTCTTAGCGGCTAGTTTCTGCTGCTCAGCCAGTTCAATCCTCTTTGACTTCCACTTATCTTCATCCTTCAGTGCGTGCCAAAAATGCATAAGAGTAAACGGTTTATTTTCATCATCTATTCCTGTATACGTCTCTAATGCTTCATTAATCTGCACAAGTACAATATTTAAAATGTTTATTGTTCACATATAACCAAATATTGCAAAACAAATAAAAGAACCAACTACGAAAACTAACCATGTCTTGGAAAGTTGCTCCACTAGCATTCCTACGCTCAATTTTCTCGTAGCATGAACAGAACTTGTTCACATCCTTCTGAATAGTGAGCTACCTATGCATAATAGAACTCTCTGTCCTGACAGCTTCAGTTTTCTTGTGTTTGTCAAAGAATGCACGAATTCTACCCCAAAATGATAAACGAGTCTGATTGGCCCGTTAATAGGATCTTTGCTAACATTCAACCAAGCTGAGCATATAACTTTATCTTCGTCTTTATCAAATTTTTTTGTTCTATGTGACGCACCCTTTCCAGCACGACGGCGACCAGCAACTTCTGTTGCCTGCACTTCCACAACATCATCTTGAAATTCAAAGGAAGATCATTACTAGTTTGTTGGGTGTGTGGAGTCAGTGGAAAGGGCAACTCGTCCAAGCCAAGAATATGAGGGTCATTTGATGTGAGCATGCCCGTATAGAACCCCATTCGTTCCATTTGAACGAATCTGCCAAAAAAATGACAAATATTTAAAACAAAATATCAGAGGATTGCATCTCTACTCATCATCAAATATATAATTTAAATAAGCATTTTTTGTTACGATCCGAATTACTGACCTGATGAGGCCGGATCATACATAACTTCATACGATCAGAATTCAAATAAATTAATCAAATTGGTAACCTGAATTCCTGATTGGCGATGGCTACCACAGTGTATCTGCCATCTACCTTGTGCATTGTGTCCGTGAACTACCATCTACCTGAATTCCTGAATCCCGATTCCTGATTGGTGACGCTTGTGGACTACCCTCTGCAATTTATGTGTGGTCATGTGCGTGTCCTAGGCAGCAGGGCAGTGAACTGTCGATTGGTGTTGAACGAGACGGAAATGAGGGGACGGGAGTCGAGAGGACGTTGCTGCCGCCGGCCCAACAGCCGGCCATCTCCTCCCCAACAGCAAACCACCAACACATCCGGCCATCCTCCTACTCCATACTCCATGGCCGTCATCTCGTCCCCTATAGCCAGACATCTCCTCCCCAAACCAGCTCATCTCCTCCCCACAAATTGAAACGAAATCCCTAGGAACCATACCTGAAACCACGCCGGCGTTGATGAAGAGCGATTGACACTGCGGGAAGGACGAATTGCACCCTCCAAGCAGTGCGGAAGGCACCAGGTTTTCGCGGCAAAGTTTGGCGGCGGCGAGCGGAAAGACGCGTACAATGAAAGAAACCGCGCGGGAGACCGATGCCAAGCGCGAGTTGCGCTCGCATATATGCGAGTTTGACTAGGAAATTTGCCAAGTTAACGAAAATGCAAAGTCCATTTGCCAAACCGTTGGATAGTTAATTTTTAGACTTTTTTGCAAAAATAAGAATGCAAAGCCCATTTGCCAAACCGTTGGAGTTGCTCTAAGTACTGTCTATTCTACAATACTTATGATTTCGTGGGAAATAAGACTATGTACTTTATCTGGAGTTATGCAAGGAGAGTGGGAGAGTACTTGTCTATTTGTTATTATTAGAACAAGAATAATAAGTTCGCCAGCATCCCGGCTGCAAGCGGACTGCAAACAATGACAACTAGGCTCGTATAGTGGCCAAGGTATTGAGTCGGCTAAGCAATATATGGCAGCAGCAAAGAGAGGCATATGATTGGGGAAGAGAGAAATAAAATCACCTTTTTTTGTTCCTATAAGCTTGTTATCTTCTCTCTCTTTAATTCTCTCACCTCCACGTAGGATTTTGATGACATGGATGATGTTTGCTCTTATGATGCACAACAAGTGGTGCATCTCTTAAAAAAAAATTGCTTAAGATTTTCTTCCATGATGGCTATGGTGCGGTACTGCACAAACATCTATTGATTGATCAAAGGGTAACTTTTTAATTATATTGTGGTTGTCCTTAAAGCTAGGCAAAAAAATATATTACGAGTCACTTGGTTGATGATAGTCTCTCGATCGTTTGCAATAACTGGCTATGTCAGCAGCCATCGAGTCATACTCATACATCGGGGCCTATGCATGTTCTTCATATAAATAACAGCCATTGAGTCATACATCGAGGCCTACATATATACTCCCTCCGTCCTATTGAAAGTGTCGTTAGAAAATCGTGCCCTCCTCACAAACACGTTTTCCGAGCGTCATTCTCAATGGGACGGAGGAAGTACATAAATACATGTTCTTCATAAATTACAGGGGAAGCAACGGGTCTGGAATTAACCATCCAAATCGATCTCCAAACTGGACACTAATTATTATTCTAAATGGCAACATTGTGAATGAGCGAGCAGATAATTATTCTGAAGAACATTGTTATTGATTAGCTCTGTTCGCCTAAACGGCCGTTTAGTCCGTTTAAACACCGTTTAAACGGTAAACAGAGGCCATCTGTTTTGTTTAGGCCCTAAACGGTGAATTAAACGGTTGGACCGTTTAACCCGTTTTAAACCGTTTTTAAACCCGTCTAAATGGTCTAAAGAAAATCAGGTTAGCATGATTAAATGATCTAAACAACTATTTAATCCATAATTTGGTTAATTAGAGGACTACGACTACCATAATCAACACAAAACTAATTAACATTGTGAGTATATGAAATGTTGTGGGATTTAGATTTCTTCCAAAAATATTATTTGGTATAATATTTATTTTTTACATGTGCAAATATGTACAGTTTCTATCAAATTTAATTTTTACATACACAAATATGTATATTTTAGTGTTACCATACATACAAAAACCGTTTAGGCCGTTTAACTCCGTTTAAACACCGTTTAAACGGCCTAAACGCTAAACAAGAGTGACCGATGTGTTACCGTTTACTGTTTAGGAAAACATTGTTGATTAGGCAGTCAAAAAATAGCCAGGCTGTTAAAAAAAGCAACATTGTGATTGTGTAGTAAATAAAAAGGAAAAAAAAAGAAGAGGTGTGCAAGGCGCATGTGTCATGCGCCAGCATGACGAGAACCATTATTTGGCCCTAGCGGTATCGGTGGCTAACTATAAACTTCGTCATTGATTAGCTGAATGTGCATGCCGCACATGTTGCCACGTCTGCCGCAACACGAGGAATCTCCTCGTGAGTTGGGTGTGCGTCCATTTGGCACGCCACTCGCTCGGCCTGGCTCCTTATGAAGCGGCTCGCTATTCCTATGCTGCACAGTATGGTGCTTTCTGTTAACAATCATCACGGCGCAGGGCCGTCTCCAGAAATTAGAGGCTCCATTCAAAATACAAATTGGGAGCCCTTGAATGAACGACTAATAAAAGTAATGCATATTTTTACTCCTCAAATATATAATTTAAATATGTATTCTTCAATACAATATGGAGAAATATAACAAATATTAATTAACTCTGTAATAGGAAAGATATTACTAACCTCAAGTTCTATTGAAAAACATCGTCCGTCTGGATTTTTTTTGAAAAAAGCATCATCCGTCAAGAGCACCTTTCTGAGATTGAGCTACTGCATCTAATCTTTGTCTCTTCTTACGCTTCTCAGCACCAGAATCATATTTTCTATGTCTACTCATGATGAGGATCAACAATATCCCTGTTTACAAATACATAAAAAAAGAGCTATATTACTATATATCCTGAGATGCGGGCAACACAAAATTCCAAAAGATTAAAATTCGATTCAATTAATTAAATCGGAATCACGTGAGGTGCTTGGTTGCTTGCCTTGTCTGTCTCTCGTCGAGTCGAGTCCTCCCTGGCTCCCCGCTGAAGTGCTGATTGCTGTTGTTTGCTTCGATGACAGATAACTAAGACCGACAAGCAAGATGAAGAGTCGAACACTCAACAGACAAAGACGAGAGGTCGTGGGGTGGGGATGGGAGTCGAGCGGACGCCTGCTTGCCTCGGGTGCTGGGCTTGATGTTTTAGACTTCAAAATTATAGCTCGCCACTTCTTACTGGGCTGCGGAGGGATGCGAGGTAGGGCGCAGTTCGGTCGCCCACCTCGCACCTGCCCATTGACGGGCCTGTCACGGCGCTGGCCGGCAGATCAGGAAATAAAGGAGGCTGCTGTGAGCTTGGACATGTGTTGGAACTTGGAACTGGAATGGAATGGAAGGAAACAGCCCAGCCCAGCCCAGCCCAGTGGTTCAACGGTTCCCGTGGTGGGCTCGTTGCTGCTTTTATTCTATCTATATCTACACTAGTAGTACACGTTTATTACAAGCTCTATAGCGGAAACAATTAAACGTGAACTAGAGAGCAGCAGAATTTGGCACGTGCGACTGTACCTGGCTGCCTTGTCGAGTTGTTGAAGCTGACGGAGTGGCGGGACTGTCGTCTACCCAAACTTTGAGTAGTGCAGGTAGGAGACAGGCTTCGTGAATTAAGGGTGGCATCAAATCGATCAAATGGTTGTGGATTACATGCAGCAGCAGCATGGGCTCTATCAGAAAGTGTGGCGCTGATTATTGAGCGAGGGCAAGGGCGCTGCAAGGCTAGCGAATACGAGTGCAGAGTGCTCCTACATGATGGTTGATCGAGCTGCACTCCCCCCGCCCACTGGCTCTCTGCTCTCTGGTGAACGTTCGATGGAGCTGCAGCCTGCAGGGCGCACGCACATGGCAGACCGAATGGAGTCTCAGCAGCTATCCATACATGATGATTGCGCGCACACGGCCATATATGCTGCAGAGTGCAGAGACCCAGAGATGCCATAAGACCGACGGCACTGCAGTCCGGTATAATACACTAAAGGAACGCATACCGTTTTTATATACTGCAGTGGGTGCGCTACCTGCTAGGGATGAAGCTGTCGTCCGCTAGAAAAAGCGTGGGAGGAGACGTACCGTACCGGCTCTGCGTACAGAGCGCGACGGTTGGGTGAGGAGGGAGAAAAGGAATCTCAAGCGGGCCCCACTATTTTAATAAACTAAAAAAAAGTTATAGCTCATAAAAAAAATCAAATTAAATTTCGATTGCACCATTGAATTTGTTGCAATTAATTCTTCAAAATTATATCTCTCATGAATATATTTTGTGACAAATGAGCCCACAGTGGATAGAGGATGATATAGAGGATGAATGAATGCGGAGAAATTAATATAGAGAAAAGAATCTTGATGACCAGGCAGTATAGAGAATGAAAATAGAGGAACGTGAGTGCGGATAGTCTAACAGCCCAGCCGTACGGTACGACTAGACAAGTGCCGCAGGGCCAGGTGTGCCAATGCCATGCATGTAGCCACGTACTACACCGTACAAGCCGCGGCGTCGGCGTGTCGTCCGCCCGTGGGAGCTGGGACGGACATGCTCCACCACCCTGACCCTGCCCCGCGCCACTCGCCGATCGCCACCGCCCCGGCTCGGGTCGCGTCACTTGCATGCATGCCGACGCCTTCACTGCTGCTCGAGGACGAAGCGCGGACGCGAACTGCGTGAGCTGAGCTGAACTAGGACTGGCAATAAATGGCGCCGCAACTTTTTAGCTGGGGACATGCATGCATGCATCCCGGCCCGGCAGCGCGACGTGCGTGAAGAATGAAGATTGATGAATTGAAGAAGCCGAACGTGAAGCGCCGCGCGCTTTGCACCGACGACGACTGCCGGGCGCCGGCCGCCGGCGGCCGCATGCACCCGTGCTCGCACGCGCGCACCGGCCGGCGCACGTACGTACGTAATCTTGCTATATTTATACTGTAGTATATTCCGATCCGTACATGCGACCCCGTCGCCTTTCCTGCTGCCAACAGCTCGCGCTGTTTTCTTGTCAAAAAAAAAAAAAACCCCTCCTCGCTGTTGGGGTCGGGCCGGGGGACCAGACCTTGGCTGACTGTTGGCACGTGCTCGCGAGGCCCGGCTAGCTCCAGGCCGCGGAACTCGATCGGGAGGGGGCCAGATGCTGGGATTTGGCCGGCGCCCATGATTCTCTTCTCGACCGATCGGACGGTAGTCCCGTACGTCCCGGTCGACGACAGCGCAAGATGCGGACGCACTGAGAAGATGCATGCAGACATGTAGGGCCTCTTTGGTTGGAGACCTGGTAAGGTTGCCTCGTAAGTGTAACGGTGTGAGTGCTGCCTGAAAATTCAATGGAATCCGCCTGGTGAGGCAAGTAAAGAGATAGTCTATGTTGGTAGCCTGTGCCTGAAAAAACTAATAAAGGATATAATATCTTTACCTATATTGTAACTTCAATATTGTTTGAGTACTATAAACAATTATAATATAAACCAACAAAATAATACTCCGTTCCAAATTATGATTCTTTTTTACTTTTTTATCCTAACTTTAACCACTTGTATTATTCAAAAAAAATTATGCAAACATAAACAAATTTAAGTCATTTTTTAAAAAAGCTTTTATTAATAAAAAAATACCACATCAAAAGAAAGTAATATTATGCACCAATTTTTGAATCAAACGAGTGGTGGATAAAAAAAAGTCAAACAAACTAGGACGGAGTTAGTATAAATCAATGCATTTCTAAATTAATGATAACATAAAAATATAAATAATTTCAATAGTTTATTTACTAACCGATGTACATATAATTGATTAAGAAATGGACAGAAAAATAAAAAACATGTTTGCGTCAGACCATCGTTGTCGGTGGTACAAAAAAGGGTACCCCCAATCAACGCAAACACCCGAGCACTCAATCTTCGTCTCGCCCGAGCCCTCCCAGCCAGGCCTCGGGCGAACGCTCTATCTCCGTCTCGCCCGAGCCCTCCTAGCCAGGCCTCGGGCGAACGCTCTATCTCCGTCTCGCCCGAGCCCTCCCAGCCAGGCCTCGGGCGAACGCCCCATCTCCGTCTCGCCCGAGCCCTCCCGCCAGGCCTCGGGCGAACGCTCTTTCTCCACCTCGCCCGAGCCCTCTGAGCAAGGCTCGGGCGAGCACGATCGCTCTCCGTCTCGCCCGAGCCCTCCAGGCCTCGGGCGAGCGCGCCCCTCACCTCGAGCCTTAACGCACGACCCGAGCGGTACCAGCGTACCAGCCCCACGCATTTAATCGTTCACGTACCCGCCCGACCTCACCCCCCAGCCTCTCACACCTCCCACTACACACGTCACCGCCTGAACGCACCCACTCGGCCTCGTAAGCTGCACTCCAGCCTCTCACTCACAAGCCGCAAACACCGCCATCCACTCCAGCATGCACAGTTCGGCCACATGCCTGCACCCCAGTCATCTCCGTCATGTCCACTAGTGCACGCATGTCACAGTAACTCGGTGTAAGGTCAAGTCCTCTTTCACCACAAGCATGGGCAAAAAGGCACCAGTTACAGCACGTTCGGCCAGCCATGCACTGTAACCCCTCGAGGTCGCTACGCGCCACTCGAGCCCTGCACTGTAACACCTCGAGGCCGGCTCCGCGCCCCTCGAGCCCCCGTGGCACCACCTCGAGCGGCCACCGCGCCCCTCGAGCCCTGACAGCTCTCACACTCTTGGAAGACAGGTACTCCAAGACCTGGAGGGACCCCGCTACGTCCTGTACAAGCCGGAATGGGCGCTGTACGGCTTCCACTCCGCCACGCCTCCATGACCGCGCCCGGGATGGAGGCCACGCTTCAAGGACGCCTCTACAGCAACGCCCACGTTGGCTACAGCAGCCGCGACAAGACAGAGTTCCTACCCTCCGCCATACCGAGCGCTGTACATGTCTATCCTGTGTAAGCTCGTCCATCCTGTAAGCCCTGGCCTCCTCTTGTTCTATAAAAGGGGACGCCAGGGCCCTTCGCCGGGAGGGAGAGGGCGTATACGGAGACGGTCACACAAGACACGAGTCCACTCTCACGCTGCACTTGAGTCCGGACCCCGGTCCACGCTCACTGAGCTTGTATTCGCCCCTGTACAAGCACTTAGGTGCAAGTAATACAAGAACATCCCTCCCCGCTGGACGTAGGGCCTTCTTTGCCGAACCAGGATAAATCCTTGTGTCCTCTTGCATCACCATCCAGGAAGAGAAGCACGCGATCATATACTCGTTGGGTGATACCCCCGGGTACGAAACACGACAGTTGGCGCGCCAGGTAGGGGTGCGCGTGTCCGAGTCATTTTCTCGCTATCTCCTGGATGGCTTCTTCTACTCCCTTCGCTCTCTGCCGGTGCCGTCGTCTGGTTCGGGAACCTTGAGTCCCTAGCCGCCGGCCAATGGCAACGAGCTGACACCACTCTCCACGGAGGCCCGAGAGGAAGGCGTGTACACCCACCCCGCGCGGGGGGCATGACGCGGTCGTCTGCACCACCACGCGTCGCCGCTTCGCGAGCGGCGCCGTGGTCACCATCGTCGCAGGCACAGGAGGTCGGCGTACGCCCACTTGCCCGGCCAGCGCAGAATCCCCGAGGGGAACCTGCCAGGCAGCGGCCGGCGACCCCCAGGCGCGGGCGCGCCCAGCAAGTTCGCGTCGTCACACGTGCGGACCGGCACGTCTGGTATCCCACCAGGGAGTGCTTCCCGCCAGGGGGTGGTGAGCGATGCCGAGGACGACGACATGACGACGTCAGGCCAAAGCTCAACCTGGACCGAGGCAGGGCGCGGCGCGTAAGCCATTGCGCAGGCGCTAGGTGCGAGCGGCGACGGCACCGCAGTTTTCTCGAAAGCCATCCTGTAGGGACCTCGCCGCTCGCAACGGAGCCCGCAGCGAGGCGTGCCGTCCCGACCGGGGGCAATGAGCGGCCCTGCTCGGCGCCGGCGGGTAGCCAGTGTCGCCGTAACGCGGCCGCGCGTGAGCGAAGTGACGCCACCAGCGTGCGCAGCGGCTGTCCGGCACGCGCAACCGTCTGTGATTCCCTGCCAAGGACGACTTCCCGCCGAGAGACGTGCGGATGACGCCGTGACGTTCCGGGAGCGACAACGGACGAGGCCTCACGCCGACGTCATGGTTTAACCACGCTCACGACTCCGGAGCGCGCAGCGCACGGCGGCTGAGCACACAGACTATGGCCTCGGCGCGCGTTGACACCGCCGCCAAACACGATCCGACAGGGCGGACGCAACGTCGCACAGTGCGTCGCGCCTCCGATTGCCACAGCTACGCAGATGCCCACAGCCCGGGTCCGCAACTCCGCGAGGGCCCGAACGTACAACGCCGTTGGTCAATGTCACGAAGGACCGAGAGCGACGGAAATGAACTACGGCGGGCGGTTCGCGCGTTCAGGCAAGAAGCAAATCCTCGGCCTCGGTTGCACCGCCTCAACACGACGACAGCAGGGCGGCGCAACTCGCACAGGTGCGGAGGCAATCACCAAGACCGAGGAGGAACGACAACGCCTGTTCAGAGCTCCAGCAAACTCTGATGCAGGAACCACCCCAGCCTCGAGGACCGGAGCTCAGGTCGGGCTCGAGATGCCCACCGACGGACTCGAGGACGGGGCGCCAGCACGCCCCGAGGTGTGCCTCCCGCGAGCCGGGCAAAACGTGGTGGCGGCCGCAATGCTGCTCCGCGATCTGCCCGCCGTCTCCAACCCCGACGCCAGACGCATGCTTGGGGAAGTAAGAGCCTCCTCGAAACGGCCGCTGTGCAGATAGCCGAGAGCTCGTCCTCGCGCCAGCGCAGGGCAGCCTCGGAGAAGCCAGCAGACGCACCCCGCAGCAAGCACGAGACGTCGGTCCGCCAGCCGGACGCCCCTCAAGCCAGACTAGACCAAAAGCGGGTCGCGGACAGCCGGCAAACCCTCGAGCCCCGGGCCCAGGGTCTTCAGCCGAGCCATCCGCAGCTCGACCCTCCCCGACCGCTTTCGACCACCGACCAACGTGGTAAAGTATGACGGGGAGGTCGAGCCCGAGCTCTGGCTCTCAGACTTCCGCCTAGGCTGCCAACTGGGCGGAGCGAAGGGCGACGACCGTGTGATCATACGCCAACTCCCACTTTACCTCTCGGACACCGCCCGCCGGTGGCTCGAGGGGCTCCCGCCGGATCAGATCCATGACTGGGCCGACCTAGTCAGGGTCTTCGACAGGAATTTCAAGGGGACTTGTGCGCGCCCAGGCAACTCCTGGGATCTGCGGCGTTGCAGGCAGGCAGCGGACGAACCCCTCCGCGACTTCGCTCGGCGGTTCTCGAAGCAGCGCCTCGAGCTCCCTCACATACCTGATGAGGAGGTCATCTCAGCGTTCCTCGCAGGCACGACGTGCCAAAAGCTGGTCCACGAGTTAGGGCGCTACCGTCCCAGGACGATCGAAGACTTGATAGATCAGGTCACCAGCTTCGCCTCCGGCAACGAGGCGGTGGGGGCCTTCTTTGGCCACTCCGCGGGCCAAGGCGAAGGACAAAAGGCAAGGTGCGACGACGAGGACGACGACGACGAAGAAGTGCGCGTGGGCGCCCGCCGCAGACGAGCTGGCTAAGTTGGCACCCACGCACGACGCCGCCCCTCGAGACGGACGTGGGAGTTCGACTTCGACGTCACTCCTCAGGCTGGGCTCGGGGGCTCGACGTCCCTTCGACACCGCTCCTCGAGCCGGACTCGAGGGCTCGACCTTCGACGCCCCACCTCGAGCCGGACTCGGGGGCTCGACGTCCCTTCGACACCGCTCCTCGAGCCGGACTCGGGGGCTCGACCTTCGACGCCCCACCTCGAGCCGGACTCGGGGGCTCGACGTCCCTTCGACACCGCTCCTCGAGCCGGACTCGGGGGCTCGACCTTCGACGCCCCACCTCGAGCCGGACTCGGGGGGCTCGACGTCCCTTCGACACCGCTCTTCGAGCCGGACTCGGGGGCTCGACCTTCGACGCCCCACCTCGAGCCGGACTCGGGGGCTCGACGTCCCTTCGACGCCCCTCCTCGAGCCGACCCGGAGGCTCGACCCTCGACGCCCCTCCTCGAACCGGACTCGGAGGCTCGGCCTTCGACCTTCAGCGCTGCCCCACGAAAACAACCCCGAGCCCGACTCCAGCTCGGAGCGTCGAACAGCTACGCCGCGGTCTGGTACTCCTCCCCAGGATCTTCTGCCGCACGCTCAGCCTTGACGTCCGAGCCAGGAGGAGGAAGGGCCCCTACACCGCCGTCCTCATCAGGAGGCAGCATGTCCTCCTCGACATACCGGCGCCGTCTCCAGATGGCAAAAAAGGTAACCGAATACCTTTAATGTGCCTATCTAACCGCGTCTCAAGCTGGTTGACAGATACACCCAGCGATTCCGCATTCGCTCAACTACCGGGGCCCTCCGCGGCCACCGCTCCGACCTCCTGACCGTCGTCTTGGTGCCACGAACTCCACTCCCGACGAAGGCTTCTTCAGGAAGGTAAAAACAGGCTCCGACCCCAAGTCTCGAAGCAGCGAAGGCTGGCCCCCAAAAAGGGTTTGACAGCCGGCTTCGAGCGCCTGAGTCAGGGACACCAAGGGGCGCCACTCTCAGCATCGCTCGAGGGCTAAGCCCTCGAGGCCCCTCACGTGTATCCGAGGCAGGGAGCACGACATGCAGTGAAATCCCCTCCGAGGGAGACGTCAGGGTCCCCGGGTCCTATCGAATAGGACCCGGCATTCACTGCAGACTGTGCACCCATGCTTTATGAGATCGCCTCCGGGCCACGAGTCGACCCCTATCGAACGGGGCACGAGGTCTCACTTGGATTCCCCCGTTACCAGCTCACCGGGAACCTCGATACTCGCCCGATCCGTTCGTGGTAGTACGAGGCATCCCACCCCGCATCCTTTCGAAAGGGTTCAGCGGGATGACAAGCCAGGGTAGCCGGCGTACCGGATAGCTAGCCGGACGGTCGGCTCAGCCTGGCACCCCTCGACGAAAGAGGGTTAAATAACTCGAGCAGTTGCGACTGATCTTTTTCCTTTGTGTGAGCATGAGATTTTCAGGCTTCGGACGAACGCCCCTCCGAGCCAGGCCTCGGGCGGAGTTTCCCACAACAAAGAAGAAAGGCGCGCCTAGCGGGTAGAAGGTTTCCCAGCGACGGAGGTTTCTTCAAAAGGATCCAAAACTCGGGGACTCGACACTCCAACACCACCAACACTCGCAAAAAGCCCACGAGGGAGTTCCAACCACTCCTCCGTGGCCTCGGGGGCTACACCCACGGGTGTCGCTCGCACGACACCCATGGAATCAACAAGGCTAAACCCCCTCGAAACCAACACAGTCAAAGTCCTCAAAACCCAGGTCAAAGAGCCCCTGCTCGAGTGCAAGCACTCAAACAAGGGCTCGGGGGCTACTGTCGGTGGTACAAAAAAGGGGTACCCCCAATCAACGCAAACACCCGAGCACTCAATCTCCGTCTCGCCCGAGCCCTCCCAGCCAGGCCTCGGGCGAACGCTCTATCTCCGTCTCGCGCGAGCCCTCCCAGCCAGGCCTCGGGCGAACGCTCTATCTCCGTCTCGCCCGAGCCCTCCCAGCCAGGCCTCGGGCGAACGCTCTATCTCCGTCTCGCCCGAGCCCTCCCAGCCAGGCCTCGGGCGAACGCCCCATCTCCGTCTCGCCCGATCCCTCCCAGCCAGGCCTCGGGCGAACGCTCTTTCTCCACCTCGCCCGAGCCCTCTGAGCCAGGCCTCGGGCGAGCACGATCGCTCTCCGTCTCGCCCGAGCCCTCCAGGCCTCGGGCGAGCGCGCCCCTACACCTCGAGCCTTAACGCACGGACCTCGAGCGGTACAGACAGCCGTACCAGCCCCATACCACGCATTTAATGCCTTCACCTACTCCGGTCATGTCCACTAGTGCACAGCATGTACCACAGTAACTCGGTGTAAAGGTCAAGTCTCGTTTTCACCACAAGCATGGGCAAAAAGGCACCAGTACAGCACTGTTCGGCCAAGCCATGCACTGTAACCCTCGAGGCCGGCTACGCGCCCCTCGAGCCCTGCACTGTAACACCTCGAGGCCGGCTCCGCGCCCCTCGAGCCCCGTGGCACCACCTCGAGGCCGGCACCGCGCCCCTCGAGCCCTGACAAGCTCTCACACTCTTGGAAGACAGGTACTCCAAGACCTGGAGGGACCCCGCTACGTCCTGTACAAGCCGGAATGGGCGCTGTACGGCTTCCACTCCGCCACGCCTCCATGACCGCGCCCGGGATGGAGGTCACGCTTCAAGGACGCCTCTACAGCAACGCCCACGTTGGCTACAGCAGCCGCGACAAGACAGAGTTCCTACCCTCCGCCATACCGAGCGCTGTACATGTCTATCCTGTGTAAGCTCGTCCATCCTGTAAGCCCTGGTCTCCTCTTGTTCTATAAAAGGGGACGCCAGGGCCCTTCGCCGGGAGGGAGAGGGCGTATACGGAGACGGTCACACAAGACACGAGTCCACTCTCACGCTGCACTTGAGTCCGGACCCCGGTCCACGCTCACTGAGCTTGTATTCGCCCCTGTACAAGCACTTAGGTGCAAGTAATACAAGAACATCCCTCCCCGCTGGACGTAGGGCCTTCTTTGCCCGAACCAGGATAAATCCTTGTGTCCTCTTGCATCACCATCCAGGAAGAGAAGCACGCGATCATATACTCGTTGGTGTGATACCCCCGGGTACGAAACACCGACAATCGTAACCATTGCTCCTGGACGAATCTATTAATGGAACAACAACAAAAAAGGAAATAATGAGAATGTATAACGTTGATTAAACTTTATTAAATACCTTCCTTTAATTTAATTTATGATAAATAAAAAATAAAAGGCAGAAAAAAAACAAAATTTTCACGAGTTCCAACTAACAAGTGTTACTCATCCCTTGGCAACCAGCTTGCAGCAGTCAGGCACCCGTTTTCGTTCGTCTGGTGAGTCCACACTTGCCTGGCTCAGTCAGTTGTTCAGGTTACAAACCAAACACGTCACAGGCAGCATCCAGGAAGGTGCCAGGCGAGGCAAATTTGCTCCAGGCCATGAACCAAACAGGCCCGCAGTTCGTGGTGGGGGCAGGCATATACTCCCTCCGTCCAACAAAACATGCAATTCTCACTTATCGGGAAGTCAAATAATTCAAACTTTGACCAAAGTTATATAAAAAAGTACTAACATTCATTCTTGATAAAAAAAATATACCATTAGATTAGTAATAAAATATATTTTCATAATAATTTTATTTAACGATATAAGTACTAATACTTTTTATTATATCCTTGATCAAAGTTGAATTGGCTTGACCGGGGACGGAGGGAGTATATGCGACCGCGGTCGGCGCCGAAGCCAGCTAGCTGCATGGCCTGCTGGGCCGTTCGCTAGCTGATCCGATCCATCAGTACGTCACCAGAAATCGATCGATAATATTGAGCGCGCGTCGATCGACCGGTCCGCTGTGTACCTTTTCACCTCGCTAGTCGCAGTAGCCACTGGCCCACTGCCCATTGACGAGGACGTGAACGACGCGGTACGGTGAAATGATACAACACGATCGCGCGCGCGCCCACTCGTGAGGATAGTCGTGAGTGAGATAGATTCTGCAAGAAGGAGAAGGCGTGCCTTTAAGCAGGGTCTGGACTAGAGATGAACCAATACGGGTTCCAGGAGGCCGGGGTGCACGCGGCTTAGTGTGTATGACGGCACACACTTGTGGCCCCCAGCTCTCATCAATACAGAGATGATGTCGCCGTCATGGAATAATTTTCTCCGGTCCCTTCTTCGTTTTGTTGTGCTTGGATCTGGCCATGATGAAGGACTATGGAGAATAATTTTCAGATCAGTCTTCCTCATTCTTCAGTGGCAGAAGAAGAAGAAGAAGGAAGACACGAAGAAGAAGAAGAAGAAGTTTCTCAACTCCACCTGCAGTAATGTTGGCCGTCCGTTGGGTATCTGTTCTCAGGCCGAAAACAATTGTTGCCGAGTATTTGCCTGTGCTGTCATCTATACGAAGCGTCAAACAGGTTTGGATTTGAGAGTTTGAGCCTTTCACAGCTTGGGTATAATATAGATGAGAATCAATTTCTGGATACATGTTGTTTCCAGAGTATTTGTAATACGATGATGTACCCAGCTATTATTTAATACAATTCTTCTTTCGTCTCAAAAAAAACTCTCCAGCCGGCCTCCTCAACTTGTATACATGAGCACACGGTAGCTTCCTATTTAAGTTGAGCATCCTCGTTACTGCAGAATGGGCCTTTAGCCCCGGTTAAACCGGGCCTTTAGCCCCGGGTATCCCAACCGGTGTTAAGAACCCGGGACGGTGCTTCCCACCGGGGCTAAAGGTCCCCGGGTATCCCAACCGGCGCTAAGAATCCGACCTTTAGTCCCGGGTGCTTCCCACCGGGGCTAAAGGTTCAGGGAGGAAAAATAAATGTGTGTTGTGTGAGATTCGAACTCAGCACATCTCGTCTCAGGCACGCTTACCAACTGAGCTACACAACTCACGTGATATAGTTCTGGACGTTTTCCTTTTGAATCCACTCGTGAAGGACCTTTAGCCCCGGTTGGTACCAACCGGGGCTAAAGGGTCACCCTTTAGCCCCTGTTGATATTAGGTGACTAGAAGTCTTTAGTCCCGGACGCAAATTTTTGCCGAGACTAAAGCTCAGTTGATAGATCGTCCAAACGCCTGTTTTCTAGTAGTTCTAGTGGGTTTTCCACATTGTATACCTTTGAAATTCTTCTATGAGGAAGAGCACTTTCTTAATTTATTATTGTATACATGAGCACACACGCTAGCTTCCTATAAGAAAGAGCACTTTCTTAATTTATCATTGTATTTTTTTTAAGTTTTTAACTCCCAGAAGTGGAATCATATAATAGCGACTTGCATTAACCACAGGATCTTTTTTTTAGACGCATTAACCACAGAATCATGCAATCCTTTATGTACTTAATTAAGCAAATCAGTGGCCAAAGATCGAGTAGCATCGTCCACTTCACCTAGCCATCTTTGCTCTCCAACCATCATATCTACGAAAATGTGTAGGAGGCAATAACATATATACAGACGCCAGTGACACACCAACAAATTACAAGAGTAGAAAACCAGCATACTAGAAATGACGGAGACACCAACACTACTAACACAGTTTGCAAAAAGAAAAGTTCGAAATTCGGACTCTCGGTCCGGACTTCAGTTGCCGCGAATTTGATGGCACCTCTGACTTTTGGTGTACCGTCGTCATCACATCTGAATCTGATAAAGGCTGCTGGTAATTAACAACAGTTGAGCACATTCTCCCTATGTTAAAAGAATACAGTACACTGCAAGCTCCTGAAATTATTGGCAATCATTTGGTTTCAAAGTCTATCGATGATTCTAGCTAGCTATGACAATACAAGCTGATGAGCTGAAAGTTCGTGGCAGGCACGGGCCTGACGACAAGCATGCACTCAGGCGATAGTGAGCAAAGCTAGTCGATCTTTTGCACATGTGTCCACGCATAGCATACGAGAGGATGCTGCAGGACGACGCTCTAGTTGACTTTTGGAAACCAGTGTCGGCTGGATCAGAGAATTTTCTTCAAAGGACTACCATCAGTGAATTCTCGGCACTGATCCCTTGTACTGTACTCCAAGGTAACTTGGCCGTCAAACAAGGAAGATTTTTTACTTTCACGTCCACGCGAGGGTAAATAATGTTCCTCCTCCTGCCAACGACCTCGGCACAACTCATCAGTACTAGTAGTACACCAGAAGTTGACGCTTTGCCATCACGCCATCTAGTTCCAGTTGATGCTGATGATCCTCCGATCCCATTCAGCACAAAGATTATTACCAGCACCACCTCGGCCTTGTTTAGATACACCCAAACTATAACTTTTTTTTCATTCTCTCTTCATCACATCACCATCACATCAATGTTTGGACGCATATATGGACCATTAAATATTGATAAAATAAATAACTAATTGTACTTTTAGTATGTACATGTCAAGACGAATCTTTTGAGTCTATGTAGTCCATATTTTGGACAAAGTTTGTCAAATACAAACGAAAGTGCTACAGTTGAGAAAAAATCTCACTTTTCCTATCTAAACAAGGCCCTCATTTAATTTAGTTGACCAAGTTTGATTCTAGCACAACGTAATTAGAAAGGCGCTATGTGAAGTGGGGCCACGTTCAGTTCGTGAAATGTCCCCAAATATTTTGCGCAGTATCCATTTTAGACGCATGCATTGAGCATTAAATGTACGTAAAAAATAACTAATTGTACTTTTAGTCTGCTCATGTCGAGACGAATCTTTTGAGTCTAGTTAGATCATGTTTGGACAAAGTTTGTCAAATAACAACGAAAGTGTTACAGTAATTTTTCGCCAAATATTTCGCGAACTGAATAAGGCCTGAGTCAATATATAATATGATGGACTGTGTGTGTACAGTTTGCTAAACGTGAATTGAATTTAACTTTACGCATGTGTCATGCGTGTGCAGTTAGTAGTAGAAGGATATTTGCATGAGGGAATGTCCTGATGCTCCTTACAGCTCGATTTTGAGCAACTTATTTATACGTCAACACTCCTCTCCCGATCCACACTTCCATCATTGGCTATAAATTATTTTATTTCAATTATGATTGTTGATATTTGAAGTCGAGGCCTCTTGCTTAAATAATATACTATATATGTTGATCAAGTGGCATGCATCAATCAATTTAACCTAAACTATATGTATGATGTATTTGGTTTGGAGAGTGATACCTTCTGGAATTGATTCATGTCACATGAGGTGGTTCACCGGTTTCACGAGGAATCACATTGTCTGACGTTTTTGCTCTTATGTGGGATTTGCTAGTGACAGACGAGTTTGTTTCATATTGTAAACCAAACGGTGTAGCCAGGTTCGGATAGAGAATTATATAATTCCAGACTGAGTCATGATGCAAACCAAACATGTCGTTAAACTAATGGGCAAGGATATACAATTCACTTAAAACTTCGACTGCTTCTTTGATGGTGGCTCCAACCATGATAAGCAAAACATGATTTTGGGTTTTTAGGAATTGTTAGGTGGACTCTATATGTAGAGATGGCCAGGGAATATGGCTTGTTGAACGCCGGTCAGAATGATAAGATGGCTAGGGCACCAGCCGCCATGGTGGTGATATATTGGATGGTACTTAGGGTGATGAGTTTGCAGTTCTTAGTGGATTTCGTGGTGGCATCACCGAGCTGAGCAATGTGATGGTGTAGACAATACAAGAATACATAATTGCATATTGGGAGGTTAAGGCAATAGTGGTAAAATAGCTAGATTAATGCTTGTTAAGCTTTAGCCTACAAAGAGATAGTGCTTACAATTTTGGTGAACACATGGTTTTGACTATTTGATCCTCATCCATTGACAGAAGTGGTTGAACACACAGTAGCATAAATAACCATTCAAATTAGTGCCACTCTTGTATAGACAACGTGGGTTCATGGGAGGGGGAGGGGGAGGGTGCATTGCCCCTCCAATGGGTGGCACATATGATATTTACTATTTGTGTCAGCTCTAAAAGAATATATGTGCTAGTATGATATGGTCTGACATATAAACTTAGCTTATATGTGTCAATCCAGATATTCACAGTGAAAATGTTGTCTAGAAGAATCATGAGTGTCTCTATATATAAGCATGTCATCAGCTAATATGCTTTTGCAAATAGGCATCATTTGGCCTTTTCTATTGGTTATCTTAGCCTCCGTCTCTATGGGTAAGGTCTCTTAAACTATTGATTTATAGAGGTGGACATGACACCAATGATGGACATTGAAATTGGATTTGAGAGGTAAGCATTTTAGATGTTCGTCTCTAAAAATCGATTTCAAAGTTAAAATAAATAACATGCAATAGCCGCTTTGGGGTGTCATCACCCTTGTTGTTTTCTTGTAGTGGTGCTCTTTATTCACCTCATGTACTCCTAAGAGGCTTCCTCCCACTATGTATCTGGCTAGCACTACAATGGGTCCGACCTGTGCCACCAAAAAAATGTCTAGGTGACAAGGACGAGGGGACAAACTTTTAAGAAGGTCTTGACAACGTGGAGACACTCAATAGTCTCCCACGTGGTGAGTCTAGTGAACTCGAAGACTAAAACTATACAACACCGCCCGGGGCCATCCATCCATGTTGGACCTAGGCTCAACGTCGAGACGTCGTTCCCTAGGCCTGCTTATGCTACCAACATCGCCGCCACTTGTCATTTTAGATCTAGGGAGGGACCGACGACCTCATACTGATTCTAGGTGATGAAAATGTGAGAGTGGTAAGCCATGTGGTGGTTGAGTGCTAAGACTAACTCCAACAATGCAACCCATACTCAAAATGGGTATTGCACAGTGGTTTTGCCTGCTCCCAACATCCTCCAACAAGGAACTCATATTAGCTATGCATTTTGGGTACAAGCCATCGCGAGACGCAGAAAAACGTGGTCCGAAGTGAAGACGCAAGTCTTTGCGTGGGCCCAGTGGTGGAGCACGGACGGCGGAGGACGACGCCGGAGAGGCGGGGCGCGGACGCCGAGGACCGACTGGCGGAGCACGGCCGGCGGGGACGCGGGCGAGGGCGAGGCGAGGAGCGGACGCCGGGGCGAGGCCGTCGAGCCCGACGAGGCCCGGCCGGCGCGGACGTCGGGGAGAGGCGAGGAGCGGACGCGGGGCGAGGCCATCGAGGCCCGGTGAGGCCCGGCTGACGCGGACGTCGGGGTGAGGCAAGGCGCGGACTCCGGGACGATGTGGGCATGGTCGTCGCGGCTCGGCCGGCGGAGCACGGCCACCGCGTGCTGCTGCTGCTGCCACCACGTGGACCGGCGGGGGAGCTCGACGGGCAAAGGAGGAGCGTCGTCGGTGGGGAGAGAGCGAGGAGGGGAGGTCGGCAGTCGTGGGCCACCAGATCCAGCCCCCGCGGGCGGCAGGGCTAGCACAGCGGCGACGGCACGCTCGCGTGAGGAGGGGAGGTGGGGGAGACGGGAGAGATGCGTCTTGGCTGTTGGAGACGACCAAGTTTGCGTCCGTGACTTTTCTTCGCAGACGCAAATACTCAAATGGGTATGCGGTTTGCCTCTCATCTGTTGGAGTTAGTCTAATGAGTTAGGGTTTACTATTCCGATGGTTTCAGAGTGATTTTTTAATGAGCCATGGACTTTTTCAAAAGAAGACCTCTTAATAAGGTGGCCTCTAAAGTTTACGGAGATGATATTTATTATATTATCTATAAATGGGCCGACCGTCTCTAAAATCCACTAGACATTTTTGAAAACATGAACACTTTTTGTCCATCTCTATAGATAAAATAGATTATCTCCAAAATCAATTTTAAAGTAACACGACCTCTTTCTTTCCATTCCAATTCTTGGAATCCCACCTCATTCCTCTCTCCCTAACCCTAGCTCTCTTCACCGGTACTCACCATTGTCACCACCATAATTATAACTTCCCATGCCATTAGGGCCGTGTCGGTAAAATTTGAGGCCCGGTACCAAACTATAAAATGAGGTTTTATCCTTTGATAGATAGGACCACAATAATTATCAATTTGACATACACATATCGTATATATGTCTACTTAAACACTAGTCACAATCATACGAAGGATAGTTATAGTTCATATAATCGATTGACGAGGTTTTATCCTTTGATAGATAGGACCGCGGTAATTATCAATTCGACATACACATATCTTATATATGTCTTAATCTTAGAACACTAGTCATAATCATAAAAAGGATAATTATAGTTCATATAGTCGATTGCCGAGGTTTTATCCTTTGACAACAGAAACATGCTTTAGCCTAGGTTGGGAAGGGGCTTTAGCCCCGGTTTTCCCAACCGGGACTAGCAATCCTTCCCAACCGGGGCTAAAGCTTCCTACGAGAAAAAATAAATGTGCGTTTGTGAGATTCGAACTCAGCACCTCTCGCCTCACGCACGCTTACCAACTGAGCTACACAACCCACGTGATACAGTTCTGGATGTTTTCCTTTTGAATACACTCGTGAAGGACCTTTAGCCCCGGTTGGTAACACCAAACGGGGCTAAAAGGACCTTTAGTCCCGGCTGGTAACACCAACCGGGGCTAAAAGGTCACCTTTTAATCCCGGTTGGTATTATCAACCGGGACTAAAGGTTGGGGGACCTTTAGTCCGGGTTAGTAATACCAACCGGGACTAAAGGTTCACCTTTAGTCTCGGTTGGTTTTAGCAACCAGGACTAAAAGTCTTTAGCCCCGAACCCAATTTTTTGCCGAGACTATAGCTCAGTTGATAGATCGTCCAAAGGCCATTTCTGTTGTAGTGACGGCAATTATCAATTTGACATACACATATCTTATATATGTCTTAACCTTAGAACACTAGTCATAATCATACGAAGGATAGTTATAGTTCATATAGTCGATTGCCTCAAAACAATAGTTCATATAATGATACGAATGAAGGAAGGATAGTAAATTCATTTCGAATGAAAATATTAAAATGACCTAGGACTTAAAAAATAGTTTAGTGCTAATCTGTCACGAAAGTTAATGGCATGGACTTGAATTTATTCTCTATATACTCCCTCCGTCCATAAAAAAATCAATTCCTATAATCCGTATCAGTCAAACTTTTTAAACTTTGACTAATTTTATAGAAAAAAGTAATAACATCTATGGTATAAAATATACACATTATGAAAATATACTCTATGGTATATCTAAAGATACGAATTTGAGATCATGAATCTTGATAGTTTTTTCTAGAAATTCGGTCAAAGTTTAAAAAAGTTTGATTTACGATGCAAAATTTTTCCTTGTAGTCATTTCGTTGTTATTTGACAAACTTTGTCCAAATATGGACTAACTAGGCTCAAAAGATTCGTCTCAACATGCACATACTATGTACAATTAGTTATTTTTTTTACCTACATTTAATGCTCCACGCATGCGTCTAAACATTGATGTGATGGTTGATGTGATGAAGAGAGAGTAAAAAGAGGGAGAATCTAAACAGAGCTATTCGTGGATGGAGGGAGTATATAGCTACGCCTATAGCTGGCAGACACTAGCAGTTTGCACCCACTGACACTGACCCACCTGGTGATGAGCCAATGATGAAGTGATGGTTCGCAGTAGCTAGTAAATCCAATAAAATTTGGGGAAATTAGAGGCGCACCGTTTGCACGCCCCTGCATACCATCCAAGGTGTCTAGGCCTCTTTTGCTGGAGCAATTGGATGTGGTCTTGGTGTGTTCCATTGTGTCGGAGGCCGCGATAGTAGCCACAAATTTAGGGCATGTTTGGATCGGTGCCTGAAGCATGCAGCACGGTCAAACTTTGGCTATTGAACAGGGGACAACGAATGTGTCTGGATTGTGAACAAAAAATCATGCTTGAATCTGGCTCCCATGTCCAGTCGTAGTTCATTTTCGTGGCTTAAGTGGGCTAAATCAGATGCCGAATTTTGGCCATATGCTGCCCAAGTTTAGCAGGCTTGAGGCTTGCGTGGAACACGTACTGGGCACCCTGCAAACGCGCCGGCTGAGGATTAGGACCGCTGGCATTTGGCGCGGTTGAAGATTAGGAACTTCATTGGCACGGTTGAGACATCCTAAAAATAACTCAAAGGGTCAAAGAAAAAGTTATATACAAAATAAAAAGTATATGTCAAGTGTCAAGGCTCAACAGACAAAGCCAACCATCAAACATCTACCCAGATCCGGGAGTGATTTGACAGACACCAGCCCTGACGTGAATTACAATTATTGCCGAAACAATCTTTTCTAATCTAGAAATAATACTAATATAGAAGGAGCCGACGGCCAGACGCAGTGAAACTTTTAGGGTGCGTTTAGTTGTTGACCAGAACTTGCCACGCCACAGATTCGTCGTGCCACAGTTTTTCTGGCAGCCGTTTGGTTCACTGCCACAGCTATGGCACGCCACACTTTCTTAGCACCATGTCCCACACGTCATAGACTCATTTTCGTGCCAAAGTTTGCCAGAAGTGTGGCTTCGATTTTGTTCGCCACACTTTCTGTGGCAGCCACAGTTTGCCGAAGGTCAGACGTGGCAAGTTTCGGTCACCAACGGACCCTTATTTTGAGGAGAGGGATATGCAATAGCCCCGCCCAGTGCACACAGCAGTAGCACCACTGGTACCTGCAGGCAGCAAATTAAAGAAGCTTCCGTGGTCAACACGACCGACGTGACCCAACCAACACTTGCCGTCCGCGCGCATGCTGCACCGGTTGCTGCAGCGACGACGACGGTGCTCGCTCTTCTACGCCATCGCCACCACTTGTCCCGGAAGAAGAAAGCACGCTGCACGATGGCACTCTCCATTTTCCGACAGTTCAGGGAGCAATCGATTATCAGCTGGCTTTATCAGCCTCGGGCCCTATTCATTTGTTAAATGAACTCTCTCACAGAACACTATTAAAACAGCCAAAACAGATGTGTGTGTTCATCGGTGTTCGTGGACACAATAATTTTTTCTTTTTTGACTTTTCTCTGTTTTTTTGTTTACTCAAACAAACAGATGGCACCTCGTTTAATTAATGGAAGTAGGATCTGTTGGGCCAAATTGATGCAAAAAGATACTCCTACTCCTATAATTCACGATATATCAAAGCTCAAATAATTCACGTACTGTAGTGAACAACGCATAGTGGTCAGTGGTCACCGAAACAATTGCATTATTCTCAATTGCTTTACTGTATGGGCCAGGGCCTTCACCCTTCAGTACTGTGTGTCCATCTTGTGACAAGCGGCATATTCTGGCCTTTTCATACTTGACATTAACTGTGTCTTACTACCAATCAGCGAACAAGCTTACAACCTAATTAACGGTGGGACACATACTTATAATATGCGAATGCGACGCATGCTGCGTCACCATTCACCTCACCAAATCATACCAGCATGCATGTAGTACGAGCAGCTAGCACTAGCAGCAGCAGCTGCTGCTGCTGCTTCACTAGCATCAAGTCCGGATTAACCAATTATTATTGGCTGGATGGAACTGGAACAAACAAACAAAAAAGCACACGCACATGGGGAGAAAACCACCTTAATTACAGTGTCAAGCTAGGCAAGCGTGATTAATCGTCCTAAGCACATTCTTAATCCGCACGAGAACACCCCCACAACACAAGCCACGGAGCAGAGCAGGAGCACCGGAACGCGCGCGCGCGCGGCTGGCGCGAGATCAGCAGCGAGCGAACTCGCCTTGGCCGATCAGACGGCCGGCTCCGGCCTTCGCCGGGGCGCGGGGGCGCGGCGGCGGCGTGCCGGCGAGGCAGTCGCGGGACCGCGCGCACGACCGGTAGAGGCTGAGCACGGCGAGCCAGTCGGTGTGAGAGTGGCGGCGAGCGCCGGCGGCCGCCTGCGCCGCTGCCGCCCGCCTCGCCTTGGCGTCGTCGGGGACGATGAAGTAGCCGTCGGCGGAGTGAGTAGAAGGTCCCGTCGTCGGCGGCGCCGACCTTGCTGGAGAGGAGGGCGGGCGGCAGCGGCAGCGGCAGCGCCGCCGCCGTCGTCTTGGGCGTCTTGCTGCCGGCGCGTGCCGCCTGCTGGCGCGCGGGCGTCTTGGGGATGCCCGGGCGGTGCTCCCAGGAGAAGGGCACCGCGGAGGCGCGCAGCGGGGAGAGGAAGCGGTGGTGGTGGAACGGCGAGGGCGCCGAAGAGAAGGACGGGAACGAGAAGGAGAGGCCCGAGGAGGCGGAGGACGAGGAGGAGGACGACGAGGAGGATGCGGACGCGGACGCGGGGACCGCGGAGGAGGAGGAGGTGGAGGTGGACGGCGACGGGAGGAGCTGCCTCCGCCGCCGCATCCGCCGGCGTGTGGCGGCGGTGGGCGCCGTCGGTGGCGGGGATGCGGAGGGGTTGGGCATTGCTGCGCCGTGCCCGTGTGTTTGTTTCTTCTTGGTGTGGCCGTGTGGGTCGTCAGAGTAGACAGAAGAGGAGTGGTGGAGTCACTGGAGGTTTGAGCTGCGTTGGGCTCTTTTATGGTTGGGTCACGGCGCGGTGACGTGATCCGGATGTGTTTGATCTTGGGTAATTTTCTGCATCCGAGACATCGGATCAAGGCCGTAACAGTAATGCACCTAGTACACTGTTAGGCTTAGCTTAGGTAGTGTAGTAGAGTAGTGGGTGGAACCAGTGAAGAGTAGGTTAATTTATGTGGTTCGAGAGGGTGAGTCATATTTGCACAGTTTATTTGTAAATATCGAAACAAATATTTTGAGCCTAGTTAGTTCATGTGTGGACAAATTTTGTCAAATACGTAACAACGAAAGTGTTACAGGAACTTTTCGCCAAAAAATTCGCGAACTAAACAAGGCCAGAAATGAGCATGCTATTAATCATCTGGTTTTATGTACAACCGGATGTTTTGAGGAGCAGATGACTCTATTCGCTTGAGCTATAAGCTGATTTTAATCCGTACAAATCAATCATGAAACAATATTTTTATCTTACAACAAATCAGTCGTTTCAGCTTATCAACCGACTTTAAAAGTCAGGTCCAATAGAGCCAAAAGTCATTCCAACTCTTGATAAGAATTCCTTACCTTATTAGCAAGTACACGAGTACTGCAACGGAAGAGCCCTATCTATACAGTGTGGTGACAATTCCTAACAACCTATACAGTGTTAGGCAACTCCTTTTATGTGCAGGCCGAAACAGTGCGACCGAGTGAGATGCGCGCACACACACACTGTTAGGCGCTGAGAGCCTTTCCTGCCGATTCTTAAGCAGGTCCTGACACGCTAGCAGGACAATACTAAGCCTCTTTTCGTTTTACCTATAAACCGACTTTAATCTATACAAATCAGGTATTGAATAATATTTTTCTCTTACGACAAATCAATCGTTTTAACTTATTAGCCGACTCACAAGTCCTCACAAGTCCTGCAGTAGGGAGCCCAAAACTCCGGTCTCTGCTGCGATGCGCGCGCCACCGTTGCACAACACGCAGAGAGAGAGGTCGCGTGATTAGCCGGGAAGCACATGCTTATTGCCGTAGCTAATCATCTTCATTAGCTACTCTAACAACCAGGCCAGCAGTCCCGTAATTACGATCTTAATAATTAGTATGTTGCTGCGCCGTGCGGGCCAGCGTCGATCACCCCATTAAGTACCCCCTGAATCAATGTGACTTTTGGTAGCAAGATTTTGGTGTTCAAATTGTGCTTGCTAGGCTCCAAATGAGTGAAGCTACACGACCCAGTGTGTTTCTGTTTACACCAGATTTTGGAAAAAAAAAGATTATTATTTTGTAAGCACATGCGGCTGGTTTACTAAAGAGAGAATCAATCAGAAAAAATAAAAGAAGCCTGCTTGATCCAGACACGACCAGAAAGGTTCATATGGGCCAGACGTGACGAAGATGTGTTGGGCTCAGCCAAAGAGTTCAGGTCCGGATCGACTTTTTATTAGCATGGATCCTAGCCGTGTTAGAATAGGAGTCTATCGGGTTATAAATAGCTAAAAACCTGGTTTTTGTAAGAGATATCTCAATCAATCAATACATCGGCCACCGGCCAAAAACCTAGGAGTAGGAGTAGGAGTAGGAGTAAGGTAGAAATCGGCGGAACCTTCAATCAGGCAGAGCTGTATCGGCTAGACCGACCTCCGGTTTGCTTGTAAGTTTCACCAATGGCTCGTGTTATCGTTCAATAAGGCTGTATTTGGCATCGACCAAATCTTTGTTTAGCCATGACATGGGTTAGTTATCGATTTAAGTTCGCCTTTTGTAAGACTGTCTCGACTCTGATCAATCTCTTGCTTTAGTCGATCTTGACTAGTTATCGGCTCTATTAGCTTTGGCAATCTAATAGATTCATTAAGTTATCGATATTGTCTATGCTTTTTAATGTTTTCTTTAGATTTAAACAATATCCTGCCCAATCAAGATTGACGAATTAGCTTAAACTCAAAAGTTGTTTAGTCTCGGCTATATTAAGTCCTTTCATACTCATACCAAGGAAAATAACCGATCGATCTAATCTTCTCATCGACTATTTCGTCAATCTGATTGTTACATGTTGTGCGTTCGAGATATCTGTTCAATCTATGGCCTGATTTGGGAACAAGTAAGCTTGGTTTAACATGCTTATTATGGCTGTATTTCTGAACCCCACTGATATGCATGCTAGATTAAATTTATTTGATCCTAAATTAGATCATGTTTTTTTACAGATAGATCTTGTTCGTGCTTCATGGACCCTGTATCGGCTAAAACAGTCGATCCAGTTACGCTTTCTTCATAGTGTATATGTTTTTTAAATGGCCTAAAGCTTGTGAATTGCTTTTCGTATCGAACGTGATTTAACTTGGTCATCATTATGGCTGCATGGAGACACCCCAGTGTCGATGTTCAAGTTATTTTATCGACCTATTAGTTATTACGGCTGCATGGAGACCCCCAGTTAACGAGTGAATTGTCGATACGATTAGTCGATTCACTGGTTTTATGTTTGTCTTACCATGTACATAGTATCTTTATTTCTTCATATGATAAGTTAACCGGTTGTTCTCTTTTATGATGTTCTTTTATATTCTTAATAGCCGTTTTGCTTTCGTTTATATCAATGTTATAATGTTTTTCTTGGGAGTTGACTTTGTAGTCAAAATCCTGTGATAATGGCTATATCAGAGCCGCATAATTTGGAACTGTTTGGCATCAAACCGGCAGGTTCCAGGATTTGATATCTTTTTCTTCTCCTTGTCAATTGCAGGTCAAATTGACTGACACGCTTTGGAAGTCGTTCTCACCAAGATTTGGCACCGCCATCTTTTGAAAGGTCCAGGAGGTCAAGACCTTACTTTGCACGGCTTCTGAGGACCGTGGTCGAGTGTGTTGGTACTCTCGTCCGAAATTTCGTGTCAATATTTTCTTAGGCCAAATTTTTGGTTACCGTTTCCCTTTTTCCTAGTGATAGATTGGTAGGGTAGGTGATTTCAATAACTTTACGTGATAATTTTTAAGTCTAACTAATCTATAATTGAAAATATTGTGATACATAAACATGTGCTAATAACGAATTAATTAGTCTTAATAAATTCGTCTCACGATTTTCAGACGAAATATGTAATTTATTTTTCTTATTAGTCTATTTTTGATATACTAAATTTGTGCCAAAACATCCGACGTGACACCCATCAACGAACTAAACAAGGTCATATGTCTATTTTCTTTATGGATTTTTTTATAACACTTTATGGGTTGATAGGTGATGTAGAGTGTACGTACAGACATGTGAGTATCTGCAATGGTTTTTCTAGGGCCGAGGATAAAATATGTTGGTGTAGTATTTTTTTTCCCTAATTTAGTGAAAGATTGGACAGGGATAGCTTGTGGATCATCAGGTTAGAATGCTACAATATCCATATTCTTTGGAGAAACGTTTTAGATCCAAATCCTCTTAAAATGCTTTCTGTACGAGTTCAAAGTGTTTCCCTAAAATAACTAGAATTGTGTTAGATTGGTTGTTTCCTTCAGTGTAATATCGAATCTAGGTCTGATTGCTTGGCTACCAAAATTTACCATACCAAGAATTTGGCAAGCCAAAAGTTGGGCAAAAAAAAACACCAAAGATTTGACAAGCTAAATGTGAAAAGTTGGCAAATTTTGGTAGCCAACCAAATACTGGCCTAAATCATGGCTTGCCTAATCCTTGGTATGGCAAATTTTGGCTTGCCATAAACGGGGTGTTTTCACCCTTCTACGTCACTCGAATAAGCGCGGTGTTTGTTCGTCCAAACTCTTTGGCTTAATAATATAATGATATGCAAAAACTTCTGCGTATTGGAGAGGAAAAAAAAACTAGAATTGTGTTGTGGAGCACCCTTTTTGGTGACTCTCTTTGTTCTAGTAGTATGTATGAATATTACGGTTTATTCATGGTGAAATGTCCGAACGACCTTTAGATCATGCTGCATGATGTTTTGGATCAAATTGGGGGGTCTGTAGAAGAAAGCACGGCGGTTCCTCTGCCACAACTGGTAGAAGAGAAACTCTAGCAAAGGCGAAGAAGACTCTCGGGGCTGTTTGTTACCCATCTCTCTCGCTCCACGCCCAGAACCGCCGCACTACCGCTACTAGCCACCAACAGTGTGTACTCAAGTAGCCAGCGGGAGGGCCGGAGGGCAGTAGGTGCCACGTCGTCGATCGACTCGTCCGGCATCAGGTACTGTGTTCTGTTCGTGACAGTCACGCTCCCCCGTCACCAGGTGTCAAGGTCAGGTACTCTCGCCGCCCGGCACGAACATCCTCGCTTCGCCGGCCATGCCAGCCATGGCAGGAGCCAAGAGCCGAGGCAGCAGCCAGCAGGGGTGGGACCCCGAGCCCATCGCCCGGAAGCTGGATGGCGTGCGCCGAGACGTTTTCTGCCATCATCGGCTGCCGGCAGCCGGCAGCCGGCAGGGCGCGGATCGGCTTTGTTGCCACGCGTGCCCATGCATGCATGCATGATCATCCGGCGGTTGGCTTGATCGGCCGGCTCCGCGGATCCGTCGTCGTCGTCTAGCTAGCTTGGTGAGGAGAAAGTCCCGTCGGTCCGACTCCGACCCCGGCCTGTCGCGGGTGGCATGATGATTACCCAGCCCGGCCAACCCGGAGGGCCGAGGGCCGGCCGGCCGGACGGCGACGCGGGAGGCCATGCATAGCCCGGGTGCACGCCAAGCCTGCTGACGCGTACGTGGAAGTCGCGCTCGAGCTAGCCTGCGTGGCCGTGCAGCTAGCGTTCTCGATCTCTCTTTTTCGTGTTCCGTTGAACCACTGGCCATGATGGACAGAAGCTCCGTTGAGTCCGTTCCCCCCTCGCGCGCGCACTACGTACTGCTAGTCCTCCTTCCTTTAATTACCGTGTGCAATGTTTTTAGGTGCACGTAACTACCAGATGATGGACGGATCAGTCACAGTACGCAACGATCTAGTGAAGTGGTTACAGTGTCGTCGCCAACCTGCTTATTAAGCCGTCACGGATCGGAGAGCTCCTGTACCGTTTTATTCGTTTGTGTACGCAACAGCATCATTTACTAATCTCTTTTGTGTCCGAGTGTGACAAATTGTCTCTGCACGTCGCTCTGTTCCGGGCCTTTCTTTGGATGATATATTGCGGTGACACCTTGCTGAATTCTAGACGGAATAGTGCTCATTTTAAAGAAACAGACACTAGTCTGTCTCTCCATCGTCATACTATTCTACTATGGAGTACTCTGTATCGTACGTAGTATCTTTGTTTATGGTACATACATGTATACACGCTGACTATTCTACTGTATGGACTATGGAGTACTTCGTATAGTACACAATATATAAGTATTTTTGTTTATGGTTACTGATGTACTCCCTCCGTCCATAAAAACATGCAATTATGAGATCCGTGCCAGTTAAATTGAATCAAGTTTGACCAAGATTATAATAAAATGTATTAGTATTTATGTCGTTAAATAAAATTATTATAAAAATAAAACTATTACTAATCTAATGGTATATTTTTTTTGTATCAAGAATGTTAGTATTTTTTTATATAATTTTGGTCAAAGTTCAGAATGTTTGACTCCTCGATAAGCGAGAATTGCATGTTTTGTTGGACGGAGGGAGTACGACACACACGTTGACATGACTGGATGGAAACAGCGCTGCTTGTCGCGTCCCAAAAGAACAAGCCTCACAATAATAGCAGACCCAAACCCAAAAAGGATTTTCTGATAAGCAAGGCTACGGCAAAAATTGGTGATGTGTCCACTCAACATGGTGTATGGTAGAGCTTGCTATTGACCGGTGCAAGGGCATCGAATGTTAAGTAAGGTGTTGCATAAGTGTTCAGATTTTAAAAAAACAAATTATAGAACTCATCTGTAAATCACAAGACGAATTTTTTATGCCTAATTAATCCATCATCAGTATATGTGTTATTATAGTATTTTAGTGTGAAATTATAGACTAATTAGGCTTAAAAAATTTGTCTCATAAATTACATGCAAACTGTATAATTACAAAATGCATTGACAAAGAGCTACTTCATCCGTTCTAAAATAATAATTATTTTTATTTCCCGATAAAACAACTTTGACTAAATATATATTAAAAATAGTAATATTTATGTTATATAATTAGTGTCATCGGAAAGATCTTTAAATATAGTTTGACACATCAACACGAGGAGCCAACGCGGAGAGATATGAACCTAAGTGATAAAGCCACCGTGATGAAGGCAATGTGATCTCATCTACAATACTAAAAATATGCAACATAAGAGACTGGAGGTGGTAAAGGCCCTCTAATTTAGGCTAGCAAATTTAAGGATCGGACTCAATAAGGATCGGGCCATAATACTATATGATTTTGAACTAAAAATAGAAAGAGCCAAGTTGGATTGTGAAAGAGGATAAGGGTCATGATCCATTACCACCCTTAACTGTGGTTGGTCTATTAACAGATTAGTCACCCGCTAATACTCCCTCCGTATAGGAAAAAAAACGTCGTTTTGGACAAAGTTTTGATCAAACATTGAGAATATAAATCATGAATAACTTTTTAAGTTATTGAGTTTTAAAATGTAAAAGCTATATGAATAGATTTGTATTGACAAAAATTTTCATAAAAATATACATATATCATTTTCCAATAAATATTTTTTTATAAAAACAAGGAGTCAAAGTTATACTCCCTCCGTATCGTAAAACTTGACGTTTCAGACAGCGACACGGTCTCCAAAACATCACTTTGACCACTTGTTTCTTTAAAAATATTTATTGAAAAGTGGTATATGTATATTTTTTATGAAAGTACTTTTCAAGACAAATTTATTTATATGATTTTTACATATCTAAACTCAATAATTTAAAAGTTATTTATGATTTATGTTCCCAATGTTTGACCCAAACCTTGTTCAAAACGTCAAGTTTTTCAATATAGAGGGAGAGACCGTGTCATTGTCCAAAACGACTTCTTTTTCCTATACGGAGGGAGTACTTAAAATCCACACTCGCTCAGTCAAATGTAGCAGATCCGCCCCCTCTCCCTTATCCACTTGAATTGACCCTGTTGATTTGGAGATTGATTTCATTCGTCATGGCGTGCTCTGCCATGCACTTGTCCGACTTTTTTTCGGTCTAGAGGCTTGCCCTGCTAATGGCCTATCCAAGTGCTATGAGGAATGTATTTATGACCGACATTTTCAATCCTGCCTTTACATTATATTTTGTTTGCAGAATGACCATGTGCGGAATCATCCGATTCAGGAATCATGGATTCAACATATATATAGACATTTTGAAGATGTATACGTAGGATTAGTAATCTTGTGAAGATGCTCTTAGAGAGAATTGGTGGCTATTAGCAGTGTGCTTCTCCGCCGCACATCTCCACAAACCACCACACGCACGTTACCAAATCTCGGTAGATCCCTCGCAGAAGGGCGAGGGCGCCATCGGAGGTCAGAGCTGAGAAGAAAGACAGCGACGACAATGGTAGTGCGACCTGTCTTACGTCGTTATATGCTTGTCCTGTGGAATGTGACCGTGTGCTAGCTACTACTCACTTCACCTGATGATACTTTCACCTTTACGTTTCCACGCGAGATTTGGAGATCCTTTTTACTTGACACCGACGGGGACATGCATCCTAATAACATACTGCGTGCCTGCCGATTCTCATTCTGGCCGGTGAGGAACACATGCTTGGACATCATGCACTCTATGCCAGTGGCGGAGCCCACGCCCGGCCTCGGCGTTGTGCAAAAGAAAATTTTATTTATACCAAAGAAAAGAAGAATCCTATCATTTTTTTTAGCTAGATATATTTACATAATAAAAATTACCTGAGCTCCGAAAAGCTTCTGGTTTGGCTAAAGCCAATCTTAATGAGAGATTCATAAAGTTTCATAGTTATTAAATATGTTGTTGATATGACATTGTATTATATAATGAGAATTTCATGAGAGTACAGATAGTTTTATGAGGATAAAACTCTTCTGCACTGTTTTTAAAATACAGAGGTGTTACAAACTATAACATAAGAATAGCTCTGAGAATGACCTAATGTTATAGTTCTATGCTACGGTGGTTGGGCACACACTAACACGCCCCGCCGGCACTATATTCTTCTTTCTCGACGGGAATCATGACGGGCATGATGAAATTAAAAAGAGAGCCTGTGTTGCTTAATCCTCGCTCGACAGAAACTAGCTAGTGCTGCTTCGTTCGCCTGATGCCATGGCATGTTTCAGACAGAATACGCGCGCGCACGCACGTACGGGCGCTGTCGAGTGCGGACCAAGGCGTGGACTCGTACTGGCTGCGGCTGCGCCGTGATTGACGCCTACGCGTCGAACCGAACTCTCAGAGCGTGGGGGCAGACGCCAACATGCGTGCACAGAAAATGCGAAAACCATCTCGTTCCTAATCCTGCACCAATTATTCTGATTTGAAAGCATTATTAGTGGTCTGCAGTGTATGTAGTCACTTGATAGCAGCATTTCCATGAAATGAAATAAAGCATTATTTTAGTGGTCTGCGATATGCATGATGCATACTCCGTATGCATGATGCTTGCAGTCCAACGAACAAAGCAAATGCAAAAGCTGAAAAATAGGAGTAGATTGTAATGCAATGCACGTATGCTATAGTGCAACCGCATGAAGATGAAGCTATTATATTGGAGATATGGCACACGATGAATTAAGGCTAGTACTGATGGTCCTGCTGCTGCACCGCCTGAAAGCTGCTTGCATTGCACCCAGTAATAAGTGCCGTGGCTCCACCATGACCCCCCAGCTTCTTCAGCTCGAGAGTTCGTCTCCGGATCTTAATGAATGTCCTCAGGTTGTCGAGTTCAGGAATAACGACGACCAGTTAATCAATGCTCAATCATTTGGAGCATCAAGTTTTTATATAAAGGCTTTGATCGTTTCGACTTATCGGTCGTACTGCGGCTAATTCTCTCTCATTGAACGCTATTGAAACAATCATAATCAATCAAAATAAGAACATAAACAAGACATGAGAACATGAAATTTAAGTTCTATCTTGCACTCTATTAGTTAGTACAAGACAAAAAAAAAATGTTTTAGCCTATACCCCACCACTAATATATGATATTGAATATCCTCTATCAAAGCTTATGAGTTAATCATTTAGTTTTTTTTTAAAAAAAAGAATCGAGTGCTTGAGATTAAACTATCAATCAGTTAACAATTACCATAAACAAATTTATCTAAAATAGCAACTCATATATTTCTTCCATAGAGTAATAGAGTATTAATGTAATTTTAAGTGGATTATTGGTAACATATCATGGATGTATATTTCTACTTATCCTCTTTATTGTTAATAATTAAATGTTTGGTAATTTAGAGGCATGTATTTGGGTTATTTTTTATAATGACATTGGTGAGTAATCTAAATACACATTTGGTGGTGGTGGGGGGGGGGGCACTTTATGTTATTTTTTCGTAATGGAGGAATTGGTAACTTTAGGTGCAAAATTAGATAGTTAGCTTATGGTACTTCTGACTGAAGAGATGGGTAATTAGAAGCAAATCAGATCATATGACTATTGTTGTCAATTATGACTAATTAACCATACAAAATCTATGGCTACGTGTGCCCCCCCCCCCCCCCCCCCACCCCCCTCATCTTATGTGTTGGGGGGATTTGTTTTCTTATTTTAGCGTGTCTCATGTGGATTGATGATGAGGCATTGAAATGAATGTCTAGTCAGTAATAATAAGATGGAAGAATATGAGAACATTTGGCTTGCCAACAAGGCTTGCTCTATCTTATATGCTGGATCTTGTAAGCGTCAAAAATAGAGAAATAAAGAACGGTGAAATTGTGTATTCCTAGTGCTCCAATAATTTGACACGTGCACCGAATGCACAGTATACATGTTGTCGATATTCCTTGCTGAAAAAATGGGAAGCATCGTGCATTGATCTGTTTGCTACTAGCACTGCGTTTGGTGGCAACACAACATCAAGTAATGATGTGTCCAAGTACACTGACGCATGAGACGAGGAATGTGCAGCTAGCTAGCTAACATAAAAAAAAAGGAAAGAAAAGGATTGGAAGAGCTCCAGTAGTTGCCAATTAAGTGGAGTTCATCAAGACTAGCAGTAAACTCTTGGAGATTAAAGAGGGACCGCCGGGTGGGTGTTTAACTGTTTAGCATGTGGTCCTCTCTAATATGTCTGAAATTTCGACGAGGGTCGCCGTTTGCTAAAAGAAAGAAAAGATAATAGAACTAGTCTTCCTCCAATTGTGGATGAAAATGTCAGTAGCAGGCTTCAACTCGGATTCAAATCATTCAATCATCACACACGATGTGTTTACAATGGAGCAGAAAGGAACATAAAAAGGCTGGACAAAGGTTACCACTATACACGTTATTATTGTTATTCGCTCATCAGATTCTGCTGCCTCTCTTTTGGCCATTTTTAATTTATATATATGCAATGACAGAGCAACTGACAGAATATTAGCATTCTTATTATATTAGAGCTATATTTTCTACAAGCTATGTATTGTGCTATGCATGTGCAACTGTGCAAGAATAGAGGGACTGAAAGTGCGTCCTGAAACATTACTGTTTACACCTGTTCGCGCAACTACCCTTTATTAAGATCAGGTGATAGGCAAGGACTGAACATATGCTATCCTATATACGTACTTCATCAATTATCCATATCCCTCTGATTTGAAACCAAATATTTGTCACATTTCCTATAATTCAGATATCTGAGTAGTTTTGTCTTTGTCCTTTCGTAGAAAAAGGCACCTGAAATATAACGTATCTCAATATTCGTTAATAAAAAATATTTAACAAGTGACGAAGATTAGGCCGGTCGGCGACACCAACCAAAGGACGGTGTTCCTTGGTTTCAGCTTGATCATACAATAACTCATAACAGAACAAACTAGTGTTCTCTGTTAGCTGAATTTATAATGCAAGCCGCCCTTGAGATTATTGAGAGGCTGCTTTCGTAAGATGTTGGACAAGCTCCATAATTTCGTGTACTTGGTACTCAGCACTAATGTCTAATGGGTCGTGTCTGCTTGCTCCTTTCCTCGTACCTGACCATCATCTATTGAAGCTTGAGAGGACAAAATTTCATTTTTTTTTTATCGAGGGAAAGAATCTAAGGTTAGTGAAAACTAATAAATTAGACCAACTTTGTCTGTCTATCCTTAATATAGAAATCAAAGTTTAAAATAAGAAAAAGTCTAATTTTGGAAGAATGGACAAACTTTTTTGATTAAAAGTCTATCTGAATCAATTGTTCACATTTGATTTATATAGAAAAGTGAAATGCTTTATCGAAGGAATGAGAAAAAAGAAAGGGGGTATGTTGCCACTCTTTTGAAAGAAAAAAGAATAGGGGGTAATGTCTAAACCCAAGAATTTCACAAATCAAAGATAAAGGATTCGGAAACAAGTAAACACGATTTTCAACGGTCTATGAATGCAGGTGTAAATAGTAATGTTTCAGGACGCATGCAAGTTCCCGAAGTAATGTCTCAACCTAAGAATTTCATAAATCAAAGACAAAGGATTCCGAAACAAGTAAACACGATTTTCAATAGTCTAAGAACGCAGGTGTAAACAGTAATGTTTCAGGACGCAGGCAAATGAGCAATAGTTCAGCAAGCCTTCTAAGTGGCTGACACAAAAGTACAGGCACAACCGCGCAATGCTCCGATTTGGTAACCCTCGCGTATTTCTCAAGTACCTATAAACCAGGCACGAACAGAAAATCTGGGGACAAGGTGGTGCGGGAGTTGAAACGTCAGATGTGCCGTAGCGCTCTTCCGCCACTTCTATGTTAAATCGCTGTCTACCACGATGTTACAAATAACAGAAAAGATAGCAACTTTGCGCTGGGCAGATACTTAATCACTGTCATTCTTCATTCTTGAACGAAGCCTACAAGTAGTTTGTTTGGCTGCACACAAATCCATCCCAACCCATGTGGTTTAGGCGGGATTGAAGTGTACCCTTCCAAATTGGGGTAGATTTGTGTTAGCCAAACAAGCCTAAAGAAGCAAGATGAACGACAATATGAGAGGCAAACTAAATAAACAAGATGAGCGACATGAGAGACAAACTAAAGGGATTCCGGTGCCAAATCTGCTACCGACAGTATGAAATGGTCGGAGAAGACATGTTGCGATCTGTATGTACAGCACTATGGGTGGTTTCATGTGTACAAAAGTGCAATTCTCTACATTTTGTCATTTTCAAAGTTCCCATTCAACAGAAATTCTCGTTGCAATGGCAATGTTACAGGATATTTACAGCGTGAAGGCAAAGGTTCGAACATTATGGAGAAGCGTGCGTGCACCTTAGGGATGCAAGGTTCGAACAGGGGCATTGTGATAAGCACAACACCAGTGCCTTCTCTCCTTAATTTGCTTCTGTGGATCCTTCATTGTTCTTTCTGTGCCACTGGAAAAAGTTGCAGTACTTTTGTCCTGCAGGCACCACAATTTCAGAAAAGTTCGAACTGTTAATGTCAGTCACCTAAATGAAACAGTGACAGAGAACCCAAGACGGAAGAAAGGAATGGGGAGAGGGGATTGTTGTTGTTTTGACCATATGGTGCTCGCTACTTGAAAGAAACTGAACATCTGTCATGTGGGGCCAAGCGTATACACGCCGCAGGAGGGCGCGTGACATCCGCCGCGCGGCTGAGCGTGCAGCAGCGCGCGAGGGGAGCGCGCGCGACGCGGCTGCGGCCGTGGTCACCGCGGCTGGATAAGGAAAGGATTAGGAGAGATTTTAGGAATAAGTTGTTTCCCAGTTTATTGTTTCCTAGTTTATTGGCCAATTGGGCTATATATTTCCTTGTACCTGGACAATTAGAATCAATCAAGAATTATCCATCTAATCTCCTACCTATTGCTGTTAAGCCGCCGGCAGGGGGGAATAACCCCGCGGCGAAGGGCTGGAGCGCGACTACGAACTGCGTAGTCGCGGACCGCCGTCGCTGAGCGCTCAAGCGCTTGACAACCTGGTATCGGTGTCCCGTCGGTCCTCATCCTCGACCAGTTCCCCACCCGCCGCCCCACCCGCCGCCAGTCCTCCCTCGCCCACCTCCAGTCCACCCAGCCCCCCACCGTCCCCTGCTGTTTCGTCCGTCGCCTCGACTGCCGACGCCATGGGCGACAACGGTGACCTCAAGGCCGTCCTCGAAGCCCTCACCAAGAACGTGGCGCTCATGCAGGCCGCCATCCAGGACAATGCCAAGGCGATCGCTGCGATCTCCGCGGCCGCGTCGGGCTCTGGGTCCAGAACGACCACCGGCGAACACACCCAGGACCGCCCGCCCAAGCACTGGCGTCCAGAGTTCCCTCGCTATGACGGCAAGACCGACCCGCTCATCTTCATCAACAAATGCGAGTCCTTCCAGCAGCAGCGCATCATGCCGTAGGAGCGTGTCTGGATGGCTTCGTACAACCTCAACGACGCCGCCCAATTGTGGTACATGCAGGTGCAGGAGGACGAAGGCACTCCGAATTGGTCGCGTTTCAAGGAACTCCTCAATCTGCGGTTCGGGCCACCGCTCCGCTCGGCGCCCCTCTTCGAGCTCTCGGCCTGCCGCCGCACCGGGACAGTGGCCGAGTACCAGGATCGGTGGCAGGCGCTGCTGCCCCGCGCCGGCAAGCTGGATGAGGTCCAGCGCATCCAGCTGTTCACCGGAGGCCTCCAGCCACCGCTCAGCCTGCAGGTTCAGATGCAGACCCCGCAGTCCCTCGCCTGCGCCATGAGTCTGGCCCGGCAGTACGAGCTGTTGGCCGAGTACACGTCGCCCCCAGCTCCTGCCGCGCCGGTCCGGGCTCCCGCGCGAGGATTTCCGGCCGCGCCACCCCCGCTGTTGGCCCTGCCGGCGCCCCCTCCTCCAGCCGCGCGCGCGCCGACGGCCGCCAATCCAGCTGCAGGCGCCGCGAACCCGGGGGATGGCCGTCAGGCCAAGCGCCTCTCCCGGGAGGAGCAAGCGGAGCGCCGACGGTTGGGCCTCTGCTACAACTGCAACGAGCCGTACAGCCGAGGCCACAATCGCGTCTGCTGGCGCATCTTCCACATCGCCGGCGTCGAACTTGCCGACGACGACGACGCGGGCCATGCGGAGCCAACCACCGAGTCGCCGGTCTTCTCCCTGCACGCAGTCGCCGGCGTGCCCTGCGGCGGTACCCTGCAGCTCGCCGTCAGTTTGGGGCGCGCCGCCCTCACCGCCCTCCTCGACAGTGGCTCTACCCACAACTTCATCTCGGCCGGGGCAGCCGAGCGTACTGGGCTCGTGGTGGAGCCCCGACCTCGGCTTACAGCGGTCGTGGCGAATGGCGAGCGGGTGACCTGCCCCAACGTCATCCGTGCGGCGCCGGTCTCCATCAACGACACCATCTTCCACATCGACCTATTTGTTATGCCGCTTGCAGGTTACGATGTGGTGCTCGGCACTCAATGGATGGCCACCCTTGGCCCCATCACGTGGGACTTTGCCGCCCCGTCCATGGCGTTCCAGCTCCGGGGTCGCGCCTTCCACTGGACCGGGGTGCTGGCCGACCATGCGCCGCGCCTCCACTCCACGACGGCCAGCACGTCCCTCCTCGACGGGCTATTGGCCACCTTCGACGACGTCTTCGCCGAGCTCAAGGGGCTCCCTCCACCGCGCGCTCGTGACCACCACATCACCCTCAAGCCGGACGCGGCGCCGGTGGCGGTTCGGCCTTACCGCTATCCGGCGGCCCATAAGGACGAACTCGAGCAGCAATGCGCCACCATGATCCAGCAGGGCATCGTCCGCCGGAGTGACTCGGCGTTCTCCTCCCCTGTCCTCCTCGTCAAGAAGGCCGACGGCTCCTGGCGTTTCTGCGTCGACTACCGCGCCTTGAACGCCCTCACCGGCAAGGACGCGTTTCCCATTCCCGTCGTCGACGAGCTCTTGGATGAGCTCAATGGGGCGCGCTTCTTCACCAAGCTTGACTTGAGATCCGGGTACCACCAGGTACGGATGCGCGCCGAGGACGTCCACAAAACGGCGTTCCGCACCCACGACGACCTCTACGAGTTCCTGGTGATGTCGTTCGGACTGTGCAACGCCCCAGCAACATTCCAGGCGCTCATGAACGACGTCCTGCGCCCCTACCTCCGCCGGTTTGTGCTTGTGTTCTTCGATGACATCTTGATATACAGCTCCAGTTGGGCGGACCACCTCCGACACCTCCGCGCCGTCCTTACATTGCTGCGGCAGCACCGCCTCTTTGTGAAGCGGTCCAAGTGCGCGTTTGGCGTCTCCTCCGTCGGCTACCTCGGCCACATCATCTCGGCAGATGGCGTCGCTATGGACCCCGCCAAAGTCCAGGCGATCCACGATTGGCCGCAGCCCCGCTCACCACGTGCGGTGCGTGGCTTCCTCGGCTTGGCGGGCTACTACAGGAAGTTCGTCCACAACTACGGCGCCATCGCCGCCCCCCTTACGGCCCTCCTGAAGGAGGGGTTCACGTGGAACGACGACGCCGCGGCGGCCTTTACCGCCCTTAAGGCCGCTGTCACGACGGCGCCGGTGCTGGCATTACCGGACTTCACCAAGCCCTTCGTCGTGGAGTGCGATGCGTCCACCTACGGCTTTGGGGCTGTCCTTCTCCAGGAGGCGCATCCGCTGGCGTTCTTCAGCCGGCCAGTGGCTCCCCGACACCGCTCCCTGGCCGCGTACGAGCGGGAGCTCATCGGTTTCGTCCTAGCTGTGCGGCACTGGAGGCCGTACCTGTGGGGGCGCCGCTTCGTCGTCCGGACTGATCACTACAGCCTCAAGTACCTCCTCCTCGACCAGCGCCTCGCCACGATTCCCCAACACCACTGGGTTGGGAAGCTGCTAGGCTTCGATTTCGCCGTCGAGTACAAGGCCGGGGCGGCGAACACGGTGGCCGACGCCCTCTCCAGACGCGACACCGAGGAGGCGCCGGCGGTCGCGCTTCTCACGGTCTCGGGTAGCCGCTTCGACTTCATCAGCCGCCTCCGTCAGGCCCAGGCGACTGATCCGGCATTGGTGGCCGTCCACGAGGAGCTCAGTGCCGGCACCCGTGCGGCGCCCTGGAGTGTGGCCAACGGCATGATCCTGTACGACAGCCGCCTCTACATTCCGCCTTCCTCGCCACTCCTACCGGAGATTGTTGCTGCCATCCACGACGACGGGCATGAGGGTGTCCAGCGCACGCTGCACCGCCTCCGCCGCGACTTCCACTTCCCCAATATGCGTCGCTGCGTACAGGACTTCGTGCGGGAGTGCGCCACCTGCCAGCGGTACAAGAGCGAGCATCTCCACCTGGCCGGACTGCTGCTGCCCCTGCCGATCCCCACAGCAGTCTGGGCCGACATTGGCCTCGACTTCGTAGAAGCGCTGCCCAAGGTGAACGGGAAGTCGGTGATCCTCTCCGTCGTCGACCGTTTCAGCAAGTACTGCCACTTCATTCCCATGGCGCACCCGTACACCGCCGAGTCCGTGGCTCAGGCGTTCTTCACCGACATCGTCCGCCTCCACGGCATGCCGCAGTCCATCGTCTCCGACCGCGACCCAGTGTTCACTTCGCTTTTCTGGTGCGAGTTGATGCGCCTCATGGGCACCAAGCTGCACATGACGTCCGCCTTCCACCCTCAGTCTGATGGCCAGACGGAGGCGGCTAACCGCGTCATTGTCATGTACCTGCGTTGCTTTACAGGTGACCGTCCACGGCAGTGGCTCCGATGGCTCCCTTGGGCTGAGTTCATATACAACACAGCTTACCAGTCCTCGCTCAAGGAGACGCCGTTCCGGGTGGTGTACGGCCGTGACCCGCCTACCATCCGCTCGTATGAGCCGGGTGAGACGCGCGTCGCTGCTGTAGCTCAAGACATGGAGGAGCGGGAAGCCTTCCTGGCCGACGTCCGCCACCGCCTGGAGCAAGCTCAAGCCCTCCAGAAGCTCCACTACGACCGGCAGCACCGTCCAGTGTCATATCAAGTTGGGGATTGGGCGCTGCTGCGCCTTCGACAGCGTACCATGGCATCCCTGCCTGAAGCGCAATCTGGCAAGCTGAAACCACGCTACGTCGGGCCCTACCGCGTCACGGAGCTCATCAACGACGTCGCTGTTCGCCTGGAGCTTCCTCCCCAAGCCCGCATCCACGACGTGTTCCATGTGGGTGTCCTCAAGAAGTTTGCTGGCGCTCCACCAGCAGCTACTCCACCGCTGCCACCGATCCAGCACGGGGTGGTGATTCCAGAACCGCTCCATGTCCAGCGTGCTCGCCTGGCGCGCGACGTTCGTCAGCTGCTTGTCCACTGGCACGGCGAGCCTCAAGAGTCCGCAACCTGGGAAGACGCAGTGGCATTCCGCGCGCAGTTCCCTCACTTTCCGCTCGAGGACGAGCTGGATCTCGAGGAGGGGAGAGATGTCATGTGGGGCCAAGCGTATACACGCCGCAGGAGGGCGCGCGGCTGAGCGTGCAGCAGCGCACGAGGGGAGCGCGCGCGACGCGGCTGCGGCCGTGGTCACCGCGGCTGGATAAGGAAAGGATTAGGAGAGATTTTAGGAATAAGTTGTTTCCCAGTTTATTGTTTCCTAGTTTATTGGCCAATTGGGCTATATATTTCCTTGTACCTGGACAATTAGAATCAATCAAGAATTATCCATCTAATCTCCTACCTATTGCTGCTAAGCCGCCGGCAGGGGGGAATAACCCCGCGGCAAAGGGCTGGAGCGCGACTACGAACTGCGTAGTCGCGGACCGCCGTCGCTGAGCGCTCAAGCGCTTGACAACATCACTGAGGGGACAGGTTGGGGGTGCTTACGCCAGTCTCTTTGCGACAAAGAACACAGGTATTCTTTGTAGTTTCCCTTCATGTGCAGGTTTCAGTCCATCAATTACTTGCTCAGCTTGAGTGCCTGCAGCAGTCAAGACAAACTGGAAAAGGGCAACAGTGTCAGGTCGAATTCAGAATTTGTTGTATACTAAACAATTGTAAAATCGATCAAAGCACTCTTTTCCAAAGCATCTAAGACCTATGTGACAAAAACTTTATATTGATCTAAGTGTCCATGGCTTGCACTCTTTCTTATTCACATACACAAATCTGATATTCCACGAAGTTCAGTACTAGTATTCTAAGACAGGTACAGTGTGCAATCACCATATGGTCATACTTTCATAATGATTAATGAATAACCACATGCAGACTTCTGATTTTCTTTTTTAAAAAAAGTTCGAGGGGAAACTGATGTCCAGAGCAAAGGGGACAGAAAAAAGGGCTGTACAAGATAATCAAGCCAACTCATATTTTGGATCTCATAAGGGCTCTCTAAGTCTTGCAGAAGTATTTCATCTTTGAATCCTCATGAATTAATTGAAATGGTATTATGAAACAGCATGTTATTGTGAATGAGAAAACTGGAACAGCTTATGAGCATGTACCAACTTCTGTTTTTCCTACAACAAAGCAAATATACAAAATGGTGAAACTCATCTATTTGCTAATTCCAACCACAAGCCACCAGCGAGAAATGCAGCTATATTATATATGACAATAATCAATTGTGTATGTTTCACAAAAGAGCAATAAAAACTAAAGATTGAAAATCCTACATTTCTTCTAAAATGTAATGCTGCAAAAGAAAACAAATAAAATGTAGCAAAAAGGAACCACGACTGAAATGTGCTTAACCATACCAACGGGTAAAGTATAGCCAGAAATCCATAGCTTATGAGAGGAGAGAAGAAGAAAATTGGAAGGACGCATGGAGCACCTGCATAGGAAAAACAAATAACATGTCAGAATAACACAGAAACAAGCTTGTGGCTAGCATATAGGTTATTGAAGAATATCAAGAAATGACATGACAGTGATAAGTGAAAAAAAATTACAGAAAAAAAACAGTGCCGAATATCAAGAGGTATTTGGCTAACACCTAATGTATGATGGACATTCCACCAAATTACTGCATGAATATGATTTTAAGAACCTATTAGACAAACAGTTGGCAATTTACATTTGGAACTTATAATGAAATGGTTTGCTTGATGCATATTAACACCTATGTTTTGATGTATGAAGAAAGTGAACTAGCAGCCAATATTTAGTAATCTATAATCATGGAAACTTTTCCATAACAAGCTGAAAGTACAGATGCTTCTTGCCATGAACATATCCACACACATGTAAAATGAACCAAGTTATTTCACACAAACAAATGTGCACGAAATAGCTGTTGATAGTGTGCAAAATATGTAGTTGTAGATAGTCAGAGCAACAGAAAGTTAGTTAATTTTCAACATTTTCTTTGCAAAGCAATTAAGAAAAAACTAGACCAACCTAGGAGGAACTAGGTGGGGCATTTTATTAAGAAGAAAATAGGCACCCAAATTCGCCTGAACCTGGGTGGTCTGGGTGTACACCCTTGACCAACTAGCTAGCTCAGCTTCCTTGCAAAGAAATTCAATGTTACCGGAAGAAGGAACAAAAACATAAGTTCCTTAAAATTATAAAATGAACTCTGGTCACTTTTTATATCAGTGAAGGTCACAATAAGACCACTCATGTGACCAAATCCTATTCAACAAAATGGCCAGTGAAAAGCAGTTTAATACCACAAATCTGTCTTACTCCACAAATACATACATGTGCCAAACATAAAAATTACACTAAAGGGAAAACAACATATCATACGACATCACCCATCAGAGCATAAATTGTCAACATACCAAATCCAGCAAAGAATGCCCAGTTTGATTCAAAGAAATCAAGCCTCTCATGCAGGCTCACTGCAAAGAAGTTCCACTTGTACCTGGAAAAAAGCTTTATCAAAGTTCAAGATAATAGAACTATAGAAGTAGCTCTACGAATGCGTAACACATTGGAAAATAATAGCTAGAAGAATGACGAATAACATTCAGATGTGCTTACTCAAAGCAGTAGTAGGCATACATCAATGACAGGAGCAGGAAGTTCATTGCCTTGCCAAAGTAAGGTATGTAACCAATCACTGAAACCTACAGATGCAAATATATAAAAATTAGTAACTGACAAGCCAAGAAGACCAGGAGAAACAAAGTTCAAATAGATATGATCTGTGGAATTGGTTATCCAGTGGTACATGCAGGAAAGATAGAATCATACCTCAACAAAGAAAATGGTTAAAAGAAGGATTGAATAGACCTGTTCCCCAATACCAAGTGCAACCCTAATATAAAAATATCAGCAAACAGAGCATGCAATAAGGCACAAACAAGTTCTACATGAATACAACTACCTGTCAAATCCTTCAGGCTGCTCTTCTGATTCAGTCATGTTGTGATCATCCGATGCTTGGGCCAAAACTTGGTGCTTACTTTTCACAACATCCAAAGCATGCTTGGCAATGTCATTATACCTAGCAAAGGTTCCGCATCACAAAATGGATAAAAGGATACTCCCTTGTCCAGTCTCTGAATTATACATAATTTGAGGACAATAAGATGAGAATCCGTACCTGTAACAACAAATGAGTTCAGCTCAAATACCAGATGCAGGTTTGTTTTTATGCGCTGTTAAAACCTAACTAGGCAACACTCGTTTTTTTTTAAAAAAAAAAAGAATGCACCAACTGACAACACTCAGTTTTCTCGGAGCGATAAGATGAGAAAACATAGACAGATCAATTTTACCCGCTTGCTGCAAACATATAGCTCAAATCCAACATTTGCTAAATACATATCCCAGAAAGCAAACAGCAAACTTATGCACAGGAAAACCTATTCTGATCATGTTACTCCACAAATCTATATTCTACAGAAAGGTACTGGAAAACAGTAGATTTAAAACCATCGACGATGTGATCAAGAAATGTCCCACAACTTATTGTGCCACAGTACACCCAAATACAAACTTTGAACTGGTTATGATAAGGATCTTGTGTGGCTTGCTGGATGGAATATTGTGGGCATAGTTGCTAGAGTGAACGTATTACTGCATTAATAAGAGAAAGTGGGCAGTCTTTAAACTAGAAATGTAGGCATATTAAGTTATTAACAAGCAGTGGCGGATCTACAGGGGGGGCTGGGTGGGCTCCAGCCCCCCCTAAGCACTTGATTATCACTAACAAGCTTAAAATCACTATTAAATTTTCATCCAAATCAACATCTCTATTGTTTTAGCCCCCCTTATCCTCAATCCTGCATCCGCCACTGTTAACAAGTGCAATGGCTGACAATCCCACTATTAACTGAAATGAAAGTGTACTCACGGAGGAAAACAATATGTCCGGCAGTATAAGAAAAGTTAGAGATTATGAATGGAAAAGGATTAAACATACCAAATAGTACTTAGTATGAAGCTGAAGACATAAAGTGGATAAAACCAAAATACCTGAAATAGATGTTTATTATGTAAAACAACAATGTAAATAATAAGCAATGCATAGATATTCAAAGAGCATAATGTAATAATAAGAACACCCAGATTATGGTGCCAATACCACATGTACCATATAAAGTACTACATGACATGATAGTCACAATATTTATTATTTTTAGGGAAGATAGTAAACAGTAAGTTGATAGGTATTAGATAGTTTGTGCCAAGGGATCATGCAGACTAGTGGAGACATGGAGTATTATGTTCATGGAAAACTTTGCACCATATGGAGAACCAAGCATGTCACAAGAAAAACAAGGGTTAGTGACACTTTTATATATCACATCATGTTAGATTATTATTTGTGAAGTTGTGAACCTTTATTGCTAGGGAAACAACAAATTTTCCTACATGACGTCTATTTACATGTGTTATTGCAAAGATAAGCGGCAACCGCTAGATTGTTCTAATGCTAGTATCTGTTATGTTTCTAAAATAACAATAATCCAAATATCATTTTCACAATAGCTAACCAATGTTTTCAGATCAGACGACTAATCGCGATTAGTCGTCCTTATCGTAACTTCGTGCTCGATAAGAGCGTTTGATTAGTTTTGGTCGATTAGAAATCTTATCGTCCGTCGTTCGATCAGCCTTGTTGGACGACTAGTTGGGAAAGAAGATAATCAGTTAAATAGGCAAAATAGCAAAAAAAAAACAAGATAAAAGACTAAAGGAAATGTAAAGATTAGGAGAGCAAGGCAAAACAACTTAACCATTTGGCATCAGCAAGCAGCAGCTACAGGTAAGTGTCCTGATCAGTAGTAAATCACCATGATAATGATTCATTAAGACATAATTATGACCATGTTTACATATATTTACATCATCTATATATACTATATACATGGTCGATCAGGTTATCCAGGCACTAGGACGACTAAATGTGCGATTAGCCGACTAGACCGATCAGACCGACTAATCGACCCTGATCGACGACTAATCGCGATTAGATGTCTGATCGGTGGTCTTACGACTAGCCTCGATAATACGATCTGAAAACATTGTAGCTAACATCAACAATCATGTGCCGTTCAAAGCCAATAACTTATTATTGGATGGACCACAAGAGACTTGAATCTAGAGAATTATTTTCAATGGCAATGACAAAAACAGAGTACATTTAAAATAAAAATAAATAAATAGCAGCACATAAGAGCTGGCACTTACATAAAAAATCTCAACAAGGCCAAAGCGTAAGAATGAATAGATAGATATAGCTGCCCTGTGCTCACAAAGATGTCCCCCTGTTTGATTGCATTGCTCAGGTAGTATCCACAACAGAGTTGGAATGACCACCGATTTCAGGGTTAGCAAGCTGCGAAGCACAAGAAATATTTAAATGGGTATTCAGTATTCACAAGAAAGAGGTAAAGAACACACAAAAGAGCTAAGGAACATTCGGAGCAATCTCAGCAGAGAAGTGCTGACATGATATACATAAAATAACATAAATTTCCTCAGGCTTAAGACATTTTAATCAAACAACTGAAGTGGCAGAGAACTAAGACAAGTCAAAAGCCCACTATGCTTGGTGGGACTCCAACAGCACATCAAACTCCATCCAGCTCGCTTTGCTGTTTCATCAGGAAACCTACATCATTCCAGGCAAATGCATAGCGGCATTCCAATTACAAAGCATTTTACTGGTATTTGGGTCACTACACTTGTAGTTTCAGTGACAACTAACAACAACACTTTTAAGAGTACAAAATTGTGACACTCTGCTCACAAGTTCTAATGATTTTAAGTCAATCACACACCAAAGTAACAAAAAAAAATACAAAATTCAGTCGGAAATAAAAAACAATTACGAACGACGTTACCTCCCCAGGAAGATGAGCCCGTTCAGCAGGAAGCACTGTGCAATCCTGATGGATAGTGCCCTGGAGCTGCATCCAACCAGAAATCGACAAGGTTATACTAACGAACAAGTAATTGAAGCTTTGAGCTGGTTCAGAGGACGCTAACTTGCCCCCCAAAAATAAAATCACTACAAAATCGAAAGAGAAGAGGGTATGGACAGAGGTGGAGGAGGACCTCGCGCAGAAGGAGACAACGCGGTGGAGGCGCGCGGCCTGGAAGAAGCCGGCGAGCCAGAGCACCGCCGCCGGCCTCGCTTGCGAGGCAAGCGACTCCATCGGCGAAGGGAAGGGGAAGCGTCTCTCCTTTGGATTTGCTTTGCGAGCATGATTTTATTGATCGGCAATCATCCGACTCGGATTCGAAGTCATCTGAGGAGGAAGGCGGATTTCAGAGAATACGTTATTTCATATTGAAAGCGGTTTCATGTGCCCAGCGAAGACGTATCTTCTTCTTTGCTCTCTGGGCCGGGCCTCTTCGCTAGGAGCCAAGCAGCCCGAGTCTGGCCCGTTCAAGCTCCAGTGAAGCACATCGTCGAAAGGCTCGGCCGCAACAAATCACACTGGGTCAACCACCACACCACACCACACCACACCACCTCACCGGCGGCGGCGGCGGCGACCCAGTCGAGAGAACACGAACACGAAGACGAAGGCGAAGACGATGGCAACAGCGCTGAACCGCGGCCTCCGCTCCGGGATCCGCCTCCTCGCCGCCGGCGCTGAGGCGTCCAAGCCAGGCAAGCGCCCCTCCAATCCCGCATCCCCTCGCCTTGACCTCTCACCATGGGGCGATTAGGGTTGCTCCGGCGCGTTAAGGTTAGTTGGGTGTTAGTTTTCCGTTGGTCTCCGTGGCGTGGATGTGTGCTGGGGGTAGATCCGTCGGTTCCTCGGATAATAGTGGTCGCGTGATGAAATGGTTGTGGGGTAGCTAATGTTTCGGGTCCGAGATTTGTCCGCACTCTGTGATTTTGCCTTCGATCGGGCTGTGAGATCAGTCGATATGTTTATGTTTAATGAATCAAGAGATGCACTGTATTTAGGCTTTCTGCCTTTTATGTGGCCAATGGTTAGAGCCTCTGCCTTAGATCGAGAATTGCCGAGTTTGCAGCGTCTGATGACTCAAGAATTGCGATAGCCGATGAGCAGTGAACAGCTGGACGACCACTCTGGATACTTATGTATTGATCCAATTAACCATTGCAAAAGAGTAGGATTCTTGTGTTTTCTGTTTTTTCTTGCTTGCTCACCAACATTATAACTAAAGTTTGTTTTTTGTGTGTTCTAAAGGAACTTGTATCAATTTGTTTTAGGTTTTGTGTCCAGTTTCGTTGCCTTGAGGAGGACTTGACAGGTCTTTGAGAACCTACAATTTAGAAATAATGGTTGGAAAAATTAACTAAACAACTGGGGTTAGTTATTATTTTGATGCGCTACTTTGTTGTGTGTCCTTTAAAGCAGTGATCAAAGGTGGTTATTAAGCTATAGTATTGAGCAAACTGTTTTTCACTTGGAAGGAGCCAATCGTGTTATCTTCTCACCATTGTTTCTCCAATCCATTAGTTCCTATCATATCAATGATTGAATGCCTTAAGGTCAAAACTCCTGTGCCGATGTTCTTAAGGTGATCAATGCAGCCTGTGCATGTGTACGTGTGGAGAACTGGAGATGGTGATTGCCGGGACTGAACATTAATGTCTCAGAAGTTGTTTGGCTTGTTTACTGGATTGCTGATGTCTGAATTATCATCAAATGAAGTTGTCAACTTTTCTCTGGTTTAATTCACTTCTGGCAAATGATTTGACGCCATGTGTGGAGTGTGGATGGCAGAATGCATCAGCCTGTTCATCATTGTCCTACACTTTCCATATCATCAAATGAAGTTATGTGCTCTTTTTTTTCCCTGTTCTTGTAACACCCCTGATATCTGATTTTTCTTCTTGTGCCTGCATCAGCTTCTCGTGGATTCCATGCCACTGGTGTAAAGAGAATGGGAGGACATGGCCATGACGAGCCATACTACCTCCATGCCAAGCACATGTATAACCTGCACAGGATGAAGCATCAGGGGTTGAAGGTGTCTCTTTCCGTGCTGGGAGCAGTTAGTATCGGTGTTGGAGTCCCTGTGTATGCAGTCATATTCCAGCAGAAGAAGACTGCCTCAGGTTGAGATTGAGATGATGTCTCTGGATGCCTGCATATTGGAGACTTATTTTCGACAACATTTTGTGAAGTTAAAAGCTTGGACTTCATTCTACCTTGCTTGTTGCCTGATACTGCATTTTCTTACCATAAGTTGTAACCTCGTTTCTTGCGATTTGGTGTAGGACACGACTTTTCTGTTAATAATAATATCGTGGCTTGAACTTTCCAAGCTGTGGAGATTGGAGATATCTCAGCACTGATATCGTTTGTTAATTTTCTGTTTCTTGTCACGCTACTTTTGCTGACTTCTGAACACGAGTAGCAGGTGTGTTACCTTTTGAGGTGTTGCTTCCTTCTGTATTCGGATGCTTATGATGTTGAATGGAAATTATGGTGTAAGTAGTGAAGGGGCTTGACTGACCTGGATCTTTGAAATCAGATCCTGTGGTGGACCTGGTGGTCCTTTTGATAGTACTGGACCAAAGCCACGCTTACCATGCGGGTTGTAGAAGCTGAGTTCAGTTCCTTTTCAAAAGTTTCGTGTCATCTTCGTTTCCTACAAATTTCGAAAACTTCATTTTATTAAAATCAGTATAAAGTTGCTATGATGCAAGGACGTCAAGTAAATTAACGTGGGGCTCAATTTCTCACAAAAGAATTGTATTTTTCTGGTAGTGTCTATATAAAAAATGGCCAGCAAAATATCTCAGATTCCGAAGAAGGGTAAATGTGAACTTTTCCGAATAAACCCCTTGGAAACTAGTCAAGTTCCGTGCCCATACTTCCGGCGCGGCGGAGATCGAATCGAGCGCCCGCCACGGCGATGGCGACTGGACTCCTGCCGCCGGCGCTGCTCTCTCTCATACTCCTGCTGCTGCTCCCGCTCTCCGCCCGCGACACGGTAGCCGCGGGCGAGGATTTCCCACGCGACGGGCAGGTGATCGACCTGGACGAGAGCAACTTCGAGGCCGCACTGGGCGCCATCGACTTCCTCTTCGTCGACTTCTACGCCCCATGGTGTGGCCACTGCAAGCGCCTTGCGCCTGAGGTTCGAGGAACTAACCGCTCCGCTGCCCCGCCGACCTGTCGCTTGCTGTTGGTGGTAGACCTGTGAGATGTGATGCGAATTGGGAGTTGGGATACCGTGGGCTGTTGCCGTGGATCTTGGTTTCTGTGTTAGTGCTATGGGAATGGGTTGATTGGGACTCTGGATTCCTTGTTCTTTGGGTGGGTGGTCCCAATAACTCGAGCATATTAGGCCATCCGCAATGGTTGTCAAATAGCTAGCTAGGAGGAGTTCTATTAGCTCTCAATAGCAAAGTGGGAGAGTACAAAACTTACTGTTTTTCAGAATATTTATTCGATCTTTGAACAAAAAAATGTTGTTATTGAGTCATTAAACAAACATGGAGGTAGTGTGTAAGACCACCTGCGACCACCTGAAATTGGGTACTTTAGCTCGTGGAGAAAGACTAAAGTGCTATTAAGTGCGGCATGTTTGTGACTCATTAGTAGGTTCTCAAATGATACGTTTTGCTTACTTACACTTGCATAAAATAAAAGCCAGAACTACCAGAGAATTGGATTAAGAAAATGTAGTTCTGATATTATTCCCTTTTTTGCTGGTGCAGTTAGATGAAGCTGCACCAGTGTTGGCAGGGTTGAGTGAACCTATTGTTGTTGCCAAAGTCAATGCTGATAAATACAGGAAACTTGGATCGAAATATGGAGTGGAGTAAGTCCTTGCCCCTAAAGTATTTTGGTTTTGCTGGGGAATAGATATTCTAGATTGGATGCCTAATTCTTATTAGTTCCTAAATGCAGTGGGTTCCCTACCCTCATGCTTTTTATCCACGGTGTCCCAATTGAATACACTGGTTCGAGGAAAGCTGACGAGCTTGTCCGCAATCTGAAGAAGTTTGTTGCGCCAGATGTTTATATCCTTGAGTCAGACTCTGCGATAAAGACCTTTGTTGAGAATGCTGGTACAAGCTTTCCTATGTTCCTTGGTTTTGGGGTGAATGACTCATTGATTGCTGAATATGGAAGGAAATACAAGAAAAGAGCATGGTTTGCTGTTGCTAAAGATTTCTCTGAGGACATTATGGTAGCCTATGAATTTGATAAGGTTCCAGCACTAGTTGCAATGCATCCAAAGTATAAGGAACAAAGTTTGTTCTATGGCCCATTTGAAGGTAATTGTTATCCTTTTCTTGTGTTTGTTCATGACTTGATTTTTTCCTATGTTGATTCTTAGTTTGAGAAGTAATTTGAGGCACCGTATATTGTCTTATGTCTTTACCATACATAGCCATGTTGCTTTCCCCCATAATGCCATAACTGATGGTGTTGTTTCTTTGACATAGAAAATTTCTTGGAAGATTTTGTACGGCAATCCCTTCTCCCTTTGGTTGTCCCAATCAATACAGAGACGCTAAAAATGCTGAATGATGATCAGAGGAAAGTTGTTCTCACAATTTTGGAGGATGATTCAGATGAAAATTCTACACAGCTGGTAAAGATTTTGAGATCTGCTGCTAATGCAAACCGTGATTTGGTGTTTGGATATGTTGGAATCAAGCAATGGGACGAGTTTGTGGAGACTTTTGATGTTTCCAAGAGCTCACAGCTGCCAAAGCTACTTGTGTGGGATAGAGACGAGGAGTACGAGCTAGTAAGTAAAGCATCCTCAGTAATTATTTCTTTTTTCTAATTTTCTAATACCAGCATCCATATAAAAAGTGTTGTGTTACTGGCATGTTCTTACTAGTAATGGCACAGTTTTTCTGTCAATAAAGGTATTACTTTTATAGTTCCTGTTTGTTGACACTCATAATTCCCTGAAAAAGTTAATACTTGGTTAAGATACAAACTGATACTATCTCTCTGATAATCATCAAATAAGAATTCATTATTTTCTGGAATTAAATTAAAATGGTTCTTGCCTTCTTGGTGAAGGTGGATGGTTCAGAGAGATTAGAAGAAGGTGACCAAGCATCTCAAATAAGCCAATTCCTTGAGGGATACAGAGCAGGAAGAACAACAAAGAAGAAAATCAGCGGCCCTTCTTTCATGGGTTTCCTGAACTCTCTGGTCAGCCTGAGCTCGCTGTACATCCTTATATTTGTCATTGCCCTTCTGGTTGTCATGGTTTACTTTGCTGGGCAAGATGATACTCCTCAGCCAAGACGAATTCATGAAGAGTAGTGGAAGCTATGGGAGCTTCTTGCACCTAAAGATGTAGCTCAGAGGTTAGATTTCAAACTTTCTACTGACGCAAGTCGTGAAGAGTGGTTTTGGCGATTGATGCTAAGATTCTTCAATCTCTACTGGCAACATCAACTTCTACATCCTGCCTGTTTGTGTTTCTGCGTTGTGCCCTTTGATTTGTTTTTTTTAATTTAGAGCTTAGAAATTAGCCTCTGCCTCTTCCTTTGTATTTTAGACACTGCCATTCCAGAGTCCATTTCTGTGAAAATATACTGTATTTGTTATCATACTCTGCTACTGAACTTTTGTACAATTAATACAGGATATATAGAGTGTGTTCTGGTGCTATGACTATGAGCCTGCTCGTTTTCTATTGCTGCGGCTGCGGCTGCGACATGGTAAAGTTTACGGAGAGCCAGCAAATATATTTCCACCCTCGATCTTGCTGAAGATACATGCATGGAAACTCATATTTTTTTTGAGAGGAGATATGAGTTTCCATTACTCAAACAAAGTTGAATCTTCAGCAATTACACTCTGAATACGTGTCGGGATGGAGACCAACATTGGTTGCTCCCCCGAATCATAAGCACTACCAAGACTAGCCAAAGCATGAGCTACTTTATTACAAGATCGAAAGTGGTGTTGGACCCTCCAAGAAATGAAATTCCACGCTAACAGGCTTCTTCAACAAGACTGAACGCATCACTGAGGCCATAGTCATCAGAATATACTGCTTGTACCGTGGCGGTTGTCTCGATGACAACATGACCGACGCCAACCGCAATGGCCGCCTAAGCACCTTAGATGCACGCAATGATCTCACCGTGCATAGCATTCATTAGCACCTCCGTTCTTCCACGTAGACAGTGATCACGTCGCCCGACGAGTCCCGAAGGATACAACCCCAACCGCCACTGCCTGTTACGACTTCAAATGCAGCATCACAGTTGACCTTGACTTGATCACCTTCAGGCTTCTCACATTTAAGGACTATGCAGGGTCTCGCAACAACCCCCGGTTGCTCCTTCATCAGCGGTCACCTAGATGGAATGCGCCAGACTAGTCGGATCACATCTTTGCTCGCCTTCTCTCATTCTATTGCGCTCAGTCCAGCATCACCATACAACAATACAACACAAAGATTTTTGCTCCACTTTCATAGTCATAATCGACTCTATAACCTCCTTGGCCGAGACTTTTGTAGCCAACAGCTCTCTCTCTCGGCTTAAAGCCAGACATTCCCAAACCTTCACCATGGATTTGCATTTGAAAAAAAGGTGGCTACCATCCTCATCAAACAGATTGCAAACCACACAACGTGTATCGAGCACCATGCCTCGTCTCCTCAGATTCATGCGTAATGGATGGCTGTTATGACTGAAGCGTCGTATGAAATGCTTAACTTTGTTTACACACTTGATACTCCAAATTTTGCTCCACAAGAGACTCCTGCCAGGGTCTGTGTTGGAAGATGAGGCTCCACTGCGGCTGCATATGATTTGATTGGCTCTGAAAACTTTGTATGCACACTTCACCGAGAACACTCCCTTCTTATCAAAGTGTCAAGCAACTCTATTCCCCATACCGCCATGAACCGGGAGGCCTAAGATCACCTGTGCATCCTCTTCTCATAACGTATCATGAATCAGCTGAGTGTCCCAACCACCAATGACAGGATGCTAGGATCAATAAGCTCATCTACCTTACTCACACTACTACAGAAATGACATTCACTGCCGGTACATCACTGGCGGTTTCTATTCAACCGCCACTGATGTTTCTTCACTGGCGGTTTGAAGATTGAAAACCAGACAATGATTGAGGGATGCCACAAACCGCCAGTGAAGATAGCTAACAGTGGTGGTTGGTGGCTCAAACCGCCAGTGAAGCTTCACTGGCGGTTCGTAGCTCAAACCGTCAGTAAAGATAGCTAACAGTGGCGGTTCTTAGCTCCAACCGCCAGTGGTATTTTGGTATCACTGGCGGTTTGGTTTTAAACCGCCAGTGATGAATCGTGTATAAAAGCTCATTCTCTTCCCTCTGCTCTCTCCCAGCTCGAGCTCCGCAAGCAGATGAGCGTTTTTTTCCCACCCTCACTCCATTGTTGCGGCCATTTTTTACCAAAATGCTCAATGTGGATCTTGTTTTTCCAAGCATGGACATGATCTTCTTGCATTAAGGTTAGTAATAAAAAGCCTCAACTCCTTCGATTGTATAGCTTTAGAGTGTTTTGCATGGCTACATTGTCATTGTAATTGTTTCTCCATTTTAGGGAGCACTTTTCAATTGGATTTTGAGAAAGGCATCCAAGTTGTGGTGAATCCATCTTGCAAAAGGTTGGTGTTTATGGGTCCATCATATTTACTAGCTAATTGCATGGTTGTTTGGATGATTGCTACTATGTCATGCTTTAATTAGCTCATGGGTTATTTATTTTGATGAACAAAATCTATGTGCTACCAAGCCATTTGTGTTTAGCTAAATTGTTTTTATTGATTAAGTGTATAAATTTACTCTTTTGTATTTAGTGACTATTTATTCTCAATTTTAAATTTACCATGCTAAGCTAAGTGTAGTGTAAGTGCAATCAAGCCCTAATTGTGGGTTTTGGTGATAATGACCACACGATTGGAGGACTAATAAGATTTATGAAGATGACAAACATGTTAATGATAAGAAAGGATGGTGTATATGCGTTGGTGGATCCCCCATACTACATTTCATCGGTTCCGGACTCAAAGTGCTACAAAGAGCCTTTTAATTTGAATTTGAGTTATAGGAATGTCGTACTATCAAGGGGGAGTGCAAATACATTGCTATGGCTGAATGATATGTGCTCAAACCAACCCAAACCATCCCTATTTCTAACCACAGACAGCTGCACTGAAATCAGATCTCTTCCTGTCTGATTGGTAGGCGCGGCAGTGCCGGGCCGCGGCACTGCCGGGCTTCGGCCGGCACTGCCGCGATTTGTTTCAACCGTTGGAAGGCAGGGGGTATTTACATCACCCCTCTGCCACCCCAACGGATACCCACGACCATTCACTCATCACCTACCTCCAGACAAGGCTCCTCTCCCCCATTGAAGGCTCTCAACCTCCCTCTCACCAAATCTTCGATTCCCATTGATTCAAGTGATTGAGAGGCTCAAACCTTCATCAAAGAGAAACCCTAGCTGAGATCTCCTCCCTAGAGCACTTGATTTGAGCCATAGCCGGTGGATTTGCTTCTATTACTCTTGGGTTCTTGGAACCCTAGCCGGCTAGGCGTTGCCCTAGAGCCTTGCCAACTTGTGTGGCGGCCTAGAGAGGTTTGTAACCACTTGTGCAGCTAGTATTATTACCCCTCACTTCAAGGATTTGGTTCCTTGACTTGAGAACGAGGTAGAGTTGCAAAGCTCATGACCTAAGTGGTCAACCTCAACAACGTGGAGGTAGGCAAGCCTTGGTGGCGAGCTGAACCACGGGATAAATCACTTGTCTCTCGTGCTTACTTGCTTTCATATTTGATACTTGTGAGATTGTGATAGATTCTAGGGTTTGGCCCGATCTACTTCATATTTGGCTTGGTGTAGTTGGTTCTGCTGGTTCAGGGAGTTTAGTGTAGCATTTCCATTCATATAGAATCAGTTTGTTGTGGCTGGATTTCGAATTGCAGTCTCAGGTCTCACTCTGCGCGGCAGTACCGGGCTAAGGCCGACAGTGCCGGAGAGCGGCAGTGCCAGACACAAAGCGGTAGTGCCGGGCTTATCTAATTAAGTTTTGAGCTGTGATTTTTGATAGGCCTATTCACCCCCTCTAGGCCACACAGGTCCTTACATGTAGATTATTGTTTCAAAAAAAACAATGACCAATTTAAATAAGTGGAATATATACTACTGTGGGCATGGAGTTAGAAGCGCAAATTCTCGATAATGAAAGGACCATTTTTTATTTCACTGTAATTACTCTCTTAATTTTTATTTTGATGAGGAAAATCTATGTGACACCTACCGATCCATTTGTTTGGAGCTACATTGTGTTGTTGATTACAAGTCCATCCAAATTTAACTTTTTATAATTAGGGACTCTATTTGGTCTCAAATTTAAATTACAGATGGTCACGAGTTCAAGGCTCAATTTAGTCGCTAAGATCAAAAAAGTTCAAGGCTCAATATGGTCGAGAGTAGATGCATAGGCTACTGTAATTCTCGTCTTTAAGTTCTAGACTTTCAATGTAACATTTATGATATTTGTATTAATAGGATTCTATAAGGATTGTAATACTTTAATTAGAACGATTTTGATGTAATTGTAATCTTGATGCATTTAGGGTTTCATATCTATGATATTGAATCTAGCAATGTGGCAAATAAAAAACAAACAAAAATAATAAAAACCAATATAATTCAAATTCGGAATCTGTCAGATCACTACCAGTATTTTGAACCGCCAGTGAATTGGATGAAACACTGGCGGTTTGTATCATAAACCGCTAGTGTTAACTTTGCCAACACTGGCGGTTCATATCACGAACCGCCAGTGTTGGTTATATAAACACTGGCGGTTTATGGTACAAACCGCCAGTGAAAGTTTTGGATCACTGGCGGTTTGAAATAACCGCTAGTAATAGAAGACCTCCTTCATTGTCGCTTTGGTTGTGGCAGTTCAAAATCCGCTAGTGAAGGGGGGTGTTGAACCGCCAGTGATTTCCTGTGCTGGAGTAGTGTCAAAAGACAGGAACCCCTCGACGTGATTGCCTTCCTGGTCATACGTCTGGGATCCAGGGACCCGACCAAATATTTAAATCTACACCATCCCTCACTCTCCAAATAATACTTTTTTAGAAGATCAATACCCTTTAGTATGCTTTATTGTGGCTTGATTCGGTCTCCAAGCATGATCGTCCAGGTGAAAGGTCCTAGTTTGGTTTTGGTAATTGAGTGACAACTTAGGTGGACTAATATGTGTTTGAAGTAAAATTACATAGGTGATTAGTCCACAAGTGATCATGTGTGAGCAACATATGCCATAGAGGTGAAATGGCTTGGAGGATGTTGCAAGGCTCATGTATGTGATGGAGGAGCTTATTGCATATGTGACATGACATGTGGTCATGTGGCTAATATGGTGAAGATCAAGACAAGGCTTGACTTGATGGACCGGTTATAAAGGTGAAGGGCAAGTTGGAGGCTTTGAAGCCGTTAGTACCGAGTGTCGGGAGGCTTGAGCAAAAACTTAGCGCCGAAGGACTGAAGTAATGATGAAGAGCAAGTGAGGTCAATATCGATGGGCTATGAAGGCAACATGATGATATAAAGTGAATCATGTCATTTGGAGATAGGTTGGTGCAGTGGCAGAGCCAGGATTTCACGACTGGGTATTCTATGTACCTTAGCTTAATCAACCGACTTATTAGTTGTATTTTAGCTTATTTTATCTCACATAATACTATTGAAATAGCTGTGAAAATGATCAGCCGAACAACACGCCGAGGGAATGTTCAGAGTGCGAATTTCATACCGTAGTGGGTGGATGTTGCCGGTCACCGATGCTAGCGGGCATGGCGCTGGCCACGGGCCACTGAGGTTAGGGTGCTGGACGGTGGGCGTGCAGGCACGCAGGGGCGCATGGGCATGGCCAAGGCATCGAGGCTGCCTGAGGAGGACCGAGCACTGAGGGGACTCGGGAGGCCACTACGCCACCGACTATCGTGTGGCCCTACCGCTGCTTGCGTCCTTCGGCAGTAGAGATGGCAACAGGTATATACCCGTCGGGTAGTGCTATTCTATACCCGTACCCGCGAGATAAAATTTAACCGCTAAAATACCCATTTTTGCATACGGGTAGAAGATTTTACCCGTACCCGTACCCGCGCGGGTATTTTTACCCGACGGGTAATCCGTACCCGAATACATACCCGCAAACAAAGCAAAAAAATATGAATATATTATATTATTAAAATCATATATCATCGATAATTTGTGAATAAGATTCAACAAATTATAACATAGCAACAAAACTACACTAAATAATAGTCTAACAGTCATAGTTATATTAGATATATGTATATTTTATAGTAAGTAATGAATACATTTGTGGTGGTAACGCGGGTATAAATTACCCGCGGGTACACGGGTGCGGGTAGTATGTTTCCATACCCGTACCCGCATACCCGATGGGTAGAGATTTTTACCCGTTAGTATACCCATGAGTGTAAATTTTTTTCCATACCCATCTCTTTATCGGGTAAAACCCATCGGGTAGTCGGGTTTTGGTACCCATTGACATCTTTACACCTGACCATCTCTAGGCTTCCGCTCCTAGTTGATACGTGCGCGAGACACGAGAGAGAAAGCAAATACCGAGGGAGGCAAGGAACGACGAGCGCATGGGTTTTTGCCTTCGTGGGCTGCTACTGCTAGTTTCTAATGGGCTTATGGGCTATAGTTGTAACATCATATCTAACAAGCTACACATGTTATACTATGCATATATATACAAATACATATTTATGTGTGTTACCAAAATCTTGGGTATTCCATGGAATACAGGGGAATACCCCTGGCGCAGCCCATAGGTTGGTGCATGTGTTGCATCAACACCGAAGAAGATAAAATGAAATACGCAAGATAAAGGTATATTTGTAGGACATTTTATTTCAACGGTCATAGATGAGTAGAGAAGTTTATGACCGCGTTTAGATCAGATGAGCGTACTATCAAGAGGAGCAAACTTATTTGCATAATGGTCGTCTAGTGCCACTTGAGCGATCTAACATTGCGGTGTTGCTAGGATCGAGTGGCGTGGTAAGTGCAAGTGAAAATCTTTTGAAAAATGATTGTGAAAATGCTAACACACATGCACAAGGTGGTGGTCACTTGGTGGTGTTGACACATTTGCAAAAGGAGGTGAAAAGGTGTTGAGGAGAAGCGGGAGAAACCAGTGGATAGTCCCTCTCTCTTCTGTTGAGCTTGCGAGGCAGGATTCAGTAATTTTCGGAGAAGAAGTGGTGTGCTCGGGGAGCACCAGATGCTGGTCCGAGGGGCACCGGACGCTGGGTCGAGCGTCCGATGGCAAACCCTAGGGAGTCTGTTTGCTTAGCAGAGCATCGGACGCTGGCGCGTGTGAGCATCAGACGCTGCAGTGGAGCGTCCGATGACTGTGACATGATGATAGCCGTTCTGACAGTATGCATCAGACGCTGGGATGCGTCCGATGTGCGTTCATCGGACACGTCCGATGTCCACGGGAGCTCTCTGGATGATCTCTTGAGAGGCATCGCACGCTGGCTCTTAGCCTGCACGCAACGAAGCGCGGCTAGTTACACTAACTATCCAATAGTTTCATCGCATATAAAACAAAAATGGTTTAACATCCATCCTGCGAAAAGAGTTGTAATATCTCGCGCAATAAGCCAACAAAGTCTCTAGGGCTCTATTTGGGCACGACAGCATTCAGAATAAGAAAAGGAATAGCAAAGTAGTAGTAGCATTGCGCATTGATTTGATCAAATTTTGCCAAAAAGTTGAAACAGAAATTTGAGGCGATATCGAAATTTCTATTTTGCTGGTCTCTGAAAAACATTTTGCCTAAAAGGCCCAGCCCAACCTGACCCTGATTCCTGATGAATGTAGTGAGAGGGCTTTACATGTGGGTCCCAATATATATCAGCAACCAGAACGGGAACTGGCTGCTCGTTACCGGTTCTGTACCCCAAGTACTCCGCACTCCGCAGTTGCGGAATTCCGAAAGCCCGCCGTCGCCGGAGACGATCGCCCATTCGCCCACACTCCGCACGATCTGTGGGACTGGCCAAATGGCGCCGAAGAAGAAGCAGCCGGCCTCGAAGCAGAGGCAGAAGCCCAAGTCCTCCTCTGCCTCCTCGTCCTCCTCTGCCTCCTCGTCCTCCTCATCCGCAGCCACCGCCGCACCGCGCCTCCAGATCTCGTCGGAGAACGAGCGCCGCCTCCGCCGCCTCCTCCTTAACTCCTCCGCAGCATCCACCCCCTCCCCGGCTCCTGCCGACGGTCCGGACGCCCGTGGCGAGTCGAGGGAGCAGAAGGCGCGGCGGCTGCGTGGCGTGTACGACAAGCTCGCTCTCGAGGGCTTTTCATCCGCGCAAATCGAGCAGGCGCTCTCCGCCATACCCGTGCGTATGCTCGAGCGTTCCTAGAACTCACGGTGATGATGTGACCGTATGTTCGTATTGCGTGTGAACTGATGATTTTCCTTTTGTGTGTCTTGTTTCTGAGGTAGGATTCGGCGACGTTTGAATCGGCGTTGGACTGGCTATGCTTTAATCTGCCTGGCGATGAGCTCCCCCTCAAATTCTCCAGTGCGGGCAGCAGCACCACCTCACTCGCAGGTATGAAATTTCAAGGGTTTAAGGTTTATAGGCGGTGAATGGTTCAACATGTGTACACACATTTCTCTGTGCGTGTGTGCTCATCAGTCTCCTAGGGTGCTCTTTGACATGAATTTGCGATGTGTGACTTTTCTTCTACATGTTTACATTCAACGGATTTTACATCATTGATCATTTGCCTGCATTCTGCGATTTGCTTGTCACACCCATGGCCACCGGTGACATCAACCCAACCATGTGCGCAATCACAGGGATAATAAGAGGAAGAGGATCTCAATTGGGAGGAGGAAGATTCAGTTCCTTCCTCTGTTTGTCTTCTATATTTATGTTCTGTTCGATGCTCCTTTATTGAGTCTATATGACTATACCTTAGGCTTCATCTTCAGATGGTATTCATATAAATTTGAATTGTTGAGTTTCTCTTCTTTTCCACTCATAGAGGCGCTGATTGGTTGATTAATTAGGCGTTGCCCTTTCATGCTAGAATCATCATGTAATGATTACAATTTTTGTATGTGCTGTAGGAGCTGAAGGTTCTGTTAAAGTACTGTCCACAGCCAAGGACAATTGGGTGCCACAGAGTCGTGAACCTGAGGAGGTGAAGGTGAGCACTGAGGGGTTGGAAGTTAGAATCAGTGGGCGGAGAGATGAGAATGTGTCACTGGACGATGGGCGATTGTCGCAAGCTGCATGGATCCGTCAATACATGGAACAACAAGAGGAGGTATAGATGAATGAACAAGTAAATTTATCACTTGAATTGAGTCATCTCTTAGTACTCTTTGAACAGCCATTGGATTTTGTTAATCTTATGCTTTTTGTCTGCTTGCTTAGTCTGCAATTGTATCGTCCTGTTTCATACTTCTCTCAGGTTGTACTGAACTTCCCATGGATACTAATAACAGCCTCTACATCATGAACTTGTGCAACTTACAATCTAGAAGACAGATAATTGATTTGTTGTGCTAATCTAAGTAGCACAATGTTTTGTACTGTTTGAAAAAACACAAAATGGTTATACAAGCTCGTAACTATTGTTCACTGAGAATTCTGTTCCACAACAATTCAAGTCTTCTCTTATCTCTTTTACTAATGGTTTATCTTTTGTTTCAATCTGGTAACTATCCTCACTGCAGTTTTAGATGTTGACATGGTCTCCGATAGTCGAATGCGTAGTTTTTTGTAGAACGAGGTAATACCCTGCTTATAAAGAAAGCATATGAGTTTTTCCAAGTTCCAAGCTAGGGACACCAGCGAGCGATGACTCCAATGTGTAGCTTTGATTATTATTTGTGATAACTCCATACCAGTAAACATTAAGTAATAGAATGTAAGTCCTTGTGATGACACATCGACTAATGTTATTTTCTTGTGGTTAATCTAAATGATTTTTTTTACACATGAATGGGAAAATTATGAAAAACATGACACCTTTCACTTAGAATGGTATCATTGTATCTGAGGGATTATAGCAATATACTATAAATATATGGCTGATACTGGCATTGCATGTAGCCAACATCAGAATATCCTATGCATGCAATTTCACAATCAATTAAATGATTCCTCTACCACTTCCTTCTTCCTCTATAAAGTCTTTCTGTTAACTGTTATTCCTTTTCCTTTCTTTTAATATCATGTTTCTTGGTATAATTTTTCTTTTGGATATCACTATTGTTAGGAGGACGATGCAAATTCCAATGATTCCTCTACATGGGAAGATCACTGCTTACAAAGTTTTGAAGTTGTCGAAGCAAAGCCAAGTAGGCGGAAGAGCAAGGGTAACTTTGCTTATTGTATTATTGGCATTCATGCTGTAACTATGACACATGTTGTCTAATAGTTTTTAGTTACATGGCCCTGACAAGTTTTTGGAAGTTTACATAGTTGATAGTTAACACTGATCTATCTTATGATTCCCTCCCACAATTTTCAGCCGCAAAAAAGAATTCCAAGCATGGAAGCTTGAAGGAACAGATAGGCCATTCTGCCAATTCTGTATCTTCAAATTCTGAAACTGCAAATGTCGAGGGTGTTCAAAATGATTTAGAGGCAAGTGAGAAAAGATCTGAGAGTCTAGGAAATATTGATGAAGGATCTGATTTGAAAAAGGCAATTCCTAAGGATATCGATAAAACTTGTACAGAGGAGGTAGACGAAGAGGTGGTAGAGCTTGATAACATGTTCTTTGAAGACTCATCTGCTTGGGAGGCAGTGGCTCCAGAAATCTTGAAACAGCAACAAATAGAGAAATTATCACATGATGGTTATGGCCATCTTCTTGGAAACATAGATGATATATGGAAGAAGGTCGAAGTGCTTTTTTACTTTTTCTTCATATTGATGGGACATGTTTCATGTTTGATTTGTGCTTCTGCTAAGCACTATTTTCTAACAATTCTTTTCTTTTTCTCAACTATAGGGAGATTCTGGTAAAATGCCGAAAGCTGTTCTACAGAAGTTTTGTCAAAAACTTGGTTGGGAAGCTCCAAAGTATAATAAAATATCTGAGAGAGATGGTAAATTTGTATATTCTGTTAACGTGTTGCGGGGAGCTACTGGCCGTGGTAAGAGTCGGAAGGCTGGAGGCTTGACGAAAATCCAGTTACCTGAACTAGATGAAGAATATGGATCTGTTCAGGTTAACCTTTTCTGTTACTTTGTATGATAACACTTCTTACAGATACTTTAGGTCAGCTAATTATTATTCTGATATGGTACTTCTCTCCATGATAATAATTTTCATTATACGTAAATGATACACTGAGATATTTTTTTCTCAAACGAATACACTGAGATATCAGTTCATAACAAATCAGAATAGAATATTATCTTATTCTTCTTATCTAAAGTACCATTATTAAACTGAATTTATGAACAGGAAGCACAAAGCCGAGTTGCAGCGTTTGCTCTATATCAATTCTTTGCTGACCTTCCACTACGTCAACTGCTTGCTGAGCCATACTCATCACTTATTTTAAGATGGCAAGAAGGTTGGAATATTGGTTTAGGTTTTCTTATGTGATGGCTTGAGCATCATAAATGGCCTTTGAGCTACAAATTGCACGTTTTCATAAAACAGGTGAACTGTCGTCTACATCAAGGGTGCTGGATACTGAGGATAGCCGAAGATCTGGCTTTGTAGATATGCTATTGAATATAGATGCAGATACAATTCCTTCATCTGAAATAGAAAATTCTTCTACTGATGGCATATCTTTGGATTCTGGGAATACTGAAGGCAGCAAATCTGTGAATGAGAAGAGGCAGACTACCATGATGAGTTGTATGGGTAAGCTTTCAGACCATTTACAAATTTCAGAATAATGTCACAAGCAATCTTGCTCACGGATGATTATCATTTTCCCCTTCAAAGACATGCTAGGTTGTCATTCATGACAGACACTTCTTTGTAGCATGTTGAACAATTACATTTACCTTCTTTATTTCCTTGCATGGGCAGTGGGCATCAATAAGGTTGCTATCATATGTAATCTGTTTCCTTGCCACTTTTCGGGATGAATCATATGGAAACATGAATTTGCCTATTGAAATTCATGTCTTCTATTTTATAAGCTTTGATTTTCTATCATATTCCTATGGTTTCTCATATTCCCTATTCTAATTGAAATGGTCAAATGAATAAAGCTTCCTGTCATTTTTCTAGTTTTGTTTCTTCTATCTGCTAATAATTAAAATGTGATTTGTTTTTCTTCCACAATAGGATTGAAATCAGCAGAGCATGCACAGAGTGCAATTTTGAAAAAGCAATTGGAAGATAAAAGGAAGCTACCAAATTACCTGGTGAGCAATGGATTTGCAATCTAATAACAATTGTTTTTAGAATTAAGCACTGCTTTTGTATTGTAACTAATGATTTTTTGTTTTCACGTTGAATTTAGAAAATGCTGGAAGCAAGGGCTTCTCTACCAATAGCTAGAGAGAAGCAACACTTCCTACAGTTGCTGAAAGAGAACAATGTAGTTGTTGTTAGTGGAGAAACTGGATGTGGGAAAACAACTCAGGTACCTGTGATACCATTTTATTTGTGTTCTTCCCCACTATTTGTTATGCTTCGTGGCAATGGTTTCCTTCTTGAATGTCAATTATCATTACAAAATGACTATTGCCTGTTTTACGTCTAAGAGTGACATCCTCTCTCTCTCAAACTAGCAGTGTCTTGGATATGTTTCTCTGAAGTTCCACTTATTTGCCAAAATTGATACCTTTTCCTTGAGAGCAATTATACCTAATGTGTTGAACAAGCTTGTTGTAGTAAGCATGGATATATATTGTTTACCCATCCAGCACAAAGTTTTATACTCATGAGGTCATGATATGGACGTGCTGTTTATACCATTTTTTACCATTGGGATTGTGTTAACAAACCTGCAGTTACCTGTGGGACTTGGTGTTAGAGTATGGCATGGGCCTATTGGGCCTGGGCTGGTAGTATAGCCCGTTAGGGTTAATTAGAGATAAGTCGCTTGCTTAGGGTTCAAGTAAACCTCTCTATATAAGGAGAGGAGATGTATCCATCTAATCAAGCAAGAATTAGAAGGAAAACCCTTCCCTCTTGCCCGGCCGTGGGCAAAGGCCCCGTGGCCGGACTTCTCTCGCCCTCGCTGCCCTAGCCGCCGCCGCTACTGCTGTGAACAGTACCCGCGGGTACTGTAACACGCAGCCGCCACCGCTCCCTCAACCCTCTCCCCCTCTCAAACCTAGCAGCCACATAACACTTGGTAGCTGTATAAACTGGCAAAAAGAAAAAAATGGTTTCATTTGAATTTTGCAAGTCTCTAACCCAGAAGTCAGAGATGACAACACGGTGCATTAGCTACCACAGCCATTACCCTGTTCTCTGTCCTGGGCAAGGTTCTGGTCATGGATTTGGTTCTCACATAGCTATTCAATATTTCTTCCAAGGCACAACAATTACATGCAGCCCTGCAGGCCCCACTTCAGATGGTTAATTGGCAACCAGAAGCTGGAGGGAGCTAAGCCTCTGCTTTGCAGTGCACATTGCCCCCACCAGGCTAGTGAATCTTGTGTGTCAAAATTAGGATAAACATAAACTGAACCAGTAAGGCTGGTAGCCGGCTTTAAGCTGTTCGCAGTGGCTGGAGCTATTTTTTTGGGAACGGTAGAGTTAACACTTAACACTGCTAACCAACTAATATCATTGTATCTCCATTTTTGAACTAAACAGATTTTATTTTTGTTTTGTGATATATGCATTATTGTCTCTGTTCTCATCTTTGCAGGTGCCACAATTTATTTTGGATGACATGATTGAATCGGAACTGGGAGGTTCTTGCAATATAGTTTGCACACAGCCCCGGCGGATAGCGGTACGATTACAGTGCAGCTCTTTATCTTTCTTTCAGGAGATCATCATCATCACAAAATTAATAATGGTATCATGCAAAAGTTGCATGTCTTATTAATGAAATCACTTGCAATGCTATATATTGAATCTCACATTGAAATATTGCATTATGAGGAGACCATTTGTTGTGGTGATCACTCTTTCTATATTTGCTAAAGTTTCAAACTTTACATTTTACATGATCACAAACCATCCCATACCTTTATTTGATCAAATAGATATAGTCAAATATAACTTGGATTGGTCTACGTATGTATAGGCTATTTCTGTGGCCGAAAGAGTATCTGATGAAAGGTGTGAATCATCACCTGGATCGAATGATTCACTGGTCGGATATCAAGTTCGTCTTGACAGTGCACGGTCTGTTTCTTTCTCATATGCACAGGCTTTATAAGCATAGTTTCTAATTTTGTGTATAATATCTCTGATATTTTCTCCTGGGTGGAAACTCTTTAGTGCTACCCCCACCCTCCCCCCTGGGATTTTCCTTGTTATTTTTACCTCTTTTCCTTTAAGGTTTAATCTAATATATGTATATATATACCACAGTAGGGGTTTGCCCATGTCTAATGTTTTCTTTTGTTTTAGGAATGAGAGGACAAAGCTTTTGTTCTGTACTACTGGTATCCTTCTCAGAAAACTATCTGTAAGTAGTGCCCTCATATGCATAATAGTTAACATTTGATGCATTTTTTAAATCACATATAGGTGATATCAGTTTTTCATTGGTCTGATATGGTTAAAGTGAAGCTTCCTTTCCTCTATATAAGCCTTTCAGCTAATGAAAAGAAGCCAGAAGGGATCCAATTTCGGATCATGCCTTAATAATTGCTAAAATATGATTTGTTATCCATGCTATATGTTTCAGGGAAACAGAGACTTAAGTGATGTTACTCATGTTGTTGTAGATGAAGTACATGAACGTACAATTTTGGTATGTATTCATGTGTTTTATCCGTTTTCATGTTACAAAATGTCTAATATGTGATGAGGTACTTGAACGATCTTTATTTCTCCCTTCAGAGTGACTTCCTACTTATTGTTCTTAAGAATCTTGTTGAGAAACGCTCCAATCAACAAGGAAGGAAGTTGAAAGTGATTCTCATGTAAGCTTCTTCCCTTAGGTTTAATATTTTTACTACTTATATATAAATTTTGCATTCACTTTTTTACTATTTTGCCCTTCTAATCTTGTTTTTATTCCAATTCTGTTTATAATCATTAATTAGGTCTGCAACGGTTGATTCAAGCCTATTTGCACGATATTTTGGAGAATGCCCCGTGATTAGTGTTGAAGGAAGAACACATCCAGTGTCAACTCATTTCCTTGAGGATGTTTATGAGAAAATGGAGTACTGTCTTGCATTGGATTCTCCTGCATCAGGAGCATACTTCGCACAGCATGGGGAAAAGGTTTCATATTCCCAATTCTTTTTCTCAAATACGCAGCACACCTCACAATAGATAGAGTACACATTCTTCATTAGTTGGAGCCCTGTGCTTATCATTGTTTCACTTTCATTGGATAGCTAAATCTTGTATATGTCCCTATTGGTCATTATATTTGTAGATATATGCTTGTTCTTTTGGTCTTCCTCTGTGTTCTACACTTCTTCTATTACAAAAGTATAAAACATCTTGTTGGTCCTGCAACTTATTTTCCAGTAAAGTTATAGTTAAGTTGGGGTTTCCCTGCTTGATACATAGTGCTACCTTAGGGGAAAGAGTATGTTATGTTTTTTTTCACAACGGTATGTTCTGTCGCTGCCCTTCTTATCCTAAGAGCTAACCAGTTAACATCCATTATAATAGGCCCTATTTGGCACAGCTTCATCTCAGGTCGATGCAGGATTTGTAGTTTATAGGATAAAATAAAGTTGTTCAATCACATGTTTTTCATCCAAAGTAATAACTAAATTGTTCGACCAAATACGTTCCGTGTGCCCACAGCTCCAGCCCCAAGAATTTCTGGAGCTAGGGATGTAGCTCCAAAAAAATCTTGGAGCTGAGCTGTGCGAACAGGGCATTTATTCTGTCTCTGATCATTAATGCTATACTTACCCTTAATCTGTTTGACTCTGCTCCAGTGGAAGCATGCTAGCAGCTCAGTGAATAACCGACGAGGAAAAAAGAACCTTGTCTTATCCTCATGGGGCGATGAGTCAACGCTTTCCGAAGGCTATATTAATCCTCATTATATTTCAGATTACTATAAGTCATATAATGAGAGAACCAACCAAAATCTAGTGAGTTCCATTGTTTGATCCATATGTATGGCATCCTTTTTCTCTAACAACGTTTTTATTCTGACTGAATCTTCTGTTGTTAACACAGAAACGCTTGAATGAAGATGTGATCGATTTCGATCTATTGGAAGACTTGATATGCTATATTGATGAGGACTGTCCTCCGGGTGCTATTCTTGTTTTTCTTCCTGTAAGTTTCTGATGACACCACAACCACATCAGTGTAGTGCTTTGTTTGCTAATATATATCTTAGTTGTTTTCTTCCATTGATGCTGCTACAGGGAGTTGCAGAGATTGACTTGTTGATTGATAGATTATCTGCTTCAGTTAGATTTGGAGGGGCATCATCTGATTGGATCCTTCCTTTACATTCACTACTTGGACCCTCTGATCAAAGGAAAGTGTTCCAGTCTCCACCCGATAACTTCCGCAAGGTGATTATGCCCACTCCTGTCCTCACAGACTGACACCTACTGCATCTTACTTCATGTTGTGTTGCAGATTATTATTGCCACAGACATAGCAGAGACCAGCATTACAATTGATGATGTAATATATGTAGTTGATACTGGAAAGCACAAGGAGAACCGTTATAATCCACGCAAGGTAAGTTTTCTCTTATTTTTACCTATAATTTTGGAAATACAGGATTTACAATTTGCATAATATTTTCCGAAGGATTTCTATATTCTAGAAATCTTTTATGGTTCATTTGTCTGAATGGTGCAATTCAGATTTACTGGAAGAGCACTTGGCAAATTTGTCCATGATAATGCTGTGGTTAACATTGTTTGCTGAAACAATGTTTTACGGGTTATATTAAAGAATTTTGGGTGAGTCCTTCAGTAGTTTTAGTTTGTACGAAAAAAATACAAGGTGATCCCAATTCCATGTCGCCAAGTTCCCGTGTTACTTGAGAAATGTTTTTACGAGGCAGGCAGGAAAGCAACGCCGTTTAATGTTCCCGGTAACTCTGGCTGATATAATAGAGTTATATAAAGACACAGCACTAGCTGGTCTATCTAACACTCCAAAAATTCCCCTCAGGTCCCTAAATCATCTGTTCAGCATTCATTTTATCCAGTGATGCTTGCACTTGCAGACTTTCATTTTCTACTTGTTCTTCTGGAGCTGTAACCAATAGATTTTGCTTCTTGTATTACACTTCCATAAAAACAACATAGGCCCACTATTGAAAAGAAGTTGTAAATGAACACATGGGCTAGTGCTTGATGCCTTGACGGTTGACGTTATAGTCTTCCACCATGCGTACTACATTGTGTTCAGCTCATGTTTTGGTTGCACACTTGAACTTTTATATTCATTATCCCAAGAGCCCCAAATAAAATGCACATGGTGCTCAATATGATTGTTTACGTAGTTTGACAGTTTTAGTTTTTGTGCATGAGCTCTTGTTACTTATGCATCTGTTGACATAATGTAAGCTATGAAACAATATAATCATAAAAGTTTTAATAATGAGCATTGATTTTAGATATAATATAGAGTAAGTTCTGTTATTGGTTGCTTTATTTTATCTTTGCAGAAAATGTCAAGCATAGTTGAAGATTGGATTTCACGTGCAAATGCAAAACAGAGACGGGGTAGGGCTGGTCGTGTGAAGCCTGGTTTATGTTTCTGTTTGTATACAAGGCATAGGTTTGAAAACATCATGCGGCCATTTCAGGTTACCACTGGCGTTAGTTATATATATAGATATTTTCCTAATGTTCCCTTATTCTGCCACTCATATATGTCAGTTATCTTTCATGTCACCTTGACCTTTTCAGTATTCATTATATGGTGATTTTTTTTCTTATACGCTTTTTTGTTTCCTTGTTTGCTATCTCACTCTGTTAATCAATCTCCAATATATCAATCAAATCCTTTTAGGGCAGTTATACCAATCGTTTGCAACTTGCAAACCCACATTCTCTGCATATGGTTATAGTAGTAATTTGTAAGATATGAAAATATGCTTTTCTATGACACAAATGAGCTACTCCGTAGTTAATACCATTGGCCAATGCTATCAAGATTTTCCTAAATAGAACATATAGTCTTTGGGAATTTATATTCACTCTACATGCTTGAAGGTGCCTGAGATGCTACGGATGCCTTTGACTGAGCTGTGCCTGCAAATAAAATCACTTCATCTTGGTGACATCAAATCCTTCCTGCTAAAGGTACATTTCCCTCTGCTTTTCACCATGTACTTTCGATCTTGTCACATTCTATGCAATATCCACACATTTCTCTGTAACTTTTGCAAGAAAGGTTGAGTTCATGTGTACCTTTTTGTAGAGTCTGTTGCGAGGTACTTAGTGGTAGCTATATTTATGTTAGTTCTGCTATTATACATGTCATTCCTTGTTATCACATTATCTTGTTTTGCTCCAGGCAGTAGAGCCCCCTAATGAAGAAGCTATTTCCTCTGCAGTTGACTTGTTATACAAGGTTGTGTTCTCTTTCTGTTTATTAACCCATTATACATGTATGCCTTGTGAGAAGCATAAGTATGCATGGCAATCTTGGCTTTTCTTTCGGTAGTTCTCTGGTCTCAAGCAAACTCTATGGCTATGCTGCTATTGTTTTGACTAGGTCGGAGCATTTGAAGGACATGAAGAGTTGTCACCTCTTGGGTATCACCTGGCAAAACTGCCTGTTGATGTTTTGATTGGAAAGGTGCGGCTAAAATATAGTTTACTCATCATTTTATTTCTCGAATATGAAGGAGAGCTGCAAGTACAACACACCCAAAAACACATGGCACATCCCATGCAGAGGTGCACGTATTTGAGAGTTACAATCGTGCCTGTTTGTTCAAAGAACATGATCTGATGACATCTAATCCAATGCTCTACCTTGCTGCTACCTCTAATCAGGCTAGCCCCTTGGCACCAGCAATGCACCAAAGCTGAGCCTGTTTAGTAGATTGATTGGGGAATGGGATACCAGAACAGCAGATAGATCGGCTAACTCGTCCTACCTACGTAGGCTCTGAGCTGCTTTTTAGATCTATTTCTGCTTGCTCAACATTTGCCTCATGGCTGCCTTTATAGACTAGGCACCTAACAAACATGCTAACAAATCTTATCTAAGAGAAGTAACAAATCAATTCTAATCTGCTAACAAATCTGAACAAATTAGGGCCAGTGTTAGGAATAGTACCACATTGTCTACCCACATGGGGTGTTAGTCTTATATACCCTATATAATCAGCTCATGAGGCCCAATGCAATACATCATCCAATTTCACCAATTCTATTATCATTCATCGTATCATTCGCCTAGGTTTAGATCCTAACCCTAGCCGCCGCCGCTGCTTCCGCACCGCGCGCCCTCGGGGAGAGGTCGATCTCCGCCGGGGGCAGCGCCCCTGTTTAGGTGCCCGATCCTATTGATCCGGCCGCCGCCGTCGTCGTCACGCAGTAGATTGGGATTTCCCTCTCGTCATCATCGGGCCGTCGCCGCCTCATCCCCAGGCTCATTTCTGGGGTGTTGTCGTCAACACCTTCTGGATCTTCGTCGCTTGGAGACATATTGTCGGTGTTTTTACCCCGGGGGTCTGACACCAACGAGTAATATGATCGCGTGCTCTCTTCCTGGATGGTGATGCAAGATGACACAAGGATTTATCCTGGTTCGGGCAAAGAAGGCCCTACGTCCAGCGGGGGGAGGAAATTCTTGTATTACTTGCACCTAAGTGCTTGTACAGGGGCAATACAAGCTCAATGAGCGTGGAACGGAGTCCGGACTCGAGTGGGTGTGGCCCTAGACTTGTCTCTCTTGTGGAGTTGTGTAACCGGAGGAGTGAAGGGCCCTGGTGTCCCCTTTTATAGAGCAAGAGAAGGCCAGGGTTACATAAGTGTGATACAGGAGTCGGAATGTACATCGCCCAATACGGTGAAGGGTTGGAATTCTGTCTTGTCAGGGACACTGTAGCCGGCGTGGGGGTTGCTGTTAAAGCGTCCTTGAAGCGTGGCCTCCATCCCTGGCGCGGACGTGGAGACGTGGCGACGTGGAGGTCATGCAACGCCCATCTCGACACGTACATGACGTGGCAGGGTTCCTCCGGGTCTCGTGGGTACCTGTCCTCCAATAGCGTGAAGACTGTCAGGGCTCGAGGGGCGCAGGGCCGGCCTCGAGGTGGCGCCTACGGGGGGCTCGAGTCCCCGCAGGTATGGGCAAGTCCCGGGAAACCCGAGCGCACAGCGGGTATCCAGGCCTCGAAACGTGGCTTGGACGTACAACAGTGTAGGGTATGGCCGAATAGTGCTGTACTGGTGCCTTTTTGCCCATGCTTGTGGTGAAAAAGGAGGCTTGACTTTGGCTCCGGTTCACTGTGGCACACGTTGTGTACCAGAGGATGTGACCGGAGTAGGTGGACGCATTAAATGCGCTGTATGGGGCTGGTACGGTTGTCAGAGCTGAGAAGCAGGGAGCTTCCTTCTTGCGGGAGGCTTGAAGGGTAATGGAGCGCTCGCCCGAGGCCTGACGTGGAGGGCTCGGGTGAGACGGAGAACGGGCGCCAGCCCGAGGCCAGGCTCGGGGGGCTCGGTCGCCCGAGGCCTGACTCGGAGGGCTCGGGTGAGACGTTGAACGAGCGCCAGCCCGAGGCCTGGCTCGGATGGCTCGGGCGAGACGGAGAACGAGCGCCAGCCCGAGGCCTGGCTCAGAGGGCTCGGCCGAGACGGAGAATGAGCATTCGCCCGAGGCCTGACTTGGAGGGCTGACGCAGCCTACTTCCGCTTAACGGGTTTTCGGGCTTCGGCTTGGTGGGCTGGCGTTGTAGGCCTCGAGGGGTAGGTTACCGTACTAGAGAGGCTCGAGGTCCCCGCGTGGGGTCTCGAGGAGCGTTGCACGGCTATAGTGGGTTCGAGGCCTATGTGCCGGGGCTCGAGGGGTAGGCTGCCGTGAGGCGAACAGTAAGGCTTTGGCGGGCCCGGGCTCCCCAGTGATGGGCCGGCGTTATAGGCCTCGAGGGGTTGGCTTTTTAGAAGGTTAGACTTGCTAGGTTTTGTTATTAATTGGTGTTCTAGGTTTAACCTATTTGTTTTGCGTTGATTGGGGGTACCCCTTTTGCGGTCCCCCGACAGTAGCCCCCGAGCCCTTGTTTGAGTGCTTGCACTCGAGCAGGGGCTCCCGATTGGGATCTCGAGGGTCAGCTAGCCGGTTCTCGAGGGTTTAGTTGTCTCGATTCCGTGGGTGTCGCGCGCGCGACACCCGCGGGTATAGCCCCCGAGGCCACGGGGGAGTGGCTAGGACTCCCTCGTGGGCTTTTTTACGAGCGTGAGTGTTAGTTGCGTTTTTTAGGTTCGGGAGTGTCGAGCCCCCGAGTTTTTGACCCGCTTTCGTCGAGGGGTGCCAGGCTGAACTGGCCGGCCGGCTCTTCGAGCTGTCCGACACGCCGGTTGCCCTGGCTTGTCATCCCGCGTGTCCTTTCGATCGGATGCGAGGGGGGATGCCTCGCACTACCACGAGCGGGCGAGTATCGAGGTTCCCGGTGAGCTGGTAACGGGGAAATCCAAGTGAGACCTTGTGCCCCGTTCGATGGGGTCGACTGTAGCCCGGAGGCGATCTCATAAAGCATGGGTGCTCGGTCTGCAGGAATGTCGGGTCCATTCGATAGGACCCGGTGGCTCGATGCCTCCCTCCGAGGGGATCTCACTGCATGTCGTGCTCCCTGCCTTGGATACACGTGAGGGGCCTCGAGGGCTTGGCCCTCGAGCGATGCTGCGAGTGGCGCCCCTTGGTGTCCTTGACTCGGGTGCTCGAAGCCGGCTGTCGAACCCTCTTCAAGGGCCAGCCTTCGCTGCTTCGAGGCTTAGGGTCGGGGCCCGTTTTTACCTTCCTGAAGAAGCCTCCGTCGCTTGGAATCCTTCTGCCCGTTGGGCGCGCCTTTTTAGGCGGAAACCGTCAGGGAGTGGAGATCGTGGCGCCAGGGCGACGGACGTGAAGTTGGAGCGGCGGCTGCGGAGGGCCCCGGTAGTTGAGCGGATGGGGTGTTGCCGCGTGTACCTGTCAACCGGCTCGAGACGTGGTTAGGTGGGCGCATTAAACGTGTGCGGTTACCTTTCCTCTGTCGTGGGAGACTCCGCCCGAGGCCTGGCTCGGAGGGCTCGGGCGAGACGGAGAACGAGCGTTCGCCCGAGGCCTGGCTTGGAGGGCTCGGGCGAGACGGAGAACGTGCGTTCGCCCGAGGCCTGGCTTGGAGGGCTCGGGCGAGGCGGAGAACGAGCGTTCGCCCGAGGCCTCGCTTGGAGGGCTCGGGCGAGGCGGAGAACGAGCGTTCACCCGAGGCCTTGCTTGGTGGAGTGAGACGTTCGTCCAAGGGCTGAAAATCTCATGTTCACACAAAGAAAAGAGATTAGTCGTATTCCCCGAGCCCCCGAGCCCCTCGGTTGCCGATCGATAGCTTTGGGATTGGGGGTAGTCCAAGGTTTTTTCGACGTTATCTCGGGTGCGAGGCGAGCCCCAGAGCCCTTTTTCGTAGAGGGTCGGTCATAGGCGGCCTCGTCTTGGTTTTTCGACCCTCACGCATCCTTTTCGCAAGGAAGAGGGGGTGGTGACGCCGCGCTACCATCGGTAGGTATCGGTCACGGCGTCCCCGATGAGCTGTTAACGGGTAAATTCAAGTGCGTGCCCGTGCCCCGTTCGATAGGGGTCGGCTAGGGGCCCGGAGGCGTACACTTGGAGCTAGAGGACAGTCACCAGTGCCCGGAACCGTTCGATTGGTTCTGAGGGCTCGTTGCCTCCCTTCGTTGGGATCCCGTTTTGAGACCGTCCTGCTAGCCTCGGATACGACTCTGGATGCCCTGAGCTGTTGTGCTCAGGCTTGGCTCGGGCCATGCGATGGGCGCATCCGTGGCCATTCCTGACTCTGTTATCCTGGGGCGGCTGTCGAACCCTCGGAGGGGTCGGCCTTCGAACCCCTGGAACGTAACGGGCTCGGTGCCCTGGATTCCTTCGCAGGGAAGGAGTCAGAGGTAGGACACCTCTTCCGTCGGAGCGGCGGGCGCGCCTTTTTAGGCGGCTTTCTGGGGTTGTGGGCGGCGCCCGTTGCGGACGTGTGCAAGGGCCCACGACCAGACATTTAATGCTTGCGTGCGCACTCGTATCGAGGGGATTCTCGCAATCATGAGATCTCCTAGCGTGCAACGCATTAAATGCGGGTGAATAGCGACCGACCGGGATCTGGCCGTTGGTTTTCACCCTATAAATATGCCCCTTGGGGATTTGGGAGCGGTTCCTTTCCTCATTCGCTCGTATCCCTTACTCTTTCGTCTTCCTCCTCCGTCCAGCCACACAAAAGCAGAGGTGGGGAGGGAGAGACCGGGCCAACGGCGGAGTAGAGGGTTGAGAGGCAAAGAAGAAGGAGAGAGAGAGAGAGAGAGAGAGACCTTTCCTCTTTGTGACATCTGCGCCTCCGCCTTCTGCCGTTCGGGATGGCCGACGCCGCTGAGCCGTGGGGCGCTTCTGCCGCCACCCCGGAGAAGCTGGCGGAGCTGGTGCAGAGAGGACTTCTCCGGGGCCTTTCCGGCTCTGATAGACCAGAGTGGATCGCCCCCGGTCCGGAGGAGGAGGAGCCGAGGCCCCCGAACGGCTACGTGGTCAGCTTCATCGCTTTCCACGAGCGTGGGTTCGGGGTACCGGCAAGCCGGTTCCTCCGGGCGCTTCTTTTCTACTACGGGCTCGAGCTGCATCACCTTGCCCCCAACTCTATTTCACAGGCGGCCATCTTCGCGACCGTCTGCGAAGGCTTCCTGGGGATCGAGCCCCACTGGGAGCTCTGGATCCACCTCTTCCGGGGCGAGCTCTTCACGAAGGCGGTTTCGGAGGGTCGGCGGAGATTGATGAGGTCGGGGAGCTGCGTGCTCTCCGTTCGCCAGCGTAGGTCGGGCCTGTACATCCCGTCCCAGGCGGCCACCTCGAACAAGGACTGGCGCATGGGCTGGTTCTACCTTCGCAACGACGACGGGCTGCTGCCAGCATACACCGGCCGCGTCATCGAGTCGCGGCCGGACTCTTGGAACTACGGCGTCGTCGACAAGAGGCAGAGTCGACTCGACCCGCTACTTGAGGCCTTGTCGAGGCTGTGGAAGGCGGGTCTTACGGCCGGGATGGTCGTGGCCTGGTTCCACCAGCGGTGCGTGCTGCCGCTGATGAACCGGCCCCTGATCATGGCGAAGATGAGGGACGACGCGCCTCTCCTGCAGGGGTGCCAGATGAGGGCGTCCCCGGTCGCCTATCCCGAGCTCGTTCGCCGGGCGAGGGATGCGGTAAAGGAGGTGAAGGACGCGAACAAACTGCTCAGTATCCCGATGCGCCCGTTCCGCGGGTACATCAGCTTGGTAAGAGGATCAATCCTTTGGGTGTGTTGCCGCGGAGCTTTCTTTTTTCGTGTTCGATCCTTACTTCCTTTGCCTCGAAACCCTCCCCTTCCTGAGGAAAGGGAGGAGAGGCGGCGCCTGGCCGAGGAGAGGAAGAAGAGAAAGGACGACAGGAACATCAGGCGGGCTAAGCGTCGGAAGGACCGTGACGACCTGGAGAGGCGTCGACGGCAATAGAAGCTCCATGGTGAGCCGGAAGAGTCCTCCCCTACGGAGGAGGATTCCGATGATGAAGACGAGGAGGGCTCGGAGGGGGACTCCGAGCCCCTGGCGGGGTTCCCAGACGTGGACCGTTCGCCGGTCCGGTTGGCGAGCCCCGTGAGGGGCGCGCCCGGGGCGCAGGCGGCGGGGAAGAGCCCTGTTCCTGCCCTGGGCGCGGGTGGCGAGGCTTCTACGCCCCGGGGGGGCGACGGGTCCACTCAGGGCCCGTCGACGCCGCCGTCGGTGGGGGTTTTGAGGGAGACCCTCGAGACGAAGCTCCCGCCTCCCCCGAGCGGGGTTCCCCCTGCAGGGACACCGCGGCTGCAGACCCCACCCGTATCTACTGCGAGGAGGGCGCCAAGGGCTGGGTGAGCACTCGTCGCTTGCCCGTCCCGTGTTTGCTTGTGTGGGGATTTTTTCTTCATGATGCGTATCTTTCTTCTCTTGTCTCAACGGGAAGCGGTCCGGGGAGGCCTTATCCCTCCGCCCTCTGAAGGCGCTGAAAGTGGGCGCGACCTCCTCCGCTGGCGCGGTGGTGGCACCGTCTGTGACGCCACCACTGCCGGGGTCCGGCGGGCCGGACATCACGCCCGAAATCGTCAAGTTCCCACAGGGGGCCCCGGTCTCTGGTGAGGCACCAGAGGAGGACCCTGCTTCTGGGGCGTTGAGGGATGAAGGCACCCCGGAGGCCTTGACCGCTGAAGTCGAGGCCGCCAAGGCGGCTGAGGCAGAGCCGTCCCAGGCCGTTGCGCCCGGGGCTGGGGCTGACGTCCTGCCTCAGGGTCGCGCTTGCCGGAGGAGATCCATAACATCTCTTCTGACGAGACTTCCCCAAAAGGTGGGAAAGCAGAGGTGGAGGGCGAGGCTACCAGCGCGCCGCCGAGGCTGCCGGTGCCAGAGGTCGGAGGAGGGAGCGAAAGCTCGGCCCTTGCCCGCTTGGGAGGTCGCTCTCCCACTTGGGGCGGTCCTCGAGTGGAGTGGAGGGATCCAGCTGATCCCGAGGCCGAGCCGGTGTTCGTCCTCGACGATGCCCCCGAGGCCGGAAACTGGAACGTCCTCGGGCAGCTCGGCTCGCTCCTCACGCGGTCGTTGAAGACGTCTCTGACGTTGGTGGAAAGGGACCTCCCTCGGGCCGTCCAGGTGAGGAACCTTGTTTGGGCGATCGTCTTCTTCCCGTTTTGTCGTAAAAAAAGAGGGGTTAATGTTTGGTTGATTATCCACCTTAGGAGCTCATGGAGACCTCTCGGGCTAAGTCGGATTTCCTCCGTCGGGAGAGCCGCGTCTGGGAGCAACTTCAGACGTCGAGCGCTGAGCTCGCCCGCACCCAGAAGCAGCTTGCCGAGAAGAGTACCGAGGCGGGCGGGCTGAGCGTCCGCTGCTCAGACCTGACCGCCGCGGTTGCCGAGGCCCAAGAGTACGCCGCCCGGGAGGCGGAGAAGGCTAAGAACTTGGCGTCGTGCCTGGAGGAGTCCGAGAAGGCGACCGAGGCCCTTCGTGCTCAGGCTGCCGAGGAGGCGTCCAAAGCGCGGGCCCTGAGCACGGACCTCGAGCAGGCTCGGAAGTCTGCTGAGGCGTCGGCCACTGACGCCCAGAAGTGGGAGGGTGTGGCGAAAGGTGACCTTTTGTTCCGTAGGCCTTATGGTTTCCTCATCGCGTTTTCTTTTTCTTTTGACGAGTTGTGTCGATCCTCTGCAGAGCTGAAGGGGAAGCTTGCTGAGGCGGAGGAGGCCTCGGCCGCCCTGCAGTCGGTTTACCAGGCTGAGGCTTCGGATCACCAGGCTCTGCAAGATGCTGCCGCCGAGGCCTGCGCGTCCCTCGGGACCATAGGTGGTCAGTCGGGGAGCTCCCTGACCAGCCGTCTGGCCGCCCTGAGGGGTCAGGTGGATGACCGGGTGCGCGGTGCCCTGCATCTTGGGGTGAAGCGGGCCTTCGCCGTGATCTCCAGCCACTACGACGGCCTCAACTTCGACACCGTCAGCCAAGGATATATCCTGCCGGACGATGAAGACGAAGCCGAGCGGGAGATTGCGGAATTCGCCAGGGCCGTCGAGGCCCCTGGGGAGGCCCTGGCTCGGTTCTTTGAAGAGGACGTGGGGCTTCCCCCAGCAGCGTCCTCGGCTCCTGAAGACCCCTCGGTGATTGCTCCTGCGGACGAGCCTCAAGAGGAGAGACAAAGTTAGTTTGGGCCACCGAGCCCTTGTGTTGTGTCCTCCGTGGGAGGATATTTTTGTAAGAAAGAACATGCTCGCGGCCTTCGAGGCCTAATGTAAAAACATTTTCGCATTTCATTCCTTGTTGCCTGTTTGAAAAGCGAGCAAAAACGTAAGTCTCGGGGGCGTCGGACGTCGGGTCGGAGAGACCCTTCTCGTGATAGCCCCCGAGGCCTCGGAGGAGTGGGAAAGACTCCTTCGAGGGCTTTGGGGTGAGCGCCCGAGATGATATTGAAACATCTTTGAGCTCGAGTTTTCTTATTTTTCTTTGCCTGAGTTTTGCTTCGACTAAGTTTTCGACACAGACTTGAGTCCTTCGAGGGCGGGAGCGAGTGGAGGTACCGTAGCCCGGGGGCGTAGGCGAGCTCCCGTCTCGACACCCTTGACCCTTAGGGAGCTCAAGGTGTTTCCTTCTTAGTCGTGAGGTGCGTTCGAGGCATAGACAAACAAAATAATGTCGAGTTTAGTAAAAAACGTGCGAGGTTTTTTTTAGGAACTTAGGGGGGGATCCCCTGGTTAGCCCCCGAGGGGGTCTTGACTCTGATTAGACAGAGTCGAGGCTACCTCCGCTTTGAACGGAATAAAGAACTTGGAATTGAACTTTTATTCATTCATGACACGTTGTTCGTACAAAATACGAGAAATGTACGAAGCCTCGAGGCTTTAGGGATAGAAACGACGTAGTTGTTCAATGTTCCGAATTGGAGTCGAGCTCGGGGTTGTCGGGGGAGATTGACCGGACTCCCTGGTCGTGCGCATGGCAAGGGCGAAGTTGGAGCTCCCATCGGGGTCACTGGTCGATGCGCCAACCGTCGCGGGGTTGTTTGCTGGTGACGCCCTCGGTTGTTTGGCTTCAGACGTAGTACCGTCGAGGTCCAGTTGGAAGTTTCACGGGTACTTGACCGAATGCAACAGCGCCACGTCCCGGGCCCCGTCGAGTTGGTCCAGGGTGGCCGAGGCTTCCTGCACACTCTGTACGCATTAGATTATTTGAAGTTAAATCAAGGAAAGAACACTGCGTCTTTCTTGTTGATTTTACGAAAACTTCTCTCTAGCCTCTGCACCGTGTTTCCGTCCCATTGTCACGTCGTGCTCTTTGGTGCGGTCGGCAAAGGGGACCGTAGCCTTTCGCAGGCGATAGGTTCGCTCCTTGCCTGCTTTGGCATGACCCTTGAGGGTCAGCCGTCCTTCGAGGTTTGTCATGACTTTGGAAAATGGAGCAACAGTGCAGTAGGCTTGTGTTTTTTCTTAGCGTGCCCGCCTTTGTTTCTTCCTTTTCTTGATCCTGAGGAGCTCGATCTTCGGGCCGTGTTTCGGTTCTGCGGATGGGCCGGTGCCGTTAGCCGTCAGAGGCGTCAGGCGGCCGGGACCCGGTCCGCTTTCTCGAAGACGCGACCCGCGTCCCTTGCTCCTCTGGTTCTTATTCGGGATGAAGCAAACGCGGACGCGGGCATTTTAATCATTGTTTTCGTAAACGTTGGCCTTTTTAAGAAACAGAACGGAAAACCAAACGTTAGAAAGAGGAACGTAGCTTTTTGATCACGGAGAGGGATGCTGTTCCTCCTTGTTCGAAACGGTCCTGCGTTTATCGTCCTGATGCCGGGGAGGGGAGAGCCCCCCGGCGCTGTTGCTGGTGGGCCTCGAGGCTAGGCCTCGAGGAAGGCCCGTTGGCGCCCTCTTGCGCAGTCGTTGGCGGCGTCGCGGGGCCTCGAGGCTAGGCCTCGAGGAAGGCCCGTTGGCGCCCTCTTGCGCAGTCGCTGGCGGCGTCGCGGGGCCTCGAGGCTAGGCCTCGAGGAAGCCCCGTTGGCGCCCTCTGACCTTGTTGCGGGCTGCGTCGCGGCCGGACGAGGAGCTTTGTCGGTACGTGGCGCAACGTCCCCGGACGGCGGGGAAGGGCGCAACGTCCCCGGACAGGTTGGTGGTGGCTCGTAGGATCACGCCCGGACGTTCCTCCCGCTCTGCCGCCGCCCGGTCCTGACGGCGCTCGTCGAGGTGGTGGGCGTCGACAGCTGCGGAGTTGTTGAGGCCGAACGGGGGCCGCTGGCGTCGAGCGCGGCACACCCCGTGCGGGAGGAAGCCAGGTGGTGTCGACGGAGCACGGCTCGCGGGCCTCTGGCCAGGCTCCCGGTCCGTGTGCATGACGAACGCGAACTCGCTGGGAGAGTGCGCGCGCACCCTAGAAGTCTCCGGCCGCGCGCCGGGCAGGTTTCTCCTCGGGGACTCTGCGCCGGCCGCGGGGAAGTGGGTGTACGCCGCGGGCACCGCCTGTGCCTGGCGACGATGGTGACGACGGCGCCGCTCACTAGGTGGCGACGCGTGGTGGTGTGGGCGACGCGCCACGCCCCCCGCGCGGGGTGGCGTGACACGCCCTCCGCTCGGGCTCTCCGTGGAGAGTAGGGTCAGCTCGTTGCCGCTGCCGGTGGACAGGAACTCAAAGCTCCCGAACCAAACGATGACACCAGCAGAGAACGAAGGAGTGGAAGAAGCCATCCAGAAAACAACGAGAAATCGACTCCGACACGCGAAGGCCCCTACCTGGCGCGCCAACTTTCGGTGTTTTTACTCCGGGGGTCTGACACCAACGAGTAATATGATCGCGTGCTCTCTTCCTGGATGGTGATGCAAGATGACACAAGGATTTATCCTGGTTCGGGCAAAGAAGGCCCTACGTCCAGCGGGGGAGGAAATTCTTGTATTACTTGCACCTAAGTGCTTGTACAGGGGCAATACAAGCTCAATGAGCGTGGAACGGAGTCCGGACTCGAGTGGGTGTGGCCCTAGACTTGTCTCTCTTGTGGAGTTGTGTAACCGGAGGAGTGAAGGGCCCTGGTGTCCCCTTTTATAGAGCAAGAGGAGGCTAGGGTTACATAAGTGTGATACAGGAGTCGGAATGTACATCGCCCAATACAGTGAAGAGTTGGAATTCTGTCTTGTCGGGGACACTGTAGCCGGCGTGGGGGTTGCTGTTAAAGCGTCCTTGAAGCGTGGCCTCCATCCCTGGCGCGGACGTGGAGACGTGGCGACGTGGAGGTTATGCAGCGCCCATCTCGGCACGTACATGACATGGCAGGGTTCCTCCGGGTCTTGGGGGTACCTGTCCTCCAATAGCGTGAAGACTGTCAGGGCTCGAGGGGCGCAGGGCCGGCCTCGAGGTGGCGCCTACGGGGGGCTCGAGTCCCCGCAGGTATGGGCAAGTCCCGGGAAACCCGAGCGCATAGCGGGTATCCAGGCCTCGAAACGTGGCTTGGACGTACAACAGTGTAGGGTATGGCCGAATAGTGTTGTACTGGTGCATTTTTGCCCATGCTTGTGGTGAAAAAGGAGGCTTGACTCTGGCTCCGGTTCACTGTGGCACACGTTGTGTACCAGAGGATGTGACCGGAGTAGGTGGACGTATATGGGGCTGGTACGGTTGTCAGAGCTGAGAAGCAGGGAGCTTCCTTCTTGCGGGAGGCTTGAAGGGTAATGGAGCGCTCGCCCGAGGCCTGACGTGGAGGGCTCGGGTGAGACGGAGAACGGGCGCCAGCCCGAGGCCTGGCTCGGGGGGCTCGGTCGCCCGAGGCCTGACTCGGAGGGCTCGGGTGAGACGGAGAACGAGCGCCAGCCCGAGGCCTGGCTCGGATGGCTCGGGCGAGACGGAGAACGAGCGCCAGCCCGAGGCCTGGCTCAGAGGGCTCGGGCGAGACGGAGAATGAGCATTCGCCCGAGGCCTGGCTTGGAGGGCTGACGCAGCCTACTTCCGCTTGACGGGTTTTCGGGCTTCGGCTTGGTGGGCTAGCGTTGTAGGCCTCGAGGGGTAGGTTACCGTACTAGAGAGGCTCGAGGTCCCCGCGTGGGGTCTCGAGGAGCGGTGCACGGCTATAGTGGGTTCGAGGCCTATGTGCCGGGGCTCGAGGGGTAGGCTGCCGTGAGGCGAACAGTAAGGCTTTGGCGGGCCCGGGCTCCCCAGTGATGGGCCGGCGTTATAGGCCTCGAGGGGTTGGCTTTTTAGAAGGTTAGACTTGCTAGGTTTTGTTATTAATTGGTGTTCTAGGTTTAACCTATTTGTTTTGCGTTGATTGGGGGTACCCCTTTTGCGGTCCCCCGACACATGGATTTCGCCCCGTCCTGTGCTGCCGTGGTGGCGGCTAGGCTCGTCGACGCCCCGACCCTGAGCTGCCGTGGGGTTAGCCGGATCTGGCGTGTCGCCGCTGACGGGCGGATCTGCCCATCTTCCTCACGTCGATCCGTGTTTGTGCCTTTCACCCCGTGCCGCACGATCAAGTTCCGCCACCGCCGACCGGCCGCACGATCAAGTTCGGCCGCAGCCGACCGGGACGAGCCACACCGATGCGCACAGTCGTCGGAGTGTCGCTCGATCGGGTCACACGGCTGCCGTCGTGTCGTCTTGCTGGGTACACCCGATCTCCTGCTGCAGTATCTTTTTGGTTCATCCGATCACTGGTCAGGATTGAGTCGTCTGTCGCCTGTCGACCTCATGTGTACCTACACCGGCTTTGGCATCGACTTCATTGACACCATCGCCGAGTACTACGCCCATCTTCTCCGAGCAACAGGGCTGTTGCTGTGTCGCCTCATCAGGCCGCAACACCGCCGCCCGTGTGTCCACTTCGCCGTTGCATCTACATCGTCGTCCCCTGTGCACCTATTTAGCTGTGCACCGATGACTGTGTTGCGCAATCGTTACTACACCATTCGTCTGTACAAGGTCTTCGTCCTGTTGATTGGGTCTTTGTCATCGAGCTGCCGCTACCCGCGTCGTCACTGAGCCCTGCTCACCGGCCACCCCCCGCATCGTTGTTGAGCCTTCCTTACCGATGCGTCCACTACCGCACTGCTTCTGCTTCGTGCAGCACAACCACGTCGTCAGCGTCACCGTGGTTGGGGCCCTCTCCCTTGTGCGCCCAGTACTGACAACACTGACGCAGTGACGCGTGCTTTCGTTCCCGACGTGTTGCTGGGTTTGGCAAACCCATTCACGCGTTAGTGCTTAGGCGACTTGACTGCATCGACTTTGGCATCGACCCTTCCGTTCCCACCCCGTCTGCCTCGATTGTGTCGTCGCCTTTCTTCTACATCTACGATGGCCATGACTGCGTCGACTTCGGCATTGCCTCCTTCCACGACGACTGCCTCGACATGTCTCCGTCATCACCATTGCGCCTCTTGTGCGCCTGCAGTGCAGCTCCATCAACATGCAACCCGACCACAACTATGTCGACCTCGGCCATCTTCAGCACGACTTCTTCGACCGCGGCTATTGCGCCCTCACGCTTGGCTACCTCGACATCGGCACAAAGGGCTACCGCCTTGCATGAGGACTCATCGGCTTCTCTAACCACAGTATACGCGCACATCGATTGTTATGACTGCGGGGGGATGTTAGCTTGAGTCTCATTATCTGCAGCGCTCCCGCTGTGACTGCAGGGGGATGTTAGAGTAAATAGAAATAGTACCACATTGTATACCCACATGGGGTGTTAGTCCTATATACCCTATATACCCATCCTTCAGCCAGTATCTGACATTTATAGTCCTTGCATACATTGCACTTGGACATATTGTAGGCCTATATATATGAAAGGTCACCCCCCCCCCCCCCCCGAGAGGGTGTGTGGTGTTTCCTAATCTCTCTATCTCTCTACATGGTATCTTTCACCATCAGATCCTAACCTTTTGCTCCTTCTGATCGCACGCCCTTCCCTGATCGTGCGTCGTGCGCCTCTCCCCTTCGCGACGCCTGTTCGCGCGTCGCACGGCTCTCCCTTCCGCAACCGTCGTCCCTTCCCCGTGCGTGTTTCCCTCACACCGCGTCCACCTCCCCGGCGGCCCGCTCTCCCCTCCTCTACTCCGATGTCTACTGTCCTCACTTGCCATAACAGAACCTCCTCGAGGATATTCCTAAACACAAACTGTATGTTGGGACAGCTCCATTAAACACACAATCATTACGATGTTTCCTAATCCAAGCACCGAGGGTAATCAGAGAATTCAAGCCATGCTTGAAGTCTTTGGGGGAATGAAGAAATGATCTGTATCCACCGTTCAAAGAATCTTGTTGTCTGGGACGGGTGAGAAATCTGGTAATCCGTGTTAGATGTATATATTGTGCATCTATTTAGACATTAGTGTAGGGTGTTATCTGCTATTTGGGCATTGCAATAGAGCTGAGTTGCTATTCCTAACGTGGTACCAAAGCTCTAGGGTTAGGATAGATCCTCATCTGGCCGGTGAGCAGTTCCTTTTTTTTTTCTTCCTCCCTTCCTTTTTCCTGGTGGTGTGGGCTCCCGCCAGTGTAGACTCCAACCTGCGGCCCTCTGTGTGCAGACTCTTCACTACATTGCTGTGTTGATAAAGTCCTCCTTGAAATACTTCGAAGGAAAATTGCCAATTTGAAATTTCAGTGAAACTACCTGATTCTGTCACACGGCACATCTCTTGAATGCTCTGTGCATATTACCTCCCCCCCTCTCCCTATCCTGTGACTTGTCTTCTGTACAAGAATTCACATTAGACTGTCAAAGAGCCAAGCTTGAGTAAGGTCATGTTCGGAGTTTGAGCTTGTCTGAAGTGAGCTCACTAACAATAAAACACATGCATCTTTCACAATTATGAATATGATAACATAAACTTGAGCTCAGTTTGAACACAACTGAACTTTTTAAACTCAAGACTGTGCTTTGGTTTAGGCTCATGGCCTGCTTATTTACCAGTAGATCCTTGCTTGAATTTAGCTTTGGTCAAGAAATGGTAAAGCTACCTATCGAGATCAGACTTTTCGACATTTTAATATACATACAGTTATAGGAAATTTACATGCCCCCCCCCCCCCCCCCCCACACACACACACACCACCACCACCACCACCACCATATATGGTGGCCTCTTATGCACTTTCGTATGTAATCTGCAGCAACTTCAGGGTTTTTAAAATGTCGATGTAGTTAACTATTTCTGCTTCATGCATTTTTCTTGTGAATTTATAATTCTTTATGGAACTTTTCTTTTTTGCAATACTGATATTCTGATTCATTTTTCATATGCGGTTGCAGATGATGCTTTATGGTGCTATCTTCGGTTGTTTATCACCAATTCTGTCTGTTGCTGCTTTTCTGAGTTATAAATCTCCATTTCTCTCTCCAAAAGATGAGGTATTATGTGACTTCAATGATGAACAATTTCTGAAACCAAGATGTGCCCTGACATTTTCATGAACTTTTTATTATACTACAGAAGCAAAATGTGGAGAAAGCAAAAGCCACATTATTGAATCAGAACCTTGATGGATCTACTTCTGTAACAGATAATAAACAATCAGATCACCTGCTAATGGTAATTGCGTATGACAAATGGTCCCGGATACTGCTACAGGTCATAAACTACTTTTTTTTTTGTTATAATACACCTTTTATATTATTTGGTAGCTTTTGGTGCGTATCTAGCATTATATTGCTTTATACTATTTTTTTTTCTTGTACATGATTTGTGTAGTAGGTAGATTATATTATGAAACTGCTGCTGGCAGGATTTCTAATAAGCTGGTTTTTGAATTTCAGAATGGTGCTAAATCTGCTCGTCAGTTTTGCCATTCATTCTACTTGAATAATACTGTGATGCACATGATCAGGTTCAATTCCTAAGAAGTTCAATCACTTTTTTATATATATATGAAGAATGATTTTTATTTTCTATATTCCTCAGAAGATATACGAATGTGCTCAGGAACTTCTTTTAAAATATCTGTTGCATTAGATAATGGATCCTGCATTTTTTTGGAGATTATTTAACTACATATTTTTATTGAAATCCATCTGACTGTTTTTTAATGTCATTATATCTTTGCACTTTATGCATGCCTTACATGGTTATGGTACATAACCTGGAGTTTAGCTGGTATGTGGACCATGTGTTGATAAGCATAGGCTCGTAAATCATAAGTATGCTCCTGAGAGATCAAGCTTGTAGGTGGACATAGGAAACCCAATTATTGGTTTGGGAAAGTTGCAGTTCCGTTGCATTAATTATGTGATCATTTTGAGTTGCTAGTTGGTACTGATTCTGTGGAAGCAATTGGTATATTTTCTTTCTTGTTATATGTTGTTATCCTTACACACAGATCTCTCATATTGCAAAATGAAGTTGATTCAGCAGCTACTTCTGGCCACCATTAATTATGAAAATATGTTAAAATTTTCCATAAAAAATGTAGAAGTAACAAATTCTCATGTGATATGTTTATACATTACAAGTATTTAATCTGGTTAATTTTCCTTTACAGGGACATGCGTCTTCAGTTTGGTACATTGTTAGCAGACATTGGACTTGTAGATCTTCCTAAAGATAGTCTGGTATGTCTATTTAAGAGAATTGACGTAGAAGCCCTAAACCTGTAAAGTACCTCTTAGGCCCCTAGCAGGACTCTTGAAATGAAAAGTGTCACTTGGATCATTTGTGTCTTTTATTGGGATGGGTTAAGAGCCAGTCTGTCCTCTCCATTCCTCTCAGACAGAAAACATAACAAACAAACTTTTAGAAGATTACTATCCATGTACTGATTCACTATTTTATCATGAATCGCTCATAGATATTAAGTTCAATCTACTTCTTCCCATAATTCTCTACACTACCTTAGGGACTGTAACTTATTAAAAGAAACAGGCAGGTTTGTAGCCAATGACGTGGTAGCTAGTTCAGTTCTATTAATATATCATATTACCTCTTTGTAACTATTTTTGCAAATACTTTTCCTTAATCTGAATGGAAACACATCAAGATCAATCTTCAAATGAGAATTGGTTTTCCTATTTCCAGAGGCCTAAGGAGGGGAGTAGGAAAAATAATCTCGAGAGCTGGTTTTCTAATATGTCTCTTCCATTCAATACATATGCTCGCTGCACCTCAGTTATTAAGGTAACACTAGCATTTGCTAGCCCTTGTAAACTAGTCATTCCCTTTGTTTACCTTCTAAAGGAAAAAAGACACATGATTAATTTGGAAAATATTGATTCTGTAATGGTATTGCAGTCTTGTTAACCAAATGACTATACATCTTCATATTTATTTTGCAAATAGTGATCAGGTCCAGCGTACCAGAACTTACAAATGAATGCAGTTGTCTTGCAAATTTAAAGCTCACTTACATTAGATATGAATACATTTATGGGATGACTTTAGTTCTTGTTTTGGGTTTGAATGAGCCTGGAATATTTTACCCTTTCGGCTACTTCTGGCTATGTACCAAAAGTATATTTAGCCATGTAACCATCATGGTAGAATTATCTTTTATTGTTGCTTGTTCAAAAGTGATGTGGATTTCGTTAGGGTTGAAGGAGGGAGATCGTTGTGGGGCCTCAGCCCACGTCTGAGTAGGAAAGAGGTTTTCCTTCGTAATTCTTCCTAGTACACAATACCATCAGACCCATTAACCAAGTCAACCTTAGCTAACCACCTAACCAATCTGCTAACTTAATAATTAAGAAACTAAACAGGCTAATGATGGTAGATGGCTTATCTCTAAGCCGTAGATGCTGGGATAGTGAGACCAATGCTGATGTCTGTAACAAAATTATAACATGCTACCATTATGCATACGCACTCTATTTTTTCACTTTGTAGATGGATTTGATTCAGCAAATTGTACAGAAATTTCTTATATAAGCCATTTGTGTTGTGCAGTCGGTTATGTGTGCAGGTCTATACCCAAATGTTGCAGCATCTGTTGAGGGTGTTGATCCTGGAGCTCTAGGTGGAAGAAAGCCATCTGATGTTCTGTTAAGTAAGGACCGTCCTAGATGGTATGATGGAAGGCGAGAAGTCCATATACATCCATCATCTGTTAATCACAGCTTGAAAGCTGTTCAATATCCTTTTTTGGTGTTTCTTGAAAAGGTATACGCCTGTCTTTTCTTTCGTCCCCACAAGGTGATTGTTATTCATGAGCGAGGTGTAGCTTTTTGCACGCCCCCTCCTCCTTTTGTTCCATGTTCCTTTTCCCTTATCATGTGAGGTGCACATGCTTCTGATAAATGGGTGTAGGTATTTGAGGGCTCCAATTATCACTTGTTTATTAGAGAAGTTTGTTATGCATTTGATATGTCTTCTATTTGTATGGATTTTGTGCCAGATGTTATCAATGGAAAATAATCTAGATGTTACCTTCCCTTCCAGATTATGCATAAGATTGTATACTTGACCCGTGGAAGTTTGCATATCCATATTTATTTGCTTATTTAAGTAATATCCAATTTGGGCAATCCATATGGATATATACCGCCTTGATAGTATATAGGATCATGGTCACCACACCAAGATGATTTCAAATTATCAATCTCTGATGTTAACACATTTGCTATTCTTCTATCTACATCTGTTCCTTATTTTCAGGTTGAGACAACCAAGGTGTTCTTACGTGATACTAGCGTCGTTTCCCCGTACTCACTTCTTTTGTTTGGTGGTTCCATGGTAATCCAGCATCAGGTACTTTGCCTCTCATTAAACACTAGACTACTGGACTCCATCCTCTTTTCATCTCTGTAGGAGGCACTTGAGTAATTTTCTGATTCTTTTGGACAAGAGTTTGTCCATGTGACTTTTCTGGTGACAGTAGAGGGTGGTGAAACCCTTCAGTGTGAGCCTTTTCTAGGGCCTCCTTGTTCTTCCATAAGTGGCCGTTGTCGTGTGGTGCAATTGTTCTAATTTACTTTTGTAGTGTGTCGTGTGGTGTGTTTGAGTTTTGTGCATAGTTTTGCACATATGATACTCAAATGAAATCACACAACTGTTCTGTACGCTCGAGTAAAAACAAATGTCAGAAACTTTATTATCTATCATCTATGTGAAAACTGAAAAGTATATATGAAAAATCCAGACTGCATTAAGAAGAGTGTGTACCTTAGTTTTTTTTGTTGAGTCCAGGTCTATGTGGATCAGATAGAGTACTTTTTTCCTTATTTGGAGGGGCACTTGGAAAGCTCATATGTTCATATAATATATGATATCTGGATTTTCAGAAGGGAACTGATTGTCTTTGTTCCAGACAGGAGTGGTTGTTATAGATGGATGGTTGAGGTTGTCTGCTGCTGCACAGACTGCTGTTTTATTCAAGCAACTTCGGATAACTCTTGATGCTGTTCTAAAAGAACTGACAAGAAAACCAAAGGTACGGTGTTGTTGAACATGCAATGGCCATCTGATGTAATGGAAATGCGTGCAGCTGCAGCCTCTCTTGCCCATCTCCGCATGCAGTTGCTTAATTTCTGTTCACTGTATCATAGAAATGTATAGCTTTCTTTGTACAAAACCTGCTTGACATCACAGAAGATCTGTGCTGCAACTCCCCTTTTCTAATTACCTTATCTGATTGTCTTATTTCAGATGGCAACTTTTGTTGACAATGAAGTGGTCAGGTCCATCATTCATTTATTGTTAGAAGAAGACAAGGCTCGATAATATATTCGTGGTAATCCTATTGATATTAATTCAGCTATACTTCATGTTGAGAAATGAACTTGGAGTGGCAAAGTTGGATTGTCAGGTTTGGATAATCATCACCTATTTGAATATGGATCACTAGAATTTTCATGGAAAAAGTTCCGTAAGAATTTTTTAAGGATGGCATGGAGGACTTGATGTAAAAAGAGTGATCCGATGGCATATATCTAACAATAAGAAGCAATCTAGCAATTCCCACGATTAACATTTTGATTCATCATATGTAGGCCCTGTTTGGATCCATTAGCTGCTAATAATTAGCTAGCTAATAGCCCACAACTAGTATTAGCTGCTATTAGCTAGTTCTGTTCAACTAGTGAAATAGTTGTTAGTTTGGTATTCAACCAACAATTAGCTAACTATTAGTTAGACCTGTTTGGATCCAAGGAGCTAATTATTAGCAGCTATGGAGTAACTATTATCTCCTTGGGTCCAAATAGGGCCGTAGATGCTTAACATTTTAACTGATTATATGTTGTTATTTTCCCAATTTCCAGTATAGTTTCAATGCCTAATTTCTGTTATTCTACACTAGGTCATCGAATTATATTGTAGACAGGTGGAAGTGGAACTGTTCAGAATCAACCGAAGGACTTTGGGAGCACATTAAGGACCCAGATTTAGGTTGCATACGACCAGGTACAATTCATGTACTTGCGTTGGCAGCTCCATAGCTTTCTTTGGTAGGGAAAGTTGCATGATTGTCTGCTTGATTCATTCTGCATACCTCCCTAATAAAATAATAATAATTATTATTGGTATCATCTGCTTGGTGATTCATTATGATCTGATAATTTTAACAGGCCAATGAGTGTCAATATTTTATAAACGCATCCGTATGAGCTTATGATTTCTTCTTGCATGATTGAAAAACATATGAGAAATTATGGGTTGGCATCTTGTCCATTTTATTTGTTATAATTGGGTGTCTTAATGGCGCCACCAAAGACAGGACACACAGCCACCCGTTGTTGAGAGACTGGAACCACTTTAACAGTGTTTCTGTTGAAACAAAATTTGAAAGTGTTCTGAGTTTCAGATGTCAAATAATGGTAGAAAACATGATGTCTAGTATGTAAGTTCGAAGATATGCTTGTCTGCTACTGTTCTTGTTTCTAATTTACAGCTTAATATCCAGATGCTTATCTTTTTTAGGACATAATGATGCTATTCAGTTGCATCAACAGATGATTTTAAAACTTGGTCATTTTGATATTTTCTGTCCCGCCATTCTGTGTAGGCTTTGGATCAATATCGGTTCTTGCCGCTGTGCACATTCCAGAGTCTGCGCAGCATTCTTTGCACAATGTGGCTGATTTGCTAATGTGGAAGCTGCAAAGCGGAAAAGGAGGTTTGCTATAATTGATGTGTTGCCTGTTTTTATATGGAAGAAGTTTGCGTCAATCATCTAGTAATAGTGTAATATCCTTATCCCAAATTTGGAGCTTACATGTATCAAAATTCAGAGCAGATAAAACTCAAAAGCCTGAATTGCCGTCAATTTTCCATCTGAAACTTTGAACAGAAAAATGAAAATTGAAAAACCATTACATATATGAAACTAGAGTAAATACTATTAATCTATTATAGATGGCAGTTAGTGATGATGAGAGTTGTATTAGGACTCCCGATATTTAGTGTTGCACTTGTTGCATTTCCTTTGATCGTCTGATCCGTTCTAGAGATAATTGCAACTGAAGAATTTTCGAATCCACAGTACGTGCATCTTGTACAAAGTGCTGTACATTCTGAAGCCCTGTTGTTTCGCGAGAATTTCCATGCTTTTGACCAAAGTTTTCAGTACTGTAAAAAGGTGACTCTAGTAAAGCTCGGTAGGCATAGGACAAATGTTACTTCGTATTCTAGAACTGTGGATTGATAGAATAGAATCGTTCAGGGGCAGAATGACATGATGAACAACGTCCTCGAGGATCTGTGTTACAATGATGCATGACAATCTGGTACTTGGACTTTGCGTTGTTATAAGTTTCTGCTTAGCTGTACCAGCAAAAGAATATCATGTACTACTGTTGCAGAGAAATTCAAAATGTTGTATGCATAACAAGTTCGATCTATTGTTTCTTCTACAGCGGCCTCTTGACCCTTTCAAAGTTGTACAGGTGGGCACGAACCAACTATTCTTTTCGCTGACCTTTCCCCTGAATTGCCTACCCTACCCTTTGTAAATACTAAATAGTATGTATCTGCATGCCAATGGGTCGTCAAATTCGTCGTGCTGTTACGCCCCCTACTGGACGCTGGGGTTTGGAACCAGCTACGGCGTTTCCCGTCATCACGTAAGGAATAAACACCTTCCAGCGAAGTAGCCAAACGTCCGGAAACCGAAATGTAAACAAAGGCTAGAGAGAAGAGAATGATCCAACTGTCGCATATGTGTAGGACCATGGTTTCTAGAACGGAGGGCAGTGCGACCGGCGGATCTCAGCGATGGTAGATAGTCTATCCGGTGGACTCGAGTGTCTCCATCTCCGGGATGCCCTTTGTTAGCTCCTTTTCTTGGTCTCATATCTATGCTTTGGCCCTTTCGGCTTTCGCGCAAAGGGTCCACTGCCTTCCCTTCGTCGCATCTTCTTGCCGGCGCCTTTCTCACCTCCCTTCCAATCAGCAGCCACCCCTTTCCACAAATTTTACCGGTTCCACACCCCCATGCATGTCCAGACACACAAAGTCAAGTCCACAGAACGTATGCTCTCAAGTGGCCTTGACGTATACGATGATGCCTGGGTCAATATCTTGTGCCAACTTAGAAGCGAATCAAGAGTCCAACTGAATTAAGGTGTATACAAATTGTACCCATCGAGGTTTGTCCTAGTTACTACTATACGGCCACTTGTGTCGATAAGCCATATATATATATATATATATATATATATATATATATATATATATATATATATATATATACACACATAGAACTACTATTTATGATATAACACTCTAAATAATATTTAGAGCGCCGGTGAAGCATCCTAAATCTCACAACCGTAAATGTTGTTACCAACAACTATCTTTTTGTATGCACTAGCAAAACGATCCCGCAACCGTAAATATTTCAGCCCGCAACCGTAAATATCGTAGAAGGAAAAGAATGATCTGGATAACATTTACGGTTGTGGGATGAGAATTAGCAGTAACTTTTACGGTTGCGGATGAAAGAGAATGGTGTGGCTGCCATTTACGATTGTGGGATGAGAATTAGTAGTAACTTTTATGGTTGCGGGAACTGATGACTAGTGATGCTCTAAATAATATTTAGAACGCTGCGCTTCAAATAGCGGGGTCATATATATATATATTGTCGGTGTTTCGTACCCGGGGGTATCACACCAACGAGTAACAACGATCGCGTGCTTCTCCTCCTAGATGGTGATGCAAGAGGACACAAGATTTATCCTGGTTCGGGCAAAGAAGGCCCTACGTCCAGCGGGGGGGAGATGTTCTTCTATTATTTGCACCTAAGTGCTTGTATAGGGGTGGATACAAGCTCACCGAGCATGGACCGAGGTCCGAACTCGAGTGCGGCGTGAGAGTGGATGTGGAAGAACGTTCGTTTGTCTAACTGTCGTCCTGAATGAGGGGCCCTGGTGTCCCCTTTTATACAACAAGAGGAGGCCAGGGCTTACACAGGATAGTTATGTACAGAGCTCGGTATGGCGGGGAGTAGGAACTCTGTCTTGTCGAGGCCGCTGTAGCCAACGTGAGCGTTGCTGTAGAGGCATCCTTGAAGCGTGGCCTCCATCCCGGGCGCGGTCATGGAGGCGTGTCGGAGTGGAAGCCGTACAGCGTCCCATCCCGGCTCATACAGGACACAGCGGGGTCCCTCCGGGTCTTGGGGTACCTGTCTTCCAAGAGCGTGAAAGCAGTTTAGGGCTCGAGGGGCACAGAGCCGGCCTCGAGGTGGTATCTACGGGGGCTCGAGGGGTGCAGAGCCGGCCTCGAGGTGTTACAGTACCGGGCTCGAGGGGCGCGGAGCAGGCCTCGAGGTGTTACAGTACAGGGCTCGAGGGGCGCGGAGCCGGCCTCGAGGTGTTACAGTGCAGGGCTCGAGGGGCGCGGAGCCGGCCTCGAGGTGTTACAGTGCATGGTATGGCCGAATAGTGCTGTACTGGTCCCCTTTTGCCCATGCCTGTGGTGAAAACGAGACTTTGACCTTTACATCGGGTCACTGTGGCACGTGCCGTGCTCCAGTGGACAAGACCGGAGTAGGTGAAGGCATTAAATGCGTGGTATGGGCTGGTACGGCTATTTGTGCAGCTCGAGGTTCGTGCGTTAAGGCTCGAGGTGTGGGGACGCGCTCGCCCGAAGCCTGGAGGGCTCGGGCGAGACGGAGATAGAGCGTTCGCCCGAGGCCTGGCTGGGAGGGCTCGGGCGAGACGGAGATTGAGCGCTCGCCCGAGGCCTGGCTGGGAGGGCTCGGGCGAGACGGAGATTGAGCGCTCGCCCGAGGCCTGGCTGGGAGGGCTCGGGCGAGACGGAGATTGAGCGCTCGCCCGACGCCTGGCTGGGAGGGCTCGGGCGAGACGGAGATTGAGCGCTCGCCCGAGGCTGGCTGGGAGGGCTCGGGCGAAACGGAGATTGAGCGCTCGCCCGAGGCCTGGCTGGGAGGGCTCGGGCGAAACGGAGATTGAGCGCTCGCCCGAGGCCTGGCTGGGAGGGCTCGGGCGAGTCGGAGACAAAGCGTTCGCCCGAGGCCTGGCTGGGAGGGCTCGGGCGAGACGGAGATTGAGCGCTCGCCCGAGGCCTGGCTGGGAGGGCTCGGGCAAGTTGGAGATAGAGCGTTTGCCCGAGGCCTGGCTGGGAGGGCTCGGGCGAAACGGAGATTGAGCGCTCGCCCGAGGCCTGGCTGGGAGGGCTCGGGCGAGACGGAGATTGAGCGCTCGCCCGAGGCCTGGCTGGGAGGGCTCGGGCGAGACGGAGACAGGGCGTTCGGGTGTTTGCGTTGATTGGGGGTACCCTTTTGGCGTTCCCCCGACAGTAGCCCCCGAGCCCTTGTTCGAGTGCTTGCACTCGAGCAGGGGCTCTTTGACCTGGGTTTTGAGGACTTTGACTGCGTTGGTTTTCGAGGGGGTTTAGCCGTGCTGATTCCATGGGTGTCGCGCGAGCGACACCCGTGGGTGTAGCCCCCGAGGCCACGGGGGAGTGGTTGGAACTTCCTCGTGGGCTTTTTGCGAGCGTCGAGTCCCCGAGTTCTGGATACTTTTGAAGAAACCTCCGTCGCTGGGAAGCCTTCTGCCCGTTGGGCACGCCTTTTTAGGCGGAAATCGTCGGGGAGAGCAGAGATCGCGGCGCCGTGTGTACCTGTCAACAGGCTCGAAATGCAGTTTGGTAGTAATATTTAAATGTTCGAGGCAACCTTTCCTTTGTCGTGGGGGACTCCGTCCGAGGCTTGGCTCGGAGGGCTCGGACGAGACGGAGAACAAGCGTTCGTCCTGGGCCTGGTCTCGAGGGCTCGGGTGAGAAGGAGGTCGAGCGTTCCCCCGAGGCCTGAAAATCCCATGTTCACACAAAGAAAGAGATTAGTCGTAACTGTCCGAGTTTTTAGACCCTCTTTCGTCGAGGGGTGCCAGGCTGAACCGACTGGCCGGCTCCTCGAGCTGTCCGGCATGCCGATTGCCCTGGCTTGTCATCCCGCGAGTCCTTTCGATCGGATGCGAGGTGGGATGCCTCGTACTACCCCGAGTGGGCGAGTATCGAGGTTCCCGGTGAGCTAGTAACGGGGAATCCAAGTGAGAGCTCGTGCCCCGTTCGTTAGGGGTCGACTGTGGCCCGGAGGCGGTCTCATAAAGCATGGGTGCTCAGTCTGCAGGAGTGCCGGGTCCATTCGATAGGACCCGGTGGCTCGATGCCTCCCTCCGAGGGGATCTCACTGCATGTCGAGCTCCCCGCCTTGGATACACGTGGGGGGCCTCGAGGGCTTGGCCCTCGAGTGATGCCGCGAGTGGCGCCCTTTGGTGTCCCTGACTCGGGTGCTCAAAGCCGGCTGTCGAACCCTTTTCGAGGGCCAGCCTTCGCTGCTTCGAGACTTAGGGCCGGGGCCCGTTTTTACCTTTGTGAAGAGGACTTCGTCGGGAGTGGAGATCGTGGCGCCGGGGCGACGAGCGTGAAGTTGGAGCGGCGGCCTCCGAGGGCCCCGGTAGAGCGTAGCGAGTGCGGAGTCGCCACGTGTACCTGCCATCCAGCTTGCAACGCGGTTAGATGGGCACATTGTACGTGCGCGGTTACCTACTCACCATCGCGGGAGACGGCATCGGTTTGTCGAGGGGGACACGCTGCCTCCTGATGCGGACGGCGGTGTAGGGGCCCTTCTTCCTCCTGGCTTGGTCGTAGCCCCTGCGTCTGGCCCGAGGTGCGACGTCGATGATCGAGCCCCCGCGTCCGGCTCATGGTGGGGCGTCGAATGTCGAGCCCCCGCGTCCGGTTCGAGGAGCGATGCCACATCTCGAGTTCCTTGCTAGGCCTTGCTTGGAGGGCTCGGAGGAAGAGGAGACCGTGCGTTCGCCCGAAGCCTTGCTTGGTGGGCTCGGGCGATGCGGAGATCGAGCGCTCGCCCGAGGCCTCGCTGGGAGGGCTCGGGCGAAGCGGGGATCGAGCGCTCGCCCGAGGCCTCGCTGGGAGGGCTCGGGCGAAGCGGAGAACTCGGGGCCCAGGATTCCTTCGCAGGGAAGGAGTCAAAGGTAGGACACCTGTTCCCGTTGGGTGCGCCTTTTTAGGCGGTTTTCTGGGGCGGTGGGCGGCGCCCGTTGCAGACGCGCGCACGGGTTTTCGACCAGGCATTTAATGCTTGCGTGCGCACCCGTATCGAGGGGATTTTCTCAATCATGAGATTTCCTCGCGTGCGACGCATTAAATGCGGGCGAATATTTGTCCGTTCAGGATCCGGCTGTTGGCTTTCATCCTATAAATACGTCCCTTGGGATTTTAGGAGCGGTTCCTTTCCACATTCTTTCGTGTCCCTTACTCCTCCGTCTTGCTCCTCCGCCCAGCCGCACAAAAGCAGAGGTGGGAAGGAGAGACCGGGCCGACGGCGGAGAGGAGGGTTGTGAAGCAGAGGAGGGGGAGAGAGAGAGACCTTTCTCCTTCGCGTCTCCTGGGCCCCCGCGTTCTGCCGCTCGAGATGGCCGACGCACCTGAGCCGTGGGGCGCTTCCGCCGCTACCCCGGCGAAGCTTGCGGAGCTGGTGCAGGGGGGACTCCTTCGGGGCCTTTCCGGCTCCGATAGGCCGGAGTGGATCGCCCCTGGTGCAGAGGAGGAGCCGGGGCCCCCGGACGGCTATGTGGTCAGCTTCGTCGCTTTCCATGAGCGCGGGTTCGGGGTCCCGGCAAGCCGGTTTCTCCGAGCGCTTCTCTTCTACTACGGGCTCGAACTGCAGCATCTCGCCCCCAATTCCATCTCTCAGGCGGCCATCTTCGCGACCGTCTGCGAGGGCTTCTTGGGTATCGAACCTCATTGGGAGCTCTGGATCCACCTCTTCCGAGGCGAGTTCTTCACGAAGGCGATTTCGGAGGGTCGTCGGAGATTGGTGAGGTCGGGGAGCTGCGTGCTCTCCGTTCGTCAGCAGAGGTCGGGCTTCTACATCCCGTCCCAGGCGGCCACCTCGAACAAGGACTGGCGCCTGGGGTGGTTCTACCTTCGCAACGATGACGGGCTGCTTCCAGCGTACACTGGCCGTGTCGTCGAGTCGCGGCCGGACTCTTGGAACTACGGCGTCGTCGACAAGAGGCAGAGTCGGCTCGAGCCGCTGCTCGAGGCCCTGTCGAGGCTGCGGAGTGCAGGCCTCACCGCCGGGATGGTCGTGGCCTGGTTCCATCAGCGGTGCGTACTACCGCTGATGAGCCGGCCCCTAATCATGGCGAAGATGAGGGATGACGCGCCCCTGCTGCGAGAGTGCCAGATGAGGCCGTCCCCGGTCGCCTATCCCGAGCTCGTTCGCCGGGCGAGGGACGCGGTGAAGGAGGTGAAGGATGCGAGCAAACTGCTCAGTATCCCGATGCGCCCGTTCCGTGGGTACATCAGCTTGGTAAGGGGGATTGATCCTTTGGGTGTGTTGTTCGCGAAGCTTTCCTCTTCTCGTGTTCATTCTTCGCTTCCTTCCCTTTGCAGGGTTTGCAGGGGGTCAGTGCCTCGAAGCCTCCCCTTCCTGAGGAAAGGGAGGAGAGGCGGCGTTTGGCCGAGGAGAGGAAGAAGAAAAAGGATGACAAGAGTATTAGGAAAGCTAAGCGCCGAAAGGACCGTGACGACCTGGAGAGGCGTCGGCGGCAACAGAGGCTCCACGGTGAGCCGGAAGAGTCCTCCCCTACGGAGGAGGATTCTGATGATGATGATGACGAGGGTTCGGAGGAAGACTCCGAGCCCCTGGCGGGGTTCCCCGACGTGGACCGTTTGCCGGTCCGATTGGCGAGCCCCGCGAGGGGCGCTCCCAGGGCGCACGCAGCAGGGAGGAGCCCTGTTCCTGCCTCGGGCGCAGGTGCCATGGCCTTCGCTCCCCAGGGGGGCGGCGGGCCCCTTCAGGGCATGTCGACGTCGTTGCCAACGGGGGCTTCGACGGAGACCCCTGAGACGGAGACCCCCGAGACGGAGCTCCCGCCTCCCCCGAGGGGGGTTCCCCCCACAGGGACACAGCGGCTGCCGGTCTCGCCTGTGTCCACTGCGAGGAGGGTGCCGAGGGCCGGGTAAGCACTCGTTGCTCGCGCGTTTTGCGTTCGCTTGCGTAGAGATTTATTTTTCGTGATGCGTGTCTTTCTTCTCTCATCTCAGCGGGAAGCGGTCAACGGAGGCCTTATCCCTCCGCCCTCGGAAGGCGCTGAAGGTGGGAGCTACGTCCTCCGCGGACGCGGTGGTGGCACCGTCCGCGACGCCACCACTGTCGGGGTTCGGCGGGCCGGTCGTCACGCCTGAAACCGTCGAGTCCCCACAGGGAGCCCCGGTCTCTGGTGGGGCACCAAAGGAGGGCCCCGACGCTGGGGCGTCGCGGGATGGAGGCGTTCCGGAATCCTCGACCGCCGAAGCCAAGGCCGCCAAGGTGGCGGAGACGGAGCTGCCCCAAGCCGCTGCGTCCGAGGCTGGGGCCGACGCTCTGCCTCAGGCACCGCGCTTGCCGGTGATCCACACCGTCTCTTCTGGCGAGGCATCCCCGAAAGGTGGAGAAGCAGAGGCAGAAGGCGAGGCTATCAGCGCGCCGCCGAGGCAACCGTTGTCAGCGGTCGGGGGAGAAGGCAAAAGCTCGGCCCTCGCACTCCTGGGGGGTCGCCCTCCCGCCTGGGGCGGCCCTCGAGTGGAGTGGAGGGACCCAACCAACCCTGAGGCCGAGCCGGTGTTCGTCCTCGACGATGCCCCCGAGGCCGAAAATTGGAGCGACCTCGGGCGGCTCGGCTCGCTCCTCACGCGGTCGCTGAAGGCGTCCCTGTCGATGGTGGAAAGGGACCTCCCTCGGGCCGTCCAGGTGAGGCACCTTGCTTGGGAAACCTCCTCTTCTTGTTTTGTCATAGGAAGTGGAGGGATGGAGGTAATCGTTTGGTTGATTGTTCATTTTAGGAGCTTATGGAGACTTCTCGGGCCAAGTCGGAATTCCTCCGTCGGGAGAGCCGCGTCTGGGAGCGGCTTCAGGCGTCGAGCACCGAGCTTGCCCACACCCAGAAGCAGCTTGCCGACAAGAGCACCGAGGCAGGTGAGCTGAACGCCCGCTGCTCCGACCTGACGGCCGCGGTTGCCGAAGCCCAGGAGCATGCCGCCCGGGAGGCGGAGACGGCCAAGAGTTTGGCGTCGCGGCTGGAGGAGTCCGAGAGGGCGGCGGAGGCCCTCCGTGCTCAGGCACGGGCCCTGAGTACGGATCTCGAGCAGGCTCGGAAGTCCGCCGAGGCGTCAGCCACAGACGCCCAGAAGTGGGAGGGCGTGGCAAGAGGTAACCTTTTTGTTCCGTAGACCTTATGGTTTCCTCATCGCGATTTCTTTCTCTTGACGATTTGCGTTGATCTTCTACAGAGCTGAGGGGGAAGCTTGCTGAGGCGGAGGAGGCCTCGGCCGCCCTGCAGTCGGTCTACCAGGCTGAGGCTTCAGACCATCAAGCTCTGCAGGATGCCGCTGCTGAGGCCTGCGCGTCTCTCGGGACCGTGGGTGGTCAATCGGGGAGCTCCCTGACCAGCCGCCTGGCCGCCTTGAGGGGTCAGGTGGATGACCGGGTGCGCGGTGCCCTGCACCTTGGGGTGAAGCGGGCCTTCGCCGTGATCTCCAGCCACTACGACGGCCTCAACTTCGACGCCGTCAGCCAAGGATATATCCTGGCGGATGACGAAGCCGAAGCCGAGCGGGAGATTGCGGATTTCTCCCGGGCCGTCGAGGCCCCTGGGGAAACCCTGGCTCGGTTCTTCGAAGAGGACGTAGGACTCCCCCCAGTAGCGCCCTTAGCTCCTGAAGACCCCTCGACGGCTGCTCCTGCGGACGAGCCTGAAGAGGAGCGGCGAGATTAGTTTGGGCTACCGAGCCCTTGTGTCGCGACCTCCGTGGGAGGGTATTTTTGTAAGAACATGCTCGTGGCCTTTGAGGCCTAATGTAAAAAATGTTTTTGCATTTCATTCCTTGTTGCCTCCTTTTGACTTTTTTGCATGTGGAGGGATCTCGGTGGAAACCCTTAGGGTACTTAGGCTACCGAGATAACGGCAAGGGAGTCTTCCTGCCCGGAGGCGACGGTAGTACTCACGACTTGGCCATTTGACTCTCGAGGCGTCCTTCGCAACTCTTTGGGCGTCGCACGCTAGTTCCTTCCAACGCATAAAAGGAGAAAAGAGGCGAGACTAGGAAGATTTTGAAAAACGAGCAAAAACATAAATCCCGGGGGCGTCGGATGTTGGGTCAGAGAGTACCCTTCTCCTGATAGCCCCCGAGGCCTCGGAGGAGTGGGAAAGACTCCTTCGAGGGCTTTCGGGGTGAGGACCCGAGATAAGATTAAAACGTCTTTTACGCTCGAGTTTTCTTATCTTTCTTTGCCTGAAGTTTGCTTTGACTAAGTTTTTGACACAGACTTAAGTCCTTCGAGGGTGGGAGCGAGTGGAGGTACCGTAGCCCGGGGGCGTAGGCGAGCTCCCGCCTCGACACCCTTGACCCTTAGGGAGCTCAACGTGTTTTCTTCTTAGTCGTGGGGCGTGCTCGAGGCATAGAAAAATAAGACGACATCGAGTTTGGTAAAAAACGTGCGCGATTTTTGGGAACTCAGGGGGGACCCCCTGGTTAGCCCCCGAGGGAGTCTTGACTCTGACCAGACAGAGTCGAGACTACCTCTGTTTTGAACGAAATAAAAAGTTTGAAAACGAACTTTTATTCATTCAAGATGCGATGTTTGTACAAAATACGAGAATTGTACGAAGCCTCGAGGCTTTTCGGAATAAGAATGACGTAGCTGTTTGATGTTCCGAATTGGAGTCGAGCTTGGGGCGGTCAGCTGGTGACGCTCTTTGAGGATGACGTGTTGCCTCCGGACATGGGCAGTGGCGTGGAAGGTCCCGACCAACGAGGACTGAGGCCATTGCAGAGCTCGCTGGTAGTCGAGGGGTGGCGCTGAGGTCGAGCCCAGTGTCCGGCTCGAGGGGCACCGTCGAAGGTTGAGCCCCCGCGCCTGGCTCGAGGGGCGTCCGGCTGGCGGACGGACGTCTCGTGCTTGCTGCGGGGCGCGTCCGCTGGCTTCTCCGAGGCTACCCTGCGCTGGCGCGAGGCCGAGCTCTCGGCTATCTGCACAGCGGCCGTCTCGAGGAGGTTCTTTACTTCCCCAAGCATGCGTCTGGCGTCGGGGTTGGAGACGGCGGGCAGATCGCGGAGCAGCATTGCGGCCGCCACCACGTTTTGCCCGGCTCGTGGGAAGCACACCTCGGGGCGTGCCGGCGCCTCGTCCTTGAGGCTCCGTCGGTGGGCTTCTCGAGCCCAACCTCGAGCTCTGGCTCTTCGAGGCTGGGGTGGTTCCTGCATCAGAGTTTGCTGGAGCTGCAGCAGGCGTTGTCGTTCTTCCTCGGTCTTGATGATTGCCTCCCGCAGCTGTGCGAGTTGCGCCGCCCGGCTGTCGTCGTGTTGAGGCGGTGCATCCGAGGCCGAGGGTTTGCTTCTTGCCTGAACGCGCGAACCGCCCGCCGCAGCCACGTCGTTGGGCGCTCCGAGGTTGAGCGTTGGCCTGACGTCGTCGTCGTCGTCGTCCTCGGCCTCGTTCACCACCCCCTCGAGCTGGAAGCAATCTCTGGTGGGATACCAGACGTGCCGGTCCGCACATGTGACGGACGTGAACTTGCTGGGGGAGCGCGCCCGCGCCCTGGAGATCGCCGGCCGCGTGCCGGGCAGGTTTCCCCTCGGGGATTCTGCGCCGGCCGCGGGGAAGTGGGGGTACGCCGCCGGCACCGCCTGTGCCTGGCGACGATGGTGACCACGGCGCCGCTCGCGAAGTGGCGACGCGTGGTGGTACAGGCGACGCGTCATGCCCCCCGCGCGGGGTGGCGTGGCACGTCTTCCGCTCGGGCCCTCCGTGGAGAGCAGGGTCGGTTTGTCGCCGTTGCCGGCGGCTGGGGACTCAAGGTTCCCGAACCAGTCGACGGCACCGGCAGAGAACCGAGGAGTAGAAGAAGCCATCCAGGAGATAGCGAGAAAAATGACTCGGACACGCGCACCCCCTACCTGGCGCGCCAACTGTCGGTGTTTCGTACCCGGGGGTATCACACCAACGAGTAACAACGATCGCGTGCTTCTCCTCCTAGATGGTGATGCAAGAGGACACAAGATTTATCCTGGTTCGGGCAAAGAAGGCCCTACGTCCAGCGGGGGGGAGATGTTCTTGTATTATTTGCACCTAAGTGCTTGTACAGGGGTGGATACAAGCTCACCGAGCATGGACCGAGGTCCGAACTCGAGTGCGGCGTGAGAGTGGATGTGGAAGAACGTTCGTTTGTCTAACTGTCGTCCTGAATGAGGGGCCCTGGTGTCCCCTTTTATACAACAAGAGGAGGCCAGGGCTTACACAGGATAGTTATGTATAGAGCTCGGTATGGCGGGGAGTAGGAACTCTGTCTTGTCGAGGCCGCTGTAGCCAACGTGAGCGTTGCTGTAGAGGCATCCTTGAAGCGTGGCCTCCATCCCGGGCGCGGTCATGGAGGCGTGTCGGAGTGGAAGCCGTACAGCGTCCCATCCCGGCTCATACAGGACACAGCGGGGTCCCTCCGGGTCTTGGGATACCTGTCTTCCAAGAGCGTGAAAGCAGTTTAGGGCTCGAGGGGCACAGAGCCGGCCTCGAGGTGGTATCTACGGGGGCTCGAGGGGTGCAGAGCCGGCCTCGAGGTGTTACAGTACCGGGCTCGAGGGGCGCGGAGCAGGCCTCGAGGTGTTACAGTACAGGGCTCGAGGGGCGCGGAGCCGGCCTCGAGGTGTTACAGTGCAGGGCTCGAGGGGCGCGGAGCCGGCCTCGAGGTGTTACAGTGCATGGTATGGCCGAATAGTGCTGTACTGGTCCCCTTTTGCCCATGCCTGTGGTGAAAACGAGACTTTGACCTTTACATCGGGTCACTGTGGCACGTGCCGTGCTCCAGTGGACAAGACCGGAGTAGGTGAAGGCATTAAATGCGTGGTATGGGCTGGTACGGCTATTTGTGCAGCTCGAGGTTCGTGCGTTAAGGCTCGAGGTGTGGGGACGCGCTCGCCCGAAGCCTGGAGGGCTCGGGCGAGACGGAGATAGAGCGTTCGCCCGAGGCCTGGCTGGGAGGGCTCGGGCGAGACGGAGATTGAGCGCTCGCCCGAGGCCTGGCTGGGAGGGCTCGGGCGAGACGGAGATTGAGCGCTCGCCCGAGGCCTGGCTGGGAGGGCTCGGGCGAGACGGAGATTGAGCGCTCGCCCGACGCCTGGCTGGGAGGGCTCGGGCGAGACGGAGATTGAGCGCTCGCCCGAGGCCTGGCTGGGAGGGCTCGGGCGAAACGGAGATTGAGCGCTCGCCCGAGGCCTGGCTGGGAGGGCTCGGGCGAAACGGAGATTGAGCGCTCGCCCGAGGCCTGGCTGGGAGGGCTCGGGCGAGTCGGAGACAAAGCGTTCGCCCGAGGCCTGGCTGGGAGGGCTCGGGCGAGACGGAGATTGAGCGCTCGCCCGAGGCCTGGCTGGGAGGGCTCGGGCGAGTTGGAGATAGAGCGTTTGCCCGAGGCCTGACTGGGAGGGCTCGGGCGAAACGGAGATTGAGCGCTCGCCCGAGGCCTGGCTGGGAGGGCTCGGGCGAGACGGAGATTGAGCGCTCGCCCGAGGCCTGGCTGGGAGGGCTCGGGCGAGACGGAGACAGGGCGTTCGGGTGTTTGCGTTGATTGGGGGTACCCTTTTGGCGTTCCCCCGACAATATATATATATACATACATATATACATATGCATACATATATACATACATATATATATATATACACTGTACTGCAAGTGTAAAAGCGCACCTTCCAGCACGGAAAAGATGCCACCCAAAGCATACATAGGACACACAGTACGTACACCTGCGTCGTATAAACTAGTCTTTATTCGACTACTCCTTCCGTCCCTAAATAACTGTCTCTACAAATCCGTGTTTTCCTCACAGACACGCTTTCCGGACGACAGTTATAAAGGGACGGAGGGAGTATTCTGCATTAGCTCCAGATTGTTTACACTATCTTTGAGCAATGTTTCCATGTAAGGCCAGGGAGTGGTAGCCTGATGCCGGTAGACAGGAAGATCCTCCTTTGCATAAAACAAAGAGGCCGCCAAGCCAACGAACGTTCCCCTCCCCCCGGCATATCCTATCCTTGGAATCCAAGGCCACGTCGCCGGGAACAATCCAAAACGAACCGGTGCAGCATATGGAAGCATTTCTTGCATCCAAAGCTACACGCTATTCCCTCTTTCTCCTCTTGCCAAGATCTCCTGGATTCCTTTAATTTGCTGGCTTGGCTTTATATATATACAGCTCTCGCGCCGTACAACCCCCTTCCTCCCTCCCTTCCGATCCCCATCATCATCCTCGCCGTCGCCGCCGGCGTCGGCCATTTCCGTGCGAGGAGCAGCTGTGAGCATCGTGTAGAAGCTAGGTGTACTGCCGTGCACACGCTGGAAGGCGTACATGAACCTGACGCTGAGTCTAGCCATCAATGGCGGCGGCGGCGGCACGACGACCAAGAAGCGCAAGCTACTGCGGGACAGCGTCGTCGACGACGTGATGAGCTGCGATGGCGGCGGAGACCACAGCAGGGTCGTGAGGCTCCTACAGGCCAGGGAACGGATGATGGCGAGGTTGGACGCCGACGACGACGATCCGAGGGTAGCTGCAGCAGCTCCCGATGACGGCGGCGGTGCCCTGCGGCTCATGCATTTGCTCCTCTCGTCGGTGGCCGCGGCGGAGTCCGGCGACGCGCACGCGGCCGCCGCGGCCCTGCACGAGGTCTACCGGCGCGCGTCGTTCCGCGGCGGCGACCCCGCGCAGCGCGTCGCGGTCTACTTCGCGGACGCGCTGGCGTCGTCGAGGCTCGTCCGGTCGTCGTCGTCGCCTGCTGCGGCGGCATCGGCCGCGCCGACGGCGACGCCGACGCGCGCCGAGCGGTTCCTGGCGTACACCATGTTCTACCAGGCGTCCCCGATCTACCAGCTCGCGCACTTCACGGCGAACCAGGCGATCGCGGAGGCGTTCGAGAGCGGCGGCCGCAGGCGCCTCCACGTCGTCGACTTCGACGTGTCGTACGGCTTCCAGTGGCCCTCCCTGATCCAGTCCCTGTCGGACGCGGCCGCCGCCGCCGCGAGCACGAGCACGACGAGCGGCAGCTCACACGACGGCGACGGCGACGGCGACTGCGCCGAGCCGGTTTCCCTGCGAATCACCGGCTTCGGCACGAGCCCCGACGAGCTGAGGCAGACCGAGGCGCGGCTGGCGCGGTTCGCGAGCGGGTGCCCCAACCTAAGGTTCGAGTTCGAGGGCATCGTGGATGGCCCAGACAGCCGCAGTGGCCGCCGCCATGAACAACGACGCATCAGGGTCGACGACGACGCGACCGTGGTCGTCAACCTGGTGTTCCCGGCAGCACAGCTGAGCTCGACGACGAGCACGAGACAAGAAGCGTGCAGCGCGTTGGCTCGCATCCGCTCTCTGAATCCTTCCCTGGTGTTCTTGGTAGAGAAAGACGGCGGCGGCGGCGGCGGCAATGCCACGTCGAGAGGACGCTCACGCTTGCTTCCGGCGTTCACGGCCAGCCTCCGGTACTTCGCCGCGGTGTTCGACTCGCTGCACGAGTGTCTCCCCGCCGACAGCGCCGAGAGGCTCGCCATCGAGAGGAACCACCTCGGCATGGAGATCAGCGACGCCATGGCTTCCTTATCCTTAGACTACAACAACTATGGCGGCGGCAGCGATGAGGATGATCACATGGCAGAGCCCAGCAGTTGGAAGCAGATGATGGAGCGCGCGGGGTTCGAGGGCGTGGAGCTGAGCTCACGAACGGTGAGCCAGGCGAAGCTGCTGCTGAAGATGAAGAGCGGCGGCGGGTTCCGTGTCATGGAGGGCGAAGGTGGCAGGGCCATGTCGCTGGGGTGGCGAGATAGAGATAGAGCGCAGCTGATCACGGCGACCGGGTGGCGGCGCCGGCGCCGATCGATCAGCAAGCAGGCGTTCAGCTAGTATCATCATCCCCGGCCAGTTCGTCGATAAAGTATACTCGGACGATCGTGTGTCGTCTTCTTGGTTTGTTCAATTGATTCATTGTGGAGAGAAGGTTTGGTTTGTTAGTTTTTTTTTTTTTTTTCTTGTGCGCTTTTCCTCGTTGATTGATACTCCTGCATATATACATGTAAAGTAGATGCCAAAAGAGTAAATACACACACGATTGATACGTATACGTACAGAAATAGACAAAGCATGATTAGATTCGAAGCATTGTCATGTCGTCCTATCTAATTAAGCTCCCATGGATCATGGATGGGGCTGAATGGCTGATCAAAATGGGGTTGAGTTACTGGTCAGATCAACTACGATTTCGATGGTACATATGATGAGCTGACTGATAGATGCTGTGATGCACTATAGGTAGTTCACAAACTGATCCATCTAAATAATGTAAACAAATGCTAATATCAACGCGATAGTCAAGCTGGGGCTGATTGTCAAGCGATTTTGTGTCCATATATAACACAGGTTAGTTATCCTTTTTTTTGTGTGTGTATGAAGTCACAAGTTAGTAATCTCTTCGTATTTTGACTTGTAGCTGTAGGTAGCAATACTATTTATAACGGAACATTACTCTCTCCATATTGTAAAACTTGACGTTTCAGACAGCGACACGGTCTCGAAAACATTACTTTGACCACTTGTTTCTTTAAAAATATTTATTGGAAAGTGGTACATGTATATTTTTATAAAAGTACTTTTCAAGACAAATTTATTTACATGATTTTTACGTCTCTAAATTCAATAATTTAAAAGTTATTTATGATTTATATTCCCAATGTTTGACTCAATCCTTGTCCAAAACGTAACTTTTTCAATATGGAGGGAGTATATTGCAGACTAAACTTGCGGTCATACAATGCAGAGCACATGATATTATTATATACTGGGTATAGGACTAGGATCGGAGTATATAGTGGTTAGAAGTTAGAACAGATGACTTTATGGTCCACAGCCCACACTAGTAATTGCATGGAAGCAGGTCTACATGGTGGTAAATTATGCCGTACTGTATCTGGTATGTCGTCAAATTAAAGGAGAACGTAACTTGCAAGGTAAACTATGTAATATGATGATGCATCAGCAGAGGTGAGTACTAAAAGGGAGTCTAGTCCTACTACCAGTACTTTGGAAAAAGGATAAACAGCAGGACGATGTGGTGACCTTGCCAGCAGCTGCGGCAGGGAGTGGTTCACCAAACCGCGGGTCGATCTGCACCTAATAAAAAGAGAGATCTCTGCAGAGACGGCGACGACAGGATCGTTGAAACGTTGCCAATTAGCCTTCGAACCTCGCGCGCGAGTTTGTTTACTAATGGGTTACCAATTCTTGTGTCCTTTGGTGTTATGGTCCACACGGTGTACGTGGAGAGATAGAGATGATGATGCATCATCAGATCAGATCGATGAGAGAGAGAGAGAGAACATGATGAGCACCCGCGGACCTGTTATGATCAATCGTCATCGATCTCTCCCTCCGATTCTATGGCCCACTGCTAGGATCTGATCAGAGGGGGTCGATCTAGTTCCACGCGTGTGGATCCACTACTGATTGCTCGAAAAATTGAAATCGTCGACCAGAAACCCGTATGTACGTACCGAATGACATATGGAACGAGTCGATCTCGACACCACACTTGGCCGGCGGGTGGTGTTGGCTCATATTGCGTGAAAAGATGAACCATCGATTGCGCGATTTTATAATCAAAAGTATTGTTTGTACAAAGCCGCATACTTTATACTCTCCTTGTCCCTAAAAAAGAGTTATTCTCACTTCCCAAAAAATCAACAAATTTTTTAAAAAAAAGAGTTATTCTCACTTCCCAAAAAATCAACAAATTTTAGTTTTGGTCAAATATATATAACCAAATATTAATATTTAGTACTTCCTCTATCTTAAATTATAAGTTGTTTGACTTTTATTTATGAGTTTAACTTTGATCACTCATTGTATAAAAAAAAATTGTGTAAAATATCACTTTTTTGTTGCTTAATTTATTAATATTAATAAAAGTTGTTCAAGAATAATTTAAATTTAACTATATTTGCATAATTTTTTTTGAATAAGACGAGTGGTCAAACTAGACGTCAAAAAAGTCAAACAACTTACTACTCCGTCCCAAAAATAGTGTCGCTATGGGATGCGTGCTGGTCAAACTTTCTCAACTTTGACTGAGTTTATACAAAATTTGTGCAATATTTTTATCTCCAAATAAGTTTATTATAAAAGTATATTCAAAAATCTATCCAATGATACTAATTATGTACCATAAATATTAATATTTTATTATATATATTTGGTCCAACGTTGAAGTCTGTTGACTATTCGGGAAACGAGAATGACTCTTTTTTAAGGGACAGAGGGAGTACAATTTAGAATGGAGAAAGCATCATTGAATAAATCTTTGAATATACTTTCATATTAATAAACTTATTTAGATATATAAATGCTACACGTATTTTCTATATACCTAATAAAATTTAAGAAGTTTGACCAACACACATCACATGGTGACTGTGAATCTTCCATTTTTTAAGAAGGAAGGAAGTACTCTCTCTATATTGTAAAAGATGACGTTTCAGACAGCGACACGGTCTCCAAAACATCACTTTGACCACTTATTTCTTTAAAAATATTTATTGGAAAGTGGTATATGTATATTTTTATGAAAGTACTTTTCAAGACAAATTTATTTATATGATTTTTACATCTCTAAACTCAATAATTTAAAAGTTATTTATGATTTATATTCTCAATGTTTGACTCAAACCTTGTCCAAAACGTCATCTTTTTCAATATGGAGGGAGTATCATATTCCCTCCGTCTCAAAATAGATGTCACTAGAAAACTGTGTTTCCCTCACAAATACGTTTGGCCAGTGACATCTAAGAAGAGACGGAGGGAGTACCATGTGTACGGAGCGGGGGGCGAGACAGGAGTCATGGACGACTAGGCTCCAGCTCAGCTGGTAAAGCCACGCCACGGTAGTCCGGTGTGTCAGATGAAGCGAAGCGCTGAACTGAACGCCGTTGGAGAAAGCAGTACTGTACGTAATACGTGCGTGTGAATAAAGCTGGCGTCAGGGCGACCAAAATGTGCACTGCCGATACGATATGCTTGCTTTGGTTTTTTTTTTTTTTTTTTTTGTTTTTTTGGACAACTGCTTGCTTTGGTTGGACGCGTCAAGAGAAGTGACCAATATGCACTCGCTCGCCCTCCGGCGATACATACGATATGGTACATCCATCCTTTTGACGCGTCCAAAGATGCTCCAGATCGTGGCCGGACCCGGACTAGTTTTTTTCCCTCATGATGGATGGATGGATGGAAGAACGGACGACGGAACGGAACACCAGCGCTGAATGGAATGAATTCCTCGTGCGTGTCCAAGGTCCAAGCACAGCAGCAGACAGCAGTCGGATCCGAATTCCATTCCACCCAGCCGTGAGCAAACGGCAAACCCAGCCGTCTCTCCGTTCCATTCCACCCGCACCAACTTCCTTTCCTGCGACGATGCGATGCGATGGATGTTGCAATTCCAGTCCCAATCCCAGGATGCGCTCGCGGTCGCGCCCGGCCGGCCGGCCGCGATCGATCGCTTTTGGGTGCCCGCTCACCTGACGCACGCGAGATCTCTCCGAATCAGGGCTTGACGTCCTCGCCGATGGCGTGCGCCCGGAGCCCGGGGCCTCGTCTCGTCGTTTGCGGGGGGACTCGGGGAGGGCGGCAACCACGGCCCTGGGAACGCGCATATGTCCCGTCGGTACGGTTCTGGCCTATCGCGTGGATCGAGAGCGGGGATACGATACGAATATCCCAGTGCGGGTGCACGCGACAGCGACGCCCGGACGCCGAATTGAAAGCGGCCTTTCTTGTCTCGTCGCGCCGCCTCGTGTGCCTCTCGATCCTTTCTACCGGGCGTAAATCAATAATCAGATTTAAACTTTAGAAACTTTGACCAATCATATGATTAATAATATCTAACTATTATAATATAAATTTGATATGAAATCAGATCGAGCGGACACAAATTTGGGTGGTTGGCAGAATTTGTAACACTCGAGTGCCATATAGTTTAACCGGGAAAAAAAAAGGCCGGCCAAAGAGAGTCAGCATACTAAGGTCCCATCTCCAAGATGCGTATTATGCAAAGAAACCCTTGGCTTGGCTCAGAGACGCTCGTCCCGTCGTCTCATGAGACGACGGGAAGAGCTCGTGCTCCCAGGTGGAATCGACGACGGCAGCAGCGTTGTACGGCTTCATCTCCCCGTCTCGACCATGCGATCGGATCTGGCTCGCGGGCTCTAGTTTGGGTGCGCACGAAATTTCTTTCTACTAAAACCGGCACCACCGACTGTCGTCGCGAGATCCAGTACCATTGTCGCGCCACCGCCGCCGCTGCCGGAGATGCCAAGCCCGACGATCCTGAGCGCCACCGACGACGTTGTCGGAGATGCGAAAAGCCCGAAGATTCCTGGATGCGACCTCACCGGCGCCGATGGAAACTGACATCACGGTGAGCTCGGCTTCTACAGCAAGATTGCAAGAACACGTTCATAATTCAGTAGGCAATAATACGCTGTTACAGTAATTCAGTAGTCTGAGACGAAGGAAACCTTAGTAATCTATGATAAAGATCGTGCAGATTCCATTGGCAACACAAATGAGTTCTTGAAGGAGGTAACTAATCATTCCTACATTCGAAGATAGTACCTGAGTATGTAGCTGTATGCTTGTTTGCCTTTCTGAAAACTGCATACTATCACTTTCAGTACTGAAAACTACATCCAAGTTTTAAGTTTGCAGGCTTTCCAAATGTATGTTATTTGTATGACTGTATATGCATTGATAAAATCCTATTGCCTATATGTTGGTGTTATATATGTTACCGTGAACTGAACTGGAGTACAAATTGTACGTCTTTCATATTTGAACTGGTGCATCAATTATCCTTTATACACTTCTTTTTATAAAATAGCCACATAATCGTATACAAAAATTTATTTATAGCTGATCATACATACATGCAAATCATTAAATAACTCAGAGACGAATACTTTGTCTGTGTGATGTATGACCTGTCTTTATACCAGTCTCTACGATAGGTTTGAGATGTTTAGAGACAAACCCCGTCTCACTGTTGTACATGCCCTGAGGATAGTGCCATTAAGGTAGGGAAAGTATTGATGACCATTGAACAATTACCGCTTAAGAGCACCTCCAAAAATTTCTAATAAAGTCCTTTAATTTGAGATTTGTTAGCAACTATAGAAAAAATTCATCTCCAAGAGTTTCCAATATCACCTCTCAATCCATACCACCTCCCAATCTTTTGATACTCCCAAAGTGTGTAGAGATTTGTATGTCATAGATGCGTATATCGATCTCCCAATCCGAATGTGGAAGGGCGTAAAAAACAAAAAGTAGTAGTGAGTTCCTGATACAAATATATAAGAGAAAAAGAATATATAAAAGTGGTTGTGATAATTTAGAAATAGTATAGAAATTTCTGATGTAAATCCATCTTCTATATTTTAGGATTCCTCCCAATACTTTTTTGGAAGTTGGAAAGCACCATGTTTTTGAAACACATTATTAGGTAGCCTTGGTGAGATGCTCTAACTATGACTTTAATAAACTATAAAATTTCATAAACCGTAGCCCAATAGCACAAACAAGTCTAGATGAATTTTAAAAAAAATCTAGTTATAATGATATTATTTCTAATTGAAACTGATAACAAAATTGGATGCCCTTTAACAAATTATTTTCGTAAATTAACAAGCTCTATGCTAGTAACATATTGGGCAGGTTTTGCAGAAAGATACAGTCAACAGTCTTAGTGCGAATGGAGTAGATCAGCATGAAAGGATGGATGGGTTGGGATGAGTGGGGGGTGCAATTTGGTGATGACCGTGTTGATCTGCCTCCTAGATAGAACATATGGAAGCTTCTGCTAAATTTCTGTTTGCAGCCTGCGCGCCGCCAAAAATTTGTCCGAGGCATGTAAGAGCAGCTCCAATGTATTGTCTAAGGTGGTGCTTTGAGGAGAGAGAAAGAGAAAAGGTAGGTGCTACACATTGGAGTGCCGATGCTAGCTAAGTGCCGACTGACACCAGTAGCCAAATTGAGCATCCGGTGCTAGCATTAAAAAAATAGTTATGTCTGAGCACTGATTCATTACCGTTGGCTCTTTGCAATTGTTTGGGGGTATTGAGGCATGCCAACTAGTCAGCGCTATCGCATTATACATTGGAGCATGTTTGACTAGCAGAGCACCGACTGAGATATCATTTGTTTGTACCCATCTCGTGACTATATATTGGAGCTGCCCTAGTAAGCTGCCAACTCTGGGACACGATTCAGGATGGTGTGGGTTGCAATGAACAACACCTATTGCCTGTCAACGTTTTTGGGTGCTCGTAGTTAAGGTTGTGCCCATAAGCCCATTGGTTGAACCTTTTGGGCTCTTTGCAATGTGGCCGTTTTGCGTGGGTTATTTTTTATTTTTCTTGTTACAAACTCTATGTAATTTTGTTGCTTTATAGTAATGAAGTTCGACTTGGCTGTGGTGAAAAAAAATTATATCGTAGTAAATAAACATAAAAATGAGGCCATATAAGATCACAAAAGTGTACTAATTATTATAGATAACACGAGCATATAGTAGTAAATAAACATCAAAATGAGACCATATAAGATCAAAATATATAATTATAGTCCATGCACCATATATATAGAGAGCATGATTTTATAAAAAAAGTATTAAACAATTTTCATATTTTCTAAGCTAAAGTAGTTTTGCTATGAATATTCTAAGATTATAGATTTTAATCTTTTTCAAAAAAAATGGATAATTTTTAACAGATTTATTGTTGTAGATTTTTTAAAATCTATTTAATCCATGAACTATCAACATAGTCCAATTTTATATCTATCTTGACTGACGTGATGCCATGTCGGACTAAACCGCCTTAAGAATAACTCCAAAAGCCTCTGTATCCTTCCTAATTAACATGAATAGAGATCTTATTGAATTTTTTAAATTAGAAATCCAAATATTCACATCCTATATTCTGAATTCCTCGCTAGCCAAAGATGAAGATCGGAACTAACTATCTAAAATGGGCACAAGATACAAGTTGTTGGAGAGAGTATAAAGATATGACAATATTGCTTGATTAGGTCAAGGCAGATTAGATGAATTCGTTGATGCCATGATTTCAATTCTAAATATTTTTCCCAGTTGATATTATAAGAATTCTTAATGAATGATCGACCTCTTAGCTTATGCATTAAGTTTTAGGTATTCTTAACACTATCTTAACTCCATAGTTTATGTGCCCTTCGTTATGTGGGACTAGCATGTTGTTTCTGCACTTATATATAGCGGCTCTAGGTAGGGAGATCAAGTAGCTCACGTAGCTACTTAATCAAAAGGAAAAAGTCTACCTTTTTCTCTCTTAACTTTTGCGAAAGTCTGATTTTGCTCCATGAACTCTAAAACTAGAAAAAACACTTCGCTCAACTTTTGATGCATACCTTCCTGGTCAAAAGCATATATATTATTGTATAAAATTAATTGAAATAATTAATCAATGTAGTTTCTATAATCTAATTATGATAAAAATTTTATGGTGGACTAATTATTGTATGTTTGAATTGCAATAAAAAAATTTATACTCATTGGATCATGTATAATTTAGTTATAAATTTATTTTATTTACAGAAAAACATAGATATAAAGCTACAACAAAAACTTTATACTAAAACATACTTTATTAGTATATATTCACTGTGTATATCTACTCATGAGTTCAATAAAATTTGATTTTTGATTTTATATTTTTTTGTGATTTACTATGATTTTGCAAAGATTCGACAAAAATAAATAAAAAAACAAAACATTGTCATTGTAGTAAACCACAATTAATGTAGCAAACTCACTGTCCAAAACCGCTTATAACTGGGCCAAAGAGGTAAATGTATTGTTTTAAAAATTAAGGAAGGTGTTTGTCTGGTTTTGAAGTTTAGAGAGAAAAAACAGACTTTTACAAAAGATAAGGAGAAAAAAGTGGATTTTTTCCTATCCTAATAAAAAAAAAGTGAAACACATGCAACAGGCGGCCCCAACGTAGCCCAAATCAAATGAGACGCGAGCCGTCCGCTCGGCCTTCCACGCATCCGGGCGAGACGACCGTCTAGGCCGTTCAGTCCTAATTGGATCAGGCGGCCTAAGGCCCAGATCGTATCGCCTTGCGTTGGGGCGTTGGGCTGTTGGGCTGATTGGGCACTCATGTCCTGCTTGCGACAAGCCTTTCCGTTCGTTCCGCGTGCAAAGATTCTCCCAACAGGTTGCAGTTGCAGTTGCAGTTGCAGTCCGCCCCGACTCCGCCGCCGCCCGCCGGGGCGCAACCTGCCCTGCCCCCCTTCAGCCTCCCCCGCATCCGCCGCGCCCATTCTGCCGCCTCCTGCCTGCGCGCTTACTGTAGCCGCAGCTTTCTCCAACCCTTGGCAATGGAGGCCGCGGTCGCGCACGCTCCGCCTGCTCCGGCCCTGCGCCGCTCGCTCACCCTCAACCCCACGCCCGCCGCCCGGCCGGGCCCAAAACCCTGGCAGGGGGTGCTCTCGGCGAGGCGCCAGTCGAACGCCGTCAGGTGCGATCCGTCCCGGCGCCCGGAGGCGCGCGCGGCCGCGGCGGCGCAGCCGGCGGGTGGTGCTGACGCGGCGGCCGGGACGAGGAAGCGGCTGGCGGTGTTCGTGTCCGGAGGGGGATCCAACTTCCGGGCGATCCACGAGGCCGCGCTGGGCGGGGCCGTGCACGGGGATGTCGTCGCGCTTGTCACCGACAAGCCAGGTGAGGGAAACTGCACCCCGCGAGGCGCGAAGCTGCCCACACTGTGAGCGGAGGCTAAAACTCAATGTGCGTTACAGGTTGCGGTGGCGCGGAGTATGCCAGGAGCAATGGCATTCCTGTGCTCGTGTTCCCCAAGTCCAAGTCTGCGCCTGAGGGGATTTCGGCTGCTGAACTGCTGGATACCCTGAGGTTGTTTCCTGCTTATACCTGTAACCTTTCTCTGGTTTTCTTGTGTCAATTTCAATTTAGTAACTTGGGTGAAAAAGCGCTCAGAGTAACTTGCTCTTTGTTATGTTTGTTTATTATGCCAGTAAAATACACACAAATTCACGCTCGACTAGGTGTATATGTACTTTTAGCTAAGTTCTGCCAGGTGGTGATTATGTTTCTGCATAATTAGATAGTAATTTGTTACTTCTGTGAATCCTCTAGCTATCTTTCTGCTGATATTTGTGTTTTAAACTTTAACATAATATTCAGTTCGAATTATACTGTGGAACAAGTCATTCATCAAGTGCTGCCCTGTTGCACTTACTCTTGACTGTACACAATATGTGGTTTACTTTGTTCTCTCTGGCATTGGACTGCTAATGTTTGGATTTATCTCATGTATTGTAAGATATGTTTTCTCTGGATAGTGAAATAAGTCAGTCTCTCATATTTAACTTTGAAACAGGGGATACAGTGTAGACTTTGTTCTTCTTGCCGGTTACTTGAAGCTTATACCTGCTGAATTGATCCAGGAATACCCAAAGTCCATATTAAATATCCATCCTTCTCTCCTTCCGGCATTCGGAGGCAGAGGGTTTTATGGCACAAAGGTGCATAAAGCCGTCATTGCATCTGGAGCAAGGTGATTTAAAATTCTCTAGCATGTCCAAGTAAATTCATGTCTCAGTTTACAAATGATATAACCGTCTGCCTAGATGATACATTCACCTGTTGATCCCCTAATAAAACACCTTATGCATGAACCTGTGTAATTTCAAGGGACATAACGCTGCATTTTGTTGTAACACACTTGAATTGAATGTAAGCATTTAAAAAATTAAAGCATGTGATGGATGGCTGATAGAGAAATGCCTGATTATTTTACGTGTCAAATGTGACTTCTGTTACTTGACAACAATTTTCTGTTCAGATACTCAGGTCCAACCGTACATTTTGTGGATGAGCACTATGATACCGGGAAAACATTAGCCCAGAGGGTTGTGCCTGTGTTTGCGGATGACACACCAGAGTTATTGGCTGCAAGAGTCCTTCATGAGGTATGATTTCAGTCTTCTAGCCTGAGATAGCTTCAAGCTCCTGCACATAATTGATGTTAATCTGGAACCAGATGTATCGATCATTTAGTTGATTTGAATCTTGCATCTCAGGAGCATCAAGTCTATGTTGAAGCAGTTGCTGCTTTGTGTGAGGACCGCATCGTATGGAGGGAAGATGGTGTCCCACTAATCAAAAGTCAGATAAATCCTGATGTGTACATCTAATTTGACAATACTAGCACTATTTTGAAGCAATAATGGAATTTGTAGCGCCCCTGCCACTTTTCCAAGACAAGGGGTACTTAACAGTTGACGTAGGTTGATACATGGGCACAACTTGACTGCAGTATGCATTATTGCATGGACCAGAGTTACCTTGGGATAACTACCATATACTGCGATTGCTTTATCCTTCAGGAATTCTTTTTCTTTTTTACTGTCTGTGGTGTTCAGATGAGCAAATCTTATAAACGGTCGCTCGATCATGTGGTGGTCTTTTATTGATTGAAGGTCTTCTTAAAACAAAGGGGCCACCAAACAGTGTGTTTTGTCTTGTCCTCCAGGGATTCTTTATTATTTATTACTGTTCGAGATGTTTAGATGAGCAATTGAGCAAATCTATAAACACTCCCTGGATCCTATGATAGTCTTCTATTGATTGAAGATATCTTCAGTAGTACTTGACAGTTGACACATCACTTTTTTATATTATTAGTCCTCTGAAGTGACCACGAATTTACTTAAAACTTAACTCACCACAGCAAGTATCTTGATAACCATTACATCAGGAGTACTTGTGATTTCTACCGGGATTTTCTTGAAAGTAGGCATGAGAGCACATTTCAGTGCTTTCCGAAATCATATTGACAATCTGCACATAATGATTTATAAGGAAAACGTTCATAGACATTGTCTTACTGTCATTGATGCTTTGGCATAGTCGATCTAATCATCGTCCACCAAGTGAACAGGCAAATACAGAGTATGCTCAACGAGATGTTTTATTCAATAATTATGTTCCGCATGCTAGCTTTAATCAGTCAATACAAGGGTAATGTTGGAACCACTTCAATAATTTACACTGTTGCAGGCTTGCGGCATCAGAGGAGGGAAAAAAATGAAAGAAAACTTGGAAAGAAGACCACACCATCGGCTGCGACCACAACATCTCCTGTCTGGGGTCTCTAAGCTCAGCTGATATGAAACTCCCCGCTGGCGTGGACTTGCTTCACCTGTTTGTCATACTCGTCTTCACCATCCTCCTCTTCCTCATGTTTTTCATCTGGTTTCTTGCTGTCCTCCTGCTCGTCCTCCTCCGCCGCCCAACCAAAGCCAGCCACCGGGGTGGAGGAAGGAGGCGGTGTCCGCGCCTTCTCCACGATCTTCATGATCTCTTCCACGGACTGGACGGAGTAAGTCGGGGCGCTGTTGTCTTTCTTGTAGTACATTGCCTGTGCAGCTTCTGTGAGCTCTCTAGGCAGGTTCTTCAGGAACCAGGGGTGGTTCCTGATCTCCCTGATTGTTATTCTCTGCATGAATTTGGAGGTGAAAGAAAATCAACAAACCAAATATGAATGAACCACTTAAGATGGTCTACGTTCAAATATATGGGTACCTTTGCAGAGTTTGCAACAAAAATTCTTGAAAGCAGTTCCTTGCAATCTTGGGATACGTGTACATACTCCGGTATTTTGTACTGGATTGACATGATCCTCTATGAAAAGAAAGAATATACCAAGAATAACATTAAGAAACAAGAACTTGGGGTTTTAGATTGCTTATTATCACTAGGAAAAAAAAAGAAAAGCTCTGAAGTTGTTACCCCGATTGTCTTTCTGAAGTTCTTTGGGTCATCTGGGTCCTCAAAAGGGTAACCACCGACCAGCATCACATAAAGGGTGACACCACAGGACCACACATCGGCTGTCTGAACCATCAATCAGATATTGCAAATATGTTAAGACAAAATAAATAAACAAATATAAAGACAATGACGAAGCGTAAATTTGAACTAAAGAACATTTATTGCCAATAGAACATTAAGATGCAGTTCTGGTTATCAATACGAGTTTTAGAAGGGTTCCATATTCTATTGATGCACATGCCTCTAATGACAAGCACACTCAAAATGATGGTTGTGATTCTGGATATCGTATGGGATGTTCTGAGACTGAATTTCTACTGTTAGTATTGGGTATATGTAGTTCACTCACTAGAAGATGGCATACATCATTCAAGTGGTCTTCATACTCAGCTATGTTACATTTGTAGCAAATTTCTAAAATAGTATGAGTACGATTCGGGTGAACATTTGACCTGTATCAACCAAGCTAAATAAACAAGCAAAACTTCCAAAGAAAAGATAAACAAGCAGTGATATAAGGAATATGTGTAAAATTTTCAAATTGAGGGTTTGTTATTACTCTAATGGTGATATTCTGAGGAGATGAAATATGGTGTCAGATTATAGTTTGGTTGCTGCACGCCTTTGAAAACATCAGTCCTAAAGTAGTTAAGGAGTTTAGGCCGATATAAACAAGTGAGGTTGTTATTTAACTCCATAAAAAGGGTCAAATGTACCCGCTGTTACACAGCATACCCAGGTAGTGGCAGACTTCCAACAGGCATTTAAGGCCCCGCTCGACTCCAAAAAAAAGGGTCGCACTTTGAGTGCTTATGAAGTTCGACCTGGCAGGGTTCGAGTGTATGTTCGAGGAGGCTTGCTAGACTTGTTGGCATCTGTCCAATCGGTAGCAAAACTTTCATGTAATAAAATTTTAATTATGTTTATTTGGATCGCATTGGCTTCCATCCTTCCATGGTAATCTATGGATTACTTGGGGATGTTGTAACCGGTCAAACTCTTCTTCTTCTTAATGAATTACGTGTCACAAGGACAAGATCGTGAAAAAAAACTCCATAAAATGAGTTATCAAACTGAAACTGCTGATCTGGAACTGTGCAGGGAAGTCAAATTCACTCAACACAAAATTAGGTAGACTTGGAGAAAATAATGACTGTGAATACAATCTTTTAATGTAAAAGAAGCCAAACTTTATATGAAATAGAAGTGGGCACCATATGGTTTGACAGATCAATGCAACTGGTCTTTGCATAGTATTGAAGGGATGTTCTCGAAATCAACCAAACAAAAAAACAATGGTCTCAAAGGCATCATACTGTTTCTGACAAGCAAATGCAACCAATTTTGCAGTGCTGGAAAGGAGAAACGGATGAGAATAGGAATAGTAGGTTGGCATGGTTTGTTGGATAGCAATAGAACAAAATGCAATCACTGTTTTGCGGTAGCTGACAATGAGAAAAAGAAAAAGAAAAAGGGAAAGTAGAAAATAGCTTCAAAGGGCCACAAGAGGCCAAATAGCGGTTCAGTCTAACATGACTGCTTGAAAACGATTGCGCTTGAGGGCCTCTTGTGATAGCATCAATCAGTTAAAACCATGATGGTAAAATGGCTACGAAAAGGACAAAGTATGAATTGAACCTCTAAAAAGAGAACCTGTTGTGTGCTATCCCAACCAGCTTGTCACAAGGATGGATTCACCTAATATTTTCTTGTCTGCTGCTTTCAAATTCCTAATGATGGAAAAAAAAAACCTTTGAAGGTTGCATGCTCCTATTTACAAAATGACACTTTCTCCTCGCCATTCGCTGATCTTCAGCCTCCCTCAAAATCAAGTAGTAGCACTTACAATCTATATCTGTATCTACAGAATATCTTGCTTTCAGCGGAGCTAACTTTCTTCCAGGCCACAATTTAATACAGCAAGCGGAACCGCAAAGGCTACAAAAGTCTTGACTGCTAAACTGGTCCGAATCCGATGAACCTAAACCTTTTGCGCACATCGCCATCAAGCATGATATGTGATCGCTGGAGACGCAAGAGAATGTGAATGTCCAAATCGCTTCACACAGAAAGCATTCGATGATCTCTTTATGCTTTTTCAAAAATGAGCTCTTTTTCAACTCAAACCACACTGGGATACTGCACTAACAGTCTAACACTAGCACTACTATCTACTAATTCCGCCAGTACCAGGTCAAATAGATGGGAAGCATGTACAGGAGCAGCAGCAACAGGAGCTAGTGACACACAGACACTCACACTATGTGAGAGTCAGCATGGTCTCCGGGCCCATTGCAATTTGCACAGCCTGTTCGTCCCGAGCCCGGCAAGAGCACAGAGCAGCAGCACTGCATGCAATAGCCTGAATCACACGGCGTGCGCACTGCGAGGTCCCGAATCACGATGCTTGCTGGGCCCACTGCTCGGTGGCAGGAGGCTCTGTCTGCGGTCTGCCCGGCCACGGGCAAGCAAATCTCAATCCTGGACAAATCCCAAATCCCATAATCCGCCAGAGCCCAGAGATCTCTGGGCCCAGGGGCCCACTGGTCTATGGACCCTACAACGTTTCCGGTTTTCCACGAAAAGCGTGAGCCCGGTCTATAGACATGTGCTAACTCCAGCAGTTCTAGGTTTTCTTGTTAGTGTCAAACTATCTAAGATCTGATCAAATCTGTAAAAAAAGTATTTAGGCATAATAGTTGTGCTATTGATATATATTAAATTAATTAAAAATCTATAATATTTATTATATATACGTATATATCATAAAATACTGATATTTTTCTATAGACTTGGCAACCATTATGCAGATATCTTTTGATTGAGCCAGGTGCATTCATGCGACGGGCCCACATGCTGACACTAGTGCGCTCGCCTATAGACCTAGTGCACGGACACCCCGGGGGATGGCATTGAGACCCGCGTTACGTTACGTGGACTCCAAGGGCCCGGCACGTGCTCGTACGCAGGCTCACGACAGGCGAGGCAGGGATCCTCACTAGTCACTGCAACCGGGGGCCCACTTTGCCGCGTCCCAGGGAGAGAAGAGAATCTGACGAGGTGCAGTGACAAGCGACTAGCGAGCGAGGACCGAGGAGTGACCTTGCCGTCGTATTCCCGGCGGGAGAGCACCTCCGGGGCGATGTACGCCGGCGTGCCGACCGTCGACTTGGGCTTCGAGTGCAGCAGCGACGACTGCAACCAAAAGAAAAGCGTCAGTTTTAGTGCGAGACTAGAGAAAACGAACAAGTCTCATCAGGCAAGGCAGGCAGAGAAGCATTTTCGGGTGAGAGCAGCAGAGTAGAGCAAGCAAAGGTGGAAAGGGGGGGCGCCTTTTGAAGGAAAGTTCGTCTGTTTTTAGAAGAAAAACAGCACCTTGGAGTAACCAAAGTCGCAGATCTTGAGGCGAGGCGCCGGGCTGCCGTCCAGCAGCGTGTTCTCCAGCTTCAGGTCTCGGTGGCAGATTTGCTGCAAGTCCACGAGAGAAAAAAAAAAAAAAAATCTCGCATTGGACACTTCTTCTTCCTTTGTTTGCTAATGAAAAGGTCGATGCTCTTCTTTTCCCATTCTTACCATGAAGTGGCAGTAGCTGACGCCGCAGATTAGCTGCTGGAAGAAGTACCTCGCCTGCAAGTACGACGACAGCACAGCCAGTCAGCCAGCACAGCAGCATTCACCAGCACAAAAAATCCCATCATCCCCCGACATGGGTTACACAGGTCGTAGCCGCGTGATTCGGGCAAGTAGTAGTAACCGGAAGGTGCTCACCTCGTCCTCGCTGAACCTCCCGGCGTTGCAGATCCGGTCGAACAGCTCCCCGCCGGCGGCGTACTCCATCACGATCGCCAGGTGCGTCGGCGTGACCACCACCTGCAAGGAGAGGAAACGAACGAACTCGTCGCACACAAGCTCTTCTTCTCCGGCAACACACTACACTACACACGCAGAGGTGGAAAAGAGAGAGAGAGAGACGGCATTTTTCGCCCACCTCCTTGAACCGGATGATGTTGGGGTGCCGCAGCGAGCGGTGGTTGATGATCTCCCTCGCCACATTCTCGTCAATCTGCAACAAACGCAAACGAGCGGTTCACACGTCAGGAGGGACGACGCCCCGAATCTCACTCTCACGCGACGCGGACCGTCGCTCGTCGGTTCGAATTAATCCAGAGCGCCGCCGGACCTTCTGGCCCCGGGGGATGTACTTCATGGCGACAAGCTCCTTGGTCTCCCTGTTCCGCATTGACGCCGAGCCACGCCGAAGTTGACGGCGCCGATGTCCTTTGAGAAAGACTCTACTTCTCCATGGCGCATCGAAGAGGGTCGGGCGGGGACGGGACGGGAAGGACCGGCGGCCGCGGCAGCTAGCTGTCTGATCGATCGGGCGGCGGCCGTGTGGGTTGGGGGGTTGGAAGCTTCGCTTGGGTTGTGGGGACTGGAAAGGGGAGAGGAGGGGAGGGGGGGGGAGGGAAGGCGCGGAAGGGGATGGAGGATTCGAAGCTTGCGGGGGAGGCCTCGCCTCTTGCTCGTCCTTCGCTGGGACGAGACGAGCTCGATTTTTATGGGTGGCACTGGCAGCGAAGTGAGGACTGAAGAGGAGTCCGTTTTTATTCGGTGCTGATTAGTTTAAGCTTCGATCGCCATGATGTGGGGTTCTTAATTGTTTCACGAATCATTTTTTTATTAATTGCAGTTTGGACCCCTTGGTTTCTTTCAGTTTGTGCTGCGGTCCTTGCGTTCCCTGCTAAGTTTTTTTTTTTTGCTGATTTATTTATGAACTTTATTTTTTTTAAAAAAATAGGCACACCCACCAGCCACCGTTCACCACTCGCTGCTAAGTTTTTTTTTTGCTGATTTATTTATAAGTTTATTTTTTTAAAAAAATAGGCACAGTGGCGGCACACCCACCGGCCACCGTTCACCACTGTGAGAAATAAGGTAAAGGCCTTAGATTTTCTTGTAGCGTTTTCGTTGTTATTTGACAAACTTTGTCCAAATATGGACTACGTAGACTCCAAAGATTCGTCTCGACATGTACATACTAAAAGTACAATTAGTTATTTTTTACCTATATTTAATTTTGCATGCATATATTTAAAGATTGATGTGATGGGAAATCTTGTCAATTTTGCAAAATTGGGGAGCAACTAAGAACGTCTCCAAGAGAACAGAGTGGTATTTTGAGAAAGAATACGTAGCCGCCAATGCAACTGAGTAACTGACTATATTAAGACCGTGTTTGTAAGCTAAACTAGAATCTAGCTGTAAAAGTTCATGTTAGAGACTCAGAGTTTTAGCTAATTAAGATACGTTCATATCACTGGTGATTACTGAATTGTGCAGAAGTGAGCTTCCACTTTCTTCCGATCCTTTCTCGCGGAGTTAAGCGCTGAGACACACACAAAAAACACAAACAACTTCGGCACAGTGATTGTTTTGGCGCAATAGTCACTGCCTGTTCTTTTTAACTACGGAGTAATGGCTAATGGGCGCCATATTTCATTGTTAAAGAAGTTTGACGTGATGCCAAATAATAAAGGAAAGGAGGAAAAAAAAAAGGCAGCGTATGGGCCTATAGGGGCTATTTTCTCCGAACGAGGGATCTCAATTTTTTTTTGCTCCTTTCATTTCCCAAGCATGGCCCTCTTGTTTTATCTTCTTCATCAGGCTGATAGCGGAGCGAAGGTTTCTTTTCCTTTTAAATTTCCCAAGAGACGAGCACATCAGCACTTTAGCAGTTTAGCTCCCAGGCCACCAACACCAATACAAGTCGTGGCTGGTACATCCAACTTGCAATCAAAGCCCAATCTGCGTGTGAGAAGGAGATGGTGAGAGTACGTACAATAGCCATTTTCGTTCTAGAACTTCCTCTCAAGGTTCATCCCTCAACTATATAAAATAAAAGTGATAGTTTCAATTCTAGAACTTCATTTTTTGGAACCTAGTCTCGTCCCTCATCTTATATGTCATGTCTTGTTGTGCCTCATCAGGTAATACTTTTCTATACGGTTTAATTAATGGTGGTGGTACAAAGCAGAGATATTGGCAGTGGACACCTGAGATGAACATTTAGTCTGATACTATTAGGAGACACGAGTTAGTGGTGAATATAAGACATGTTTGGTAGAGATTCACCAGCTTCAAATTTACTAAAACGAGATCCAGATTCATTTTTTTTTTGTTGCCAAACAATTCCAACTTCACCAGATTTACCGTGGATCTCATCCACCAAAAGTATGGATCTAGCCTCAGATTCACGAAATTGGTGGGGCACCTCAAAGGGTGCTCCACCAAATCCAAGTTAGGTGGAGTTGGGAAAAACTATCCACCAATGCTATTGGTTACACAAAGATACCGATTCATTTATTTTCTCCCGAACTCGTGTACTCCATCTCCTCCGTGAAGAACAGCATCGCCGCGTGCTTCAATCCGGCCACGCGAGCTCCGGCCGCGCCCACCGCGTCTGCTCTGAGCCTACTCCACACCGCCATGGGAGCTCCACGCGCAGCCTCCAGCAGTGCCATGGTCGCAATAGCTCTGGCCACGCCATGGCCACGTCGTCGCCAAGCTCGCCTCGCGCTCGCTCCATGTTGCCGCACCGGACCCGCGCTCGACCTACGCCGCCGCATCAGCCCCGCGCTCGCCCCATGCCACTGCACTCGCCCCACACCGCCGCACTAACTATAAGAAATTTGGGCTTCTACAATGATTTTTAGAATTATGACGCACCTTCTGTGACAACAGCATATCGTCACAGAAGGGGTACAATAACACGAAAAACTTATAATTGTCACGATTAGTTTGTCATAGATGGATGGTCCTGAAATCTTCACCCATCGTATAAGCGGCAAAGCGGGTACTGAAATGTTCTACTACTTGTACCCGTAAATTATCTATGTATAGTACTTATTTGGACCATGACTTTTTAATAAGGAGCTTACCTCTGTTTATATTGCAAGCCATGAAGAGTTAAATAAGTCTAAAAAATGGGGATACCAGTGTGCAGAAACTAGTGTTCGGAACATGAAGGGCAATTTTTATTACACAAGCGGACCAAATCTTACCGTTGTTCAGATAGTAGATACTGTTTGGTTTGAACTAGTTCTCGCCCAACACACCATGTTGTTGACGATGGCTGACATCTTTCATGTGGTCCTCCTCCTTCAGCAACACCAGATATAGTACTAGAGAATAAGGCAACTTCTCAATCGGCCTATTATTAGGAGAATTCCATAGAGCGCAAGTCAGTTCTATACGAATACAAAAACAGACAAACGATGTTGAGCATTGCATTTGTCATACATCCGTTTCATTTTGGTGCTCTGTCGCCGCGTACATTGCCTGCTGCACCGTCCCTCCGCCTCCGGTCGCTTCTTTTCTTTGTCCACCATCCCTCTAACCCAGAAGTTTGGTGGAGGTCAAAAAAAAGAAAGAGAGAAAAAGTAAACTTCCCCTAATCCGTTTAGGTAGGGCTTCTTTCAATCGTCGTTCATGCATGCTGAGCTACCAAAAACACCTATCCGTGTTTTCATTTTTCAATCACCTGAGAGAAAGGAAGAGCCAGGAGAAAAAAAACTAGCTATTGTTCAAATACTACTCCTTCTGTTCATGAAAAAATCAATTCCTAAAATTCGTGTCAGTTAAACTTTTTTAACTTTAACTAACTTTATAGAAAAGAGTAATAACATCTATGATACAAAATAGACATATTATGAAAAGATATTCTATGATATATCTAATGATGTGAATTTGATACTGTCAATCTTGATAAATTTTTTTTTAGAAATTCAGTCAAAGTTTAAAAAATTTGACTTAAGACAACTCTAAGAATTGATTCTTTCATAGACGGAGGGAGTCCTTACTATGGGGCTGTTTGGTACAGCTAGCTATTTTTTTTTTTGTGTGTCAAACACCTTTTTTCATGAAACTGTTTGTTCTCTCTCATAAAACCATGAGCTGAGATGAAACTGAAAAAAAGTAGTTTTTCACATCTTACACCTCTATTTCTCTCTAAATCATGCATGAAGTTGTTAGTGGGAAAGTATGTTTGGGTCTCATGTTGGCCGCTCGCCTGGCCTAGCTGTGGCTGGGTAAGAAACCGGCGTGCCCCTTGTCTTCTTTGGTAGGTCAGGTGTGCATGGATACCTTTTGTTTTTTTTTTTCACATCAGGTTTTTGGACGCCAGCTATGGATAGTTCGGCCAGGCACGGTGTGGCACTGTGACAGACAACGCGAGCATAAAAACGCGCGGACTTTTGAAACCAGATGTTTTGCGTGCACGGAGTTGGCGCTAGCTTCATTGGCCGGTCAAAGATCCAAGGACTAGTTGGGGCGAGTGGCCGGGAAGCGAGCTGCGCAGGTAGAGAAGTACTCCCTCCCTCCCTAAAAGTAGAGTTGGGACTTGGGCCGTGCCATTTGAGGACGGGCAATGGCACGACCCGAAGCACGACACGACCCGAAATATTTTGGACCGTGCCGGCACGACACGAATACGAGGGCCGTGCCGTGCCTAGGATCTCGGCACGGCGGGCCACATGGCCTGACCCGAACTTTGGGCCGTGCTTGGGCCGGCACGACACGAAAATGGCACGTAGACACATTTATAGCTCTACAATATGATTTTGTAGTATTTACTATACTAATTCTTATCTAATTCTTAAATAGATTATAAAAATCATCTAAACTATCGTGAAAATACTGCATATAAGATATATATTTTCTATATCATGAGCAACAAAAAGAAACCTGACATAAATATTTTGAGGGCCGTGCTTGGGCCGACACGACCCGAAGGCGTGCCTGCATGCCACGGGCCGTGCTTGGGCCGAGGAAATAAATTATCGTGCCACATCGGCACGACCCGATGTGCCTCGCGTGCGTAGAGGACACGATCCGAAACGGCACGAAGCACGACAGGGCCGGGCCGGGCCGGCACGGCACGACCAAGTCCCACCTCTACCTAAAAGAGTGTCGCTTCGCTTGCCGAGAAATGATTTTGACAAATTATATATTAAAAAATATTAGTAGTTATAGTACATAATTAGTACTCCATCCGTCCACGAATAAATAGATTTCTAGAGTTGTCCTAAGTCAAACTTTTTAAACTTTGACCGAATTTTTAGAAAAAACTATTAAGATTGATGATCTCAAATTCATATCATTAGATATACCATAGATTATATTTTCATAATATGTTCATTATATATCATAGATGTTATTACTCTTTTCTATAAAATTAGTCAAAGTTTAAAAAGTTTGACTGACACGGATTCTAGGAAATTGATTCTTTCGTGGACGGAGGGAGTATCATTAGAAAGATCTTTGAATCTAGTTTTTTAACAAATTTTTTTGAAGATTTAAATGTTACATGTATTTTCTATAAATTGAGTCAAACTTGTGGCACGCATCCCACGACGATATTCTTTTAGGGACAGAGGGAGTACTGCTTAAATCAGTTGCAAAGGCGATTCCTACTTACCCAATGAGCTGTTTTCTGGTACCAAAAAGATACATGTCGGAAAATGAAAACCGTGATTTTGAATTATTGGTGGAGCAGCTCTGTTGTGATTTTGAATTATTGGTGGAGCAGCTCTGTTGTGATTTTGAATTATTGGTGGAGCAGCTCTGTGGATAACTAACAGACACATACATTGGCAACGTTGGGAGCTCCTGACTAGACCGAAGGTGCAGGAAGGAATCGGTTTTCGTGATATGAGGCTCTTCAACCTAGCAATGCTTGGTAAATAAGGATGGAGACTAATTGAGCATCCTGACTCCTTGTGTGCTAGGGTGCTAAAAGGAAGGTACTACCGTGATTCTGACTTTCTTACAACTACTAGGAGAAGGCATACCAGCCACACTTGGCGTGCTATCCTAGCAGGAAGAGAAGTTTTGAATAGGGGACTAATAAAAAGAATTGGCGACGGCAGTACGACAAATATATGGAGAGATCGATGGATACCGAATCACTTCGATGGACGGCCTATTACTGTACCAGAAAATCCATATATCACAAATGTCTCTGATCTGCTAACGCCGAGTGAAAGTTGGAATGAAGACTTGATCAAGCAGGTCTTTTTTAATGTTGATGCTCAGGCCATTCTATGCACGCCAATTAGGGGGCATGGTGAGGATGTGTGGGCCTGGGAGCTGGAACGCCATGGCCTGTACACAGTTCGATCAGCGTATCGTAGGCTCTATAGCGATAATAACCAGCCAGTAGCTGATGGAGGTGCGTCCACCTCGGTTGAAAAATCGTGGAAACAGATTTGGGGTATGTGCGTTCCTCCCAAAGTTCGTGTTTTCTAGTGGCGGGTTGCCAATGGATTCCTTCTAACAAGAGGTATTTTACACAAGAGACACATCGAACCTATTTCAAATTGTGAGGTGCGTGGTGCAGAGGATGAATCAATAAAACTGTGGGGTATAAACCCACGTATCCTCACGGCTAGACTTGGGCTGCTTCATGAAGGTCAGCCCAACTCACTGCGAAGGATCGTGTCGATAAGGCCTAGCTGGTAGGGCAAACGGCCCAGCTGGTCGGATGATGGCACGGGAGCCTTCTCAGGCAAGGAAGCATAGTCGGTTAGGAAAGATATCGTGTCCCCCACGATACGAGATTGTAATCGACTAGGTTTCTTTATTCTACTCTGAGATCCGATCTACTAGGATCTATAACCCTGCTCCCCGCGGATATATAAGGCGAGCAGGGACCCCCTCTAAAAAACACGTTCATCAATATACAGAATAGATAGCTCGACGCAGGACGTAGGGTATTACGCTGAACTCGGCGGCCCGAACCTGGATAAACCCTCGTGTTCATCTAGTTTCGTCCCTGTGTCACGTCCGGATCGTCGTTCCACGCGCCTTCCCCGCTAATCTACCACCTTGGGCATACCCCTAGGTGGGCTATCGACCATATTCCGTCGACAGCTGGCGCCCACCGTGGGGAGTGTGCGTGCGGACGTCATGACGACTCGGATGGTTTCTTTCCCGGCTTCCATGGATCTTCCGGCGGGCTTGACGTTCACCGTCGGGTCTTTTTCATGGGTTACCGGAGGTGACCCAGTTGTCGGGAGCATGGAGACGCCCGAAGCATCTCGGCTACCGGGAGCCCCGACGTCGAGATCGGAGCCCTTAAGCAAAACGGCGCTTCCTCGCTACCAAGGACGGCGCCTTGATAACTCTGACCTGATCAAATCCATTGATCCGGTCACGGCGGGCATCGCCGAAACTCTTGCTTTGGCAGACTCGATCAGAGATCGTCCGCCTCAGCGTGAGTATGACGAAGGAGAATGGCAACAACCTCGACGACCGGCTCGTGCTAAGAGACACGCACAACTTCAAACCGGTCTGGTCATCACTTCCACTCCTACGAGTCGCTCTGTCCTGTTTTGCCCTCCCCAGGAGTCTGAACCGAGCAGGGCGAAACATAGCTTTTTCACTCCTGTCTTTCCTCACGGATTGACAAACTCGGCCTCGACATATGAGGAACAAGTCATGGGCCTCTTCCAGGATAATACCAAGAACCTGCGCACTCCTGAGGAGCAGCCATCTAAATTCAAGCAATCTGGTGCCAATGCTTGTCTGGCAATCGTAACCTCCGTCGCAACCACCGCCTCGGCATCAAGCGCCGGATCGACCAGGTCCAACTCACCAGATCAGACGCCGGATTATCCCCTAGGCTTCGGGCCCCTACCGCGCTATGGGGGCTCAGTATTCGTTGTAAGTCATGATGAGCCGACAGTTGATGGCGAGATAGATGAGGCCAAAGCCCAGCGTTTGGCCAGAAACGCTGACAGAGCTACCCGGAGAGCAGCCGAGGCTAATGGAGGACAGCGCATACACCACAACTTAAACGATGCATTCGACATGTGCGACAATCATCAAGTACATAGAACCCCGCAAGCTAATCTGGCTATGGCCATGAACCTGGTCGAGAACCTCCCGGTAACACCTCAACTCGAGCAGCTCGGAGCATATCTGAAGGCATCTCTGGTTCAGGTCCAAGACCAGGTGGCAGGACCATCCCATGCTGCTCCCACCGGATCTAGGAGAAGTCGCAGAGACCCGGACCCCCGCCCAGAATCCAGCAGTAATCAGAACCACCGCAACGACCGCAATAACCGCAGAGGCGGCCAAGGTGGCGGGCCTGACCAGCGTGCCGGAAATAATCCAAGTGCCGGCCCCCGGGATTTGCGCGAGCATATTACTGAGAAATCCGATCTACGCAACTACATCGAGGACTCCAAAGATACAAGGCTCCGTCAAGAGATGGAAAGGCGTAACAAGTGGGATCGCGAGCATGGCCTCTTAGATCAAACCCTTACTGGTCCAAGACAGTTCACGAAAAGACTCTGATCTGTCATTTGGCCTAGAGGTTTCAAGATCCACGACCTGAGGTCGTATGACGGAAAGGCGGATCCCCGTCAATGGATCATGCTGTACGAAACTGCGGTTCGAGCAGCCGGTGGAGGAGGAGATGTCATGGCCAACTATTTGCCCGTGGTCCTCAATCAAGCCGCAAGCCAGTGGTTCCTGAGCCTACCTTCCGATTGCATCGACAGTTGGTCCGACCGAAAAAAGGCGTTCATATCCAACTTCAAAGCTACCTGTCAACAACCTGCCAGTAAATATGATTTGGAGCGCGTCAAAGACCGCCCTGGTGAACTATTGCGAGATTACATCCGCCGATTCTCCGACGCCCGGATTCGGGTAGCTAACGTCACCGACGACGAGTCCATCTCAGCTTTTATTAGGGGATTACATCATCACGAAGGGCTGAGGAACAAGCTGCTACGTAAAGAACCACGAACAGTCGAGGAACTCCTTAATATAGCCCAGAGCTGGGCTCGGCGAATAGAAGATCCAGAATATATACTCAGCTCGCGGACGACCGCCGAGACCCGAGGCCTCGGCACGACGACCGCCAACGCAATGACTATCGTGGCGACCGACACGACGAAGCCTATGACGATCATCGAGAAAGGTTCAGGGATAACCGCTGCCCTAACCGAAGGTATGACAGCCGTGACGAAAGGAGAAGACTGCCAAATCCTGGTCGAGCACCGGGTAATGAGGTTAATAACACCAAGGCGGGAGGCAAGCGCAATTATGACTCAGCCTACTCCAAGATCCTGAAGCAAGACTGTCCGGCGCACCCTGGCGTAGGACATACGATGGAGGAATGTAGGGTGTTTAAGGCCATATTCCGCAATGGCTCGAAGAAACAACGCCCCGACACTGAGGACGGACCCCCGACACGACATGAAGGAAAAGGACCTCAAGAAGATAATGAAGATGACCAGGACCCAGGAAGGAACCCGAAGCACAGTGGCTTCAGAGAAGCCGAGAAGTCCGTACGAACCATATTCGGCGGCAAGGCAATCTTAGCCAACAAGAGAATTCGCAAGCTAATGGAGCGCGCAGTCTACTCCATCGACCGAGTCGACCCCAATTACTTAGCCTGGTCACATCAAGAAATTTTGTTCAGCAGAGCTGACCAGTGGGCCAGGGTCCCTGAACCTGGTCGTTTTCCGCTCGTTGTTGACCCGACTATTGATGGAGTACGATTCGAGAGGGTGTTAGTCGACGGTGGCAGCGCCCTCAACATATTGTTCAAACACGCGTTACCAAAGCTCGGCATCAAGATAGGTGACCTGGAGCCCTACGATGCCCCTTTATGGGGGATCCTACCGTCCCAGGCTTCCCAGCCTTTGGGTCAAGTCACTTTGCCAGTCCAGTTTGGTACAAAGGAGCGCCATCGCATCTGCTACATCAACTTTATCATGGCAGACTTTGAAGGATCTTATCACGCACTGTTAGGCCGTCCCGCCCTCACAAAGTTTATGGCGATCCCGCACTATACTTACCTCCTGCTGAAAATGCCATCTGAGAACGGCGTTCTAAGCATAAGGGGAAGCATCTCCACGGCTTACGAGTGCGAGAAGGAAAGTTTCGCAACTGCTCAAGCCCACGACCTGTCAATCCGCATGGAGGAGACCCGCGTAGATGCTGTGAGAGTGGCTCCAGAGGAGCAGTCTATTCCAGTCAAGGAAGCTAAACGTGCGGCGATCAGGAGCAAGGACTTCAAGGAGGTGGAGCTAGTCGAAGGAGATTCCAGCAAGACGGCGCGCATTGGGCTCGATCTCGACCCCAAATAGGAAAGCGCGCTCGTCAGCTTCTTGAGGGAGAACGTAAGCGTCTTCGCATGGAAACCCGCGGACATGCCCGGTGTACCTCGGGAGCTGGTCGAGCACTCCTTGGACGTTTCGAAAACCGCCAAGCTGATCAACCAGAAGCTACGACGGTTCGCTCGCGACAAGAAGGAGGCTATTAGGGTAGAAATCACACGGCTCTTAGCTGCCGGATTCATAAAAGAAGTGTATCATCCGGAATGACTTGCCAACTCGGTTTTAGTTCAAAAGAAGAATAAAGAATGGAGAATGTGCGTTGGTTATACCGATCTTAACAAACACTGCCCTAAAGACTCCTTTGCCTTACCCCGCATCGACAAACTCGTCGAATCTACGGCCGGATGCAAGCTCCTGTCTTTCCTAGATTGCTATTCTGGATACCACCAAATCTCTCTGAGAGAAGAAGATTAGCCCAAAACATCATTCATCACACCCTTTGGGACATATTGTTACACAACGATGTCGTTCGGTCTCAAAAATGCAGGGGCCACATACCAAAGGGCGATACAAAAATGCTTGGATGAGGAGATTCGAGCAGAGCTCGTAGCAGCTTACGTCGATGATATCGTCGTAAAAACAAAGCTAGCTCCTACACTAATAGATGATCTACGCGCAACTTTTGCGGCCCTAAACAAATTCTGATGGAAACTTAACCCTAAAAATGTACTTTCGGGGTCCCTTCAGGCATCTTGCTAGGCAACATAGTAAGTAAAGATGGCCTGAGGCCAAATCCGGAAAAAACACAAGCCGTCCTAAAGATGAAGCCTCCAAAAAGTGTAAAAGATGTCCAGAAGCTGACCGGATGTATGGCGGCTTTAAGTCGTTACATATCACGTCTCGGAGAAAAAGGCCTCTCGTTTTTTAGGTTACTCAAAGCTTTCGAGAAGTTCGAGTGGTCCGAGGACGCTGAAGTCGCCTTTCAAGAGCTCAAGCAGCTCTTAACAACACACCCCTTGCTAGCCGCACCAAGGGATGGTGAAACCCTGCTCATTTACATAGCGGCCACCGATCGAGTTGTAAGTACCGTCGTGGTCGTGGAGCGAGAAGAAGAAGGACAAGCCTACAAGGTGCAACGTCCGGTCTATTACATCAGCGAAGTGCTCAACAACTCAAAATCAAGGTACCCCCAGGTGCAAAAACTGTTATATGCGATACTAATTACATCTCGCAAACTGCGGCATTATTTCGACTATTATTCTATTACGGTGGTTAATGAGTACAGGAGACATTCTACGCAACAAGGACGCCAATGGTCGTATAATCAAATGGGCTCTGGAACTAGCCCCCTTCTCCCTTGAGTTTCGCAGTTGTACGTCCATTAAGTCCCAGGCGCTCGTTGATTTTGTTGTTGAATGGACCGATATGACTACCCCAGTCCCTCCGACCAGCAGCGAGCACTGGATAATGTACTTCGACGGATCATTGAATCTCGAAGGAGCAGGAGCCGGAATACATTTTATATCGCCTTCCGGAGACAAGCTGAGCTATGTCCTCCGAATCCATTTCAAGGCATCCAATAATGCAGCTGAATATGAAGCCTGCCTACACGGCCTTCGGATCGCAGTCGAGCTGGGAGTTAAAAGGCTAGAGGTATTCAGCGATTCTGCTCTAGTCATAAACCAAGTTAACAAAGACTGGGACGCTACCAACGAAAAGATGGATGCTTTGTTGGAAATATGCCCTAGAGGTAATCATAGAGATGATGACATTTCTACTGTATCCATAATTTATTATATGTTCATTGAATATCCATTAAAGACAACTTGTATTGATTGGCAATTATGTGAATTGTCTGTGAAACTCTTTTACTTGTATGGTTATTCGATAGTTGTCCCTGATCGGAGTTCATGTGAGGACACACATGAATATTAGATCAGCACATGTATTAGTTGATGACTATGTTTCACAAGTCATAGACATGGAGATGTCAAATTAATAATGTGGGCACATGTATGACATGAGGCTGGACTGACCAACGTGAGATGTTCTTATTATCTCTTTACACATCATGTACGTTATGTCCTTAGACCTGAGATTGTGGTATGTACTCAAGATATGAATCGACTTACTTAGGGACTATCAAACGCTACTTCGTAACAGAGTAGTTATAAGATAGTCTTCGGGTTTGTCAAGAAGTATGCTGTGAGACATAGACGATCAAGATGGAATTTGCCCCTCCACGTGAGAGAGATATCACTGGACCACTCAAATGATTGGATCATAAAATGCATGGTCGTGCTTAGGTTAAGTGTTAACCTATGAGTTGGACCAAATATTGTGTGGCAAGGGAATTACATGTATGTGATCGTGGTGGTTCGTCGTCTGATATGATCTTTGCGCGTACATAGGAGTGACACATCTTGCTAGAGGCCGCTGTCAACTATTGGGCGAGTAGGAGTACTCGGGCCATGTCTATGTGTGCGTGAACCCATAGGGTCGCACGCTTAAGGGGCTGGAAGCCTGATTCGAGTTGGACTCGAATCAGACCGGGATTAGGGTTTGCTAATGGGCCTCCAAGTCGGTGGGCTCATTAGGGACGCCTATATAAAGAGAGGTGGGGCGACCAGGGTTTTTATCGAAACATGTCAATTGTTGATAGCCGTCGCCCACCCCACGCCCGCGCCTATTGCTCCTCGCAGACCTAGCAGTCTGGAGGTGTGACGCTTCCTCCCTGTACATGTGGGATACCTCGGAGGTGCTACATCTGGAGCACAAGGACGAATCGCACGTGGAGACGTGAAGGACGGACGTGAACATCTACACGACATCACTGCGACGCGCACGTCTACACCGAGACGTCTTCCGCTGCATTTGCGCGTCTAGTGGTAATCCCGTGATCTATAACTAGCAGTAGTTCCTGGTTTATGGGGTCAGAAATTTTTGCGTTCGACTAGTTCATTCGGCTAATGTAGCAGAATCGTTTTTCGGCTAGCGCAGCGTTTTGTTTTCGGCTATTCGGCTAACAGTCCGGAAGCATTCGGCTAGCGTAGCATCCCCATATCCCTTCACGCTTACGTTGCCCAGATAAGAAAACTTGAGGGAAAATTTTATGGTTTGCAATTTCAGCACGTGGTACGGGCAGATAATCAAGCAGCTGATGCTCTCTCCAAAATAGGTTCGTCCAGGTCCCAGATCCCTCATGGCGTTTTCGTCCAAGACCTAGTCAAGCCATCCATCGAACAAGAAACACCCGGGGCTGCCGACCAGCCCCTGACCGACCAGACCGTTGCTTCCGTCCATCTAACAGGTGATGATTGGAGAGAGCAGTTTATAAGATATCTCACTAGTGCGGATGTTCCTCAAGATAAGATTGAAGCTGAGCACCTCATTCGGCGCAGTAAGCAGTACATTTTGGTAGATGGAAAGCTTATGCGCAAGAATGCAAAAGAAGAACTGCTCCTGAAGTGTGTTTCTCAAAAAGAAGGTATTCGAATCCTAGCAGACATCCATGCCAGCACATGTGGCAACCATGCCGCTTCCCGCACGCTGGTGGAGAAAGCATTCCGAGCAGGTTTCTATTGGCCCTCTGCCGTGGCGGACGCAGAGAAGCTGGTCAAGTATTGTGAAGGGTGCCAGTTTTTCGCTAAACAAATTCATGTTCCGGCACATGACCTCCAGGCCATACCAGCCTCTTGGCCTTTCTCATGCTGGGGCCTAGACATGATCGGGCCATTCAAAACAGCATCAGGCAGCTTCAGGTACGTCTATGTTATAATCGACAAGTTCTCTAAGTGGATAGAGTACAAGCCGCTGGTCAAACCTACAGCCCAAAATGCAGCATAGCTGCTAAATGATATCATTCACCGTTTTGGCCTACCCAATTGTATAGTCACCGATCTCGATTCAACCTTCACCGGCTCAAATTTCTGGGATTTTTGCGACGAAAGAAGCATAGTTGTCAAGTACGTCTCCGTAGCTCACCCAAGAGCCAATAGCCAGGGGGAGCGAGCAAATGGTATGATACTCGACGCATTAAAGAAAAGGCTACACAGGGCGAACGACCAAGACCAAAAAGCTGGTCGATGGTTGAAGGAATTGCCAGTAGTAGTGTGGGGCCTCCGAACGCAGCCTAGCAGAAACACAGGTGTCTCGCCCTATTATATGGTGTTCGGCGCGGCAGAAGCGGTTTTACCAGCAGATATCGCATTAAGATCGCCCAGAGTAGAGCAAACAAACCAGGCAAATCTGACCAGGCCAGAGAGCTAGAGTCAACTGCATTGAGGAATGAAGATTGGACTCATGCATCCGAAACGCGAAATATGTCGAGGGTTACGAAAGATATTTCAACCAAAAACATCAAAGAAAGATTCTTTGTCGTAGGAGATCTGTCCTGAGACGAATCCAAAATACCGCTAGATTGCAACAAACTCCATCTCCTGGGAAGGCCCTATCTTGTCAATCAAGCACAAGGACCCACTTTTTAGGCTGACTGACCTAAGTGGGGACTGATGTCCCAAATTCCTGCATATCGACCAGCTCGGTGTTTTTAGCATAACACATGGGGATTAAAACGCTATGTACTCACCTCTATACTTCATAACATAGTATGAATAAACATCATCGTCTTTTTGCCCCAAGTTTCTGTTTTTTTTCCGTCACGCGCCTAACTCGGCAACAAAGTGTCGGTGGTACGAAAAAGGTACCCCCAATCACGCAAACACCCGAAGCTCTGTCTCCGTCTCGCCCGAGCCCTCCCAGCCAGGCCTCGGGCAGACGCTCTATCTCCGTCTCGCCCGAGCCCTCCCAGCCAGGCCTCGGGCGAACGCTCTATCTCCGTCTCGCCCGAGCCCTCCCAGCCAGGCCTCGGGCGAACGCTCTATCTCCGTCTCGCCCGAGCCCTCCCAGCCAGGCCTCGGGCGAACGCTCTGTCTCCGTCTCGCCCGAGCCCTCCCAGCCAGGCCTCGGGCGAACGCTCTGTCTCCGCCTCGCCCGAGCCCTCCGAGCAAGGCCTCGGGCGAGCACGATCGCTCTCCGTCTCGCCCGAGCCCTCCAGGCCTCGGGCGAACGCGCCCCCACACCTCGAGCCTTAACGCACGGACCTCGAGCTGTACAGACAGCCGTACCAGCCCATACCACGCATTTAATGCCTTCACCTACTCCGGTCATGTCCACTAGTGCACAGCATGTACCACAGTAACTCGGTGTAAAGGTCAAGTCTCGTTTTCACCACAAGCATGGGCAAAAGGGCACCAGTACAGCACTGTTCGGCCAAGCCAGGCACTGTAACTCCTCGAGGCCGCTACGCGCCCTCGAGCCCTGCACTGCACACTCGAGGAGGCCCGCCACGCGCCCTCGAGCCCTGCACTGTAACCCCTCGAGGCCGGCTACGCGCCCCTCGAGCCCTGCACTGTAACCCCTCGAGGCCGGCTACGCGCCCCTCGAGCCCTGCACTGTAACACTCGAGGCCGGCTCGCGCGCCCCTCGAGCCCCCGTGGCACCACCTCGAAGCCGGCTCCGCGCCCTTCGAGCCCTAACTACTTTCATGCTATTGGAGGACAGGTACCCCAAGACCCGGAGGGACCCCGCCGCGTACTGTACATTCCGGGATGGGTGCTGTACGGCTCCCGCCTTGTCGCGCCACCACGTCCGCGCCCAGGATGGAAGCCACGACCCAAGGACGCCTCAACAGCGACGATCACATCGGCTCCAGTGGCCCCGACAAGACAGGGTTCCTACCCTTCTCCGTATGGGGCACCATACGCCCCGACACCTGTAATACCTTTATGTAACCCTGGCCTCCCCTTGCTCTATAAAAGGGGACACTAGGGCCCTCATTCAAGGGACGAACACAACACACGAGTCCACACACAGGCACGAGTCCGGACTCCGGTCCACGCTCACTGAGCTTGTATTCTCCCCTGTACAAGCACTTAGGTGCAAGTAATACAAGAACATCCCCCCCCGCTGGACGTAGGGCCTTCTTTGCCCGAACCAGGATAAATCCTTGTGTCCTCTTGCATCACCATCCAGGAAGAGAAGCACGCGATCATTCACTCGTTGGTGTGATACCCCCGGGTACGAAACACCGACAGTTGGCGCGCCAGGTAGGGGACTTCGCGTGTCCGAGCCGATTTCTCGTTGATTCCTGGATGGCTTCATCCCCTCTTCCGTTCTCGGCTGGTGCCGTCGTCTGGTTCGGGAGCCTCGAGTTCCTGGCCACAGGCAACGGCAACGAGCTGACTCTGCTCTCCACGGAGGGCCTGAGCGGAGTGCGTGTCACGCCACCCGCGCGGGGGGCGTGACGCGTCGCCCGCACCACCACACGTCGCCACATCGCGAGCGGCGCCGTCGTCACCGTCGTCGCCGGGCGCAGGCGGTGCCCGCGGCAAACACCTACGCCCCCGTAGCCGGTGCAGGGTCCCCAAGGGGAAACCAGCCCGGCGCGCGGCCGGAGACCTCCAGGGCGCACCCCGGCCCGCCTAGCGACTTCGCATTCATCATGCGTACGGACCAGGAACCAGGCCAGAGGCCTCCGAGCCGTGCGCCGTCGACGCCGCTCAGCCTCCTCCCGCACGGGTCGCGCCGCGCTCGACGCCAGCGGTTCCCGGTCGGCCTCGACAACTCTGCGGCTGTATACGCCCACCGCCTCGACGAGCGCCATCAGGACCAGACGGTGGCGGACCGGGAGCAGCGTTCGGGCGCGCTGCTGCAGGCCATGGCCAGCCTGGAAATCGTCCACCCCGCGTGCGTCGACCGCGACTTCTTGCGACCCTTCGAGCCACCTCGGCGAGCCACCGTCGGAGAATGGTACCGCGAGCTGCGGCGGTCCAGCATCGGCCAAGGCGGCGTGCCGTCAACAGCTCCGACTCCGACGAATACGACTACCACGACCCCGACCTCTGGGATCCCACCAGGGAGTGCTTCCAACTCGAGGGAGTCGTATGCGATACCGAGGACGAAGGCGACGACGACAGGCCGGCACTCGACCTAGAGGGACCTAGCGACGTGGCCGCGCGCAGGCGGATCACGCGTTCAGGGAAGGGACGAACCTAGCACCGGCTGTACCGCCTAAGCACGACGATGGCCGGGCGGCGCAACTCGCACAAGTGCAAGAGGCAATCACCAAAGCCGAGGAAGAACGGCGACACCTGCTGCAGCTCCGGCAAACCCTGATGCAGGAACCACCCCAGCCCCGAGGAGCCGGAGCTCGAGGCCGGGCTCGAGAGGTCCACCGGCGGATCCTCGAGGACGGGGCACCAGCACGCCCCGAGGTATGTTTCCCGCGAGCTGGGCAGAACGTGGTGGCGGCGGCTATGATGCTCCGTGACCTGCCCGCCGTCTCCAACCCCGATGCCAGGCGCATGCTCGGAGAAATGAAAAACCTCCTCGAGACAGCCGCGGTACAGCAGGCCGAGAGCTCGGCGTCACGCCGACGCGGAGCAGCCTCGGGGAGACCGGCGGACACGCCCCACGACGCTCGCGAGGCATCCGTCCACCAGCCGGACGCCTCTCGAGCTAGGCCAGTCCGCGAACGGATCGTCGACAACCGGCCACCTCGAGACCCCAACGACGCCCGCAACGACATCAACCGACGGCGCAAGGACAAGGGGGCCCAAGAGCGTGGCTATAGCGCCCATCGAGGGGGGCGCTACGACAGCGACGAGGACCGGCAGGTCCTCGAGCCCCCGGGCCCCCGAGTCTTCAGCCGGGCCATCCGCAGCTCGACCCCCCCGACCGCTTCCGACCGCCGACCAACATCGTGAAGTATGACGGGGAGGTCGAGCCCAAGCTCTGGCTCTCGGACTTCCGCCTTGGCTGCCAACTGGGCGGAGCGAAGAACGACGACCGCGTGATCATACGTCAACTCCCACTTTACCTCTCGGACACCGCCCGCCGGTGGCTCGAGGGGCTCCCGCCGGATCGGATCCATGACTGGGCCGACCTAGTCAGGGTCTTCGACGGGAATTTCAAGGGGACCTGCGTGCGTCCAGGCAACCCCTGGGACCTACGGCGTTGCAGGCAGGCGGCGGACGAGCCCCTCCGCGACTTTGCTCGACGGTTCTCGAAGCAGCGTCTCGAGCTCCCCCACGTGCCTGACGAGGACGTCATCTCAGCGTTCCTCGCGGGCACGACATGCCAAGAGCTTGTTCATGAGCTAGGACGCTACCGTCCCGGGACGGTCGAGGACCTGATGGATCGCGTCACCAGCTTTGCTTCGGGCGACGAAGCAGTGGGGGCCTTCTTTGGCCGTTCCACGGACAAAGGCAAGGCGGTGATCGCGCCGGAGGGCTCCAACAAGGGCAACGACGCCAAGAAACAACAATGACGGCAACAAAAGGAAAAACAAACGCAAAGGCCAGAAGGCGAAGCGTGGCGCCGATGACGACGACGACAAAGAGGTGCTCGCGGGCGCCCTCGAGCCTAAGAAGCCCCGAGGCCCCCTGACGGGGCTGTTTTCGACCAGATGCTCGAGGATCCCTGCACCTACCACAGGGGCCCCGTAAACCACAAGTTGAAAGACTGCCGACTGTTGAAGGGCTACTACTCCAAGCTCGGCGATAAGAGGGAAGACGCGCCTAAGGGAAAGGATACCGATCGACGACGCGGCGGCAGGAACGCAGATGGCGACTTCCCCCCGGTGCGCGACTGCTACATGATCTACGGGGGCCGACCGTCGGGCTCTCAGCTCGAGAAAGAAAGAAGGAGCGCCGGGAAATCTTTTCGCTTGGCCACGACGCCCCCCGGTATCTTGACTGGTCCGATGCGCCAATCACGTTCGACCGTGACGACCATCCGGACCGTGTCATAAACCCGGGGGCTTACCCCCTCGTCGTCGACCCCATCATAATCGACGTTCGGTTCTCCAAGGTGTTGATGGATGGGGGCTCGAGCCTCAACATCATATACCTCGAGACCCTCGACCTCCTGGGGATTTCAGAGGGACAGCTCCGACCCAGCGTCGGGGGTTCCACGGAGTAGTACCAGGAAAGAAAGCCCACCCCCTTGGGCGCATCGACCTGCCGGTCTGCTTCGGCACGCCGGCAAACTTCCGTCAGGAAACGCTCACCTTCGAGGTGGTCGGCTTCCAAGGGACCTACCACGCCATCATCGGCCGGCCAGGCTACGCCAAGTTCATGGCGATTCCTAACTACACGTACTTGAAGCTCAAGATGCCGGGGCCAAAAGGGGTCATCACCGTTGACACCTCCTACGAGCACGCATACCACTGCGACGTGGAGTGCGTCGAGCGGGGGGAGGCCAACGTCCACCTCGACTCGCTCGAGGCCTTGGCAGCTCTGGCCACCGAGGGGCCCCAGAAGCAAAGCGTCACGCCGGCACCTTCGAGCCGGCTGAGCACACCAAGCAAATACCCGTCGACCCGACCTCGGCCAATGGCAAGACGCTGACCATCAGTACCAGCCTCGAGCCCAAATAGGAAGCAGTGCTCGTCGACTTTCTCCGCGCGAACATCGACATGTTTGCGTGGAACCCCTCGGACATGCCGGGCATACCGAGGGAAGTCGCCGAGCACGCCTTGGAGATCCAGGCCGGGTCCAGACCGGTGAAGCAACGCCTGCGCCGCTTCGACGAGGAAAAGCGCAGGATCATCGGCGAGGAGGTGCACAAGCTTTTGGCGGCCGGATTCATCAAGGAGGTATTTTACCCAGAGTGGCTAGCTAACCCTGTACTAGTTAGGAAAAAGAATGGAAAAATGCGGATGTGTGTAGATTACACTGGTCTGAATAAAGCATGTCCAAAAGTTCCATTTCCTTTACCTAGAATTGACCAGATCGTCGATTCCACTGCTGGGTGCGAAGTGCTTTCGTTCCTTGATGCGTATTCCGGCTACCACCAAATTAGGATGAGAAAATCCGATGAGCTCGCGACCTCTTTTATCACGCCATTTGGTATGTATTGCTATGTTACGATGCCCTTCGGCCTTCGAAACGCCGGGGCAACGTACCAACGATGTATGCAGCACATCTTTGGCGAGCACATAGGCAAGACCGTCGAGGCCTACGTCGATGACATCGTGGTTAAAACTAAAAAAGTAGGGAACCTCATCAGCAACCTCGAGACCACGTTCGAGTGCCTCCGGGCCAAGAATGTGAAGCTCAACCCCGAGAAGTGTGTCTTTGGTGTGCCTCGAGGCATGCTACTTGGCTACATCGTCTCACAACGGGGGATCGAGGCAAACCCTGAAAAAATCTCAGCAGTCACGAGGATGGGCCCGATTCGTGACCTCAAGGGTGTGCAGAAAGTAACAGGCTGCCTAGCCGCTCTCAGCAGATTCATCTCGAGGCTGGGGAAAAAGCACTACCCCTCTACCGCCTGCTAAAAAAGACGGAACACTTTGCGTGGACCGCCGAAGCCGAGGAGGCCTTAACCAAGTTGAAGGGGCTGCTGACTTCTGCACCAATTCTCGTGCCCCCGCGACCAGCCGAAGGTGACGATTCCCCCGAGCCCCTCCTCCTCTATGTGGCCGCAACCACTCAGGTGGTTAGCGCGGTCATAGCCGTCGAGAGGCACGAGGAGGGTCATACATTGCCGGTCCAGCGACCGGTATACTTCACCAGTGAGGTACTCTCCGAGGCCAAGGTCCGGTACCCGCACATCCAAAAGCTGCTCTACGGCATCATCGTCACAAGGCGCAAGCTCCAGCACTACTTCCTCGCTCATCCCGTGACGGTGGTGTCGTCCTTCCCCCTCGGAGAGATCGTCAACAATCGGGAGGCCACGGGGCGCATCGCCAAGTGGTCCGCCGAACTAATGGGGGAGACCATCACCTATGCCCCGCGAAAGGCCATCAAGTCGCAAGCGTTGGCGGACTTCGTTGCTGAATGGACCGACACTCAGCTCCCGCCGGCACAGATTCAAGCCGAGCTCTGGACCATGTACTTCGATGGATCCCTCACGAAGACGGGGGCAGGAGCAGGCCTGCTCTTCATCTCACCCCTCGGAGTACACATGCGCTACCTGCTACGCTTGCACTTCCCCGCCTCCAACAACGTCGCCGAGTACGAGGCCCTCGTCAATGGGCTGCGCATCGCCCTCGAGCTCGGGGTCCGACGCCTCGACGCCCGAGGAGACTCGCAGCTCGTCGTCAACCAGGTTATGAAGGCTTCAAGCTGCATCGATCCCAAGATGGAGGCATACTGCGGGGAGGTGCGCAAGCTGGAAGACAAGTTTTACGGCCTCGAGCTCAACCACATAGCTCGGAAGTACAACGAGGCCGCAGACGAGCTGGCAAAGTTGGCGTCCACGCGCGGCACGGTACCGCCAGAATGTCTTCTCGAGGGACGTCTTCGAGCCATCCGTCGAAATCGACCCGGGGGCTGGCCCCTCGACGCCACCCCTCGAGCAAGACACGGGGGCTCGACTCTCAACGCCACCCCTCGAGAAGGACCCCTCGACGTCCGCAGGAGGCGATGCAGGTCGACGCACACGCCTCTTCGTCATCACGGCCCCTCGACTGGCGGACGCCCTACCTCGACTACCTGACGCGAGGCTGAGCTACCAGAAGACAAGACGGAGGCCCGACGCATCGCTCGGAGGGCCAAGACCTACGTCATCTACGGCGACGAACGGGAGCTATACCGACGAAGTCCGACTGGGATCCTTCAACGCTGCATCCCACTCGAGGAAGGACGCAAGCTCCTCGACGATATGCACTCGGGGGCTTGCGGCCACCACGCAGCGCCGAGGGCCCTGGTTGGGAACGCTTTCCGTCAAGGCTTCTATTGGCCGACCGCCATTGGGGACGCCAAGCGTTTGGTCCGAGCGTGCCATGGGTGTCAATCCTACGCCAAGCAAACGCACCAGCCCGCACACGCCCTGCAGATGATCCCAATCACTTGGCCATTTGCCGTTTGGGGGCTCGACCTCGTGGGTCCCCTCAAAAGGACAAGTGGAGGGTACACACACATGCTCGTGGCCGTCGACAAGTTCACCAAGTGGATCGAGGCTAAGCCGATAGGAGACCCCACCTCCGAGAGGGCTGTCGAGTTCATCGCCAACATCATGTACCGGTTCGGGGTGCCTAATGTCATCATCACCGACAACGGCACCCAATTCACGGGCAAAAAGTTCACCAACTTCTGCGATGACAACAACATTCGCGTAACCTGGGCCTCGGTCGCATACCCCCAATGCAACGGGCAGGTCGAGCGCGCCAACGGCATGATACTCCATGGGCTAAAGCCGAGGCTGTTCAAGACCCTCGAGAATTTCGGAAAGGGGTGGGCTACAGAACTCCCCTCGGTGCTGTGGGGGCTCAGGACTACGCCGAGTCGAGCCACCGGGTTCACTCCGTTTTTCCTACCTACGGCGCAGAGGCCGTCTTACCTACGGACCTCGAGTACGGCTCACCTCGACTTCGAGCCTACAACGAGCAAACCAGCGACGAAAGGCTCGCCAACGCCAAGGACCAGCTCGAGGAGGCCCGAGACGTGGCGCTCATCAACTCTGCACGCTACCAGCAAACACTTCGATGCTACCACGACAAGCACGTGCGCAAAAGGGACCTGGCGGTGGGGGACCTCGTGCTTCGACGGCTGCAAGATAATCGAGGGCGCCATAAGCTCACCCCTCCGTGGGAAGGCCCATACACCGTGGCCGAAGTGCTCAAGCCAGGAACATACAAGCTCTACGACGACCAAGGCAGGATCCTGGCGAACGCGTGGAACATATCTCAGCTACGTCGCTTCTACCCTTAAAGGCCTCGAGGCCTTGTTCATTTTATCACTTTGTACAAACATGTCAAAATGAATGAACAAACTCGTGCATTGTCGTTCGTGTTGCTTCGCATCTTAAGGTAGCCTCGACCCTGCTTTGCTCAGGGTCAAGCCTCCCTCGGGGGCTGACGGGGGGGCCTTCCCCCCCCCCAGACTCCGGAAAAAATACGCGTTTTCTTTTCTAAAAATTTTGACCCTCGTCTCGACCCATGCCTCGAGTGAACTAGCGACGTCTAAATCCTAAAGTACCTCGAGCCTCCAAGGTCGGGGGGCGTCGACGTAGACGGCCTCCTACGCCCCCGGGCTACGGTGCCCTACCTACGCCTCCCCTCGAGGGGCTCGCGACGTATTGAAGGAACACAGACTAAGCTAGCAGAAACTCGAGCATGCGACAAAGAGAAGTGGTCAAAGGCATTTGAAAGGAAAACAACCCCTTTTAAACAAACAAGTCATATATACATTCGGGTCTCGACGTACCCTCATTCACGTCATAAAATTCTTACAAGGGCCCCGGTGCCCAAATTTGGCGCGCAGGCCCTAGTCTTCGTCGGTGCGGTACTCCTCCCCGAGGTCTTCCGCGGCGGGCTCAACCTCGACGCCCGAGCTCGAAGGAGGAGGGCTCCCGACACCGCTGCTGGCGTCAGGAGGCAGCACGTCCTCCTCGAAGATCTTCGCGAGCGACGTCCCCGGCCTCTCCATCTTCTCCAAAATTTTGTCGACACGACGGTTGTTCCACTCCTCATCCTTCCCCTCGATCTCGATGAAGCCATTCGCGACAACGTGGATCGGGAAGCGGAAACCGGAGCGAACGACCGCGAGTGTCTGCTTGACGCCGTGATGGAGAGCTTGCCGGACACGGTCCCGCGCGGCTGCGTCGAAGAAGCACAAGGCGTCGACCAAGGCATCGCCCCGAGCCACTGCACCTTCTGCCGCGGTCACAGGAGGAGCACCCCACATGGGGCCGAGCCGATCGAGAGAAGAGCGAGCCCGCTCCGCCACCATCGTCTCGTCTTGGAGCTGGTCCAAGAGAGCCTGGTTCGTCCCGCGGAGCTCCTCGACCGTCTTCTCGACCCCTGCGCAACAAACAAGGAAGAGTGAGACTGCGGTGTAACAAAGAACTTCGAGACCCAAACAAGAACAAGGTGTAAGCCTCACCGTCGCAGTGTTGCCCCAGTGCGGCGAGATCGCTGGTCAGGCCCTCAGCACGCCGCTCCAGCCTGCGCTTCTCGGCCAGCGTGAGGAGCTTCTCGGACCTAAGGTCCTCGATCAGCCGGCCCGCCTCTACCAGGGCCAGATCCTTGCGGATCACCTCCTGCCGCGCCGCCCCCTCGGCAGCTCGGGCGGTGGCGGCACCACTCTTGGCGTCTTCGGCCTCTTTTCTCGCCGCCTCCGCTGCGGTTCGGGCAGCGGCGGCCTCGCCACGGGCGTCAGTAGCCTCCTGCTTCGCCGCCTCGGCTTCAGCCCGGGCAGAGGTGGCCTCGCTTCGGGCGTCCGCGGCCTCCTTCCTCGACGCTTCGAGAACGGCAGCGGCCTCCTCCTTGGATCGAGCGACCTCGCCTTGAGCCACCCGGACCTCCGCCTCCGCCTCGTTAAGCCGGCTCGCCATCTGAGCGTTCCGGCTCAGCTCCGCGCGGAGATCTCGAAGCTCCGCCTCAGCCCGCGCGAGGGCGGCTGACACCTGTGCGGACCGGCCCGCCTCCTCGGAGCAGGACCGCTCCACCTCCGCCATAAGCACGGCCACCTCCCGGAAGATGGACCGCACCTCGCGCGGGGCCCCCCGCTGGGCCGGCTGCTCGATGGGAACCACGGCAAGGGGCGGGCTCAGTGGGACGGGAAACGGCCATACCGGTCGGTCGAGCTCGATGTCGGGCAGATCCTCCTCCGCCTCGAGCTGCCCCGACAGCGACCCGCCGCCCGACGGCACGGGCCCCGACTCCCTCCGTCCCTCCGCCGGCACTTCCTGTTGCGGATCGATCGAGGGAAGGCTCGACCCCGGGCCCTCTTCCCCGGCCGGGCCCTCCGGCGCCTTGTCGGCGCTAGCCGGCACCTCGGGCGCCTCCACCGTCATCGAGCCCGCGGCGAGGAGCGGCCCCTGCTCCAGCTCGTTCAGGAGGTCCTCCACCGTCGGCTCCTTCTCCGCCGACGCCTCTTCCCCCCTTCCCTCCTCCGCAGCCCGGCCCATGCTGGTCGGAGCCACAAGGGGCGCAGTCTCCTCAGCCCCAGACGCCGGCGGGGCCGTGCTCGCCCCAGGCGCTTCCCCCGGAACACCCATCGTGGTGAGGGGAAGGATGGCGCTCCCAGTTGGCACCATCGCGGGAGGAGGAGGAGGGGGAGGAGGCAGCGCTTCGGCGGATACGGTGGTGGCAGGCTCGATGCCATGAGCTGAGGCCCCTGCAATACGAGATGACGGAGATGTCAGAACCAGGAAGAGTACCTCGACCCCCGTGGTCGATGGCGACGGCCTCACCAAAATTCGCGACGATCATCCGGCCCCCTCGAGCCATGGCAGCTCGGGCCTTCTCCAGCCAAGCGGCTTCTCTAGCGGAGGAAGGTGCCATACCTCGAGGTGCCTGTGCCTCGACGGGGCTCGAGGTCTTGGCCCGCTTGGACGAAGCAAGGTCCACCTCCTGGTAGGAGCGCTTCCCCCTGAGAAGATGGAGATGGCACGCGTCATCAAAAGCAAAGAGGTGAAGCCTCACTACCGACGAGACCCAAGGAAACTACTCACCCGAAGCGGCGGCTGGGCTTCTTCCCGGAATCGCTGGACCCACTCGGGGGCTTTGAGCCCACCCCACGGCTCGAGCCCTGCGCCTGGGCCGTCTCCACAGGGCTGGGATGGGGGGAGGGCTCCCGACGCCTCCCATGGCTCGACCTCGAGGGAGAGCCCTCCTTCCGCCCCACATCGCGGGAGGGCGACCGTACCATCCTCGTACCAACGGGCAGAAGGACTCCCAGACGGCGGAGGCTTCTTCATAAAGGTAAAAACGGGCCCCGGCCCTAAGTCTCGAAGCAGCGAAGGCTGGCCCTCGAAAAGGGTTCGACAGCCGGCTTCGAGCACCCGAGCCAGGGACACCAAGGGGCGCCACTCGCGGCATTACTCGAGGGCCGAACCCTCGAGGCCCCTCACGTGTATCCAAGGCGGGGGCTCGACGTGCAGTGAGATCCCCTCGGAGGGAGGCATCGAGCCACCGGGTCCTATCGAATGGACCCGGCACTCCTGCAGACTGAGCACCCATGCTTTATGAGACCGCCTCCGGGCCACAGTCGACCCCTAACGAACGGGGCACGAGCTCTCACTTGGATTCCCCGTTACCAGCTCACCGGGAACCTCGATACTCGCCCACTCGGGGTAGTACGAGGCATCCCCCCTCGCATCCGATCGAAAGGACTCGCGGGATGACAAGCCAGGGCAATCGGCATGCCGGACAGCTCGAGGAGCCGGCCAGTCGGTTCAGCCTGGCACCCCTCGACGAAAGAGGGTCTAAGAGCTCGGACAGTTACGACTAATCTCTTTTCTTTGTATAAACATGAGATTTTCAGGCCTCGGGCGAACGCTCGACCTCCATCTCGCCCGAGCCCTCAAGGCCAGGCCTCGAACGATCGCTCGTTCTCCGTCTCTCCCGAGCCCTCCAAGCCAAGCCTCGGACGGAGTCTCCCACGACAAAGGAAAGGTAACCGCAAATATTTAATGAGACTACCGAACCACATTTCGAGCCTGTTGATAGGTACACACGACACCCACGGAATCAAATCGACAAAACCCTCGAGACCAGTTAGCTATCCATCGAGATCCCAATCTGGAGCCCCTGCTCGAATGCAAGCACTCAAACAAGGGCTCGGGGGCTACTGTCGGTGGTACGAAAAAGGGTACCCCCAATCAACGCAAACACCCGAACGCTCTGTCTCCGTCTCGCCCGAGCCCTCCCAGCCAGGCCTCGGGCAGACGCTCTATCTCCGTCTCGCCCGAGCCCTCCCAGCCAGGCCTCGGGCGATCGCTCTATCTCCGTCTCGCCCGAGCCCTCCCAGCCAGGCCTCGGGCGAACGCTCTGTCCCCATCTCGCGCGAGCCCTCCCAGCCAGGCCTCGGGCGAACGCTCTGTCCCCGTCTCGCCCGAGCCCTCCCAGCCGGGCCTCGGGCGAACGATCTGTCTCCGCCTCGCCCGAGCCCTTCGAGCAAGGCCTCGGGCGAGCGCGATCGCTCTCCGTCTCGCCCGAGCCCTCCAGGCCTCGGGCGAACGCGCCCCCACACCTCGAGCCTTAACGCACGGACCTCGAGCTGTACAGACAGCCGTACCAGCCCATACCACGCATTTAATGCCTTCACCTACTCCGGTCATGTCCACTAGTGCGCAGCATGCACCACAGTAACTCGGTGTAAAGGTCAAGTCTCGTTTTCACCACAAGCATGGGCAAAAGGGCACCAGTACAGCACTGTTCGGCCAAGCCAGGCACTGCAACTCCTCGAGGCCGGCTACGCGCCCCTCGAGCCCTGCACTGCAACTCCTCGAGGCCGGCTACGCGCCCCTCGAGCCCTGCACTGTAACCCCTCGAGGCCGGCTACGCGCCCCTCGAGCCCGGCACTGTAACCCCTCGAGACCGGCTACGCACCCCTCGAGCCCTGCACTGTAACACCTCGAGGCCGGCTTCGCGCCCCTCAAGCTCCCGTGGCACCACCTCGAAGCCGGCTCCGCGCCCTTCGAGCCCTAACTACTTTCATGCTATTAGAGGACAGGTACCCCAAGACCCGGAGGGACCCCGCCGCGTACTGTACAATCCGGGATGGGTGCTGTACGGCTCCCGCCTTGTCGCGCCACCACGTCCGCGCCCAGGATGGAAGCCACGACCCAAGGACGCCTCAACAGCGACGATCACATCGGCTCTAGTGGCCCCGACAAGACAGGGTTCCTACCCTTCTTCGTATGGGGCACCATACGCCCCGACACCTGTAATACCTTTATGTAACCATGGCCTCCCCTTGCTCTATAAAAGGGGCCACTAGGGCCCTCATTCAAGGAGACGAACACAACACACGAGTCCACACACAGGCACGAGTCCGGACTCCGGTCCACGCTCACTGAGCTTGTATTCTCCCCTGTACAAGCACTTAGGTGCAAGTAATACAAGAACATCCCCCCCGCTGGACGTAGGGCCTTCTTTGCCCGAACCAGGATAAATCCTTGTGTCCTCTTGCATCACCATCCAGGAAGAGAAGCACGCGATCATATCACTCGTTGGTGTGATACCCCCGGGTACGAAACACCGACAAAAAGAAAGTTCAAACATACCAAGATACATCTATAACGTTTGGTTGTTTACAAAAACTAACCTAACACATTCATGGTTCTCTGGAGCGCTGGGCTCCTCGGGCTCCTCGAACAGGTCCAGGTCCTTAACAAGAGTGACGACCGTCTCCCGGGATTCTTCATTCAGCTCCGACGCCTGGGCTTCCGAAGTATTCCGGAGAAAGCCACTTTCCAATCTCTTCACGTCAATCCCTGGATAATGGGCCCGTGTAACACCTCTGGTGTTTAACTGTAATTAACCTGACATGTCATCATCATTAGTCATTAATCATCCTTGCCTTGCATTTATGTTTGCTTAGTACTTGTGTAGCAATCTCTTTTCAAAAACCCTAAAAGCCCAAATCTTCCTATAAGGGCAAAAATGGTAATTTCACCTCTGTGCCTAGCTTTGTGTAATTCTTGTTCAGTTGGATGTCTTGAAGTTTTGTTGTGTTGGCCAAAGTTCAAAAATCAAAATCAGATTTCAAATCCCTTTGCAAAACCCTGATTTCCAAACCCTGGATTTTATCCCTCTTTTTGTAATTCAAAAATTATTCAAAATTTGAGGTTGGTCCAAAAATCAAAGTTGTAGATCTGGCCAAGAGAAACAACTTTGGTATTTACAAATTTTCAAGTTTCTGTACAAAGTTTGAAGTAAATCCAAATTCATTCAAATTCCAGTTTTTGTCCCCTTTTCAGTTTTCAAAATTTATTTAAAACTATTGAGTTTCAGAAAAAGGGTATATTAGCAAAGTTGTAGGTTTTGATAAAAGGAACAACTTTCATATTTGCAGATTTCCAACTTTCAATGTAAAAATCAAAAGTAATTTTGAAATTATTCAAATCCTAAAAGTGTCCCCTTTTCTGATTTCATATTTAATTCAAAAACTATTTGGAATTTGAAAATATTCTTTTTGATAAAGTTGTAGATCTCTTTTTTCTGAACAACTTTGGTGTTTTGAGTTTTTGCTGCTCAGTTCAAGTTTTGGAAGTAATTTGCGAAATACAGAAAGTCAAACCCTAGACCTAGCCCTGTTCATCCCCTACCTCTAGCCGGCACAGAGCAGGAGGGGGCCCCGGCCATGGCCGCGCGCCAGCGCCGCCTGCGCCACGCGCGCCTGGCAGCCGCACGCCGCCCCCGACTTGTCGCCTGCGCCCGCTCCATCATGCCGCACCCGCACGCGCAAGCGCTGACCTCCGCCCCGTCCCCTACAGTGCCCAGGGCGTCGCCGCCGCGTGGCCATCACCGGCGAACCTTCGCCCAGGCCCTGGGTGCACGACCGTCCTCCCGCCGGCTCGCAATCGAGTGCGCACGCCTCGTCCGAGCTCATCCACACCATCCCGTGCTCTCTACCGTCCCCTGGCCGCGGCTATAAAAGGCCCGCCGGAGCCGGAGCTCCGCACTCGACCCCGCCGCCGTGGCCAGACCACTCCGAAGCTCCCGCCGCTCAACCACCTAGCCCGAAAGCTCCGCCTTGAGCTCGCGAAGCTTCCCAGCCCCTCAATTTCACCTCCCCTGCCTCCAATCGCCCGGCGTAACCCCATCTTCCCAAACTCCGACGGAACACCGGTGAACTCGGGTTCGTCAAATACTCCCTCTCCGGCCACGATCATCTTCCCCTGACCCCTGTGTCAGCTTCCTTGGCTCCGCGCGACTCTAACCAGGCCCTTGCGGTCTCGTGTGTTGCGCAGGATCGCCGGATCGCCGGAGTGCCGCCGCGGTCGTCTCCTTCCTCAAGGCTCACCCTCGAGAACGTGTCGAGCCTCACCCTCGAGCACGTGTCGAGCCTCACCCTCGAGCACGTGTTGAGCCTCACCCTCGAGCACGTCCCCGAGCCACACCCTCGAGCACGCCTGCGAACCGCGCTCCCTCGAAGCAGCCGAGCCCTGCCTCCGACCCGTGGTAAGCACCCGAAGCCTCCGGTCTCTGCTTCCACTCCGCTTCGCCCGAGCCTCCCAGCCGGGTCTCGAGCACACGTTCTCCGCTTCGCCCGAGCCAGGCCTCGGCGAACGCATGTTTTCCGTCTCGCCCGAGCCTCCCAGTCAGGCCTCGGACGGACGCTTGCTTTCCGTCTCGCCCGAGCCTCCCAGTCAGGCCTCGGACGGACGCTTGCTTTCCGTCTCGCCCGAGCCTCCCAGTCAGGCCTCGGACGGACGCTTGCTTTCCGTTTCGCCCGAGCCCGCGCGATTCGCCCGAACCCCGCGCGATTCGCCGAGCCCTGCATAGAAGGAGCACAGTGCTCTTTTCTTTTTCTAAAAGATGTGAATAGTGTTCTGTTTTCTCTTTTTTGTGTGAATTAATCTGTTGTTCCTTAAATACTGAGAAAATTATGGTATGCTCCATGCACTGTGTAGTATTTTAGAAAAATATGAAACTTGACTTTTCTGCAAGAATTTGAAAATGTAAAATCCCTCTTTTAATTAATAAATGGATGGTTTTGGATTTTTAGAAAATTATTTATAACTCCAAAAATCATGAGATAAATTTTTGTGAGCTTCCTATGCCATGTTTAGTCTCTGGTAAAATTTTGAAGTCTTTTGGAACAAGTTGATTTTTGAGCTTTTATCTTTAATTGTTAAATAGTGTCTTTTGTTAATTAATTTCTGATTTTATTTGAGCACCTTAATGACCTCCAAAAATTATGAAATTTGTTTTGGCATCTATCTACACCATAGTGAACTTATTTGATTAATTTGGTAATTTTTGGAGCAACTTCATAAAATGACCTTTTTAAATAATTAAGGAAAATAGAAAAAAAGTGATTAGGGTTCATGTTGTATGCCCTGTTTTTCATTGTTCATGCTAGCATACTCATGTGCATGCATCATTGCATTCGTATAGTCACCGAAGAAGGAGTCAAGATCGAGGCAGCCGCCGACGAACCTGTCCCCGAGGCTACCCCGAGTTCCGACAACTGCTCCGCCGCCTTCGAGTCTGCCCTCTTTGCTCTTCAAGGCAAGCCCCGGTGCATTTAACCTTTTCCTTGAATTTATAAAATGATTTCCTTAAATGCTTTTGAGTTAAATTATTGCATTAGGTTTATAGGAGTTGTGTGCTATCCTAATTGATGCACTATCCACCTTGACCACTGATACACCTGATACCTGCTTTTTAAAAGTATTTGAAAAATGCTTAGCAATGCTTATTGAATTAGACTTTGCAATAAAATGCCAATTTCAAAAGTGTGATCACTTAAGGAATGTTTGTGGGATTTTGGTCTTACTCCTGGCTGTTGGCTAGGTATCTGATCCGTACCTAGTCAATAGCGAGGAGAGGTTGTCCGAGCGTACGGTGCCGTCATGTTGTAGTCCGGGACTCAACAGTTGACACCGACCGGGACAGGATTGAAAAACTGACGGGACTATTACGCTTGGGTGAGATATAACCAAGGTATAGTTCTGGCTGGAAAATTAGGGACCATCCGTATGGGGGCCTGCTGGTCAAGACTTGTAACTATTCACATACTTCGGAAAGCTCTGGCTCCGAGAAATCCTTGATTGGGACCGACAACCGCGCACTGGGAGTGGAGAGATGGCGGAAGTAGCATGTACCCACGTGGTCGTCGTACCTGGAAAGGAGTACTGTACTTCCGGGTGGCGTAGGACCGGTCCAATCTTGGAGGAATCGTGGTAGACGAGTTGGCATATGCAAGCTTGGGTGCTACATATGCAGTGTGGATAGGGATCCTCAGCTGAGTATTATTTATCCGGATTAACGTTGCTCCTCGGTTATGGAGACTTGGTCCACTGACTGTCAACGGAGAGTGGTTCTCAACTAGGAATGTTTTGAAATGTAAAATGAATCATGAATGATGAAGAATTGAGGAATACTGAATCTTTCAAAATAAAATAAGGTTTACAAAAATGCTTTTCTGCAAAATACTTGATCTTGCTTAAGCCTTACCTTGACTACCCTAAGCCTCTCATTCTTGAGTCTTCTCCCTTTTTCTTTAGTCGGGTAAGTCTTGTTGAGTACCCCAGTACTCAGGGTTTGTTACCCATGCTGCAGGTATGACAGAGTCCCCGATGTGTCTTGCACCCTGCTGCGTGACCATCGTCCAGGAAGAGGCCGATGAGGCCGAAGAATAGTTGTACACCCTCGGGCTGGGTGATTATAAGTATCTTTGCTGTTCTCCACTATGTTGCCTATGTCTATTTCTATTATCAAGAACTTGGTTTGTAATAACTGCACCTTAATTTCTATTTGGAACCCTGTTTTGTAAAACTAATGTTATTTAAGTCTTCCGCTCATTATTCCGATGTTATTTGTAAAAGTATGCAATGCTGTAACCGAATTGTGAGATGATCCTGCGGACATTGGGCACTGATGTAGCCCGGTGGCGAACAGGTCTTAATCACATGGAACATGGGTTCGGCTGTCAGAGGTTGACAGGGACACGTGGGCCATGGGATTAGGGTCGTTCCGTCACAGCCCGCGTGACAGCCATGACATAGGCAGCAACCTGCTCGCCAGCATCAGCCACAAATTTCTTCATGGCCGCCCACGATCCAGCACACTGCTCCAGCATACCATCTGATCGGGGCAGAAGGCCTCCGGACCGACTAGCCCCATATACGGCATTCAGAACCAGAGTAATCCCTCATACCATGGCATGGCATCATGCCTCCTAGGTCTTCACGTCTTGGCAAACCATTGCAATTTGGTTTTGCGAAGAACGGCGCCTCCGTACAACAAATCAACAATAATAACAAGTCACGGACACCGGGCAGGCAATACGCACCGAAACAAAAAGGATTCAACGGCAACCTTCAAGCTCCTTCTCCAGCTCATCCGCTCGCGTCTTCTCCCTGGCAGCCACAGCCTCGCCATCTAGTGCCTTGAGCTTCACCACAGCAACCTGCGAGGCAAGCTCTGTTCCAACAAAGTTTGTCAAGCAGTCAAGCACAAGTCATTCAAAAAAAGAAGGGTTTTGTGGTTCTCACCCTCATTTTCACGACGAAGCCGCGCGATCTCGGACGCCTGCCTCTCTACAGCTTCACGCAGCTCGACCTCAGTTTGCCGAGCACTGTCAAGGTCCGCCCGGTATCGCGTGCATGCTTCCTCAAGTTTTTCCTTGGCATCGAGCAAAGGGCCGACAGACTCGAAGCATTTACGGCGCTCCTCCGACAAATTCGATAACCCCTGCAAGTCAACATAAGTACTCGACATTCAAATTCACACGAATCATCTTCACAGCGTCACATATTTCGGAGAATTACCTGTGCATATTTATGAAGTTGACTAAGCATCCGGTCAAAGTTCTTCATCGGACGATTGTCGGTGTTTTCCTCATGGAACACCCACTCGCCAGCTCGCTGGCGTGCCACTCTGATAATCCACTCCGGAGATCTAGGTGGGCGAGGAATCTCCACGACATCATCTTCGGGCGCCACAGGCACTTCTTCAGCCCCCACGGGATCTGTAGCACGCCCAACTGCGCCAAGCGCGTGCATCCGGGGGCGCTTGGGCTGAGTCAGATGGCTCACGACCACCCAACGACCCCAGGTTGGGGGACCTCCCGCTACCCGACCTGGTCTCCTGAGTGCCCGCCGATGTTGGCTGCTCATCAGCTCCTCCACCCGGCGCCCCGTCCACGGGCAGTTCCTCCCGTAGCTGCTCAGACTCCGTATCTGGGGCACCGGTCGGCTCGAGGGCCCTGTCATCTTCTACAGCTTCAACCTCTGGCACGGGATCGCTGACATGAACAAAGCAAAAGAAGTCAAGAACATGGTGGTAGCCATAAACTTGTGACAAAGGCAACCGAATACTTACAGGTCGCTGACCCGCAGACCACCCTTCAGCTTCAGCCCCTTGGGCTTTTGCGAAGTCTGAACGGTCCTGGTCGGCTCCTCGACCCGGACGCGTTTAGGCACCGGCGGCTCTTCATCGTCATCATCATCATCCCAGTCACGAATGGACCCGGAGGTATTGGAAGCCGCTCCGCCCGGAATCTCCAAAGGGCCTTCAGCCCGCGTTGATGACCTCGTGGCCGCCCTCCGACCAGAAGCCACGCGCTTACCCGCAGGTCTCGCAGCTCGCGGGTCCATCGCGTCCACAGCTTTCTTATCCTTTCCCGTCTTTTCAGTGGCTGCTTCATCAGCTTGGGAGTGTGGAGGACGGCCGGTCGGAGACCTTGTATCCACACCTTCCGGCCACTCGGCCAACGACACGCTTGAGACATACACACTAGAGCGATCCTACAAAACAACCCAGACCAGCATCATGAACACTGCAACAGGACGCAATCAACAAAACAAATTAAGAGACAACTCACATCTTTAACAGGCCGCACCAGGCTGAATGGTTGCGTAATCTTCTTTGGCGCTTTCCAATCAGAGAATTGGAGCACCACGTGAACACGCCTTTCCAGCTCCTTAGATTCCGAATCTTCGGCGCGCTCACGGGTCGCGTCAGACCGACTAGCATATTCAAAGCCAGGATGCACCCTCTCCTTGCACGGCTGTACCCGACGGTGCATAAAATTGGCGGTAATCTGGATTCCATCAGAAGTTATCTCCCTCATTAAACTAAGCAGCTCCTGGACCTGCTCCATGTCACTTGACGAAGGCCTCGACGACCAGGTCCAACTAGAATCAACCACCTTCCCCACGTCACAGCTTAGAGCGGGAGTCTGGCATTGCGTCATGTAGAACCATTTCTCTTGCCAGCCGCTCACATTACTCTGCAGAGCAATGGTGATGTACTCGGACGCCATCCCCTCGCGCAGCAGTATGTATGCGCTACCCGCAACACGTGAACCACGGCTATTCTTCTTCAGTTGAAAGAAATAGCGAAACAAATTGAAATGCGGCTGTATTCCAAGAAATGCCTCACAAAGGTGGATGAAAATGGCTACAAACAAGATGGAGTTTGGCCCGAGATTGCAAAGTCCAATCCCCCAAAATTCAAGCAAACCACGGAGGAAAGCATGGCATGGCAGACCGAATCCTCTAATAAAATAATCCTCGAAGACGACTATCTCATCAGCATTGGGTCGAGGATAAGTCTCACCAGTCGGCGCTCTCCAACCGCCGGTCGCCTTGTCCGGCAGAAGTCCGCCGACGGCAAGACGGCCGATACTCTCCTCTGTACTCCTGGACGGAACCCATTCTTGATCCAATCTCACAGTCATCGCCGCCGCAGTCTTTCTCGTCTTCCGCGCCATCGGTTTCGCCGGAAAAATGCAAGCTTCGCCGTCGACTCTGCGTTTCTGGATCTAGGGCTACAGTGCAAGGTTCGGCGGAAGGAAAGGAAATGTGGAATGGCAACGGTCAGGGTAAGTTTTGACTATGCGGCGCTTATCTTTATAACCTAGTGCGCGACCCTTCAGGAATTTCGTCCGCCGCGAAAAAGGCTATTTGTACCACAACAATCACTACGGCCCATTTTACCGGCCCAATGGTTGAGCCTTCTACGAATCAACAAAATTTATCTTTTTTATTAATATATAATAACCGCCAGCCTTCTTAGCAAAGCTGGGGACTGTTCAGATGGCCAGTTACAGGCACACACGTGGCAGAGCTGCGTTGGCTTCACAACCAGTTCCACCAGTGATACTGGGGACTGGTCGGCTTCTTCGCCAGCCTTCTCAACAAAGCTGGGGACTGGTCAGACGGCCAGTTACAGGCACACACGTGGCAGAGCTGCGTTGGCTTCACGACCAGTTCCACCAGTGATACTAGGGACTGGTCGGCTTCTTCGTCAGCCTTCTCAGCAAAGCTGGGGACTGGTCATATGACCAGTTACAGGCACACACGTGGCAGAGCTGCGTTGGCTCCACGACCAGCTCCACCAGTCATACTGGGGACTGGTTGGGTTCTTCGCTAGCCTTCTCAGCAAAGCTGGGGACTGGTCAGATGACCAGTTACAGGCACACATGTGGCAGAGCTGCGTTGGCTCCACGACCAGCAACACCAGTCATACTGGGGACTGGTCGGGTTCTTCGCCAGCCTTCTCAGCAAAGCTGGGGACTGGTCAGACGGCCAGTTACAGGCACACACGTGGCAGAGCTGCGTTGGCTTCACGACCAGTTCCACCAGTGATACTGGGGACTGGTCGGCTTCTTCGCCAGCCTTCTCAGCAAAACTGGGGACTGGTCAGACGGCCAGTTACAGGCACACACGTGGCAGAGCTGCGTTGGCTTCACGACCAGTTCCACCAGTGATACTGGGGACTGGTCGGCTTCTTCGCCAGCCTTCTCAGCAAAGCTGGGGACTGGTCAGATGACCAATTACAGGCACACACGTGGCAGGGCTGCGTTGGCTTCACGACCAGTTCCACCAGTGATACTGGGGACTGGTCGGCTTCACCGCCAGCTTTCTCAGCAAAGCTGGGGACTGGTCAGACGACCAGTTACAGGCACACACATGTTGCAGAGCTGCGTTGGCTTCAGGGACAACTTCACCAGTCATACTGGGGACTGGGCGGTTTCTTCGCCAACACCCTCAGCAAAGCTGAAGACTGTTCAAACTACCAGTTACAAAAATTACAACATAGATATATAGAAACATCTTGACATACAGCAATCACCAGTACAAGTACAATCAGGATGTAAAACGTTACTCTAGTACAATCAAGGTATAGAATCTTGATGCATAATGCACCAAGAACTGGGTACAGTGAGACGCAGCAAAGCAGATACAGAACCTTGGGTAGACACATGAGCCTTTTAAGTTCGTCCCAAGGCGGGTCTCAGGCACCGCCCCAATGCTCAAGGAACTCCGGGCAAGACCATCACCCTCGCCGCCCTTTTGACAACCTGTGACTCCGAGGTTATCTACGAGTGGTAGTCACAAGAGTTCTTCTAGGCGCACCTTTGTATCCCTCTGCTACCGACTACTTAGAAACCATCCTAACGGATGATCCATTCACAAGAGTTCTTCTAGACACCTCATTTATCTTATAAAAGCAAGATACCCGGGGATTTGGCCATCTCTACCAAAGATATTATAATCGGACTAAGGGAAGTCATATGCTAAAGAAGGCGTGAGTTCTTTGCTCTTCAGGCAGGGTATTTATAGGCGGTTCCTTCTTGGTCCATAGACATTGTCTATGAATAAAAGTAACTGAGGGATCAATAATTCAACTTATGTACTGTGTCACATGTGAAGTCTGCTATTGGTGAGGGATTTGATTCTCATACGTGCTTCACGAGGACAATGACAAAACTTGCAGTTGCGGAAAACAACAAAAGTCATAGTTGAGACATAAAAGCTCGTGGACCGTGACCATCAATAAGGCATACCATATTATGTCACAGGTTCAACAGAGTAAAGGCTACTGAATGTGATGGCGTACGGAGAAATTTGAAGAAAGGCCAGGAAAGGTACACTTTAAAGAAAAGCATAGCAGTAAAAAGTTGGTGCTCTTGTCTGCATATGGTGTGGTTATTCTGTCACGGATCTACAGTTTTTTTTCTGACCTTGGCATCACATGATCGAGTCATCTATTGCCAAGCTCGGGGACTACCATGTATACATGGCGATTGGTCGCGCATGTATATTTTTTCTTGTTTTTTCTGACCTTGGCATCACATGACCGAGTCATCTATTGCCAAGCTCGGGGACTACCGTGTATACATGGCGCTTGGTCGTGCATGTATATTTTTATTCTTGTTTTTTGACCGTGGCATCACATGACCGAGTCATCTGTTGCCAAGCTCGGGGACTAAGTGGGCACACTTCACCTGGTCGGTGAGTATGCAGATAAACTTCAGCATGGTCGATCTAGAGACTGGACAGTTGTTGCTGTTATGTAACCATAAAGTGGGCACACTTCACCAGACTTCCAGAAGTCATTTTTTCTTTTTTAAGAGCACATCGCATCTTGTGGGTTCATGGTATAATAGTCAACAGAATATAACTTGATCGGAGATCAGGTTTTGAAGTATGGATGAAGCTGCTCGGAGATGTTGTCAAGATCTTTTTTAAACCACTTCAGGATTCAATGTGCTCGGGGACTAGCTATGGGGGTATAAACCCAGGTACCCTCACGGCTAGACTTGGGCTGCTTCATGAAGGCCGGCCCAACTCACTGCGAAGGATCGTGTCGATAAGGCCCAGCTGGTCGGGCAAACGGCCCAGCTGGTCGGATGATGGCACGGGAGCCTTCTCAGGCAAGGAAGCGTAGTCGGTTAGGAAAGATATCGTGTCCCCCACGATACGAGATTGTAATCGACTAGGTTTCCTTATTCTACTCTGAGATCCGATCTACTAGGATCTGTAACCCTGCTCCCCGCGGATATATAAGGCGAGCAGGGACCCCCTCTAAAAACACGTTCATCAATATACAGAATAGATAGCTCGACGCAGGACGTAGGGTATTACGCTGAACTCGGCGGCCCGAACCTGGATAAACCCTTGTGTTCATCTAGTTTTGTCCCTGTGTCACGTCCGGATCGTCGTTCCACGCGCCTTCCCCGCTAATCTACCACCTTAGGCATACCCCTAGGTGGGCTATCGACCATATTACGTCGACAAAAATATGTGATGATGGACTGCTTTGTTGCTTAGAGTTTCTGGTGTGAAGTAAAGAAGGTCACCGGTGTTAAAATGCCAGCATTGCGCCCCCTGACCTGGCCTTTTGATCTTGTTGATCCGGCTATGTGCCCTCCGAAGGATGCAGCTATCATTTTGTGTGGAATATGGTCTCTTTGGATGACCAGGAACAAGCTTCGACATAAAGAAAAGATTTGGCCTTTGCATGTAAGAGTGCAAATGGGTGACAAACCTGGCGTTTGATCTCTAGCAGCTTTCTGTAACACCTCTGGTGATTAATATGTAATTAACCTGACATGTCATCATCTTTAGTCATTAATCATCCTTGCCATGCATTTATGTTTGTCTAATACTTATTTTGCATTTACCTTTTTCTGAGGTGGCTTGTGTAGTGGTTTTTTTTCAAAAACCCTAAAGGCCCAAATCCTCCTTTAAGGGCAAAATGGTAATTTCATCTCTGTGTCTAGCTTTGTGTGAATCTTGTTCAGTTGAGTGTCTTGATGTTTTGTTGTGTTGATCAAAGTTCAAAATCAGAAATAGAATTTAAATTCCTTTTGAAAAACCCTAAATTTCCAAACTCTAGTTTTACCCCTCTTTTTCTAATTCAAAAACTATTCAAAATTTGAAGTTGGCCCAATAAGAAAAGTTGTAGATCTTGCAATAAGGAACAACTTTGGTGTTTGCAAATTTTCAAGTTTCAATACAAAATCAGAAGTAATTTCAAATTCTTTCAAACTTCAATTTTGTCCCCTTTTCAGTTTTCAAAATTATCTCAAAAACTATTGAGTTTCAGAAAAAGTTTATATTGGCAAAGTTGTAGATCTCAAAATTTTAAGCAACTTTGGTATTTTGAGTTTTCTTTGTGTAGTTCAAATTTTGGGAGTAATTTTTGAAAATTCAGAAAAAGGAGGAAGGTGACGTCACTGTGCACGAGCTTTAAAGCAGGGGGGCCCCGGCCACCGGCGGCAGAGCGCCGGCCACGCCGACCGGCTGACCCGCGCCCGTGTCGTGCGCCGCCAGAGCTAGCGCGCAAGCTCCCCGGCCCCTACCTCCGCCTCGCCCGTCCCCTACCCTCCTCTTTCCCCTCGGCCGCGGACAGCGGGCAGCTGCCGGCCGCCGGCAAGCCGCCGCGCCGCGCGCGAGCTCCCCGCCCACGTCGAGCCGCCCTAGCCTGCCCCTGCCTCCGCTAATGCCGCACGATCGCTCCCCGACCCTTTGACCGGACCCCGGCACCACCCCCGCGGCTATAAAAGCCGTCGAGCCTCCGCCGTTTTTCCGCCATCGGCGCCACCTCGCCAATCCGAGCCGCCGGACCGCCCCGGAGCCCGCTGAGCACCCCATCACCTTCGCCTTGAGCTTCTCCACCTTCCCGAGCAACCAATTTCACCGCTCCGCCCCTCCTTTCGCCGGCGCAAGCGATCCGTCCCCGACTCCGGCGAACGGCCCCGTCGCGGTGTGGGGCGAAATTCGTCGCCGTGAGTGTTCCTCCCGTCCCTCCGACCCCCGTCCTCTTTTCCTCACCTCGGTGCGCTCCTAACCGCACATCGGTGATCCCTTTTGATGGACAGAGCTGCCGGAACGCTTGCTCGCCGCCGAAGAGCTCCGCCGAAGCACCGCCGCCGTCGAACTCCCTCCTCTGACCCTTGCACCGCCTCGCCGTTCCTCGTTCCCGACCCCCGGTGAGCCCGCAAAGCTTCCCCCACCCTCTGCTTTCCCAGCGCGAGGCCCGAGCGGCCGGTCCGCCGCGCGCTCTCGCCGGCGAGTGCGCCGAGCCCGCGGGGAAGAAGCACAGTGCTCATTTTCTTTTTTTGAAAATGTGAATAGTGTTCTGTTTTCTCTTTTTTGTGAGAATTAATCTGTTGCTCCTTAAATCCTGAGAAAAATGTGGTATGGTCCTTGCACTGTGTAGTATTTTAGAAAAATAAGAAACCCTACTTTTCTGCAAAAATTGGAAAATAAAAAATCCTTCTTTTAATTAAGAAATGGATGGTTTTAGATTTTTAGAAAATCATGTGTAGCTCCAAAAATCATGAGATAAATTTTTATGTGCTAGTTATGTCATGTTTAGTCTCTGGTAGAATTTTGAGGCCTTTTGGAGCAAGTTGATTTTTGGGCATTTATTTTAATTGTTAAATAGTGCCTTTTGTTAATTAAATGTTTGATTTTTATTAAGCACCTTAATGATCTTCAAAAATTATGAAATTTGTTTTGTCATCTATTTATACTATAATGAACCCATGAGATTAATTTGGTAAATTTTGGAGCAACTGCATAAAGTGACCTTTTTAATTAAATAGGAAAAATAGAAAAATATTTAGAATTCCTTTGAATGCCCTGTGATGTGGTTTTGGATTGTTTGCTGTTCATAGACCCCCACCCAACTGGTCTATGATGATTGTGATGTCATGCATGACTTATGCTTAGGATTACTAGATGATGCTTAATAGGTTTGATTAATCTTGCTTAGGGGTAGAGATAAGTAACTTTATGTCCAGACTAGGAGTTACTTTCACGTTGGAAACTTGTATTCTAGAATCAGTGAAATTGTCCTGCGCTTTAGCAAGTCTCTTGTTCTTGTCAGCATCCTCATGAGCATACATCATTGCATACGTGTAGTGTCTGAAGGAGAAGGCATCAAAGTCGAGGCAGCCGCTGACGAACCTACCCCCGAGGCGACCCCGAGCTCCGACACCTGCACTGCCGACCCCGAGCCTGTCCATTTTGCTCTTCAAGGCAAGCCCCGGTGCATTTTAACTCTTCCTTGTTTTTATAAAAGTTTACCTAAAATGCCTTTGAGTTAAACTACTGCATTAGGTTATAGGAGTTGTGTGATGACCTATTGCCTGCACTATTTACCTCCACCGACAAATACCCCACCCTGTTTAAAAATTATTTGCAAAATGCTTAGTGCTGCTATACAATAGATTTGCAATAAAAATGCAAATTTCAAAAGTGTGATCACTTAAAGAATTTTTATGGGAATTTGGCTTTACTCCCCGACCATTGGCTAAGTATCTGATCCGTACCTAGTCAATTGCGAGGAGAGGTTGTCCGAGCGTACGGTGCCGTCATGTTGTAGTCCGGGACTCAACAGTTGACACCGACCGGGACAGGGTTGAAAAACTGACAGGACTATTACGCTTGGGTGAGATATAACCGAGGTATGGTTCTGGCAGAAAAATTAGGGACCATCCGTATTGGGGCCTGCTGGCCAAGACTTGCAACTATTCACATACTTCGGAAAGCTCTGGCTCCGAGGACTCCTTAATTGGGACCGACAACCGCGCACTGGGAGTGGCGAGATGGCGGAAGTAGCTTGTACCCATGTGGTCGTCGTGCCTGGATATGAGTGGTGTACTGTACTTCCGGGTGGCGTAGGACCGGTCCAATCTTGGAGGAATCGTGGTAGACGAGTTGGCATATGCAAGCTTGGGTGCTACATATGCAGTGTGAATAGTATTATTTATCTGGATTAACGTTACTCCTCGGTTATGGAGACTTGGTCACTAACTGTCAACGGAGAGTGGTTCTCAACTAGGTATGTTTTGGAAGGTAAAATGAATCATGAACAATGAAGAATTGAGAAATACTTAAATCTTTCCAAAAATAGCACGAGGTTTACAAAATGCTTTTCTGCAAAATACTTTATCTTGCTTAAGCCTTACCTTGACTACCCTAAGCCTCTCATCCCTGAGTCTTCTTCCTTTTCTTTAGTCGGGTAAGTCTTGTTGAGTACCCCAGTACTCAGGGTTTGTTACCCATGCTGCAGGTATGACTGAGTCCCCGATGTGTCTTGCGCCCTGCTGCATGACCATCATCCTGGGAGAGGCCGATGAGGCCGATGAATAATTGTGCACCCTGGGGATGGGTGTTTGCAAATATCTTTATTTTGTTGTACTCCACTACGTTGCCTATTTCTATTACCCGAACTTGGTTTGTAATAACTGCACTTTTAATCTTATTTGGAACCTCGGTTTGTACAACTAATGTTATTTAAGTCTTCCGCTCTGTATTCCGATGTTATTTGTAAAAGTATCCAGTGCTGTAACCGAAAGGTGAGATGATCCTGCGGACGATGGACGCTGATCCAGCCCGGTGACAAACTGTCTTGGTCACGTGGAACATATGTTCGGCTGTCAGAGGCTGACGGGGACCTGTGGGTCATGAGATTAGAACCGTTCCGCCACACTTTCCCATCCTCCCAAAGACCACCGAGCAGTTACGCGAGATCACCAACATTGGAGAAGACCAGACCGAGGTTGGATTAAATGCAACGTGGATGCTTCTTTCTCAGATGGAGATCGCACCGGTGCTTCAGGAGTCGTCCTGCGTGATCATGATGGGAGAACATGTGGGGGGATGGCGAAATGGTATGAACTTTCTCTGAATGCTCTAGCCGCAGAAGCGAGGGCGTGCCTGGATGGTATGTTGTATGCAAAGAGAAGGAATGTTCGCAGACTACTACTGGAAACAAATTGTCAGGTCTTGGTGAATCTTTGGGACAACCGAACATCACAGAGATCAGAGATTACCGGTTGGCGGATCTTAGCTGGAGTTTTGATGGTTTCAGATTATGTTTTGCTAGTAGAATCTGTAATAGGCTAGCGCATGAGTGTGCAAGGTTGGTTTCTCGTCAAAATCCGATGGTTGAGTGGCTTATAACTCCACCAGATTTACGAGTTATCGCTGATGCCGATTGTAATGATACTCATGGGTAATATATAACTCCGGTCTTCGCTCAAAAAAAAAGCTTCATTGGCCGGTCACCAACAGCTAGCGTGGTACAAGAAAGCTTGTTCGTGTGAGTTGGAACTGAACTACGTTTACTGTTACCAGTAGCGGAAACGGTGCATGACGAGAGGTGGTGAGCTTTGCCTTTGCACAACACCGGTTGACCTTGACCCGTAACGAGCGGACGGGGAGGCGGACGGCAGGACGAGCGCGTCGTGCCGGTTGCGGCGTGGGGCTGCGCTGCGAGATCCCCCGTTGCGTACTTGCGTCAGGCCGGCGGCAGGAGGGCGCGAAGGATCAGCGCGGGCGCGCGGCTGCGTGGGCACCGGCCACGTGCCCACGTCCATCCATCACGTGGCCACGTGGTGGCGGGGGGTTGCCGCGTACGACGTTGGCGTGGAAGTGGAAAGGAGGAGGAGTCCGAGAGCCTGAGACGGCGACGGCCGACCGACCAGGCGACCAGTGCGATCGACGACGCGAGTGGTACCGGTGGCTATGTTATTATGTTATCCTAAATGCTACATGCTACATTTTGGACACGCGTGCGTTAGCGCTGAGGCATGCGTAGCCGTCGCTCTATCGTCCGATCTCATCGCACGATCAGGTCACTGGAACAGGTCCGTGCTCAGACGTACATTCTCTGGGATGTTTGGTTCTAGACCATGCACCACCGCAGGAGTTGTGGCACGACCACAGGCTGTGGCGATGGTTTTGGCCGCCACAACGGTGGCGAGAAAATGAACTAGAAACACTTGTGGCTGCCATCATTTGCATGCAAACCAAACACTGACAAACTGTGGCAGCCACATGCGTGGCGTGGCGGACGATGGCGGCAACCAAACAACCCCTCTATTTCTTCTCTCTCGTTCTCTCTCCTCTCTCCCATCTCTCGCTCTCTTCCCCGTTTCAATCCTCAACTCCTTCGCTCTCGTCTCCCTCCTCACCGCACGTCTTCTCTCTCGTCTCCGGTGAACTCCCTCCCTCCCTCTCCTCGGGTCGATTATGACGGTGGTACAAGCTCTTGCACCGACGTTCGTGCCCATCGGCTCCGTGAGCCTGCCCCTGCGCCCACGGCTCGCCGCCTCCCCATGTGCACGAGCCCTAGCGGATTTGACAGTGGCGGTGGTGGCGGTGCCGAATCCACCGAATCCGGTGGCGGTGGCGCCAGATCCAGTGGCGACGGCGCCGAATCCGCCGGATTCGGTGGTGACGGCGCCAGATCCATGGCCAGGTAGTCCCTCCCTCCTCTTTCCTCCTCCCCTGCTGCTGCTAAACCTGGTTTCAAGGGTCCTCTTTGATATCCTCAGTCGCGTAGTTGTTTTGGTACAGGGGTGCTCGCGTGATGTCGCCTAGGGTTTCATCGACGGTCCCTGCAGGGCGGTGCGGCTCCAGAAGGTCGGTCCCGACGACTCCCCTCTTTCCCGGCGCCCTCATCTCGCTCTCCGCAACCTCAGCACCCAGACACAGGGGGTGCCGTAGGGGCAAGTGCAGTCCCGGCCTGGGCAGGCGGCGACCGACTGCTAGGCCCTGCCGCGGCGTCCCCTGGTCGGCGGCTCAGTCCCGCTGGTGCATCTCCTGGCTGGTGGCACCAGTTCATGTCCAGCAGCGACACGAGAGCACGTGAGCGGCCCACAGCTGCACATAGGCTTAGGTATTTCACATAAACTCTAATGTTGTTTCCTGTATTATTGTGTGTACAGAGGCACAACAATTCATGATGTCAGTGTCATAACCCATCATCACAACTGAGGTCCCACAATTTTTTATTTGAATGCCAACTTATGCTAAATCAACAGGCAATTTGATCATTTTGGTTTAGCATTTTTGTTTTCTAAGTTTAGCATTTTTTAGTATTATAATTATGTACCAATGATGATGTGCCAATCCATGATTCGGTACTACAGGATGAGGTTTCAATACTAGTTTTGTGTTTGCTTTGGTAATAGATCCTTTGGTAAAGAATTTTTTGTTTGATAATGACTTCATTTAGGTTGAGTAATTTTATCTTAGGTTGAGTAATTTTATCTCCGTACACACACCTTGAACAAATAATCCAATGCACTTGCTCAAACCTGCACTATCTCTCATTTGTATCCTTTTTTCCTCTCTTCCTTGCAACTCGCTCTCTAGACAAACCCTCTTCCTATTCATCACCACGGTGGTGGACGCTCCTGTGTGCCTATGGTTGCCCCATCGGGTGGTGCCCCCCCCCCTCTTTTTTACTCGAACCATGTGCCACCATTTTCTGTTTGTGCCAGTTATCGGACACCATTTCCAGTAATATCACTATTATTGCTTAATCTATTACACTATTTTGTCTAATTTAAGATAACATTATCGCTTAATGTATAATATTATTTTGCCTAATGGATGAAATAGAGGCATGAAAGGTAGCCTAACAGGGGGTGGTGGAGGTGAATGGGCATAGTGGATCTTGGCCGACCTGGATGAGGAGGGGACTTATCTTTTGAGTTGCACTAGGGTGTAGTTAATCATGCTCCGATCCTTCTCCTCGCACCAGCGACACTAATTCTGTCCATGGCTCAGTTTTCCTGCTGCTATTTTTGTATTTATTATTATTTCTTAATTAAGGACAGTATTTTTGCCTAATTTAGAACTTATTATTGCCTAACCTAAAGAAAAGGGACAAAGGTAGAAAAAGTGGCATTCATTTTGTGTTTTAGTGGGGTCAAAAAGTTCCAAACATACTTGAAGCATAAGTACATGACAAAGTACCTTAGTTATTATTTAATGTATCTTGCATCACCATGCCAATGACCGGTTCAGGTGGCTAGGGAGTGTAGTCCGGATTGTACCCATTTTGGATTGAACTCTTGGTGTTCTTTCCAATACAGTAATTTTTGGACAGTCGTGCTTTCGTTCTTTTTCTGGCAGACTCTTGTAATTTCGTTACCCACATCAACAAACTAATGCTTTCCAATGCAACAAACTAATGATTTTACTTTTTTATTTGGCTGCAGTTTTAGGGAATAGCTAGAGGGCAAAAAGACATCAACAAGGTAGTGTGACCCCATACCCACAAACTATTGTTATATGTGGCATACAAAGGCTACTTCTAAAAGCAACCATCAAAAAAGAAATTGTTAATTTTTGAGTGACATACAACTACCAATGCAAAAATGGGTATTCTTAGGCAATAATATTATTCTGATTAGGCAATATATTATTCTGAAATTGGCAAAATAGTGTATTTTGTTGAGCAGTTTAATTCAAACATCTAATTCTTGATGTACTACATAGAAATATCAGCATTCATGCAGATAAAAAAAACAAGTGCTTTTGTAGTCATATATGACCTATTTTATTTTTATCCTTGCACTACATATTCTCTAATTATCACTTTTCTTTTTGCCATTACATTGCAGATCATCAATCTATTCAGCGGGAGAATTCAAAAAATTATGTGTAGCAATTTAGTGATAGTAAATAGGTCGTCATTCATATGTAGCATTACAAGTCATTTTTGGAAAGCAAATTCTATATGCAGATCAACTATTATACATGTTGTATTTGGAAATATTGAAATAGAGAAGCAAATCTTATGTGAAGTCATCCCAGCAGTATATATATCAAATAATTTACAGTCATTTTAGTTTTTTTTGTGTAATTCTGATAATATGTGGAGTTCGAAGATGTCTTATGCATTGATGAGAAATTTAGAGCCTTTTTTATGCAGGTCTGGAGTCATTTTAATTCAAATTTGTATGAAAAATAATTTGTTAGAGATGGTAAATTAGGAGGTCATAACATCCAAAAGGTGTGGGCCTCCCTAATTTTGGCGGCAAAACTATGGGGCATTTGAAAATTCTCTCGCACGATAATGTACAGTCGAAAGGCAGTTAAACTGTACGCGCAGGCTCTAGTAAAGTCGTTATGTTATATATGTTGGCTCGAATTATGTGAGAGAAAATAAATTGTTGAACGACTGATAGATCGAAGCGAACAGAACAGTATCGGGTGGGTGGACAATACTCGGCTCACCCGGACGCAGCCTGCACTGTACTCTAGTGTTCTTCCATAATACTACACCAATACAGCAGTATTGGCTCGCTCTCAACTGCATGGCACGTTATTCTCGTCGTCAAAAAAAAAAAAAAAACTGCATGGCACGTTACTGGCACACGATGCGTCCACTGAAGTACCGAGAGAAGTGGATGGATGGGTCACACCGACCAAAACAGGATGTAGCAGTAGAATTGTTTCATTCGCCCACGACGAATTTAACGTTGCGGCCCTGCAGCCCCCCGTTTCGTCCTCTCTGGAGTCTGGACCACACACCGTAATACCACCGTACATGCGCGAACCATCCATAGTTCCATACGACTCTACACCTACACTACACGTCACCACGTGCGCCCGCGCGTCGCCGTCCACGCACCACCGGCAGGCAGCCAGGCAGGGGGAAAAAGAAGAGGAGGGAATAATCATCGCACGCGGCCGCGGATCGAGGTGACCGAGGGGGAGGCGCGCGGCCGGCCGGTGGTGGATGGGCGCCGCGGCCCGCGGCCCCGGCTTCTGCTCGCTCGGCATGGGCTTCTGCTTCGTTCGTTCGCCGGGCTGTCCCAGTCCAGCGTCCACCCACCGCCCCAAGGCATCTTTGGCCGATCCAATGAACTGAATCTGAAAGCCCCACGCAGCAGCAGCAGCGTACAGCACGCGCGCGGGTTCCCCTCGGCCTAGCACCTCGCAGTGTCCCCGGCCCCTTGCGCAGTGGCGGATTCAGCCCCCCTGCCAAAAAATGTACATATAATTTTAGCTAAAATTTGTCTATTTTTTCTGTAAATTAGTCCAAAATCTCCCGCGGGTTAGAAAAATAATAGAAAATTTAGTCCAAATCACCTGAAAATCTACCAAAAATCTCTCCTGGGTTAAAAATACAAGGGGAATTTTGGTCCAAACTCGGCTCTCTATGTATTTAGCCTCCTCGTGGGCTAATTCTGGATCCACCAATGCCCTTGCGGAATCATGCATGGATCGCCGGTGACGGTAGCCGGCCGGGTGGTCTCCGGGCGTCTCTTGTGTGAGTTGCTAAAGACTGCCTGCCCCGCTGCCGCCGGCCGATCGTCCAAGTCGAACGAGAGTTGATAGGTCGATCGATGTGCCCCGTTCCCGGCAAGTACGCGGAGTCCCGCCGCGCGCGCGCGCAGCAGGTGTCAGGTGTACCGTGTTGTCCGACAGCCGTGGGCAGGTGGCGCCGTGCGATCTATCGAGTTGACCTACTCGGCTCTGACTTCCGGCCTCGATCGGGATCGGACTCGGAGATTAGATCCACTCCATCTCTGATCTCATTTCTGGAACTGGGACCCGGGCCGGCAGCGCCTTTATTTCGCAATGCGTCATCTGGCATGTGGCCGTGGCGTCGGTGGCCGGTCGCCCCGGCTCTCGCCGTCCGGCGTCCGCTCTTCTGATCCTGTACTGTACCACTCACTATATATACAGCTCCACCGGTCGTTACGTTAGTCAGCACTCGATCAGCACGTTATTAGAAGATTAAAAATCACCAAACTTATTAATTAAGATACATCCATCCATGCCCCAGATGTATGTATATCTGCGCGCTGTACGTTTTGCCAGGGGTCGGGGTCGGGCAATCACCGGTCAGCGTGCGAGGTTACGTTCACGAGGATGATGGCCGGCGCCGCGGTGACTCACACGTATTCTCTCCGTCTCTAAATAGATGTCACATTGCGATCCACATCGCGACGACCCTGCCTTTGGTCTGCTCGATCGGTTTTAGACTTTGGGTATATGCATGCCTTTGGTCTAATAAAGAAAATCTTCTCAAGGATTAGCCGAAAGCACAATTCCACTGTCACTCATCCATCACCGCCGCTGTCAATTGGTCAATCAATTTTCTAGATGGCCATTAGAGGGGAACTAGTTTAGTGCCCGTGCTAACGCTATGACGATATCTAAAGTAACATATATTAAACTGTCTTTCATCAAACTTGGTAAACAACCTATTATTATACAAATTTAAAGCCGCTCGTCACCTGCCTCGTGCCGCGCACGACCGCGCTTTCAGCCGCTCCATCTGTGACTCCTCCATCGTGAGCCACCCGTCACATCATTCTGTCATGCATGCTACGTCTGTTTGTTTTTTTTAAAAAAAAAAGATTATGCATGCTACGTCCAGAATGCCGATCGGAAATTGACTGCGTCCCTTGCTTGAATGATCGGAAATTAACATTGACGGGTTCTCAACCGATGTCTGGAGCGAGTTTCATGGCGTCCTCCTCGTCGGTGTCGTGGCCTCAAGCCAAGCCATCATGAGTCCTTAGTCGACGGTCTGCAGCGAGTTTCATGGCATCCTCCTCGTCAGCGTCGTGCAGTCATGGATCCCCCGCTGTCGATGCAAGGCGTGCCGGCATGAGGCCCTGCCGGAGAGAACATAGGAGGATCGTCCATGGAGGCCCTACCGTCATGAGGTTCAGGGGAGGGTGGAGACGCCTTGGGGTTGCGCCCCTGTCTGCGCCTGTTGGAGGCATAGGAGGGATCGTCCATGGAGACAGGATAGGGTTTTGCAGCGTAGAGGAGGGGCCGAAGTGACGACGAATGGATGGTTGAGGAGAGTGTGCACCCATTTTTTTTCTCTCCGAAGAAATCACATGGGATTCGATCTCTGGTCACGTGGGATACGTAGCAGATAGGCGATGGGAGGGGAGTAGTATACCATACACGCTATCCTCTTCGTCGGATGTGAGTGAGTAAAGAGAGAAGATTGAAAAGCAATCTGGATGGTTGATTTCTATGAAGTTATTTTTTTTATTTTTTTTGGGTGTACGGAGGGTGGCCATCTCAGTGGGAGAAGTTTCTTTGATACACCCAACAAAGAAAATGATTGGTGCATTAGTAGGGTAGAAGTGAGAGAGAGATGAAGGACGGGCCAAATGACGAGGGCGCGGACGCGGTGCCTAAACTTAAAGCCGCCGAGGAGTGGACGAGCAGTGGTCTCCAAATGGCCTTAGAAAACCATATAGATATCATTTAAAACCTTATTAGATGTTTTTGTGCCTAGAATATTTCCGCCCGCCATGTAATTTGCAACTACAACAAAACTGCCTTAGTGAGTTATTTAGATATTTTTTGATATCTTAAAGGATAAAATACCTGATTTTAAAGGTGAGTGAGTGAAGTAACAACTGCAAATTAAGCTTAGGTTTTATTAATGGAATCTGTTCACCTAAATTAAGTCGTGTTTGTATTTTTAAGAAGGTCTCATAAACTTTTCTGTATGAATATACTTGTGTCAAAGTGGTTACATTGATGTATGCTTGGTGGGAGGCTAGAAATAAGGCTATTGCCAGAGGAGTAAAACAAACAGGTCAAGTTGTCCATCGTGCCACTGTAATGGCAACTCAGGCCAAGTCGATAGAGAAGAAGGAAACGAGCAGGGTATCACAACCACAAAGATGGGAGCAACCTCCAGAAGAACTTCTCAAAGCAAATTGTGATGGCTCATTTGTCAAAAACTTAAAGAAAGAGCGATGGGGCTTCATCATAAGAGATCATTGGGGCAAGGCGATTATTGCAGGATCAGGATCCCTTTCAGCTGTCCTTGATGTTGATTGCTCCGAAGCCCAGGCATGTGTTGCTGCTCTACCGGCGGCATCAAATCAAGGCATTGCTAGATTGATTTTGGAGACTGACTCTATGAATACAGTCAAGGCCAAGATGTCAGATGAGATGGATCTGTGTCCTGCTTCTATCTTGTATAAAGAAGCAAGGGATTTAATTAGGTTGTGCTTTATTTCAATTCAAGTTCTATATGTTCCTAGATCTTCTAATAAGTGTGCTCACGAGTTAGCTCGGTTATGTCTTAGTTGGCACACGGATCAGCAGCCATATGTATGGTATGATCCCCTGCCCAGTGTCTTAGTTGGCACACAGATCAGTCACATGTATGGTATGATCCCCTGCCCAGTTTTGTAACTGACTTAGTGGTTCGCAACTCTGCTGAACCTACTTGAATAAATCTAATGAGTTTGTTTTTTTTTAAAAAGAATCTTGAAGAGTTTAAGTTTTCTAAATTTAACTAAATTTATATAATAAAATAATAATATTTACGGTATGAATTGAGTGTCATTGGATTGTTTATTAGTTATATTTTCATAATATACTTACTCCCTCCATCCCAAATTATAAGGCATTCTAATAATCTTGGAGAGTCAAAGTTTTTTAATTTTGACCAAAATTATATAGAGAAACACAAAGATTTATAACATCAAATATGCATATTATAAAAATATAACTAATAAAGAATCTAATTGTACTTAGTTGGTATCATAAATATTATTATCTTATTATATAAATTTGGTCAAAGTTGAAAAACTTTGACTCTCCAAGACTCTTAAAACGTTTTATAATTTGGGATAGAGGAAGTATTTAATATTATAATTTTTATATTTCTCTCTATAACTTTAGTCAAACTTGAAAAAATTGACTCTTAAAGATTTTTGGAATGACTTACAATTTGGAACGGAGGGAGTACAAACTATGCATCTACGTACATACTGGCAACGACAAACCTATGCAAAGACACCTTTGATTGTTTCATTGTTTGGACAAATGATTCCCTTTGTGGATTCGAAGACAGGAAAAATAAATGTTATTATGCCTGTTGTTCTGCAGAAACTACAAGTATTTCAAGCTTATTATCTTTTCGAAATCAGAAGGTTCTGAGACATGGCACGAGATATCCAATGTGTAACATCTGACATCAAGGCGTCATCAAATCACAGAAATTTCTATCGGCCGGATATCTGCTTATTTAGCAAGTACGTAGCAGCTGGTTTTTTTGTACGATCAACAATCTACATGCTGCAGGGTTTGGGGTGGGGTTCTTGATCCTTGTACACGAGCTCCTTCAACGCCGGATTGCGAGGCAGGTACGTGTCCTGCAGCTCAGGAAACAGTTAAAGTAGTTGAGCAGAAGATTCAGCCTTGATTGAATGAGTAAAATTGCTGCTAAATTAGGAAGACACAAGGTCAGCAACTGAAGAAGAAGAAGAAGAAGAAGAAGAAGAAGAAGGGGGGCGGGGGCGGGGGCGGGGGCGTGGGCCGGCGATTACTCACGGAGATGTAGGAGCAGGTGGGGACGACGCGCATGCCGCGGCCCCGCGCGTGGGCGAAGGCGGCGTCGCAGAGCCGCGCCGCGAGCCCCTGCCCGCGCTTGCTCCGCGGCACGTACGTGTGCACCATGTCCATCACCGCCGCCGCGGGAGCCGCGCCGCCCCCGTGGCCGTCGAGGAGGCGGTACTGGAGGAAGGCCTCGCCGTCGGGCGTCTCGAACCTCCCCTTGTCCTCCCTCCACACGATTCCCTCCGTATCCGGCGGAGGGGCCTCCGCCGTCCGCTCGGCCGCGCCTCCAGCCTCCTTCGCCATCCCCCGGTGCTGCTGACTGACTCTCTGGTGCTCTCGGAGCCGGCCGGACTCCTTTTATCTCGCTGCCCGTGGTCGTGGTCACGCCGTCGTCGGCAGGGGAAAGCCTTTCAGAGGCAGTTTCTGGGCTTGATTGGCCCAAGATTTCTTCATGGGCCTTTGTGGGCTAGGGCCGTATCCACCGGAGGTTTGCATTGGGAAAACTCCTAGAATTGCAAGATAGAGATATCTGATGTGGTGCCTGACCACAACAGTTGGTCAGCTACACTAGTCTCCTGCCGTCCTGCGCCTCTCCCTCCAATGGTGGGTTTCCATCCGATCTGAACTCTCAAGGCGAGGGAGCGCGTTGCGTACCAGAACAGTACCAGTACCAAGCCAGGCAGTACCACGCCTTCGTGGAATGAAATCAACGATGGGTTCCTCTCCTTCGATTCCTTCCTGGATCCTGCCTGGTCTTTGGTTTTTGTCGGACTAGATATTAAAGCGGTGGGCCTGTTTGATTATAGCTCACAATAGCAAATAGCTTCATGAGTCGTTGCGAGTTGTTTTTTTTCTTTTGCTAAACATTTTTTTTTTCTAAAACAGCTTCACCAATGAAGCTGTTTTATTTCCGTTCTCATAACACCATAAGCTGAGATGAAGCTGGAAAAAATTAGTTTTTCACACTTTACAGCTCTATTTATCTCCCTCAATCATGCATGAAGCTGTTTTGTCAAACACTTTTTTTTTAAATATCTTTGTATTCAAATCAAGAAACGATGGACATTACAACGACGCGCCACGAACATGACACACTAGGGCTATACATTATGATTATGTTTGTGCGTTGCCTAGGTGAATCGTGCCTTTGTCGAGCATCTACCTACGTACTGCCGGTGTGCAAAGATCATCACTTCATCAGTGCTCGATCGATGACCCCGGCCAGTTTCGTTCATGCATGGCGTAGTACGTGTGCCTGGTACTGATTGGTTTGCTTGGTTTTGGATACTCTACTCCTTCAGCTGCTGCTTCCTGCCACCTTTTGGCTGAGTTTGTTGTGCATGAAGAGGAGGTACGACGGGTCTCTCCGGTTGGCTCTTGCCTGTGCTCTGCTGATGATGGCCGGGTTGGCATATATCTGTTGCTGCCGCGTGCTCTGCTTTGCAATAAAATTCCGGCCTGGATTTGTGCCTGCGCGTGTGTTGCGCTCAGGCCCGGCCGGCGCGTGGTGCTCGAGTCGATCGACTGTACGTACGTGTGTGTGTGTGGCTTGCGAGTCTGTATCCATGCATATATGTTCCAATTGGCAAAAGAGATCGATAAGGCTCCGTATTATTATTGTTAAGTAAGCACATGGTTTAACAAAAGAGCTAGCTTGTGCTCCAACACTCAAATGCCATCACACGCGTAGCACATGTTCTTCTTGCTTGAGATGGGATACACTAAAATCCTCTGCATTAATGTCTTTTCCCCTGTGAGTCCATATAGCTCTTCCTAAAAGGAAAAAACCGTTTCCACATTTTTCATTCCAATTTACACGAACAACCAGGCGCCCATCGCCTTTATGATCCTTTAATTAATTAACAGAAGGGGGAAAATACCAAAGGAACAACAACAGAAGGGCGATCACCACTCATCAGCGAGCTTAATATATCCAAAAAAACAAAACAAAATGAAAAATAGGTCTCGCCGGGATTCGAACCCAGGTCGCCAGATTCAAAGTCTGGAGTGCTAACCACTACACTACGAAACCAATCGATGTAAATTTTTGTGATAGTATTATTATAATCTCCAGATTCAAAGTCTGGAGTACTAACGACTACACTATGAAACCGATTGATGTTTATTTTTGTGATTAAATACCTTTAAGGTGAACGTTCTAGAGAAAACAGCTTTCCTTTTTTTTTTTTCGAACGCAATGACAGGACAGATCTGAATCGCTGGGCACCTCGAATTGCAAAATTCAAAGTCCTCGGAAAAATGAACTGATACAGCACCTCAGCGTACTTGCCGTAGTAAAGGTAAACACGTTAATGGACACAACACATTAGAGCAACTCTAACGATTTTGCAAATGGACTTTGCATTTTTATTTTTGCAAAAAAGTCTATAAAACTTTTATCCAACGGTTTAACAAATGAGCTTTGCATTTTTGTTAACTTGATAAAATCCTGAGATGGATTGATATATATGCAATGCAACCTCGCGATTGACTTGACATTCCCTCTCGTATACTACTCCCACGCGCGCTCTTTCCTTCCGCGCTGTCGGGTTTCCTTTTTTAGATTTTGGCAAATTAATTTTTTAAACCGTTGGAGATAACCTTTTTTTCTCCTTCCCATATTGATTTGAAAGTTGACAAATTTCATGTTTTGCCAAATAAAAAAGGCAAAACCGTTGGAGTTGCTCTTATTGCGCAAAACAAAGCTTATGTGGATATTAAAACAAGAAACGTTAAGAAGCAGCCCAATAGCCTTTGTTAAGCACAAAACTGGCGATTGTCTCATTGTAAGTACACACTTATTATCTAGCCCATAGCACATATGCAAATAGTATGCACACGCACAACTTCCCTCAAAAACAGAGGAACAATGCCTAGCATCTATTTTGCAGTTTCTTATTTCGGAGGGATGTCAGCCACTTTAGTATCATTAGACTCGACGCTTGCAGCAGCCTCAGCTCTTCTCATTGTGATTTCTCTCTGCATTTTCATTTGTTCCTGCATAACTTTTGCCATCTCCTTCATTTGCTCTTCCTCTTTCTCCAACTGCATATCCGATATGATTTTAGCATTCTTGTCAATTGGTTTAAAATATTCCTCGATAGCAGCTTCCTGAAATTTATGATCACAAAAAGTTAGAAAGTTATTGCAAATGATTGTGAATAAGACAGGAAGCATTAGTCACCAGAAACCTGAACTGAATAATCAGGCTCTGTTTGGTTAGACCCCTTCAAAGTTTAGTCACTAAAATTAGTCCCTAAAGTACCAAACACCCCACTAAAGTTTAGGGACCACTAAAATTTAGGGGTCTTTAGTCATAAAGAGGTAGCTAAAAGTAACTAAACTTTAGTGGTCTTTAGTCACTATATAACCAAGCATGGTCACTAAACTTTAGTGGACACTAAACTTTAGGGGGCCTAACCAAACAGGGCCTCAGTCTATTTGGCCTCTTTGGAACATATAATAAATTAATGTCTCATGAACAGCTGCATTGTTATCTGGGAGCCAACAGTATGGTAGAAAATATTTGCCCAATCGTCTCTCACTGATTTCAACACAAATGAATTCATTTATTCAGAAACTAATAGTTTTCTTGTAAAATTTTGTGTACATTTCCCATGCAAGCAATACATCAATTTTTTAAACTTAAACTTACAGCTTCGTCAAGGTGCTGATTTAGAGCTTGCATCTGCTGAACCACTTGACGAACCTCCGATAAGATAACTTTTTCTGGCTCTTTCAGCAGCTCTTCCTTTCTAGCTTGTGCCTGAATGAATGATAGTAAAAACAAAGAGATTAAACTTTTACCATGAAGGCTGAGGGATTTGTAAATTCTCTGCGTATAGAAAAGGAGAAGTGAGCACAGCACTTCGCGTCTTCGCCACATCGTATATATAGACTAAGAAGATGGAGAGCTTGTTTTTTTGTATCTTCAACAGACAGCCTTAACATTTTCTTAATAACTTCTCTCACAGAACAGCTCTATCTCCCACCCATGGTATAGTCTAGAATGCCACTTTCCTTCCATTGTAAGTGAAATATTTTTCGAACAGACCACTGATTTGCATGACATAAAGGTGCTACTACTTGCTAATATTCTAGCAATAGTATCATATATATGTTTCACTAGGTGATGGTACATCATTGGTATCAATAAACTCCGAACTTTGTCTGCTCAATATTTAGGTTGCTAAAATGTTGAGGTACAAAACAGCAACATGAATAATCTGAGAACTGTGATAAATTAAACCTCACTACAAGACAATCCAAGTGGACAGGTGGTAAAATACTTGCAACATGTTTCTGACAACAATGGCAATTAACGAGTTAAACCACTAAATAATTCAAGTACATTTCTATATTTAGAACATGGTTAGGAGTTGATGCAAAAATGCAAATGGCAAGAATATTTGGCACAACTGGTTTCAAAACAAACTAGAACATCAGTTGAAAACCAAGATTTATAACAAGGACTGTTTTTACTTCAGAACAGTGCAGTCTGCAAGATAGTCTGTTGTAACACCAAGATCAAAGAGAAAACCACACGGTTTTCCTATAAATAAAATTACATCATATAACAAAAAAAAAATCGTTGGAAGTTAGCGAGGTTGTACTTGTACCACATAATGAAGTTGAAGACAGTATTCTCAAGTACTCAGTCATAAGAGTAACTGATGTTGTCAACTAATGATCAATCATTATGCAGGGGAAGATATGGGCAATAACAATCATTTCCAAACCGATAATGATGTAACAATCAGTTATCCTCAACAGTACGAACTAGATAGAAGTTGAAATGCATGGGATATCGATCAATCATTTTGATCAAAAAAGAGAGGAGATTTTCGAGGCAAGCACCAGTAGCTACTATTTTCGCGCACATGAGCAATCAAAAAGGGAAACACACACGCATATGGGTTTCACACTAAACTACTAAAGTAGCAGAATTTTGAAACAATAAACACAACACCTTTAGTGAAATGGTGTCTTCATGCACAGCCATGACAATCAGCTAAACGAGAATGTCACAACTTCAATTGGAACAGGTAATGGCAATTGCAACACAGAACGTCTACTGAAAGCAGGGGCGGATCTGCAGCCGGGGCTCCAGCCCTAGTCCAACCGAAAACAAAGTGACTACTACTCCTAGTTTTTCTTCCTCAACAGCCCATAAAAACACTGGCCTAGAAGGCCGTCAGATGCCCTAACGCCCAGCCCCCCTCTTGCCTCGTTCTTGGATCCGCCAGCCAGTGAACAAAACAAGAGCACACGTGGACAACTAGAAGATTTGGTACCATGTACTTAGAAAACAAAAATGGTTGCTTTTACCAGGAAATGTTGGTTTCACAATTAAGGGGCAGTAGGCACTACTACATTATCCATGAAATTCGTGGCAAAAAAAAAAAAAATAAATACTTGCCATCTCGAGGCGCTTCTGCAGCTGCAGCCTGTAGGTCCGGATCCTCCTCTCCTCGTGACCAGACATCACCCGAACGATGAACCATGCTTTCCGCCCGAATTGCAGCAACTTGTCCATCTCCTCAGTCAACGGTAGCTCGAGCTTGCCCCCAGCAGCTCGGATAGATGGACCTTGTGCGCTAGGAATAGGAAGAATGGCAAAATGGATCCATGGATGGATGGGGTCGGATTAGATGACAGCAAACAAATCTGCAAATAACTGAACGGAGAGAAACAGACTGCTAGATCTGACGGACGAACGAACTGCAACAGGACAGTATAAAATTCTTTACACGTACCAAGAAATGGAGAAACCGATCCGAGTCCCCCTGGATCTCTCTACACCACGCCGGTGCAGTCCCACCGAGCAGAGGGCGGGCAAGGGAAGCGTGGGGGCGTGTCAACGAGAGAACACGTCGGTGGGATAGGGCCCGTCGCCGCGGCAGGCGATGGTGTCGCCGTTGATGGCCAAGCAGTGGCGGACCTAGCGGCGAGCTGTGGCGGCCGCCCTCCCTGCCTTTTTTTTTTTTTTTTGGCTCGGCCCTTCAATATTTCCAGCGAAATCGGAGATGGAAACCTGCAGCCCACCAAACTGGTAAGGAGTGAAGAAGGCCGAACCCAACATAAGAGTAGCCCAATTTCGTTAATCCAATCCACGAAGGCCGCACACCATTTTGGGCTTTTGGCTTTCTCCCAACTTCCTCATCGGTTTGAGTTTTTTGACATTTTTCTGTCCGCACTACACCACTGCGCCGGCCGGAGTCCTGTGGAGTACAAAACCCAACTTGGAGCACGGTTGGTCGAGAGGGCTTCTTGTGCTGCCCATTGCCATTGCCGCGTGTTACTCGTTCAATTTTTGGACTTTTAATTGTTGTTTTATATCCACCAAGCATACATCAATGTAACCACTTTGACACAAGTATCATCATTCAAAGATAGTATTGTCTTCACTACTTCATAAGCTGAAGACTTCTGAAGTTGCAAGGCTCTAACATCTTCAAGTAATGCTTCATGCCAGCACTGACAACGAATTTGCATCTCAAGAAGCAATGGCCTCCATCTTCATTCAACCTCTAACTCCATCCTCCTCCTCTTGATATTCATTTGCAGTGGAAGACTGTTATAAGCTAGTCTTTAGAGAAAGTGTCTGATTTTTGGTGCACAGTTCAGTTTCTAGATTTGATTCCAAGTTAGCTTCTTATCTTCGTTCACGGTGGAGGATTCTCCTTTTTGCTTTTTAGTTGCCTGAGTGGCTTGATCATGCAAATTATAATATGCCGATTTCACTGAAAAATTCCTTTTTTATTAAAGTGCCACACAAGCATATCCTCTCTTCCTAAATGGTCTGGGATAGCTAGAATGTCTTGCACATCTTGCTCCCAGAAAATGTATTTTATTAGATCTTGGTCCCAATCACCAGATACTGGATCAATCAATTCGGAAACCCGTGTAACAAGAGACTGACCTCGTGCGGTACGTGGTCTTCTTGTCACACCTCTAGGAATCCAGGGGTCCAGCCATATATTAATACGGCTTTCGTCTCCCACTCTCCAAATCAAGCCGACTTTTAGCGCTCTTATACCTCGAACTATACTACGCCATGAATACGAAATTCCAGGGCTTTCTTCTACATTTAGAAGATCACCCTGTCTAACATACTTGGCTCAAAGCACTTGAGCACATAGAGATTCTAGTGCCACTACCAGCCTCCATGCCTGCTGAGCTAGCATAGCTAGATTAAACAGGTCCCGAAAACCCAGCCCTCCTTTGTCATTTGTCTGACACATAGTGTCCCAAGACAGCCAATGCATTTTGTTATCATTATCTTGTTGTGACCACCAATAGCGACAAATCATGGCACTAATTTTATCACATAATGTTTTGGTTAGATCAAACCAAGACATAGCATGTAACAGGATTGCTTGGGCACAACCTTAATCAGAATTTCCTTTCCCGCTTTAGAGAGGAGTTTTCCCTTCCAACCTTGGATTCTCTTCCATACTTGGTCTTTTAGATATGCAAAAGTTTTTGCTTTGGATCGACCCATATAAATAGGGAGCCCTAAATATTTCTCGGTTCTAGCTTCTGTGGTAATATTCAAGATAGACAACATCTCCCGCTTGTCACTCTTCAAGATTCCTAGGATGACTTGTAATCTTGAGATTCTTAGAATGACTTGTAATCTTGAATGGTGGGAGTAGATGTGAGCAATCAGCATCCATAAATGAACGCATCAGTATCTACGTAGATGCATAGGTTTGTCGTTGCCAGTTTATGGGAGATACATATTGTGGGAAATACATAAATTAACACATCAAAGTGTACTTTTCAGTACTCGAGTAGCTAAACGTCAAGGTGTCGTCCCCATAAAAAAAAAAGGATGGTGCAAAGGTTTAACTGTACAATCAGGAAATACATATTCAGGCCGCTTGTTTCTATAGTAGACCCACATTACTTCAGAGGGGTAGTCCCACTTGTCTTGATATAGACTACTTTCAAGCACTAACAAGAATAAAGAACCTGTTTCCAAGCATCAACAAACATAATGTATACTTATTCATACAACAGCATGCAACCAACAGAAAAGTGGAAGCAAAACAACACTGTATTTACACATGCTCTAGCAAGCGATCTGGAGGGAATGAAATCGTTGGTCATCATCATTTTCATTCTCTAATGGACATCGTCGTCATGAAGAGCTCACCCAGGGACATAGTAGTCCATCTTCTCCACGGGGAGGTTTAGCACCGAAGTATCAGCCTGAATAATACACAGTTCAGTATGATCGGGATAAAAAGCTGAACTACAAGTTGCAGTTAATCATCCCTCCGATGGCTGGTCACAGCAAACTAGATAAAAATGATGTACCTCCTCAAACGGAACAAATACAAAGGGTGACAAACCCCTGCTGTGGGAAACAGCAGGCACATCTGGGTCATGCGTCTCATCCTCCTCCCAGCCCTCAACGAGTTCTAGTATGCTGCCTTTCCAGTTTTGCAGTTCAGTTGCATTCACTCCGGTGGTTAGAATCTTCACTACATCCAACCTGTTATTTGCACCAAATGTGGTGCCTCTAAGCCTGCAGAATGTTCGCACAAATTTCAAATGCTACGAACTGGCCAAAATCATCAAAACATGGGCAACAATTTCATACAAAATACCTAAGGCACATCCTGACAAGCGTGCACCGATGCCCTGGATACAGGAGAGCCATTTCTATCTGCATTCAAGAAAGAGTGGCTCATACTAGGAAGAATGTGAAGGGCAGCTGAAGAAAGAATAAATCGTCTGAACTCTCACCTGGCCATCCTCTGACAGTATGTAGTCGCCTTTAAATACACAATCAGCCTTTGATGCCCGGAAATGCATGCACTTAACAGCATCTTTAACTTTATCTGGGGAGATCTGGTAATTTATAAGGATGAAAAAAAAGAGAAATGGAGCAGGTGAGAAATATGTTGTTGAGTGATAATTGACAACATGAGTTGTGATAGGGACCTTATAGAGAAACTTCCCGCTAGGGAAAAATCTCAAGTAACGGTAGTAGCAAACCTGAACATGAATGGGATGTTGTCATTAATACCAACAATTTAGTAACACTTAGAACATCAAATCAATAAGATACCGGATAATAATATGTTCATGTTGATCAGGATTTGTAAACCTGTCACGAGTTGGAAAAAAAAACAGTGCCACCATACCACATTGACAGTTTTCTTGAATTGCCATTCTGTAACTCCAGTATGAATATATGTGTTCCTGCTCACATAGAGACCTGAATAAGCAACAAATATCAAAGTCAGTGCAAATATAATACACCCACAATACTGAAGGCTCTATCAAATAGTATCAATTATACAGCAATAGCAACAGAGAAAATTATTAGGAATTAAATCAAGAACTTTTTCAGACGGTTTTCAAAGAGAAAAATAAAATTTCTCAGAGATGAATATCTCCATGAACTGCAATGGGATGAGTTCTGCACCTAAAACTAAACTAACAATTCCAACATGCCTTCATTTTAGCACACAATTGAGTCCAAGGAGCATGGCTACTGGCTCACTGGAGATCTATAGATCATACTGATAAATTAAAGCTCTATGTTGTATAATTGTACATAATATCCATAATGCATCAGACCTGAGTGTGCACTATGCAAACTAAATCAGGCACACTAGAACAAAGTGCCAAATCACAGATCTGTTTATCCACTCAGTATATATGAGAGATTTATGTTCACAGCCCCATTCAAAAAGACACCGTAAAGAACCTTTCAAGTAATCATCCAGTCAATGGCATGGTGATCATTTCATCAATGAAATCATAGAGATAAGGCAGCACTTGACAAGGCTAAAAAAAGATTCAAAATCGGCAAAACATTCTTATTTAATTGTAGATTCTGGTAATGTACTACCCTCTCCGTTTCAAATTGTAAGTCATTTTGGCTGCTCTAGATACATAGTTTTTACTATGTGTATATCTAGGTGCATAGCAAAATCCATGTATCTAGAAGCCAAAACGACTTACAACTTGGATTGGAGGGAGTATATTATATGATATAAGGCTTCTTGAATATTTACCATCAATTCGGATTCTTGGTCTCTGCAGCCACATTCTCCTCCAAGAAGAATCATACAACGACCGAACCATCATGTAGTTTGCCTCCATTCCACTCCTCTTAATGATACAAAATTTGATGCTTGAGAAAATGTAAGAACATAACTGAATAACAAAATCAAGTACACTAACCTGCCAAGTTTTCAAGCAAGCAGCACGCCACAAAGTAGGATTGCGTGCAGTATATTTCCACTTGCGGCAGACACATGCAGCCCTCCCTAAAGTATATGGGCTCATTCTTGTGAAAATCTGTTGAAAAAAAAAATCCTTGAAACAGTTGAGCAAAGCAGTATTGCATTGATCCACTGGCTTCTTTCATGCTGAAGTCATGATGGGATGAGGCACATGGGTGAAACTTGAGTTATGCCTTATCTACTTAGCAAGAAGGAAAGAAACCCACTTTACTCCCCCAAAGTTCCACTAGAGTCCGCTTAGCAACCTAAGTATTGTTTGCTTTACTGAACCCCCTTAGATTACAATACGGGCTCCACAACACCTCTATGTCAGTTTTAGTGTTTTACTAAGCAGTTTTGATGATTTCAAAGATTGTGTTGCCATGTACGGTGCCACATCATCCCCACTTCAAATATTGCTAAGTGGACGTGATGGAAGTCATGGGTTCATGGGAATACATGGAGAGCACCACAGCAGCCACGTGATGGCAGAGTAACACCACTGGGATGAGCAATTGGGTATGTAGTTGCAACAGGGGGATCAGGTGGTGAGAGAATGATGAACCAGATGTTAGGACCACACAACCTTCTGCTTCATCAAAATAGTTTAGTAAAACCAGCATAGGGGGAAGTGGGTGATCTGAGCCCTTATTGTAACCTCAAGGGATTAAGTAAACTAAACAATACTTTAAGAGGCAAAGTGGATTCTCAGGATATTTCAGTGACAGAATGGACCTTTTCCAAGCAAGACATGTATTATGGATCAATCAAGTATATTAGTTCTTCTCCATGATAATTAAATAATACAATGGGATATATAGAGATACCTAGCAGGAAATCCACATGGAATCAGAAGTGGAGAAAAATTCCGTAAAATGTTTTCCACTTGTAAGAAAATGAAATAAATGCTGCTCACTTCATATAACCATCACCTCGAGCATTAGTTCATCAGGTAGGCAATGATGAATGAGCGCTGGATCAGGTTTGTAGCTCAAACTGCTGAATGATGGCACAGGCTGAACTCTTATTCCATATAATTCTGTTAAGGAATTAGATAACAGAAGATAAAAAACTGGTTAATCTATGTAGCAGTAAAGAAGCCAATGTTCAATAGTCATTCTTCAAATAAAATAAAAAGGTGGCAGACAGTTCAATACTTTAATTCAAGCGACAACCTCATGTTATACTTACTCAGCCAGGGTCTATCTGTTGCAATGTATCGCATGCTTAGTAAATGATCAAATGAGTTTATGTCAGGATGAATATCAACAGAGATATCTGCATGAGAAGGCATTATTATATCAGTATATCACGTAAGTGTGTGAGAGTGAATACTAAGAACAAATCCAGAATCAAGCCATTGCAACACGAATACACGATGTCCTGCAGACATGTAACTCTTGATGAAAAATATTCCTTAGCTACAATTGACGATGAACACATGACTATGCTTACAAGACTGTGCATCCCCTTTATATTATACACACATGGAATATATCACAGAAATAGCCTTTGCCATGCTCTAGCACAGCACAATCCAAAACAAGGTTGTTAGGATCGGATAGAGATAGTGATGTGAACTATGTTCAAGGATCAACCATAAGAAAGCCTTAACTCCCTCATAATCTATAACAAGCAAATCATTCCAAAAGTCATATATATCAATTATTATCGAGGATTGGAATCCTATATAACATCTTACCAATATGGGATTATATGAAACTTTCATGTAGGATAGGGTGCTATAAAATCTTGGATGCATGGTGGGCTCGGTATCGTTTTGGCTTGGTAAGATCATAGTATAAGGGCCTGTTTGGGAGAGTTGTGCTCCCTGATTCTCCAGCTGTGCTCTCTGATTCTCTGGTGAAGTGATTCTGTGATTGAAAGTGATTCTCTTTGTTTCTTTAGCATAAACTCTCAAAATCAGGATAGATAATCACTTCATAGAATCAGATAAAGCTACTTTTTTCAGCTCTCAGTCTCTTAGTTCATTTCAGAGAATCACTTCACAGAATCAGCGAAGAATCACTTCTCGCTGAAAAATACATTTGACAGTCAGAGAGTGATTCTCCTTGAGAATCCGCTGCGCGGAGCGCTCCCAAACGGCCCCTAAGATTCTAGGATCCAGATTGATATCCCTAACAACCTTGATCATAAGTGAAGAATTAGGGTAGCAGTTTATTGCGTCAAATAACAGCACTAAAGTAGCACACTTTGTCATGATTCCACTAGGTACCCGAGGGAGTTGTTTTTCCATATTTCTATAGTCCCTGATACAGGTTAACAACTTCCAACTACTAATGATGATATCTGTATACCACATTGGGTGTCCATTAGAATCCTATAGTCCTTTGTAATCTACTTCAATATCAAACAAACAATAGTATCTCATGAAATGTTCGAGGAATGGGGGAAAACATGTCTATGCTATTTTGGTGTGAGGATCAGCTTTTCCTCAATTTTACTTGTTCACTGACAGATTTGATACAAATCTCAAGTGTTGGCCGTCTGTTGTAGGTTTACATGAGAACAGATAGCAAGGCCCCTTGCAGATAGCTAGACTATTCCTAGGATGGTCCAGCTACGGCTGTGTTAGGTTGACCTTCTTTGGTGCTCGATTGAAGCGCGTTGTATGATTGTTTAAATTCTTCCATTGAATGCCATTAATTCAAGAAGCTGGGAAGTTTTAATGGAGTCAATTGGACAATACGGTCCTAGGTACCGCTCACCATCATATCGTGAATTGAGGACTCCGCTGCTTGAAAAAGCTGTGACCAGAACATTGGAGTTGAGGAAGAAGCATGAGGAAGCTTGGAAGGAATATGGTTGCACCATAATGTCCGATGGGTGGACTGACACAAGCCACCGCCATCTCATCAATTTCCTTGCTAACAGTCCAGCAGGGACTTTCTTTCTAGGGTCTGTTGATGCTTCAAGTGAGATAGCAAATGCACCTATGTTGGCTGACTTGTTGGAGAAGCAAATTGATAAGGTTGGGAAGGAACATGTGGTGCAGATTGTCACTGACAATGGAGCCAACTTTAAGGCCGCAGGGAGGCTTTTAATGGAGAGGATTCCACATTTATTTTGGACACCATGTGCAGCCCATTGCTTGGATTTGTTGTTGGAGGATATTGGGAAGATCAAGGAATTCAGCACTTGCATCAACATGGCAAAGAAGGTGACCAGATTCATGTACAAGCATGGGAGGGTTCTAGATCTAATGCGAGACAAGATTGGAGGAGATCTTGTGAGGCCAGCTGTAACTCGCTTTGCCACTGCATTTCTCACATTGGCAAGCCTGCATAAGAACAAGAATGGATTGAGGAATTTAGTGATTAGTGATGAATGACATGCTACTAGTTTCTCTACAACTCAAGAAGGCCGGCAAGTTGAGAACATTATCCTTTCAATAGCATTTTGGAATAAAGTGGAATTATGCCTAAGAGCTTCACAACCACTTCTTGTTGCTCTAAGGATAGCAGATGGAGATGAGACACCGGCAGCTCCTGAGATTATGGCAGCCATGGATGTTGCAAAGGCCACAATCAAGGACTCTTTGAAAGACAAACCAAGTTTACTCAAAGAGGTACTAGAATACTATGACAAGAGATGGGAAAACCAAATGGAGCAGCCCTATACTTGAATCCAAACAAGTTCTTTGCCATAAAGGAAAAAGATAGGAGACAAGCAAGAAAGCTGAGAATCATGTTTAATCAAGTTATGTGGAAGATGGTGAGTGATGATGAGGAGCAGAACAAGATAAGCAAGCAGGCAGAAGACTATGAGAGGGCTGAAGGCGAATACTTCTCACAGCCAGGAGCAATAAGAGACAGAGATAGAAAAAATCCTAGTAAGTTACTAAGTTCTCTAATCTGTAATTTTGTATAACACTGTAATTATTTCCTTCCCTTTTTCTGAAAGCAATCAGCAGTGAACTAATAATGGAATTCTATGTTTGGAATGGAAATTACAGTGCTTTGGTGGGGCGCATATGGTGCCCTGACATATGAGCTCCAATGTTTAGCAAAAAGGATTGTTAGCCTTTGTTGTGCTGCATCTGGATGCGAGCGTAACTGGAGTGAATTTTCTAATGTAAGTATTAGTGTACTACTGCTGACTGCTGAGTAATTAAGTTTGGTAGCAATATTGGTATGTGATTCTGCATTGTATTTTGTGTAGGTCCATACAAAAAAGAGAAATCGGTTAGAACACCAAAGGCTAAATAAGTTGGTATATGTCAGCTACAACCGCAAGATGGAAAACAGATTTAAAAAAATTAGAGAGCTGGGTTCCAAAGGAAAGAGATGCAATCCACTCTTGCTTGAAGAGTTTCATTGGGAAAATGAATGGGTTGATGAAAATTGTGAACCAGTTCAGGAAGGTGGTGGCAATGCTATGACTTGGGCTCTTGTCGATGATGCTATGGGTGCAACTCAGGACCTAGAGGGACGTAACTTGCCTAGGGCTGCTGCTGCCCGTGCTGCTGTTGCTGCCCCTGTGAGGCATTATGCTAGGAACAGGAAGCGTCCAAGGAACACAATGACTCAAGATATTGATGAAGTTGACGATGAAGACCAAGATCAGCATTTAGAATCTGATTTAGCAACAGCAATGGAGGAGGATGAAGAATCTGCACCAACTGCAACTGGAGATGGACATGGAGGCTTCAATTTGAATGTTGATTTGCTTAATTAGATGGCTAGTTGCCTACTTTGTTAGACTATTGAATGTCAATGTTTGTGACTTTGTGTTGAACGCTTTAGCAGTTTAGCTTACTTGTACTGAACTAGTTTGGTTATGTAATATGCTGGCTGTGTGGCTGCTGTGGTCTGCTAAATGCTAGTTATTTGCTACTGCAGCAGTGCTGCTGTTAAGCTGTATCAAGATCAAGACTACATTAGTGTTGCTAATTATGGTCTTCTTTGGTAATCCAGGCTTCCAACTAGTCAGCAAAGTAATGGAGTTTGGGACGGGAATATGGACTCCTGGACACTCCGTCACTCCCACAAGTAAGTCAGCAGCTAAACACTAATGTAGTCTTGAATCTTGATGCTTGCTTCATTGTATATATTGTATAGTATATATAGGTATATGTCATGATACATAGGACGACTATATGGACGACCAGGGTCGACTAGGCTCGACTAATCGGACTGGTCGACGACTAATCACGATTAGTCTTCTGGTCGGACCCATGGCGACTAGGTTCGACTAGACGACCGGAAAACATTGACAATGATACACAAATCTTTTACGTATTCGAGAAAAAAAATATTCATTGAGTAAAAATTTAAGAACTCCTGTTGACGAGTCCCCATAGAAGGTACTATATTTGCGAGAGATAAAGATGAACAGATAATCAGGACATGTACTTGATCGAAAATAGAATTTTTTTTTTGTTTTATTTGAACAACACCAAATCACATACAGAAAAGGATTTCCAATGAAATTGCACCATAACTCCATTCATTCTAAGCCACTTATGGATCATCTGATACCAAATCATTACATTAACAGGTAGACCCAAAGAAAGTAATCAAAGACTAGGTGGGAGGAAATGGAGACTCTCTCCTACGAACCCCACAAATTAGCGCGGAGGAATACCTGAGGAAGCCATTAGGATCCAGAAACTGGAGGATTTGCACTGAATCGACCAGGGGACGATGGGAAGCTTCAGAGCACTGGAGAGTCAATCCCCGTTCCCTCTTCTGATCCTCTCTCAGCTGCGAATCACGCGCCAGGAAAAATCCGGACCTACGAACCAACCAACGCTCGATGGTCCCGGGCCCACCCCCACCCCGCGGCACCTCGCGCTTCGCCGGGAAAGACCTACGCCACCGCCCTCGCGCCCCGCCGGCGAGCAGCGCGCGGGACCCGCGACGACGTGGACGGCCGCCGAGAGCGCGCTCGAGATGTGGCTGCCGGGAGCGACCTGCTGTCGAGGAGGCCAGGGGGAGGAGAAACGAGACGGGAGTACGAAACGAGATACCTGCTGCCGGCTGCCGACGTGGCCGTCCCGCCCGCCTCAATTATCTGTGGACCGGGTCCCGCCCCGTGATCCAACGGTCGGCCCGGCCCGCCCGCGAACGGACGGCATCCAGAGGCGTCAATGCCTCAATGGTTAGGTAGGGGGCGGTTAGCGCAGCGGCACGGCATTTACCCCTTTGCCCCTTTTTTTTTTTAATTTTTTTTGGGTATATACTTTCCGGATAGGGCACAGCATGGCGGCAACCTTCTGCGCCGCCACCGCTGCATCCGCGGCAGCAAACCCTAGCTCCGCCGGATGCCGACCCCAGAACCTAGCTCGGGCTGGCGTGCTGTCCGCTTGCTGGCGGCCCACCCGGCCGGCTCCCGCCTTCCTCTCCCTCCGGCGCCCCAATGCCGAGCTGCGGCCGCTACGCGTGGCCGCCGGCTCCGGCGTTGACCCGAAGGTGAGGTATTTCAGGCCTACTTTTGCGGTTAGTGGTAAGCAACATGGGTTGGGTGAGAAGCATCGAGGGAGCGATTTGATCGCGGAGAATTTCGCCGCTTTGGGGCACTTGCAAGCTTGAGGAGCAGAGAGAGTAGGGAAGCACTGTTCTTGGAGAAGTGTCAAGGCTTATTTGTGTTAGTTCAAGATTCTCGTTTGTATGTGTGCTATTATTAGGTGTGTCTGATTCTTTAATAGTTTGTTCCATGACCAGCTGCCATTGGTGTGTTACAAAGAGTGACTGATGCAGACCTGAATTTTGTGTGTAGAGCAACTCCAGCAATAGCCCCCAAATCAAGGCCCCATTTTGGATTTAGGTGCTCACCCCCATTTTTATTGGCTCAATAAATTTCCTCCACTCCAACAGCAGGCCTCAAACAAAGCCCCCCAAATTCATATGAGCAGCCACTCATATAAGGGACCCACATGTCATTGAGCAGTGGGCGGATTGGGGCTGTGCTATTGGCCCAACAAATTTGTTGGAAGTGGGGTGTTTTTTGTTGGCCCAACAAATTTTGGGTCTGTAGTAAGGGCCCTGCTGGAGCTGGTTTTTTGATGTAAGACCCTATATTTAGCTATTGGGGCTCAAGTAGGGGCCCTGCTGGAGTTGCTCTTAAAAGGTGGCATTGCTAATTTTGCGATAAATACCCATCTTTAGTATGCTCTTAATATGCCCTGGGCCACAAGAACCTGCAGTTAGTCTGCACTAGTTGGGGTTTGCCAAATACAGAAGAAATGGACTTAAAATTAGACTGCTTTGCTATTAGTCACATGGGTGTCTGGAGGACATGAGGAATTCCTTGTTTTTTTCACTGAGCTAAATCGGATAGTTTGAAGAATAGTGTGAGAAAATAGGAGTGCAGTTTTTATGGCGCAATTGTAAAGCTGCATTTTGAGCTGCTATTGCAACTTGTGAGCAATAAGGTGAAGTAATTGAAATGTTTATTTGAATGGTAGCAATGAAATGGGAAGAGAAACAAACCATTTGAAAATGCCCATGTTCTCTGTTGGATCTTCTTGTCTTACATTTCATTTTGATCAAATGTGTTTCATCAAGTTTCACTAAAATGAGTACTTTGCTGCAGGTTGTCAATGGGGAAGATTTTCCTCCCATGAAGGACCTAATTCAACTATACAGGACAGCTTTTCTACAAGGAAATGATGAGGTTCTTGGCGAAGTTGAGAAGGCAATCACTGCTGTGGAAAAAGAGAAGAGTAGGGTAGCTTCTCAATTTGAGAGTATTACAACTGAAATAACTTCTGGGAAGGAAAAGTTTATTCGCCTAAATGCCGATCTGGAGAATTTCCGGAAACAGACTGAAAAGGAGCGTGCAAAGTTTACATCAAATATGCGGGTGGAAGTTGTTCAGAGTCTGTTACCTCTGGTTGATAGTTTTGAGAAAAAGAATTTAGAAAACACCCCAGAGACCGAGAAGGAGCAAAAGATCAGCACAAGCTATCAAGGCATATACAAGCAGTTAGTTGAAACACTAAGATATTTGGGTGTAGGAGTTGTGGAAACAGTTGGCAAGCCATTTGATCCTTCGGTAAGTAATATTTAGCCTTCCGTCATCTGTTCTATTATCATGGTCTGCCTCTCTCCCTAAAACATTGTATATGCAAACAACATGTTGGATCCTTATGAACATGCAAAAAAGAATTATGTTCCAGTATCAACAAGTGCTTTCACAAGTTTCCTGCATCTATGTTGCAGTACATATCTTATGATCTAAATAATATTGGGTATTTGGGAGAAAAAATTGATCATCTGCTTTCAGTGCTTACAGCTAGAAAGTATGAAGATTCATGGGAGTCGAGTGTTACTTTTATGTTCATCATATATGCACCACTTTGGGGCTCATTCTTTACGTGTTCTTATGCAGGTCCATGAGGCCATCTCACGAGAAGCATCCATGCAATTCAAGGCAGGGATTGTCATGCATGAAGTCCGCAGAGGGTTCCATTTGAAGGAGAAGCTGCTAAGGCCTGCTACTGTGAAGGTCTCTACCGGCTCTGGCAATCAAAGCGCAAGCTCATAGGAGGGGGACAAAGATGCCTCTTTGTGAATCTGATCAAACGATCATCAGGAACTGATAGACAAGGAACCTCTCCTTTTGAGCAACATGTTTCTGTTCGTAACATGGCGAATGTGTTTGATATCAAATGACACAGGTCACCTATGTATGGTGTTGCCAGGGAGCACCAGTTTGAAGTTTTGCTGTTATTTTTAATCTGCTAGACTTTTTCCACAAAAAGAGCGAGACTGAACGATTCGACATACATACCGGATATATTGACCTCCTATCTCCAGCTAAGAGTGTTTTTTCATGACATTCATCTGCCTTCTTGCTAGTGGGCTGTTGGCGCCTTTTTCACACATTCACCTCTTCATTAAAAAAAGTTTGTTGAAAAAAAACTGCACCTATTCGAAGGGATTTGCATCGATCCCTGTTCAAACAAGCTTACATATAAGACACAAACCACACAACTTACAGCGCAACAAGAACACAGATGGTGCTCATTTGTTCTTCAAATGTAAATTGGCAAAAAGAATCTGGCAAGCTCTTAACATGGAAGCAGATCGGAGAATCCTAGCTAATATCCCAGATGCTTATGGGGTTACTGAATGGGTACTGAAGCAGCAGGATCTGAAGAGAGAAATACTGGTGATTGGCATGTGGTTTATTTGGACAGAACGTAACAGTATAAGAGAGGAGGGGAGGCGCCGACCTGCTGAAACTATTGCAAGATGCATAGAGCTGTATGTTCATGAGGTGGTACAGCCATCAATGAGTAGCCAGGTGTTTCATGAGCAATCCAAAAGAAAGTGGTCGCGGCCGCCCAGAGATGTCCTTAAATTGAATACTGATGGATCTTTTATTCAGGAAACAAGGAGTGGAAGCTGGGGGTTTTTGATTCGGGACCATGATGGAGAGGTGGTGCTGACCGGGAGAGGGAAGATTGGCAACCTTCTGAATGCTTTTCAGGCTGAAGTCATAGCTTGCTTGCATGGCTTACAAGCAGCGGCAGATTTGGGGATCAGTAATCTCATCCTGGAGACAGACGCCAGTGAGGTCGTGAGGGCTATAAATTCTACAGCATATGATGAATCGGTGCTAGCCCAGCTGGTAGAAGAATTAAAGTTCGTAGTGAGTTCAAATTTCAGTAGTTTTGTTTGTGTTCATGAGGGAAGAGTCTGTAATGCTGCGGCTCATAAGCTGGCCGGTTTGGGTTTTTCTTGTTCTGATGGGGAAGATATAGTGACTGAGTCCATCCCCCAGGACATCGCTGTAATTGTTGCTAACGATGTGTTAGCCAATGAGTAATGGAATGCCCAGTTTCAAAAAAAAAAAAACACAGATATAACAAATAAACAATTTTATTTTGGAATATAGAGCTGTTTACAAATGAAGAATTGTTTCGGATGAATACTCTATCGTGCTTAGGTCAATTCCCTTGAATTACATGACAGCTATACAACTTTTACACCACTGTTGGGCAAGGCAGGGAGTCGGAACATCTCTCTTTGAGCTGCCGACGCAGACCCTGGTATTACAAAAGCCCCAATACATATGGCCTGGAACATACAAGTGCAACTTAGTGCATGAGGCGCTGCTGTCACACGAGTATACGGGATTCTATTTGTTAGGCACGATCTGCTGCTTTATTTCTGCCTATGCAAGTGTAACTGGTGTATTTATCAGTGGAACTCCAGAACAGTTTCAGCAACACGAGTTGGTGCCTCAGAAGAACTTTTCATAGTCTTGAGGTTGCTGATCCCAAACCTCCATAAAACCTGAAACCATAAAGATAAACATTTAACAAACAACGCACAAGGACCAAGGATATTGGGACATGATGCATTCCCCTTTTCTCTTTAGGAAAATTAAGGAATTAAAACACATACTCTCTCCATCTCAAAATAACTCTCGTTTCTGCTTCCCCAGAAACAACTTTGACTAAATATATTTTAAAAAATATTAACACTTATGGTACATAATTAGTACCATCAGAAAGATCTTTGAATCTAGTTTTTAACAAATTTATTTAGGCTATAAAGATTTCACACATTTTCTATAAATTGAGTCAAACTTATGGCACATAAACTAAAAGCGACGATTAATTTGGGGCTGAGGGAGAGTATATCTTATGTGGCCGTTTCAAATTTTCAACACGTTTAGAGTAGGGGGGGGGGGGGGGGGGATGAAAGAATGCTAGCAAAGCCACACAGTTACCAAGAAACGACAATATAATATAATAAAACCACATGACTGTAGAAAGACAAAGTGAAGAAGCAGAAAAGTTACCTATGTCACCAAGAGAACTGTATATTGGATCATCCATCACAGTTATGCCCTGCAGAAACAATAACCAAAGAATGATTTAAGGAGCCCATTTTAGGTGACAGAATTGAGGCAATATCTGAGTCTATACGTGATGACTAAAAATAGCAGGAAAGCTCACCTCTGAACCATTTAGGTCCATCCCATTTTGAAGTTCTGTTTGTATTGATTGGTAGCATGACATATCAGCACCAAGGTAATCTGAAATTGCAAGACCATAACCATCTTGGATACCATGTAGAGCATCAGTGTTCGCCGAAGGGTTCATCATGCCCTCCATGCCAGAATATACCATCTCACCTCTGATTGACAGCAGATTGTATTAGTACACAGAAATGAATCAGATTTAACATATGTGGCCAGATGCCACGGGGGGGGGGGGGGGGGGGGGCAAGCATGTCCAGTAAACATTGTAATAACAGTTAACTAATGCATAGACTAACATGGCTACAAATGGCTGCTCCATATTACCAGTGTACCATGCAGAAATACTATGGCATGGACCAATAACAATTAGATTGAAAGACACCAATCCATCCTCAGCACTGCTATGACAGTTCTATAATCAAAATGCATGCTAGCCAGCTTAAGGATAAAATTTGATTGCCACTACAGCCCAAAGCCCTAAATTAATTCATATTCCAGTAGCTATGCCTATGAACGGGTTTAATGTTTTTCTTGAATGAAAATAAATGTTAAAAATGCATACCATGCTGTTGACTATGACATAGGCAGATTTTGCTTCGAATCAATCATGAACCAACTAGCAGCATGAGCTGCCAACCTTGTTTACCAACAGCACCTTTTTTTAGAAATAACTTGTAGCTACCACTCATAATTTTCTATAAAAACATGGTCACCTAAAGGTAACCTTTTTTTAGAAATAACTTGTAGCTATCACTCATAATTTTCTATAAAAACATGGTCACCTAAAGGTAACTAGTCCAAGAAAAGTTTCTCATAGTCATAGGACTCTGATTCCCCGTATTTTATCAAACTATAATATCAGAAATGAAAACAAGACATTCTCTCCACAACTCTCTATGAAACAGCAGAGAAGAATAACTCACTTTGATTTTGAAGTGTCACAAGCACCAGCTTCAATTGGTGAGTCATCTTCGATATCAATAACTTGAACTGCCTTGTTTCCCAACAGAAATGGGGCACATGTGTCAGTATTACTTGGATTGTTACCAAGAGCTGTTCCAAAATCAACTTGTTGATTATCTTGTAGGTCCACTGAACATCCAGCAGTGGAGCTTTGGCCTAAACGAGGGTCACCTCGCATGTCAGCAACCTCTGGACTACCAACCAGGTTAAGGTCACGTATTTTAAATGAGCTAGACTGGCCAAGCTTTTCCTCTTCCATTGTAACAGCATCTTTTGCTTTGATATTAGGTAATAACTCCGAATCAACTGTTTTCCCTTTATCGGGTGGATCAATCAACACTTCATCTTGTGGTGGTGTATCTAAATTGTAGATTTGTATTCCTTTCTCAACTTGCAAATTGAAGTTATTCTGACAAGAAGCGAATGTAGGAGACAGTTCATCCGTCTCCTTATTATTCTCAACTTCATAATGTCGAGGGATGTTCTTCTGTTCTTCCATTTCTTCAGTTTCACCTTGTGTTTCCTTTTCATGGAATGTCACTGCTTCTGCCACTTCAATGCAGATAGTGCTTTGTTCAGCATGTTCTTGGTCTTGGCCAACCAGCTCATCTTTACTGTCTTCCTCGATGCTAGTTATGGAATTGGTGTTAGCTTCTTCATCCATTGCCATCTGGGACATTTCTTCAGCAGTAACCGGATTGACCTGTTCGGACACAGCAATTTCTCTTTGAGCTGGTCCAACATTCCTGTTTGCAAGCACTGATCGTGGTCTTGTTGGAACTCTTGCAAAACTACAATAGTTTAGCAAATTTCTAACGTCATTAGGCAAATTGCTCTCCATAACAGAGACCTCTTCTGACATTGTGTCATCTTCAACCTTCTCATGCAAAGTAATGTCATCTTCAACCTTGTCATTCAGAACACCACTATTTTCAGGCCTCCCATCTGAGACCTTTTCACCTGAGGATACTGACAAATGTTTTGTATCTGCCTCTTGAACACCATCAGAAGAATCATTGTTGCTATTATCCTCACCATTCAACACTTGCTCGACTACATCTGAATTAGACACCACACTATTCTCCTGCATTTTGTTTGCCTCATTTTCATCCTCCACCTCTTGTGAAGCATCGGCTTTCTGCTGGACATTGCTGTTAGAACTAGCCTTTGATCCAGTATCCTCCAGCTCCGACTCCCCCATCACCTCCACCTTTGATGATGGCCCCTCCCCAGCCACCCCTGACACGCTACTACCAACCTCGTCAATCCCACCACCCCTACGGCGTTCCCTTTTGAACCCAGGAGCCCCATCGTCATCCTCATCATCATAACTCCGGATATCAGAATAACGTCTATTCCTCCCCCTATCCTTAGTCCAATCCGAATACCTATTGTCAGACCCAAATTTCCTTTTCCCCCTCCCATTATAGTTACTACTGTTGCTACTACTATAGTCACCACAACGGTTCCGACGCGAGCGGGCGTTACGAATACCACACTCATCATCGACCTGCCGCCGGCCATTCCTGGCGCCATAATATGATGGGGCTTCCTGTGTCACCGAAAGCGGCGGTGGAGGTGGAGGTGGAGGCGGAGGCGGAGGCAGCAGCTGGCCCCACCCTCCAGCGACGACTGTGCCGCCGCGCTGCTGCAGGGAGCCCGGTGGGAGCATGCCCTTCGCCATCAGGTACTCGGCAGCGAGGCGGCCGGCCTCCATGAGCACCTCATACTTGTTCTGCGGCGGCAGAGGCAGCGCTGCCGCCGGGAGGGGAGGCGGCGGCGGTGGGTAGAACTGCTTCTGTCCGCGGTTGTAGGCGCCGCCGCCGCGTGCGAACGGCGGCATGCGGCTGCGGCTGCCAGCGTGCTGGTACTGCATCCGCGGAGGCTGGTACTCGTCGGATCGCGGCGGCAGTAATCTCACGCCCTGCTGGTGCGCCCAATCCATTCCCGCGGCGGCGGAATCAGATGCGGCAAGTGCAGATCAAGCAAACAAAATCGGAGACAAGGAATGGATAAAAATAAACAGAGGGCGTGCGAATCGAACCCTAGGCGGGACGAGGTCTCAGGAGTTGACTGCGGCGGCGGCGGCGAGGGCGCCGGCGGTGACCATCGGAGCAGCGTCAAACGGAGTCAGGGTTGGCGTTCCTTGAATTATAAATTTCGTTATTTCTTTTTTTTTGACAGAAAATAGAAGGAAGTTTGAGAGTGATTTGTGAGAACAGTTTGATGTTTCGTAGTCAAGAAGTTTGTTTCCTTTTTGTTTTTCTGGTCGGTCGTTGCGGTTGGGGCGAGAGGTGGGCACACGTGTTTTCTTATCGCCACAGTGGATGCGGTTGTTGGGAGACAGACAGGTGGGCCACAGACTGCTTTGGTCGGTCTGTCAGCAGAGGATGCATTGCATGATCAGTGTGCACAGATTGTGAATTTGTGATTCGGATGAGGGTTAGGTTGGACACGTCTAGAGAGGGGAGGGGAGGGGCGTGTGTGTAACACACTGATTTTCAGGCTGATATGTAATTAGTATGTACATATTATAAATTTGTGATTCGGATAAAGGTTAGGTTGGACACGTTTAGAGGTGCCCAAGTGTGTAACATATTGATTTTCAGGCTGTCATGCAATTTTGATCTTATATGAACGGTGCGTATTACACATTCAACTTGAAAGGATCAAGATATCCAAGAGGGAGGTGAATTAGATTATTCTTTTTTTAATAATTAAAGTCTAACATTATCTCATTTTACCCTTAGTGCCTGAAGGCGTGTTCTATCTTTTACCGCATAAAAGTTTAGCACCTTAATTTTTAATTGAGATCTCTTTTTAATTCTACTCTAGCATGACAATTCTAGGAATGTGAATGGCAAGAATTGAAATGCTCAAAGTAAATACGGAAAGTAAAGAGAGGAAAGGAACACGACGATGTTTTTTTTCGAGGTATCGAGGTGTGGGCACACCCCCTAGTCCTCGTTGGAGCACCTACGCAAGAGTATCGCTCTGCCTTGTCCGCGCAAGGACCGAGTGCTCACTTTGGGCTAATTCTTTACCTCTTCGGTCCAGTAAATCGCCCACAACTAGTCACAACATAAGATAGGTCATCCACAAGCTCCACCGGGATGACCATTATGCTCCCGATCACCACCAAGTCGTCTAGGTGTTGTCGATCACAAAGAGTAACAAAGACAAACTCTCACTTGACCCAAACAAGGCTAATAAGAAAGATGGATACACACTTGCTACTCCCTATGCACTAATGAGGCCTCTAATCTTGCAATTATCAAACCTCAAACACCTCACTAGGCCTTTGCTCTCCCTTGCACTCTCAAGTGTCTTCTCAGCTAATCAAATGGGTAAGAGACCTCAAATGGACGAGTATGTGAAGTATTTATACTCCCACAAACAAGTCATGACGAGGGGGTACAAACCAGTTGTTTCATGTGAGATCGGACGCGTCCTATGTCCCATTAACGATATTGTGTCATGTCTTCTCACATCACACGTCACAGTGACATCGGGCGCACGGAGCGTCTGATGCCACCCCATCAGATGCGGCCAATGACGTCAACACCTCTCTGGATGTCTATCGTATGTGCCCCAGACGCGTCCGATGCAACCAAGTGAGCTCACTATGCACCAACTGCACTCATCGGACGCGTTCGATGCTATAGAAAGCACTCCGATTCGTTCACTTTTGAATCGCGACACTATGTGAACGACTTTTGTTCCACTCAATCTATGGGCTATCTTTGAGCTATCTAGTGCTAGGTTTGATAAGTGTGCACGACACTTAATTCATTAGACTCACGTAGGTCAAGCTACTAGTCCATACCCCCTTAATAGTATGACCAAAGGAAAAACAAAGCCCTACCACTAATCTAAGTGTCTCCCAACACCAAACGATGCCTAAGAGGGTGGTAAATTAGGCAACTTAATACTCTACTCTAAACTATGACCTCTAATTTTCACTTAGTCAAAACCTATGAAAGAAATTAAACTATCTAAATGTGCAACTGTGGTTTTGCTAGGTGTGTTTGAAAGGACTGTGACGCCTAAGAGGGGGGTGAATTAGGCAACTTAAAACTTCTACTCTAACTAAGTCCTCTAATTAACCACCTAATCAAAACCTATGCAACAAAGAGAACTATCTAGAGTGCAACTAAGGTTTTGCTAGGTGTGTTGCTATCTCTACCGCAAAAGAGTTATGCAACCTAGGTTTCAAACCTATCAACTAAGCTAGGAAAGATAAAACACACAACCAAGGTAGCAAAGTAAATACAGAAGCTAAAGAGAGAGGTAGAGATGCAAACTCCTGTCGACGACTCTGGTATTTTTACTGAGGTATCAAGAAGCGTGCAAGCTTCCCTCTAGTCCTCGTTGGAGCCCTTCGCAAGGAATCCCTTGCAAGGGCCAAGCTCCTGGTCGGGTAACTCTGTGGATAGCTCCGGGCCTTCCCCACGCGCAAGTGGGTCTCTGGTTAAGCCACTCGTGGCAAAGCCTCTCCCGGACCGCTCCTCGCCGTCTTCACTATCAAGCTTGCGTCCGATTGAAAGGTCCTAGATTGGTTTTGGTAATTGAGTGACAACCTAGGTGGACTAATATATATATATGTGCTTATGTGAGATACACATGAAATTAGTCCACGTGTACACATGTAATGAAGGAGATTATTGCATATGTGACATGACATGGAATCATATGGCTAAGATGGAGAAGATTAAGATAGGACTTGGCTTGATGGACCGATTGCGAAGGTGAAGGGCAAGTTAGAGGCTTTGAAGCCGTTGGTACCGAGTGTCGGGAGGCTTGAGCAAAGACTTGGCGCCGCCGATGAACTGAAGCAATGGCGAAGAGCAAGTGAAGTCAAGATCGATGGACTATGGAGGTCATGTGATGATATGAAGTGGCTCATATCATTTGGTGGTCAAGATTGGTGCATGTGTTGCATCAACATCGGAGGAAATGAAATGGAATGCGCAAGGCAAAGGTATAACTTGTAGGGCATTTCATTTCACCGGTCATAGGTGTGTAGAGAAGTTTATGACCGGGTTTATGATTGATAGCCATACTATAAAGAGGAGAAATCTTTTGGTTGCAACTGCTATCTAGTGCCACTAAGTGTGAGTTTCATGTGCATATGTATTGCACTTAGTGACATGGTGAGATGGATGAAATTGATTTGGTATTTTGTGGGAGAGTTAGCACTTTGAAAAGGGTTTAAAAGTTGAAAAGAGGAGAAACAACAGCGTATGGACAGTGAACCCTCAGCCAGATTTATTCTTGGCCCTAGCCGGATATTCCGGTTATTTACAAATTCAGCTCATTCGCATAGACAATGATGGGTTGCTCGGATATTTTTCCTACCCTACCCGGATATTCTGGTTCAGCCGAGATCTACTCGTTCCAACGGTAAAGAGTGTGTGCAGAGGGTTTTTTTTTGGGGGGGGGGGGGGGGGGTTGCCTTCTTCCTCCTTCACTTCTCTCCCCATTCTTGCTCTTAGTGAGCTAGGGTTCATCCCCCCTCTCTCTCTCCCCATTGCTATGAGCCAAATCTTGTGAGAGATTGAGTGCCTTGTGGGTGTGGATGAGAGATTGAAGATCCACCACCTCCCCTTCCTCTCCCTCTCATGCTTGGTGCTATTTTGAATGAGGGATTGAGAGCCTAGTGTGTGTGCATTTGAGGATTGCATTTGGTGGCACTAGGAAATCTTTGTGATTGGGGATTTCTTATTACTCTTGGTGATTGCCATCACCTAAACGGCTTGGTGGATTGTGTCTCCATTGTGAAGCCCACGTGGTGATTGTGTATGGCTCCGGAGAAGGATTTGTGAGGGGTGTTGTGCTCGCCCCGCGAGAGACGCGAAGAGCAACTCTAGTTGAGCGAGACATGAAGAGCGTCAAGTGGTCCGGCCGGGTAAAGTGCTAGAGCTTGTGGTAAGCACTCCTTGTGGGAGAGTGTGACTAGCGTAGTCACCACTAGCAAGAGGACCGACGACAACCTTGAGCTTGTCTCAACGGGGAGTAGGTGGTTGGCAAGCTACCGAACCTCGGGATAAAATCACCGTGTCAACTTGTTCATCCCGTTGGTTTGCTTACTCCTAACACAAGCTTGTATTTACTCTTTTCATATATTATGCTTGTGTTATTGCTCTTGTGTAGCTAATTTGCTTGTGTAGCATATTTGTAGCTCCCATGAGTAACTAGTTGGCTTGTGTAGCCTTGCTAGTTACATTGCTTAGTTTGTGTAGCTAAGTATTTGTTGCGCTCTCTAATTTAGCTTGTGTAGCCTTGTTATTGAGCATTGCTAGTGAGCTTAGGAGTTTTGTGCTTTTGCTTACTAGATTGTGTAGGAGCTCCGTCGCGCTTGAAGTACTAGTTGCATAGGTTCGTGTGACCTTGCTTCTAGAATTATTTAGGTGAGCTCTTGCTAGCCCGACACCTTATTTGCTTAATTAGGATCTTTGTAAGGTGCTAGTAAACTTAGGTAGAGGGGTGTATTCTTGGCTAGACCGGTAGTTTTAATTTCGCATTTATTTTGGTTAGCCGGTGCGATTATTTTTAGAAAGGACTATTCACCCCCCCTCTGGTCCGCCATCTCGACCCTACACTGATGTACATCGGTGCGTCCGATGTGTCACTGTGCATGATACATAGTGTTACCGCCGCGTCCGATGTGCTCGATCTCAGCGTCTGATGCTTATGCTGGCGCCGTCTTGAGCTAGGGTTTACCATTGGTGCGTCCGACGCCTGAACAATCAGCGTCCAATACAGCGTCCGATGTACCGTTTTCTTCGTTTCTTTGTGATTTCTTGCGTCGTCTTGATTCCAGTCTTGTGTCTTGGACTTTGCTTGATCTTGAGAGTCTTCTACTAAACTTCAAATGTCTTGCTTGAGCTGTTGATCATCGAATCGTCATTTTGTCTTCGTCCAAGTCACATTTTCACCCTATTGGACTACAAAACAAACATTTGCAAACATATTAGTCCAATATGGTTATGTTGATCATCAAACACCAAAATCCAAAGTTAAATGGGTTGAGGTCCATTTTCCTTACAATCTCCCACTTTTTGGTGATTGATGACAACATGACCAAAGCAAGCAAATAATAGATACAAAATTTAAAATGCAATCTACTTTCGAGGATGCAATGCAGAGGCAAGATCATATGATGCTAAAAGATACCAATTTGAACAACATTTATTATAACATATCTTGCCCTTGCCATAGAGTCCCTTCGTGGCATTATGGATTTAAGCCTCCCCCTAACTCCATAATCCACTTCCTCCCTTTTTAGGAACATTCCCAAAATAGGAAACTTCCCAAATTAATGATCACAAAAAATTTGGAATTTTGGTGGATTATTTATTTTGAGTTGGGCTTGCTTTTTGGTCCTTCAAATTCTCTCCCTTTGGAATCAAACACCAAAAAGGAAGACATTAGAGGCACAAGGGAGGGTCAAATTTTGCGGTCATTTTTATGTGGAGTGAAATTGATCACAAAAACTTGACTCTCACATTATATAAACTAAACTCCCCCTAAGCGTATGCATACATATGGTGTATGGCAAAGCATATGCATAATCGGCAAATTAATGCACAAAGGAGTTTAATCTATATAATGCATGGAGAAAGCATATAAGAGTATCAAATAGAAATCAACATATTGATATTGGTTAAGAATACCACATGTAGATACCAAAATGGATTATCGCCACACACGATGCTTGTCTCCGGGACTCCATTTTCCTTGCAATGAGACTACTACACACATGATAAACTTGAAAGTACTGTTAGTCTCAAAGCCTCCAAATTGTATAGTAAACTCCCCATAGAAGTGTGCATACAAGTTTGAAATACTTGTAGGAGACATGCACATTGACTTGTAAGGTCAAACTACCATTTTGCAAGTTGACATCACTAGAAATGTGACACCAATTAAAGATGGTAATCAGGATAGTTTATCTACTATTTAGACTTTGGCACATATAAGATAAATACATGTAAGAGAAGCTATGTGCCATGCTCCTAAGCAAATTAAACCATGTAGGTTTGCTCCAAGGATGAAAATGATACCTAGCAATCCTACCATATGATAAGCCAAGTGTATGCATACCAAGGAATTTAAATATGCAAAAATTTAAATCTAGTTACCTCACATGGGAAGGGGAATTTGGGTTCATAGTATTCACTAACCCACTTGGCAATGACATGATCTAGTGTGATGCATCCCATGATATGCACCCAACCTTTGCCAAGTCTCCAAATTCCCTGTCGTCCACTTGACTATTTACATCCCTTTTGGGATCCAAACCTTTTTGGTGCTTTTCATGGTTGAGATAATGTCCTTAGGCACCCAAATGCGTTTGGCCCCATTGTTGGCTTGATTGTTTACCTTTATGGCCACCACTTTGTCATTCTTCTTCTTCTTTAAGAGATAAGGTGTGGAGGCCTTCTTGTTCACCTTGTTGGTGTAGGTGTTGGAGAGCTTGCTTGTTTGCCTTTTGTTTTTCTCTTTCTTCTTTTTCTCTACCCTATGCTTTACCTTGCACTCATAGGACTTGTGGCAAGCATAACAAACTACAGTTTGCTCCTCATCAAGCTTCTTCACTCCCTTGATAGTGTTATCTTGATGAGTTTAGGTTTTTCTCCATCTTGCCTTTTGCTTGGGTCAAGTCCATGGTGAGGCGAGCCACCTCTTGCCTTAGTAGCTCATTCTCCATTATAACTTCTTATGTACATGTTTCTATAATCACATCCTCAACACAAGCTTGTTTGCACACGGGTGAGTCTAAATCAAGTAAATCAATGCAAGAAGTGAGGCATCCTTTTTAGGAGTATCAAAAATTGAGTTTTTAATTTTAGATGCCACGGTGGGGTTTGCTCGGATGATTTCAAGATTAGCAACTTTGTTAGTTAGCTCATCACAATGTTTGCACATAATTTCCATTTTAGCAAGCAAACTTTTGTAAGCATCTTGAGTGCTAGCTAACCTTGCTTTTAGTTTTTTATTTTTCTTAACAAGTTGCTCATCATTGATTGTGCTATCACTTGTGCTTACACTAGCCTCAAGTTTTTCAATTTTATTAGATAGCTCAACATTTAGGTTTGAAAAAGTTTCATATTGATCAAGCATAGCATTATAAGCTTGTTGAGAGCTATCTAATTTTTCTTTTAAAGCATTGATTTTCTTTTGTTGACTAGTGCAAGCCTTAGCATAGTTGAGATTATCTAGCACAAGTTGATCATAAGAAGGTAGCTTATCATCACTATCACTAGAGATATGACTTGTGTTACCTCGTGCCATAAGGCACACATGTGAGGAGCTTGATGATGAGTGCTTGCGGCCACGCCTCTTATGTTGGGCTTCATCCTCACTTGAAACATCCCATGTCTTGATGGTGGTGAGGGCTTTGACCTTGCATCTCTTCTTTTTCTTGTCCTTGAGTGTGGGCTTTTGTTTTGGACAATCCTCCATAAAGTGCCCTTTCTTGCCACATCCATAACATCCATTTTTTCTTTGCTCTCTTCTTTGATTGGTGAAGAGACAATCTTCAATTGTGATGGGCACACCCTTGACATTGAGCTTGCGGATCATCCTCTTCACTCCTTGCACTAGCTTGATTTTTTCTTCTTCATCTAAGGAGGACTTGGATGAGGTGGAGGCTCGATCATCATCACTTGATTCTTCATTATCATCATCCTCTTCTTCTTCCTCATCTTCACTTGAGGAGCTTGAGCTTGAGCTTGTCTCAATTTGCTTCTTGCCCTTCATCTTCTTGTGCTCATCACATGTGAGAGCTATGCCTTTGCTTGATGAAGTGGCTTCTTCTTGACCCATCTTGTGTGACATCTCAAATGCCACCAATTTGCCAATGACAATGGCCGGGGTCATTGTGCTCAAGTCTTCCATGTTGTCGAGGATGGTGATGATGGTTGCATACTTGTTCTTCGGAAGCACGAAGATGATCTTCCTCACAATATCCGCATCACCTAGCTTTGTAATTCCAATAGAATTGAGCTCATTTATAATTAGATTCAAACAAGAATACATATCACGAAGCTCATTATCATTAATTTTAAAGGAATCATAACTTGTTCTAGTTAGATGATGTTTTTGCTCTCGGACATTACTTGTACCATCATGGAGCTCATGGAGTTTTGACCAAATTTCATGAGATGTTTGTAAAGTAAAAACTTGGTTAAACACATCCATGCTAAAAAGATTCAGACAAGCAATTCTTAGCTCTAGCATTAAGATGAATTTCTTTTTTATCACCCGCGGTTAGCTTGTTGGGATTCTTAGGGGGTCTCATCCCATCGCAGGCGACTCTCCAAACACCTAGATAAACCGCTTCTTGGTAGCAAGCCATTTTAGCACTATAGTAGGGAAAGTTTGTGCCATCAGAGTGCGGAGGCCTAGAGGTATCCATCCCAACCACTCTTAGGGGCGTCGGCTCGAAGGCGGTGAAGCCAAGAGTCCACAAGAGAGCCAACCGGCTTTGATACCAATTGAAAGAACCGTGATGCCTAAGAGGGGGTGAATTAAGTAACTTAAAACTTCTACTCTAACTAAGGCCTCTAATTAACCACCTAATCAAAACCTATGCAACAAAGAGACCTATCTAGAGTGCAACTAAGGTTTTGCTAGGTGTGTTGCTATCTCTACCACAAAAGAGTTATGCAACCTAGATTCCAAACCTATCAACTAGCCTATCAACTAAGCTAGGAAAGGTAAAGCACACAACCAAGGTAGCAAAGTAAATACGGAAGCTAAAGAGAGAGGTAGAGATGCAAGCTCCTGTCGATGACTCTGATATTTTTATTGAGGTATCGAGAAGTGTGCAAGCTTCCCCCTAGTCCTTGTTGGAGCCCCTCGCAAGGAATCCCTCGCAAGGGCCAAGCTCCCATTTGGGTAACTTCGTGGATAGCTCTTGTGGCGGAACCGTCCAAATTATGAGAGCTTAAGTACAGTCTTAGCCGAATTAACTACCTCCTGAAGGACCGAAAGTTCTACCAGAAAACGACCAGGGGGGGGGGGTGAATGAGAGCTTCAAATTTCTTTTCAGAAACTTGTTGTCGCTGTTCCGAGAATCAACCCCAAGAGCAAACCTAAAGCTTGCGAGTGTCCATGACCCTAGATGTAGGGTGGATGCTTCCGAGAAGCACAGCGAGACACTACACAACTCTAGAAACTCAACACAAAAGCCAGAAATCAAAACCGACAACGAACGAAAGAACCGCTGACGAAACAGCGCAGAAACAGCAACATCGGAAGCTGACTAGCGTCCGATGTGAAGGCACCGGAAGCTTCCGATGCAAAATGAACAGAGTTGAAACCTTACTGCATGGACATCGGAAGCAGCTACAGTGTAACCCTAGCTTCCGATGCTAGATCCCTGGCGCTTCCGATGACAACGGAGGCTCCGATGGTCAGCGTCCGATGCTCCTTCAAAAGAGGTGTCAGATGACACGTGGCATCGGATGCTTCCGATGTGATGAACTCAACATCCGATGGTCCCGATTCAGTGCAGTTCTTCCGAGAAATTCACTCGATCTCCTCCGAATCAAAAGCTCTAAGGCTTAGACTTGGTATGAGGAGTTCCAAGGAGGTCAGTGAGCTATCCCAAAGAGATCATGGCTCGAACCTAACTCCAAATCGATGAATCGGAAGAGTTGGGGGCAAAAGGAGCAAAGCTCGATCCGAAACGAAAATCGACCGATCTACTAGCTCGTGAGGTTAGAGACTAATTCCTTCGGTAGAAAGATGCGCCTCATGATCTAGAATAACTCAGTTCAAACAGAATCACAAAAGACTCAACGTGGAGAGAGAACGAGTGCCAGGAAAATCGTGGAGAAAAAGAAGAACGCGAAGAACAAGTTCAAAACGCGAATCGAACCACGAATTGCCAGCCGAAATTCGTCCCCACGAGGAGACAACGAGATTACGGTCTCGTTTCCTCAAAAAGCAAATACACAGAGGTATTGTTCACCGTCTCTGCGGATCTCAGTAGCTACAGCAGGGATGTGGGAGAGCAGGAAAACCTAGAAGGCAAAATAGCAATGGCTGAGATAGGATGGGAGGTGGGTGTCTCCCTCTACTTATCCTAATTCTAATTCCCACTCTACCCCTAGTTATTTACAGAGCGAACCAGCCAAACCCTAAGGCTATCCTGGACCAACTTGAAGATGATAGTGATCTGACGGCCACGCCCGCACAACTGGTAGTGTTGCCTCGACGCAACCTCACCGATTGCCGCCACGTGCCACCACCGCTCTGCTTGTCCTTTTCATGGACTCCGCCCCCGGTTTTGAGGCCCAAACCGGGAAACCAGCCTTCGCGACCAACCCCCGGTTTTGAGGCCCAAACCGGGAAACCAGGTGTCTATCGCCTGAGTTTTGTGGCCCAAACTCAGAAACCCGCAGCGCCCAGGTTTTGAGGCCCAAACCTGGAAACCGTCCTCAGCCCAAGTTTTGTGGCCCAAACTCAAAAACCATTTGCGCCCAGGTTTTGAGGCCCAAACCTGGAAACCGTCCACTTGGTGGTTTTTCTGTGGCTCAACCACCAAACCGAGCCATAGAGGGGATGCACCGCCCATGCACCCTGTCCACCGACACATGTCCCCAGGTCCTCGACCCGAGCAACACTGTGCCCCGCAAGTCTCCGCTCGTCGCTGTCCCAGACTGTCAGCCACCACAGCTGATCCTCAGGCCACCGGTCCCTCAGTCCAAGCCTCACATCCGCCCTTCGCCACTCTCGGTCCATCGACACGGCACGTCTCTACTTGACCTTCACCTTGCCTTCGATCACTGTATCCGTGCTCAACACCTGCACAATACAAGCCAAAGAACATGCACATTATCCCAGTTGACAATCACTCATCACTCGAGACTCGGCATACACCCATGTATCCGCACCTCCGAATCATACTTGAACCCATATAACTCCGGTAGTCCGGAAATCTTGAAGGATTTCAAACAACTTTACAACATACCAGGATCGGATTGTTCAAGTACCACATTCGTAAGGATACAACAGTTCAATATTAAAATAAAATCAGAGTACGAAGATTCAAAGTTATTATAATACAGAGTTCAAATTGCGGAAGCATAAATAAGTCTTGAAATACGACCACTACACATGTGATCCAAATAAAATATTATTTTAATAACTCACTCCTCTTTTTCAAAGATACAGTGCCATGACTAGTCTTGATCCAGCAAAAGCAAAAGAGAAGCTTTCAGACGACCCTGCCCTGGGCCTACTCCTCATCACCCTCCACGGGGTAGAGACAGTGCTTACAATAGCCGTAGTATACCTGGCCATCTGCAACAATAGGATAAACCCTGAGTACGGGAATGTACTCAACTAGACTTACCCGTCTAACTAAATAAAGACACGAAGGATATGCAAGGCTTTCTGGGGTGGAGCTGGAAATTTTAGTTGCTGAAAGAGCTCAGGTTAAGATAAGTTTAATATTTAATTAAATGAATGAGCAGTCATCTTTAGCCTATCTTTTATTCTAAGTTTGCACCTAAACTAAAGCAATCACTTGAATCTAACAAGCAATAAAATAATACCATATCAGGTTGGCTTTATCCATATTTTAGTTGAACCTTCATCATTACATGGAGTTGTATCATGGTGAAGCTCGACATAGTTTCCCACTAACCGGGGGAGACAGCGACTCGAATCAAATTACAAACCAGTTGGCGAGAAACCTTTAATACAAACCCACACTTTTCCCGTCGGGTCCATGCATTGGGTCACCGCTCAATACTGTCTGTGGTGGTAATCGTCGCGGCTCACAGCACGGACCACTCAATTGGAACTAAACGATGGTCATTCCGAGGCAGATCGTGTTTTCATACTAGAGGGTGCGACACGGGTTGAGTCCGGCCCGAACAACGTCTAACTGGCTTTGGGGTCGGGAATACATCACCGGCACCCTAAGTAAAAGTACGCTTTTAAAAAATAAACGAGGCCAACATCCATACAAACCTACACGATCCAATGAACGAGCTGCCCCCAAGTTCCAACTTGGTGCCTTGCCTTTCTGTTGACCATATTTCATTACTACTTAGGTTCTTTTCCACGATAGCAAATATAACCAACCATGATCCGGTAATTACCCACCAGGGATATTACGGTAACATCCTCTATTTACTACTTTTTATTAAGCAGACTAAGCAGTGCTACTTTTAAATACTAACAAAATAACAAGGCAGGATAGCAAGGCAGATATAAACAATAATCAAGGAATGGTAATGCAGCAAGTAGGATTCAATCAACTCCTACACCTAATGCATCACAGTATAAAATACTCAATTAAATTAATTATGAAAACTGGGAGATTTAGAATGCTCCGAGGCTTGCCTCGGGAGAAAACGGAAGCCTCGTGAGCGGGGCACTCCGGCAAGTTAGTGTCGGGGTCGGCTGGGTCGGCTTCCTCGCACGGCTGCACCTCCTGGATCTCCGGCTCCTCGTTTGGTTCTGGCCGATCCTAGGTGCAATGCGAGCGATAAATAAATAAATAAGGTGTCAGTGCATTATGATGGTATATAAATGAAATCTACTTGTGCAAACCAACAAAACCAACTTATTGAACAACTTTTGACATCGCAGAAATACTAAATTTTCCTACAATTATAAAACTATTATTTCAATTACTTTTTATTAAACAATTTTAGAATAACTCAGTTTTATACAACAAGTGTTGTTTCCTATACTCAGAAAAATCTACACAAATTACAGGAGCTAATTTGTACCTACTGATCTCCACTGTAAAAATTTTAGCAAGAATTAAAATACTGAACAGCGGATACAAAAGGATTAAATAAATAGCCAAAAAGGTGCTTTGAACTAACTTTTCTTTTGAAAAGTGTCAAGCAACAGATTTTATATTTTTCCTACTTTCTTCTACACAAAAAAGTACTACTTCAAAAATGACTGCTAGAGCATGCATACATTACTCTACACAAATTTCCAAAGTTTTATCCAGATTTTAACCATTGAACTACAACCCTACTGGAAAAGAGTGCAACATCCTTTTTCATATTTTTCTCAGATTCTGATCAACATTTTATATTTATCAAGAAAGTCTACATGAATTTCTTAAGAAAAGCATAGAAAAACACAGTTGTATTACAAGTTCATTTTCTTCTATACAACTGACCATATACAATATTTTTTTTATCTTCATTAAGATACACAGAGGGACTACACAAATTTTTCCATAATTTATTTCTCCATATTTTTGTCACAAGAAATATTCTAAGAAAATAACTAAAAAGACATTTAATCATAAATAGACACTTTTTCTACAGGAATAGACCCTCTTATATTTTTCCTAGCTTCTACACATGACAAAAAGGATGCACAAATTTTACCACATTTTTATCTGACGAGGAAATACTGCAACACATTTATTTGACATATTTCGCATAAATTGAATAATTCAAAATATTGCAATAAACATTATCCAAAAATTACTTTCCTATTTTTCCCAGATAGCTCTATTCAAGAACAGATTAACAAAACTTGTACCATCTCATTTGGATCATTAAAACATGCTTTACAATTTAAATAAGTATTTACTAGATAATGAAAAAGCAAAAACGTTTGAAAATCTCTCGGCCAGGGCTTAGGTGGACGCGGTCCATAGACCGATGGGTGACTGTCGTGAGGGACCCAACAGTCAACAGGGCCCATTTGTCAGCGAGGGGAGAACAGAGGACGGCGCTGACCGGCATTTTCTCGCCGACGGCGAGGTCGTCGGCGGTGAGGGTGGCATGGATGAGTTCGTCTCGACGAGGCGAACCCGATGGTGTTGATGGTTAGGCTAGCGCATGGCCAGAGCTCGCCGGCGACGAGCAATGGCGGACAACGGTGGCGGTGAGGTTCGGCTACGCCGTTTCCGGCGGTCGCTGGTGAAATTGGTGGGTGCGCTGCGACCTGGTTTGGCCGGAGAAGCTTTAGAGAAGTTTGGCTACACGCGCATGCCGCGGCGACGGCCATGGCACTCGACCGTGTGAGAGAGGGAGCTAGGGAGTGGTAGCGACCAGGCGGTTGTGTGTTCTCGCCTAGCCTTTGCATGACGAAGAGCTTCGGGGAAGATGTGGCTCGGTGGAGGCTTGGCTAACGCGAAACGAGCTCGAGCACCGCACGGTGACGAAGGCGACCGCGGCGTGGCTCGTCGTGTTCCAGTGAGGGTGAGGCTTCACCGGCGTTTCTAGCGGGCGCACGACGTGTGCGGGAGCGAGGCGAAGCTGTGGGTGAGCGGAAACGAATAGTGGCAGTCGGGTGAGGCAGGAACGGCAGGGTGAGCTCACGACGTCGAACAGCGGCGAGCAAGGGTGCTTGGTCGTGCGCGTTCATGCGGTGGAGAGGGGGGCGAAGTGAGAGCGAGGGCAGGCAAATGGCGAGTGAGTGAGGGAGAGCGGACGCTGCGCCAGTTTTGCACCTCGGCTGGCCAGGGCGGGCCCCACGGCGACGACGGCGAGTGGGCACGACGAGCAGTGCAGCAGGGCGCGGCAGGCGAGGCGGGACGCGAGAGGGTGAGAGGGATTTGGAGGGCCCCCGGCCAGACGCGATCGCGTGAGGATAGGACGGAGATGATCCTGTCGGGGCGCGTGGTGGCCACGCGGCGCTGACGGCGGTGAGTGGCACGGGCGCGTGCGCGGCCTGTTCGGGATGGGCCGAAAGGCCGGATGGGCCGAATGGTTGGCGCCGGGAAAAATTCAACCCTTTTTCTTTTTTGAATTTCTTTTTCCAAACTTGTTTAATTCAAAACAGTTTCAAAAACTCAAAACTAGGGTTTGGCACAAAAACAAAAGCTGCTCAAAATAATTTTCTCTACAACTTTTATATAGGACAAAAACACAGAAAAGCATTTTCCTAGCCTGTATTGAATTAAAGTTAATATTAAGGCTAGAAATCATTTTAGCATTTATATTTTTAATTATTTATCTATACTTAGTTAGGACAAAGTGTCAACATGAAAAGTGTTATATTCATTATTCTCTATTTTATAAAATTATTTGCCAAGACAAAACTCTATTTAAACAAGCAAGTCATGTAGAACCCTAATTCAAATTTAATAAACAAAGGAAATTTAAGCACTTTAATTCAACATGTGATGATGCAATGTAATTAGGGATGCAAGTGGGTACCCAATGGTGTTTTTTGGGTCAGTTAACTAATTACAGTTGAATGCCATTCTAGTTCATTTTTTTCACTTTCCTCAAACTACAAAAACGTCACTCTAGTTCATTTGATCAATTTTTTTGGGTCGACCCAATGACCCAAAACATTTTAAACTTGCATCCCTAAATGTAATGCTCATGTTCATTGGTGGCTAATGTTGTCCTTAATGCAATGCTTGACACTGGGGTGTCATAGCTCCGGGCCTGCTCCATGCACAAGTGGGTCTCCGGTTAAGCCACTCGTGGCAAAGCCTCTCCCGGACCACTCCTCGCCGTCTTCACTATCAAGCTTTCAACCGAACCACCACGGACCTTGTTCCCTTCAGTACACGGTGGCGGTGAAAGGTCCTAGTTTGGTTTTGGTAATTGAGTGACAACTTAGGTGGACTAATATATGTTTAAGTGTAATACACATGTGATTAGTCCACGGGTGATCATGTATGAACAACATATGCCATAGAGGTGAAATGGCTTGGGGGATGTTGCAAGGCTCATGCATGTGATGGAGGAGCTTATTGCATATGTGACATGACATGGAGTCATGTGGCTAAGATGGTGAAGATCAAGACAAGACTTGGCTTGATGGACCGGTTGCTATGGTGAAGGGCAAGTTGGAGGCTTTGAAGCCATTGGTACCGAGTGTCGGGAGGCTTGAGCAAAGACTTGGCATCAAAGGACCGAAGCAATGGTGAAGAGCAAGTGAGGTTAAGATCAATGGACCATGGAGGCCATATGATGATATGAAGTGGATCATATCATTTGAGGATAGGTTGGTGCATGTGTTGCATCAACACCAAAGGAGATGGAATGGAATGCGCAAGGCAAAGGTATATTTGTAGGCATTTCATTTCACCGGTCATAGGTGTGTAGAGAAGTTTATGACCTAGTTTAGGATAGATGGTTGTACTATCAAGAGGAGCAAACTTGTTTGCATATCGGTCTTCTAGTGCCACTTGAGCGATCTAACATTGCGATGTTGCTAGGATCGAGTGGCGTGGTAAGTGCAAGAGAAATTCCTTTGAAAAATGATTGTGAAAATGCTAACACACATGCACATGTTGTTGTACACTTGGTGGTGTTGGCACATTTGCAAAGGAGAAGTTGTTAGAGAAAAAGTTATGTTGAAAAGGTGTTGTGGAGAAGTGGGAGAAACTAGTGTATAGTCCCTCTCCCTCCCGCCGAGCTTGCGAGACATGATTCAGCGTTTTTTGGAGGTGAAGTGTTGTGCTTAAAGAGCATCAGATGCTGGTCTGAGGGGCATTGGACGCTGGGCCGAGCATCCAATAGAAAACCCAAGTGAGTTTGTTCGCTCTGAGGAGCATCAGACGCTGGGGAGTGTCCGATGTGGTCAGAGCTGACGCGTCCGATGCAGAATGGAGCTCTCGGGGAGCTCTCTGCATAGGCATCGAACGCTGGTCCTTAGCGTCCGATGCTAAGGGCCCGACGCGTCCGATGTGGGTGTTCTGTGCGCAGAATCGAGCAGAGGCATCAGAGCGTCTGATGCTTGGCATCGGCGCGTCCGATGTCACTTTAACTTGCGCAAGAAGTGAACTAGCCGTTGGGTTTGTGCGGTTCACGTTTGAAGCTGCTGGACACGTGGCTCCATCTGGAGAATCGGTCGCTGAGCAGCATTCGATGGTCTCACAAAGGCGCGTCCGATGCTAGCGCAGTTTGCCCAGTGAAAGGATATAACAGCTAGTTAGCCCTTGGGGCTATATATAGCGTTGGTAACCAGACTTGGGCTGGTTGTTGAGAACTCTAGAGCCTTTGTGGCTTGTGTGGATGTGCTTGGGAGCCCTCTAACTTTCTTGAGCTTGCTAGTGTGCGAATCAATAGCGAGTGAGTGATCGCTAGTGCGTTGCATTGAGAGATTGCATCGAGTGGCACTAGGTGATCGTGTTGCAAGCCGGTGGTGCTTGTTACTCTTGGAGGTTGCCACCTCCTAGACGGCTTGGTGACCGAGTCTCCGTCGTGAAGCCCGCGTGAAGATTGTGCGTGGCACCGAAGAAGGATTGTGAGGGGAATTGTGCTCGCCCTGCGGGGATCACGTAGAGCAACTCTAGTAGAGCTTGTCATTGAGTTACCCTCACTTGTGGGTGAGTTCTTGCGGCACTCGAGTGTCGAGCTAGGTGTGGTGCCTATTAGCCGCCGAACTACCAAAGTGTGTGGTCGACACACTAGGGACTAGCTTGGTGGCAACCAAGTGAACCTCGGGAGAAAAATCACTGTGTCAACTTCGTGTTCATGTTCTCGATGGTTTGCAAACTCCATTCACTAGCTTGTACTTACTTGTTCATATACATGTGCTAGTGTAGTTGCTCTTGTAAGGGGGTGTTTGGTTCCACCCCACTAAACTTTAGCCACTAAACTCTAGTCACTTTTAGTGGCTAAAATGCCAAACACCCCTACTAAAAGGGACTAAACATGCACTTTAGTCCCTTTTAGTGGGGGTGTTTGGCATTTTAGCCACTGAAAGTGACTAAAGTTTAGTGGGGTGGAACCAAACACCCCCTAATTAGTTAGCTTGTGTAGCTTGCTATATTTACCTTCCTTGCTTGTGTAGCATAGAAGTTGATCCCATGAGTGACTAGTTGACTTGTAGTCTTACTAGTCATATTACTTTGTTTGTGTAGCAAAGTTGGGCTCTCTAATTTGGCTTATGTAACCTTGTTATTGAGCATTGCTAGTGAGCTTAGGCTTTGTGCTTTTGCTTAGTGGTATGTGTAAGAGCTCCCCGGTTGATTAAAGTACTAGTTGCTTAGATTTGTGTAACATTGCAACCTAGACTTGTTTAGGTGAGCTCTAGCTAGCCCGACACCTTATTTTCTTTGTTTAGGATCTTTTATAAGGTGCTAAAGAGTATAGGTAGAGGGGTGTAGTCTTGGCTAGACCGATAGTTTTAATTCCACATTTGTTTCGGTTAGCCGGTGCAATTATTTTTAGAAAGGACTATTCACCCCCCCTCTAGTCCACCATCTCGACCCTTTAATTGGTATCAGAGCCGAGGTCTCTCATTTGTGGTATTCACCGACACGGAAGGATGGCGACTTATGAGCTAGGCATTGATTGTCCACACATTTTTGATGGCACACACTTTGCATGATGGAAAAATTGGATGATATGCGATTTTAAATTTATTTGCCCTCAAATGTGGTGGATGGTAGATGTAGGCTTTTCTCATGTGTTGGATGAAATCAATCTAACTCAAACACAAGAGAAATGCCTAGATCTCGACATCCAAGCTACTAACATCATCTATAGATCTTTGCATGATGATATTTTTAGAGAAATTATGGACATGAGGACCTCCCATGAGATTTGGAAATATCTCAATGACAAGTATGGGAGTGTCTCAAATGATGATGATAATGATGTTGGTGAGCCCAAGGAGAAGGTAAATGAGGATGATGAGCATGACCACAACTTGGTGATTGTCGAAGATTGCTCCACCTCATGGTCAAGTGATGACGATGATGATAATCAATCCACAAGATCACTTGACAAGGTTGATGGTGATGATAGCCGAAGCTCAAGTAATGCAAATGATGATTCTATTTCATGTACACTTGATGATGATGATGATGATGGCTATGAGAGTGATGTCTCTACAAGCTCTCCCTCTACACCACATTGCTTCATGTCACACGTTGACACTAAGGAGAATATTGAGCTTAAAAGTGAAGTGAAGAATTTGAGCAACAAGTTAGAGAGGTAGTATGGATCAAAGGTTACCTATGAGCACATGATGAAGAATCAAAGAAGCTATGGTGACAAAAGTGGCATTGGCTTGAACAAGAGCAAGGGCAAGAAGATGAAGAAGCAAGAAGAAAAGAAGCTATCTCATTTCATGTGCTACCGGTTCCATGAAATAGGACACTTTGTCAAATCTTGCCCAACCAAGAAGCCAATGATGAGGTCACAAGATAAAAAGAAGAAGCCCCAAGTGCAAAGCAAGATCTACCATGAAGATGGTGATGTGGGGAAGAAGAAGAAGAAGAAGAAAACAAGAAGAGGAGGAAGAGCAAGACATCCAACTCATATACAAGATGCCAAGATGATGATGAGCAAGAATCAAAATGAGAAGAGAGATTTGGCTCACATCAAGTGCTACAAGTGTGATGATATGGGACACTTTGCCTCAAAGTATCCTACCAAGCTTGAGAAGAAGGCTCAAGCAATTCATGAGAGGCAAGATTTGACAAAGTGTGTGGCGAAAGCAAGAAAGAGAAGGCTCAATCAAAAAGAGTTTGCTACTCATGCCGGGAAAGGTGACACATGGCTAATTCATGTCCCCTAGGTATGATTCTAAGCCTATTTCAATTGATGATAATATTGTGCTTAGAAAGGATGACAATGGTACCTCATTGGTGGCTATTGCAAAACATCCCGCTATTCATACTAAGGCAATGCCTAAGTATGTTGCACCTAACTTGAGAGGACCCAAACTAGTTTGGGTACCATCAAAAAGTGGATGAATGTGTGTAGGTACCATGACATTGGAGACTTGATTCAATTGATTCCATATTGTTCATCATGTGATTGAGTCAAGTAAAGAAGCTTAGTGCACATCCAAACCCAATGCCAAGTCAAATAAAGTGAAGTCCAAAGCCCTACGACATCTTCCCACTGCCCCCAGCGGAAACACCTTTAGCGTCTGTCATGTGTACCGTGAAGTGGTGACTTGTCGTGAGCTCCATCTACCATGTTGTTGCCCCCAGCCCTTCTGGAAAAGTCCCGAGGCAGCCAAATCCTTCGCCGCAACTATAACCTAGCCGGTAGAGAGAGCCTTTTGTTTTGTTTTGTAGCAAGGTGGACAATTTATGCAATAATGAATGCACATAGGCCATCTCAAGAAAATGTGGAATATATTTTATGAATAAAAGCTTCCCATTAATCAAAGGCTTCGGCTGTCGATGCTAGGAATGATAACAGAATGCCGCCCGTGATGTTGGTGCTTGAGACGCAATATTGCTCCTAGTGCTGCCATTTTTGGAGGACACGCCAAATGTCATTGGCATGAAAGATGGGCCAAGAGGTGTGATGCTACTCCTGAGGCCGTTGATGTAGACAAAAATGCCCATGTGGTCAGTGGTGTAGAAGACCAGGGAGGAGTGGTGCTGCTCCTAGCGTTGTCGATGTCAAAAATGGTGCCGGAAGACCATCGACGCCACACGAAACAGGGGATGTGTGTGACAACGCCCCGTTGTTATGTAGAAGATCCGACCAAAGATCATCGGCGTCACAGTGGACCAAAAGGGGTGGTGCCACCCTGCTTGTTGTTTGTAAGGAAAATGGACCTCGACCCATTTGACTTTGGATTTTGGTGTTTGATGATCAACACAACCATATTGGACTAATGTGTTTGCACGTGTTTGTTTTGTAGTCCAATAGGATGCAAATGTGACTTGGACGAAGGCAAAGTGATGATCCGATGATCAACACCTCAAGAAAGACATTTGAAGTTCAGTAGAAGACTCTCAAGATCAAGCAAAGTCCAAGGCACAAGACTGGAACCAAGACGGCGCAAGAAATCACGAAGAAACGAAGAAAATGGTACATCAGACGCTGACTATTCAGGCGTCGGACGCACCGATGGTAAACCCTAGCTCAAGTCGGCGCCAGCAGAAGCATCAAACGCTGAGACCGAGCACATTGGACGCGACGGTAACACAGTGTATCGTGCATAGTGACACATCGGACGCACTGATGCACATCGGACGCTACAGGACCCTTGTGTATGATGCCTATGCATAGAGGTTCCAAAGAGGCTCTGAAGACATCGGACGCGTCAGATGTCATCACATCGGACGTTGTCAGAGTCCGATGTAACTCAGTGCCAGGCTATCAACTAGCCGTTATGTGACATCGGACGTGTGTCCAATGCTCCCGACAGGAGCATCCGATGCTACGCAGAAAAGTCCATCTTTGGTGTCTAACGACTCTATTTGGTTGGGGCTCTATATATACCCCCATGACCGGCCAAAAACAAAAGGTTGGAGCTCAAGGAAGTGTTCCAAGTGTATAGACACATATTTAGTTGCTCTAGCCACCAAAGTGCTTAAGTGATATAATAGGTGATTAGTGTAGGTGCTTTGCGAAGTGCTTAATCTAGTTAGACCACCGCATTGCGCTTGCTCTAGGTGTTAGACCTAGTGTTTAGTGAGGTTTGCACACCTCTTATCTACCGGTGCTTGCGCGCACCGTTGTTGTACATCGAAGGGGCTTGTAGTCTTGCGATACCACACCAACCGTGTTTGTGGTGTGGCCACCACCGTGTACCGAAGGGAACAAGACCCGTGGGGGTTCGGCCGGAAGCTTGATAGTGAAGATGGTGGGGAGAAACCGGGAGAGGCTTTGCCACGAGTGGCTTAACCGGAGACCCACTTGCGCGTGGGGAAGGCCCGGAGCTATCCACGGAGTAACCCAACCGGGAGCTTGGCCCTTGCGAGGGATTCCTTGTGAGGGGCTCCAACGAGGACTAGGGGAAGCCTGCGCGCTTCTCGATACCTCAGTAAAAATACCAGAGTCATCGACGGGAGTTTGAATCTTTACCTCTCTCTTTAACTTTCGCATTTACTTTGCTACCTTGTGTTGTTTCGGTGTCGAGACCCCAAAACAGCATGTTGTCGCACGAGCGAATGCATAGAACGAAAGCGGAAGTAAACGCAACAAAAGAAGGAATCAGGTTCAATGAACAGTGTTCCCCTCTCTCCTTCCCTTGGGAGGCTGGGAGCTTTTTATATTAATCCAGATCAATTTTAAAGTACAAGAATGCCCTTCCAACCACTCTGTTACAATTACAATGATGCCCTACTCGACTACTCCATGGCTGTACGCCGCCTCTTCCGGCGCGAGGGGCATCATCGTAACTTCGCCCTCTGACGGGCCCAGCGTCCCCCGGCTCCTTTTCCTGACCGGTGGGTCCGCTCCCTTTGACCCAGGCTTCCGGCGACCTGTGAAAACCTATGAAAAACCAAAGTCATGAATGACGAAAACTCCCGCCGGAAACGCCGGGCTCCTTTCGCGAGAAAACTCCGTCCTACTCCGGTCATGCAGGCCGAAGGCAAATGCGTGCTTCCGCGCGAACGCTTCCTTTCGCACGAAAGCTCCGCCTTCCCTTGGTCCGCGAGCCGAAACGCGTGCTTCCGCGCGAATGCTTCTTTTCGCACGAAAGCTCCGCCTTCCCTTGGTCCTCGGGCCGAAACGCGTGCTTCCGCGCGAATGCTTTCTTTCACACGAAAGCTCCGCCTTCCCTTGGTCAGCGAGCCGAAACGCGTGCTTCCGCGCGAATGCTCCCTTGCGCACGAAAGCTTCGTCATCCTTCGGTCTTGCGGGGCCGAAGACGAATGCGCACATCCGCGCGAAAGCTCCATCATCTTTCGGTATTGCGGGTTGGAGGCGCCTGCGGTCTGGGTACCATCCCAACAATAGCCCCTCACGGTCGGATTCGTAAGCTCGCGACGTTTGACCATGTCCTTTCGCTAGGCGCCTACGCCCGCCCAAAAAACCTTTGTTTCATTTCGAAGCCAAGTTTTTTTTCATGCTTGTACGTTTTGTCACTTTTGCTGACACCATGTGACGTCTGTCAAGCTGTTGCGATGCTTTTTATGAAAACTTTGACCGGCGTGAACTTGAGGCGAGGCGGATGAGGCGCGAGGCTTCGCGTGCGCCGCCAAGCTTCGAAGGCGCGCCATTTGTTAAGGTGGAGCCCGGAGATACCGTGCTTTCGCCGGACAAGCGGCGATATAGTATCTTCCTCGGTCGCGAAAGTAGTTCGCGAACTTGATTACCCTGTACAAACTTACAGTGTACAAACTTGCTTACAAGTTCTATGCAAGGAAAAATTGTTCTTGTGGCTTTTGTCTTTTGGCGTTGATGTTATTTATGAACCCGCGGACTTTATTCTTTCGTACACCTGGATTACGAGCGATAGCCGCCCGTTGTCTGGCCAGGCACTCACGCGCGTAGCCGCGTGGAGCTAGCTTCCGCGCGATAGGACTATAGCCGATAGTATTCGCGCGAGAGTGCTTTCGTTGCGAGCTTCTCGGCCGATAGTAAATACGTGCCCGCCCCCACACACTTAGACGAGGGGCGGGAGCTTTCGCGCGAGGGCGCTTTCGTTGCGAGCCCCTCGGCCGATAGTAAAGACGCGTCCGCCCCGACACACTTAGACGAGGGCGGTAGCTTTCGAGCGAGGGCGCTTTCGTTGCGAGCCCCTCGGCCGATAGTAAAAACGCGCCCGCCCCCACACACTTAGATGAGGGGCGGTAGCTTTCGCGCGAGGGCGCTTTCGTTACGAGCCCCTCGCCCGATAGTAAAAATGCGCCCGCCCTCACACACTTAGACGAGGGGCGGTAGCTTTCGCGCGAGGGCGCTTTCGTTGCGAGCCCCTCGGCCGATAGTAAAGACGCGTCCGCCCCGACACACTTAGACGAAGAGCGGTAGCTTTCGCGCGAGGGCGCTTTCGTTGCGAGCCCCTCAGCCGATAGTAAAAACGCGCCTGCCCCCACACACTTAGACGAGGGGCGGTAGCTTTCGCGCGAGGGCGCTTTCGTTGCGAGCCCCTCGGCCGATAGTAAAGACGCGCCCGCCTACACACACTTAGACGAGGGGCGGTGGTTTTCGCGCGAGGGCGCTTTCGTTGCGAGCCCCTCGGCCGATAGTAAAGACGCGCCCGTCCCCACACACTTAGACGAGGGGCGGTAGCTTTCGCGTGAGGGCGCTTTCGTTTCGAGCCCCTCGGCAGATAGTAAAGACGCGCCCGCCCCCACACACTTAGACGAGGGGCGGTAGCTTTCGCGCGAGGGTGCTTTCGTTGCGAGCCCCTCGGCCGATAGTAAAGACGCGCCCGCCTCCACACACTTAGACGAGGGGCGGTGGTTTTCGCGCGAGGGCGCTTTCGTTGCGAGCCCCTCGACCGATAGTAAAGATGCGCCCGCCCCCCCACACTTAGACGAGGGGCAGTAGCTTTCGCGTGAGGGCGCTTTCGTTGCGAGCCCCTTGGCCGATAGTAAAGACGCGCCCGCCCCCACACACTTAGACGAGGGGCGGTGGCTTTCACGCGAGGGTGCTTTCGTTGGGAGCCCCTCGGCCGATAGTAAAGACGCGGCCGCCCCCACACAATTAGACGAGGGGCGGTAGCTTTCACGCGAGGGTGCTTCCGTTGCGAGCCCCTCGGCCGATAGTAAAGACGCGCCCGCCTCCACACACTTAGATGAGGGGCGGTGGTTTTCACGCGAGGGCGCTTTCGTTGCGAGCCCCTCGGCCGATAGTAAAGACGCGCCCGCCCCCACACACTTAGACGAGGGGCGGTAGCTTTCGCGTGAGGGCGCTTTTGTTGCGAGCCCCTCGGCCAATAGTAAAGACGCGCCCACCCCCACACACTTAGACGAGGGGCGGTAGCTTTCGCGCGAGGGTGCTTTCGTTGCGAGCCCCTCGGCCGATAGTAAAAACGCGCCCACCCCCACACACTTAGACGAGGGGCGGTAGCTTTCGCGCGAGGGCGCTTTCGTTGCGAGCCCCTCGGCCGATAGTAAAAACGCGCCCGCCCTCACACACTTAGACGAGGGGCGGTAGCTTTCGCGCGAGGGCGCTTTCGTTGTGAGCCCCTCGGCCGATAGTAAAGACGCGCCCGCCCCCACACACTTAGACGAGGGGCGGTGGCTTTCGCGCGAGGGTGCTTTCGTTGGGAGCCCCTCGGCCGATAGTAAAGACGCGCCCGCCCCCACACAATTAGACGAGGGGCGGTAGCTTTCGCGCGAGGGTGCTTTCGTTGCGAGCCCCTCGGCCGATAGTAAAGACGCGCCCGCCTCCACACACTTAGACGAGGGGCGGTGGTTTTCGTGCGAGGGCGCTTTCGTTGCGAGCCCCTCGGCCGATAGTAAAGACGCGCCCGCCCCCACACACTTAGACGAGGGGCGGTAGCTTTCGTGTGAGGGCGCTTTCGTTGCGAGCCCCTCGGCCGATAGTAAAGACGCGCCCGCCCTCACACACTTAGACGAGGGGCGGTAGCTTTCGCGCGAGGGTGCTTTCGTTGCGAGCCCCTCGGCCGATAGTAAAGACGCGCCCGCCTCCACACACTTAGACGAGGGGCGGTGGTTTTCACGCGAGGGCGCTTTCGTTGCAAGCCCTTAGGCCGATAGTAAAGACGCGCCCGCCCCCACACACTTAGACGAGGGGCGGTAGCTTTCGCGTGAGGGCGCTTTCATTGCGAGCCCCTCGGTCGATAGTAAAGACACGCCCGCCCCCACACACAATTTTGATGGGAAAGGTTGTGCCTGGTCATGCCCGCGGTATCGCTCTCGTTGTCATCTAGCAGCGTGCTTGCTTTTTCTCATTTTCTAGCTGCGGTTTGAGATGAGCATGCTACTTGATGGTGCTTTCGCCTACAATTACTGGATTGGGGGCGCTATCTGGATGCGGTGTCGATGACACAATCATTAAAGCGAGACCTTGGCTCCTGATGCTTCCTATTCGCATTATGCCTCTTGAGTGGGCTTTTCGGGGTTTGCACTTGAAAAGATTTGGTGGCTTTGGATAGTTGGAAAAGCTTGCGCTTTGGTGTCTATTCATATTGGTCTGTCTATGCGGCGAGGGTGCTGCATTTATTGCTTTGGCTGTACTTGCGGCGTTTTGCAGGTGGGGGGTTAAGATGGCGTTCAAGTTTTGCACCTACTGCAAGCTGCTATCTGTATTTCCTGACGTCATGGACCCCATTAGGGTTTCTCAGCTTGACTTTCGCTACTGTCCTACCGTCTTGTTGGAGGGACGGTTTGTTTTGCCCGCAGGCTTTCGTTCCGCCCTCTCGTTTTGTCGGAGGGTCGATTTTTGTATTGCCCGCAGGCTTTTGTTCCACCCTCTCGTTTTGCCGGAGGGTCGATGCCAAAAGTACACTTGTCAGGGTTGAGCTTTAAGCTGCTTTTGCGGAGGTTGCCGAAAGTCTCGAGTAGGTCTGCTTGATGATCTTCCTGTCTGTCACTTTTGACCACTATATCGTCAACATAAGCCAACGAGTTCTTCTTCTGCTTCTGGCTTTCGAAAACCTTGTCGGTCATTCGTGAGAAAGTTGGGCCTGCGTTCCGCAGCCCTTCCGGCATCCGCCGATAGCAATATGTGCCTGTTGGGGTGATGAAACTGGTTTTCTCCCCATCGTTGGGATGGAGCCATATCTGGTGATAACCTGAAAAGCAATCTAGCAAACTCGTTATTTCACACCCGACTACAATGTCGACGAGCTTGTTGATACGAGGCAAAGGATAGGGATCCTTCGGGCAACATTTGTTGAGGTTGGTGAAATCGACGCACATTCGCAACTTCCCATTCTTCTTTTTCACCAAGACAACGTTTGTGTAACACCCCGGGTATTTAAATAAATAAAATAAATTAAAATTTAATAAGGAAATAGCCAAAATCCTAGATGGAGGAAAAATCTAACTAGATGTTTATTGCATTCATGCCGTTGCACAGTTTTTATTGGGTGAAAAAGAATTTTTATTAAACCCGGATAGAGCGAATCGCATTTTATTCTATTTAAGAAATAAGAAAAAGGGTTTATGAAAATTTTGCAAAATCAAACTCAAATTTTATTTTCAAAATCTAGGGAAAACATTTTCAAAGTTTTAAAACTAGTTTTGATTTCAAAATAATTTGATTTGGAATTCAAAGATTTCAAAAGAGTTTGCAAAAAGCATTTGAAAAGAAAACTAAAAAGAAAAGAAAAGGGAAAGGCCTTGGGCTCCCCTCTCCTTCTCCTTTTGGCCCACCCGCGCCGGCCTGCACTCCCGCACCGGCCCGCTCAGCCGGTCCAGCCCATTCCCACCTCACCCTCTCCACTCCTCTCCGCGGCCCAGGAAACCCCCTCCCCGATCCGGCCCACGCTCCCGCTGTGGCCTTTCCCATCTCCACCCCGGCCCACTCCCTCCAGCTGACAAATGGGCCCCACCGGTCAGCTCTTTCCCCTCCCTCCCGATCTCTCCCCTGTTTCCTTCACCAAACCACGCCGCATCCTTCGCCAACGATCCGCCGAAGCTGCGCGACCGCTCCGAGTCTTCCGCGTGAAGGCGCAGACTCAGCCGCTCGCTTCCCCCTCCTAGCCTATTTCTGACGCCTCCGAGACCCCGTGCATGCACCGCACCAAACTACCGTCGTTTCTCCCCTCCCTCTCGAACCCTCTTCCCGATCTGACTTGCCCGCTACCGAGCCGCTGCCACCGCCTCATCTCCCTCCTCTTCCCTGCTTAACTACAGCCACGGGACCGAAGCCTCGAACTGCAACCACCCTGGCTCCTCTCAAGTTCTCCCTCCATCTCATTCGCCACCACAGTTCGCCGCCGCCGCCGTGAAGCCGCGGCCACCGTCAAAGCTCCGCGGTCAAGCCAACCCCGGCACTGACGAGCCCATCTTCGAGTTCTTGGTAAGCTCCACTATCCTCCTGTACCCCTGCCATGTCCCTCCGTACCCCGTAGCACTGTTCCGGCGAGGTTTCGCCGTTCTCCCCATGGCGACGTCGCCGCCACCTTCCCTGCGTCTTCTTCGATCCACGGGAGCCGCACAGACCAAGCCTCCCCATGCATCCACCACACCCAGCCGCGAGGACCAAGTTCCACCGCACACGAGGCACGACCGCGACGCCGAGTTTTCTCGTACAGCCGCGTCCCTGCACGTCCGCCATGGACACCGACACCGAGCCCTGCGGCCTTTCTCATTCACCCCCTCTACCCTATAAGATGGCATCTGCGGGTCCCCATCACCATGCCGCCGCCACCCTCCTAGCGCCCCTCGCTGCTCTGCCCTAGGCCCACAGCTGCACCACCTCTACTTCGCCGGAGTCCACAGCGCCGCTGTCTACCCCTACCCGTCGCCGGGCACCTACAAGCCGAGGCAGGCGTCACCAACCCCACCGTTGAGATCCGGGTGAGCTCCTCTTCCCTTTTTGCATCTTTCCCCATAGACTGTTGTGCACTATGTCGCCGAGCAGAGCGAGCTCTAGCGAGCCTCTCATGGCGCCACCGCGTCCTGTCATCCTGTGTAGGCTCCGGCGGCAGCTCTCCGTCGTAGCGCCAGCCCTGCAGAGGCAACCACCGGGCCTCGGGAACGATGTAGCCCTCTCCGTCCAGTGCTCCGTCTCTCGCATCGCAGTGTCTTCGGCGTGCTGTGCTGTGGCCGCCATTGCCGGGCATGGGCTTGCTCTGGCAAGCCACCACTCCGTTGCCATCTTTGGAAGCCTCGATGAGCATCCCTGCACATGTGCACCCCTCCTCGCACTGCACACAACGCACGCCACACAGCTGAGACGAATCGGCCGAGAGCCAAGTTCGTGCGTGCTGGTTAATGAGTTCCTCCTAGCTAGCTTGATGATATCAGCATGATGTCATGATGACATGCACATGCATTTGTGGCCGTTTTTATGTAGAAAAATAAATCCACAAATACAATGAAAATACGTGGATCTATTTATTCAATCATGCATGGCCTTGGTTCATGATGGACCATCATCGCAAACTCACACGAACTCAGTCCACTGCCTTTTCTTTTATATATTTTATCTAATTTAAATGCGAAAATGACTTCTAATGATTTACAGTTTTGACACTCTATTCAAATGCTCATAACTTTCTCATTTTAACTCCGTTTTGACCCGTTCAAGTCGCGTTAGATTCGTATCGACAAGCTCTACGCGTTAGATCTATTTACGTTCTATTTTTATTACTGTTGATGTACTGTTTCTTATTTGCTTTGTTTGGGCCATGTGATGATGTTTGATCCAGCGAGTGCGAGCTATGCGGAACCCCGGAATCAAGTCCGTACCTTTGTTGATTCGACCCAGCTAAAAGGCAAGTGTCCTTGAACATCTTGCACCCGTATTTATTTTATTTTGAGTTAGAGTAGTTAGATCCAGTAGTTGCATGCAGTGTCTTAATATTGAATCCCATGATATGGTTTACTAGCATTTGATTATATTTTCCTTGACACCTGGTTTGGGATGGATTAGGTAGAAGTCATGCTTAGCCTTGCTGTCTTGGGTTGGGATGGTTAATAATTAATCTTGATTCATGATTCTATTGAACATGTGGTCTGGTAATGAGTAGTATGGTGAGTAGGTATATCCGGCAGGATGGACCGTGTGGTGGTTTTTGTGCCGTGTGACTCGGTAGCTGCTTTTGGTTTTTGGTTCTGGGCTCGTGCTAGATTATCCTGCCTGGATCCCTAGGACCCGGTTCTTGGACATGTAACCCGGCAAAACAGCGCAAACCATGAGGCCTATATGGCTCTGGGACTGGCTAATTAATTAGTTTCCTCCAAGTTGAGGGTTCACATGGGGTTTGTTTTAGTCGCTCACAAGGGGGCCCTGGGGGTCATAGACCTTTGTACGGGGTGAAACCTTAGAGGTACGTGTGGAACGGACTTGGAGGCGGCTTTGTAACGGCCTTGTAGTGCGACCCCGCTGTGCACCTTGGCAGTGTTTAGCGTGATGGGGAACGCATGACTCATGGGTAAAGATGTGCGAACTCTGCAGAGTATTAAAACTGATATATCAACCGTGCTCACGGTCACGAGCGGGCTTGGACTTCTTCGAGATTAGTTGGTGGGTTGGTTCTAGTTCGTTAGAGAAGCCTTATGTGGTTATTAGTCTCATATGACATGGGTACAGAGGCTTCTTCTACGCAGGTTACTGCTTGGTACGGGAGCGAATCCCAGGCTCGGGCGCAGACATGGTGTTATTACGGAAGGTAGCTCTCTATGTCGTGACATATGGAACTAATACACATAGGACTCCTTGTAACGACCTGGTTCGGGTTATCTGATGGACTTCAGGTATGGTTTGCCTGATGGACTTCAGGTGTGGGTGCTTGGTGCGACTCCAAGTGTGGTTGCTTGGTGTGACTCCAAGAGTTGGTTGCTCGGTGTGACTCCGAGTGTGGTTTGCTTGGTGCGACTCCGAGTGTGGTTACTGTTACGGTTGGAGACTGTGGTTATAACCTAGTAAATAGGTGCATAGGAAATAGGATTTAATAGGATGTGTTGCTTTAGGCGCTTGAGTCAAACAGAGTCAGCCTACCTTTGTTAATAGCCTCATAAGCATATATTTCCTACACTTGCGGAGTACATTTCGATGTACTCACCCTTCCTCTTTGAACCCCCTGCTACCCCACCCAGACGTTGGAGTCTACGACGCAGAGCAGGAGTACCCAGAAGACGGCGGATACGACCCCGACAACTTGTACCCAGAAGACGGTGGATACGACCCAGACGACTTGTACTAGGATGGCGCAGCCCCCGGTCGACCTTCCTGTGGAGATGGCGTCCAGTTTCCGCGAAGACTACATTAGAGTTAGACTGAGAGTCTGTACTTCTCTTTTAGACCCGAGGGTCATTTTTGTAATAATGTTCGATATATTAATAAAGCATTGTTTTGATATTTACTATGATGTGGATATATGTATGAAAATTGATCCTGACATACATATATTGTGCTCCAATTTTGTTCTTAAAATTGGGGTGTCACAGTTTGCCAGCCATTCGGGGTACTGGACTGGTCGGATTACTCCCGCATCGAGTAATCTCTGCACTTCGACTTTCGCCGCATCTGCCCTTTCGTTTGACATCTTTCTCAGTTTTTGCTTTCTGGGCTTAGCGCCGTTTGCGACGTTCAAACTATGTTGGGCGAGATCTCTGCTAACGCCTTGAAGTCGTTTGCTGACCAAGCGAAAATGTCATCGTTGTTCGCGAGAAATGATGCCAGGGTGTTCCTTTCTTCTTTCGGCATGCTTGTCCCGATGTGCACAGTTCTTTCGGGCCTTGAAGATGCAAGTGGGATTCTCACTGTTTCTTTGGCTGCCCCGGCCTTATATTCGGTCGAGCTGACGGTGACGTGCACTTCGACGGTTGCTTGCGTTTCGTCATTTTTTGCCACCTCGTTTATGAGACTGTAGCCTGGGGTCGGCCTACCTTCGATTCTCCTGGATGCTTGTTGATCTCCGTGCACAGTAATGATGCCGAAAGGTGATGGCATTTTCATACACAAGTAGCTTTGCTTGATTATTACATTGAACTTGTTTGTGAAACCTCTGCCGAAAATGGCTGTGTATGGGTAGTCCATGTTCACTATTGTTAACACCGAGTTTTCGCACTATGACAAGTGGACCAGCACTATGAAGATTCGGCGAACGCCGCCGCTTGAAGGATTCGGCAGACAGCGAACGCAGTCGACTAACTCAATATATTCGGCAAGGCTGTGAAAACAACTAGTTAACGGCGAGCAGATTCGGCAACGTGACGCTGCGGTCGGCTACCTCAAGCCAAGTCGGTTTGCGTTAGAAAATGACAAATACGGCATGTCAGGAAGACTTAGCGATGGGAATCTCGTCATTTTAGCGCGTGCCGGTTATTAAAGGAAGCTTGGAGCAAAAGACATCATGTTTTTGATAGTTTCCTAATTTATCATTGTAATCGTATCCTCCTAGGACTCGTAGGACACCAGGGTATAAATATAAACCCTGAGGCTATTGTAAAAACGTTCACAATCAATACAACCAACCCGGCCCCGTGCCGTCTTCGAGTCCAAGTCGTGTCGTCGTGTTCTTCGAGAGGGGCCATCGATCCGTCGACCTCCGTAAGTTCCGGCAACCTTGTTATCATGTCTAGTATCGTGCGGCGGATTTAGATATGGTGCAAGTAGTCTCGTATGTTAAGCTTAGTATCGTGCGGCGGATTTAAGCTTATGACGGGAGGTTTTTGCTTATGCCTTGTATCGTGCGGCGGATTGAGTCATGAGTGAAAATAGTTATCGGCTCTGTTAGATTTGGCAATCTGATAGATTCATTAAGTTACCTTGTGTTATATGTTTTGTTATGTTTATTTCATCATAACACTTTTGCCCAATCTAGATACCGTTCGGTTCGGCTTCATCTTTATAGATCTGCTCTGTTCTTTCACGTTTATTATTGTAAAGTCTTTCATGTAGTAGATCTATTGTTCGTAATAGCCGATCGGACCGTATCTGGATTGCCACGTGGTGAGGGTTCATGCATGTTAAGTGTGTTTGATCTATGACAAGGCTAGGTGTCGTGCGGCAGGCGCAGGCTTTAGATTAGCTTAGTCATGTTTAGCTTGTATGTTCAATCTCCATGGATCCCAACTCGGTTGCACAATCGAGATTGGTTAAGTTTTAACTTATATTTATACGTCATGCAAGTACGATTCCCATGCAAACGTGTTCGGCAACCTGTTATTCACGTAACTTTGTTCATATTGCCGAATAATCTTTTAAACCTGTTGGCAGATAGCTTTCATAGCTATATGTCGTCGTAAGTGGATTCAGGGCCGTACATCTTGGAACTGTCTGGTCATACCCGGCACGTTCCAGCTTTGTATTTAACAGTTTAACTCCCTTGTCAGTTGCAGGGCAAACTGACTGGCACGCACCGGATTTCTGAGCACCCGGGCCACATTTGAAGCCAGCTTCTCCGGCTTGCTGTGTGATTGGCGCAATGCGCCACTTTTAGCGCCAACACACTTTTTGGCACGCCCGGTGGGACCCTTTTTTCCTGCAGCGATGGTCGAAGTCACTGAAGCCGAGGCCAGCAACAAGGCGGGGCTCGTGCAGGTGCAGCTCACCGAACTACCCGACGAGTACAGAGAGCAGGTGGAGGATGCTTGTGCCGAATTCCAGGCCAAGTGCCTAGAAGCCTTTTCCAAGAACAAGAGCGGAAAGGTTCGCCGTCTGCACGATCTGCCGAAACCCGTCCAGCTCAACCCGAATGATCCCGGGGAGGCGGAGGCAGTGTTGAGAATGTCTCACATAATCAACGAAACTGTCTCTGGTGCCATCGGTCGCATGCATGGGGCGTTTCTCAACACTTTCCGCACCATCATGATCGCCCAATTCGGCCCCAAGGCTGATGAACTTATGGAGGCCGAGTTTGGCCCTATAGCAGGACCACATCTTTTCAATCTGCCGAATCACCTCAAGGGGGCAGGAACTGCTGGTGAGGAGACCCCGCCTAAGGCTCAATCGAGCGGAATGACCATTCAAGAGAAGCACACGCCAGAAGGCCAGTTGCCGACCATGGGTCAGCTCACGTTCGGCGCTAAGGGTCAGCCGCCAGAGTCGACACGCAAGATCTCCCCGCAAACCTATAGGCTCATAAAGGACTACTATGGAAACGGGTACCATGAGATGCTTGAGCCTCACAACATAGAGGGTGCCCCACATCCAGGGTACGGGAAGCCGACGACCGAGAAGGCCGCCGACTCTAATGTCGACGTCATGCTAGAGAGGATGGCAGATATGATGCAGCGCACTTTCGGCCTGAAACCTAAGGGCACTTATGCTTACAGATCTCCGTTCCCCGAATGGTTCCACCGTGTGGCTCTACCTCCCAGAGTCAAAGTGCCGACAGACCTGTCCAAGTTCTCCAGCTTAGACGACACTAGCACGGTGGAGCACATCAGTCGCTATCTGCTCCAGCTTGGAGAGGCCAATACCGAGGATGCCTTCAGGGTTCGGTACTTCCCGTCATCGCTCACTGGGCCGGCGTTCGCTTGGTTCACGTCACTACCGCCGGGCTCTATTCTCTCTTGGGCGGACTTGGAACAAAAGTTCCATACACACTTCTACACGGGCACCAAGGAGAAGAAACTGGTGGACATCATGTACGTACGCCAGAAGCCGAATGAGACACCACAGGACTACCTGCGCAGGTTCAGGGAGGTCAAAAGCCAGTGCTTCGGCATGTACCTGCCGGACGACCAGCTTCCACCATTGGCCGTGGCGGGCATGCTCCCAAGCATCAGAGACAAGCTCTTCGGCCAGGAGTTCGAGGACCTGGGTCATCTCTCTCGCCGGCTGAATGAAATGACTATCCAAGCGCAAGGCTTCCGGAGGGAAGGGCGCTTCCAGAGGGACAATGTCGCGGCCCAGATGTATCAAGCTTTCCTGGACGAGGCCGATGACTATACCGATGCCGAAGATGAGGTGGCCGCTGCAGAGCTCAACTGGGACAAAGAGCCGACCCAGGCCAACAGGCAATGGCTGCGCCAGCAGAAAGGGGCATACGACTTCGATGTCACCAAGGCCGACAAACTCTTCGAGTTTCTGGTCGCCGAAGGAAGAGTCAGGCTACCCCCGGATCACCCGATGCTGCGTCCTGGAGGGGTTAAAGACAAGAAATACTGCGGCTTTCATAACACTAACACTCATTCTATTAATGATTGCCGTGTGTTCAGGACAAGGATCCAGAAGGCCATCCAGGATGGGCACATCAAGTTCAATGGCAAGATGAAGATCGATGCCAACCCCTTCGCCCAGAACTCCGTGTTCGTCTCAGTGAACATGGTAGCCCCGGAGGATCCCAGAGGCAAGGGCAAGGTCAAAGTCCTCACCTCCACCAAGGCGCGCGAGTCTGGCGCAGTGGATCCCGATCGGCAAATCACTGGCGATGAGCTCCGACAGCACGCCCAAGCCGCGAATAGCCGATACGAGCACGGAGAGTCGTCTTCCAGGCGCAGGCCTACCCACAGAGATCTCCTTAACAAGTGGCGCCGGCAAAATGAGAAAGAGCAGAGACGTTTCCAACGCGAAGAGCGGGAACTCACGGGGAATACCAGCATGAGGACGGTCGCACGGGAGAGCACCGGTATCGTCTGGAGGAGAGGGCTTACCACAGAGAACAGGCCCATCGCTGGGAGCAAGAACGCCGCCAAGAGCGGGAGCAAGCTCACTGGGGCTGCCTGTTCTTCCGCCACTGCTGGAACGAAGGCTTGAAGCTGCCCGCCGTCAACAACTGCCCCGAATGCAGCGATCAGTACAAGGGGTATAGGCAGGATCGGGTCAACCGCCGTCCCGTCCATGAAAGGTTGGGAGCACGCATCCCAATGGACGATCGGCGCCTAAAAATGAGAAGCCCGGGTCGGCAAGCCAAAAGATATGCCGACCAGGAGTGGGTGCATCACCAGGACGACAGCAAGGAGGTACAGCCCCGCCCATATAGGTGGCAAAAGGGGCAGTGGTGCCCACCAGGGCTCAGAAAAAGCCAGAAAAGGAGAGTGCAACGCCTCCGGAATAGGGAGTTGGAAGAAGCAGCTGCCGGTGGGAAGAAGCAAGAGTGGCGTCCGAAGGAAAAGCCAGACAACAATGGCAAAGGCGCTGGCGTGGCCATGACTTTCTTCCTTCCCCTGGAATTCATGGCTCCCGCCGGCCGGGGGGCACAGGACGAGGTGTATACGGATTCTGACGAGGACGAGCTCGACGAGCTCGCGGCACAGCTCGTGTTGTCTCAGAAGGCAGCATTTGACAAACCAGCCAAGCATCGACATTTAAAGCCGTTGTATGTTAAAGGGTACGTCAATGGAAAACCGCTGACCAAGATGTTTGTCGATGGCGGTGCGGCGATCAACATCATGCCTTACGCCACCTTCAGAAAGCTGGGCATGAACGATGAAGACCTGCTCAAAACAGATATGGTACTCCGGGACTTCGCCGGTAATCCCTCTGACACTCGGGGTGCCGTGCACGTGGAACTGATGATAGGATCCAAGACGCTCATCACGACCTTCTTTGTCATTGACGGCAAGGGGGCATACAACCTGCTTTTGGGCAGGGATTGGATCCATGCCAACTGCTGCATACCTTCGACCATGCACCAAATACTCATTCAGTGGGTTGGGGATGACATCGAGATTGTCCAAGCTGATGACTCGGTGAGTGTTGCTACCATTGAGCCTAATTACTGGGAATTTGACGGAGTAGATTGCTTCTCCGATCGTGTGTGGGGAGAAGGTCCTGTCAACGTCTACGGCAGGGATCAACAGCCGATCCAAGCAGTCGGCTCTCAAAGCTTCTTTTAGATGGACAACCCAACTGACAGCAGCGAGGGCAAACTGGGACGTGGCTTCGCATCGGCCGATCAACTGGAAGAAGTGGATGTTGGCGATACAAGTAAAAAAAGGCCGATGTTCATAAGTTCTAATTTAGACCCTGATTTCAGATTACTACTAGTAAATCTTTTAAAGGAGTTCAAAGACTGTTTTGCGTGGGACTACACAGAGATGCCCGGATTAGATCGGTCCATTGTTGAGCATAAACTGCCGATCAAGCCTGGATACCGCCCATACAAACAACCTCCGCGCAGGATCTACAAGGAGGAGGTATTGGCCGACGTGAAAAAGGAAGTGGAAAGATTACTAGAGGCTAAATTCATTCGGCCGTGTCGATATGCGGAATGGATCTCCAATATTGTCCCGGTGTACAAGAAGAACGGGAAGATGAGAGTCTGCATCGACTTCCGGAACCTCAACAAAGCCACTCCTATGGACGGTTATCCGATGCCAGTGGCCAATTTGCTAATAGACGCTTCGGCCGGTTTTGAAATTATGAGCTTTATGGATGGCAATGCGGGATACAACCAGATCTTCATGGCCGCGGAGGACGTGGCAAAGACCGCCTTCAGGTGCCCTGGCCATTTAGGGTTGTTTGAATGGGTTGTCATGATTTTTGGTTTGAAAAATGCCGGTGCCACTTACCAGCGGGCCATGAATTACATATTCCATGAGCTGATCGGAAAGATCGTAGAGATCTACATTGATGATGTGGTGATCAAATCCAGAAGCAAGGGAGGACACTTAGCCGATTTAAGGAAGACCTTGGAGTGCACGAGGAAACATGGTTTAAAGATGAATCCAACCAAGTGTGCATTTGGGATGTCGGCTGGTGAGTTTCTGGGATTCTTAGTCCACAAAAGAGGTATCGAGGTTGGCAAAAAGAGCATGGAAGCAATTGATAAGGTAGTGCCGCCGACCAATCTCAAGGAGCTGCAATCACTGCTCGGCAAGATCAACTTTGTCAGGAGGTTCATATCCAACTTGTCCGAGCGCGTGCTACCATTCTCTCCACTGCTGAAGCTCAAGAAAGATCAGGAGTTCGTGTGGGGTGACGTGCAACAGAAGGCTTTCAATGAAATCAAAGAATACATGAAGGCACCACCAGTGTTGGTTCCTCCACAACTCGACAAGCCTTTCAAGTTGTACGTGGCGGCCGACAACTTAACGATAGGGTCGGCCCTCATGCAAGAATTCGAAGGAAAAGAGAGAGTCGTAGCCTATCTTAGCCGAAAGCTACTGGACCCCGAAACAAGGTATTCGGCTACGGAAAAGTTGTGCTTGTGCGTTTTCTATTCCTGTACCAAGTTTCGGCACTATCTACTGAATGCCGAATGCGTGGTAGTATCAGAGTTTGATGTAATCAAGCACATGTTATCAATGCCGATTTTAAGTGGAAGGATCGGCAAATGGGTTTTGGCCCTTTCTGAATTTGATTTGCGTTTTGAATCGGCAAAGGCTGTTAAAGGCCAGATTATGGCTGATTTTGTCACTCACCACCGTGATCCTAATGCTAACATGGTAGCCATTATCCCTTGGGCATTGTTTTTTGATGGATCCTCGTGCAGCAAAGGTGGTGGAGTCGGGATCGTGTTGATTTCTCCCAAGGGGGCACCCTTCAAGTACTCTATACCGATCGAGTACCCGGTGACTAATAATCAAGCAGAGTACGAAGCACTGCTCCGAGGGCTGCGGTTGCTTGTGGACATTAAGGCAGACGCCGTGGAGATCTTCGGTGACTCGGAATTAGTGATCAAGCAATTGACCGGCAAGTACGAGTGCAAAAGCGACACGCTGCAGGAATATCTCGAAGGTTGCCAAGAGCTCCTGAGACAATTTCGATCAACAACCTTGCAACATATTCCTAGGGGGCAAAACGAAGAAGCAAACCAGTTGGCTCAGGCAGCATCCGGGTATAGGGAGAATCAAAACATTTTTGCACTTGAGGGAGAGCAAACAGCCCCAGAAGGTGATCAAGCAGTCCCAAGTGATAATCAGGCAATTGAAGACTGGAGAGACAACATTGCCGATTACCTCAGGGACCCATCCAGGAAAGTCTCCCGAAAACTCAGGTACAAGGCTCTTAAGTTCACGCTCTTGGACAATCAATTGTACTACAAATCCATAGATGGAGTTTTGCTTAAATGCCTGAACCAAGACGGGGCTAGGAAACTGATGTATGAGGTGCACGAAGGCGTATGTGGTGCACACCAGTCGGCTCACCGTATGAGATGGTTAATCAGGAGGACCGGATATTTTTGGCCGACTATGCTCGAAGATTGCTTTGAGTATTACAGAGGTTGTCGGGATTGCCAGCGATTCGGCAATGTGCAGAGGGCCCCAGCATCGGCCATGAATCCGATCATTAAGCCTTGGCCTTTCAGAGGATGGGGCATCGATTTGATCGGCCAGATTCACCCTCCATCTAGCAAAGGACATAAGTTTGTTCTGTTGGCCACGGACTATTTCACTAAGTGGGTTGAAGCCATCCCATTGAAGAAGGTGACATCAAAGAACAGGGTGTCCTTCGTCAGGGAGCACATCATTTACCGATTCGGCATCCCTCAGTCCATCACTACCGATCAGGGAACTCAGTTCACTTCTTCGGAGTTTTGTGACTTTGCCGAAGAGATGGGGATTAAACTTTATAATTCTTCTCCTTACTATGCACAGGCCAATGGACAGGCAGAGGCTTCTAACAAAATCATGATTAAGATCATTCAAAAGAAGATCGAAGAGAAACCCAAAAGGTGGCACTTGGTGCTCAACGAAGCTTTGTGGGCTTACCGAATGGCTTGTCATGGGTCAACTCAGACGTCACCTTACGAGTTGGTCTATGGGCATCACGCAGTTCTACCATGGGAGTTGCAGTCGAGGTCAAGACGAGTTACATTGCAGAACGATCTGGCTAAGGAGAATTATAAGGATTTGATGATGGATGAGCTAGAGGATTTGCATTTGATTTGTCTCAAAGCCTTGGAAAATATTGAAAGGAACAAGATACGCGTTGCCAAGTACTATAACTCGAAAGTGAGAGAAAAAGGATTCGAAGAAGGAGACTTGGTTTGGAAAATTATCTTGCCAATCGGTACCAAAGACAAGGTATTCGGCAAATGGTCCCCTAACTGGGAAGGGCCTTTTCGAATTCTGAGACGTGCTCCGGGTAATGCGTACATTCTGAAAACCCTCCAAGGAGAAGAGTTTACTAGGGCAATTAATGGACGCTATCTAAAGAGATTTCATCCTAGCGTGGAGGTCGGTGCATAACGGAATCAAGGACTAGCGGGCACCGACGACCGATACAAGGTTGTATCGCCCTTAGCACAAAAAATGACCGATAGGTTCTATCGTCCTTAGAACAAAAAACAGCCGGCACGGCATGTGTCGCCTCTAGCACAAAAACGCAGAAATACAGGGCCAAGTGCACGCGGTGCTGTGCAATCGGCTAGATAAATCAAACGCTCAACAAGCGCAGGATAGGAGAACAGATTGTGCGCATGAACATAGCAGAGTAGAACATTGTTCATAGTGGGGAATGTGCAAAAGGTGCAGATCAGTTACCAAACATCCTGTTGATGACCGTCTGCGGATTGGTGACTGCGGCGAGGGCGCGAGCATGATCCTCGTAGGAGTCCAGAAAATCATCGATCTGCTCGACGTCCTCCGGACATGCCCCGCCGGGAAAGCCAACCGGCGTCACGGAGAAGTCCTCCTCTGCGCGGACCGTTAGCGCCGACAGCCCCAGCGCCACGCCATGGTGCACACCCTGCAGGGCGACCTGCTCGACGCGGCCGTGTACATTGGCCAGGCGCGCCTCGGCGGTGTCGCCCTGGGCGTTCACCCGGTCTGCGACAGCGTTCGTCGCCATCTTCAGGCGCTCCAACTCTTCAGACAGTGCTGTGAACGACGAGTTGAAATGGATCGGTTAAAAGATCAACAAAAACGACCGAAAACCGATCTAGGATTGGGCGTTCATACCCGTGATTGCATCGCAGAACTGCCGGCGCTGGTCCTCCCACTCCAGCTGATCGATCCCGTACTGCTTCGAGACAGCGGCCAGCTCTTCCCGGGACTCGTCCCGCAGCGCCATGAAGTTCAAGGCGTCGTTGTGGTTGTAGAGGCCGCCGTCGGAATCCCGGTCCGGGCTCGCCTCCCAAGGATGGGAGTGGTAGGAGAGGCCGTCGGAGGAGCTCGACGAGCCCGATGGTGGAGCCTCTGGCCTTCCCGGTGCTGGAGAAGGTTGGGCATGCCTGCCGGCGGAAGAGATAACGGGGACCCTGTCGGCGAGCAGTAACAGAGCGTGAGCGAGGTTTTCAAGAAACTGCCACAAAGGACGTAAACGAGGAGTCCTACCCGCGCTGACGGAGGCGCCGAGCGCGGCTCCCTTCGGCCTCCTCGGTCGCCGGGCGCTTGCCGCGGTCATCATGGCTCGCCATTGCACTCGGAAAGTTAGGGTTTTCTGGGGCGGAACGAACAAGGAAGCCGAGGCGGCGAGAGCACTAAAGGAGCGGATGCAAGATTGGGAGAAGGCAGGCCTCCAGGGACGATTTATGTCGAATATCAACCGACGGATTGGGGTTTTTCTGTTTCCCAAGATGGGCCTCTGCAGTAATGGGCTGTGCAGGCCGTCTGAGTGCACTCACGTACGTGTTCGGCGGGGAATAAAGCGCATGTCTTCGGCGAAACTGCCGATTTAGATGTTCGAGACAAACACTGGCCAGATTGCCGAACAGGTTCACACGTTTAAACACGATGTCATCAGAACGGTAACCGATTGGATGCAAAATGTAGATATGTTACAAATGGCCAAGTACATGGAATAGAGTACGCCTTAATTCCGAAAGATCAGTCACAGATTGATTTCAAGAAAATAGATAAAAGGACTTCTTATCCACATAACAGGAGTCGATTACAAATGAAGGATCAGTTCGTCCATGACATTCTATTTCTAATCGGAAGATCAGAATCGAAAGAGTCGGCCAAGTCTGTTCCGGCTTCTTTCGTATCCTCAACAGAACGTGCTATCCTAAATTCTAGTCCTCGCTCACAAACGTCAAAATGGCGATAGTCGGCGCCAGAATGGATCCGGACGGCATTGAAAGCAAGTGCTGCGCCGTAGCCCATGCCGGCCCTAGAAATGTCAGGAAGGACCCGCTTGATCTCATTCACCTGCCTTAGAGCCACCGTGCCTGGCACATTGGCTGAAGTAGCAAGGTCGGCAATAGCGGCTTCAAGGGAGTGGAGCCTAGTCTCCAGAGCTGAAAGAAAAAGGGGTCAAGCAGAAGGAAGGGATAAGAAAAGGATAGTTGAGGGATGCTTACCGATGGCTTGTTCCCGAAAGGTATCGCGCTCCTGAGAGATTTGAACAATCTCCCGATTCTTCTTTCCTAGATCAGACTGGAGGTCTGTAACCTTCTGAGCCAGGTTCTCGGTGAGGTCGTCGCCAGTCCTCCTGAAGGGGAAACCAAATGAGGCATAAATATCCAAAGCGAAAAGATCAAAGCAGAAGCAACCTTCTCTTGGAAGTGCTGGTGTCGCCGAGCTCGAGACTGTAATGGCTTGCTTGGGAGGACATTTTCCGGTTCAGGGCAAGAGAAGAGAGGGTTTTTCTAGATGAAGAAGCTGAACAGAGGGATTCGGGAAGTTCAGGCCGAAATGGAACAAAGAGGAAGTTTTAAAGGATCTCGAGTGCATCGGGAGGCGAGTCGACAGCTGTGATGATTAATGACGTAGGAAGTCGGATGCTTCCAGAGACTCTACAGTAGTGCGAAAAGGAGAAAATGAATTTTAGAATAAAACATTTATCCCAAAATTAGGGGGCATGTGTTAACACCGAGTTTTCGCACTATGACAAGTGGACCAGCACTATGAAGATTCGGCGAACGCCGCCGCTTGAAGGATTCGGCAGACAGCGAACGCGGTCGGCTAACTCAATATATTCGGCAAGGCTGTGAAAACAACTAGTTAACGGCGAGCAGATTCGGCAACGTGACGCTGCGGTCGGCTACCTCAAGCCAAGTCGGTTTGCGTTAGAAAATGACAAATACGGCATGTCAGAAAGACTTAGCGATGGGAATCTCGTCATTTTAGCGCGTGCCGGTTATTAAAGGAAGCTTGGAGCAAAAGACATCATGTTTTTGATATTTTCCTAATTTATCATTGTAATCGTATCCTCCTAGGACTCGTAGGACACCAGGGTATAAATATAAACCCTGAGGCTATTGTAAAAACGTTCACAATCAATACAACCAACCCGGCCCCGTGCCGTCTTCGAGTCCAAGTCGTGTCGTCGTGTTCTTCGAGAGGGGCCATCGATCCGTCGACCTCCGTAAGTTCCGGCAACCTTGTTATCATGTCTAGTATCGTGCGGCGGATTTAGATATGGTGCAAGTAGTCTCGTATGTTAAGCTTAGTATCGTGCGGCGGATTTAAGCTTATGACGGGAGGTTTTTGCTTATGCCTTGTATCATGCGGCGGATTGAGTCGTGAGTGAAAATAGTTATCGGCTCTGTTAGATTTGGCAATCTGATAGATTCATTAAGTTACCTTGTGTTATATGTTTTGTTATGTTTATTTCATCATAACACTTTTGCCCAATCTAGATACCGTTCGGTTCGGCTTCATCTTTATAGATCTGCTCTGTTCTTTCACGTTTATTATTGTAAAGTCTTTCATGTAGTAGATCTATTGTTCGTAATAGCCGATCGGACCGTATCTGGATTGCCACGTGGTGAGGGTTCATGCATGTTAAGTGTGTTTGATCTATGACAAGGCTAGGTGTCGTGCGGCAGGCGCAGGCTTTAGATTAGCTTAGTCATGTTTAGCTTGTATGTTCAATCTCCATGGATCCCAACTCGGTTGCACAATCGAGATTGGTTAAGTTTTAACTTATATTTATACGTCATGCAAGTACGATTCCCATGCAAACGTGTTCGGCAACCTGTTATTCACGTAACTTTGTTCATATTGCCGAATAATCTTTTAAACCTGTTGGCAGATAGCTTTCATAGCTATATGTCGTCGTAAGTGGATTCAGGGCCGTACATCTTGGAACTGTCTGGTCATACCCGGCACGTTCCAGCTTTGTATTTAACAGTTTAACTCCCTTGTCAGTTGCAGGGCAAACTGACTGGCACGCACCGGATTTCTGAGCACCCGGGCCACATTTGAAGCCAGCTTCTCCGGCTTGCTGTGTGATTGGCGCAGTGCGCCACTTTTAGCGCCAACAACTATATCGAACGTCACCATCTCGGTGCGTACTCTCTCTTCCTCGGCGAAAGATACCGGGATTTGTTTCTTGCCGATAGCGTCGATCTTTCTTCCCCCAAATCCGTACAAGGAATTGCCAGCGGGGTCCAAACTGCGCCTGTCCATTCCCATCGCCTCGAAAGCTTTGACGAACAAGATGTCTGCTGAGCTTCCGGTGTCGATCAAAATGTTATGCAATGTGAAACCGGCCACATTGGCCGTGGCGACGAAAGCGTCGCAATGCGGGTAGTCGCGAACTTTGAAATCTAACTCATCAAAACATATCGGCGCTAGTGACCAAGCTGGCCTGTTCAGCGGAAGCCTTGGTGATACCGTGCTCCAGATTGGATCCGCCCGTGATGGCGGAAATGTGGCCTCCTGACGGGAGGATGTTGTTGATTGCGCTAGTTTCGTTTTCTATCTCCTGTCCCTGCTGGTAACTGGGTTGTGCTTGCTGCCCCTGGGGTTGGGCTAGAGCCGAAAGCGCTTGTGGCGATGTTGGCTGGCGCTGATAGTGCATGGCTGACGAAACTGCTACCGACTATGGCGCAAAGACCGGGAACTGGTAACCCTGATATGCCGGATTGTACCAATGCAAATTCTGGGGAGGCATGTACTGCGGGGGATGCATAGTAGTGCTTGCGTAGTTGCTACATGCTATCGCTCCTGTTGCCGGATCTTGCGAATTGTGAAAAACGTGCTTGGAGCCTTCGCCAGAAGCTGAAGCTCGATCCTTGTCTTTTAGCTCTTTTGCCATCTTGCTGTATTTACAGTCTCGAGTGGTGTGACCAAAATTGCCATCACAAATGACACAGTACGGAGGCTTGGCTCCTCTTCCGCGGCCTCTACCGTCTCGGCCGCCACATCCTGTCCTTCCACCGCGCCCTCCGCGGAATGGTTGATCGAATCCCCTTTGGGGCTGAAAGTTGGCCATGTCCGGCCTCTCCATGCCCGCTGCTGGCTGCACTGGTTCTTCCTGCAGAGTGTTGATTGTCCGGAAAGGTCTAACCATCCTTTGATTCGGCACTTGCGGCGGTCGACTCGCTTTTGTCGCTTGTCTCTGCATCAAGCGGGCGGCTTTGCGCCGCCGAAAGTCATCATCTGACCTTGCATATGTGTTCATCACATCGAACAATTCCTTGACAGTTTTCGGCGGTTCTCTGGACAGGTGAGCGGCACACTGTCCGGTTCCCAAGCCCTCGGTTGCTGCTGCAATCACCGCGGCTTCCGGCACATTCGGAGCTTGAGCTTTCAGCTGGATGAAGCATTTGAGGTACTCGGATAAGGGTTCATCATCTTGCTGGGTGCAATTCATGAGGTCTCGCGTGGTCTTGACATCCGGCCGGAATCCTTAGAAAGTGGCGAGCAATTCGGCCTTCAACTGAGCCCACGAATAGATGGATAGTGGCTTGAGTGTGGTGTACCAATCGTGCGCCACGTCTTCGACTGCCAGAATGAGAGATTTCGCCAGGGCTTGATTGTCCTCGCCAGCCAAAAAAACGGCTGTCTCGTAGCTCGCCAAGAATTTGCGCAGATTCGCCTTGCCGTCGAAAGTCGGAATGCGTGGCTTGTAGTTGAGTGGCCACAGATGGGCTTGTAATTCTCTTGAAAGTGGGGAGGTTTTCGTCAATTGCATTGTCGAAAGCTGGTGGCTGTTCTCGCCTTGGCACGAACACATTCTCTTGAATTATTGGGATCGGGCCTCCTCCAGCCCTTCGCAGTTCCTGAATTTCCTTTTCCAGTTGCCTCCTCTACGCTTCCGCCTGACGAAGCGCGTCATGAGTTTCATCTTCCCTTGCTTTTGCCGCTAGCTGCTGCTGCAACTGATCTCTTTGCTGAACCAACCTATCAATCTCTTCTTGTTGCTCCGTCAGCATTCTGATTGCTTGGGCATGCCTGGTAACTTCAGTATCGTCGTCTTCTTTGTCGTCGGGCTCGTCTTGGACGTTCCCTTTCGGCGTGCCATCTCCGCCGAAAGGCTGCGAGTCACGGCTTGAGGTTGCTATCGGCGGTAGCTGGGATCCCGTCGGGAGCATGCTGCCGAAAGCTTGGGTGTTTTGGGCTGTATTTGAGTGGTTAAAGCGAATGCCGCGATTGTGCCATGGACATCCTTGTTCGCGGCAACCGTCTCGGGATTGTCGACCGTCTTCGGCGCCTTCCTCGGTGGCATGGCAAGCTCGGGCGACAACCACGGTGGGCGCCAATGTTGTTTCGGTGTCGAGACCCCGAAACAGCAGGTTGTCGCACGAGCGAATGCACAGAACGAAAGCGGAAGTAAACGCAACAAAAGAAGGAATCAGGTTCAATGAACAGTGTTCCCCTCTCTCCTTCCCTTGGGAGGCTGGGAGCTTTTTATATTAATCCAGATCAATTTGAAAGTACAAGAATGCCCTTCCAACCACTCTGTTACAATTACAATGATGCCCTACTCGACTACTCCATGGCTGTACGCCGCCTCTTCCGGCGCGAGGGGCATCATCGTAACTTCGCCCTCTGACGGGCCCAGCGTCCCCCGGCTCCTTTTCCTGACCGGTGGGTCCGCTCCCTTTGACCCAGGCTTCTGGCGACCTGTGAAAACCTATGAAAAACCAAAGTCATGAATGACGAAAACTCCCGCCGGAAACGCCGGGCTCCTTTCGCGCGAATGCTTCCTTTCGCGAGAAAACTTCGTCCTACTCCGGTCCTGCAGGCTGAAGGCGAATGCGTGCTTCCGCGCGAATGCTTCCTTTCACACGAAAGCTCTGCCTTCCCTTGGTCCGCGAGCCGAAACGCGTGCTTCCGCGCGAATGCTTCTTTTCGCACGAAAGCTCCGCCTTCCCTTGGTCCTCGAGCCGAAACGCGTGCTTCCGTGCGAATGCTTCCTTTCGCACGAAAGCTCCGCCTTCCCTTGGTCAGCGAGCCGAAACGGGTGCTTCCGCGCGAATGCTCCCTTTTGCACGAAAGCTCCGTCATCCTTCGGTCTTGCGGGGCCGAAGACGAATGCGCACATCCGCGCGAAAGCTCCATCATCTTTCGGTATTGCGGGTTGGAGGCGCCTGCGGTCTGGGTACCATCCCAACACCTTAGTTGTATGCTTTACCTTTCAGAGCTTAGTTTATAGGCTAGTTGATAGGTTTGGAACCTAGGTTGCATAACTCCTTTGCGTTACAGATAGCAACACACCTAGCAAAACCTTAGTTGCATATTAGATAGTTTACTTTCTTGCATAGGTTTTGACTAGGTGGTAATTAGAGGCCAAAGTTTAGAGTAGAAGTTTTAAGTTGCCTAATTCACCCCCCTCTTAGGCGTGTCAGTCCTTTCAATTGGTATCAAAGCCGGTTGGCTCATTTGTGGTCTGTTGGCTTCACCGCCTTCGAGCCGACGCCCCTAAGAGTGGTTGGGATGGATACCTCTAGGCCTCCGCATTTTGACGGCACAAACTTTCCCTACTATAGTGCCAGAATGGCTTGCTATCTAGAAGTGGTTGATCTAGGTGTTTGGAGAGTCACCCGCGATGGGATGAGACCCCCTAAGAATCCCAACAAGCTAACCGCGGGTGATGAAAAGGAAATTCATCTTAATGCTAGAGCTAAGAATTGCTTGTTTGAATCTTTTAGCATGGATGTGTTTAACCAAGTTTTTACTTTACAAACATCTCATGAAATTTGGTCAAAACTCCATGAGCTCCAAGATGGTACAAGTAATGGTTGAGAGCAAAAACATCACCTAACTAGAACAAGGTATGATTCCTTTAAAATGAATGATAATGAGCTTGTTCGTCATATGTATTCTCGTTTGAATCTAATTATCAATGAGCTTAATTCTATTGGAATTACAAAGCTAGGTGATACAGATATTGTGAGGAAGATCATCTCCTTGCTTCCAAAGAACAAGTATGCAACCATCATCACCATCCTCCACAACATGAAAGATTTGAGCATAATGACTCCGACCATTGTCATTGGCAAATTGGTGGCATTTGAGATGTCACGCAAGATGGGTCAAGAAGAAGCCACTTCATCAAGCAAAGGCATAGCTCTCACATGTGATGAACACAAGAAGATGAAGGGCAACAAGCAAATTGAGGAAAGCTCAAGCTCAAGCTCCTCAAGTGAACATGAGGAAGAAGAAGAGGATGATGATGATGAAGAATCAAGTGATGATGATCAATCCTCCACCTCATCCATTTCCTCCTTAGATGAAGAAGAAACAATCAAGCTAATGCAAGGAGTAAAGAGGATGATCCGCAAGCTCAATGTCAAGGGTGTGCCCATCACAATTGAAGATTGCCTCTTCACCAATCAAAGAAGAGAGCAAAGGAAAAATGGATGTTATGGATGTGGAAAGAGAGGGCACTTTGTGGAGGACTGTCCAAAACAAAAGCCCACACCCAAGGACAAGAAAAAGAAGGGATGCAAGGCCAAAGCCCTCACCACCATCAAAACATGGGTTGACTCAAGTGAATATGAAGACCAACACAAGAGGCGTGGCCGCAAGCACTCATCATTAAGCTCCTCACATGTGTGCCTTATGGCACGAGGTAACACAAGTCCTATCTCTAGTGATAGTGATAATGATAGTGATGATGAGCTACCTTCTTATGATCAACCTGTGCAAGATAATTTCAACTATGCTAAGGCTTGCACTAGTCAACAAAAGAAAATAAATGCTTTAAAAGAAAAATTAGATAGTTCTCAACAAGCTTATAATGCTATGCTTGATCAATATGAAACTTTTTCAAACCTAAATGTTGAGCTATCTAATAAAATTGAGAAAATAGAGGCTAGTGCAAGAACAAGTGATAGCATGAGTAATGATGAGCAACTTGTTAAGAAAAATGAAAAACAAAAAGCAAAGTTAGCTAGCACACAAGATGCTTACAAAAGTTTGCTTGCTAAAATGGAAATCATGTGCAAACATTGTGATGAGCTAATTAACAAAGTTGCTAATCTTGAAACTATCAGAGCAAACCCCACCGAGGCATCTAAAATTGATATGCCTAAAAAGGATGCCTCTACTTCTTGCATTGATCTACTTGATTTAGAATCACCCATGTGCAAACAAGATTGTGTTGAGGATGTGATTGTAGAAACATGTACACAAGAAGTTGCGATGGAGAATGAGCGACTAAGGCAAGAGGTGGCTCGCCTCACCATGGACTTGACCCAAGAAAAAAGCAAGGCGAAACAAACCCAAACTCATCAAGATAACACCGTCAAGTGAGTGGAGAAGCTTGATGAGGAGGAAACCATGGTTTGTTATGTTTGTCACAAGCAAGGCCACAAGTCCTATGAGTGCAAGGTGAAGAATGGGCGAGAGAAAAAGAATAAAGAGAAAAAACAAAAAGCAAATAAGCAAGCTCTCCAACACCTACATCAACAAGGTGAACAAGAAGGCCTCCACACCTTACCTTTTGAAGAAAAAGAAAAATGACAAGGTGGTGGCCATCAAGGTGAACAAGCAAGTCAACAATGGGGCCAAACACATTTGGGTGCCTAAGGACATTATCTCAACCATGAAGAGCACCTAAAAGGTTTGGATCCCAAAAGGGAAGTAAGTAGCCAAATTGGCGACAGGGAACTTGGAGACTTTGCAAAAGTTGGGTGCATATCATGGGGTGCATCACATTGGATCATGTCATTGCCATGTATGTTAGTGGCTACTATTGACCCAAGTTCCCCTTCCCATTGGAGGAAACTAGATTTAAGTTCTTGCAATTCCTTTTAGCATCTAGTTCCTTTCTTTGCCTAGGTTTGCCTTTGTATATTTAAAACCTTTGTTATGCATACACTAGGCTTATCATATGGTAGGGTTGCCCGGCATCACTCTCATCCTTGGAGCAAACCTAAATGGTTTAATTTGCTTAGGAGCACGTCACATAGTTTCTTTTAATTTTATTTATCTTATATGTGCCAAAATCCAAATTGTAGATAAACTACCTCGATTACCATCTTCAATTGGTGTCACATTTTTAGTGATGTCAAATTGCAAAATGGTAGTTTGACCTTACAAGTCAATGTGCATGTCTCCTACAAGTATTTCAAACTTGTATGCACAGTTTTATGGGAAGTTTACTCTACAATTTGGAAGCTTTGAGACTAACCCTACTTTCAAGTTTATCATGTGTGTAGTAGTCTCATTGCAAGGAAAATGGAGTCCCTGGAGACGAGCATCATGTGTGGTGATAATCCAATTGGTATCTACATGTGGTATTCCTAATCGATATCATTATGTTGATGTCAATTTGATACTCTTATATGCTTTCTCCACGCATTATATAGATTAAACTCCTTTGTGCATTAATTTGTCGGTTATGCATATGCTTTGCCTTACACCACATGTATGCATACACTTAGGGGGAGTTTAGTTTATATAATATGAGAGTCAAGTTTTGTGATCAATTTCACTCCACATAAAAAGGATCACAAAATTTGACCCTCCCTTGTGCTTCTAATGTCTTCCTTTTCGGTGTTTGATTCCAAAGGGGGAGAATTTGAAGGACCAAAAGCAAGCTGTGACACCCCAATTTTTTTAACAAAATTGGAGCACAATATATGTATGCCAGGATCAATTTTCATACATATATCCACATCATAGTAAATATCAAAACAATGCTTTGTTAATAGTAACGAACTTTATTACATAAATGACCCTCGGGTCTGAAAGAAAAGTACAGACTCTCAACAGACTCTGACGTAGACTTCGCGGAAACTGGACGCCATCTTCACAGGAAGGTCGACCGGGGGCTGCGCCATCGTAGTACAAGTCGTCTGGGTCGTATCCACCGTCTTCTGGGTACAAGTTATCGGGGTCGTATCCGCCATCTTCTCGGTACTCCTACTCCGTGTCGTAGACTCCAACGTTTGGGTGGGGTAGCAGGGGGTTCAAAGAGGAAGGGTGAGTACATCGAAATGTACTCCGCAAGTGTAGGAAATATATGCTTATGAGGCTATTAACAAAGGTAGGCTGACTCTGTTTGACTCAAGCGCCTAAAGCAACATATCCTATTAATCCTATTAAACCTATGCACCTATTTACTAGGTTATAACCTCAGTCTCCAACGATAACAGTAACCACACTCGGAGTCGCACCGAGCAAACCACACTCGGAGTCACACCGAGCAACCAACACTTGGAGTCACACCAAGCAACCACACTTGGAGTCACACCAAGCAAAACCCACACCTGAAGTCCATCAGGCAAACCATACCTGAAGTCCATCAGATAACCCGAACCAGGTCGTTACAAGGAGTCCTATGTGTATTAGTTCCATACGTCACGACATAGAGAGCTACCTTCCGTAATAACACCAGGTCTGCGCCCGAGCCTGGGATTCGCTCCCGTACCAAGCAGTAACCTGCGTAGAAGAAGCCTCTGTACCCATGTCATATGAGACTAATAACCACATAAGGCTTCTCTAACGAACTAGAACCAACCCACCAACTAATCTCGAAGAAGTCCAAGCCCGCTCGTGACCGTGAGCACGGCTGATATATCAGTTTTAATACTCTGCAGAGTTTGCACATCTTTACCCATGAGTCATGCGTTCCCCATCACGCTCAACACTGCCAAGGTGCACAGCGGGGTCGCACTACAAGGCCTTTACAAAGTCGCCTCCAAGTCCGTTCCACACGTACCTCTAAGGTTTCACCCCGTACAAAGGTCTACGACCCCCAGGGCCCCCTCGTGAGCCACTAAAACAAACCTCGTGTGGACCCTCAACTTGAAGGAAACTAATTAATTAGCCAGTCCCAGAGCCATATAGGCCTCATGGTTTGCGCTGTTTTGCCGGGTTACTTGTCCAAGAACCGGGTCCTAGGGATCCAGGCAGGATAATCTAGCACAAGCCCAGAACCAAAAACCAAAAGCAGCTGCCGAGTCCCACGACACAAAACCACCAATACGGTCCATCCTGCCGGATATACCTACTCACCATACTACAACATTACCAGCCCAAAATATTCCATAGATCATTAATCAAGATTATTATTAAACCACCATCCCATCCCAAGACAGCAGGGCTAAGCATGACTTCTACCCAACACATCCCAAAACAGGCGACAAGGTTAATATAAACAAGTTCTAATAAACCTTAACATGAGATTCAATATTAAGACACTGCATGCAACTACTGGATCTAACTACTCTAACTCAAAATAAAATAAATACGGGAGCAATATGAGCAAGGACACTTGCCTTCGGACTGGGTCGAATCAACGGAGGCGAAGGCTGGATTCTGGGGTTCCGCGTAGATCGCGCTCGCTAGATCAAACATCAAACATGGCCCAAACAAGACAAATAAATAACAGTACATCAACATTATGAAAACAGAACATAAATAGATCTACTACGTAGAGCTCGACGAGACGAATCTAACGCAAGTTGAACGGGTCAAATCGGAGTTAAAACGTGAAAGTTATGAGCTTTTGAATCTGAGTGGCAATTCTGTAAATAAGTGAAACTCATTTTGTGGATTGAAATAAATAAAATCAGAAAAGATTAGGCGGCTGGACCGCGCCTCAATTATACGATGGTGCAGGGGCTAGATGGCAAGAACTCGGCTGACTCAGTCTACTGTGTATGTGGACGGCGGGTTTATTTCTGGAAAAGGCAGGGGCTCTTTAACAAAAGCGCATCGGCGAAGGGGTACGTTTGATTCTCGGCCGTTGATCTGCCAACGGATGGCCGAGATTAGATCGGGATGGGCAGCGGCGCAGAGGACTGCGCCTCATTTTAGGGAAAAGGTGAGGGGCTTATACGAAAGTTTTTCAAGACTCAGTGCACAGTGCCTTGTGGAGCGCGGGTTGGTTCACCGAAAGATGAGGGGTTCTTTTGTAAAAGACGTGTGGCGTGGCGCGGCTGCTGGTGTGTCGGCGATGTGGCGCCATGTGGCTCATCCTGGTTGGCTTGGCTCACCACGCATGCGGTGGACCGGGGAGGAGCCGACGCCGTGCACTGGGTTCACCGACCGGTGTATACCCCTTCACCTGGACTTCTAATCTGAACCGTAGGAGTGGGATTCGACGGCTCAGAGGGAAAAAAGGCAGGTGGTGGCGACCGGAACCGAAGGGGAGCCCGGTGGCGCCATGGCTCCGCCGAGGCGAAGCTCGCCGGCGCTCGCGGGGACGTGCCTAGGGGGCGATAGAGACCGTGGGAGTAGATGGGATCGAAAGATGAGCTTACAGCGGTCTCGAAGAAGGGATCAGTGGCGCCAGATCTGGCCTGGAGGCGGTCGGGGACGGTGTGGAGCGGACGGCGGCGCTCTGGTCTCTGGTGAGGTCAGCGATGGTCCTCCCGGCGCTGATTCTCTCCGTGCTCGGGTTCTTCGGACGCGGCGTGACTCCGTGATGTCGATGGAGGAAGAAGCGAAGTCGGTGGTGCGGCTCTGGTGGCGGTGGTTTACGGCGTCGTCGAGGTGCCCGTGAGCTCCAGTGAGGGAGGGCAATGGCGATGTCGACTCGGAAGGGAAAAGAGGAAGGCTAGGACGCGAGCGGAGCTTTTTGTAGGCCTAGAGGAAGGGGTGGCGGCTCGTCCTGCCGCTGCGGATCGATCTGCTCGGGGCGCTCGGTTCTACAGAAAGGGCGGGGAGGAGGTTGGGGAAAGAGCTGACGAGTGGAGCCCGCGCGTCAGCGGTGGAGAGAGGAGCGACGGCGTTGCGGCTGTGCGTGCGGTCCGGCGGCTTGCGCGTGGGCCGACGCAGCTTCGCGGGCCGGCTCGGGTGAGCGGCCTGGGGAGAGGGAGAGCTGAGGGAGAGGTGAGGCCCAATGCCAATTCTTTTCTCTTTCTTTTGATTTTCCAAACTTTGCAAAACCATTTGAAATCCAATTTCAAAACAGTTTGAAATCAAATAAATTTGAAGAGTTTTGAAAACATTTTCCCTAAGTTTTGAAAATAAAATTTTGAGGTTGATTTTATAAAATTTTCATAAATCTTTTATTTGTTTTCTAAATAGAATAAATCGATTCGCTCTATACGGGTTTAATAAATTTATTTTTCGCCCAATAAAATTTATGCAACGGCATGAATGCAACAAACATCTAGTTAGAATTTTCCCCCGTCTAGGGTTTTGGCCATTTTCTGATTAAATTCTAATTAATTTTAATTATTTAAAAACCCGGGGTGTTACACAAGCCCAAACTAAAACACAACAAAATAACCAAAATCAAAATTTAAAATCTTTTTGTGGTTACTCTTGGGGCGGTCCGAGAAAGGGAGGAAGTGGAATATGGACTTAGGGGGAGACTTAAATCCATAATGCCACAAAAGGAATCTATGACAAGGGCAAGATATGTTATTAGTATTGTTTCAATTTGGTATCTTTTAGCATCATATGATCTTGTCTTTGCATTGCATCCTAGCAAGTAGATTGCTTTTAAAATTTTGCATCTATTATTTGCTTGCTTTGGTCGTGTTGTCATCAATCAACAAAAAGGGGGAGATTGTAAGGAAAATGGACCTCGACCCATTTGACTTTGGATTTTGGTGTTTGATGATCAACATAACCATATTGGACTAATGTGTTTGCAAGTGTTTGTTTTGTAGTCCAATAGGATGCAAATGTGACTTGGACGAAGGCAAAGTGATGATCCGATGATCAACACCTCAAGCAAGACATTTGAAGTTCAGTAGAAGACTCTCAAGATCAAGCAAAGTCCAAGGCACAAGACTGGAACCAAGACGGCGCAAGAAATCATGAAGAAACGAAGAAAATGGTACATCGGACGCTGCATCAGACGCTGATTGTTCAGGCATCGGACGCACCGATGGTAAACCCTAGCTCAAGTCGGCGCCAGCAGAAGCATCGAACGCTGAGATCGAGCACATCGGACGTGACGGTAACACCGTGTATCGTGCACAGTGACACATCGGACGCACCGATGCACATCGGACGCTACAGGACCCTTGCGTCTGATACCTATGCAGAGACGTTCCAGAGAGGCTCTAAAGACATCAGACGCGTCAGATGTCGTCACATCGAACGCTGACAGAGTCCGATGTAACTCAGTGCCAAGTTAGCAACTAGCCGTTATGTGACATCGGACGCGCGTACAATGCTCCCGATAGGAGCGTCCGATGCTACGCAGAAAAGTCTATCTTTGGTGCCCAACGACTCTATTTTGTTGGGGCTCTATATATACCCCCATGACCGGCCAAAAACAAAAGGTTGGAGCTCAAAGAAAATAGACACATATTTAGTTGCTCTACCCACCAAAGTGCTTAAGTGATATGCTAGGTGATTAGTGTAGGTGCTTTATTTGCGAAGTGCTTAAGATAGTTAGACCACCGCTTTGCGCTTGCTCTAGGTGTTAGGCCTAGTGCTTAGTGAGGTTTGCACACCTTTTATCTACTGGTGCTTGCGCACACCATTGTTGTACATCGGAGGGGCTTGTAGTCTTGCGAGACCACACCAACCGCGTTTGTGGTGTGGCCGCCACCGTGTACCGAAGGGAAAATGGCCCGTGGTGGATCGGCCGGAAGCTTGATAGTGAAGACGGCGGGGAGCATCTGGGAGAGGCTTTACCACGAGTGGCTTAACCTGAGACCCACTTACGCGTGGGGAAGGCCCGGAGCTATCCACGGAGTTACCCGACCAGGAGCTTGGCCCTTGCGAGGGGCTCCAACGAGGACTAGGGGGAAGCCTGCGCGCTTCTCGATACCTTAGTAAAAATACCGGAGTCGTCGATGAGAGTTTGCATCTCTACCTCTTTCTTTAGCTTCCTCATTTACTTTGCTATTTTGGTTGTATGCTTTTCCTTTCCTGGCTTAGTTGATAGACTAGTTGATAGGTTTGGAACCTAGGTTGCATAACTCCTTTGCGGTAGAGATAGCAACACACCTAGCAAAACCTTAGTTGCACATTAGATAGTTTACTTTCTTGCATAGGTTTTGACTAGGTGGTAATTAGAGGCTAAAATTTAGAGTAGAAGTTTCAAGTTGTCTAATTCACCCCCTCTTAGGCGTCTCGGTCCTTTCATTGTTGATGTAGAAGACGGTGCCGGCAGACCATCGACGTCTTGGTGGACCAAAGAGGGGATGTGTCGCCCCACTTGTTGCTGATGTAGAAGACGATGTCGAGAGAAAATCAGCATCATATGACACTGTTTGTCATGGTGTTGCCCTCAATGTGGTTGATGTCGAAGGCGACGCTAGAAGAATGTCGACGCCACTAGACACTGGGGAGTTGTGGTGGTGCCCCCAGTATGTTGTTGATGTAGAATGCGATGTCAGAAGAACATCGACATCGGTTAAACACCGAGGAGGTGCCTGTGACACCCTAAAATTTGCCCAATTTAAAAATAGGTGAAAATGTTTATGTATTGATTTTTGGTGTGCATTTAATATAGGGATTAAATAATTTTCACAAAATTAAAATCAAACTAGAGACATGTTGTTGCATTCATGCCCTTGCATTTTAATTTTTGAGATGAGTGACTTTTGTCAAATTTTGATTTGAATTCAAATTTCATTTGAAAAGAGTTTAAAATGTGTTGAAAATAAAAGGAAAAGGATTTTACCTCTCTTTCTCTCCACTCTCTCCTTTTCGGCCCGCACAGCTGGGAGGCCCAGCTCGCCTGGCCTGCTCCCTCCTGCTGCGCGTTGGGCCGGCGACCCTACTCCTTTTTTCTCCCCCGCCTCCCTCTACCCTCGCTGCTGGGCCGGCCCATGCCCGCCGCAGCGCAAGCCGCCGTGCCCCTCTCTCGCTCCGTCGCTGACCAAGCGGTCCCGCGGGTCAGCGCCGCTCTCCCCTACCTCCCGCTCTGCTCACTCGAATGGCCGAGCGGCAACCGCCGCGCCCGCTCTCCCCCTCGCGTCGTGGGCGCGCCCTTCCCCGCTCCCACTCCTCTCCCTTCGCCCTTAAATCCACTTCGTACCCGCTCCCGCTCACTCCTGCCTCAGTTCTGATGAGAGACGACCCGATCTTCCGAGAGGTAGCGATAGGTTCGATTGGTGGAGAACTCGACGTTGGTGATCCGACTTCAAATCAGACACGAACTTGAAGACATGAACTTGAAGACGACAACCATTGTTGAGCAGCAAAGATGGAAGGAGTACCATGTCCCACTGGATGTGCCAATTTGTTTCAGCAGAAAAATATGGAAATATTTCTCTACGTATAGAAAATAAATGTATGGGCGTGCCAGTGTACTAAAGTATACAAAATAAACAAATAGAGGAAACACAAACTTTATTCATATTTAGCAAAATATAAATATAGGTTCTGATACATATGCGCTCCACAAGTAGCCTATTGGCGGTGATCTGACTTGGGCTAACATAGGCGACGTGGTCTTCTGGTTCCTAGGGCCTCGGAAGGCTCCTAGTTAATTACCCCTGCAAGTCAAGCTCATAGTGTACCTCCGATTAAGCTGCTTTGGTCGTCTTAGTTGGTCTTCACTTTATGTTCTCCATGCATGTGGTGTTGGTGTAGATGTAGGTGTGAGTGGCGTCGGTGTGATGGACTCGTCGGTCCATAAGCCAGTACAACGAAGCTGGGGAAATCAGCTACGTCCACCTGCATCGTTCGCCTCGTCGGCATCGAACGACACCTAGTAGTAGTTGATCATACACGGAGACGGTGTAGCTGAACTGTCTCAGACGACCTCAGCAGCGTGGTCGAGGTACGCTGAAGAGCTTGGTCGTGGTAGAAGTCGTAGAAGTAGAAGAAGGCCTCGTCAGCCCACCAGTCGGTGTAGCGCAACTGGACTTCCAGCTTTGCCTGTCTGTGTCGTCTCCTCGTCGATGTCGAGGGACGAGTGCTTGTCGGTGTAGATGTAGAGCCTGTCCGGACTCGCCTTCTCATTAGTGTCAGTTGGTTCGTGGTTGTCGATGTAGATGCAGGTGGAGTCATTCTCGATGTCATCCAGGCTCGTCTCCTAGGTGCGGCGGCATCATCATTTTAGGCATGAAGTCATCGTCGATGTAGATGGGTCTCGAAGTATCCTACGTAATACATAGAATACAAGAGAGTCTAGATAATAGATTAATTAAATATTGCAGGCTTGCAGCCATCATTGATCGTGGCCGGCATCGCTCGTCGTGGACTTCGATCATGTTTTGATCATCCTCTCTAGCTCGGGACTCTCATATGGCGGCGCGGTGTAGGGGCGCTGCCTCCGTCACGTGCCAGAGCGTCTCTGCCAATCTCGCGCATGCAGCTATTCGACATCGGGGTGTCTCATCGGGTAAGGGTGTTTGTCGGTGTATAGGAGCCACACTTGTGGCATCCAGACATGCCTTCTCGAGGTGGCAGCAACGTTGTTCAGAGCTGGTACTGACGACGTCTGGGCGGCTCACCTCTCTGGTACGACGACGGTGTCAGTATAGGTGCAAAGCCGTTGTTGATGGAGTCAACTTGCTCATTGGGTGTTAGTGCGTCACTCCCGGCTCGACACAGTCGCTCGGCATCGGGGCCTTAGGGCGCCGCTCCTGGCTTGTTGAACTCCTCCAGCGTCGGGGCGTATCTGCTCCGCCTTGACGTGCTCGTTTGGTCCGGCATTGAGGGCGTCAGCACGTCTGATGTTGTACTGTGTGTCAGCGGGTGCTGATGTCATTGAGCGCCGACATGTGAGAGGCGCCTCATCTCTTGGTTGGTGCCATCATCAGCGAATTGAAAGGCTTCCCGGTGCTAGCTGTTATGCTGTCGTTGCCTCACTTGCTTGGAGCAGTATATGTGCGCAGCGTAGACATGGGAGCCAAGCTCTGCACCGTGGAAGAATATGGCCCGAGCAGCATGACCCGACGGCACGGACACAGAGTCAACGCGGCCTCCACCTCCGGCCGGCAGCGCGTGCCTACGTACGCCTGCCTCATACGTTGATATAGGCCTTCATATTGACGTGCGGTCTGGCCGCCGTGGCTTCAGCTTTCCTCATGTGGCCTCGTTCCGTCGCTACGGGGCACATAGTAGATGGGTGCAGCCCTATGGCTGTCCCTCGGTGGATCCGCTTCGAGCTTCTGGATGGATGGCTGCTGACGACTGCCACTTTCCGCGATCCAATCGTCGGGCATCGTATCCTCCTCCGGCTTCGGCAACAACACTACTCGGCGAGAGCACTTGCGTCTCCAGCCGCCCGCCTTCTAATGTAGATGTAGATAGAGATGCTGGCTTGATGTAGACTATGAGTGCATCTACCCGGCGATGGGCTCGGCGCTGCTCCATATGGGGCGGCTCCGGCGATGGAGCTTCGCCTGTGTCGGGCGCAGTCGGGGTGCACGTGTGGCTGTGCTCCCTCTATGCGCCCCCTCCTGGCGCTGTGCGGCAGCGACGGCTGCCCTCCTCCTCGGCGCTGCGTGCTGGTGTGACGACTGCTTCCATGCTCCTAGGTAGATTGGTGTGGCCCGATTGCGTCTGCTATTAGGACACGTCTCTCCATCGGCACCATCGGACCGCACAGTAATTAGCCTGGCATCTTCCTGTTGATCCGCTCTGAGCCTGTGGTTGGGCGCGATTCTAGTGGCGTTTTTTGTGATGGCAGATTGTACTGCAGCTGCACCGTAGTTGTCAGCCGCCGTGCATGGCCTGGACAAGGGCGTCGTGCAGCTGCCTCCTCCGCTTCTGGGATCGTGATCCCGCCTCCTAACACCCTCCGGCCAGGGGTGCGCGGCGCCTGCTAGGGCTGACGTGATTGGCCGAGCCTCTATCCGTTAATCCGCTCCGTGCCTACGGATGAATGGCGACACGATGGCTACGCGATCCATCTGTCCTCCTCCTGCAAGTAGAGCAGCAGGAGCGTGATGGTGCCCCAGCGACGGCTACCGACGTTCTCCTCCGATGTGTGCGTGCGTCCAATACTGAGGCGTGCGTGCTGCCCTCTCCTGATGATTAGCTTGACGCCCTCGCACACCTTGCTAGCTTCTTGTAGTGGTGGTACTTGCATGTTCACGTTCTTGGCGACCGTATATACGGATCGGTCTCCAACTCCATGTCGTGATACTAGCTAGCGCCGGCGCTGCTGCTTTTCAAGAATAACAAAGTGCATGCTGCTATGTCGTCTCCAGTTTGTTAGGCGCTGAGCTAGATATATGGAGATTTTGTTCTGGCGCTTAGCTTATCTGTTCCGGACTCGACTTTGATAATTATATCCCTTGGGTATCTGTGAAAGGATGCGTATTAATTTGCATCGACCTGATGATGCCCTGGACGACTCGTGGGTTCGGCTAATGTATGCGTACATATATACTGCAACAACCCAGAACGTATACGCACGCATGCATATGGATGCTGTACGTAGATCTGAATAGCCAGCGCATGCGTTGCCTTCTCGGTTCCTCCCCACGCATGCTCATGCACGAAGGCTTCCCAATGTTCGGAAGCCTCAACTTGCTAGCTTCTTTCTTGCACACTAGTATGTAACGCGCGCCCCTGCGCGCAGGGGCGTTTTTACGCTTAAGTACGTTAGATGTGAAGTGGAACATATATATTACATACAGCGGATAAGCGTATACACAGTGCATGTTTGTACAAGATAGTGTCTGCTAGCTGTACATAGTGAAGGAAGTTTTAAGCAGAAGGTAAAACGGTTGTGAGCACTATTCTTATGTATCTGTAGGCTTTGCCATCATTGATTCCACTTCAAAGTCTCGGCTAGAATTCATTTTTTTTTTGTTTGCAACAATAGCGAGAACATAAAATGTTGACATGCTTCTGCAATGTTAGGGAACCCAACATAGACTGCTAGCACAAGGTAATGTTACAATCTTAAATCCGAGGAGCAGGATAAAAGGTCTAATTAGTAGACAATGTAATCACTAAGAATAAGACTATTTGGGTGTTAGGAGATATCTTTACAATTGAGTAACAGTTTTGCTTCTTTGGCAGTGTCCCAAAAGAGATACCATACAACCTGGTAAGAAGCAGGTGAGGGTTGTAGTCTTAAGCTTTTAGTTGAATATTTCAATATGTTTGCTGGGCACCCAAAAAAAATTATACAACTTGGTACAACCTGTAGTAGAAATAGGAGGATTTTACCTGTATGCCATTATGAAAAATGGCCCTAACCTTCAGGTCCCCGAAAGATCAAACTGAACCTGTATATTAAATCTTATCTTCGTTTTTTTCCACATGCCACTCCATCCGGATTTCTGTTAGATTCTACCGTTTGGGCGCCCTGACAGGTGGGCATGAGCCAGAAAAAGACTAAAATGCCCTCCTCGCCTCTTTGCCAAGTTGTCTAGTCCTCGACGTCGACGTCGGACGTTCTGCATGCGCTTGTTACGTGGACGCGGCCTCGAGCCATCAACGTTCGGTCCATCCACGGTACGGTAGGGTGGTCGTGGCGGGCCCTCCCAATAACACCTCATGCAGCCGCAGGAGGCACACGTGCGCACGTCTCCGAGCGTAACGGGAGGCGTACGCAAACCGCGTGGTCGTCGCGTGGATACGTGTTCGGCAAAACACAGCGGCCGGCACCGATGGACATGGACGCGGACGGCGGCATCGACGCCATGCCTGCCGACATCTTCGTCGAGGTCCTCCGCGCGCATTCCCTGGCCAGGTGCCGGTGCGTGTGCACGCTCTGGCGCGCGGTCGTGGACGACCGCGGGCTCCTCCTCCTGCACCCGCGCTCGTTCCCGGGCTTCTTCGTCAACGTCGTCCGAGCCACCAGACCACGGAGGCCGCACCCCGGTTTCCTGCCCCCGCCGGCCTCGCGGGCGCCCAACGCCGACAGGCTCGCCTTCCTGCGGCCGCACCTCCCGTGCAGCGGCGCCGACGCCGCCGTGCAGGACCAATGCAACGACCTCGTGCTCTGCTTCCAGGACTATCTGGTCGGCAGGCCCGTGGCGGGCTTCGTGTGCAACCCCACGACGGAGCGCTGGGCGCGCCTGCCACCCCCGCCGACGTGGTGGCCGTGCGGGCACGAGGGCCTGTTCCTCACGTTCGACCCGGCGGTGTCGCGGGAGTGTACGAGGTCCTCCTCCTCCCGGTGCCACCTCCCCTAAGCTGCAGCTCTGACGCCGGCCTCCTCGACGAGGTTCCCAGGCAAGGGCAGGTGACGTTGGGAATGTTCATGCCAGAACCGTTCGAGGGATGGCAACAGCAGGGCCAGGAGAAAGCGCTGCGTCTGCTCGTGTTCTCGTCGGCGCACAGGCGTTGGACAAGGCGACTGCTGGCGCCGGGCCGGTGCGCCCCGGCCCGCCTCTACGACAGGGTGATACGGCGGCGGAGGCGGACCGCGGAGGGGGATCCGTGGGTGCGGACGTGGCGGTCCGCCTTGTACTGCCGCGGCTCGCTCTATGCGCACTGCGAGAAGCGCATCCTGGTGGTGCTCCGCTGCTCGGAGGGGGCGTACGACATGGTCAAGCTCCCGACCGACGAGGGACAGGGAGAGCACGTCTCGTCAGGCAACCCCGTGGACTCCATCTTCGCGAGCGCCGATGACGGGTGCTGCTGCGGTACGCAAGAATCAGCGGTCGGCGGTGAGCAGCTGGAGTGGACGCCGACGCACGACAAGGACCTCGCCGCCCACACGCGCATGCTCAACCTGCTTCATCAGGCGCCGTCCAATCGCGTTCCGGTCGCCACCGGAGAAGGGAGAGGTGGACGCCAGGGCAAGAGCGTGTGGTTCTCCGACGAGGACGCCGAAGAAGTTGGCAGTGATGACGTGGGCGATGGGTGCTCCGGCTCCGGGCGGTGCAACTGGGACGACGCTAGCTTGCTCGACATAGAGGTCGGCGAGGATGAGGTGCTCGACGTCGGGGCATGAGATTTTTTTTGAATTTTAATGTTTATTGGACTTGTTATAGTTTGCTCAAGGGTACAAATTGGTGACTCTTAGGTGCTCAAACTTTTTTAGTTTAAATATTTATTTTAATTGGAAACATGTTATTATAATTTTGCAAAGTTAGAGATATGACACTCGTATCTAACTAACGCACACACGAGTCAATGGCATGTGGGCTGTAATAACATATTTCTAATTTAGCAAAATTATAATAACATGTTTCATATTATCCCAATATTTATACTTGCACCAACTGTCGTTGCCGCCAAAACACTGCCCCTCTGAATGGCATATAGGGTAACCAAATAAGTTCACATAGCTGACAGGGCCGAGGGCATTAGTATCTTTTCTCTGCATCGTTTGACACCGTGAGGGGCTAAAACGGACGGAGTGGCATGTGGGCAAAAACGAAGATGGACGATGATATAACGGTTCGTTTTCACCTTTCGGGGAGCTAAGGGTTGGGGCCATTTTTCATAATGGCATACAGGAAAAAGCCTCTAGAAATAGAGCATTAAAAGCACCAAGTTCTCTAAAAGAGATCCTAAAGGGGGAAAATAAAAGGAAAAGCTGGAAACGAAATTGTACCTTGGCAAGTAAATTTAAAAAAATTGGAGGTAAGGCGTATGATTGTGCCCACCACATTCCACTAAAGAGAAGACCCTGTCATCACAGATCTTTCATATCATTAGATAGCATGAGTAGAATGATTTATAGGCCATCAATAGCAATAGTCTTATAATCATTACGTGACAAAGGAAAATAAGCTCTCATGGCTAAGAACTTGTTGCCAGGCAATATAGTACTAATCCTAATTTGCAGTTGAAAAAGGGAAGCATATTAATAGTTAGCGAATCTATTTTCCATTGGGTTAGGCATGCCTGAAGAGCCAACCTAGCATATTTAGTTTTGAAATGTATTATGTTTGTCTTAGGGAACTATGAAATATAGTCATCAATGAATGGCTCCTGCTTAGACGAACAAAAGGAAGGAAATAAGCAAACCCAATCAAAGGGAGCAAAGGAAGAATAGAAATTAAAAAAAATGATGCAAAGTATTGCTGAGCTTGACAGTGAGTAAGGCAAGAAGGTATTTTTAAGTTGATCCTTTTGTTTTGTTTGCAGGATCAGTATTTATCATATTCTTTCTGTGTGAGGACACAATAAATAAAAAGAGGTGTGGCAGGTATGCATAGCTGGTTCGTAAATAGCCTATTACTGAATATAATATCTTTATTTAGCTTTTGATGACATGTTTTTGTACATCACTACAATCATAAAAAACTTGATACATCTGTACAGTGAAAAAATGGCAAGGGTGTGCATGCAGACTAAAATTCTATCTGCATCATGCGACAAAACCTTGATCTATGATCCATATAAAATGTATTATATGTGTGCATCAAGTCACCATGCTAAAACTGGAGCTTGTTATGTTGAGATGACATATATTTAGACACATGGCATGCAAGCAATGACATTTGCAGTAACAAATCAACAGAACTAATTTGACTGAGATACCAAAAAAGACTAAAAACTCTGGCGAAGAGAACGAAACCATAGAAGGTCATTGTTTGTTTGAAACCCAAGCAGTCACTGTAATTGAACCAAAATGGAACGAAAACTGGATGATTTTAAGGAAATTAAGCGGAGATGGATGGGTGTCAATAAACACATCATTGGCATTAGGGTGCGCTCAGCAATAGAACAATCTGGAAATATTGTGAGGTAAAGCCATCATTCACAATGAAATCATGTTCGGTAAGAATTGCACAAAACATAGCAACCAAGAGGAACGAAACACCATATATGAAAGGGAACTAATAAGACATAACGACACTGTCATCACAAAACTAATACAGATAGGAAGAATCATGGAAGGGTAAACAGAGAAATCCAGCAGAAGCAAATTAGAGCTGTTTATTTATGATGGAACGGTACAAAATAATTTTGGTACCATGGACCTGCTGAGCAGCGATCATGCCTCGCCTAGTAACAACAAATAAAAAACGCACGACTCTATTATCTCTATTTAAAAATAGGGCATCATTGTGCAACCCCAAAACCTCAGACCTCAGTACACAAAAAATGAAACGATCAATCATCACCGCACAATATAGAATATCAGTTGTGCACATGATCGGGGAAGGGGGCCAAATCACAGTGAAGAGAGCAACCTTAGGGAAGGGAAGGGGAGAGGCAGAAGTGGAGAGCGCAACGCCGCCATGCGTAACAGGCCACACGAGCGAGTGTGAGGCTCCTCTAGCGTTGAACGCCAGCGAGGCACATCCACACATGTAGTTGGGCCCGACGCTTGCAAGGACAGCACACAGCACAAGGGAGGATGGCATAGACACTACAGGAAACGCAGGCTTCGCCGAGTGCCAAATTTCGGGCACTCGACAAAGAGCCTCTTTGCTGAGTGCCGGACATCTGGCACTCGGCAAAGCCGAAGCACAAGGCAAAGGCTGCTTTGCCGGGTGCCCGACACTCGACAAAGAAAAGCACTCGACAAAGGAACCTCTTTGCCGAGTGCCGTACACTCGGCACAGATGAGCACTCGGCAAAGCGTCGCAGACCAGACGGCATCCACGGCCGTTCGCTTTGCCGAGTGCCCGTCGTCTGACACTCGGCAAAGAGGGAGCGCTTTGCCGAGTGCCAGCCACGTGGCACTCGGCAAAGCGTGTGACCCCTTTGTTTGACACGTGGACTGTTCTTTGCCGAGTGCCACGTGGTTGGCACTCGGCAAAGACGTGATCTTCGCTGAGTGCCGGCCACGTGGCACTCGGCAAAGCACGTGGGCTGTTCTTTGCCGAGTGCCACCTGGCTGGCACTCGGCGAAGATCCCCTCTTTGCCGAGTGCCAGCCACGTGGCACTCGGCAAAGTTTTTTTTTTGGATTTTGGACACCAAATTTTTTGTGGATCATCCCCACAGTACTATGGCCAACATGTTCAAATTTGACACTTTTTCAAAGATTTTTGTTATATTTTTTTACTTTCTTTTATTTTCTTGAATTTTCCCGAAAGATGCAAGTTTGAACTGCGGGTGCATCGAATAATAAATTTTGATGATTTGAAAATTGTTATTGTTGTTCTTGAGTGTATGTTGAGGCCAAATCCAAAAACTGACCCTAGGTTTTGATCAACGTGCTCATGGGGCAACGCCTCCAAATTATGTGCGGACGGTTTTTTAATTATAGAAAATGCAAATGAATTCCAAAAATCGCGAAACTTGGCGAGATGTTGTTACATCATATACGTATGCCGAGAAAAAAATTTGAGAAAGTTTCGAGCAAGTTGGCACCGACTTCTCAACCTGGCCTTCCTCCACACACTCTGCACATCACTGGTGGCCCTCCACAGCCTGGGTGGCTCCCCGGTGGGCCTCCTCCGCCCTATGGGTGACTAGGTTACCTTCCTAACCAGTCAGGGTACACCGGGTGGCCATCTGGACCTCCGCCGCCTGGGTGGCAAGGTTGGCAAGGTGGTCCTTCGGGCGGGTCGTGGGACGCGTGGCAAGGTGGGGGTTCTTCACAATCTGAGCACCAAGATGAGCAGTGATGGCCGACTTAGATTTGTCATGGACTTGTGAGATGGATGTGATGGACTTGTGAACTTATGATGGACTTGTGAGCTTGTGATGCATGGAGACTGAACGTGTGATATTTGTTTGAAATGGATATGTATGTGATATATGGATGTGTGATACTCCCTCCATATCACAATTAGAGTTCGTTTTGAAAAAGGTTTCGGTCAAACATTGGGAATATAAATCATGAATAACTTTTAAATTATTGAGTTTAGAAATGTAAAAATCATATAAATAAATTTATCTTGAAAAGTACTTTCATAAAAGTATATATATACCACTTTATAACAAATATTTTTAAAGAAATAAGTGGTCAAAGTTATGCTTTGGAGACCGTGTCGCTGTCCAAAACGAACTCTAAAAGAGATATGGAGGGAGTATATAGGACTGCTATGTGATATATAGGACTGCTATTGAGCACACAGCACTCTAAACAGTACTTAGAGTGTCGTATTTTTGACGATTCTGCAACCTTAAAGGTTCTGGTTTCTCACCGTAATAGTCTATCGATAGGACAACCGTAATATTGTGTATTAATACTTTGGCCGGCGTCGGTTATGTACATGTGTTTCCCAAAAAAAGAAACGGCAATGATTAATGTTATTTAATTGATGGCCAGTTTTTATTCGTGCATGTGTTGCCAAAAAAGAAACCATAATATTTGCATGGAGGCTAATTTTTATTAGTATTAATCACCGTATTCATTTCGCATTAGTTCAGGACGTACTGCTGTACTATATCTTTCTCTGGTTTCTTCTTTTTCTGCCGGTCGTTCACGGTGACCATTGGACGTCCCTAGCGTGCCTTTCCCCGCTGCGACCACGGCCACAGGCTGCCGCGGTGACTGCTCTGCTCCGACCCCAACGACAGCTGCGACTGCCTGCCGATCGTGCCTCCTCCACAACCTGATGGCCAGCGCTGCGCGCGGTGCCGAGATGTTGGGCGCACCGGCAGCAGCTGATCCGATGGCAACGCCTTCGTTTCCCGACGGCCTGCAGCGTCTCCCTTCTCCAATGGGCCGCAACGTCTCCTCTCCATGGTCGGTAGTACAAATCGGCCTGTCTACCACGACCATGGGTGTCGGCAGCGGCTCCTTCTTTGATGGATATCCAACACCGTACCAGTGGCGGCGGCGACAGCCCCTCCATGGCGGATCGACCTCGGTGGTGGTTGAGGCGGTGGGGGTTACCCTCCACGATCATGCGAGACCTGCCGTGCGCCGATGGTGGCTGCGGCCACGGCTCCTCCACCTCGAATCTCGATGACGGCAGCCCTCAACGGCAGTGGATTTTTCATTTCATCCCTCCATTTTTTTCTTTTCAGAGATTTTTCTACAGATTCTGGGGAAATCCATTCGGATACTGTGTGGTCTTTGATCAAGCGTGGAGTCGATAACTCCCATGATTGATGCAGATTAACTGGATTAGATAGATTTTTGTTCATCAATTTGATTTTGGTACAAATGCAACGGATGTGAGGAAATGTTCAATGTTTTTTGTCCAGATTTTCGTCCAGATTGTATTGAATTTGTTTCTGCCATTCAAATATGATTTTTTTTGTAAAGACGATTGTCTCAAATAATTAAAAAAATCATTATTTGAATGGTTTTGGTTATATTTGACCAATATTGTTCAATCATGTGCTAACTAGACTTAAAAGATTCGTCTTGTGATTTACCACTAATCTATGCAATTAGTTATTTATTTTACCAATATTTAATGCTCCATGCATGCGTCCAAATATTGATGTGATAGAGAGAATGAAAAAAGTTGAAAGTTTGATGCAAAGACCCAAGTTAGCCAACAACTCAATAATTGTTGTTTACAGTTAGTGGAGCTAGAAGGGCTGGCGTGGTCACGTTTCCTGTTTGGCAAATACATTTTACTCTTTTACCGTAAATAATTACTATTTAAATTCAATGTAACGATTTTACTCTTTTACCATAAATAATTATTATCCTTTTGATAACATAAATAATTATTACTTGAATACAACGCAATGAGCCGAACAGATATGGTTTTCCTGGATTTTGGGTAATAAATAATTCTAAAATTAGTAGTCTGTGAGGTCAATCTCAACGAGAGTTTCATGAAGTTTCATGAGCATTAATTACGCTGATGTGGTAGTGTATTGATAAAAAGAGAAATAATGAGATTTTCATGGGAGTAGAGATAGTTCATAGGAATGTGTCGGTGTTTCGTACCCGGGGTATCACACCAACGAGTAATATGATCGCGTGCTTCTCTTCCTGGATGGTGATGCAAACGGACACAAGGATTTATCCTGGTTCGGACAAAGAAGACCCTACGTCCAGCGGGGGGGTGTTCTTGTATTACTTGCACCTAAGTGCTTGTACAGGGGCGAATACAAGCTCAGTGAGCGTGGACCGGGGTCCGGACTCGTGTTTGTGCGTGGACTCGTGCGTTCTGTTCGTCGTCCCGAATGAGGGCCCTAGCGTCCCCTTTTATAGAGCAAGGGGAGGCCAGGATTACAAAAAGTATTACAGGTGTCGGGGCGCATGGTGCCCCATACGGAGAAGGGTAGGAACCCTGTCTTGTCGGGGCCACTGGAGCCGATGTGATCGTCGCTGTTGAGGCGTCCTTGAGTCGTGGCTTCCCTCCCGGGCGCGGACGTGGGGGCGCGACAAGGCGGGAGCCGTACAGCACCCATCCCGGAATGTACAGTACGCGGTGAGGTCTCTCCGGGTCTTGGGGTACCTGTCCTCCAATAGTATGAAAGTAGTTAGGGCTCGAAGGGCGCGAAGCCGACCTCGAGGTGTTTACAGTGCATGGCTCGAGGGGCGCGAAGCCGACCTCGAGGTGTTATAGTGCATGGCTCGAGGGGCGCGGAGCCGGCCTCGAGGTGTTTACAGTGCATGGCTCGAGGGGCGCAGAGCCGGCCTCGAGGGGCTACAGTGCATGGTATGGTCGAATAGTGCTGTACTGGTGCCCTTTCGCCCATGTTTGTAGTGAAAACGAGACTTGACCTTTACACCGAGTTACTGTGGTACGTGCTGTGCTCCAGTGGACATGACCGGAGTAGGTGAAGGCATCAAATGCGTGGTATGGGGCTGGTACGGCTGTCTGTACCACTCGAGGTCCGTGCGATAGGGCTCGAGGTGTGGGAGCGTGCTCGCCCGAGGTCTGTAGGGCTCGGGCGAGACGGAGAGCGATCGCGTTCGCCCGAGGCCTGGCTCAGCGGGCTCGGGCGAGGCGGAGAAAAGAGCGTTCGCCCGAGGCCTGGCTCAGCGGGCTCGGGCGAGGCGGAGAAAAGAGCGCTCGCCCGGCGGAGAAAAGAGCGTTCGCCCGAGGCCTGGCCGGGAGGGCTCGGGCGAGACGGAGATTGCGCGTTCGCCCGAGGCCTGGCTGGGAGGGCTCGGGCGAGACGGAGATAGAGCGTTCGCGCTCGCCCGAGGCCTGGCTCAGCGGGCTCGGGCGAGGCGGAGAAAGAGCGTTCACCCGAGGCCTGGCTGGGAGGGCTCGGGCGAGTCGGTGATTGGGCGTTTGGGTGTTTGCGTTGATTGGGGGTACCTTTTTTTACCACCGACAGAATGAAACTCTTCTATACTATTTCTAAAATATAGAAAAATTGAAAACCAGGACATGAAACTAACATTAAGGATAGCATAACAAATCAATCAACATAATCATTATTTTCCTTAATTAAATACATTAACAGTGTGTGGAAAAAACAGAAAATTGCTAACTTTTACTGTCATTACGTTTGGCCGGCTGTCGAAAGAAGAGAGACAGTATTGAGAATGATGTGGATAATTTTTACGGCTACGAGATAAGAATTAGTAATATTTTTTATGGTTGAAGAATCTGGTGTAGTCGAACAATGATATTTATAAGAGAGACAGTGTTGAGAATGATGTGGATAATTTTTACGGCTACGAGATAAGAATTAGTAGTATTTTTTATGGTTGAGGAATCTGGTGTAGTCGAACGACATTTATGGTTGCAGGCGACGGACGCTAGAACCATCCGCGCGTTTATAGTGTTTTTTTTACTACTAACCCATAATCACGCTAAATTAGAGTGAAAAATATTAAATAGTGATATGGTTTCCTGAATTTGGGAAAATAAATAATCCTAAAATTAGTAGTCCACGTAATCACTAATTTCCTTAACTATAGGCATAAACGGTTCACACATGCTCTGTTGGTTACGGTTGCGGAACCAAATCTGTGAGAGGTTTACGGTTGGAAAACCTGGGCTACAGTGGCGGTTGCGTTGGAAGAGGATAATTACTGCTAATTCATAGACCAATTCAATAGTATTACTACTTGATTGCTGAATTTTTAGAAACAAATAATCATTTAGTTATTACTCAATAAGCCACGTAATTATAGTCCATCATCACTCCGAAATTTCTTGCGCACTCTATATCATTACTAAAATGAAACAAATCACTACTCCCTCTATCCAAAAATTAGGGGCGTATGAGCAAAATTGAGATTTCCAAAAATTGGAGTCGTATTAGGTGCCCGTTTTGCAAATAAATATGATGCCTCGTATTACTACAGCCTTGCATGCACTCCAACGGGATGCTTTGCATGTGCATGGGGAAATTAAACATACCTTTACATGCTTGATAATTAATGGAAATCTGCACGAGTTTGGAGCTCCTTGGTCATTGTGCCAGGGGCTAATACGTCCCCAATTTTTGTTGGAGGGAGTACCTTTCTTAATTAACGTTGTCGTTTTGATAAAGGAGTAAATGCATGCTTAACGTTGGACAGATGCATGCACGGTCTTTTTTGGAAACACATGCACGAAGGTTCAGTTTCGTAACCGACGCCCGTCCACTAACTCTCAATAAAAAAATTCGATCTTCAATTGCCTCCATGCACATTTACGGTCTTTAGGGTTGCGGATCTGAGTTGAGCGGCACTTAGGCACCATGCGCTAGATAATATTTAGAGCGCTGCGTTTCTAATAGCGAGGTCATATATATATATATATATATATGTGATATTTGTCTGAAATGGAATATGGATGTGTAATATGTTTTCTGTCAAGGAAAATGAAAACAGAAAAAAATCATTTTTTTTCAGCTTTGCCGAGTGCCACACTCGGCAAAGATGTCACGGCACTCGGCAAAGCTGGGCAATTTTTCCCCAGCCCGGCCTCTTTGCCAAGTGTCGTGACCATGACACTCGGCAAAGAGGCCCCCTTTGCCGAGTGCCTGCCCACGTGGCACTCGGCAAAGAGGCGCCCTTTGCCGAGTGCCTAGACACGTGGCACTCGGCAAAGAGGCCCCCCTTTACCGAGTGCCGGCCCACGTGGCACTCGGCAAAGAGGTCGTCAAGTGACGGTTCCCGTTTGCTTCGCCGAGTGCTGACCTGGCACTCGGCAAAGAAATCTTTGCCGACATTATCTTCGCCGAGTGCCCTTCGCCGAGTGCGGCACTCGGCGAAGCCTTCGCCGAGTGCGAGAGGGCCTTCGCCGAGTGCTGCTAGCACGCGGCAAAGCCTGGACCTCCTGTAGTGAGACAAAAGCAACCTCCTGATTTGTGAGCAAGGGTTGGTAGGAGCATATTAACCATATCCCTTTCCTGCAATGAAACGAAGAGTTAGAATATAAGATATTACATGGTGTAAGGAAACCGAGAGATAATATCTTGTAACAAAGACTGTGAGGTAAATCGAACCTTGCTGTTCCACAGGCAGCGTAGATTGCCTTTCACATGCACACTTCATTATTGTTTCTGCAAAGCAATATAAAATTCCAAGATTCAGACTAATAATACTAAATATCCACAGCTATTAGACTGAATTAAGCACTCTAGTGTAGGACGTTGTAAGCGAAACAACACGATGAGTACAAATTGTAGGCAATGTAGAATCCCTTACTCTTAAACTATACGTAAATAAATGTGTGCATCTAACTGGAGGAAAATTACTCAATTTTAATTTCAGTGAAGAACGTAGTATCAGTGTCAATGAGCTGAGGTTAACATAGCTCATCTGCCATAGCTTACATGATCCATCACGATAGTTAAGCAGGCTTCAAGGTAAAACGCATTAAGATTTCCATTTGCTGCGAAAACAGCATTAATCATCACACCAGTGGATCAGAGTAGCTCTCACGGAAAATTGTAAGAATGCATATTGTAAGTCAGATAGATAACCTTTAAACTATACATATATAAATGTATGCATGAGACTGAAAGGAATTTTTTTTTCCAATTGCGAGTGTAGTATGGGTATCAATAACCTGAGTTGAAGGCAGGTCATGTGCCATAGCTCACATGGTCCACCACGACGGTCAAGTAAATTTCCATGGGAGGCGCGACCTATGTAAAATTGTAAAAATGCATACTGCAAGCCAGATATCAGTGAAGGTCAAGGTCAATTAGAAGCACAAATCTATTATGGGCCACAAACAAATTTAGCTACCGTGGACCTGCTGAGTGGTTGCCATGGCTTGCAGTCTTGTTTAGACGAAAAACAATGCAGACCACATCACAAGCGGAAAGGTAAAACTAAGTGGTCTATAACAAAAACAGGTTGCAATAATGACGAAGAGCTCATTAAACAAGAAGAAATGAATTTAGGCAGGTATTTTTGTAATGTGGGTGGCCTTCATAACTCTAGCATTTACACATGCATTTTCCGGAGCCTGCTCGACCAGCTGCGTGATGGATGAGGAGGAGATGATATATATTTACTTTTATTAAACCGGCAAGCCACATATATACACGTAGATAAATGCGTGCACATGATTCAGAGGGGTATTTTTGCAATGGAGGGACCAACATGGGTGTTAACAAGCTCAAGTGAAGGCAGTTCATCTATCACAGGTCACATGATCCATCACGGCAGTCAAGCTAGCTTCGACGGAAAGCACATCAAGGTCTCCATTCGTTGTGGAGACAACAGTAATGCTAATCATCAGGCTCATCGATTAGAATAGTGCCCACGTAAGATAAACAAAGCATGTAGATGTGATCCAAACCAAAATGTAAGAGGATCATACCTCAATCCCCAAAAACCGAAGAGGAAAAGGAACAGAGGACAAAAATAGGTTATCCAATAATGACGAAGAACTCATTAAACAAGCAGAAATGAATTTAGGTAGGGCATTCTTGTAATGTGGGTGGCCTTCATAACTTTAGCATTTACAGATGCATTTTCCGGAGCCTGCTCGACCAACTGCATGATGGATGAGGAGGAGATGATATATATTTACTTTTATTAAACCGGCTAGCACATATATACACTTAGATAAATGCATGCACGTGATTCAGAGGGGATATTTTTGCAATGGAGGGACCAGCATGGGTGTCAACAAGCTCAAGTCTAGGCAGTTCATGTATCACAGGTCAAATGATCCATCACGGCGGTCAAGCTAGCTTCGACGGAAAGCACATCAAGGTCTGCATTCGTTGTGGAGACAACAGTAATGCTAATCATCAGGCTCATCGATTAGAATAGTGCCCACGTAAGATAAATAAAGCATGTAGATGTGATCCAAACCAAAATGTAAGAGGATCAGACCTCAATCCCCGAAAACCGAAGAGGAAAAGGAACAGAGGACAAAAATAGGTTATCCAATAATGACGAAGAGCTCATTAAACAAGCAGAAATAAATTTAGGTAGGGCATTCTTGTAATGTGGGTGGCCTTCATAACTTTAGCATTTACAAATGCATTTTCCGGAGCCTGCTCGACCAACTGCGTGATGGATGAGGAGGAGATGATATATAGTTACTTTTATTAAACCGGCTAGTACATATATACACTTAGATAAATGCATGCACGTGATTCAGAGGGGATATTTTTGCAATGGAGGGACCAGCATGGGTGTCAAGAAGCTCAAGTCTAGGCAGTTCATGTATCACAGGTCAAATGATCCATCACGGCGGTCAAGCTAGCTTCGACGGAAAGCACATCAAGGTCTGCATTCGTTATGGAGACAACAGTAATGCTAATCATCAGGCTCATCGATTAGAATAGTCCACATATAAGATAAATAAAGCATGTAGATGTAATCTGAACCAAAATGTAAGAGGAGCAGACCTGAACCCCGCAAAATTGAAGAGGAAAAGGAATAGAGGTCAGGAGACGAACTCACCAGCAAGTATCGAGATCGGAGAGGTGGAAAAGCTGAGCGAGAGAGGGCGAACAGGAGAGCAGCGGCGGCGGGTACCGGATATGGCACAGACGTGGTAACCCTAGCGTTCACGCGCTTGTGGCCGCTCGCGACGGAGATGGACGGAGAGAGCACAAAATCGACGGATCTAGAGCAGCGCCGACCGCCCGGACGAGGCCGCGTTGGGAGGCAGGCAGTCCGTCGGCGCCTACCGCCACCGCGGCGTGGCCGAGACCGGGCAGAGCCAGAGCCGACACCCATGGCCATGACGCATGCGCAGTACCCGACGGGGGTTGCCATGGCCCCGCAAGGGCGGCGGGGGGGGGGGGGGGCAAAGGCGAGCGTCGCGCGCCGACGGAGGTGGACGGAGGGGCCAAATCGACGCATCCGGATTAGCGCGTACCGTCGGGATGAGGCCACGCGTGGGGGCCACCCACGCTGGCGGCACCTGCCGCCACCGCGCCGTGGCCGACGAGGCGTAGGGCCGGAGCGGACCCGAGGCCGACACCCGCGTCCGTGAGGATGGCGCGGCACCCGGTGCGGTCAGCCGTGGCCCCTCGCGCGTGGGGATGGTGGGCACGGACGAGGAGGAAGGCGGCGGGCGGGCGCCGCCCGTCGGGCCAGGGCCGGTGCGCAGGTGAGCCGCCATGCCCAGATCCAGATCTAGAAGCGAGGGGAGAGAGAGATAGGGAGGGAGGAAGTGAAGAGTAGAGAGAGGGGAAGGGACCAGGGAGAAGAAGATGTATCGAGAGAAATCGTAGCCGTGAAATGGAGATCGAAGGATGGGAAATAATTCTAATGACGTGGTACCGCTGAGAGGCGGCCGAGGCTTGCCCGTTTCATAACAAAAAACGTGAATATATACATGCACATATATGTTTGAGCTCATACTAAATGTATAAGCCATGCAATTTGCTTGTTAATTACTTTTTTCTTGCCTTTAAATATAAATTTTCCTTGATATAGCACGAACGAATATGTCTGTGCAAAAGAATTTTTTATACAAAATCTCATCAAACACACATTAAGCTCAACAACTAAGCCTAAAAACCAAGCTCAAACCAAACTTATAGATGTGCTTGAGATGTCAAGTGACAAGTCCACGAAGTACCTGCACTCACAAACACACACAACCAAGTAGATCGAGTGGCCAATAAATATTGTAATACAACACATAAGAGACACGCCACACAGTTTTATTTCAAGGTTTAGCTACCCACCAAGGCTAGCTTACATTCACGCTCTTGAGGAAACCACAATAACTACTCTATTTTTTTCTCAAGTCCGTCACCAAGGTTGAACTTGAAGGTTCTATTTAAATCTTCTGACTAATACAAACTTTCTCTCGTCTCACTACAAGCACATGATCGAGCTCTCCATCACCTATCGTCTTGTTTAGTTCCCATCGCAAAAACTTTTCACTCATCACACCAAATATTTGGACACGTGGATGAAGTATTAAATGTAGACTAAAAAATAACTAATTACACAGACTGTGATAACTTTACAAGATGATTTTTAAAGCCTAATTAGTCCATAATCTGATAATATTGTGATATAGTAAACATGTGCTAATGCCGAATTAGTTAGTCTTAATAAACTCATCTCACGGTTTACAGACGAAATATGTAATTTGTTTTTTATTAGTCTATTTTATAGACCAAATTAGTGCCAAAACATCCAATGTGACACCAAAAAAACTTTTCACCTACAAACTAAACAAGACCATATGATCTCATGTGTTTTGTATCCAGTGTCCGAGATATCATGCCCTTACAGTAAGTCTATTTAGATCCATCTCCTCTTGATTCTTCATTTAGATTCATCTTCCTTTCCATTTAGATCTCATGTTTCAATAATATTATTAAATATTCATATAAAACAATAGCATATTATATATAGACATGAATGAGTATGAGGTATGTAGTGCTAGAGACGCATTAGTGTTGACTGTGAGGTTGTGGGTTTGATTCTCCAAAATTACAAGTTTTTTTTTTTGGGGGGGGGGGGGGGGTTCTGAAAATATTAATAGAGCGTGTGCATGTTAAGTCGTCCGCCTTGGTAATCGATTAACGGAGGCGATAACCATTAAAGTTTGATTAACCGTGACCTTTTTACAAAGCGGACCTGCCTTAGTTAATAAAAAAACGTCCACATCAAAAAAGATTTATGTAGTAATGCAACAAAGTAGAAGTATTAGCATTGACATATCTATGGCCAAAGTGTTGTTATCATATCAGTGTTTCATTGCTACAAAGGTGTTGCAATAGTTTTTATAAGGAAAATAGGTGCAAGAAAAAGAACTAGCATAACATAAAATCAAATTTGTAAATTGTCTTTTCATGAAGAAAATGACCAAAAATGAATTAGAGTGGAGAAACAAGGTGAAGAAAATAATAAAAAAAGAATTTGACTTTGAATACCGTTGATTCTTTTGCTTCAATCTTGTTTGATTTTTGGATCATCAGGGTTCTTGTAATTTCTGAAACCTGTAATTTATAGATATGATCTAGCGAGCTGTTTGGTTCTGTCGTATATAACGCAAACAAAAATGATTTTATGTTGCGAAGGTTACCGGCTGGAAACAGAAATGAACTAATTTTCCTTACATTTCTGTTATTGTACATGTTACTAAACAACACATAGGTTCATGTGGGGAACAGAAAACTTATTACATTCGGGCATTTGGCAAAAGGAAACTAAGCCGATGGGTTCGTATGGGCCCACCATTGTGGAAGCGACACACAACCGCACACCTTTCTCCCTCGCGTGTCTATGTATTTCTAAAAAACGATAGGGAAAATTTACTTCTTAGGCCTTATTTAATTGATGGATAAAAGTTTTTGAGTGTCACATCAAATATTCTAGTATTAATTTAGTCTATTAAAATAGACTAATAAAAACAAATTACATATTCTGTCTGAAACTAGTGAGACACAATTTATTAAGACTAATTAATCCGTCATTAACATATATTTACTGTAGCATAATATTATTAAATTATGGACTAATTAGGCTTAAAAAATCATCTCACAAAGTTATCGCAGTCTGTGTAATTAGTTATTTTTTAGTCTACATTTAATACTTCATGTGCGTGTCCAAATATTTGATGTGATGAGTGGAAAGTTTTTGGGTAAGAACTAAATAAGACCGAGAGAACATGGATCACCTAGATTTTACATACAAATACATCTATGATTTTAGCTAACAAATTAGTTTTTTTACGGAACATAGGATGTTATGATACATATAAATATATTCCTGATTCAGCAAAAATGGTTGATTTATTATGAGAGAAAAATATTGTTTCACGACTGATTTGTATGGATTAAAGCCGACTTATAGCTCAAGAGAACAGAGCCTTGATAAACAGGAATAATTCTTAATTCAGCTGAATTGATCAGACTTGTTGAATACATGTTTCTAATTCTACTTTCTCTTGCTCTTGCCTACTCTTATTTTCATTCTGCCCTTGTAATTCTCTGTGAACCTCATGTTGAGCATCGTCTTCGACTGTGGTGGCCTCTATGTTACATTGCACAGTCTTTGTTTCCCTGCTTTTACCCCATAGCATACTGTAAAGTCCTCCACATAACAGGATTCCGCCAATAATGCTGTAGTTTTAAGAGAGGGAAAAATAGGGAGGGCATCAACAAATTCCATGAGTTCATCTAGCAAAAGGTTAACTATTCAACTATGTTTGTTATTTTTTTATCCGATATACATTATAATATATATATATATATAGCTACTCCCTTTGTCCTTGAATAAATAGATTCCTAGAGTAGTCCTAAGACAAAAAAAATTAAACTTTGACCGAATTTTTAGAAAAAACTATCAAGATTGTTGGTATCAAATTTATATCATTAGATATACCATAGAATATATTTTCATAATGTGTTCATTTTACATCATGGATGTTATTATCCTTTTGTATAAAGTTGATCAAAGTTTTAAGAGTTTGACTGACACGGATTCTAGAAAGATTCTTTCAGGGAGAGAGGGAGTACTTACCTGCCAAGGTGAACCATTTCTCCTAAAAAGAAGGAGGAACAGAATATTGTTAGGACAAAGCTGAGTGGAGTCCAAGCGGTGAGGAAGACAGGGCCCCTCATCTCCATGCACCATGCTTGGAGATAGAAGTTCACTCCGGCCACCACAAACCCCTAGCCCCATTGATTTGTTGGGTCCATGTATACAAACGGGCAAATATCAGTATTCTTAAAATTATATATTGTCACTTATAGAAATGGGGGTGGTGCAAATGAATAGTACGTGTAGCTAGCACTGTTCAATAAAAATGCAATAAGAGCCCTGTTTAGTGATGGCTCGTTTGTTAATTATGTAGTGAACATTCGACATGAGGAAAACAGAGCAAAAAAAATAAAAAATAAAAATCTTATTCAACAGCTTCTGAATCCTAATAAATCCCTAATCGACAATTTCCAATGGAAACCCTGAAAATTCCTTAATCTAGCTAGTTCAGAAATTTATTAATCTAACTAGTGTAACGAGTTCTCAATAAATCTTGTGCTAGACTAGATGAGATCTGGTACCAGTTTACTAGTTACAAAAAAATAAAAATAAAAACCTGACCCAGTAATTAACTCATCATGTGGAAAAAATTACCGAGTAAAAGATTGCGAGCAAGCCGATGTCTAGGCGGAGCTTCCACATTGAGAAGTCCCTCTCAGCTACCACTGCGACTAAGAACGATTGCACCACGCTGAACAAGCATTGTGTCACCATCACAAGCATCTTGTTGGGAAACTCCTTGAGCACGGCGGCCTATATGGTCATATGGATGATGGAGTGTGTGTGTCTATATATATATATATATATATATATATATATATATATATATATAGGGTGAGTTTTCTATACTCCCGGGAGTAATTACTCTCATCTTCAATAAACCACATTGCGTATGTGCATATACTAATTTATGAGTTTGAGTATGTTTATATACTTATTTTAAAATATTCCAAATCTTACTCACTTGAAATTTTTCAAAAAAGCATATACTTTTTATTATATTACTAAAATATCACTACAGTAATATGTAAAATAAGTATGATCGTATACTCTATATATGCTTGCATACTTGACATATATGACACTGTAGAATGTCTAGTATGATCATCATACATTTCGCCGGGTCATAAACTTCATAAATCAAGAGATATACACATGGGAGTAACTACTCCCTGGGAGTACGGAATAATTTCCATATATATATATATATATATATATATATATATATATATATAAGTGCTATTCTACACCAAACTGTTGTACTGAATAAAATTCAGTATTGTTCAGTACTCGTGGGTCAGTATTATTCAGTATTTTTGGATAGCTGGGTGTAGTACTGACTGATACTGAATGTTGTTTACTACTACTCAGTATTTTTTTTTTCTAGTCAAATTTGCCTTGTGGTGTAGAATAATATTCTACACTTAGGATGTAGAATAGCACTACCATATATATATATATATATATATATATATATATATATATATATATATATATATAGTAGTTCTGATTTGCAGATGCTGATGACGTACGATACCTGCAGGACGAGCCACAGCGACCATGTCAGGGTAGCGAGCACCGCGAGGAACGTCCCTTTGATCCACTCGGCTCCCATGGACGTTTTCGCGGCCGTCGAGGAGGCGGCATGGGTGGGAGCACCGAAGGCTCGGTGATGGTTGACGGCGCTCAGCAACTCCCCGCCGTAAAAGGCAATGACTAAGATCCCGGCAAGACAGAGCGCCACGCCAACCAGCTTGGCTATGCCGGATGGGCTCCTCAGCTTCAACTCCTCCATCCTGCATGCGTGCGCCATATATATAGTTAGAGAACAACCAAAGCATACACACACACACACACACTTAATTCTATTGTATGATCGATTTAATTGTAATGTCAGTTGCACACCTGAATAGAAGCGCCAAACAGAAAGTAATCACGGGAATGGAGTTGGTCGATGCTGCTACCACCGTCGCTGATGTCAACTTCAGGCCCACGTTGTACAGATTGCCGCTCACTGTAATCCTGGAGAAATTCAAGGACGAATCCAACAGAAACATACAGCAAGCAATTCGGTCTCAAATTAATCCCTCCACTTCTGGAGGAAATAATCCAATCATTCATCAATGAACCCGAATAAATTAAACGACAAAACTACATGCATGCTTAGCTTAGCTTAGATACCCGATCAAGGCGCACACAAAGATCTTGAAGAGCAACGCGGACGACATGGATCTTGCGTTTCTCCTGCTATAAATCAAACAGATCATCTCTGCATCATTTTGAGGCGACCAGATGACAACGTGATTTTGCTTGTGTTCTCCTAGCTACTAGCTACTAGCTTTTAGTCAGTCAGCGGCTCAGCGCTCAGCGGCCAGCGGGTGATCGAGTAACGAGTTACCTTACCTCTCGAGAAGGACTGCAGTGGGCAGCATGAGGAGAGACGCGGCCATCTGGCGGTAGAAGACGAAGACGAAGCTGTTCAATCCGTGGTCCATTGCCGCCTTGTTGATAACGAACATGGCGGTGAAGATCACCCGTATGACGATGGCGACTATGTAAGGCTTTGTGCCGTCGTCCATATCGACCTAGTTTCGAGATGATCTGCTCGATCTTACACAGTTAGAGGGCTTAATAAAATGTGTTTCTGATATTTTTGTTCTCTATATATAGCTACTGAATTCTGGTGGAACTTTTGGTACGAACCGAAACAGTAATAAAATGCTATTATTGCAAAGTGCTTTATTAGGAATGGGGAGCAGTCATCGTAACGTGTAAAGCAAAGCATTCTGTATCAGCGCGCACTTCTGAGGACCCACAACCATATATATATAACAAATATCACATCTCTAATAACTCTTCATACTCGGTAAACTTTAGGGGGTGAAGCGGATTGTCATTTTATATTTATCCTCTCTAATAACTCTTCATACTCGGTAAACTTTAGGGGGTGAAGTGGATTGTCAGATAGAATCACTACCTAACTGCTAAACATATTTTTCAGCGAGAAGTGATTCTTCACTCATTCTGTAAAGTGATTCTCTGAAATAAACTAAGAGACTGAGAGCTCAAACAAGTAGCTTCACCTGATTCTATGAAGTAATTCTCTATCATGATTTTGAGAGTTTATGCTAAAGAATCAAATAGAATCACTTTCAACCACAGAGTACAACTGAAGAATCATGGAGCACAACTCTCTCAAATAGGCTCTAGCACTCCTTTGGTCGTTGTTGACGCTAAAATTTGTATCTTCAGCGACAAGCACACTGCAAGGCTCTCAGAGACTGTATGGAGCGAGAGTCCTGATCTCCTGAACCTCCAAAGGTGAAACCGAGCTAGGTGACTCGAATCTGAGGCCTGCCAGTCAATTTGACCTGCAATTGACAAAGAAAAAGAACAAGACATCAAATTGTGGAACCTGCCGGTTTGGTGCCAGACAGTTCCATAATGTACGACTCTGAAACAACCATTATCAGAGGAGATTGACTAGAAAGTCAACTCCTGACAGTGCAAAGCATATAATCAATGAAACTATGGAACGACTACTCAAGATATGTAAATAGAACAAAGATACAACTAGTCGATCTAACTTAGCTGATACAAGTATAAGATCCTACATATATAGCAATAACCAATGTAAAACCAACAGATCGACTAATTATGCTAGCAATTCTGGTTATTAACAATGACGTGTTTCTATACGGCCATAATAACAATCAGATCGACAAAATAGCTTGATTACCAACAGTGGAGTGTTTCTATGCAGCCATAATGATAATCAAGCTAAGTCGCGTCCAACATAATCAATAGATCTGCTAGTCTTAAATTGGTGCATGCGTACGTGTTATGGATAAAAGGATAACTGGATTGACTATTTAGCCGATACAGGGTCTATGAGGCACGAACAAGATCTATCTACTAAGCTACGATTTGATCCAAAACTAGGCAAGTTTGATTCGACATACCTATCAGTGGGGTTTAAAAATACAACCATAATAAGTATATTAAATCAATTCTACTTACTTTCAGATCAATCTATAACTGAAAAGATATCTCGAACGCACAACATGTAACAATCGAGATCGATAAATTAGTCGATATGAGTCTAGATCGACGACTCTGATGAGAAAGTTTGTGAATAAACATAAAGCGATAAATCTAGATGACGTTTAAGCTTGGTCTAATTTGTCAATCTTGATCGGGCAAGATATTGTTGTAACAAATAAAATTAAATTAAATAAACAATATCGATAACTTGATGAATCTATCAGATTGTCAAATATAACAAAGCCGATAACTAGATCTTCTATTTGCAAGAGGTTGAACTTAGTCAATGCAGCCTTACAAATGACGAACTTAGACCGATAACTAACTCATATCATAGCTTAACGAGAGTTTGGTCTAAGCCAAATACAACCTTATTAAACAATAACACGAGCCATGATAATACTTACAAGCAAACTGGAGATCGATTCAACCGATGCAGCCCCGTTTGTTTGAAGGTTTCGTCGAGATCTACTTTACTCCTACTCCTAAGGTTTTTGGCCGGAGGCCGAAAGAGATGTTTGATTGATTGTTGAATCTCTTTTACAAAAGTCGGGCTCAACTATTTATAGCCCGAAAAACTCCTAACCTAATATGACTAGATTACAATGTGATATATTAAACAAAATAACTCGAACTCCAACTCTCCTATTCGGCTGAGTCTGACACGTCTTCAAATTTACCGATTCGGGTCCAAATAGATCTTCTCAAAACATGTCTTTTACCGAAACAAGTCTTTTCCTTATTTAGCTGACTTTCTTAACCAAACCGGCTATTTGAGCCCACAAATATAATTTATTTCGGTAAAAAATCTGGTGTCAACACATGCCCCCCAATTTCGGGATGAAATTTATTTATTCCTGGAATTGCTATTTTTCCTTTCTCCATTAGCCGATCAGCTGAGACTTCATATTCACCAACCGTCATTTCTTCTCCCCATTCGGCCTTCAAACCCTAGCCTCCAAAAGCAAGCTTACCGCCACTCTCAAACTCAGCAAATCGAACGGTTGCTCAAGAATCTGCAAGTCATCATCCACACGAGAGGAATGACAACCCTGGACTCCATCCCTGATGTAAAAAAATTCTCCCCCAAACTTTCTTCCCTTTTCATTGAAATCTGTTTTTTTTTATCTCTGTCTTATTCAGTTTTCCGCAAATTCATTGAAATCTTTAGGAGCTTCAAAACCAGGTTTTTATCCCAGTAGATGGCAATTCAGATAGCTTTTTCCTCGGTCCAGTAGGCAACCCTGATTCTTCCTCAGTTATAATTGCTGAAACCCAAAGAATTCCTTTCAAACAGTCCGATTTGAATTCGGATCTCTGGGACAAGAAGACTTCTTTAAGGAATTGGCCATCAATCATCCCAAGCTGGAGGGATTGGTTGATCAAGGTAGCAACCAAGAAGAAGACAGATTGGATTCTTCGGAATTTAGATCAATGTATCACTCTGTCTCTATCTGACATGAAGACGAATGAACCTCTGTTGAAAGCTGCCTGTTATTTCTGGTCCAGTACTTTCAATGCTTTCATGTTCAGGCAAGGTCCCATGACCCCAATTTTAGCTGATGTGCATATGCTAACTGACCTGAATATTACTAGAAATATCAACCCTCACAACCTTTTGGCCAAACCCTCTACAAGGCTAGAGAGCGTTAGAACAGGGGGCTGGTCTCATTATATCACCACTTTCAAAACTGCTCAGAATAGTATTTCAGATAGGGAGCATACAACTTTTTTGAACATATAGTTAGATAGATATTTATTCTGTGGACAAGGTTGTTCTCCATCCTTCAATTTTCTAGTGTTGGCAGAAAAGATACCAATGAATTCTAAAATCTCTTTAGGCAAATACCTTTTGGACTTGCTGAACAAGGCTCTGTAGGACAGAGTCCCCGGGTACTCCGCAAGGAAGGACGAAGACCTAGTCCAACTACGACTCTCCATGTAATCCTAGTAGTATTGCTACCTTGTAATCCTACTAGGACTCGTAACATTGTAACCGACTAGGACTCTGCCTCCTGGACTATATAAAGAGAGACAGAGCTCCATAGATCGGCAAGAGACACAAGGGGTCATGGTACACAACTAGACACCCATAAGCGCAGGGAGCCAGATATTATTCCCCCAAACTGGACGTAGGGATGCTATTCAGCAGACCGAACCAGTATAAATCCTTGTCTCTGTGTTTACCATGGAGCTGCATACGTCGATCCCCACCGAACAATCGTCCGGTACCCCCAAGACGAGTCGTCGGTTAACAAACACCGACACACCGACAGCTGGCGCGTCAGGCAGGGACTTTTAGCGCAATTGCGATCAAGAGCTCGACGGACCTGGAGATCAACAACATGATCCCAACACCGGATGAGGAATTTCATCGCCAAGGCAACTCGGCGGGATTCTGCGACATTGTTATCCTACTCCGATCAGTTGAGAATTTCCTGCGTTGGTATACCGGCCGACAGACTCAAGTCGGATTCAAGACGAATCCATCAGCAACAGTCCGACTCTCGGTCCCTACGGACTCCGTTCCAACTGGTTTCAAGTTCGACTCTGTCTCCCAAAGATAGCAGCCGTCCAGACCTATCCAAGATGCTCAAAGGCATATTTCTAATCTACAACATCGGGCATCAGAATGACGAGCAAACAACAACTACGTACGTCTATGGTGGATCGCTGAAAAATTGCTACAGGCTGAGACCGCAACTCCATGACGGTCGTGTCCCTGCCAGATGATTTCTCGGCAATCAAAACATGACAGCACCGAGATACACAAGCTGCAAACAAGTTAAGCCATGGACAACAAAAAAAACTCCGCACGTAGTTCCGACTATCTGGACTCAACCGACTACTCCACTCGGATCTAACGTGGTAGTCGGGAACAAGATCCAGATGATGAAAAATTACTCGGCAACAACCCGGATCGATCAAAAATCTGTTGAGAAGTTGTTCCGACTAATCGACTTCATCAACAATCAACTACTCGTATATCCACAACATTTGGGTACCAAGTCGTCGAGTCATCATGCTGTCGAGAGCCGCAAGTGAGGCATGATCCACAAGCAAGTTGTCGAGCAGTCGTCAAGCCATCATGCTGTCGTAGAGCCGCAAGTGAGCCGTGAGCTGCATATGAACCCTTGAGCTACTGTTGAGCTGCGAGCGAATCATCAAGCTGTCGTTGAGACGCAAGCAAGCGAGCCCTCGAGCTGCTGCTGAGCCGTGAGCGAGCCATCAAGCTGCCGTTGAGCCGCAAAAGCGAGCCTTCGAGCTGCTGTTGAACCACAAGCGAGCCATCAAGCCGCCGTTGAGCCACAAGCAAGCGAGCCCTCGAGCTGCTGTTGAACCGCGAGCAAGCCATCAAGTTGCCATCGAGCCACAAGCGAGCTATCGAGCAAGCGTTGAACCATCAAGCCGTTATCGAGCTGCAAACAAGTCGTCCGAGTAATAAGTGAGCCGTCTGAGTACCAAGTCATTACTCGGATATCTCGACGGTGTCGACTACCTTACTCGGCGGTGCTGACCACTCAACTCGACATCAACTAAGCTAAGTCATGCTTTAATATTTTTAATATTTCTAAATATTAATCGTGAGCCACTGCGGCCACTTCATAATTGCATTCCCGGCTACTCATACAACTTCGAGCTTGTAGTCGGGACAACACCTCACGAGTGTACAATATACACTCGGAGCGTGCTTTCTTTTTCGCGCAGCATGACTGCTATAATCTTCTCTTAGCAAGTTGTTAATTTACTTGAGTAAGTGCAGGCCTTAATCCGTGAAGTTTGTACCTCACGCTCGATAAATAAAGCTCAACACGCAGGACATGTGCTTAAACGTCACAGGCCCACTACTCGGGTGACTTAAACAACCTAGCAAGAGCAAGATGCGAAAAATTTTATATGAATTTGATAATGCTGGGACCAGCTCCCGACTTGATATCATGAATATCATTTACTACATATTTTTTTATGTCTACTTTGCAGGGAAAAAAAATATGGACTACAACACCGGTTGAGGTACGCCCTTGAGGGCTGCCCTACACGGACACCATGCCGCTGGGTGGGGTAGGCCCCTGAGGGTTGCCTCACTCGGACACCACGTCGCTGGGTTAGGTACGCCCCTGAGGGCTGCCTCACTCGGACACCATGTTGTTGCGACGAGCCTTCAAACATGGTTATGATGATTTAGGAGTTCCGAGGTTGGGGTGATACGGGGTTTCCGGTGAGGAGACTGTCCACCCGAAGCCTTGGGCTCACCAATATCCTACTTCCACTACTTCGATCAAGCTTTTTCACCTCTAAGGCTTAGTCGACGTTAAGCGGGGGGGGGCTCGGTCGTTGCCTCAGCTTAGTCGACTTCACTCCGACTATGCTCGGGGGCTGGGATTCAGGGATGAAAGATCAAATTTACAAACATTCAACCACTCGGCGACAAGCAGATGTTGATCCTTGTCTTAGGGAGATTATTCGGCTGCACCCTTGAGGATGTCTACAAGATCCTACAATCGACTCCGAGTAGTCGATTTTAGGCTCGGGGGCTGCGGGTTACATATCCTCAAATGATGCATCCAAATTTCTTCGAAAGGAATTGGAGCAAATTTAGACAAGACCCTCCAACTCTTTGTGCTAAACAGCAAGCGGCTCGGGGCTACACCCAGTGGGTGCGCTTTTCAGAAAGCGCACACCATTAGAATACTTCAAGAGCACTTTATGGTTTCTCTCAGAAGGTACTCGGATGACACTTGATCAAGGCCAAGGTCTCAAGATGACTTCACCGATAAACCATGAAGAGCTCAGGGGCTTGTGGGACAGAGTCCCCGGGTACTCCGCAAGGAAGGGCGAAGACCTAGTCCAACTAGGACTCTCCATGTAAACCTAGTAGTATTGCTACCTTGTAATCTTACTAGGACTACTAACATTGTAACCGACTAGGACTCTGCCTCCTGGACTATATAAAGAGAGACAGAGCTCCATAGATCGGCAAGAGACACAAGGGGTCATGGTACACAACTAGACACCCATAAGCGCAGGGAGCCAGATATTATTCCCCCAAACTGTACGTAGGGATGCTATTCAGCAGACCGAACCAGTATAAATCCTTGTCTCTGTGTTTACCATCGAGTTCTGCATACGTCGATCCCCACCGAACAATCGTCCGGGTACCCCCGAGACGAGTTGCCGGTTAACAAACACCGACAGTCTCTCGATGTTTGATGGAGAGCAAAACCATCCCAGCAATCACTGGCCCTTGGTGGTTCTTACAGCTCTGGCTCAACCTCCATCTCCACAGGCTAGTAACTCCAGAGCTGACATCTCTATCATTTCCTTCATCAGCTTATTCAGAAAGTCAAGAAAAATAATTAGTCGATGAAGAAAAGGTATGTCGATGTACATCCTTCGGTGAAGCTGCAGCAATGGTTACCATTAATGGATCAACCAGTTATTTTTTCAAGCTCTTCTATCAAGGTCTTCCAAATGGTATTCTTGAATGGTTCAGTTACCCAGACACCCCAGAATTTGAAGCCCCATTCTTCTTCAGATTTCAAACTGAACATGATGATGATAGTTTGAAAATTCTGAGCCATTTGGTGAGACCTTATCTTTTACCCACTGAGATCAGGCATGGCAGGGGAAAACCCCCTACTTCATATAAATTTCATTACCCTGCCATAGCAGCTAGGCAAATGAGTTTTGGCCAAGTGCCCCTAGCCTTATTCTTTGCTGATAAACTGAAACCGAGGGAAACAATATCTTCAGCAGTAGAGTACAACAGGATTCTACAACTGGATCAATCTGTTTTGCCAAAAATCATTAGAGGATGGAACTGCCAACCCTTTTCTGCTTCTTCCTTTGATAGCTGCTGGCAACAGTGGAGTCTACATTTGTTCAATGAAGTTGTTTCTACATATTGCTTTAGCTTGGATCCAAATTTTCAAGTAAGTGATGAGGTGTGCTTCCATTCTTTTTCTTTTAAACAATGCGCAAAGTATCCTTGTCTTTTGATACTACTATGAACCTTTGCAGGATCTGATCAGCCTAACCCCTCCTCCAGTAATTATAATATATGGTGCCCTAATCCAAGACTTAGCTGGGATGCTCCCACCATAAAATCAATAATGAAAAGAAAGACTATTGAAATCTCTGATGACCAACCCCTCAGCTCTTTCAAAGGGGTTGGCTCTTCCAAAGTAAAGAAGCCTAGGACCAAAACCAAGAAATCAACAGCCTCTGATTTTTCAAAGGAGGTAATTAGGGGTGGGCCTACTTACATTCAATGGTATTCAATTAATTACCCAACTTTTGCCAAAGAATTTATACGTGCAGTATATATGCACATGTATGTGTATTAGAAAAAAGAATAAAATTAAGCTAAAATGAATATTGTGATGAATTGAGCCCAAAACACGCATTCTTCTCCTTCTTAGCCTTCCCACCCGATGGCCCATTGGCCTAAGAAGGTACAACTTCTCCACCACCCATACTAGGTGTTGTACTACAAAGGCGTGGTGTAACATCCGGTCACTCGCAGCCCTTTCTCTCTAAGGTGCTTCCCTCGGTCCCTCCCATTCTCTCTTTCCTGACCTAAACCCTAGTCACGTGTCAACAACTCCACGTGTCAACAACTCAACTCAAAGTGGTGGCAGCGGTGTGGGAGCTATCGATTAGCGTCAGGCAAGGAAGTTGTCATGTGTTTGGCTTGGATCGGCCAAGCCTACTTAATCCAACAAGAACATGGATAGTGAAATTCCACTATACCACACACCAAATTTAGCGTCTGACATCTGTTGCTAAAAGTAGATATTTACCGATGCAACACTGGTCGTTGTGTAATTAGTGTGGTATAGTGTTCATCACTAGCCACAACAAGATCTAATAGAGCAGCGAACTGAGTGTACCTCAGTAGGTTAGGTTTCTTGGTGAAATTTGTCCACCTAGGTTCAAACCTGGATAAGTGTGCCCGTATTTTCGTCGATTTATTTCAGAATTTAATAACGTTATTGTTTTAGTAATAGGCGATGTGTTCAACGATTACGAGGTGCATGTGGTGACTTTTCAATCTTGAGATTTACGGGTCCAACTCAATCATTTGGAATCAGAAGTGTTCATAGGTACTGCGTTTATAGAAATGGATGTGCACTCGTGTATATAAACATCTATGTGTGTAACTATGTACTGGATCTCGCAAAAAAGAACTGGTTGAGCACCTATGGTAACAAACATCATTATAAAAAAGACCTGATTGAGCACCTATGGTAACAAACATCATTATAAACCTACATCATTATTTTGTACTTCAATTATGTAGGTTTATCAATTGCTTTGAACAAGAACGCTCCAAATGAGGACAAGAACGCTGCGTTCTTTTGAAGGTGTGTGCAATGGATGTAACAGATTACAGATAATAATAGAATAGATATATATAAGCAATAGAGAAGAGAGAGAGAGAGAGAGAGATACTAGATACTAGTAGATCATAGATATAAAGAGGAGACAGAGATATGTGGAATAGATAGATTTGTTGGGATAAGACGGCCAGTCTCTTGTGAATCTGACAAACGAACGTTGCGACTACTTCTCCCGAAACAAATGTTCGGATGAGAAACTGCCCAAACTTTTGCGACGAGTTAAAAGCGTCATTACAGATCGAGATCCTTTATATCAGGTCAGTGCGTCTTCCTCTCTCTATATATTCGCACTTGCATTCCGCACGTCAAAGCTGATCCATCTATCCGATCCTGTTTCTATACTATGTCAAAAGAAAACGAAAAAGATGGTCCATTCTTGCCATGTATATATGTCAGTCACTGCAGTATACCGCTCCTCTTGTAGAAGATGAGGGCGACGAGGTAGATGGCGGCGGTGGCGCCGACGATGCCGCCGGTGACCTGCCAGAAGACCCCGTCGGTAGAGGCGGTGTAGAGCGGGATCGTGATGTTCATGCCGAAGACGCCCGTGATGGCGATGGCGCAGCTCATCACCAGCGTGGCCGTGGACAGCAAGATCCCCATCTGCAGCAGCTGGTTCTGCTTGTCGTCCAGCATGATGTTGATGTAGTCCTCCGTGTCGTCCACGTACTCGCGCAGCTTCAATCAAACCCATCATCTATCGTCAGTCAGCCGGAAACGCAAGAAGCTAGCTAGCCAAGAAATGCATGCATGATATGCTGGGAATCACACTGCCTGGGATCGATGATCATAGACGACGTACAGTGGAGAGCTTGTTGAGGGTGCCGTCGACCTGCACGAAGTAGGCCTCCAGGAGGATCTCCAGCTCGTCGATTTTGGGCGTGAAGCCGACGGAGGAGGTCCCATTGCCATTGCCGTTGCCGCCGTTGCCGTCTTCGCCTTCTTCGGCTTCTCGGACCCTGCAATATTACCTCATTATTGATATGCTACTGTACTCTGACACTGATGAGAGGCACTACTGTTCTAGCTTGGAGTTCATCAGATTTCATCGGTATGTACCTCTCTTGGTCGAATTCGCTCGGTTCGTTGTTGGTGTCGAACCTCGATGATGAGCGGCCATCAGCGGCTTGGTAGGCGAGCTTGTCGGATAGGTGCATGGCGGCCATGTCCACGTCATCGTCTAGCAAGTGTTCTAGTTCGTCCCTCACCTGTCAAAAATGTGCATGTCGCAATGGCAAACAGCTGGCTGGCATCAAGAAGGGAAGGGACAGAAAGAGAGTGGTCGAGGAAGCTTAAAAACCTTCTGAACTCTCCCGGAGATAGCAAGCAAACGGCTCTTGATTTGTCTCACACGCTCAAGGTTGAGAGTGCTGACATTGGAGCTGAGCTCATCCAAAGCCGGGTATGCCTCCTTCTCCAATGTACAAGTCTGAAGAAATTAACACACACAAATTACAGACAGCATGAGACAACAGTTTGACGTACTTGAGCACCTGCAAATACTAGTAGTTTAACCGCGCGTTGACCGCGAACAGGACAGCACGCACGGCACGGCGTACCTCGTGCTCAAGTGACTTGCATGAGAACTCGAGGCACACCTCGAGCGCCCTGAACTCGAACGGCAGGACCTTGTCGCGTGCAGACACCTGCCCGTCGTCCTTGCCGCCGCCGCCTACTCCGCCGGGGCTCGGCGGCAACGCGCCTCCGTCCTCCGCCGCCGCCGCCTCCTCCTCCTCCTTTCATGGTAACAAAAAACAAGCAAACGTAACCTTTATTCAGCAAGCAGTGATCCATGCATGAAACGACAAGGAGAATAATAAAGAGACAAAGATGGGCAGGGCGCGGGCGGATCACGGACGTACAGAGGCCTGCGGCGGCGCTGGCCAGGCGGAGGAGGAGGGGACCAGGCGCGCGCGGAGGTTGCGGACGAGCGGCGCGACGGCGGGGTCCCGCGGCGCCGGGACGAGCACCTCGGTGGCCGTGATGACGGCGCGGGCGCGCTCCAGGTTGACGACGACGGCGCGGTCCCGGCCCATGATGCTGCACGGGTAGGACAGCAGCGCCGGGTCGAGCGCGCGGAGGTCGCGCGCGGGGAGCCCCGTCCGCCGCATCAGCTGGTGCTTGCCGACCTCCTCCACGCGCCACGCGCCCGCGCCGGACACCGCCGCCCACTCCCCGGGCGCCGCGGCGCCGTGCCTCCGTCGCGTGAACGCCGCCATGGACACGACGACGCACGCACGCACGATCGGCTCGATCGTCCTGTCCTACTCCTGCCGCGGTTTTAGCGTCCGGGGCAGGGCTGCTAGTACAGCCTACGGCTGCGGCCTGCGGCTACGGCTACGGCTACGTGATCATGCGTGCCGGCCGCGATGGTGGCGTGGCGTGGCGTGGTGGCACGAGCACGGGAACACCAGCGCGGCCTGCGGAGGAGCCGGACAAAAGCTGCGGCGGTACGGTGCGGTCTGCGGAGGATCGGAGGCGGTGCGGGTGCGGTGCCGCCGATGTGCCCTGTGGGCCCTGCCGCCTTTGCTCTTGGATGTGAATTGTGACGTGCCCACCATGGCAGGCTTGCTGGGCTGCTTGGTCTCTCCGTCTCTGCGCTAGTCCGCTGCTGGCTCTGGTTGGTCGATGGCAAGAATAGAAAATGCGTGGCCTGTTGTCTGGCTGCTGTAGCCAGCAGAAATGGCTATTGAGCTTGTTTTGTCGGCGACAAACCTTTAGGAACAGCAAGTTGTGTGTACGTTAAATACTGTGCTTTTGATAGATGCGCTGCTCCGCCCTTGCTTGATTCGTTTTCGTTGTCTTAAGGACCGGCCAATTTGGTCTAGAGCACAATGCTGTTGTCGATCGATATGGAGTAAGAACCACCGATTATATATAATATAATAATTAATAAAGAACTTCATTAGTTAGGATTTCGTATTAAGTTTTTCCTTGCAAGCTCTTGTGTGTGTGTGTGTGTGGGGGGGGGGGGGGGGGGGCGGCACTACAGTTCCTTCCAGATGAGATGGTTGAACAGAAAAAAAAAACCGACCAGTGTTTTGGACGACCACTTTGGGCGGTTTACGAAACGATGACGAGGTGTTGATTGTTAGGGCAGTCCCAATGGTGTATTTATAATAGTTTCTATGTCTATTAAATGAGGTGCCACGTAGACCAAATGCTGACATGACAGATGAATTAATGAGGAAAGAGAAGAAAAAGTGTAGAAACCGTTTCTCAGGTGAGAAACCACGTCTACCCTCGAACCGAGGCGTGAAGAAACGACCAATTCACGGTTGGGAAGAAACCACCAGTTTCTACGGCCCTCCGTCCCGTCCGCCCGCCTCGGCGGAGTCGGCGCTCACCATGGGAGCAAGCTCGCCCGCCTCGTCCGCCTCCGCGCTCTACAAGGGAGGGAGCTCGCCCGCCGTCCCATCCGCCCACTTTCGTCGGAGGAGCTCGCGAGCCGCTGCGTCCGCCCACCCCGCGGCGCCTGCTCCATGGCTGCCCCACCACGCTCTTGGTGCTTTGGCTGTCAGAATAGGCCGATGCCGCACGAGCTAGTTCATGCAGCAAGAAAGCTAAGGAAGCAGCAACGAAGCCTCGTATGCCAGACACCGCCGTGGACCTCGCTCGCTGGGCCTCCACCGCGAGCTTGTCCGCCCGCCGCCGCACCGCCGCGAGCTCGTTCGATGGGCCGCCGCTGTGAGCTCGCCCGCCAGACAGCGCCGCAAGCTCGACCGCCTGCCACCGCCACCGCGAGCTCGCACGCCCGACGCTGTTGTGGAGCTCGTTGGACGGTCCGCCGCCGTGAGCTCGCCCGCCAGCCACTGCTGCGGAGCTTGCTCGCCGGGCCGCCGTAGAGCTCGCTCGACGAGCCACCGCCACGAGGTCGCTGTTCTTGACACGTTCGAGTGTATAGAAGGAGCAGAGGGAAGGGAAGAGATAAGGCAGAGAGAAAAAATGTTAACATTTATTATAGATAGACATCACCATTGTATGAGATGATTTGTATTGCTGACGTGGCTATCATGGAAATCGTGTCTGGTTTCTATCATTGGGACCGCCCTTATATTTCGCCCAGTTCAGAGGCGGCAAACACGTTATTTGCGAGACCGGGGGACGCTGACGGATTGAATGGATTGGAGACAAGGCGTCCACCCTACGTGTGTCCCTTAACCTGGAAAGCTAGAATAGAGTTTGCGAAGAAGTAATCTGCAGGATGCAGGAATTTAGGGAGAAATTAGCCGGGAGTATCAGATGTGGCTGGAACCGCAATGAGGATGAGTGTTTTGGTTCAGGTAATCCCTAGTTATTACTCCGTATCTCTAAAATTCATTGGTTTCTGTTATAAGCTAACTACTTTTTTTTTTTTGAAGTTGCACCGGGGGGACGAAAAGTCCCCACCTGAATTCCATTACCACTGGTCCCGGGGGAGACCCCGGTGGGTGGAGGGGCAGGGCCCAGAGGCTTTTGGAGCCAAGTTTACAAAGAGCTCATGAGATTGTTACATCCAGGAGGGAGGAGAGATTGTTACATCCAAACTAGATTGCTCCAGAAGACCGTTAAACTAGAAGGTTTTGGGGGAACTCGACACTGCCAGCTTGCCGCTATTTCCTTGCAAGCAGCCAGGCAGCGAGGGACACTTGGATGCAGATTGCGGAAGGCAACATCGTGTCGGTGTTTCCATAGCTCCCAGCAGCAGAGGAGGAGGAGGCTCGGCACCGCCTGGCGTGGGACATGGGCTGGCGCAGTTGTTGTCCAAATTTCAGTTGCGGCAGCGATTTGCTGATGATCCCAGCCGATCGAAGCCCAGAACGACTGCGCGAAGGGGCAGCGTGAGATGACGTGGTCTGTATCTTCATCCTCGCAGCCGCAAACTTTGCACGTTGCGTCCTGCTGGATGTTTTTCTTGACAAGGTTAGAATTGCACTGAATCCACTCCCGCACTAGCAGCCAGGCGAAGTGTTTGATTTTTGGCGAGGTAAAATTCTTCCAGACAAAGGTGAACGACGGGTGATTGAATTCTCCTTGGGTCGAGGCCTTGTAGATCAGCCCACTCTGCAGCTTCCCTCTGGTGTCCGCGAAGTGGCACGTTCTGGCGTCCTCCTCGTCAGTCAGCTGCACTTCCCTGATGATTGAGTTGAGGGCATCGAGCTCCTCGCTGGCCTGCCTGGAGAGCCTTGTCTGGAAACAGCGCCTGAGGTCGTTGGTAGCTGCCACATGAACCGAGAGGCTTCGATCGAGACAGTGGCTGAAGAGGGCCGGAAGGTGACCTGCCAGCGGTGATTCGGAGGTCCAGTGATCAAACTAGAGTGATGTTGTTTTCCCATCCCCTACCCGCACCTCACACATGGCTCAGTAGGCTGGAAGGAGGTCCCGCGGGTGTCCCCAGTGTGCTCCGGCAGCTGGCCCAGACAGGTCCAGGAGGGAGTGTTGTGTTCTCGCCCAAGCAGCCCAGGAGGAGTAAGGATGGCAGCGGGTCGGGTAAGGTACGGGTAGAGCATTTACCCGTCCGCGATCATGCTCGTGAGCCTAACTTTTACCCGCCCGCGATCATACCCGCGGATAAAATTTCGTACCCGTACCTGTACCCGGCGGGTACCCGGCGGGTACCCGGCGGGTATCGGGTACCCGATGGGTCTAATTAAGATAGATAAGATAATAAAATTATAGTGATATAATACAATAATTTTCTAGTTAAACGATAAACAAAAACATCAATGTCACCTACATAGAGTTTAATAAGAAAATATATGGAAGTTGACAAGCCACAATACATAATAGATTCATAATTCAATTATTAGTGCTCCTACGAATAACATAAAAAATTTATAAAAGAACTAAAGTAATAAATTAATAGCTCACATAATCACTTTTATTTAGCAATCCATAAAAATTATCATCTTTATAATTTAACAAGCTATGTATATAAACCATTTCATGTTAAATAAGCTAGTTCACATGGTATTGTATGACATATATTTATGTATATTTTTAAATTGTGGGTATCCATCGGGTATCCAGGGGTAAAATTTGTTACCCGCACCATACCCGCATGTTTGTGGGTACCCGACCCTCATGTACCCGCGGGTAAGTTTTCATGCCCATGCCCACACCCATCGAGTATGAAACCCGCGGGTATTCGCACCCACGGGTAAGATTGCCATCCTTAAGGAGGAGTTGTCCGGTGTATAAAGGGGATGGATGAGCTTGAGGAGGAGGCACGAGTTTTGGGTGTCTAGCCTTCGGATCCCAAGCCCCTCGTCGTGTTTTGCTCGGCACACTTGCTCCCAGGCGACCAGACATTGGGCGCCGAAGGTCTTGTCCGATCCTGCCCAGAGGAAGGCTCTTCGCTTTGCATCCAGGGCGTCTTGCACCCCGGCGGGCAGGAGCAGGGCCCCCATCGTGTAGGTCGGCAGTCCATCCAGCACGGAGTTGATCAGAACGGTCCTCCCAGCTTTGGTCAGGAGCAAGGCCTTCCAACCAGCCAGGTACTTGTCAACTCGATCGATCAGAGGGGTAAAGGCATTGAGGTTCAACTTGGTATTGGAGAGGGGCAAGCCCAGATAGGTTTGTGGGAAGTTCTCCTGCCTGCAGTGGAGGGCACTCACCACTTCACTAATCAAGGTCTGTCCGCAATGCATAGCCACCAGGGTGCTTTTGTTGTAGTTAATCTCCAGGGTGCTTTTGTTGTAGTTAATCTTCAGTCCGGTTGCAGAAGCGAAAGCATCCAAGATCTGCTTGAGGTTGCGTATGTCCACCATGTCAGCTCGAAGCACGATCAAGGTATCATCGGCATACTGAAGGACGGGGCAGGCATCGTCCGTGATTGGGTGCCGCACACCCGCTGGACCCCTTCTGAGCAGCATCTGTAGAACATCAGCAACTAGCAGGAACAAGTATGGGGAGAGAGGGTCACCCTGCCGCAGCCCTCTTGTGCATTGGATCCATGGCCCAGGCATTCCATTCACAAGCACTGCAGACCGAGAGGTCTGGAGTAGCGAGGTCATCCACCGACACCACTTGTCATTGAAAACCCTCCCTTTCAGCACCATAATCAGACTACGCCAGTTCACGGAATCGAAGGCCTTGGCGAAGTCCAGCTTCAGAGTCAGTGTGGGTCATTTGCGCTGGTGGCAGCATTGCACAAGTTTAGTAGCGTAAACAAAGTTTTCAGCAATGGATCTCCCCTTGATGAAGCCTGTCTGGTCGAGGTCGATGAGCTTGTGCACTTGAGTTTGAAGGTGGGACGTCAGTGTTTTTGTGAGGATCTTGATTGGGCAATTTTACAGGGACACAGGACGGAAAGAAGCAGGAGAAGCTGCCCCAGAGCACTTGGGAATGAGCACGATATGGGCTTTGTTGACGCGCCCCAGGTCGGCTGTCTCATTGTGGAGGCTGTGCATGAAGCTCATTATGTCACCCTTCACTGATGACCAAGCAGCTTTGTAAAACCCTGGGCCAACCCCGTTGGGGCCAGGTGCGCTGTCAGAGCCCATCGATTTCACCGCCTGCCACACCTCTTCCTCCGAGAAGTCCGCTTCCAGCACCGAGGGATCAACTGGGGCACCCTCCTGGTAGAGGTCATGCAGGTCGAAGGAGACACTGACAGTCTCCTCCTGACCAAGAAGGGTTGTGTAATGATCGGTGAGAGCTGCCACCTTGTCATTGTGCGCGAAGAATTCTGTCCCATCCACCTCAATTCTCCTAATATGGTTGTTGCGCAGGCATGCCAAGGCTCTGGCATGGAAGTAGCGTGTGTTTGCATCCCCCTCCATCAGCGCTCTGCATTTTGCTCGCTGTTTCCAGCGCGCTGCTTGTTCGGAGACGAAGAGTGCCGCCTGTTTCCTGCATAGAGCACGTAGCAGAAATTCTCCCGCCGAAAGGCAGTGGGATTCTTCAAACAAGTCTAGCAGGAGGATTATAAAAAGGCAATTGTAGTAGAAGGGTTTAGAGAAGCGCTTACGGGCCCAAACCTTTATCGCCTGGCGGAGGACTTTGATCCGAGCCATGAGGGTGCCAGTGTGGTCCGTTGGATGTGGGGTCTCCCCCGGGACCAGTGGTAATGGAATTCAGGTGGGGACTTTTCGTCCCCCCGGTGCAACTTCAAAAAAAAAGTAGTTAGCTTATAACAGAAACCAATGAATTTTAGAGATACGGAGTAATAACTAGGGATTACCTGAACCAAAACACTCATCCTCATTGCGGTTCCAGCCACATCTGATACTCCCGGCTAATTTCTCCCTAAATTCCTGCATCCTGCAGATTACTTCTTCACAAACTCTATTCTAGCTTTCCAGGTTAAGGGACACACGTAGGGTGGACGCCTTGTCTCCAATCCATTCAATCCGTCAGCGTCCCCCGGTCTCGCAAATAACGTGTTTGCCGCCTCTGAACTGGGCGAAATATAAGGGCGGTCCCAATGATAGAAACCAGACACGATTTCCATGATAGCCACGTCAGCAATACAAATCATCTCATACAATGGTGATGTCTATCTATAATAAATGTTAACATTTTTTCTCTCTGCCTTATCTCTTCCCTTCCCTCTGCTCCTTCTATACACTCGAACGTGTCAAGAACAGCGACCTCGTGGCGGTGGCTCGTCGAGCGAGCTCTACGGCGGCCCGGCGAGCAAGCTCCGCAGCAGTGGCTGGCGGGCGAGCTCACGGCGGCGGACCGTCCAACGAGCTCCACAACAGCGTCGGGCGTGCGAGCTCGCGGTGGCGGTGGCAGGCGGTCGAGCTTGCGGCGCTGTCTGGCGGGCGAGCTCACAGCGGCGGCCCATCGAACGAGCTCGCGGCGGTGCGGCGGCGGGCGGACAAGCTCGCGGTGGAGGCCCAGCGAGCGAGGTCCACGGCGGTGTCTGGCATACGAGGCTTCGTTGCTGCTTCCTTAGCTTTCTTGCTGCATGAACTAGCTCGTGCGGCATCGGCCTATTCTGACAGCCAAAGCACCAAGAGCGTGGTGGGGCAGCCATGGAGCAGGCGCCGCGGGGTGGGCGGACGCAGCGGCTCGCGAGCTCCTCCGACGAAAGTGGGCGGATGGGACGGCGGGCGAGCTCCCTCCCTTGTAGAGCGCGGAGGCGGACGAGGCGGGCGAGCTTGCTCCCATGGTGAGCGCCGACTCCGCCGAGGCGGGCGGACGGGACGGAGGGCCGTAGAAACTGGTGGTTTCTTCCCAACCGTGAATTGGTCGTTTCTTCACGCCTCGGTTCGAGGGTAGACGTGGTTTCTCACCTGAGAAACGGTTTCTACACTTTTTCTTCTCTTTCCTCATTAATTCATCTGTCATGTCAGCATTTGGTCTACGTGGCACCTCATTTAATAGACATAGAAACTATTATAAATACACCATTGGGACTGCCCTAACAATCAACACCTCGTCATCGTTTCGTAAACCGCCCAAAGTGGTCGTCCAAAACACTGGTCGGTTTTTTTTCTGTTCAACCATCTCATCTGGAAGGAACTGTAGTGCGCGGCCATTGGAAGGAAGTCACGCTGTTTGAGCCAGGAGTTCTCGAACCGGTAACAGGTAGCTTTTGGATTCGTGGTGGGGATGTTTACTAGAAGAGGGATATGGTCAGAGGTGGTGCTTAGTTTGGAGGTGAGCGAGGTGCTTGGGTAACAGGTAATGAAGGTGGTGTTTACTAGAGCCCGGTCCAGGCGGGCCAGGACGGGGGACTCCCGCTTGTTGCTCGCCTCTTGAGGTGGGCGTGGCAGCGAGGAGGGGGTTGAAGCCGGGGATGGCGGCGGTGGAGGCGGGACATCCGGATCAGATACAGGGTCCTCAATCCAGGGCATGGCGAGCAGCTCACCCTCCTGCACAGCAGTTGTCGAGGCGAGGGCAGGGTCATCTCTAAAGACGACTAGCGACAGACGTGGCAAGGGTGGGAGAGGGAAAGCTCGGATGGGCTCGAGCAGGAGGAAGACGTAGCCTGGTAGGAGGAAGGCATTTGGAGCGCCCGGGCCACCACCGCTTGCTGGACCTGGAGGGAGAGGGTGGCCAGCCAGGGGGGCTGACTGGGAGCTGGAGCAGGAGCAAGGCCCCCGCCAAATCCATCTCCTTTCGGGTGTTGGGGGAAAAAGGGGCGCAGGCGCCCCAGGGCGTCGACCTGCTCCGCACGTGGCCAGATCCATAGTGTCTCGATCTGGAAACTTGTCCCCAGGGCATGGGCCGTGGGGGACGGGTTGCCGAGGAAGATGTCGTCAGGGAACGCGCCACCAGTTTCCCGGGCAATGACAACACGCACACTCGAGAAGTCATCCCCGCGCAGGCAGTCTGGGTCAATATCCACCACCTCACCCAGCCCTGCGAACGCCGTCGGGATGCCCACAACGTCCCACTGCTCATCTGGGAAGTTATGGGCTTCCACAACCGCGAGCCAAGGGCACCGGATGACGAAGCGGTTGGAGGTCTCCTCCGCGCGCTCCAAGGTCACATGCCCGCCCTCATGGACCACCGGGCTGAGGTTGGTGAACAGGTCCCTTTCATCCCTGGAGTCGAAGCGCAGGACCATGTGGCCCCTTTGGGAGGGGAACAAGCGGTAGTGCACCTGGGCCGCCACCGACCTCAGGGCCGCCCTTATAAAAAGGGCAGGAGCGGTCGTGGGAGCGTCCTCGTTGATGGTGGCGTAGGCAGTGTGGCTTGCACGCTCCATGTCCCCGGGCGGCATCCACACGACCCGGTGGAGGCCATGCAGGGCGTCGTCATCCTCGCCGGAACCGCCATCTCCATCTTCGAAAGACTCGCACGAGGAGGACCCCACAGAGTCTGACTCCAAGGAAGCCGGAGCCAGGGGAACGCCACGATGCGCAACCCTAGGCGGGGATTCGACATCGATATCATCCATCCCACGGCCGGCGACCGGCGCCTGAGCAGGAGCCACCTGGGCGGTGGCCCCACCGGAGGAGGGCTAGGCGGCACGCGGTTGCGAGCGAAGGGCCCGACGTCGGCCACCCACTTGGGGCTCGTTGGAGCGACGACACAGGGCACTTCCAACAAATGAAGCGCTGAGGGGAGCACGGGGGTGGAAGCTCGGGGAGGCGGAGCGAGGGTCCGGAGTCGAGGGAGGGCTGAGCACACCCGGGGGCACGACCGCGGCTTTCCTTGCATGCTGCAGCGCAGAGGGAGAAGCCGACAGAGTGGAGGGAGGCAGCTTGACGTCCAGCTGGTTGGAGCTCGAGGAGGCTATGAGGTTCAAGGGGTCAAAAGCCGGGTTCAGGGGCTTAGTGATAGGGGAGGGGGGTGGAGGGGTGACGGGCGGCAGGGTAGCGACGTCGCGGCGGGGAGAGAAGGGGCCAGCGCGCACGGGCCACCTAGGTTCCGGCACTGGGACCGTGGGGCGCCTAGGCCAGGGTGTGAGGCGGCGAGGGATCGGCATCTTGCAAGCTCTCTCAAGGTGTCCGGAGCAACCACAGCGGCGGCACCGGACGGGGTCTCTAGACGCGGAGCGGCAATGGTCGGAAGCTAAGCAGCGGTAGCAGTAGAACAGGGGGAGACGGTAAGACATCTTGGGTAAAGGGGGTGGTAGGTCTGGGGGAGTAAGCGCAGCTTGGAGGTAGGTTGGCGCTGTAACTCCGGTTGTGGAAACGAGGCTGCCGCTCACCGTCACATCGGAGTAAAAACGCGGCAGCTGCGTATGCCCACTGGGGCACGACAAGAGAGGGGGAGCCGAGGCGTTGTCAGCTGAGGGTAACGTCAAGAGATATGGGGCGCGTCTTCCGACGGATCTCCCCCCATTACGCGCGCAAACGCCTGGTTGGTGAGCGGAGTTAGGGCTTGTCTTACGCGCTCCGTTCAAGACGACAGGGACCTCAGCCTGTCGTTGGATATCACACGCGTCGCGCATCAGCTGAGTCACATTTGAAACTGAAACTGAGCTGGGAGCTGGAGGCTCCGGAGGAGAGGCTAGGGCGCGGCTCTAGGCGGCGGCCGCCCCCTCCTCGAAGGGGTGCAAGGAAAGCCGGAGGTGGCCACTGTTCAGCGTACCTTGAAGGACAATGAAGTGGGCGATGGTTTTGGAGGCCACCGGGACGTGAAAGAGGCCGCTATAAGCTTTTTAGTGTCTCTGTGTTCGTTTCTCCCTTGCTGATCTCGATCTGTAATGACGATTTTAACTAGTCGCAAAAGTTTGGGCAGTTTCTCGTCCGAACATTTGTTTCGGGAGAAGTAGTCCATACCTAGGCGGGGTGGTGGCGGACTGGACGACACCGGACAGCTGCTCGACGGCCCGGGGCAAAGTCCTCCATCTTTAGCGGTGGCGACGATCGGATTTTGGCCTTTTTGGCAGCTCTCTTTCTGGGCTGGGTTGGCTGGCTATGGGGGCTCTGTCCGGCCGAGAGGCGGGCTTGCGGTGGTCGCCGTCGAGCTAGGCGTCGGCGGCGGGGTGTTGACGGGCGGCGGTGGGGGGGGGGGGTGGTTTGGTCAGAGCGTTGGCGCTCCCGGGGGAGCCGGGGGAGCCATCGATTGCTTATCCGAGTAATGTATGTTAAAATTTAAACACAGTCACCAACTTTTTTTTTTTGAACACGCAGGAGAGCTGCGTGAAGCCAACCACGGCTGGTATAAGGCGATATAGCACCGACTTACTGGACCCCTTTCTAAACAACCTCTCAAGCCTTAGCCGCTTTCCCGCTCAAACATCAAACACCCACTTCTTCCATGTGGCCTTCCTTTGTTGCTACCTCAAGGTCGTGTGATTCATGACATTCTCTCTACAGAAGTACCTTGGGCACAAGCTGGTATCTCTCGAGACAATAACGCTTCATGTCATATTCATCTTCGAGTGTCACCAACGAACATGTCAAGTTGCCCTAGCGCACTTCCAACTCCACAGAAGTTGCGCCGCCCACCGGAATCAGCAAACAACCTAACACAGGCACCAGAGGAATTAGGGCTTTTTGGATGAGTGGAGACTGACAAAAAAGATCAGTATTGACCTATGTTTGTGGAGGAATATGTTGCTTGATTTGTGACACGTGCACCACGGGCTGAATCTTCCAGTTGGTGGTAACTCTAAGTGATATGCCACTAAGCCCACATGTTATGGACCATAGGATCAAAAGGCCAATTTTTGATTTGATCTCATGCCAACCGAAGTTTTAACAAGTGGAATTTTGAGATAGACGAGACCACTGAACTCAAACTATCTTTCTGATCGCCCTTCGTCTATCTGATGTTTCATGTGACTATGTGAGCCTCAGCTTGAGATAGCTATTGTTGAATAAGTGATGTTAGCTTGTCTCAACCAATCGGCCAAATATAGGAAACAATAAAATTGTGAGGATTGGCAATTCCCAAATGTCTTGGAGCATGGGCATACAAAACTTCGAAAGGGGTATGACCTGGAGCAGACTAAAACAAAGTATTGTACCAAAACTCCACTAATGGCAACCATATATTCCTTTGCTTTTGGACAAGAATGAATAGTGCAGAGAAGAAAGGGTTCTAGACACTGATTCAAACACTATGTTTGACCATGATGAAAGGTCCTAAATGTTAATAAATGGTTAGGGGGTGAATAGCCTATAAACAATTCTACAACAACACTTAACAACCAAATACACTACAAGAAATGGTTGGCTTTGTGACATAAAATCCATTTCGTGCTAGCTCTACAAAAAGACAAACCACCTATCCACAATTATAGTATGTTATGATCTCTATGTCACACACAAATGATATGTTGTTATTTACAACTAGTTAGCAATATAGAAAAACTAGTTATTACACTAATTTAGCTACTCTACTCAACTAGGTACAATTACCACTATGCAAGAATAAAGCAAATATAATTGGAAGAGTCGTAGAGGGGTTATACCGTCGAGATCAATACAAGTATATCAATGAATATCCAAATGAAATCCTCGAACAAAGATGACACAATGATTTTGACAAAGGTTCACTTGCTTGTTGGCAAGCTATGTCCTCATTGTAGCGATTCACCCACTTGGAGGTTCACAAGCTAATTGACATCACACGTCAAAACCTCAATAGGGTACCACACAACCATACCACAAGATGGGGATCCATAAGCTATGAACAATCCACCAATGATACCTTTTGTGACCTTCCACGGGGAAGGCTCAAGAACCCCTCATAAATCCACCGATCAGGGCCGAAGACAAACACCTGCGGATACATGGGTGTATGCCGAGTCTCTGAGTGATAAGTGATTGTCAACTGGGATAATGCGCATGTTCTTTGGCTTGTGTTGTGCAGGTGTCGAGCACGGATACAGTGATCAGAGGCAAGGTGAAGGTCAAGTAGAGACGTGCCGTGCCGATGGGTCGAGAGTGGCAAAGGGCGGACGTGAGGCTTGGACTGAGGGACCGGTGACCCGAGGATCAGCTGTGGTGGCTGGCAGCCTTTGACAGCGACGAGCGAAGGCTTGCGGGCACGGTGTTGCTTGGGTCGAGGACCTGGGGACACGTGTCGGTGGACGGGGTGCACGGGCGGTGCATCCCCTCTACAGCTTCGGTTTGGTGGTAGAGCCAGAGAAAAACCATCGGGTGGACGGTTTCTAGGTTTGGGCCTCAAAACCTGGGCGCGGATGGTTTCCGAGTTTGGCCACAAAACTCGGGCTGAGGACGGTTTCCAGGTTTGAGCCTCAAAACCTGGGCGTTGCGGGTTTGCTGAGTTTGGGCCACAAAACTCAGGTGTTAGTGGGCTGGTTTCCCGGTTTGGGCCTCAAAACCGAGAGTTGGCTGTGAAGGCTGGTTTCCCGGTTTGGGCCTCAAAACCGGGGGTGCGACGTCCAGGAAAAGGACGGCAGAGCGGTGGCGGCACGTGGCGGCAACCGGGAGGTTGCGTCGAGGCAACGCTACGAGTTGTGCGGGCGTGGCCGTCGGATCCACCTACCATCGAGTTGGTCCAGAATAACCTTAGGGTTTAGCTGGTTCGCTCTGTAAGTAGTTAGAGGTAGAGTGGGAATGAGGAATAGTTAGAATTAGGATAAGTAGGGGGAGACACCCACCTCCCCATCTATCTCAGTCATTTGCTCTGTGCTTCTAGGGTTTCCTGCTCTCCCAATCCCCTGCTGTAGCTAGCTGAGATCCGCAGAGAACCATACCTCTGTGTACTGGAGATTTTGAGGAAGTGAGGCCGTAACCTCACTGTTGTAGCGTGTGGTAGCCACACGGTTGCAATTTCATGGTTGTGATTCGTGTTTCGTTCGTGTTCTTCGCGGAATCCTTTTTCTCCACGTTTTTCCCGTCGCTTGATCTCTTTGCTTGGTTCATCTTTTGCAAATCCGTTTGAACCAAGTTGTTCTAGGTCGTGGGGCACTTCTTTCTACCGAAGGAATTCACCTCTAACCTCACGGTCTAGGAGATCGATCGATTTTGGTTTCAGGTCAAGTTTTTCCCCTTCCCCCGAAATTCTTCGATTCATCGATTTGGAGATAGATTCGAGCCATGATCTCTTAGAGATAGCTCACTATCCACCTTGTGACTCCTCTCACCGAGTTTGATCCCTAGAGGATTTGTTTTGGGTGAGATCGAGTCAAATCGGTGAACAATAGTGCATCTCGGGGTGACCGGACGCTGGGTCGGGCTGACCGGACGCGTCCGGTGGTTGAATACTACGCGAGGGTGTTCTGATTCTTGACCGGACACTCGTGACTGCTTGTGATCGGACGCACGGTGAACACTGTTCCCTACTTTGTCTGTGTTGACCGGACGCACTGCCTCCGACCGGACGCTCTTTTCCCAGTGAGTCCGGTCAGAAACAGTAAGGTCCAAAACCTGTTTTTGCTCGACCGGGCGCGTCCGGTGGGTATTGACCGGACGCAGGGTGAGTCCGGTCAGTGCAGTTTTGTGCTATTTCGTCCACGGTTCGTTCGTTCGTTGACGAATTTTGTTTCCGTCTTTTGCGTTGGGTTTCTAGGTTTGTATAGTGTCCCGCTGTGCTTCTCGAAGGCATCCACCCTACATCTAGGGTCGTGGACATTTGCAAGCTCTAGGTTTGCTCTTGGGGTTGATTCGTGGGACAGTGGCAACAAGTTTCCGAAAGGAAAATTTGTAGCTCCCATTCACCACCCCTCTGGTCGCTTTCTGGTTGCATTCTCGGTCCTTCAATTGGTATCGGAGCGGGTTAAGGATCTTCCACCTTAGCCAGTTCCAGATCCAGAGAAGGCGACATGGATCGCGGCGTGGGCAAACCGCTATTTTTCGATGGGACGAACTATGCGTATTGGAAGATACGCATGTCGGCCTATCTGCAGAGTTTGGGTGCTTCCATTTGGGATATTTGCAACTCTGCCGATTACGTTGTCTTGGCTGCTCGTGTAACTCAGCATCAGATCGATGAGCACGATGCCAATAGCCGAGCACGTAATGCTCTTTTCTCATGTTTGAGCATGAGTGAGTTTGATCGTGTTTCTCACCTCACCTCGCTACGGCTCGGGAGATTTGGGCTACCCTCATGCGCTTTCATGAGGGAACCTCTCAAGTCAAACCCGTCTCTATGAGTCGTTCAAGCGAGAGTATGAGAACTTTCGAAATATGCCTGGCGAGAGCATAGAAGTTTATTCGCTCGCTTTCAGGTGATTGTCAACAGGATGAGGGCTAACAAGGAGCTGTTGCCTTTCGAAGATCATGAGAGGGCTTTGAAGCTTTTGCATACTCTTGATTGGTCGGTGTGGGATTCCAAGTTCAGGCGATCATCGAATCACCTAACTATGAGACCCTCACGTGCGACGAGCTCTTCAGTAAGCTCAAGTCCAGTGAGATCGATGCCATGGCAAGGGCTTCTTATGAAAATCCTTCTGGCCCGTCGATGGCTTTGCTTTCTGGCTCTTCTGCTAACCCCTCTGGAGGCTATGCTTTGCATTCTCTTCTTTCTGTCACAGAGGAGCAGTTGGAGTCTTTGGGAGACGACGAGTTGGCTTTGCTTGCCAACCGGTTCTCATGGTTACACAACAACCGCATGAACCGTCGCCGCGGAGGAGGACGCTCGGGCTGTTTCAAGTGTGGCGACCCCGACCACTTCATCGCCAACTGTCCCAAGAAGATCAAGCATTCTGGGAAGGGTGATCATGGGCACAAGTACGACTCCGACAAGCGCAAGGAGAAGTACGTCCCCGCAAGGCACAAGCGGAAGGGCGACTTCAACAAGGAGTACATCAAGACCAAGTACTTAGAGAAGGCCCAGGCTGAGCAGCGTGCTTTCTTCGCCACGCTCAGCGACGTCGACGACTCAGATGACGACTCCGCTTCCTCAAGCGACGATGAGTCCGAGAAGAAGAAGAGGATCGAGGACAAGCTCAACGGCCTCTGCTTCTTCGCCGACGACGAGGGTTTCTGTACCATGGCCCTCGGCAAGGAGGTCGGCGGCGACACTCCTCGGAACGACGACGACGACGACAACGATGACACCTTCCAGGTATCTCTGACCCCCGATGAGCTTTCTGCTGAGGTCGAGAAGCTTACTGCCGCGCTCCTTAGTCAAGACAAGTTGCTTAGGCGTGCCGCTAGAGAGCGCAAGGAGTTTAGGCAGAAGTGGGAGGACACAGTGAGGGAGCTTGAGTTTGCTAAGTCCACTGTGGTCGTGTCTGAGGATGCCGAGTGCGAGATGTGCACCACGCACATGACTGACCTTGTCACCTTGAGAGGTAAGTATGCTGCGTTGGTTGGAGAGGTGGATGAGCTCCGGGCTAGACCCATGCTGTTGGGTGCGTGCAAGACTTGTCCTGTCTTGCAATCTGAGTTGGCAGAGAAGAATGCCAAGATTGTGTCTCTTGAAGAGGCCAACTCAGGTAGCACATGTGTGGCTAGGTGTGTTCTTTGTGAGGGTTTGGAGATGGAGATTGCGAACGTGAAGCATGACAAGATGCAAACCGAGGAGGAAAACACATACCTTCGGACCATCTTGTCATGGGTGTCTAGTGGTGAGCCACAGCTCGGGATGATGATCTCCCAATTCAAGCGAGCTGCTGGAGGTCCTGGTGTAGGATTTGCTCCAGGCGTTGATGTTTCTGCTTTTGGGAAGATTGGAGAGTCGAGTGGTTTGAACCCGAGTGAGAAGCCCAACTCAACCACTGCTCCCAAACTTACCAAGCTTCCACCCAAGAGCCTCTCAAGCCTAACACCAAGGATGGGGTCTTTGTTGAGCCTCCGAGAGCTCCACCCAAGAAACAATCATGGGCTCCAAAACCAAACCACCTCAAGAACAAGCTTGACACCATGCCACCCATCCAGGAGGAGCTTATGCCACAGAAGGGCAAAGTGATCCACACCCACTACCGTGAGTACCAACAACCCTCTTTGAGAGCAGTGAGGTACCATTGTGAGCACTGTGGGCGAGATGGACACTTGAGTGAGTTCTGCTTTCGGCGCAAGAGAGAGGCGCGTCGTGCTAGGGAGATGAACAATCCAGACATGTACCATCCTTTCCATGATGTACATGTGCCGAATGTTCAGAGGAGAGCTCCGAGGAGAGCTGCTAGGCCTAGAGGTACAGTGCCTCAAGGTCCTAGGCGTCAGGGAGGTCGTGCCCGGCGGGAGCCTGCAGTTGTAGGTTTTGGACCCCGTGGCAGTGGCTTTGAAGTTGAGCGTTTTCCCCCACCGCGTTTTGAGTATCGCGATGGACGCTCTTCCCTTAGCGGACCACGTTTTCCTCAACGTGGTGATCGCTTCCCGCGTAGGCGTGCTAGGAATGGTTTTTCTACTAACCGTTCTTTTGAGCAGCCGGCCCAACACTGGTATTCTTCCTACTTCACTAACCCTAGTGTTGGACTATGCTCACCCTATGTCTTTTTATTGATGTAAGTAAAACGATTGGAGAACGTTTGGTTGGTGGATTCCGGTTGCTCGAGGCACATGACCGGAAACGCCAAGTGGTTCTCCAGTCTTAGTCCGGTCGCCGGAAAAGAGTTTATCACCTTCGGCGACAATAGCAAAGGTAAGGTTTTGTCTCGTGGGTCGGTGCGAGTTAATGAGCACTTCGTGTTGCGCGATGTTGCTCTTGTTTCTAACTTGCATTTTAACCTTCTTTCTGTTTCGCAACTTTTCGATGATGACTATGAGATTCGTTTTAAACCGAATCTCAGTCGTATTTGGGATCCTCAGAGCAATCTTGTATGTTTGATTTCGCCCTTGGAAAAGTCTTTCGTGCGAATTTCTCGGAGTCTTTTGGCACTTCTCGTTGTCTTGTGGCTGGACCTTCCTCCTCTGATCTTTGGAAGTGGCATAGGAGACTTGAACATTTGAGCTTCGACTTGCTTGCAAGGCTTAGTTCACTTGGCCTAATCCGAGGATTGCCCAAGTTGCATATGGAGAAGGATCTTGTTTGCCACTCTTGTAGACATGGGAAGATGGTTGCCACTCCCCACCATCCAGTGACTCAGGTCATGACCAAGCACCCTGGAGAGCTTTTGCACATGGACCTTGTTGGTCCGGCTCGGGTGAGCTCAGTTGGGGGGAAGTGGTATGTGCTTGTTGTTGTTGATGACTTCTCGAGATATTCTTGGGTCTTCTTTTTAGCTAAGAAGACCGAGACTTTCTCCTTTGCTCGCAATCTGATTTTGCCTTCAGAATGAGTTCCCTTTGAACTCGATGCGAGCTATTAGGAGTGATAGGTTCCGAATTCAAGAATTCGGATTTTGAGAAGTTTGTAAGTCTTTGGGTTTAGAGCATCAGTTTTCTTCCCCCTACACACCACCACAGAATGGTGTTGTAGAGAGGAGAATCGGACCCTTGTAGAGATGGCCAGGATGATGCTCGATAGACCAGGATGGGTTTCTCATACAACTACTACGCATCCATGCACTGCATTACATTTCCAATCGCATTTTTCTCGAGCTTTCTTGAAAAAGACTTCTTATGAGTTGCGTTTTGGAAACTGCCCAAGGTAAGTTATTTTCGAGTTTTTGGTTGCCGTTGTTTTATACTCAAAAAGGGCAACTTGGACAAATTGAGTCTCGTTCTTCTGACGGTGTGTTTTTGGATTATGGCACTCACACTCGAGCTTATCGTGTACTTAACCTTGACACTAACCGAGTCATGGAGACATCCGATGTCACCTTCAACGAGACCATGGTTTGTCCTTCTTCTCGTTTTGAGCGTGCAGGTGATCATGAGGTCGGTGAGCCTCTTTTTGATGACGAGGATGAGGGTGCTGAAGGTATGGATGATCCAACACCCCCTCCACCTGCTGTGCCGCCAAGAGCGGCTTCTACGACGACTCACGGCCCCGACACGTCTTCTTCCTGGGGGTCGTGGGATCCGCCACCCCGAGCGGTACCTTTTGTACCCGGGGGCACCAGCTGCTGTTGAGGGGGAGGCCACTTCGGCAAGGGAGGCACCACGACACATTCAGCGCTAGCACCCGCCTCAGCAGATGATTGACAGCATCGACGAACGCGTCACCCGGTCAAGGCAAATCTCTCACTTTGCTCATTCTGCATTTGTTGCTAATTTTGAACCCCGGGATGTTGGACACGCTTTGATGGATCCGGATTGGGTCAATGCCATGCATGAGGAGCTTGAGAACTTTGAGAGAAATCGGGTTTGGGTTCTAGTGTCTCCACCTTCTGAGTGTCACCCAATTGGGACAAAATGGGTTTTCAAAAAACAAAGAAGATGGCCATGTTGTGAGAAACAAGGCCAGACTCGTAGCCCAGGGATATAGTCAGAAGGAGGGGATAGACTATGAGGAGACGTTTGCTCCTGTAGCTTGTTTGGAGGCAATTAGGATACTCTTGGCTTTTGCTGCATCCAAAGGTTTCAAACTTTTGAAATGGATGTCAAGAGTGCCTTCTTAAACGGCTACATAGAAGAGGAGGTGTATGTTAGACACCCCCCGGTTTTGAAAATCCCAAGTTTCCAAACCATGTTTTTAAACTCCACAAAGCTTTGTATGGTTTGAAACAAGCCCCTAGAGCCTGGTATGATAGGTTGAAAACCTTTTTGCTTGCTAAGGGTTTTAAAATGGGATGTGTAGATAAAACGCTTTTTCTCCTCAAGCAAGGCACTGATACTCTCTTGGCCCAAATTTACGTGGATGATATCATTTTTAGTGGTTCTTCTCACGCTTTGGTTGCCAAGTTTGCAGATACTATGAGCAGGGAATTTGAGATGAGCATGATGGGCGAGCTGACTTTCTTTCTCGGATTGCAAATTAAGCAATCCCGAGAAGGGACGTTTGTGCACCAGGGCAAGTATACCAAGGACTTGCTGAAGAGGTTCGATATGGGTGAGGCCAAGCCTCTTCCAACACCCATGTCGACCACGACGACCCTGGATGCGGACAAGGATGGAGAAGCTGTGAACCAGAAGGAGTACCGAAGCATGATCGGGTCGCTGCTCTACCTGACGGCGACACGCCCGGACATCCAGTTCGCGGTGTGTCTGTGTGCACGCTTTCAGGCGTCGCCGCGCACTTCCCACCGTCAGGCGGTCAAGCGCATTTTCAGGTACCTTCGTTTCACACCTGAGTTTGGGATTTGGTATTCAGCTTCCTCCACCCTCTCCCTTTGCGGTTATTCCGATGCCGATTTTGCTGGTTGTCGCATTGAGCGCAAGTCCACTTCTGGGACCTGCCAATTTATTGGTTCTTCTCTTGTATCGTGGTCTTCTCGCAAGCAGTCTAGTGTCGCTCAGTCTACCACAGAGGCTGAATATGTTGCTGCGGCTAGCTGCTGTTCTCAGTTGCTTTGGATGATGGCCACTTTGCGTGATTTTGGTCTGAGCTTTTCTCGTGTTCCTTTGCTTTGTGACAGCACAAGTGCTATTAGCGTTGCTAAGAACCCCGTGCTTCACTCGAAGACCAAACACATTGATGTGCGCTTTCATTTTCTGCGAGACCACTATGAGAAGGGTGATATCGACCTTTGCCATGTCGATACTCATCATCAGTTGGCTGATATTTTCACCAAGCCTTTGGACAAATCAACCTTTAATCGGTTGAGGGGTGAGCTTGGTGTGTGTTTCCCCTTTTAGATGGGGGAAACATTTTGGATCTTGTATTATAGACTGACTCTTTTTCGTTTGTATACGCATTTACATTCTGAGCTTCATGTATATAATCATTAGAATGTAACTATGCTCTATGTAGTATGCTCCGATGCTTATGATGATGCTTGTGGCTTATGCTCTTTCTGATCACTGGTACATGTTGTGAGCTGAGCTATTTTTGAATGGTGAACCTGCTTAACAAACTTAAAACTGAAAACGTTCACCATTGAGATATGCAACTAGCATGTGTAGGATGTGTTGAGTTCACTCGTGCTTTTCATATATGCTAGGTTGCTATGTCTCTAGTTCTGAGTCTCTCACTTGCTTGGTTTGTTCATATTTTGTCAATAAATTGAACCAAGTTTTAGTGAACTGAAAAGATCGAGATGGGACTGCTTGTCAACACATCACGGTATCGAGACTATTTCTCATTGCATTTTTGAGTTAAACTCGAGCCGTGTAGTGTATGACCAAAACCGACGCCTTAAGCTTCTGATTGCTTTTTGCATAGGCTTCACTCGGTTGAAAAGTTAGGCAATGACAAGCTTTCAACCTCTCGCAAACATCTGCTCAACTTCTGAACTTGTGTTATTTCACCGCTGCAACTCCGATTTAAAACTGAAATCACAAGTGTATGCTTCATTCTATAGCATGATGTTTGAACTTTGCTAGGGGTAGTTCACCTAGTATACATGCTTAGCACTTGTTCGGATTCCTGTCTATACATGTGTAGTGCTATTTTGATGGTGACTATCTTTTTGGCTAAAACTGCTCACTGTGCTTTCATGTTCATATTTCGTATATAGTGATCAGTCTGAGCCTTTGCTAGCATTTTGTGGATGATGCCGAGTCATTGGAGTTATACTATGCAGAGCATCTTTGCATTCTCTTGACTATATTCCTGAAGCTGCTAACTTGCATTATGGCTCATATGCATTTTGGAAGGGGGAGTCCCTCTCTTGTTGGCACTTTTTGATGGTGCATTTTCTGAGGGGGAGAAAATTGCTTTCGATTCCTTTTGCTTGATGGTGCATTTTCAACTAAGGGGGAGAATTTACAAATCATATGCTTCCTTGAGTCCAACTAAGGGGGAGTGTTTTAGTTGTGTGCACTATTCGAGGGGGAGTTTGACCGTAAGGTTTTGGTATCGAGCTTTCTTGCTAGTTGTGTTGAGCCTCTGTGCCTCTATCTTGAGGGACTAGCATTTTGCTTCAATTTTTCATATTGGTACTTGCTAGCGGTGTTGAGCCTGTTCTACCTCTTCTTGAGGGCTAGCTTTGCTTTGCTTGGTCGCGTTGAGCCGTTGCCCATGTCTTTGGGGACAAAGTTGTCGTGCTCTTTCCACTTGACCTTCTTCGGCTTTGCTATGCTTTTGGTTCATTTGGTCGAGTTCACTTTTCTCTCTTCCTTCCTTCCTTCTTTCTATTATGATTTGTGTTGGTAGTTGACAATGCACTCATCAAGGGGGAGATTGCGGATACATGGGTGTATGCCGAGTCTCTGAGTGATGAGTGATTGTCAACTGGGATAATGCGCATGTTCTTTGGCTTGTGTTGTCCAGGTGTCGAGCACGGATACAGTGATCAGAGGCAAGGTGAAGGTCAAGTAGAGACGTGTCGTGCCGATGGGCCGAGAGTGGCGAAGGGCGGACGTGAGGCTTGGACTGAGGGACCGATGGCCCGAGGATCAGCTGTGGTGGCTGGCAGCCTGGGACAGCGACGAGCAAAGGCTTGCGGGCACGGTGTTGCTTGGGTCGAGGACCTGGGGACACGTGTCGGTGGACGGGGTGCACGGGCGGTGCATCCCCTCTACAGCTTCGGTTTGGTGGTAGAGCCAGAGAAAAACCATCAGGTGGACGGTTTCCAGGTTTGGGCCTCAAAACCTGGGCGCGGATGGTTTCCGAGTTTGGCCACAAAACTCGGGCTGAGGACGGTTTCCAGGTTTGGGCCTCAAAACCTGGGTGCTGCGGGTTTGCTGAGTTTGGGACACAAAACTCAGGCGTTGGTGGGCTGGTTTCCCGGTTTGGGCCTCAAAACCGGGGGTTGGCTGTGAAGGCTGGTTTCCCGGTTTGGGCCTCAAAACCGGGGGTGCGACGTCCAGGAAAAGGACGGCAGAGCGGTGGCGGCACGTGGCGGCAATCGGGAGGTTGCGTCGAGGCAACGCTACGAGTTGTGCGGGCGTGGCCGTCGGATCCACCTACCATCGAGTTGGTCCAGAATAACCTTAGGGTTTAGCTGGTTCGCTCTGTAAGTAGTTAGGGGTAGAGTGGGAATTAGGAATAGTTAGAATTAGGATAAGTAGGGGGAGACATCCACCTCCCCATCTATCTCAGTCATTTGCTCTTTGCTTCTAGGGTTTCCTGCTCTCCCAATCCCCTGCTGTAGCTAGCTGAGATTCGCAGAGAACCATACCTCTGTGTACTGGAGATTTTGAGGAAGTGAGGCCATAACCTCACTGTTGTAGCGTGTGGAAGCCACACGGTTGCAATTTCGTGGTTGTGATTCGCGTTTCGTTCATGTTCTTCGCGGAATCCTTTTTCTCCACATTTTCCCCATCGCTTGATCTCTTTGCTCGGTTCATCTTTTGCAAATCCGTTTGAACCAAGTTGTTCTAGGTCGTGGGGCACTTCTTTCTACCGAAGGAATTCACCTCTAACCTCACGGTCTAGGAGATCGATCGATTTTGGTTTCAGGTCAAGTTTTTCCCTTCCCCTGAAATTCTTCGATTCATCGATTTGGAGATAGGTTCGAGCCATGGTCTCTTAGAGATAGCTCACTATCCACCTTGTGACTCCTCTCACCGAGTTTGATCCCTAGAGGATTTGTTTTGGGTGAGATCGAGTCGAATCGGTGAACGAACAGTGCAGTCTCGGGGTGACCGGACGCTGGGTCGGGCTGACCGGACGCGTCCGGTTGTTGAATACTACGCGGGGGTGTTCTGATTCTTGACCGGACACTCGTGACTGCTTGTGATCGGACGCACGGTGAACACTGTTCCCTACTTTGTCTGTGTTGACTGGACGCTCTTTTCCCAGTGAGTCCGATCAGAAACAGTAAGGTCCAAAACCTGTTTTTGCTCGACCGGACGCGTCCGGTGGGTATTGACCGGACGCAGGGTGAGTCCGGTCAGTGCAGTTTTGTGCTGTTTCGTCCGCGGTCCGTTCGTTCGTTGACAGATTTTGTTTCCGTCTTTTGCGTTGGGTTTCTAGGGTTGTATAGTGTCCCGCTATGCTTCTCGAAGGCATCCACCCTACATCTAGGGTCGTGGACATTTGCAAGCTCTAGGTTTACTCTTGGGGTTGATTCTTGGGACAGTGGCAACAAGTTTCCGAAAGGAAAATTTGTAGCTCTCATTCACCCCCCCTCTGGTCGCTTTCTGGTTGCATTCTCGATCCTTCAACACCACCTTCTGCTCAACGATACTCGCTGCTCCAAGTCATCTAGGTGTCGGCAAACACCAAGAGTAACAAGCAAAATCTATAGTGAAACACAATCACCATGTGCTTCTAGATCAACACACTCATGCAATGCACTTGAATCCTCTCAACTCTCAATAAATGATGAATCAATCAAGCAATATGAGTGAGAGAGGAATGACTAGGTTTACAAGGATGTTTTGTCAATCAAAATGTCCAAGACCTTGGGCCCAAGTCAACCAACACACTTATAAAGGGCTCCCCAAACAATAGAGTCATTCCCCCCCTCAAATTGGTTGACTGGGCAATGATTGGACACGCCTATCAGAGTGACAGGACACATCCAGTCATTGGGATGCAGCCACGTGTCCATCATGTTTGAGCCCTTTAGGTTGCACCAGACGCGCCTATCCCGCCGACCAAACAAGGTTGCACAAACGAATAGACACATTGCATGCAGCATCCAATCGCCATGCATATAGCACCCGAGGGGGCAAATTGGCGATTGAATGCGCCTTGCGTTCGATGCACTCTGCCCACACCCAACGCCACATCATGCGGATCAGACGTGCCACCGACGTGTGAAAGGTCCTAAATGGCTAGAGGGGGCTGGATAGCCTATAAAAATTCTACAACAACACTTACACAAACTTGTTAGACAATTAAATGGCAAAGTGAGTTTTGTGCTAGCTCTACAAAAAAATGAAAGTCAGCTATCCACAATTATAGTTAGATATGATCTCTTTGACACACAAAGTCTATGCTGCTAATTTACAACTATGAGATCAAATGAGCAAGAACAATTACTACTACACAAGATAAATATTATAACTAGGCACAAAAAGGTACAATTATCACTTACAAGAATAGAACAAAAGTAAATACAAGTGATAGAGAGGATATACCACCGGTGGCAAGTGATCAACACAATGAATATGAAATGAAATCCTCGGACAAAGATGACACAATGATTTATCCTAAGGTTCACTTTGCTTGCCGACAATCTACGTCGTCCTCGTTGTAGCGATTCGCCCACTTGGAGGTTCATGAGCTAATTGGCATCACAAGTCAAACCCTCAATAGGGTGCCGCACAACCACAACACAAGATGGAGATCCACAAGCTACGAGCAATCCACTAGAGTTACCTTTCATGATCTCCCACAAGAAAGATACAAGAAACCTCTCACAAATCACCGATCGAAGCCGACAACAATAACTAATAGACACTCAATGATCCTTGCTGCTCCAAGTCGTCTAGGTGTCGACAAACACTAAGAGTAACAAGCAAAAATAGTGAAACACAATCACCAAGTGCCTCTCGATGAACACACTCATGAAATGCACTTGGATCTCTCAATCTCTCACTAAAGTGATGAACAATCAATCAAATTGAGTGAGAAGGGAATGACTAGGCTCACAAGGATGTTTAGGCAATCAAAATATCCAAGAGTGTGAATCCAAGCCGACCAATCACCTTATATAGAGCCCCCTCAAACAATAGAGTTGTTGCTCACACAAACATAGATTCTGTGTGACCATCGGATGCATATGGTTGATGGCATCAGACACGCCCGATGCCTGGATGCACACCATGTGTCCATCCAGTTCAACCACAAATGCCTGATCCCAACGACTATTTTCTGATCGGGCCCTTTTATGTTGCATCGAACGTGCCCATCGGACTCGACGGTTCGGGCATATGATGTCAAGCCAAAATTCAATGGCTCTCTTCCACTGCATTGGACTCTGCTACAAGAGACCATCAGACGTGCTAGGGACAGCGTCTGATGTCTATGCAGAGTGCATCCAGACGCATCAGATACATTCGATGGATCTCCATCAGACGCTCCTGGAGTTTGATGCTCTCCAGCCGACCTGCCACTAGCACCTCACAGCCATCAGACACACCAGTATTATGTTTGATGCTGAGTCCGATGCTTGCCTGAGCTTGCTATCTGCTGAGGCCTACTGTCGGACACGTCTGATGCCCATCGAAGGAGCGTCTGATGCTACCCAGAAGACTCAGAATCATGCTCCACTTTATCCCTCGTACAAATGTGTTAACTCCACCAAAATTCCAACACTTGTGTATGTGAGTTAGCATTTGTCAAGCATTTTTCCAAGGGAAGTTAGCACTTAATAGAATCTAAATGCATATGCAAAGTGTAGATCGTCCAGTGGCACTTTGATAACCGCATTTCACAATCGAGTTTCACTCCTATTAATAGTACGACTAACATTCTTAAATATGATCATACTCTCTATAGTGTCTTGTTCACCAAAACACAATGGTCCTATAGTTATACCTTTGCCTCGAGCCATTTTAGTTTTCACCCTTTCCCCTTTTCAAGCTTTGGAGCACTTGATCACCATCATGTGGACATCACCATCCATCTAGCTCCATCACTTGGTTATGGACCAACTTATCTCCTAGACACACTTGAGCATAGGGTTAGTCTAATAGGTTTCATCAATTATCCAAAACCAAGCTAGGGCTTTCAGCGTGTCTGATCGTGACTCTAGCAGAGTCCGATCATGTGAAAGCATCTAGGCCCCTATTGGGTTTCAGTGATTAATGACAACATAACATTATTGTGACCAACATGTGTTTTGTAGCCCAAATCCATTCTAGCGATCGATCACTCATTTCTTATTGAGCGAACAATGATTCGACACGTCTTCTTGAGCTGGACGTGTCCATGCATGTGTACAGATGAAGTCACATGCTGCTGACGTCACATAAAAATTCAACATACTCATTTCAAAATGCTATAACTTCTGGATGATGTATCCGATCTTAATTCCGTTTGCGCTGGCGTGTTCTACGCGACGAGACGAATAAAACTAGATCTCACTTACGTATATTTTAAAGAACTTTTCTAATACCAATTTATATATATTAACTTATGAAATATAACGTATGTGTTGACGCAAAACGTGACGCCCTGCGCTAGGCACACAGCAAGCCGAACGAGGCTGGCTTCAATCGGGTGCCCGGAGTATTCTGAATCCAGAAACGTGCCAGTCGGTTTGACCTGAAAACCAACAAGGGATAAAAATATGAGAATACCTTGGAACATGCTGGGTGAGACCAGGCAGTTCCATATGTACGGCTTTGAAAGCCAATCATGATGGCACACAACTATAACAGCTGTTTATCGAAACAGGTTTATAATGTCATTCCGCAAGTATAAAGATGGAGCTTATAAACATGTTGAATGCCGAACACATGAATAACAGGAGGGTAAAAAATGTAATTTGTAAATATAAATCTATTCAAATAATATATGCATAGGCTAATCCAACTAATCTGCCGCACGTTTAGCCTTCATGAACCCATCGAGTATAAACTCAAGCAAAGCTAATCCACCGCATGATACCACTTGCTATAAGTCCATACCACTCCTTATAATTAGATTAATCCACCGCATGATACGGTCTAATTATAAGAAGCTAAAAGCATACATATATCTGAACAGATCTATAAAAACCCATTAGTCATGTAAGCTTAACCAGAGTCGGCAAACTAGCCGAACTGGGGTCCATGAAGAAGGAACATACAAGCAAAGCATGATTAAACTAATCTAAAATCTGCATCTGCCGCACGACACCTAGTTCTATCAAAGCATAAACATGATTAACATGTATGAACCCGCAACATGTAACAACCTAGATTGAAAGCTAATCCGGCCATCATGATCTTATCATTAGCAAAGCACAAGCAAACTTGTGAAACGAGGCCGAATAGAGATCAATCTAGATTGGGCAAAAGAGTGTTACAGGAATTAAATAAATAAAACATATAACACATGATAACTTAATGAATCTACTAGATCTGCCAAATCTAATAGAGACGATAACTATTTTTACTCATGTCTTAATCCGCCGCGCGATACAAGGCACAAGCAAAAACTTCCCGTCATAAGCTTAAATCTGCCGCACGATACTAAGCTTAACATACGAGACTACTTGCATCATATCTAAATCCACCGCATGATACTAGACATGATAACAAGGTTGTCGGTACTTACGGAGGTCGACGGATCGATGTTTCCTCTCGAAGAACTCGACGACACGACTTAAGGACTCAAAGATGGCACGGAGCCGGTTTGTATTGATGTGGTTGTGAACAGTTTTACAATGGCCGAGGGCTTATATTTATACCCTGGACGAAACACGAATCCTAGACGATTACGACTTAAAAAACAAGGAAAGATATAAATCATATTCCTAAACCTTTCGGCATCTTTCATCGTCACGTATCTTCTCGTGCAGGCCGGCTTTACCTGCATCATCCATTTCCCGAATGGGGCTACTGCTTCACGAAATAGCCGACCGCGCAGGTATTCACCGAAAGTCTTAAGGACCAAATAGCCGTCCGAATGCTTGCCGAATCCTTCTCTTCTCTGCTGGCTGGACCCACCTGTCATATCCTCGTGTGTGTGAAAATCTGGTGTTAACACATGCCCCCTAATTTTGGGATAAAATGTTTATTCCAAAAATTCCTTTTCCTTTTCGCACTGACGTGGAACCTCCAGAAGCATCTGTCTTCACTCGCCATAATTATCGTACCTGCCGATTCGTCTCCCGATGCACTTGGGATCTTTTAAACTCCCCCCTTCACTTTATTTCGGCCTGTGTTTCTCGACCTCTCCTGCTTTATTCGCAAACCAGAAAAACCCTCTTCTCTCTTGCTACTCCAAATCAGCTAGAAGATGTTTTCTCAGGCGAGCCGCCATAGTCTCGAGCTCGGCGCTTCCAGTACTTCCAAGAGAAGGTTACCCTCTAATTGCTTTCGCTCGAAGATGAAGCAGTCGCCTTCACATTGTCGTTCTTGTTTAGGAGGATCGATGATGACTTTCCCGAGGTCCTGACTCAGAAGGTTACGGATCTTCAATTTGATCTAGAAAGGAGGAATCGGGAGATTACCCGAATCTCTCGAGAGCGTGATGCCGCTCGGGAACAGGCCATTGGTAAGTATCCTTCCACTGTTCTTCCTCCATTCTTCTTCCCTATTTTATTGATCCTTCCCCCTCTTAGCTCTGGAGGCTAAGCTTCATTCCCTCGAAGCTGCCATTGCCGATCTTGCCGTCACAGCCAACGTGCCAGGCACGACGTCTCTATGGCGGGTGAACGAGGTCAATCAGGTCCTCCCCGACATCTCCAGGGCTGGCATGGGTTATGGTGCAGCGCTCGCCTTTTACGCTGTTCGGATCCACTCCGGCGCTGACTATCGTCATTTTGATGTTTGTGAGTGAGGACTAGAATTCAGGGTGGCACACTCCGTTGATGACATGAAAGAAGCTGGAACAGATCTGGCCGATTCCTTTGACTTTGATCTCCCGATTAGGGACATAATAGGATGGACGAACTGACTCTATTGTAATTTATTTTGTAAATAAGAAGTTCCTCTGTTCGTCTTTCTGAAATCAATCTGTGATTGATCCCTCGAGATCAATGTATGTTCTGTTTTCTGTGCATCAATCATTAACTCTCATTTTATTCTAGCGGCGATGTTTACCACATCGGCTATTGCCGACAATCGCATTAGATACCTTTATCTCACAGGCAATTGTTGCAATCGGTCATTTTAGATCCAAAGCATCCAATTTTTTCCCTCAGCTTTCCGATCCCTGATGACACCAAAGTAGTATTTCTTAAGGGATTTTGTGATTTTCTTAACGCCAATTGGTAACATGAGTCCCCAAATTGCTAGTTAAAACCGAACAACTCCTAACCGAATCCCATCGGCCTTCTGATTCTGGAGTCACGATCTCTTTCAATCGTCAGAAATCCAGCTCGGCCCAACAACGGCCCATAAGACGTGGAAACCCCAATCCGATACTTGATCTTCCAGTGTGCAAGCCTTGGTCCTATAAATATGACCCTACACAGGCTGTTATCCTTATCTCCAGTCAAATAATTTGACTTGCAAAAATTTTGTCTGTCGGCTTCTAGCTCAAGCCAGAGGGAAAATTTCTTGCTTGCGTTTCTATCAATGACAAGCAAAGGCGACCATGGCAGGCATCCTGACAGAGATGAAGCAGGAGGAAGCCAAGCACCAACTCACCGGTGTTATGGGTAAAAACTGATTTCTTTCCCCCTTTCCTTGCCCGTTCATCTTTGATTTACTCACCCATCTTCCTTTTTAGAATGGGGTCTTTCCCCAACCAAGCTCAGGACCCTCCAGAAACGGTAAATCCAAAAGTCCCTTTTAATCTCCTTCCTAAGCTACCAGATTCTGAATTTGATAACTTATTCTAGCAGATCCGCTTGGGTGCTCTTCGGTATCGCGAGGAAAGGATCAAGTTCAGAAAGAACTGGAAGCCGCATCTCAGAAGCATAGTATCAGGGAAGCTGAATGGGCAGCTCAACGGAAACAGTTCTGCAGCATCATCACAGGTTAGCATAAATTGGGTTTTCTCCTCTTGGTCGAGCTTGCCATGTCTGATATATCCTTCCTCTTGCTAGCCCTTTCTGCAGAGAACGACTGTCTGAAGGCAGCAGCAAACAGAATCGCCCTCAAGGTGAATGCTCGTGGAGATTCAGCCGAAGCCCGCCTTGACGCTTTGGATGGCCGTATTGATCAGGCCGTCATCCAAGGTATGCACGCCGGGGTCTCTTTCGGGCTAGCGGCAATGAGTTCTTGGACCAAAGAAGACTACTCTCTCTTACCAGTTGGTTTTGCTGGCGACCCAGATGAATTTGAAGACCCTAAGATTTATGATAACCAAGCCGCTGCTATTGCTGAAACTGTTAATCCGCAATCCATTCTGATCAACTTATTCTGAGAGTAGTTTGTACTAGGACAGATCTATAAACGAAGTTTGCAGCAGATGAACTTGCTCGTTTCTAAATAATGTTTATTTTTAATTCTTCAATGACTTTCCTCGCTCGCAACATTTCTTCAGAAGAACGCTTGCCGAATGTATGACGTCATCTTAGCCGACTAAATCCCGTTCTCAAAATGTCATATCACTCGGCATTGCACTTACTGCACTTCACCTTTCTCTTTCCCCGATAAACCTGCTAACTTGAAAAACACTAAGGTCACCAAGGTCATGAGCATCTGTACTGAAGGCGATATAAATAAAATATTGGCCATAACTTAACACATGCGAAATATTTTTCTGCTAAAGGCGATGCTCTTACATCGGCTGTATAAAAACATCTCTTGATTTACATAATTTCCATGCGTTCGGCTTTTAGCAAGTAGTGTCGAAGCTTCAACTGACAAGCAGTACATACAAATTAAAAATTCGTCACAGCCGAATACCCTTCCTGGGGTTTAATATTTTTTAGCTAAGGCAAATTGCTACTCAATCTTTTCTTTTAAACTTCACAAAATAGGGCCGATTCTACTATAAGAAGACCATCGGCCGTTACGTACAACTTGAAACGATCACCAAGTCATGGAAGTGCTCTCATATATCTTTAATCTCACCAGAATCTTTTGTTGTACGTCACCTTGTACAAATTCCTCCTGATCTTCCTTGAGCTCTGGAAATGGAGAAATAAACAGAATCCTTTAAAGGTTCGTCAACTTTAAAACATACTCGAGACCCAAGCTTGTGTACATTGATCCAACTTTGGCTTCATTACCAACACTTTATTCCTTGTCAGCCGATATGAAACTTTGGTCTCAATTCTTCTCCATTACCACCGGTTGGATTAAAAATTGCTCTGAGAGCCGATCGTTTGAATCGGCTGTTGATCCTCGTCGAAAACGTTCACAGGACCTGCTTCCCAAGCTCTTCCAGAGAAACACTCGACACCTTCATACTCCCAGTAGGTGGGCTCTGTATTAGCAATACTCACCGAATCATCAGCATGGACGATCTCAATATCATCTCCAATCCACTGGATAAGGAATTGATGCATAGTTGACGGCACACAACAGTTTGCATGTATCCAATCTCTTCCTAATAGCAAACTGTATGCCCCCTTGCCATCAATGACAAAGAAGGTGGTGTGATTAAAGTTTTAGGCCCAATTGTTAACTCGACATGGACTGCACCTCGAGTATCAGAAGAATTGCCGGCAAAGTCCCTCAACACCATGTCGGTCCTCAATAGATCTTCACTTGCCATGCCAAGTTTTCTGAAAGTGGTATACAACATGATATTTATGGCAGCTCCTCCATCGATGAACATCTTGGTTAATGGCTTGCCATTGACATACCCTCTCATATAATGGCTTCAAGTGTCGGTGCCTGACTGGTTCATCAAATACTGCCCTTTGAGCCAAGACAAGATGAGCCAACAAGTCCTGAAATTCACTTTCATCGAAGTCTGAATATGTCTCGTCTTGGACATCTTGATTCTCAGGGGCTATGAACTCTAATGGCAGAAAGAATGCCATGCACGTATCAGCCGAATGATTACCTTCACTCGGCCTTTCCTTAGGACGCCAGACTTGCTTCGTTCTGGTGCCTGCTTGTGCCAACTCTTTGTTCCTTAAGCGCTGCACCCTCCTTTTTTGGCTTTTCCTTAAACCTGGCGGACACCATTGTCCCTTCTGCCAGACGTACTTACGGTACTCTTCTTCTTCAGTATGAGCCCAATCTCGATCGGCAAATCCTCTTACCTATCGATCTCCGGAACTATTTATTTTTATGCGCCGATCGTCCTCAGGGACTTGTGCCCCAAGCCTTTCATGGACAGATCGGCGGTTGACTCGAGACTGCCTATACTCGGAATACTGATTACTGCACTCGGGGCAGTCGTTTTTAACAGGCAGCTTCAAGCCTTCGTTCCAACAATACTGGAAAAACGAGCATTCCCAATGAGACCGTTCGTTCTGTTCCCTCGTATCTCTCGTTCTTCCTGGTACATCTCTTCTTTGTACCTTCGCTGTTTCTCCAGGAACTTTCGTTCTTCATAAAGCCTCTGCTTCTGGTACCGTTCCTGTTCTCGATGCCATTTATTCAACAAGATACGTGTCATGACCCTGGGTCTGGAAGTTTCACCTGTCTCAGTTCGGCTATTCTGGAACCGAACCCTCTGCTGAAGCTCTTTATTTGTAATCTGCCGATCAGGGTCAACAACACTAGCTTCCTTTGCTCTATCAGAAGTTAAAACTTTCATTTTATTCTTACCCCCAAAATCGGCTGCATTGATCATACTGACAAAGAAGGACACGGTATTCTGTCCAAAAGGACTACCATCCACTTTCATCTTTCCATCAAACCTCAGGTGTTCGTCTTGGATGGCCTTCTGAATCTGCACTCTGAACACTCGGCAATCATTTATGGAGTGTGATTTAGTATTGTGGAAACCACACTTCTTGTCTTTGACACCCTCAGGAAGCAGCATAGGATGACCTTCCGGCAACTTGATGCGTCCTTCCTTCAGCAAGTACTCAAATAATTTATCTGACTTGGAGACATCAAAGTCATAAGTACCTTTTTGTTGCCTCAGCCACCGCTGGTTGACTTGAGTGAGTGGTTCTTTAGACCAGGTTATCTCGGCTGCAGCTACTTCATCTTCATCATCATATTCATTTGCTTCCTCCAGGAAAGCCTGTTACATTTCGGCAGCTACATCACCCTTCTGGAATTGATTATTCCTTCTGAATCCCTGAGCTTGATTTCTCATCGTCGCCAGCCTTTGGGATAACTGCCCGAGGTCATCAAACTCCATGCCGAATAGTTTCTCTTTGATACTCGGTAACATGCCAGCTATGGCTATCCCCGACAATTGGTCATCCGGCAAATTCAAGGAATAGCAGAGATTTTTGGTTTCCCTGAATCGGCGCAGATACTCTTGCGGCGTTTCGCCGGGTCTCATCCTCAAGCTCATAAGATCGACCAACTTCTTTTCACTGGTTCCCGTAAAGAAGTATGAGTGAAACTTCTGTTCTAATTCTGCCCATGTATTGATAGAATTCGTCAGCAGAGAAGCAAATCAGGAGAAGGCTGGTCCTGTTAATGACAACGGGAAATACCGAATCCTCCAAGCCTCATCCGTAGATGCTTCTCCGAGTTGCATCAAGTAGCGGCCGATGTGCTCTATAGTGCTGGTATCATCCTGACTCGAAAACTTGGTGAAATCAGTAGGAGGTTTCACCCTTGGAGGAAGAGCTACCCGATTGTACCACTCTGGATAGGGGGACTTGTATGTGTAAGTTTGATTCTTAGGTTTCAGGCCGAATTGATTTGCATCATATCAGCCATCTTATGCATGATGAGGTCAACATTCGGGTCAGGAGCTGCTTGTGCCTGCCCCCCAGTATGTAGTCCTGCTGAACTCCTGTAGCCCGGATTCGGAAGAGCATTAATCGAGTTATAGTCCATAAACTCCCGATATCCATCTCCAAACATATCCCTCTGTATTCTGTTCGCCACAGGAGACACTCTAGAAGCAGATTGTGGGACATTCCCTGTTGTGCCGAACGTGAGCTGGCCATAGGTCTGGGAAGGTTGTTGCGCCTCCTGAGAAACCACTCCACCTGTGCTTGGGCCAGCTCCACTGTTCTCGGCAACCCTCCGACGTTGAGGTATTGGAAACAACAATGGTCCTTGCATCGGACCAGCAGCTTCTTCAAAGTACTTATCTGCGTTTGGACCGAAAGTATTGACCTAATAGCACGAAAAGTGTTTAAGAAAGCCGACTGATGATTAGTCACGGCTCCTGATACAACCTGTGCATTATTTCAGTCATCTTCTGGATAGCTTCTTCTTCACCACCGTCGGGTAGCTCAGGTTGGTGATGAGGAACAACCTTCGGGAACGTCTGCTTCTGATAGACCTTGCCACTTTTATTCTTGGAGAAAGTCTCCAAGCATTTGCGCTGGAATTCATCACAAGCCCGTTGCACCAAATCCTTCGATTCTGGCGGCAATTCGTCCATGGTCACATCGAAGGTTTGATCTTCGCTAATCTCAGGCATCTTGAAATGAAGTTGTCCCACCGGGCGTGCCAAAAAGTGTGTTGACGCAAAACGTGACGCCCTGCGCCAGGCACACAGCAAGCCGAACGAGGTTGGCTTCAATCGGGTGCCTGGAGTATTCTGAATCTGGAAACGTGCCAGTCGGTTTGACCTGAAAACCAGCAAGGGATAAAAATATGAGAATACCTTGGAACATGCTGGGTGAGACCAGATAGTTCCATATGTACGGCTTTGAAAGCCAATCATGACGGCACACAGCTATAACAGCTGTTTGTCAAAACAGGTTTATAATGTCATTCGGCAAGTATAAAGATGGAGCTTATAAACATGTTGAATGCCGAACACATGAATAATAGGAGGGTAAAAAGGTAATTTGTAAATATAAATCTATTCAAATAACATATGAATAGGCTAATCCAACTAATCTGCCGCACGTTTAGCCTTCCTGAACCCGTCGAGTATAAACTCAAGCAAAGCTAATCCACCGCATGATACCACTTGCTATAAGTCCATACCACTCCTTATAATTAGATTAATCCACCGCATGATACGATCTAATTATAAGAAGTTAAAAGCATAGATATATCTGAACAGATCTATAAAAACTCATTACTCATGTAAGCTTAACCAGAGTCGGCAAACTAGCCGAACTGGGGTCCATGAAGAAGGAACATACAAGCAAAGCATGATTAAACTAATCTAAAACCTGCATCTGCCGCACGACACCAGTTCTATCAAAGCATAAACATGATTAACATGTATGAACCACAACCGCAACATGTAACAACCTAGATTGAAAGCTAATCCGGCCATCATGATCTTATCATTAGCAAAGCACAAGCAAACTTGTGAAACGAGGCCGAATAGAGATCAATCTAGATTGGGCAAAAGAGTGTTACAGGAATTAAATAAATAAAACATATAACACATGATAACTTAATGAATCTACTAGATCTGCCAAATCTAATAGAGCCGATAACTATTTTTACTCATGTCTTAATCCGCCGCGCGATACAAGGCACAAGCAAAAACTTCCCGTCATAAGCTTAAATCTGCCGCACGATACTAAGCTTAACATACGAGACTACTTGCATCATATCTAAATCCACCGCATGATACTAGACATGATAACAAGGTTGTCGGTACTTACGGAGGTCGACGGATCGATGTTTCCTCTCGAAGAACTCGACGACACGACTTAAGGACTCAAAGATGGCACGGAGCCGGTTTGTATTGATGTGGTTGTGAACAGTTTTACAATGGCGAGGGCTTATATTTATACCCAGGACGAAACACGAATCCTAGACGATTACGACTTAAAAAAACAAGGAAAGATATAAATCATATTCCTAAACCTTTCGACATCTTTCATCGTCACGTATCTTCTCGTGCAGGCCGGCTTTACCTGCATCATCCATTTCCCGAATGGGGCTACTGCTTCACGAAATAGCCGACCGCGCAAGGTATTCACCGAAAGTCTTAAGGACCAAATAGCCGTCCGAATGCTTGCCGAATCCTTCTCTTCTCTGCTGGCTGGACCCACCTGTCATATCCTCGTGTGTGCGAAAATCTTGTGTTAACAGTATGAACATGAGCTGCATTGGATAACTTATACATATTATGTACTATAAATGTTTTTAGTCCAATTTGTTTGGTGGCATGGCTACACCTGCACGGATGTTCTTTTTTTTCTTCTTTTTTGTTTTCTTTTAACAGATTTTGTTATATATTTATAATTATATACATAGTTATTTTCATATAGTCTCTATATTCTACTAATATGTTATAATATTAATTTTGTCTCTAAGTTCTTGATTATAATTTATATGTCTAACTTTACATCTAAGTTATTCATCAAGTTTTTTTGAGATGATGAGTCATTCATCAAATATATATCTAAGTTATACATAAAAGTTTTGTGTTTACAACTTGTTTAGGTTCTATGAAATTATATTGATATAATTTGTTTCGTAAAATATTACACATAAAAGTTATAGTTATGTGTATAACTTTGTCATGTGGTAAGTTATATGTATAAGTTATGTGCATAACTTTGTCACATTGAAGGTCACACTGAATCATATGTATAAGTTAGATGTAAAAATTATATGTACATAGTAGAAGTTATACATATAACTTTGTAGCTTTGTTTAATGAAAACTTTCCAAAAAAGGAAAGTTGCGGGAATTTTTTTTGCTAAAAATGGAAAGTCGTGGGATGTCTGAAACCGTTCGCTTGTTTATGTTTGGGTGAACGTTCGCCAATTAGTGGCGTCGGTTTTGTAGAAAAAATTGAGTTAGGTCATGATAATAGCGATTGATTCGGCAATTAATGGTATTCATGCCCTACAATGGAATTCGTTTTTGGTTTTCAAAGGATTGCTGACAAGGCTAAGGACTATCTAGTTCTAAGTGTCATTTTGTGTTGGGATGCACTTAGATTAGTGTTAGGGTTTTGTTTTTCCTTTGGTTGTACTATTAAGGGGGTATGGACTAGTATCTTGACCTAAGTGAGTCTAATGTGTTAGGTGTGGTGCACACTTGTTAACCTTAGCACTAGGTAGCTCAGAGATAGCCCATAGATTGAGAGGAACAAAGGTTCACTTAGTGTTGTGATTCGAAAGTGAACATGGTGCTTTCTACAACATCGAACGCGTTTCCTGCAGGCATCAGACATGTCTGATTAGTGCAGTTGGTGCATAGTGAGTGCACCCTGTTGCACTGTTGCATCGGACGCGCCAGGGGGGCAGCGTCGGACACGTAGGTGACACTATGCACTAGATTTTAGTGTCAAACGCTGCACGGGACGCACCTGAGGGTGCTGGCACGTCCGATGGGCATCTAGAGAGGTGTTGTTGCCATCAGATGCGTCTGATGTCATTGTAATGTGTGCTGCCAGAAGATAATACACATTACCGTTAATGGGGCATGGGACACATCCAATGGGTGCATCTGACATGTCTGATGCCACATGAAACAACTGATTTGTACCCCTTCTCCATCACTTCTTTGTGGGAGTATAAATACTTCACCTACTCATCCATGTGGGGTTTCTTGCTCATTTGAATTGCTAAGAAGACACTTTAGAGTGCTTATGAGTGCAAGAGCCTAGTGTGGTGATTGGGATTTGATAATCACAAGATTAAGGACCTCATTGGTACATGGGAGTAGAAAGCGTGCATCCACCTTACTCATTAGGCTTGTTTAGAGTCAAGTGAGAGTTTGTGCTTGTTATTCTTGGTGATCAGCATCACCTAGATGTTTGGTGGAGATCAGGAGCATGTGATCATCCAATGGAGCTTGTGGATAGTGATGGCAATGGGTAGATACCCGATGGGTACTACCACCCCATACCCACACACGCTAAGTAAGATTTTACCCGTCCGGTTACCTGTATCTGCATGCGGGTAGAAAAATTCACCCATACCTGTACCCGCGCGGGTAAAACTACCCAACGGGTAACCCATACCTGAGAACACACCCGAACATAACATAGGAATTTGCTTCATTTATTGGAATTTGCTTCGTTTATTTAAAGTAAGCAGTTGTTCAATACATGTGCATAGAAGCAAACCTGATAGAAATTAGCCCAAGTGACCCTCTGCAATATGATATCTAGAAAACTAATCTGACACAAATCAACTCTATTCTACTCAACCCTTGTCGTCATGGAGCCATGAATGGAGACAACAGGAACGCTCCTAGTTCAATCTATTGCATTGTTGGACTAGGACGAGGGAGACAACAAGAATGCTGAGTAGAGGATGAGGGTGTGGTCGAATGCTCCCCTGTGGCCTCGCTGGTCCATCAGACTTTTGGAGAGGAGTGGGAACAAGGGAGTCATGCAGGAGTTTCTTGCCACCAGCGTCATGGAAGCAAGGAAGCGAGTGTCGATGTGCTGATCTGGTGTGAGTGTCGGTCGATGTTGCATGGAGCTGTGGGGGCGTGGGGCTATGCGTGAAGCATGACGTGCGGCACCGATGTTGTGCGCGGTGAGCTTGGTGCGACAGCTGGCAAGTTGAGAGCGAGGGAGAGATTACAATGGGGGCTAGGGTTAAAAATGAGCCGACCAATATATATATCAGTATGGTTTTAGTTGGGATGGGTCAAATTCATTATGATTGCTAGTTGTATATGCAGGTATTTATTACCCGCGGGTAGACGGGTATGGGTACTATACATTTGTACCTGTACCCGTCTACCCGACGGGTAGATGATTTCTCCCACTAACATACCCATGGGTAGAAAAATTCATCCATACCATCTCTTTATCGGGTAAAACCCGTCAGGTACTCGGGTACCCATTGCCATCTCTACTTGTGGATGATCCATCTCATGTTTGTGACCGATTGTGAATGATTCACCGGTTGGAGAGGCAAAGAATCAACCCAAAGTAAGCACTTGGTCCTTCCATGGACCAAGGGGGAGCGATACCCTTGCGTGGGTGCTCCAACGAGGACTAGGGGTGTGCCGACATCTCGATACCTCAGGGAAACATCACCATGTTCCTTTCCTCTCTTTACTTTCCACATTTACTTTGAGCATTTCAATTCTTGTCATTTACATTCCTAGAATTACCAAGCTAGAGTAGGATTGGAACTTAGGGTGCTAAATTTTTGTGTGTTAGAAGATAGATCACACCTTTAGGCACTAGAGGTGAATTGGGCTAGTGTTAGGCTTTAATTATTGCAATAAATTTTGGAATAGCCCAATTCACCCCCACCCCCTCTTGGGCATCTTGATCCTTTCAGGCGACACTGTGTTGTTTCTAGCCATGTGACCATGTTCGGTCCCACCGAGACCAGTGTTCGGTCACTCATAGTGTCATCTATTTCTTTACCAACTTCATTCTTTGTGCAAATGTGTAAACTCCACCAAGTTTCCACCACTTGTGTACATGTGTTAGAATTTGTCAAGCATGTTTTCAAGGGAAGGTAGCATCCACTAGAAAATAATTTGCTATGAAAGATCAAGATGCCCAAGAGGGGGGTGAATTGGGCTTTTCTAAAACTTCTTGCAAGACTTAAAACCTATCAAGCCCCAATTAACCCCCTAGTGCCTAGAAGTGTGTTTGACAAGAATCAACCGCACAAAAGACTATCGCTAAACCATTTCTACTCTAGCATGGCAATTCAACTTATGAAAGAACAACAAGTAAATGCGGAATTGAATTGCTCAAAGATAAATGCGTAGTAAAGAGAGTAGAGATGACACGACGATCTTTTTGCCGAGGTATCGAGGTGTCGGCACACCCCCCTAGTCCTCGTTGGAGCACCCGCTCAAGGGTATCGCTCCCCCTTGATCCGCGCAAGGATCAAGTGCTCACTACGAGCTGATTCTTCGCCACTCCGGCCCGGTGAATCGCTCGCTACCGGTCACAACTTGGCTTGGGTCATCCACAATGCCTCTGGATGATCACCAAGCTCTCGATCGCCACCAAGTCGTCTAGGTGATGCCGATCACCAAGAGTAACAAGCAAGAACTCTCACTTGACCAATGCAAGGCTTATGAGATGGGTGGATGCACACTTGCTACTCACTATTCACTAATGAGGTGTTTGATCACTCAATTGTCAAATCTCTCAACCTCACTAGGCCTCTTGCACTCACTTGCAATCACAATGTGTTTGGCAACCTTTCAAATGAGCAAGAGTAACAACATGAATGAGGGGGAGGCATATTTATACCCCCCAACTCAAAACATGCACGAAGGGGTAAGTCCAGCCAGTTTATACACTGACCGGACGCACTGTCGGGGTGACCGGACGCGTCCGGTCAGTGCTCAATGGAAACGTGACGTCTAGCCTGACACATGTACGAAGTACTGACCGGACGCAACCATGAGTCCGATCACTACTAACCGGACGTGTCCGGTCAACAATTTTCCTCTCTGGAACCTCTCTGGACGTGACCGGACTCACCCTCCTGGTGCGTCCGATCGATTGCTGAGGGAGAGTCCGGTCGCAACCAGACTGACCCCTTAGCCAACACTACTGACCGGACGCATGCCCCAGCGTCCGGTCACTAGGGTTCGAGCGTCCGGTCGCAAATAGAAGTCCAAAACGACTTCGGTTTGCGACGCTCCCTTCACAAACTTTCTTCCTTATGATCTTAGGGGCCTTTCTAAGCTACCTAGGGCTTTGGTTAACAAGTGTGCACCACACTAACTCAAACGTCTCACCTAGGTCAAGCTACCCATTCAAAACCCTCTTAATAGTATGGCCAAAGATAAAACAAAGACCTATGCTACTCTAAGTGTCCTTCAACACAAATGATGACACTTAGAACTAGCCTATCACCGTCTTCGTCGTCCATCCTTTGAAAACCGAACGAATTCCATCAATAAGGGGACATGAATACCATAGTGTCCTCACGATCATCATTATCATGACCTAACTCAATTGTTTCTGCAAAAACCACGTTAGTCATAGTAATTTACCGTTGTCATCAAATCACCGAAACCCACTGGGGGCCTAGATGCTCACAATCTCCCCCTTTTTGGTGATTGATGACAACCTCAAGTATGTTTGAAAGAGAGGTGAGGTTTTCAATTGCTTGGTTCATATAAGCATGTGACAATAAGATCAAAAGGGGTTAGGCATGCTTATATAAACCAAGTCCACATAAGTACTCAACATATAAGAATTAACATAAGTACTTATGAACAAGCTCATTTATCGGAGAATAAGTGTGGAAGCAAAGTAAATGAGCATAACTAAGTGACATGTAATATATAACGAGTGAAGCAAAACATGTCACATCCAAAAGTCATACACATATCTTACAAGTGCCAAAAGATAAACATGTATGCATATGAGTGCAAGGATCATACAAAAGAACCGAGACCCTCTCACAAGCTCCCCCTAACTCTAACATACGCTCTCTCCCCCTTTGGCATCAAAGACCAAAACCTAAGGGTCGGTAGGAGGGACGGGAGCAGACGAGTCGAGCGACGAGGTACATGGTAGAGCCTTAAACTGCGCAAGAAGAGCCTCGTCATCGGACGATGAACTGTGAGCTGTCTGACCCTCGGACACAGGACGTGTAGGAGAAGCGGTATGGATCTGCTCGGCGGCCTCTGGAGCGGCCTCTGGTGCTGGAAGCTCTGGCTGCGGTGGAGGATCCACTGTCTCGGTCACTGCCACTAACACGGTCAAAGAAGTCTTAGGTGCTGAACTGACAGGCAGAGTCTGACTCTCAAAGACCGGTGGCTCGGACGACGCTACTGAAGAAGGGAGAGTCTCTGTAGTACCAGTAGCGGGAGCTGTAGCTGGAGCGGAGGTCACTAGCAAAAGAAACTGAGGCGGAGTAGGCAGACCAGTGAGCTCGCTGAAAGAAGCCTCCAAACTCTGAGGGGTCACAAGAATCGACTCAGTCTGAGTAGGAGTGAAGCCCGAGCAAATCGGTGTGAACCCTGGCTGCTGCCTTGACACAGGTGAAGTAAACCACTGAGGGTACCGCGGAAAGGGCGAGACCGTCGACGGAGGAACTGACGTGTTGTAAGAGGTCGACGGTCCGGGCTGCGGCAGCTGAAACTGAGGTGGCTGAGGTAACTGTGGAAGAGCCGCCATCCTCTCCATGAAAGCAAGCGTCTGAGTCTGGAGCTGGATCATCTGCTGCTGGAGAGCGTCCTGGCGCTCCTGAGCCTGTGTTGCGGCCACTGCCTGTGCCTCTGCTAGTCGGGCCTACTCCTGAGCCTGTCGTCGCTGCTCCTCAGCCTGGCGCTGAACCTCCTCAGAAAGTCTGGACTGCTGCTGCTCCATCCGAGAGAGTATGGCTAGAAGTGCTGGATCGGAGCCGGCCATGCATGAGGAAGAGGCCTCGGAGTCGTGAGCTGCCGGTGAACGCATCCTCGGAAGAGGAGCGTAGTCGTCGTCGGAGCTGTCAGTCGGAACCTCAAGGTCGGGGTCCTCTCCCTCTGCCTCAAGCCCTGCGAGCTCAGCCTCTGCCAACTGACGAACAACCTCATCCTGTTGTGCCTCTGTCTCTGTGACAACTGGCCTCTGACGCTGATCCCGGGGACGAGTGTCTGGACGAGCCCCAGCAATCTAGCGAGTGTCGTAGACTGGGAACTCTATCGGAGACTGGGTGAGCTCAGGTAGCAGAGCCGGAATCATCCTCCTCAAAAGGAAACAGATCCAGTGAGCATAAGGAAGTTGCCGGTGACCCTTGAAGCTCTCTGCAAGTGTGTCCTCCATCTCAGAAATAATCACGTCCCAAATATTGAACTCAAGCTGGGAGACCAAGTGGTGAACTAGCCAGATCTGAATACGGGTCAACCCCTCTCTGTAGCCTGTCCGGGGCAGAAGAGTACGCCTCATGACCTCGTTCACGAGACGGGCCGTCGGCGTCAAGTCACGAGGACGCCGGCTGGACCCCTCTCCGAACGGCTCCCGGAAGCAGGCACGAACCAAGTCGGCTGGTGGAATCTCGCCTGCGTGTGGACGCCGAGGTGGCTCTGTCTCGCCATAGCACAGTGTGTGAACCTTGGTCGCATAGGCTGTCAGACCAAGGTACTCTCGGGCACGGGCACTGTAGAGCCTGTAGGACCTCCCCCTGAAGGCAAAGTGGAGGAACCGGTGATCCGGGGAGATCCACAGGGATGCGTAGAACTGTCGCACCCAGTCCTCAACATACTGACCACTCCGTCTAAGAAGATCCGCCAACCCGGGCAGGTAAGATAGCATAGGGCGGATGGCCTCTCCAGCAACTGCAACGATCGTCTCCAGCGGGCAAACTCTGTGAGGGAGAATGTGGACACCACTGTTGACATACGCTCTGTAGAAGTCCTCCTGGATAACAGTGTAGAAACCCTCGGAGGCCTGAGGGTGCCTGGCGGCTGGGAACCACTCCTCGTAGGGAATCAGACGCAGGGCCTGTACCTAACGTGCTGTCGCAGTCCGCAGGTCCAAGTGCTCCACAAGTGGGGGTCCCTACGGCCTCGGAGGGGGTCGACCACCCCGCCTCTGCCCCTCAGGTCTGGGAGACACCTGAGTGCGAGTACGGGTGGACCGGCGGACTGGCTGCTGAACTGGCTGCTCCTCCTTTGGCTGACCCTCTGCCTGGGTCGCTGTAGCTGAACTGGGCTCTAGAGCTGACCCACCGGCTGTGGCTGCTGCAAGAGCTGAGGCTGCCTCTGACGAAAACTGGAAGTCGGGAGGGAGGACCTCAACTGGGTCGTCGAGAGAGTACTCGTGTCCCTGAACCCAGACAACGCCTCCCTCGGTACGACGCAAAGCCTGCACCTACTGCTCTGTGAGAAGGTCGCGAATTCGTCGACCACTCTGCTGACGACTGCCCTGACTGCCCTGAGCTGAGGACTGGTCTCGAATATGAAGACTGCCTGTCGAACCACCCTGCTCTGCTCTCTCGGCTGCCCGTGCTGCTGCTAGTGCCATCTCTGAATCCCGATCAAGTCTCTTGCGCTTCCTGGAGATGAGCTTCTGCGGCCCCTTCCCCTTGCCACCAGAAGGAGGCGAGGAGGAGAGGAGGGAGAGAGGGATCTGACGGTCCGCCGACGTTCTTGCAGCGAGCCATCGCTACAAGAAGAGAACCACTGTCACTGACAAGACTCACTGCCACGGAGAATCACTGCCACTGACAGGAGAGAAACTGGACTGAACCTCAAAGGCTTGGCCTCGTTCCGTATCCGCGAGCTTGGCCCCGGATTAGGCTGACACTGTGACACTGCGCACTGACACGGCCCCGACTCGCTGCAATAGATAGATAGGGATATATATAAGCACATAATCTAGAGAGGAGAGACCTATTGGAAGCAAAGCATAGGAGACAAGAAGAGAGGCATGGCTTTGCGACCTGACGAGAGGCGATGAACCGACCAAGCAAAGGAAGGTAACCAACACGTTCGGGCACCATGACACGTCGCCGAAAGATCCTGCGTGTGAAAGAGGGCCAAAACCAGGTTAGATCGACATGAACGGGTTGTTGAGACATTTCGTCGAACAAGTGGCGCACAGGGGAAAAGAGAAAGGGTGGGGAGCTTACTAGGTAGGGCTAGCACGCCGGAGAAAGATCACCGGAGAGGGAGTGATGATCGGAGATGAGGGCATGACCTCTGGTGATGGGAGAGAGGACACCAGGCGATGTAGGTTTCCGGCCGGGATCTCCCCCGCGACTGGTAGGGCACGCGCGAGGAAGGAACGAGGGGGGGGTGGCGGAGAGGTGCTGCGGTGCGGCGGCCGGGGGGTGGCGTGGCGCGGTGGGGAGGAGCGGCGGCGTGGGCGCTGTGACACCCTAGTGTCAAGCACTACATTAGGAATTGCAATTAGCTACTAAGAAGCATAAGCAATGCATTGCATCATTTCATGTGCATGAGAGTGCTTTTGTCTTGTTTATTTATTTGGATTTGGATTTCTATTTGACTCGATGATTTAAGTGGATCTCTGCTTGGGCAAAGAGTTTTATAAAATAGAGTTGGAGTTTTTGACCTAGTTCAGATTAGTTTGTAAATAAAAATAAGTCAAACAAAATGATTTATACTTCAAAATTGGCTTTGTTTATGTGGAGGATTTAAAAATGGTTTTCAGAAAAAGTGTCCTATATGAAAGTTGTAGAGAAAATTATTTTGAGCAACTTTCATATTTGGGTCAAAACCTAGTTTGGAGTTTTTGAAACTGTTTTGAATGGTCAAAGTTTGAAAAGAATTTGAAAAAGAAAAAGGAAAACGATTTCTCCCGCGCCCACCTTTCGGCCCATCTGGCCTTTCGGCCCGCTCACGTGCGCCGGCCCGCTCCCGCACTCGCCCGCGCGCCGCGCGCGCCGCGCACCGCCACCCGCCTGACGCCCGTGTCGTACGCCGGCCGCAACCGCCACGTGGCTGTCGTATCCTGCCGAGGATCCTCGCCGGCCACTCCTCGCTCGATCTCCTCTCATCCGAGCACGCAAGCTATCTTCCCCGACCACTCTCCGCTCGCCTCGCCTGCCGCGCCCGCTCGCCGTGCACGGCATCGCCCGCGCTGCCTCGCCGACCGCGCCGCCGTGGCCCGCCACGACCACCGGCCGGCCAAACCAAGAAAAACCCCGAGCGCACCGCACTCCCCTCTCCCCACTGCCATTCCACTCGCCCGCTCTCACTCCCGCTCTCCCTCTCAGCTCCCACGAACGCGCAAGCATCCGCCACTCTCGCCGACCGTTCACCACCATCACTCCCCTCCACCGTTCCGGCCACACCCGACCACCACCATCCAATCCCTCGCCGCCAGCCTCTCCGCCTACGCCGTGCGCACATCGTCATCCCCGACCGAGCCCCGACGCCGCCGGAGGACGAAGCGCCTCTTTCGGTCCGTCAGTCGCCACCGCCGAGCCGCAACGCCGTTCTTCCCCAACCCGAGCTCCACCGACTCCTCTTCTTCATCCTCGAGCTTCACCGAGCCAAGGCAAGGTGAGAACACCACCCAGCCTCAACGCTACCGTATTCTACCACCCGTTTCTCTCCGACCGAGCGCCATGGGCGCCGCCGCGGACCTCGCTCGTGGCCAAGCTCCTCTGGAGCCACCCGAGCCAAACCAACCCCGTAGCTTTGCTCCTTAGGGTTCACTCGAGCTTTTGCCTCCCCCAATTTCTCCGGCCGCCACCGGAAACGGCGTAGCCGCGCGTTGCCGCCATCACCGTGCGCCGCCGCTCGCCGCCGGCATGCTCCGGCCGTGCGCTAGCCAAACCACCTACACCACTCGATGCGCCTCGTCGAGGCGAGTTCACAAGCCTAGCTTCCCCACCGGCGACCTCACCGTCGGCGTGGAATCGACGGTCAAACCTCTCCCCTGTTTTCCGTCTCGCCCGAGCCCTCGAGCCAGGCCTCGGACGGGCGATTGTTTTCCGTCTCGCCGAGCCCTCGAGCCAGGCCTCGGACGGGCGATTGTTTTCCGTCTCGCCCGAGCCCTCGAGCCAGGCCTCGGACGGGCGATTCTTTCCGTCGCTCGAGCCTCCGAGACAGGCCTCGGACGGGCGATTGCTTTCCGTCTCGCCCGAGCCCTCGAGCCAGGCCTCGGACGGACGATTGTTTTCCGTCTCGCCCGAGCCCTCGAGCCAGGCCTCGGACGGGCGATTGCTTTCCGTCTCGCCCGAGCCCTCGAGCCAGGCCTCGGACGGGCGATTGTTTCCGTCTCGCCCGAGCCCTCGAGCCAGGCCTCGGACGGGCGATTGTTTCCGTCTCGCCCGAGCCTCCGAGCCATGCCTCGGACAGACGTTTGTTTTCCGTCTCGCCCGAGCTAGGCCTCAAACGAACCCTCGGGCACTGTCTCGTTCGAGCCGGGCCTCGAGCGAACACACACCTATTCCGTGCGCCGAGTGTTTTCCAGAAAACGTTTCCAAAATGTTTCCTATTTCCAGTAAATGCTTTTTTATTTTGTAGATCCTGTTTTGTTAGTACAAATGGAGTGCTTTCAGTTTTGTTAGCTTGTTTGTGAGTAGATCTGCCATGGAAAAATATGGAAGTATTTTTGGCAGAAGTTTATTTTACTGTTTTCATTTATTCCAGTTTATATGCTCTTGCTAAGATAAATGGTTATATATGTTTTCTGGTTGAGTTAATTCCTGGAAATTTTGTGTAAGTTTAATATCATGTTTTACACCTGTGAAAAATATATGATGCACTGTTTATGTGGAAAAAGTTTCTGTTATGGTTTAAAGTCCTTTTTGGCTGATTTCTTAGAATAAATGTTAAGGTGTTTATATGCTGAAATAAAATATGGGAAAATTTGTATAGTCTCTGTTTATGATGTCCAAGCTAAGAAAAATGTAAGCATGATCTGTTATGTGAAGAAATATGAAGTTGCTTTACAAAGGTGCTTTTCTGTGTTTTCCTTTGAAAATTCATGTAAGAAATAATATAATGTTTCTGTTTATGGAACTTTCAATAAGCATAAAATGTGAAGTAGAATTCAGGAAAAATATGAAATAGAGTTGTGCACCCTTTTACAGTAGGGTTGTAGTTCAAAGTACCTTTTTGGGCTGTTTGCTTGTCATTTTTGTATCTGCAGTTCGGTATTTTATTTTTGGCTGAAATTTGTTCAGTGGAGTCCAGCAACTGTTGTTTGCCTTCTGGAATTTTCGTGGATTTTTTTGAGTCCAGAAATGTGTACTTGCAGTTCAACCTAAGTTCTTTTGATTTATTAAATAAGAAAAAGGTGAATAAATGGATTTTTTTTTATTAATTAAATAAGTATTTACCTCAATGGTTCAATAAGTTGGTTTTGTTGTTTTGCAAGAAATGCTCTTTCTCATACCACACATCTTGCACCCGCATTATAATTATTTATTATTCGTCACATGCAATAGGATCGACACTCCCGGAGCCCGAGCAGGAGCCAGAAGCAAACGCCGAGCAGCAGATTCCGGAGCTCCAGCAAGCCGAGGAAGTCGACCCCGCCAGCGACACTAACTTGCCCGAGTGCCCCTCCCACGAGGCCTCGGTTTTCACCCAAGGCAAGCCCCGGAGCATTCTAAGTCTCCCAGTTTTTTATTAAATACTTGAGTCCTTTATATTATAATTAAGTTATATATGTTATGATGCATTAGGTTAGGAGTTGATTGAATCCTACTTGCTGCATTATCGTTCCTTGATTATTGATTATTACCCACCTTGTTATCCTGTTACTTACTATTATAATGTAGAATTGCTTAGCTTGCTTAATAAAAGTAGTAGTTAAGGATGTTCCCGTAATACCCTGATGGGTAGTTACCGGATCACGGTTGGCTATATTTGCTATCGTGGAAAAGAACCTGAGTAGTAATGAAATACGGTCAACTGGAAGGCAAGGCACCAAGTTGGAACTTGGGGGCAGTCCGTCCGTTGGATCGTGTAGGTTTGTATCGATGTTGGCCCTCGTTCATTTTGAACGCGCCCTTTTACTTAGGGATATGTCGGTGCCGTAATCATCGACCCCAAAGCCGGTTAGAAGCTGTTCGGGCCGGTCTCAACCCGTGTCGTGCCCTCTAGTATGGAAATTGCGATCTGTCGCGTGAGGCCATCGCCAGGTTCCAATTGGGCGGTCCGTGCTTGAACCGCGACGATTACCACCACGAACAAGCATCGAGCGGTTGCCCAATGCATGGACCCGACGGGGAAAGTGTGGGCTGGTATTAAAGGTCTTTCATCAGCTGATTTGGAATTCGATTCGAGTCGCCGTCTCCCCCGGTTAGTGGAAACTATGGCGAGCTTCACCACGATACAACTCCATGTGATGTTTAAAGGTTCAACTAAAATGTGGATAAGTCAACTGGATATGGTTATATTATTGATTGGTAGATTCAAGTGAGTGCTCTAGTACAGGTGAAAACCTAGGATTAAGGAATAAGTCTAAAAATGACAACTCATCATTATATTAATTACCTCTTATCTAAAATTGAGCTTTTCGCAACTCTAAAGATCCCAGCTCCACCTCAAAAGCCTTGCATACCCTTGGAGTCTTTATTTTCAGTTGGACGGGTAAGTCTAGCTGAGTACATTCCCGTACTCAGGGTTTATCCCGTTTGTTGCAGATGGCCAGGTCTACTTTGGCTATTGTAAGCACTGCCTCTACCCAGTGGAAGGTGATGAGGAGTAGGCCCAGGGCAGGGTCGTCCAGAAGCTTCCCTTTTTCTTTTGCTGGTCTGAGACTCCTAGTGGCACATTATCTAAAAAGGGAAGAGTGAGTTGTGTGAGTTGGTTTATCAAACAGTTTTATTTGGACCATGTGTGTGGTGGTCGTGCTTTAAACTATTTCAGCTTCCGCACTTTTAAACTCGGTATTGTAATAACTCTGTTTAAATTCGCACTCTGATATTTTAAATTCGGTTTGTTTTCGTTATGATGTATCTTTACGAATGTAATCCTTGAACGATGCGATCCTGTATGATGTATGGTGTTAGAAATCCTTCGAGATTTCCGGACTACCGGGGTTGTATGGGTTCAAGTATCAGTCGAAGTCAGACGGATTTGGCTAAGATAATACTTGAGCTCTTATAATCAGGACGGTTCCGCCACAGCTTGGTATCGGAGCATGGTTCAAGTGATTACCTCCGTAGAGAGCTATTTTTGAACTAAATGGGTATTTCAAAACTATTTTCAAAACTATTTTCGATTACTAAGTGTGCCCAGTCTCGTCCTTAAGCCCTATACTAGGATTCAGGTGGCTTAACTGCTAACAGGGTTCAGGGTTTTGCTTCATGCTGGATCTTTATTTGTTGTTCCATTCTCGGGAAAAAGAGAATGCGTCGATCGCGAAAACATGCATAAAATGATTTTGTGAGATATGAGAGCATGACCGTCCAACGTCGGTCTAGGTGAGAGTTCTTATACCAAGTATGTGCGAGCTCCACGCGGACACATACGAGGGTATCAATGTTTTCAAGGGTGTTTTCTATGTTGGTGCATGGTGTTTAGTGTTGGCTTCTATGTATCTTGCGCATATTGGCCAATACTCAATTGTTTTATCATTGGGAATTGCTTTGGGCTGAAATGAATCTTCTGCAGGTACACTAACTATGCGAACGAGTAGAACGTGTAGATAACGCATGAGAGATCGTTCTTGCCACCGACTAGAACGTTAGGACTTACGAGTCATATTAGTGAGTGAGAACGTAAGTACGATCATGCATCATGTTTAAACATGCATTTACATTACCTCCCCTTAAATTAAAAGTTGTCTCTTTTCTATAAAATTTTGCCAACTTAATATTCGTCTCACGAGAGTTTGAAACCCTTTTGTTCTACAGATGGCCCGGTCTAAGCTGACTGCTCTCAAGGCCACCGGAGGCAGAGGAGTTCCGCGTCACCGCTTGGCCACCAAGCTGACCCGGAAGACGTTCTTGTCCTACTTCGGGTTGCCGACTATCCTTTGGAGGATTCTGCAGGCCGTAGGCTATGAGGACGGACAGGAGCCCAGGTACTCATGGCAGAAGGAGATCTACGGGCAGGATTCCTTGGTCATGTGGAGATCAAAGTCAAGGCTTTGCCCGCCAAGCCTCACTGGACAGGGTGGACAGAGATCACCAGAGGCACTTGTGCCAAGGATGGAGCCAACAGGGCAGCATACCTAGTGCTGAAGGATATCATTGCCCGCTTCCCCGCCGACCTGGCAAGTGCGATGGCAGGAGTGTTTCCCCGTGGATCACTTTTCCCATTGCGCTGGAAGCAGACTTCGGAGTCAGTCTTGACAGGGAGCCCAGAGGAGAGGTTCTACTGTGAGACACCTGCGATGAGCGCCACTGGAGCTTTGCTAGGTGTATGTGAGAGTTTGGAGCGCACTCTTGAGAGCGTGTCCTTCACCCTCACAGCCACCTACCAGAGCAAGAGGAAGCTACAGGAGGACTTCGACGCTGAGGTTGCTCGTCTGCAGGAGAGGATTCAGCAGCTCACTCTGGAGCGTGACGACGCCCGCACCACAGCAGCAGCACAGTCCACTGCCAGGACAGTTGCAGAGCAGATGTACCTGACTACCGCTCTTCAGAGGGATGAGGCCCGCACCGCGCTCGACCAGCTCAGAGAGGGAGCCCACCTGTTGATACAGCAGATCCATGGACAGCAGGCCTACATCGACCAGCTCCACGAGGCCGTCCATCAGATGCATCACGCCGCGCAGGAGGCCGCCGCCCCAGCAGCTGAGGTCCCGGATCCCCAGGACGGAGAGGTCCTTGGTCCCGACGCCCCACCAGAGGACGCTGCACCCGCCGCTGGAGACCCCTGAGCGTTAGCTGTTAGAGATCGTTTTCTTTTGTATAGCTTGAGCTTGCTCGCTAAGTGATGTAACACCCTACACATGTGCTAGTTTTATGTTTAAATGGTTGATGGCATGTAAGCTTTTGGACAAAGTCCGGACTTCGATCCGGCATCTTTTTAGAAATCCGTCGTTTGCATGTCTAATTTCGAGCGATTGTTTTGTGATGTTGTATGGAAATGAGTAATTATACTTGGTCGTGTGCTAAATTTCGAATTATGTACAGCGCAGTATTTATTCATGATCAATGTAACATCACCTAATGATTGCTTATTAATGCGATATGCAGATGCCGGCACACACTCGCAGCAACGTGGGCAGGGGCAGGACAGGAGGAGAATCTGCCACCTCCCCCACCGCCGCCGATGACGCCGGAAGCGTTCTTTGGCCAGTTCTTGGGTAGCCAAAGGAATATGGAGGAAATGCAGAGGCACATGGAGGCCACCCTCCGCAATATCGCTAACAACACTGCACAGCAGCAGCATCATCAACGTCAAGGCCCGGAGCCCAACCAGTACAGCTCCTATCGTGACTTCTTGGACACTCGTCCTCTTTGTGTTCAAGGAAGCCACCGAACCGCTTGAGGCTGATGAGTGGCTCAACTCCATCACTCAGAAGTTCCGTCTGTCGTCTGACAGAAGAGCTCAAGGCGGAGTACGCCGCCCACATGTTGGAAGGACCCGCAGGTTTATGGTGGGCCCAGTACCGTGCATCCTTGCCAGTAAATGCACGTGTCACTTGGGATCAGTTCTCCACCGCTATGCGCAACCACTACATCCCTAGTGGTCTGATGAAAATGAAGGTTGCAGAGTTTATGAGGTTATCCCAGGAACCAGGTCTATGTCCGAGTACCTCCACAGTTTCAACAACCTAGCTCGCTATGCCCCAGACTTTGTTGATACTGAGGCCAAGAAGATCGCAAGCTTCAAACGTGGCATGAGTGCCGCCATGCTTTCCAAGATGGGCAACAGTCACCGCACCACCTTCAGTGACTTCGTCAGCGACTGCCTAAATCAAGAGGCCAATGACAGCCAGCTAGCGACAGAGACGCGCCGTCGTGCAAATGAAGGAGGTTCATCCCAGCAGAGGACCCTTTCGGAGCACGCGCCCCATATCGCCCGCCTGTCACAGGAGCAAGATTCCGTCCCCCACAGAGGAAGATCACCACCACCGTCCCCGTCCAGTTTTCAGAAGCCCTACACCGCCCCCATGATGCAGAACAAGAACAAAGCAGGAGTGCAGGAGGTCCCAAGACCCCGTACGTGATTGGTCCATGCTATAATTGTGGTCAGACTGGACACCTGTCACGTCAGTGCCCTCGCCCAAAGAAGCAGTACACTCAGCCCCCACCTCGTACGGGGTCATGTGCATCACACCACCGTGGAAGAAGTGCCAGAAGGAGAGCCTGTCACCGCTGGTACGTTTCTTGTTAATCAATGCCCCGCAGTTGTGTTGTTTGATTCTGGAGCATCGCATTCTTTCATAAGTGAGAATTTTGTTATAAGAAGTAATCTTGAGTTGATAGAGTTAGACCGGGGATATCAGATAAGTTCCGCCGGAGCTGTTCTCTCCGCGCGAAAAATGGCTAAAGGAGTGGAAATGACCTTCGGGGAATATAAGAAGGCCATAGTGGATCCCATCGTATTCCATGGTCTAGGTCTGGATGTAATCTTGGGTTAGGGTTGGATTGAAACTCTGGAAAGTCAATTTGCACGTCGCAGAACGTGTAGTTTCCATGGTTAGCCGTCGTAGTGGGTCTACACTTCGGTTCAAGTTACCTCGAAACCCCCCATGAGGATCGGAGGTTGTTCAATATCACGGCAAATGCAGATAGCTGAATCCCGATAGGTGTGAGTTTCCGGATGTTTTTCCTGATGAGTTGCCTGGACTACCGCCAGATAGGGATGTGGAGTTTGCTATAGAGTTAATCCCTGGAACAGCACCCATATCTCGGAGACCGTATAGAATGCACGCTAAAGAGTTAGCAGAGCTTAAGGTTCAGTTGCAAGAGCTTTTGGATAAGGGTTTGATACGCCCTAGTTCGTCACCTTGGGGATGTCCCGCTATCTTTGTGAAGAAGAAGGATAAAACTTTAAGGATGTGCGTGGATTACAGACCGTTGAATGCCGTAACTATAAAGAACAAATATCCCTTACCCGAATCGATGTCTTGTTTGATCAGTTGTCAAAGGCGAAAGTATTCTCTAAGATCGACCTGAGGTCAGGATACCATCAGATTAAGATCAGAAGAGAAGATATACCAAAACAGCTTTCTCCACCAGATACGGACTCTATGAGTATCTAGTTATGTCTTTTGGATTGACCAATGCACCGGCACATTTCATGTACCTGATGAATTCGGTCTTCATGCCAGAGTTGGATAAGTTTGTTGTAGTGTTCATCGATGACATCTTGATACTCTGAAAATGAGAAGGATCATGCTGAGCATCTACGAGTCGTTCTAACCCGGCTTAGAGAGCACAAGTTGTATGCTAAGTTCAGCAAGTGTGAGTTTTGGTTGAAGAAGGTACCTTTCCTTGGTCACGTCCTTTCAGAGGAAGGAATCTCTGTGGACCCTTCTAAGTACAAGAAGTTATGGATGGGAAGCACCCACCAGTGTTTTTGAGGTCGCAGCTTTTTGGGTTTGGCAGGATACTACCGTCGGTTTATTCCGGATTTTTCAAGAATAGCCAAGCCTATGACCCGTTTAACGCAGAAAAACAAGAAGTTCGAATGGACCACAGAGTGTGAAGCGGCTTTTCGCACTCTGCGAACGTTTGACATCCGCACCTGTTTTGGCTCAGCCAAACTTGGAGGAACCTTTTGATGTTTTTGTGACGCATCCAAAATCGGACTTGGATGTGTGCTCATGCAGAATGGAAGAGTTATCGCCTATGCTTCTCGCCAGTTGAGACCGCACGAAGAAAATTATCCCACTCATGATTTGGAATTAGCAGCCGTCGTGCATGCACTCAAGATATGGAGACATTATCTTATGGGAAATCTATGTCATGTGTACACGGATCATAAAAGTCTGAAATATATCTTCACCCAGCCAGAGTTGAACATGAGGCAGAGAAGATGGTTGGAGCTAATTAAGGATTATAACCTTGAAGTGCATTACCACCCCGGAAAAGCAAACGTTGTAGCCGATGCCTTGAGTCGCAAGACTCATTGCAACTCCCTACAACCACTTTTGGAAGATAGATTTAACCTTATGCACCCCGTTATGGTGAACAACATCACTCTTCAGTGTACCTTGGAAAGTGACATCATCGAGAGACAAAAGACCGATGAAGAGATCTGTCAGATTAAGAAGAGGTTGGAAACCAGTAGTTCTTTGAACTTCAGAACGGATGAACAAGGAATTCTATGGTATAATCAGAGGTTGGTTGTTCCTAAAGACACCGAGCTGAAAGAAAGAATTCTGAATGAAGCTCACAATTCAAAGTTATCTATCCATCCAGGAAGCAGTAAGATGTACCAGGATTTGAGAACCAGGTATTGGTGGTCAAAGATGAAGAAAGAAGTTGCAGCTTATGTTGCAAGATGTGATACTTGCTGCAGGATAAAAGCTATACACTTGAGACCTGCCGGATTGTTGCAACCGTTATCGATCCCAGAGTGGAAATGGGAAGAAGTTAGTATGGATTTCATCACAGGTCTTCCCACTACTCAAAAGGAAATGATTCTATCTGGGTTATCGTAGATCGGTTATCTAAAGTGGCTCACTTCATACCAGTTAAGACTACGCACCGCCCTCATCAGTATGCAGACCTGTATATCAGAATATCTTGAGATTGCATGGATTCCAAAAAGGATTGTCTCTGATAGAGGACCCCAGTTCATAGCACGTTTTGGGAACAGTTGCACAAGGAACTAGGAACTAAGTTGGTAAGAAGTTCCGCCTATCACCCCAAACTGCAGGACAGACAGAGAGAGTAAATCAGATTCTGGAAGATATCCTAAGAGCTTGTGTTCTATCGTCAGGAGAATCATGGGAAAAATGGTTACCCCTTGCCGAGTTCTCATATAACAACAGTTATCAGGAAAGTATAAAGATGGCACCTTTTGAAGTATTATACGGACGAAGATGCAGAACCCCAGTAAATTGGTAGAATCAGGAGATCGAGGATTCTAGGTCGGATTACGTAAAGGATGCGAAAGAGATTGTGCAAACAGTACAGCAACACATTAAGGTAGCAACATCCAGACAAAAGAGTTATGCCGGACACACGAAGAAACCTTGAGAATTTCAAGTTAGGAGACTATGTATACCTTAAGGTCTCACCCATGAGAAAAGTCCAACGTTTTGGAATTAAGAAGAAGCTAGCACCTCGATATGTGGGACCTTACCAGATCATAGCAAAGAAAAGAAGTGGCATACGAAGTACAGTTACCCCCAGAGATGAGCACAGTTTTCCCAGTGTTCCACGTATCACAGTTGAAGAAGTGTCTTCGAGTTCCAGAACAAGAAGAAGTTCGGATTCCAGACGTCACCATCAGATCGGATCTGGAGTACTACGAGCAGCCCAAGGAGATTTTGGATACCAAGACCCGAGAGACGCGTCACCGAACAGTGAAGACTCACAAGATTCTTTGGAGCAATCACGGACCCAATGATGCAACTTGGGAAACAGAGGAGTACTTACGCGTAAACTACCCCGCTTTTTATAAAGATTGGTACGTAACTCAAATCTCGGGACGAGATTTCTTTAAGGGGGGAAGGGCTGTGACACCCTAGTGTCAAGCACTGCATTAGGAATTGCAATTAGCTACTAAGAAGCATAAGCAATGCATTGCATCATTTCATGTGCATGAGAGTGCTTTTGTCTTTTGTTTATTTATTTGGATTTGGATTTCTATTTGACTCGATGATTTAAGTGGATCTCTGCTTGGGCAAAGAGTTTTATAAAATAGTTGGAGTTTTTGACCTAGTTCAAGTTAGTTTGTAAATAAAAATAAGTCAAACAAAATGATTTATACTTTAAAATTGGCTTTGTTTATGTGGAGGATTTAAAAATGGTTTTCAGAAAAAGTGTCCTATATGAAAGTTGTAGAGAAAATTATTTTGAGCAACTTTCATATTTGGGTCAAAACCTAGTTTGGAGTTTTTGAAACTGTTTTGAATGGTCAAAGTTTGAAAAGAATTTGGAAAAAGAAAAGGAAAACGATTTTCCCGCCCCCACCTTTCGGCCCATCTGGCCTTTCGGCCCGCTCGTGTCGCCGGCCCGCTCCCGCACTCGCCCGCGCGCCGCCGCGCTCGCCCGCACCGCCGCCCGCCTGACCCCGTGCCGTACGCCGGCCGCAACCGCCACGTGGCCGCCGTATCCTGCCGAGGATCCTCGCCGGCCATCCTCGCTCGATCCCCTCTCATCCGAGCACGCAAGCTATCTTCCCCGCCGCCACTCTCCGCTCGCCTCGCCTGCCGCGCCCCTCGCCGTGCACGGCATCGCCCGCGCTGCCTCGCCGACCGCGCCGCCGTGGCCCCGCCACGACCACCGGCCGGCCAAACCAATCCAAAACCCCGAGCGCACCGCACTCCCCTCTCCCCACTGCCATTCCACTCGCCCGCTCTCACTCCCGCTCTCCCTCTCAGCTCCCACGAACGCGCAAGCATCCGCCACTCTCGCCGACCGTTCACCACCATCACTCCCCTCCACCGTTCCGGCCACACCCGACCACCACCATCCAATCCCTCTCGCCAGCCTCTCCGCCTACGCCGTGCGCACATCGTCATCCCCGACCGAGCCCCGACGCCGCCGGAGGACGAAGCGCCTCTTTCGGTCCGTCAGTCGCCACCGCCGAGCCGCAACGCCGTTCTTCCCCAACCCGAGCTCCACCGACTCCTCTTCTTCATCCTCGAGCTTCACCGCCAAGGCAAGGTGAGAACACCACCCAGCTCAACGCTACCGTCTTCTACCACCCGTTTCTCTCCGGCCGAGCGCCATGGGCGCCGCCGCGGACCTCGCTCGTGGCCAAGCTCCTCTGGAGCCACCCGAGCCAAACCAACCCCGTAGCTTTGCTCCTTAGGGTTCACTCGAGCTTTTGCCTCCCCCAATTTCTCCGGCCGCCGCCGGAAACGGCGTAGCCGCGCGTTGCCGCCATCACCGTGCGCCGCCGCTCGCCGCCGGCATGCTCCGGCCGTGCGCTAGCCAAACCACCTACACCACTCGATGCGCCTCGTCGAGGCGAGTTCACAAGCCTAGCTTCCCCGCCGGCGACCTCACCGTCGGCGAGGAATCGACGGTCAAACCTCTCCCCTGTTTTCCGTCTCGCCCGAGCCCTCGAGCCAGGCCTCGGACGGGCGATTGTTTTCCGTCTCGCCCGAGCCCTCGAGCCAGGCCTCGGACGGGCGATTGTTTCCGTCTCGCCCGAGCCCTCGAGCCAGGCCTCGACGGCGATTGCTTTCCGTCTCGCTCGAGCCCTCGAGCGGCCTCGGACGGGCGATTGCTTCCGTCTCCCCGAGCCCTCGAGCCAGGCCTCGGACGGACGATTGTTTTCCGTCTCGCCCGAGCCCTCGAGCCAGGCCTCGGACGGGCGATTGCTTTCCGTCTCGCCCGAGCCCTCGAGCCAGGCCTCGGACGGGCGATTGTTTCCGTCTCGCCCGAGCCCTCGAGCCAGGCCTCGGACGGGATTGTTTTCCGTCTCGCCCGAGCCTCCGAGCCATGCCTCGGACAGACGTTTGTTTCCGTCTCGCCCGAGCTAGCCTCGAGCGAACCCTCGGGCACTGTCTCGTTCGAGCCGGGCCTCGAGCGAACACACACCTATTCCGTGCGCCGAGTTTTTTCCAGAAAACGTTTTCCAAAATGTTTTTCTATTTCCAGTAAATGCTTGTTTATTTTGTAGATCCTGTTTTGTTAGTCCAAATGGAGTGCTTTCAGTTTTGTTAGCTTGTTTGTGAGTAGATCTGCCATGAAAAAATATGAAGTATTTTTGGCAGAAGTTTATTTTACTGTTTTCATTTATTCCAGTTTATATGCTCTTGCTAAGATAAATGGTTATATATGTTTTCTGGTTGAGTTAATTCCTGGAAAATTTTGTGTAAGTTTATATCATGTTTTACACCTGTGAAAAATATATGATGCACTGTTTATGTGGAAAAAGTTTCTGTTATGGTTTAAAGTCCTTTTTGGCTGATTTCTTAGAATAAATGTTAAGGTGTTTTATATGCTGAAATAAAATATGGGAAATTTGTATAGTCTCTGTTTATGATGTCCAAGCTAAGAAAATGTAAGCATGATCTGTTATGTGAAGAAATATGAAGTTGCTTTACAAAGGTGCTTTTCTGTGTTTTCCTTTGAAAATTCATGTAAGAAATAATATAATGTTTCTGTTCATGGAACTTTCTTATAAGCATAAAATGTGAAGTAGAATCTGAAAAATATGAAATAGAGTTGTGCACCCTTTTACAGTAGGGTGTAGTTCAAAGTACCTTTTTGGGCTGTTTGCTTGTCATTTTGTATCTGCAGTTCGTATTTTATTTTTGGCTGAAATTGTTCAGTGGAGTCCAGCAACTGTTGTTTGCCTTCTGGAATTTTCGTGGATTTTTTTGAGTCCAGAAAAGTGCACTTGCAGTTCAACCTAAGTTCTTTTGATTTATTAAATAAGAAAAAGGTGAATAAATGGATTTTGTTTTATTAATTAAATAAGTATTTACCTCAATGGTTCAACAAGTTGGTTTTGTTGGTTTGCAAGAAATGCTCTTTCTCATACCACACATCTTGCACCCGCATTGTAATTATTTATTATTCGTCGCACATGCAATAGGATCGACACTCCCGGAGCCCGAGCAGGAGCCAGAAGCAAACGCCGAGCAGCAGATTCCGGAGCTCCAGCAAGCCGAGGAAGTCGACCCCGCCAGCGACACTAACTTGCCCGAGTGCCCCTCCCACGAGGCCTCGGTCTTCACCCAAGGCAAGCCCCGGAGCATTCTAAGTCTCCCAGTTTTTATAATTAAATTACTTGAGTCCTTTTATATTGTGATGCATTAGGTTAGGAGTTGATTGAATCCTACTTGCTGCATTATCGTTCCTTGATTATTGATTATTACCCACCTTGTTATCCTGTTACTTACTATTATAATGTAGAATTGCTTAGCTTGCTTAATAAAAGTAGTAGTTAAGGATGTTCCCGTAATACCCTGATGGGTAGTTACCGGATCACGGTTGGCTATATTTGCTATCGTGGAAAAGAACCTGAGTAGTAATGAAATACGGTCAACTGGAAGGCAAGGCACCAAGTTGGAACTTGGGGCAGTCCGTCCGTTGGATCGTGTAGGTTTGTATCGATGTTGGCCCTCGTTCATTTTTGAACGCGCCCTTTTACTTAGGGATATGTCGGTGCCGTAATCATCGACCCCAAAGCCGGTTAGAAGCTGTTCGGGCCGGTCTCAACCCGTGTCGTGCCCTCTAGTATGGAAATTGCGATCTGCCGCGTGAGGCCATCGCCAGGTTCCAATTGGGCGGTCCGTGCTTGAACCGCGACGATTACCACCACGAACAAGCATCGAGCGGTTGCCCAATGCATGGACCCGACGGGGAAAGTGTGGGCTGGTATTAAGGTCTTTCATCAGCTGATTTGGAATTCGATTCGAGTCGCCGTCTCCCCCGTTAGTGGAAACTATGGCGAGCTTCACCACGATACAACTCCATGTGATGTTTTAAAGGTTCAACTAAAATGTGGATAAGTCAACTGGATATGGTTATATTATTGATTGGTAGATTCAAGTGAGTGCTCTAGTACAGGTGAAAAACCTAGAATTAAGGAATAGGTCTAAAAATGACAGCTCATCATTATCATTAATTACCTCTTATCTAAAATTAAGCTTTTCGCAACTAAAAGATCCCAGCTCCACCTCAAAAGCCTTGCATACCCTTGGAGTCTTTATTTTCAGTTGGACGGGTAAGTCTAGCTGAGTACATTCCCGTACTCAGGGTTTATCCCGTTTGTTGCAGATGGCCAGGTCTACTTTGGCTATTGTAAGCACTGCCTCTACCCGTGGAAGGTGATGAGGAGTAGGCCCAGGGCAGGGTCGTCCAGAAGCTTCCCTTTTTCTTTTGCTGGTCTGAGACTCTAGTGGCACATTATCTAAAAAGGGAAGAGTGAGTTGTGTGAGTTGGTTTTATCAAACAGTGTTTTATTTGGACCACATGTGTGGTGGTCGTGCTTTAAACTATTTCAGCTTCCGCACTTTTAAACTCGGTATTGTAATAACTCTGTTTTAAATTCGCACTCTGATATTTTAAATTCGGTTTTGTTTTCGTTATGATGTATCTTTACGAATGTAATCCTTGAACGATGCGATCCTGTATGATGTATGGTGTTAGAAATCCTTCGAGATTTCCGGACTACCGGGGTTGTATGGGTTCAAGTATCAGTCGAAGTCAGACGGATTTGGCTAAGATAATACTTGAGCTCTTATAATCAGGACGGTTCCGCCCACAGCTTGGTATCGGAGCATGGTTCAGTGATTACCTCCTCCGTAGAGAGCTATTTTTGAACTAAATGGGTATTTCAAACTATTTTCAAAACTATTTCGATTACTAAGTGTGTCCGTCTCTCTTAAGCTATACTAGGATTCAGGTGCTTAACTGCTAACACAAGGTTCAGGGTTTTGCTTCATGCTGGATCTTTATTTTGTTGTTCCATTCTCGGAAAAAGAGAATGCGTCGATCGCGAACATGCATAAAATGATTTTGTGAGATATGAGAGCATGACCGTCCAACCGTCGGTCTAGGTGAGAGTTCTTATACCAAGTATGTGCGAGCTCCACGCGGACACATACGAGGGTATCAATGTTTTCAAGGAGTTTTCTATGTTGGTGCATGGTGTTTAGTGTTGGCTTCTATGTACTTTGCGCATATTGGCCAATACTCAATTGTTTTATCATTGAGAATTGCTTTGGGCTGAAATGAATATTCTGCAGGTACACTAACTATGCGAACGAGTAGAACGTGTAGATAACGCATGAGAGATCGTTCTTGCCACGACTAGGACGTTAGGACTTACGAGTCATATTAGTGAGTGAGAACGTAAGTACGATCATGCATCATGTTTAAATTCATGCATTTACATTACCTCCCCTTAAATTAAAAGTTGTCTCTTCTTTCTATAAAATTTTGCCAACTTAAATATCGTCTCACGAGAGTTTGAAACCCTTTTGTTCTACAGATGGCCCGTCTAAGCTGACTGCTCTCAAGGCCACCGGAGGCAGAGGAGTTCCGCGTCACCGCTTGGCCACCAAGCTGACCCGGAAGACGTTCTTGTCCTACTTCGGTTGCCGACTATCCTTTGGAGGATTCTGCAGGCCGTAGGCTATGAGGACGGACAGGAGCCCAGGTACTCATGGCAGAAGGAGATCTACGGGCAGGATTCCTTGGTCATGGTGGAGATCAAAGTCAGGCTTTGCCCGCCAAGCCTCACTGGACAGGGTGGACAGAGATCACCAGAGGCACTTGTGCCAAGGATGGAGCCAACAGGGCAGCATACCTAGTGCTGAAGGATATCATTGCCCGCTTCCCCCCGCTGACCTGGCAAGTGCGATGGCGGAGTGTTTCCCCGTGGATCACTTTCCCCATTGCGCTGGAAGCAGACTTCGGAGTCAGTCTTGACAGGGAGCCCAGAGGAGAGGTTTACTGTGAGACGCCTGCGATGAGCGCCACCGGAGCTTTGCTAGGTGTATGTGAGAGTTTGGAGCGCACTCTTGAGAGCATGTCCTTCACCCTCACAGCCACCTACCAGAGCAAGAGGAAGCTACAGGAGGACTTCGACGCTGAGGTTGCTCGTCTGCAGAGAGGATTCAGCAGCTCACTCTGGAGCGTGACGACGCCCGCACCACAGCAGCAGCAGCACAGTCCACTGCCAGGACAGTTGAAGAGCAGATGTACCTGACTACCGCTCTTCAGAGGATGAGGCCCCGCACCGCGCTCGACCAGCTCAGAGAGGGAGCCCACCTGTTGATACAGCAGATCCATGGACAGCAGGCCTACATCGACCAGCTCCACGAGGCCGTCCATCAGATGCATCATCACGCCGCGCAGGAGGCCGCCGCCCCAGCAGCTGAGGCCCCGGATCCCCAGGACGGAGAGGTCCTTGGTCCCGACGCCCCACCAGAGGACGCTGCACCCGCCGCTGGAGACCCCTTAGCGTTAGCTGTTAGAGATTGTTTTCTTTTGTATAGCTTGAGCTTGCTCGCTAAGTGATGTAACACCCTACACATGTGCTAGTTTTATGTTTAAATGGTTGATGGCATGTAAGCTTTTGACAAAGTCCGGACTTCGATCCGGCATCTTTTATGAAATCCGTCGTTTGCATGTCTAATTTTGAGCGATTGTTTTTGTGATGTTGTATGGAAATGAGTAATTATACCTGGTCGTGTGCTAATTTTCGAATTATGTACAGCGCAGTATTTATTCATGATCAATGTAACATCACCTAATGATTGCTTATTAATGCGATATGCAGATGCCGGCACACACTCGCAGCCAGCGTGGGCAGGGGGCAGGACAGGAGGAAATCTGCCACTCCCCCACCCCCGCGCCGATGACGCCGGAAGCGTTCTTTGGCCAGTTCTTGGGCAGCCAAAGGAATATGGAGGAAATGCAGAGGCACATGGAGGCCACCCTCCGCAATATCGCTAACAACACTGCACACAGCATCATCAACGTCAAGGCCGGAGCCCAACCAGTACAGCTCCTATCGTGACTTCTTGGACACTCGTCCTCTTGTGTTCAAGGAAGCCACCGAACCGCTTGAGGCTGATGAGTGGCTCAACTCCATCACTCAGAAGTTCCGTCTGCTTCGTCTGACAGAAGAGCTCAAGGCGGAGTACGCCACCCACATGTTGGAAGGACCCGCAGGTCTGGTGGGCCCAGTACCGTGCATCCTTGCCAGTAAATGCACGTGTCACTTGGGATCAGTTCTCCACCGCTATGCGCAACCACTGCATCCCTAGTGGTCTGATGAATGAAGGTTGCAGAGTTTATGAGGTTATCCCAGGGAACCAGGTCTATGTCCGAGTACCTCCACAGTTTCAACAACCTAGCCTCGCTATGCCCCAGACTTTGTTGATACTGAGGCCAAGAAGATCGCAAGCTTCAAACGTGGCATGAGTGCCGCCATGCTTTCCAAGATGGGCAACAGTCACCGCACCACCTTCAGTGACTTCGTCAGCGACTGCCTAAATCAAGAGGCCAATGACAGCCGCTAGCGACAGAGACGCGCCGTCGTGCAAATGAAGGAGGTTCATCCCCAGAGGACCCCTTTCGGCACGCCCCCATATCGCCCCGCCTGTCACAGGAGCAAGATTCCGTCCCCCACAGAGGAAGATCACCACCAACCGTCCCCGTCCCAGTTTTCAGAAGCCCAACACCGCCCCCATGATGCAGAACAAGAACAAAGCAGGGAGTGCAGGAGGTCCCAAGACCCCGTACGTGATTGGTCCATGCTATAATTGTGGTCAGACTGGACACCTGTCACGTCAGTGCCCTCGCCCAAGAAGCAGTACACTCAGCCCCCACCTCGTACGGTCATGTGCATCACACCACCGTGGAAGAAGTGCCAGAAGGAGAGCCTGTCACCGCTGGTACGTTTCTTGTTAATCAATGCCCCGCAGTTGTGTTGTTTGATTCTGGAGCATCGCATTCTTTTCATAAGTGAGAATTTGTTATAAGAAGTAATCTTGAGTTGATAGAGTTAGACCGGGGATATCAGATAAGTTCCGCCGGAGCTGTTCTCTCTCTCCGCGCGAAAAATGGCTAAAGGAGTGGAATGACCTTCGGGGATAAGAAGGCCATAGTGGATCCCATCGTCATTCCTGGTCTAGGTCTGGATGTATCTTGGGTATGGGTTGGATGAAACTCTGGAAAGTCAATCTTGACGTCGCAGAACGTGTAGTTTCCATGGTTAGCCCTCGTAGTGGGTCTACCTTTCGGTTCAAGTTACCTCGAAACCCCCATGAGATCGGAGTGTTGTTCAATATCACGGCAAAGCAGATAGCTGAAATCCCTTTAGTGGTGTGAGTTTCCAGATGTTTTTCCTGATGAGTTGCCTGGACTACCGCCAGATAGGGATGTGGAGTTTGCTATAGAGTTAATCCCTGGAACAGCACCCATATCTCGGAGACCGTATAGAATGCATGCTAAGGAGTTAGCAGAGCTTAAGGTTCAGTTGCAAGAGCTTTTGGATAAGGGTTTGATACGCCCTAGTTCGTCACCTTGGGGATGTCCCCGCTATCTTTGTGTGAGAAGAAGGATAAAACTTTAAGGATGTGCGTGGATTACAGACCGTTGAATGCCGTAACTATAAGAACAAATATCCCTTACCCCGAATCGATGTCTTGTTTGATCAGTTTCAAAGGCCGAAAGTATTCTCTAAGATCGACCTGAGGTCAGGATACCATCAGATTAAGATCAGAGAGAAAGATATACCAAAAAAGCTTTCTCCACCAGATACGGACTCTATGAGTATCTAGTTAATGTCTTTTGGATTGACCAATGCACCGCACATTTCATGTACCTGATGAATTCGGTCTTCATGCCAGAGTTGGATAAGTTTGTTTTAGTGTTCATCGATGACATCTTGATATACTCTGAAAATGAGAAGGATCATGCTGAGCATCTACGAGTCTTCTAACCCGGCTTAGAGAGCACAGTTGTATGCTAAGTTCAGCAGTGTGAGGAGTTTTGGTTGAAGAAGGTACCTTTCCTTGGTCACGTCCTTTCAGAGGAAGGATCTCTGTGGACCCTTCTAAAGTACAAGAAGTTATGGATTGGGAAGCACCCACGAGTGTTTTGAGGTTCGCAGCTTTTTAGGTTTGGCAGGATACTACCGTCGGTTTATTCCGGATTTTTCAAGAATAGCCAAGCCTATGACCCGTTTAACGCAGAAAAACAAGAAGTTCGAATGGACCACAGTGTGTGAACAGCTTTTCGCACTCTGCGAACGTTGTTGACATCCGCACCTGTTTGGCTCAGCCAAACTTGGAGGAACCTTTTGATGTGTTTTGTGACGCATCCAAAATTGGACTTGGATGTGTGCTCATGCAGAATGGAAGAGTTAGCCTATGCTTCTCGCCAGTTGAGACCGCACGAAGAAAATTATCCCACTCATGATTTGGAATTAGCAGCCGTCGTGCATGCACTCAAGATTTGGAGACATTATCTTATGGGAAACTATGTCATGTGTACACGGATCATAAAAGTCTGAAATATATCTTCACCCAGCCAGAGTTGAACATGAGGCAGAGAAGATGGTTGGAGCTAATTAAGGATTATAACCTTGAAGTGCATTACCACCCGGAAAAGCAAACGTTGTAGCCGATGCCTTGAGTCGCAAGACTCATTGCAACTCCCTACAACCATTTGGAAGATAGATTTAACCTTATGCACCCCGTTATGGTGAACAACATCACTCTTCAGTGTACCTTGGAAAGTGACATCATCGAGAGACAAAAGACCGATGAAGAGATCTGTCAGATTAAGAAGAGGTTGGAAACCAGTAGTTCTTTGAACTTCAGAACGGATGAGAACAAGGAATTCTATGGTATAATCAGAGGTTGGTTGTTCCTAAAGACACCGAGCTGAAAGAAAGAATTCTGAATGAAGCTCACAATTCAAAGTTATCTATCCATCCAGGAAGCAGTAAGATGTACCAGGATTTGAGAACCAGGTATTGGTGGTCAAAGATGAAGAAAGAAGTGCAGCAGCTTATGTTGCAAGATGTGATACTTGCTGCAGGATAAAAGCTATACACCTGAGACCTGCCGGATTGTTGCAACCGTTATCTATCCCAGCGTGGAAATGGGAAGAAGTTAGTATGGATTTCATCACAGGTCTTCCACCACTCAAAAAGGAAATGATTCTATCTGGGTTATCGTAGATCGGTTATCTAAAGTGGCTCACTTCATACCAGTTAAGACTACGCACCGCCCTCATCAGTATGCAGACTGTATATTCAGAATATCTTGAGATTGCATGGAATTCCAAAAAGGATTGTCTCTGATAGAGGACCCCAGTTCATAGCACGTTTTTGGGAACAGTTGCACAAGGAACTAGGAACTAAGTTGGTAAGAAGTTCCGCCTATCATCCCCAAACTGCAGGACAGACAGAGAGAGTAAATCAGATTCTGGAAGATATCCTAAGAGCTTGTGTTCTATCGTCAGGAGAATCATGGGAAAAATGGTTACCCCTTGCCGAGTTCTCATATAACAACAGTTATCAGGAAAGTATAAAGATGGCACCTTTGAAGTATTATACGGACGAAGATGCAGAACCCCAGTAGTAAATTGGGTAGAATCAGGAGATCGAGGATTCTATGGGTCGGATTACGTAAAGGATGCGGAAGAGATTGTGCAAACAGTACAGCAACACATTAAGGTAGCACAATCCAGACAAAAGAGTTATGCCGACACACGAAGAAGACCCTTGGAATTTCAAGTAGGAGACTATGTATCTTAAGGTCTCACCCATGAGAAAAGTCCAACGTTTTGGAGTTAAGAAGAAGCTAGCACCTCGATATGTGGGACCTTACCAGATCATAGCAAAGAAGGAGAAGTGGCATACGAAGTACAGTTACCCCCAGAGATGAGCACAGTTTCCCAGTGTTCCACGTATCACAGTTGAAGAAGTGTCTTCGAGTTCCAGAACAAGAAGAAGTTCGGATTCCAGACGTCACCATCAGATCGGATCTGGAGTACTACGAGCAGCCAAGGAGATTTTGGATACCAAGACCCGAGAGACGCGTCACCGAACAGTGAAGACTCACAAGATTCTTTGGAGCAATCACGGACCCAATGATGCAACTTGAACAGAGGAGAGTACTTACGCGTAACTACCCCGCTTTCTATAAAGATTGGTACGTAACTCAAATCTCGGGACGAGATTTCTTTAAGGGGGGAAAGGCTGTGACACCCTAGTGTCAAGCACTGCATTAGGAATTGCAATTAGCTACTAAGAAGCATAAGCAATGCATTGCATCATTTCATGTGCATGAGAGTGCTTTTGTCTTTTTTGTTTATTATTTGGATTTGGATTTCTATTTGACTCGATGATTTAAGTGGATCTCTGCTTGGGCAAAGAGTTTATAAAATAGAGTTGGAGTTTTTGACCTAGTTCAGATTAGTTTGTAAATAAAAATAAGTCAAACAAAATGATTATACTTAAAATGGCTTTGTTTAGTGGAGGTTTAAAAATGGTTTTCAGAAAAAGTGTCCTATATGAAAGTTGTAGAGAAAATTATTTGAGCAACTTTCATATTGGGTCAAAACCTAGTTTGGAGTTTTGAAACTGTTTTGAATGGTCAAAGTTTGAAAACAATTTGGAAAAAGAAAAAGGAAAACGATTTTTCCCCGCCCCCCTTTCGGCCCATCTGGCCTTTCGGCCCGCTCGTGCCGCGGCCGCTCCCGCACTCGCCCGCGCGCCGCGCGCGCCGCGCACCGCCGCCCGCCTGACGCCCGTGCCGTACGCCGGCCGCAACCGCCACGTGGCCGCCGTATCCTGCCGAGGATCCTCGCCGGCCACTCCTCGCCGATCCCCTCTCATCCGAGCACGCAAGCTATCTTCCCCGCCACTCTCGCTCGCCTCGCCTGCCGCGCCCGCTCGCCGTGCACGGCATCGCCCGCGTGCCTCGCCGACCGCGCCGCCGTGGCCCCGCCACGACCACCGGCCGGCCAACCAAGCCAAAACCCCGAGCGCACCGCACTCCCTCTCCCCACTGCCATTCCACTCGCCCGCTCTCACTCCCGCTCTCCCTCTAGCTCCCACGAACGCGCAAGCATCCGCCACTCTCGCCGACCGTTCACCACCATCACTCCCTCCACCGTTCCGGCCACACCACACCACCATCCAATCCCTCTCGCCAGCCTCTCCGCCTACGCCGTGCGCACATCGTCGACCCGAGCCCGACGCCGCCGGAGGACGAAGCGCCTCTTTCGGTCCGTCAGTCGCCACCGCCGAGCCGCAACGCCGTTCTTCCCAACCCGAGCTCCACCGACTCCTCTCTTCATCCTCGAGCTTCACCGAGCCAAGGCAAGGTGAGAACACCACCCAGCTCAACGCTACCGTCTTCTACACCCGTTTCTCTCCGCCGAGCGCCTGGGCGCCGCCGCGGACCTCGCTCGTGGCCAAGCTCCTCTGGAGCCACCCGAGCCAAACCAACCCGTAGCTTTGCTCCTTAGGGTTCACTCGAGCTTTTGCCTCCCCCAATTTCTCCGGCCGCCACCGGAAACGGCGTAGCGCGCGTTGCCGCCATCACCGTGCGCCGCCGCTCGCTGCCGGCATGCTCCGGCCGTGCGCTAGCCAAACCACCTACACCACTCGATGCGCCTCGTCGAGGCGAGTTCACAAGCCTAGCTTCCCCGCCGGCGACCTCACCGTCGGCGTGGAATCGACGGTCAAACCTCTCCCTGTTTCCGTCTCGCCCGAGCCCTCGAGCCAGGCCTCGGACGGGCGATTGTTTTCCGTCTCGCCGAGCCTCGAGCCGGCCTCGGACGGGCGATTGCTTTCCGTCTCGCTCGAGCCCCGAGCCAGGCCTCGGACGAGCGATTGCTTTCCGTCTCCCGAGCCCCGAGCCAGGCCTCGGACGGGCGATTGCTTCCGTCTCGCCCGAGCCCTCGAGCCAGGCCTCGGACGGACGATTGTTTTCCGTCTCGCCCGAGCCCTCGAGCCAGGCCTCGGACGGGCGATTGCTTTCCATCTCGCCCGAGCCCTCGAGCGAGGGCCTCGGACGGCGATTGTTTCCGTCTCGCCGAACCCTCGAGCCAGGCCTCGGACGGGCGATTGTTTCGTCTCGCCCGAGCCTCCGAGCCATGCCTCGGACAGACGTTTGTTTTCCGTCTCGCCCGAGCTAGGCCTCGAACGAACCCTCGGGCACTTCTCGTTCGAGGGGCCTCGAGCGAACACACACCTATTCCGTGTGCGCGAGTGTTTTCCAGAAAACGTTTTCCAAAATGTTTTTCTTTTCCAGTAAATGCTTGTTTATTTGTAGATCCTGTTTTGTTAGTACCAAATGAGTGCTTTTAGTTTTGTTAGCTTGTTTGTGAGTAGATCTGCCATGGAAAAATATGGAAGTATTTTTGGCAGAAGTTTATTTTACTGTTTTCATTTATTCCAGTTTATATGCTCTTGCTAAGATAAATGGTTATATATGTTTCTGGTTGAGTTAATTCTGGAAAATTTGTGTAAGTTTAATATCATGTTTACACCTGTGAAAATATATGATGCACTGTTTATGTGGAAAAAGTTTCTGTTATGGTTTAAAGTCCTTTTTGGCTGATTTCTTAGAATAAATGTTAAGGTGTTTTATATGCTGAAATAAAATATGGGAAAATTTGTATAGTCTCTGTTTATGATGTCCAAGCTAAGAAAATGTAAGCATGATCTGTTATGTGAGAAATATGAAGTTGTTTACAAAGGTGCTTTTCTGGTTTTCCTTTGAAAATTCATGTAAGAAATAATAAATGTTTCTGTTCATGGAACTTTCTTAATAAGCATAAAATGTGAAGTAGAATCTGGGAAAATATGAAATAGAGTTGTGCACCCTTTTACAGTAGGGTTGTAGTTCAAAGTACCTTTTGGGCTGTTTGCTTGTCATTTTTGTATCTGCAGTTCGGTATTTTTTTTTGGCTGAAATTGTTCAGTGGAGTCCAGCAACTGTTGTTTGCCTTCTGGAATTTCGTGGATTTTTTGAGTCCAGAAAAGTGCACTTGCAGTTCAACCTAAGTTCTTTTGATTTATTAAATAAGAAAAAGGTGAATATAATGGATTTGTTTTATTAATAAATAAGTATTTACCTCAATGGTTCAACAAGTGGTTTTGTGGTTTGCAAGAAATGCTCTTTCTTACACACATCTTGCACCCGCATTGATAATTATATTATTCGTCGCATGCAATAGGATCGACCACTCCCGGAGCCCGAGCAGGAGCCAGAAGCAAACACGAGCAGCAGATTCCGGGGAGCTCCAGCAAGCCGAGGAAGTCGACCCCGCCAGCGACACTAACTTGCCCGAGTGCCCCTCCCACGAGGCCTCGGTCTTCAACCAAGGCAAGCCCCGGAGCATTCTAAGTCTCCCAGTTTTTATAATTAAATTACTTGAGTCCTTTATATTGTGATGCATTAGGTTAGGAGTTGATGAATCCTACTTGCTGCATTATCGTTCCTTGATATATTGATATACCCACCTTGTTATCCTGTTACTTACTAATTATAATGTAGAATGCTTAGCTGCTTAATAAAAGTAGTAGTTAAGGATGTTCCGTAATACCCTGATGGGTAGTTACGGATCACGGTTGGCTATATTTGCTATCGTGGAAAAGAACCTGAGTAGTAATGAAATACGGTCAACTGGAAGGCAAGGCACCAAGTTGGAACTTGGGGGCAGTCCGTCCGTTGGATCGTGTAGGTTTGTATCGATGTGGCCCTCGTTCATTTTTGAACGCGCCCTTTTACTTAGGGATATGTCGGTGCCGTTAATCATCGACCCAAAGCCGGTTAGAAGCTGTTCGGCCGGTCTCAACCCGTGTCGTGCCCTCTAGTATGGAAATTGCGATCTGCCGCGTGAGGCCATCGCCAGGTTCCAATTGGGCGGTCCATGCTTGAACCACGACGATTACCACCATGAACAAGCATCGAGCGGTTGCCCAATGCATGGACCCGACGGGGAAAGTGTGGGCTGGTATTAAAGGTCTTTCATCAGCTGATTTGGAATTCGATTCGAGTCGCCATCTCCCCCGGTTAGTGGGAAACTATGGCGAGCTTCACCACGATACAACTCCATGTGATGTTTTAAAGGTTCAACTAAAATGTGGATAAGTCAACTGATTGGATATGGTATATTATTGATTGGTAGATTCAGTGAGTGCTCTAGTACAGGTGAAAAACCTAGGATTTAGGAATAAGTCTAAAAATGACAGCTCATCATTATTATTAATTACCTCTTATCTAAAATTGAGCTTTCGCAACTAAAAGATCCCAGCTCCACTCAAAAGCCTTGCATACCCTTGGAGTCTTTATTTTCAGTTGGACGGGTAAGTCTAGCTGAGTACATTCCCGTACTCAGGGTTTATCCTGTTTGTTGCAGATGGCCAGGTCTACTTTGGCTATTGTAAGCACTGCCTCTACCCAGTGGAAGGTGATGAGGAGTAGGCCCAGGGCAGGGTCGTCCAGAAGCTTCCCTTTTCTTTTGCTGGTCTGAGACTCCTAGTGGCACATTATCTAAAAAAGGAAGAGTGAGTTGTGTGAGTTGGTTTTATCAAACAGTGTTTATTTGGACCACGTGTGTGGTGGTCGTGCTTTAAACTATTTCAGCTTCCGCACTTTTAAACTCGGTATTGTAATAACTCTGTTTTAAATTCGCACTCTGATATTTTAAATTCGGTTTTGTTTTCGTTATGATGTATCTTTACGAATGTAATCCTTGAACGATGCGATCCTGTATGATGTATGGTGTTAGAAATCCTTCGAGATTTCCGGACTACCGGGGTTGTATGGGTTCAAGTATCAGTCGAAGTCAGACGGATTTGGCTAAGATAATACTTGAGCTCTTATAATCAGGACGGTTCTGCCACAAGCGCGGGGGGGAGGGCGGCGGCGCTGCGGTTAGGTCACGGTGGAAGGCAACGACGCGGTGGATCGGGCTCATGGAGGCGCTGGCGGAGAAGACGAGTGAAAGGAGGGCCCACGTGTCGGTTGAATATCTTATGGCGCACCTTAAGTAGCGACCAAACGCACGAGACGTGACCAGGAAGCACACAGCCCCAGCGTCGGTTCGTCACAAACAGAGAGCTCCCGAAACGCGATTTTGGCGACCGGACGCGTCCTGTCTCACGTGACGGAGCACACCAGCGTCCGATCAACAAACAACCATCGACCGGACGCAACCACCAAGCTGACGGACGCGACTGAGGTACTGTTCATGCGCGCGACGGATGCACTGACTGGACGCACCTGGTGAGTCGGTCGCAGCGTCCGGTCACAGGGAAACCCTGTTGACTCGATTTTCGCCCGACTTCTCCCAACCAAGTTCAACTCAAATAAGATGCAAATAAACAACAGTTGGAACCTAGTGGAGGGACCTCTCTCAAACCCTCAAATTTTTCAAATATTTTGCCATAGGCTAATTTAGTTTTCTAGATAAAATAGTAATAAAACCGAGGAGACAACATGTGGCCACCAAAAACTAGGGGTTTTAACCATTAGGAGCCTCAAATGCTCCCCCTAGCGGTGGACGAACACAGCGGTTGCTCAAAACTTAACCAAAAAGAAATGACAAAGCAAAAAACATGCATATGCAATGCAATACGGAATTTGAATCTAGGTGCTTGTCAAGTTTGCTCATGGGTAAGCTTCTTCACATGCTTTTAGGGCGGTTATCTTAACCACGTATGACAAGGCTATGTGCATGGCATAATTTAACATGACATATTATACAATGCAGTGCAAAGACACCCCCTTTCACCTTTTGACAAAGTTACTTAGATCAAGCACATTAAGCTCACTTCGCAATCTACAAAGGGTGTTTTCATCTAGGGGTTTTGTGAAGATATCCGCCAATTGATCTTCGGTTCTAACTCCCTCTAAGGATATGTCTTTCTTGGAAACATGGTCTCTAAGAAAGTGATGCGAATATCTATGTGCTTTGTGCGAGAGTGTTGAACAGGGTTGTTAGCAAGCTTAACCGCGCTCTCATTGTCACACAACAACGGTACCCTTCTAGGACTACACCATAGTCAAAAGGGTTTGTCATGTAAAGGATTTGTGCACAAGAAGCACCCGCGGCTATGTATTCCGCCTCGGCAGTAGACAAGGCCACACTATTTTGCTTCTTCGAACTCCATGAAACTAGTGATCTCCCAAGAAATGGCACATCCGAATGTGCTCTTTATATCAATTTTGCAACCCGCGTAATCGAATCGGAATACCCAACGAGTTGAAAGTTAGCTCCTTGGGATATTATCAAAGGCCAATGCTGGGGTGTGCTTTAGGTACCTAAGGATTTCTTTCACCGCTCTGAGATGTGATTCCTAGGATCGGCTTGAAACCGAGCACACATGCACACACTAAACATGATGTCGGCCTAGATGCGGTCAAGTATAACAAGCTACCAATCATAGAACGGTAGAGAGTTTGATCAACCGGGTTACCTCCCTCATCTAGGTCGAGATGTCCGTTTGTTGGCATTGGAGTCTTGATAGGCTTGCAATCATCCATGTTGAAGCGCTTGAGGAGATCTTTTGTGTACTTCTCTTGAGATATGAAAGTCCCTCCTTCAATTGCTTGACTTGAAAGCCTAGGAAGAATGTGAGCTCGCCAATCATGGACATTTCGAACTCCTTCGACATCAAGTCACCAAATCCTTGCAATAGTCTTCATTTGTTGACCCGAAGATGATATCATCAACGTAGACTTGACAAATGAAGATCTCTCCATCAAGCTTCTTGGTGAATAGTGTGGTGTCGACCTTCCCAATGGTGAAGCCCTTCTCAATGAGAAAGTCCCGGAGGCGCTCTCATACCATGCTCTTGGGGCTTGCTTGAGCCCATATAGCGCCTTGGACAACCTATAAACATAATTAGGATATCTAGGGTCTTCAAACCCGGGAGGTTGATCAACATAGACTAGTTCATTATGAAGCCATTTAAAAATGCACTTTTCACATCCATTTGATATAATTAATGTCATGATGTGATGCATATGCAAGGAGGATACGAATGGCTTCGAGTCTTGCAACCGGTGCAAAGGTCTCTCCAAAATCCAAACCTTCAACTTGAGAGAACCCCTTTGCCACTAGCCTTGCCTTATTTCTAATAACCTTGCCTTGATCATCTTGCTTGTTTCTAAACACCCATTTTGTTCCAATGACTCTTACGCCTTTGGGTCGCTCTTCAAGTGTCCAAACTTGGTTGCGGGTGAAGTTGTTTAATTCTTCATGCATGGCATTCACCCAATCCGGATCACCTAGAGCTTCATCTACAATGGTAGGCTCAACAAGAGACACAAAGGAGTGATGTTCAATAAATAAAGCAAGTTTTTTAGATTGAGTCATTACACCCCTTGTTGGACTCCCTATGATAAGATCTTGAGGATGAGCTTGTAGTAGAGGAGTAGTCCTTCGATCAACCACTTGAGGGGCCGCTTGTGGAGCATCAACATCTTGAGCTTGTACCACCATTTGATCATGGGAGACATGAGTATCTTCAAATGGATCCCTCCCATCTTTGTCATCATCATGTGGTACATTGGATGATGATGGCTTGTCAAGGACTTGCACATCATCATCATCATCTTTAGGCTTGATGGCTCCAACCGGCATGTTCTTCATTGCTTCCCTCAATGGTTCATCACCTACATCATCAAGATTTTCATGCTCTCCTTGAGAGCCATTAGATTCATCGAATTCCACATCATATGTTTCTTCTACCATCCCGGTGGCATGGTTGAATACTCGATATGCTTTGGACTTCAATGAGTAACCAACAAGAAAACCAATATCACATCGGTGTTGGAACTTCCCTAGGTGTTGGCGCTTCTTGTAGATGTAGCATTTGCACTCAAACACTCTAAAGAATGATATATCCGGCTTCTTGTTGTTGAGTAGCTCATACGGGGTCTTGCCAAGGAGACGATGGGGGAACAACCGGTTTGATGCATAGCAAGCGGTGTTGATTGCTTCCGTCCAAAATCTTTCCAGTGTAGTGTACTCATCTAACATTGTCCTTGCTAGGGTGATTAGTGTCTGATTCTTCCTCTCAACTACCCCATTTTGTTGTGGTGTATATGTTGCGGAGACTTCATGCTTGATCCCAACTTCATCACAATATTCTTCAATGTGGGTGTTGTCGAACTCTCTTCCATTGTCACTTCTTATCTTCTTGATTTTCAAGTCAAACTCATTTTGGGCTCTCTTGGCAAACTTCTTGAATGAAGGGGTTGCTTCGGATTTGTCATGAAGAAAGAATACCCAAGTGTATCTCGAATAGTCATCAACAATCACTAGGCAATAGAGATTTCCGCCCAAACTAGCATATGTAGTTGGCCCAAATAGATCCATGTGAAGTAGCTCCAACTCTCTTGATGTTGATACAAAGGCTTTGGTTGGATGAGTGTTTGCAACTTGCTTGCCGGCTTGACATGCACTACACAATTTGTCCTTCTCAAATTTGACATCCTTCAAGCCTCTAACCAAATCCTTCTTCAATAGCTTGTTGAGAGTGTTCATTCCCACATGAGCCAATCTTCTATGCCATAGCCAACCAAGTGATTGCTTAGTGAACAAACATGTCTTCAAGTTGGCATCTTCAGAGGTGAAATCCACTAGATAGAGATTGTTGTATCTAAAGCCTTTGAATATCACTTGTGTATCATCTTTCTTGGTCACAACCACTTCCTTGTCGGTGAACAAACATTGAAAGCCAAGATCACATAGTTGCCCAACGGATAATAAGTTGAAGCTCAATGATGCAACAAGAAGCACATTGGAGATGGTATGATCATTTGATATAGCCACTTTGCCCAATCCCTTGACATTGCCCTTTGAGTTGTCACCAAATGTAATCTTTTCTTGGTCATTGACATTCTCTTCTAGTGAGGTGAACATCCGGGGATCACCGATCATATGTTGTGTGCAACCACTATCAATCACCCAATGAGATCCACCGGTCTTGTAGTTCACCTACACACACAAGAAATCAAGCTTGAGCTTTTGGGACCCAAACTTGTTGAGGTCCCTTAACCTTCTCAACTAGTGACTTTGCAACCCAAATTTGCTTTGGTCTATTCTTGTTAGGAGGCCCCATGAACATGACTTTCATCTTGCCACTAGAGTCTTGTCTAAGCATGTAGTGAGCATTGAAAGCAAAGGGCCTAGCATGCTTGGGCAAGGGTGTGGGTTTTGGCTCTTCACAATCATGAGCAAAGTGTCCTTCCTTTCCACACTCATAGCATCTCCCAATCTTCTTCTTCTTTGGCTTTATGATGCTCTTGCGTTGCTTCATCTTCTCTTCAAGGAAGCCAATGCCATTTCTATTGGTCTTCATTACGGTGTTCATGAGAAGCTCACTTTGAAGACATTGACCCTTGGTGAATTTCTTCAACCCGGTGGTGAGGTGCTCCTTCTCTTTCTTGAGCTTGTCATTCTCTTGTTGGAGCTCTAATTGAGATGGTGTCATCTTGTAATCCCTCTCCATCTTCAATCTCTTGTTCTCTTCTTTTAGCATGTCTAGCTCAAGTGACATGCTATAATCATCATCTTGAGTCCCAACAATGACTTGCTTTGTGGTTGCAAGCTTCTCTAGATCAACCTTGAGCTTTGCATTCTCATTCTTGATCTTGATATAATCATCATAGTGATCGGCCACAACCACATTTTTGCCCTTGCCACTAGCTCTTTGCTCATCATGCTCACTAACCAAGTCCTCACAAGATGTTGCTATGTCACACTTAACAACAAGGTTAGGAGCATCATGTGTCTCATGTTAAAGCATATCATAAGCAATGGTGAGAGTATCATAGTCAACTTTCACTTGAGTGTATTGTTCTTTGAGCAAGGCATAACTAGTGGTAAAGTCACTATGCATCTTATCAAGTTTTTCATTTTTAGCTTTGAGCTCCTTGTTAGAGGACTTGAGCTCCTTGATGGAAGATGACATAGTAGCAAGTTCATTTTTTAGCTCATCACTAGCATGTGTAGCATTGTTATATTTTTCAACAAGAGCTTCATTGTCATAAACAAGCCTATCATTTTTAGCTCTAGTCTTTCTTATGATTTTAGAGTAGTTGTTTAGCAATTTAACAAGCTCATCATAAGAAGGTGCCTCAAATTCACCATCACTATCACTATCACTAGAGTCATCATCGCTTTGTACCTTCCGGTCACCCTTAGCCATAAGGCATAGGTGTGTAGATGATGATGGCGACGGTGGTGGTGGTGGTGTAGAGGAGCCAATGACTAGAGCGACCACCTTCTCCTTCTCATCATCACTATCTTCATTTGATGAGCCACCGGAGGAGTCAATGTCGGTGAGCCAATCACCAATAATGTAAGCCTTGCCACCTTTCTTGTGGTATTGCTTCTTCTTGTCATCCTTCTTCTTGTAGGGCTTCTCATTCTTCTTCTCATCTTCACTAGATGAGTCATACTTCTTGCCCTTGTTCTTGTTCTTGTAGCTCTCTTTCTTGGGCTTGGTGCATTGATGAGCAAGATGGCCAAGCTCACCGCAATTGTAGCAATCCATTTCGGAGATTGGCCTCCTCTTGCTACTTGTGAAGAACTTCTTCTTTCTTGAGTCAAAGTTGACTCCATTCTTCTGAAGCTTCTTCAACATCTTGGTGGTTCTTCTCACCATGAGAGCGATGTTGGAGTCATCCTCTTCATCACTTGAGCTCTCATGATGCACCTCAATAGCCTTGGACTTGCCCTTCTTGTCATGGCTAGCTTTGAAGGCCAAGTCCTTCTTCTTGTCGGTGGAGGAGCCACCGCTTGGTGTGATGTGCATGTACATCTCATGCGCATTGATCTTTCCCAAGATTTGGGTTGGTGTAGCGGTGGAAAGATCGCCTTGATGTAGCACCGTCACAATGTGTCCATACTTCTCAATTGGAAGGACACAAAGAATCTTCCTCACAACATCGGATGGTTGCATTTGTGTGAGGCCAAGTCCATTTAGCTCTTCTACAAGAACATTCAACCGTGAGTACATTTCATTTGCATTTTCATTAGCATGCATATCAAAAGAATGAAGTTTTTGCATGACTAGATGATAACGCTCCTCACGCTCACTCTTGGTTCCCTCATGGAGCGCACAAATGTTTTCCCATAGATCATGGGCATTTTTGTGGTTCCGGATACGGTTGAACACATCCTTGCAAATGCCTCTAAAAAGAATGTTTTTGGCTTTTGCATTCCATTTTTCATTTTCCTCCTCATTAGGAGTAAGGCTTGTGCCTTCCTTGGGCTTGACAAAGCCGGTGATCGCGGCATCGCGGCATTTGACATCAACCGCTTCTAGGTACGACTCCATACAGCTTTTCCAATATGGGAAGTCGTCTCCCTCGAACATGGGAGGTGGTCCATCACCTCCAGACATCTTAACTCTAGGCGGTTAAGCCTAAATCGAGAGCACGAGGCTCTGATACCAATTGAAAGGATCAAGATGCCCAAGAGGGGGGGTGAATTGGGCTTTTCTAAAACTTCTTGCAAGAATTAAAACCTATCAAGCCCCAATTAACCCCCTAGTGCCTAGAAGTGTGTTTGACAAGAATCAACCGCACAAAAGACTATCGCTAAACCATTTCTACTCTAGCATGGCAATTCAACTTATGAAAGAACAATAAGTAAATGCGGAATTGAATTGCTCAAAGATAAATGCGTAGTAAAGAGAGTAGAGATGACACGACGATCTTTTTGCCGAGGTATCGAGGTGTCGACACACCCCCCTAGTCCTCGTTGGAGCACCCGCGCAAGGGTATCGCTCCCCCTTGATCCGCGCAAGGATCAAGTGCTCACTACGAGCTGATTCTTCGCCACTCCGGCCTGGTGAATCGCTCGCTACCGGTCTCAACTTGGCTTGGGTCATCCACAATGCCTCCGGATGATCACCAAGCTCTCGATCGCCACCAAGCCGTCTAGGTGATGCCGATCACCAAGAGTAACAAGCAAGAACTCTCACTTGACCAACGCAAGGATTACGAGATGGGTGGATGCACACTTGCTACTCACTATTCACTAATGAGGTGTTTGATCACTCAATTGTCAAATCTCTCAACCTCACTAGGCCTCTTGCACTCACTTGCAATCACAATGTGTTTGGCAACCTTTCAAATGAGCAAGAGTAACAACATGAATGAGGGGGAGGCATATTTATACCCCCCCAACTCAAAACATGCACGAAGGGGTAAGTCCAGCCAGTTTATACACTGACCGGACGCACTGTCGGGGTGACCGGACGCGTCCGGTCAGTTCCCAATGGCTACGTGACGTCTAGCCTGACACCTGTACGAAGTACTGACCGAACGCAACCATGAGTCCGATCACTACTGACCGGACGCGTCCGGTCAACAATTTTCCTCTCTGGAACCTCTCTGGACGCGACCGGACTCACCCTCCTGGTGCGTCCGATCGATTGTTGAGGGAGAGTCCGGTCGCAACCAGACTGACCCCTCAGCCAACACTACTGACTGGACGCATGCCCCAGCGTCCGGTCACTAGGGTTCGAGCGTCCGGTCGCAAATAGAAGTCCAAAACGACTTCGGTTTGCGACGCTCCCTTCACAAACTTTCTTCCTTATGATCTTAGGGACCTTTCTAAGCTACCTAGGGCTTTGGTTAACAAGTGTGCACCACACCTAACTCAAAAGTCTCACCTAGGTCAAGCTATCCATTCAAAAACCCTCTTAATAGTACGGCCAAAGATAAAACAAAGACCTATGCTACTCTAAGTGTCCTTCAACACCAAACGACACTTAGAACTAGCCTATCACCATCTTCGTCGTCCATCCTTTGAAAACCGAACGAATTCCATCAATAAGGGGACATGAATACCTAGTGTCCTCACGATCATCATTACCATGACCTAACTCAACTGTTTCTGCAAAACACACGTTAGTCATAGTAATTTGTCGTTGTCATCCAATCACTGAAACCCACTGGGGGCCTAGATGCTCACAGCTCACGCAAGGTGTAGATCATCTAGTGGCACTTTGATAACCGCATTTCACACACGAGTTCCACTCCTCTTTATAGTGTGACTATCAATCCTAAATATGGTCACACTTTCTATAGTGTCTTAACCACCAAAACAAAATGACCCTATCATTTATACCTTTGCCTTAGGTCCATTTTGTTTTTCTCTTTCTTCTTTTCCATGTTTAGAGTGCTTGTTAAACCATCACTTGGTCATCACCATCCATCTAGCTCCATCACTTGGTGTGTACAACTTGTCTCATATTCACTTAAAGTAAATGGTCGACACACATAGGTTTCATCAATTATCAAAAACCAAAGTAGAGCTTTCACATGTGTTTGGTGATGATGTGCGGAGCTCACAGATAGTTGAGTATCATATAGTTGAAATAGATTATGTCATAGAGCTTCAATGAAAATCTTTCCTTCTCAGATATAATCACAAAGGAAAGTCCATGCAAGCAATAAATATGACTGGAGTATAACTTAGCCACTTGGAGAGCATCATAGGTGTGGGATTGGGCCAAAAGTGTGCATACTTTTTAATCTTATGTCCTTATCAATAACTACCCAGATAACATGCATACCATCAGACTTTGGTAAGCCTTCCACAAAGTCCAGATAGACGGTGGACCATAAGCATGCTAAGAGACAAGAAGATGTTATAGAAGACATGGTAGTTTAACATATCTATTGTTGCTTTCCAACAAACATTTTCTTTAGCTTAGGCCATTCAAATAGACCTTTATTTTTGTGATAAGTGTCATGAATTCTAGTGTCCACCAATCCCACAAGCATACAAGGCTTGCAAAATGTAATTTTGAGCGACATAATTGTTACCCACCCAAACTTTGCCCTTGTATTGAATGATCTGGAGGAGAGAATACCAAATATCATTGCTATCAGATAACACCAATTGTGTTAGCAACTGTTAGCTTTACAATCATTCTAATAGTATGAAAGGCTTACTTAAATATGACCTTGGGTGGTGACCCTATGCTTAGTATGGTATGAAAGGCTTTGATGATCCATTCTGATAGTGAACTCTTGCCCCCAACAAATATGATCTCCATTTTTCTATGTCTAGTAAACTGTGCATACACTCTTTCTCATGTGGAGACAGAGCTTTATTTTTAAGGCTTACTTAAATTGGGCGCCCATCCTGCATTAAAAGCAGCTCCAAAACCCACACCACTAGCATCAGTTTCAATCACAAAATGATTTGTGATAGTTTGGAACGACCATGAATGATGGCCTGTTGAGAATGCAAAGGCTTGTTGAGCTAATGGGGTCCGCTGAAAAATACTACACTTTCTCAATAGTTTTCAAAGGCTTAGTGATGAGCCTGTAATGCTTGATAAACCCATTTTTAATAACCAATGAGATCCAAAAATCCTCTCAAATCGTTTACTATTTTGGGAGAAGGGCATGCTATAATTGCTGGAACTTTTGTTGGCACATCTGCAGCAAAGAAGATGTGCCTCCAAATATTCAATCTACAAAGTACATTTAGATAGTTGAGATTGAATACATTTTGCTGCAAAAATCTCAAAGACTTGGAGAAGGAGAGCCAAATGTTGTTCCAAAGTAGAGTTATACATCAAAATGTCATCCATGGAATCAAGTACACCTTTTCCGAATAGAGAAGCAGAAATGGAATTTATAGGACCTTAAAAGAAAGCTAGGACATTAGTGAGCACAAACGGGATAACTTTGAACTCAAACAAGCCCTGATGGACCCTGATTGCAATCCAAGTCCAATGAAATCCAGATCGACACTGTAGTTTGGCGAACCATTTTGCCCCCACGTGGCTCATCCAATAACTCATCAACTATAGATAAGGGATCTTTATCTTAACGGTTGTTAAGAAATCATTTTGTCGATCAATTATGTGCACACAGAGCATAATATGAACATATCGAAGTAGGGAGGAGAAATGTGAGCTCTTCATTTCTTTCCTTTGGATGGAGTACAAGCAAGAAATAATATGTAATCACATGCCTCCTTTTATAATGGAAAGGCAGCTAGTGAATTGTTTCTCGTTATTTTTCTTTCATGGCAACGTATGCTATGGAAACTGATCTCATATGCAAACTATTAAAACTCTAATCAAGACCATAGAAATCTAATCTGATGGTTAGAGGTGAAGGTGAGTTATTTTAGCACTTAAATCCTTCATTGTGCTCACGTCTGTTTGGATTAGGATGAGATGAGTGGGGGGTTTAAGTGCTAAAATAACCCACCATCAAATTAGATTCATGTATTCTTGATTAGAGTTACTATAATTTGCACAGGAGATTGGTTTCCATAGCATGTGTTCCTTTCTTTCATTTGTTTATTTGTGCCTCTACATGTTTGTGTACTCTCGCTTCCACATATTTCTATAGTGCAGCATCTCGTGATTCATCCATATTAAAAATTTATAATAATAATTACACCATACTCTCCATGTCTCTTTTTACCTATCGTTCTCTTTTCTCAAAAAGTTAATTTTTTTAACTTTAATTAAATATATATTAATAAATATTAATATCTATGATACATAATTAATATCAATGGATAAATCTTTGAACCTACTTTCATAATATATTTGAACGAAGATATAAATATTATTAGTATTTTTTTAAAACTTAGTCAAACTTAAAAGCGTTTGATCGATACAGATTCTAAAATGACAAATAAAAAGGCACAAAGAGTATACTTTGTAGAGTATATTTATAGGGGTTTGCCAAAATTCAGGTGTCTGAATTTTAGTTTACTTTGAGACAACATTTGTTGTACATGTACACGAAATCTGCAATTTTTTTATACAAAAATAAAAACCTCGTTAGACAAAACCACAAACCTGAAAAAACTAATTTGTATTGACACAAAAATAATTAATAATTTAAAACTCAAATATAATTCTTTAAAACTAATTTGTGTTAATTATATTGACACAAATATAATTAACAATATATATATATATGGACGGAAGGAGTATACTACGCGTGTGGAGAATCTCTTTGGACTAGATTTTCCTAAAATTCCTTTTTTTTTTGGTCCCGTGAGAATGTGAGATGGAAAGAGAAGTTTTGGAAGGGTTCAACACTCTAGTACACGTTTTCGCCGTGGTCAACGTCGCTGTCTTGAGGGCTGAGGCAGGATCGGGCGGTGTGCGGCTGTCTCGTGAATTTTCTACCAACCGCATTTCTCCGCCACGACTCGAGCTCGACGCACGAAATCAGACATGGCTGCCGCCGCCGCCGCTCCTTCCTGCCCCGCACCTCCGCGCGGGCTCCGCTGCGCCAACACGCTGCTTGCTCCCTCCGTCGCCGCATCCAGCCGCCGAAGGGTCGGCTACGGCTCCTACTACACCCGCCGGTGGCCGTGCCGCCGCTGGGCCCACCGGCCGGACGCTGCGACGTTGCAGATCCGGCGGCCAACGGCGCGCCACACGGCGGCAGTGAGGGTGACCTGCGCCTACTCCCCCGGCGGTAAGAGCCTAACTGCCGCTGATTGATCTCCGTGCCCCCGTGCCGCGAAGCTTTATTTCTCATGCCCTCTTACTGCTCGCTTAGAGCAACTCCAACAGAGTGGCTATTTGTGTTGTGGAATCTTATTTTAGCTATTTTCGCAAGAATCAAATGTCCAACAGCCATTCTATCCTGTGATCCAAAATAACCCGTATGTTATCCCACGCTTCCCGCTGGGTAAAGAAAGCAAGCCGCTGACGCTCGCCATCTGCCTATCCGCGCCTAATCCTGCATGGCGCTCGCGATAGGTGCAAGCGGATAGCGGGAGGGAGTACAGAACACATGGAAGTGAGCCAATGGAAGCATGGCGTGTGAGTTTTAAAAAATAGATGATGAGAATTTAGAAAGGCTGTTGCATTGCTCTGTTTTTTTGGAGGATGTTTTATTTTGGTCAGTGGCTAAATCAATGGTTTTAGAATCTAATTTACATAATCTCTTGGAGTTGCTCTTATATTGTACTCCCTCCATCCCAAATTATAAGGCATTCTAAGAATCTTGGAGAGTCAAAGTTTTAAAACTTTGACCAAATTTATATAATAAGATAATAATATTTATGATACCAACTAAGTGGAACTAGATTCTTTATTAGCTACATTTTCATAATATACATATTTGATGTTATAAATCTTTGAGTTTCTCTCAATAATTTTGGTCAAAGTTGAAAAACTTTGTCTCTCCAAGATTCTTGGAATGCATTATAATTTGGGATGGAGGGAGTAGTAGTTTCCGCTTGTCATTACTTTGTAGTGTACTTGCTTATGGGTGCCTAGTGCTCGGCCAGTCGGCCTAAAATGATGTGGTGAAAGGCCGCTTGATAGAAGCTAGATGTAACGGATGGAGTGGCTATTGTAGTTCATCCTTTGATTTGAAGCCGTGATTAGCTGGAATGTTGGAAATTGAGTATTGATACATGTTGGAAATTAGCTTCTGGCACCTCTGGCTACGAAATTGAACTTTCCTGGAAGAAATTTTCTAATAGCTGTTGCTGTTCCCATGTAAATATGCTGGAAATTTCATGAGTAATTGAGTACCATCAATACAAACAAAATATATCAGTTATTTATATACCATAAAGATAGATAGTCACTACGCGTCTATGATTATTATGTTATCTTACTGCCAAACAGCTTTTCAGCTACTGTATGTCAATTTATAGTCTGATTGTGTAGATTTCACTCTTTTTTATTCATCTTCTTTGTGTGATGTGATAGATAGCCCATCAACTTTGGGCATCTTTTTGATTGACCTAAATAAAGACTTCTAGACGCCATGTATACTTGTGTTTTTTTTCAACCTTTCTTACTCTGTTATATGAGCAGAACTACTGTTTTATATTGACATGATTTTTGTTTGAAGCTTATGTAGAAATATTTAGAAAATATCTAATGGCATTGTCTATTTTTACAGCTGAAGCAATCACTGCATGCTGTTGGAATGAATATGTGATCTGCAGTGATGTACCTGTGCTTATTGAGTTTTGGGCCTCCTGGTGTGGACCTTGCAGAATGGTCACACGAATTGTCGATGAGATAGCACAAGAATATGCTGGGAGAATAAAATGCTATAAGCTTGACACTGACGATTACCCACAGGTTGCCAAAGCGTACAGCATTGAGAGGATTCCAACTGTCTTACTCTTCAAGGATGGAGAGAGAATACATAGTATTACTGGGACACTGCCAAAGGCTGTTTATGTGAAAGCCATTGAGAAATCCATTTCAGAACAATGATGTATTTGATTGATATTCTTTGGTCTAGAGTTATTTATCTGTATACTTCATTTTATACCTGATAGTGCAGAGAGAACTCAAGGTAAAATTTGAGTTTACAGCACCTTATCTAGAAGTATGGGACTGATGGTGATCCTTTCGCTATACAATAGCTGTGTAAGTATTATTTCTTAAAATCCAGAGTGTTCTTTTTTTTAAAAAAAAAAATGCCTCAAAGGCTGTAATGTATTACAGGGCAGCATATTTGAGGCCCTCAGTGATACCTTATTAAATGAAATCCAAGTTAGAGTTTCCTCAATTTTATTGTTGCGGCTATCATCTAATTTTTATCTGTTGTATCCTTTGTGCACTCTATGTATAGTGCATATATTGCATTTATTTAGGCATTGTTTGGTTAATCCCTTCCCCATGGGTGGTTGGAGAGGATTGGGGATTAACCGAACAAACCCTTAGTTTTCACAATCCTTATCCGCACTAAACTTAGCACTTCTTATCACACTTATATATGCTACGGCAGGTAACCATTTGAGTTTTTCTTATCAAAGGGTGTGTTTACCACCATGTGACTATTTGAGTACTACTGTTGCTACTTCTTTACAGTTGACACTGAGCTAAAATTTTTAGCTATATCTTTAAGGTATGCACTGCTAACATAACCTTTTAGCTACTATCTTCAATCTGTATGTGGCCATGTGGGAATTTTATAAAATAAAATTAACTGTCTAAATTGTGGTTCTACTTGTTAGGCAAGTACCAAGTAGTTTCTGTTCCCTTCTAGGTTATCACACCTATATGGAAGAATATTATGGAAATGGACTAGTAGAAAGAACATAACTGGAATCTGAGGTATAGTTTATTTAGCAAGAACATCACTGGAATGTGAGATGATTTATTTTGTCCAAAATGTACTTCTACTTGTGCTAACTGCTAAGGTCATATAGGATACCTTTTTAGAGTTTAGACTATGAATATGTACATTTTAGCTAATTTCCCTGATTTTTGTTAAATGAACTAGGAGATCTGCATATTGTATTACTTAAGAAGACCTAGACGGGCAAAGCTAATTTTCCTTATTACCTCTGTATTTCTGAACACTGTTTCTTTAATCCTGGTTTGGATACCCATGTAAATATTTTAATTCGACATAGATTAAGTGATTTTCCATAAGATCTTGTTTACCATTGCCAAATCGTTTGTCTTCTCAAGAATGATCAGAGAAGGTAATCTATATCAGGATTGGGCACTGGTGCAGCTGGTGTGGTATCTCTTAGTCACTGCTGCTACTAAAAATGATTAGGTGCACAATTTGTAAATTTATCAGTACACAGCAGAATTGTGCTTACTCTAGTTTGAATGCTATTGATCTTGTTAGTGGCATTATTGACCAAATATGCTGTTGTCGTGACAGACTTGGATGGTTGCTGGACATACTTTCATGCATTACATGCACCAAGCAAGTTTGTAATGATTATTTGGTTATGGTAGAATGAATGTGTACTGGATCTCTGTGCATTCTTATTCAGCAATCAGTTCCCTCAGCAGAAGCTCACAAGGTCACTCATGGTGTTTGTTTCAGCCTGAAGTTAGCATGATGAAATGGAATTGGTCTTTGGTGCACATGTTGCAGTTGTGCAATTTCCTGTCATGTCCACCATTTAAGAACATGATATACAGCCTTAGCATGAGGAATTACTTGGTTCTTGAGTACTTGCACACCGTCTGCCACAGTGACTAGTCGAGCACTTCATGGCTTCTGTTGCTTTGGACTTCATCTGGCCTCTTATGCCATAATAAGAAAAGTCACTTTCTGCAATTGACATGAAGTTAATGTTGGTTATAAATATCAAGTGGTACACCATCTGGTCTGGGATATTTATGAACATGTACATTGGGAGCAAAAGAGATCCTCAAAAACATTTGAAATCAAGTGGGTACCAGGAAAGTAGCCCTGCAAGTTTTGTGACTGCTGATGCAAAATAGCATGTGCTGGGACTATAACATAGTGCATGGCAGTACAGTGTATGGTGGTAATGGTTGATCCAATAACAACTGAAACAATCCACCATGATGACAGGATCAGTAGTTGAAACCATAAAAATGTGTGATTGATGACTGTCGTATTCCATGGGTGCATTGTCAAAATCAGATGTACTGGTATTGGGTGTTTAAGGCTTCAGAAAATTCATGAGCCTTTGGGTACCTGGTGAGGCATTATCTGCTGGTATCATCTCAGACTTGTAGGTGCCCCTTTGTCCTCGCTGATAGAAGAGATACACCTTGTATTGCACAAGGCACTAGAACTTTGGAAGCAACGCAGCTAGCAGTCAGGCAGTTCGATAAGACAATAACTAGTCTATGTTTGATGGTCTTTAGTGTTTGTGTACGTCTCCCATGCTAATATGGTCAACAACATGGTGAAATACCAAACTGTGGGTGGCCCAAAAGACTTTGATGTGATATGGATAATCATTTGCATGTGTTGTTCTGCTGACAATGACTTTATAACTAAGGTACTAGTAGAAGTTTAGAATGAGTAGGATTTCGGATTTTTTTGCCAGAATGGTGTTGAGTACAACAAACCTGCAGTGATCTGATTACAGCAAGATGACCATGACTTCTTAAGATTTTTATGCCGGTACTAATGCTTTGTGCATAGCAAGTTGTCGCACTGGAGCCTAGGACACAATGGTTTTGGATATATTGAGTACAAAATGCCTCCATGTGAAGCATATCCAGTTAGACTTATCGTTAAGAGTATCCCCATTTGGCCACATCTGTCTTTGTCACATAATTTTGCAGATCCAATTGTGTATTGGCTATGGAGAGGTGTTGGTTCAACTTTAGAGAACTATTTTCTACATCTGGGACTTGGAAGTTTGCTTTTGTCCGATGTTGCAGATAATCTATCACTGCCGATGGGACAAATTGTAGGAGGGAAGCCTGAGATGTACCGGGCTCCAACTCATTGTATGAAGTTTATTAACATGGATTCTCCTAACTGTATAATAATATTATAGTTTATCTACAGTAACCTAACATTTTAGTATGATGTTTAATTTAGTTTATCTGCAGTATCTCATAGTATGAAGTTCATGATTCTGAGGTTCCCAAAGATGGGGTGCAGTCCCCTTTCGATTTCAACCATTCTGCAATTGGTGCACTTCTTTTGAAGCAAACCAAAATATGGAAGCAGTTCAGTGGATTGGAGCAGAGTCCGTTACGATGAGAATTTTTTTTTGAGCAACCTATAATTTGATTTATATCAGGTATAAATACACTTGTCACTGTAGTAGTTTAGTATCTGTTGAGGGCTTGAGGCTTTTCCCCCTCTCTTCAGTCTATGTTTCTTTATGTTCCTGATCAGGATTAATTGTAAATATATAATTATCTTTTCTACTGTCATGCTCTTATAGTCTTATTTTTTCTCCTGTTATGCTGACATGTCCTCCTCGATCATTGGGCAAATGCAGAAACTATTGGGCTCCTGACAACATGCTTGCCTCCAACTTCATTCCAGCTCAAGAACCCATAGTTCCCAATGTAGTTGTAGTCATATGAGTTCCTCTTCACCTGGCTGACCTGCACCGTGACTGTGAACGGCTGCTTGCTGCCTTTGCCGCTGAAGGACAGCGCCGTCGGCGAAACCGTCACCTTCATCCCTGCTGGCGCCGTCACTGACACACTGTACTTGGCTGGTGAGGCTGCGACGTTTGTCAGTACCCTCTTGAACGTCTGCGTGGCGGAGTTTGTCCTGTTGAGGATGACCATGAAGGACGGGTAGTTCAGGTCCAGGTTCGCGCCGGCGCAGCTGGGGTTTCGCCGGCCGGTGATGGTCGATATCTGCCGGCTGCTGTAGTGTAGCGCGCAGAGGAAGTTGACGTAGTCGTCGGCCGTCACGTCGTACAAGAGGCCAGGGTCCATGGCCTCGTTGGGGCTGACGTGGCCACTGCCAAAGTCCAGTGGCGTCCCCGGTGACCCGCTGGGCATGCTGACGACGACGTTGCCGGCGCTGTCCTTCACGTACGCCGTCGTCATCATAGCGGAGCGGATCGCCGCCGGGCTCCAGTCAGGGTGCACCGACCGCAGGAGCGCGACCACGCCGGCGACGTGCGGCGACGACATGGACGTGCCGGAGACGAGCGCGTACTTGGTGAAGAGCTTCTGCTTGCCGAGCTCCATGATCTCCTTGTTGGGCACCCACGCCGCGAGGATGTCCACCCCGGGCGCGACGACGTCCGGCTTCAGGATCGTCGGGCTGATCTGGCCGGGACCGCGGGCGGAGAAGTAGGACACGGTCGGCGCCGGCTTGACGCCCAGCGCCGTGCTGCCGAACCGGACGCTCGCCGTGGGCGGCGCCCCTCTCCCTCTGGCCGACCGTGCCGGCGTCGCGTACTTGGCGATGGCCGCGCCGTCCGACTGGGTGACCAGCACCAGCGGCATGGTGTACTCCGTCGGCTGGAGGAACTGCTTCATGTCGCTCGCGATGATGGCGCCGAGGCCGCCGTTGCTCTGCACCTCGTCCATCTGCTGCCCGACGTCGACGTTCTGGCCGCCGGCGGCGCACAGGACGTACTTCCCTCTCACGTCCTTGCTTCTCAGGCTGGAGTACTCGCACCTTTGCTTGCTCCCGTTGCCGTGGCCGTAGTAGAGGCTTGCGCCGACGGTCGGCTCGAGGGTCAGCGGGTACACCGACTTGCCCTGGACGGCGGCGCCGCTGCCGAGCGTGACGGTCGCGGTGAAATCCCTGTCGATGCTCGCGGCGCCGACGGTCGTGATCCAGGGCGCGCCGTTCATGATGGTGTACCCGTCGGAGCCGTCGTTCCCGGCCGAGCACGCCACGAAGACGCCCTTCTGCATGGCGGCGAAGGCTCCGATGGCTATCACATTGGTGTCGTAGTCCGTCTCGGGAAAGCCCAGGGACAGCGACATCACGTCCACGCCGTCGGCGATGGCCTGGTCCATGGCGGCCAGCACGTCGGTGGACGCGGACTCCAGCGTGTCGCCCGAGAACACGGCCTTGTACATGGCTACCCGGGCCTTGGGCGCGATGCCCGTGGCCGTGCCGTTGGCGTAGCCGAAGTAGCTCGCGCCGCCGACGCCGGCGCCGGCCGCCGTGGACGACGTGTGCGAGCCGTGGCCGTAGTAGTCCCGCGGCGAGTCGTAGTCGTCGGGCGCGACCGTGAGGCCGCGCTGCTTGAGGCCCTTGCTGAAGGAGCGCGCCCCGACGAGCTTCCGGTTGCACACAGAGGCTTTGAACGCCTGCCCGGCCTCGCACGCGCCTTTCCACCTGGCCGGGACGGGGCCCATGCCGGCGTCGCTGAAGCTCTCGCTCTCCGGCCAGACGCCCGTGTCGACGATCCCGATGATCACGCCGTCGCCGTACTTGGACGCCGGCCAGACGCCGCCCGAGCCGCCGCTCATCAGCCCGAGGAACTCCGGCGTGCGGGTGGTGTGGAGCCGGCCGTACGTCTCCGGGAACGCGGCCACGTGGCCGTCCACGCCCCTGACCTCCTCCAGCTGCCGCGAGGTGAGCACCGCGCTGAACCCGTGCATGACGTGAGTGTACGTGTACAGGTGAACCGGCGCCGCGCCCTCCCCTGCCGCCGTCGCGGACGGCAGCGACGACAGCAACGAGAGGTACCACGCCTCGTGCTCCACGAACGGCGCCGGCATCTTCTCCACGTCCATGTGGACGATGTACGATCGCCGTTCGCCGTCAGCCGCCGCCGCCGCCGCCGCGGCGGCGCACGCCAGCAGCAAGAGGCTGATCATGGCCGCCCCGAACGGCACGGCGCGGAACATGATCGCGGACGTCTCAGAAGCAGCCTCCCGCAGATGAAGTGAGGGGTGAGCTGCGACGCTTGAGCTCAGAGCTGCCGCTTCTTATGCATCAGCGGCGGAGTGGCGAGCTGAGAGTGAGTGGGTGCCACGAGTGGAGAGCACTCGCCGTCGCGTCGCCGGTGCAGTGGTGACACCCTACCAGATAGTACATACATACACATATATAATGGATTCCATGGCGGCCATGCATGGGATTAATCAAATGTCACACAACGGAAGAATCTTAGCAAGATCGTCACCAAATAAAGCAAAGCAAAAGCTCAGCCCTGGGATCACCCCATGGGTGGCCTGCATGTCTGTCGCCGTTGCAATCATTGTACAGTTGTGCCATTGGTTTTTCATGAAAGCATGTATATATATATATATATATATGCAAATTATAATCGGCGTCCGGTGCGCGTCCATGTCACTGGACTTAGCTTTCCTCTCACGTCAGCGGCTCTTATTCGCACCTGCACGAGCCGGTTTGATTAGTAGTATATCCTACTATAATCCTCCTGCCTTTACAGTGCTAATGTCACGATGACACCTTGTTTACTCGATCGTCCTCATCAGTCAGTTCATTACGCATTGCAGCGCGGTGCTTTCGAGTCAAGCTGCGCCACTTGGCACTACTGCTACGTCAAAGAAATTCAGAAAAAAAAAAGGCACGAGTCAAGCCTGGGCGCAGTGCTGTGTGTCAAATCCCCTAGGAGGACCTTCTAGGGGTAGATCAGTGGGGAGAAGTTCTTAGGCATAAGAAGAACAGTGTCTACGCACTAGATCCGAGAGGGAGGAAGAAGGGGAGGTAGAGGAACACAGACCAGCGGAGTTGGAGGAGGAGCCCGCCATCAGGTTCATCGGTGAAGATCTGCGCACGGGCAGCGACGGTCGGTGTAGGGGCAGAGACGCTGGTGGTGCTTCCCGCCGCTGGCAGTGCCACCCTTGGGATCGAATTAGGGTTAGAACGGTGGGTTACTGTAGCAGCGGTTGTCAACCTTTTGTTTAGAGCCCTGCCCCCACCTCCACTTTATAGGCCCTGTGCGACGGGGGCCCACCAGCCTGCTATGGGCTGAGCGTCCCCGATCAGGACGCGAATCAGGGTCCAGTTAGGCCGTTGGGCCTAACCGGTGGAGATCAATCCAACATTCTCCCCATTGATCTCAACTCATATCTTTAAACTTCACATTTATTTCTTTTACCATTCCATCACAGATCGATGCATAGAGCGTGCTTCATCGTCACGATCAATTGTCGATAGATTCAACAGCTACAATACACGTCTCTGTTCTGAAATAGGTTCTTTAACTTTGGGGCCCTTTATTGTCCAGAAATCATAGGCTTTACCATAAAACCCATGTCGACTGTGTATTCTCTCAACACACTGGGTGGTAAGCCTTTGAAAAACGGATCCGTAATACTTTCACATTATAAGTATGATTCTGGACTTTCTCCTTCACAACGTATAACTCAATGTCAATGTGTTTGGCAGCAGCACACTTGACCCGTTGTCTTAGGAGCAAACTTCTTAAATAGTTATTGCTGTTGTTTACCATTATCAACTCCGGGTATAGGGTTCTAACCATTTCGCTTGTCCTTTATGCATCATAATAAGCTATATCATAGGTATGCATCATCGATGACACATAACTATTTCTTTGGAGCTTTTCCACAATAAAACTCCAACTGCAAGTGTTAGTTACTAATGTGGATTTCACTACACATCTCGCTCAAACATATCAGTTGTACTCACAACCATTTGAGAGTACTTGTTGTCTTACTCGTCATGAGGCATATAAAACTTTGCACAATTGCAACACTTCCATTCCAGTGATCTATATCTAGATTGGACATCTGCCAAAATCCCGGATACATGAACCATGTCAGGGTAAATACTTGTGCACTCATTAAGCTTCCAACAGCCGAAGCATACAGGACATCCATTTTATCAATTCTCATATCTATTCTTGGAACACTGAAAGTTCTCAAAACTATTACCCTTGACCATAGGAACAGGCGTATCTTTACACACATAGATACTTTATTTCTTTAGAATCTTCTCAAGTATACACTTGAGACAGTTCTAATACCCCTTTCTTTTATCCCGGTAAGTTTCAATTCATAGATGAATAACAATTTACCGAGATCAATCTTATGTAATTTAGGGCAATGGCTACTTTTCCAATAGTAGATTAACACCATTCCCAGCAAGCATGGTGTCATCCACATACAAGTTTAGGAAAATAAATTTCCTATTCTTGAACTTTGCACAATGTCATTGTCCTTCTCATTCTCATTAAAACCCAAACTTTCTAATCTAATGTGGCACCAAACTTTGAATACCACTGTTTAGATGCTCGTTTGAATCCATAATAGATTTTTTTAGGTGGCATCCTAAACATTATTTTCCTTTCATGACAAAACCGTTAGGTTGTGCCATGTAAACTTTTCATACAAATCTCCATTGATTAGTACCGTCTTTACATCTACCTGATGTAACTCTTAATCATAATGTGTCATTAACACTCGTTAAAGTGTTTTCTTTTCTTTATGTGAATCCTTTCACCATAATCTTTCTATGTTCTCTCCGGAGCCACATTGCGTCTTGTAGACCCATTACGGCCTACTGTTTTGGCTCCATTAGAAACAACCTCTTACCTTTTATTCTTTAAGACACTTCTTTCATATGGGGTTGTTGTTGCTCTTTTACATTACTTATCTTTCTAGAAGAGCTAACAACATATGTTGTATAGGCCATACAACATCAACAGGTAGACTGTTCTTGAGTCATTGGAGTGAGCACGCAATCCCACTTCTCTTCAAGTCTTAGATCTCTACATACCATGCTCCCCAGATTATCCCATCTTTCTGTAAAGATGGTGCTTCCTCAAATTTCTTATTTGGGTTTAATTTGTCAAAAGTCATATGGTGCCTTAAGCACCGCTCGTCCAGTGCAAATACTGGCTCACTATGCTATCCTCCTATCAGAACCATAAAGGTATAGGAATTTAGCTACTTTTCTAGCTATTTCTTTCTTTGCTTAGGGGTATCGTTAGTATGATCGTTGTACTCCCTCAACAGTCACATTCATCTTTTATAGATCACACTCTTGCCTTAATGCATATTATGCATTGCATTTTGAGGCACAGGGAAATGGAGAGTATCTCTTTTAATCTTTATCTTTCTTAGTGTAAGTATCTCACCATTCTCCCCCTTGAAATATGGCACAAACTTTACTGGCATAATTTCAAAACTATTCTGAACTTTTGTGAACAAGGAGACATCTATAATTTGCTTTATTCACATGATCATGTCATGCAAACAAAGTCAACTTTTGATTCTTATGGGAGTATATTTTTCTCATTCCACTTTAAGAACTTAACAAAGTCCTTACTTAACTTTACTTTTGCAAGTCATGCTTGCATTCTATCTTTATCTGGGATTGCTCCCCTCATGACCTTAGCTCATGACCATGTCATGGTCAACATTGTGATAGCATAGAGGCTACCCAAACTTTTCATTCTTTCTCCCACTCTGGGATATATTTTAGGCACATGAGCCATCACAAACTTTTTCCCACCATGCGGGACAATTTCCCATCAGGGACATTAAAGCCAGAATTGGCTTTCACATTCCATCATCAAATTCAGAAATAAATCCGAATATTCTGTAACATACACATTTAATCCAACATTGGTCAAAATGTCAAATTAAATATGCATATTTTTTTATTACAACTTTGGTCATAACAACTGAAACTGAAACAAAATTCTTCTTTATAGAGAGTACATAAAACACATTTCATGTACTAAACTTTTACTTTGGACCAATGTCCCTGAATTCTTTTCCTTTTCAAGCCATTTTCTAAAGAGAACATAGTCCCTTTATGTAATGACTTTCACTTTCCATCTTCTGAGTCACAAGTACCCAGCTCTTTCTTTTCTGCCTCCAAGAATGAAAGCATGAAGGTCTTTTCTGAAAAACATTAATCATCAATAATCAACAATAATGAGCATGAAAATAACCCTACATTGGTCTGGTTAAAACATGCACATTAAACTTTATAACTTGTAGTTCTATTCTATATCACCGTTGGGCAGAAAAATAGAATAAAACAACATTCTTTTACATTAATTCAACATCACCGTTGGGCAGAAAAAGAATTAACGTATGCAACCTCAAATAACTTGATGATAATCAACATCATTGCAACGGAATACTTTTCACTTTATCATAGACATTTCTTGATTCTTATATAATCTCTGGAAAAATTAGTCACGTTGACCCAAAATTTACCAGAAATTCAAACTTTAAATTTAACTTACAATATTGTTATCATCAACGTTGGTCAGAAAATAACAATATCATAATTTAACTTAAACATATGACTATTCCTCTAATTAAATTTTCCCGTTGGTTCCAATTTAATTAGAAGATAATCAATGTCAACTTTGCAGCGGAAACGTGAAATTACTCTTTCAACAATATTTATTCAGAAGCATCACTGCATACTTTTATTCACTCTCTGTACAAATTATCCCGTTGGTTCAAATTTGAACAGAGATGGAAAACTGGAAAAACATTCAAAATTGCTTCTGAAAAAGAACAAAACCAAAACAAAATCTCACTGTGCTCCTGTGCACACGGCCATTTCGGCCTGTGAGCGCTGGCCAAAGCAGGCCGGCCCAGCAATCGGCGGCCCGTTCGCACGCCGGCGCGGACGCGCGCACTACTCCCGCGCCCAGGCCACAACTTGGGACTGGGCCGGCAATCTGGCGTCCCACCTGGGCCATAAGAGGCCCGACGGCTCTCAGCCGTTCATCTCGATCGGACGGCTCTCCGTCGTTCACGCGGGATCAAAACCCGGTGCTCAGCCTCTCTCCCCCGAAACCCTAGCTGCTCTTCCCTTCCTCGTTTCTCTTCAGAGCCGCAAGCAGGAGCGGCGGCGGCCGCCATGGCCGTCGGCGCCCATGGGGTAGACCGCCACCGGAGCAAGTCCGGCCGGCTCCCCCCTTCTATTTCTTGCTCCTCTGACCACAAGCCTCCTCGCCTTTCTCTCTCGCCCGTAGCTGAGCCGAGCAGCGGCTCGACGGCGGCGACCCGAGGTCGGGACGGTGATGGTGGCACCACTGTGCACCCATTTGCCGGCGCGCGCGTCCACACAAGGGTAGGACGCGCCACCGTCAAACGGCTGCTCGGCGGTGCCCTTGGCCCGATCACGAGAGGATGCACGCGGGTAGAGGCCACATCTGCCGGTGGCTTGGGTCACAGGAAGCACGCAAGGTGAGTCTGCACCTGCCGACGGCTCGAACCCTATCCACGCGCCGGCGAGGACAACATCGCGGTGGGAGATCCAGGTAGATACTCCCATCCCTTCCTTGATTCACTTTTAGGGTTAGGATTTGATCCAAATCGAATCGGGTCCCTCTCCTCTTTCTGAGTTACACTAGGGTTTAGACCCGAGCGGATCGAGTCCTCCCCCTCTTTGTTTTCTTTACTGTACGCCGATTTCAGTGGTGTTCTTCCTCTGTCTTTTCCCCACTCCAAGATGGGGTTTTCACTGTTGATTCCGAAAACCCTAACTAGGGTTGGGATTTGGGGACCGTCTGGATCAAATCCCCTCTTTCTGTTTCCGTACGTCGGCAAGCCGGCGTCGGTAGACAATAGTGTTAGGTTTTCCCGAAAGAAACCGTAACCCCTTTCTTCCCCAATCTCGATTGACACACTGAACCTGGCTCCGATACCATTGTCAAATCCCCTAGGACCTTCTAGGGGTAGATCAGTGGGGAGAAGCTCTTAGGCATAAGAAGAACAGTGCCTACGCACTAGATCCGAGAGGGAGGAAGAAGGGGAGGTAGAGGAACACAGACCAGCGGAGTTGGAGGAGGAGCCCGCCATCAGGTTCGTCGGTGAAGATCTGTGCACGGGCAGCGACGGTCGGTGTAGGGGCAGAGACGCTGGTGGTGCTTCCCGCCGCTGGCAGTGCCACCCTCGGGATCGAATTAGGGTTAGGATGGTGGGTTACTGTAGCAGCGGCTGTCAACCTCTTGTTTAGAGCTCTGCCCCCACCTACTCTTTATAGGCACTGTGCGACGGGGGCCCACCAGCCTGCTATGGGCTGAGCGTCCCCGATCAGGACGTGAATCAGGGTCCAGTTAGGCCGTTGGGCCTAACCGGTGGAGATCAATCCAACACTGTGTTGTGTTTGTGTACTGTTACTGTGGGTGCTGCGTGCATTCAGGGAGGGGTGTGCGGTCAGCTGCCTCCGCTTCATAATGTGCTCCTTTTTCCGGCATTGTGCTCCACCGCCGGCCGCCTTCTTCCCGCCGCCGTCTTCGGTTGCGGCGGAGACCGACCCGTCGACGACTGGATGACTGGAGGACAGGCGGGCAGCGAGCACTGAGAGTGACCGGTGAGACCGTTGAGTCGTTGAAGGGTGCAGCAGCACGAGCTCTCTCGCGTAACGGGTTCTGATTCCCGAGGTTGCATTCTTCATTTATTTCTTCTTTTCGCGTAACGAACTCTACAACCACTGACGACGACGATGCCAGGCTGCAGCCCGGAATTTAGAAAGCGTTTTTAGGTGGATGTGGAAGTGGCATCGTCGATCTTCCTTGCTCTGAGGAGTTTCTGATCAATTATATCACAACCTGTATGAACTGAAACTTGAGGAGGGCAAAGATTTCAGGTGGAAGCTAGAGCGCAGCACGGTCGCATGCACATAGCACATTCAATTCTGAGTTTCTAGCGTAACAGATTCTAATTCCTGACGACGATGGCAGCCGAAAGTGACACCCAGTTTGCCAGGCTGCAGTCCGGCACTGCACAAATCATCGCGTTTTCAGGGAGAAATCAAAATCAGTTGCTTGCTGTGAGCTCCAAATAAAATAGTAAAATATATAATATGAACTGGAGCTCTGAGGCTTTGAGCACTCCACCTGCCATCGCACTGTTCCTTGTATAATTCAGTTCAGTTGAGTACTCCATCTGAATTCCACACGAAAAACTTTGCTTCTTGTAAACTCATTGCATACATGGCACACTGCACACATAATTGCAATAGCTCCATAAATGCAACTGGGAAGATATAGAAGTACAAGGCAGAACAAGAGAGATCGGTAGTACTACTATAATTGCAGTGGTTATAGAGGCTTGCTAAGGTGGCAATTGTCCTGTCAAAGCCTTTTTTCAGTGGTGATTACTGATCATTGGTGTGTGATTATGAAGCGGGAGAGGCCGGCAGCATGATGCAAAGGTGAACGATGGCGATGGTGCTTTGTTTAGGTCGATTACTCTTATAATAGCGGTTGGTGTGTCGAGCGTGCGGCTTTTTGCTTGTTGTGGACACAAGAATACCAACGAGAAAAAGGAGAAGATGGCCGCTTTTGTTTCTAGACCTTATCTAAAGCTTAGCAAATATCTTAACAAACTGTATGCTTCATGTGTATGTGTATGTGTATGTGCTCTAAAGCAAAGCTTGATGTTTACTTCCAACTCTCAGGGTGTATTATCCAGGACACCTTTTAGAAACGAAGACAATAAATCAAAGCTTGGGCGGTATGTATCGGTGGTTATGGTAAAGTTCTACCGAAATACTCCCTCCATCCCAAATTAGAAGACGTTCCAAGAATCTTGGAGAGTCAAATTTTTTCAACTTTGACCAAATTTATATAAAAATATAATAATATTTATGATACCAACTAAGTGCAATTAGATTCTCTATTGGTTATATTTTCATAATATACATATTTGATGTTATAAATCTTTATATTTTTCTCTATAATTTTGGTCAAAGTTGAAAAACTTTGACTCTCCAAAATTCTTGGAATGCCTTATAATTTGGGATGGAGGGAGTAGTAAAGTTCTCCTAGTGTTTTTAAGTAGTAATAAAAAATATTACCATCAGTTATAGCACATGGTAATCGCTAGAAGGCATTTTGGTAGGGAAAAATGATACTAAAAATTAAATTATACGTAAAACATTTGGAGAACTCCATGTCACCAGAAGAAGTTGTAGATTCTGGCTGCAGAGAGTGATTTTAAGACGTACCGCCTCAACGGGTCAATGTATTGTCTTGGTTTTGACAAAAAATTCCTTTATCCAAAAAGACAAATCTTGATGGCAGATGCTTAGAAGTTAGAAAGAAAATGAAAAGATATGAAACAAAGGTGATGGGCCTAGCCCAACATTGTCCTCTGTCTGGGCCCTGCTTAAGAACGGAACTACCAAACTTCTTTCAAGAGAAGTAATCATACTCTTATGTTCCAATCATAGAAAAAATATTTATTCTTTCTTATAGAGGAAAAGGAACAAAAGAGAAAAGTTATGAATTAGAGTGAAAGTTATGAATTAGAACGTTCCAAACCGAGAAATCACATGGTTTCTACGATTATTAATTAGGGTGTCAACTAAGTAAAAAGATGATATCACACTGAAATTAAATAAGAGATATCAGAAAATGGATTCTTATTTAGAAACCATGTCTATACATGAACTAAGACACGGAGAAATGTGATTGGTAGACGAGGGTGTCACATGCCTAGTGGCACGTGGGCTGGGAGACGGGCTGCTCGGCCCATGGACAGGTGCCCAAAGGGCCGCCACCGCCGCTGACGACGTCGTCGCCATCAACAAATGACCAAAGTAGAAATAAAATAAGATATAAGAAATAATAGGAATAATAGATAGATTCCATAGGATACAAGTCTACTTGGGACTATAAGTTAGAGGTAATACCCCTTTGAGATTAAAAAAGAATAGTTTCAGACTTATCCTCCACTCCCTCCCTATCTCTCTCCCTAAGCCCTAGTCTACAACCGCGCTAGGCAGGGCGAGGCGGTGTCGCTCGCGTCGGGCGGGGCTGGCCGCTTGCGCCTGGCTGATCTGGCCACGCCGCCGCTCGAGCCAGGCAGGGCGGGGCTGCACCCCTCGCGCCGAGCAGGCCGACCGGGCCGCTCGGGCCTGGCCGAGCCGGCCGCGCCGCTCCCGGGCTGGGCTAGCCGCGCCGTCGCTCCCGCTGGCAGGGGCCAGCAACGCCGGGATGGGGCCGCGCCGGCAGCGCCGCCACTCGCGCCTGGTTGGGGCTCCACGGTGGTGTTGCGAGATGCGTACGGAGAAGAAAAGAAAAACGAATCGGTAAGTTCATAACCAGTGACAGGTGGGTAATTTTTCTGCCCCAAAAGCAGCTCTAAAGCAGTTGTGGCTTTTCACCCCTTTGGTTGGTTTTTGACTTTTGCAAAAGCAAAAGCAGGTTAAAAAGCCTAACCAAATAGAGCTTGATGGACAAAACACGTGCACATGGCAAAACAAAAAAAATATATCACCTTTTCAACCAACACATAACTTTACCTGATGTAACAGGAGTCATCTCATGTATTGTAATATTGTTCAACATTTCAGCTCTATCATCTCCACTCCACCACCAACTGCCCAATCCACAAGCAAAACAATTCCAGTGATCAAACTGAATCTAAGGATGGCTGGATTTAAAACATAGAACAAATGTTCACCATCAGAATCACATCAGCCACTGTCAAATGATAAGGTAATAAATGTAGAAAGACAGAGAGAGAAGGAAAATACCACACCCTTGGAGTGTGGTGGCTCTTCATATATATATATATATAGCCAATATGGCTTTAATTTATTATGAGAGAGTTGGTGTTGACGTCGGAAGTTATCCGAATCACACACCAGCAGGGCTAGAACGCCCGGAGAGGTTGCGGTTCAACCTGAGACAGCAGGGATCCTGGCTAAACCGACGAAAACCGATCTAAAGACCGGTTCTGATCGATCTAGGGTTTTGGGTTCCTGTGTTCATAACTCTAGAACTCCTCCCGGGAAGACACGTCGGGGAGAAGCACGTAGAGGTTGGTCTAGGACCAGCAAGGCCGCCTAGAACGCCGTAGAATCTCGCCGGGAGATGCGCCGAACAGCAAGGTAGAGGGGAAAAAAGGGTAAGGGGATAGTAGATTGGTTTTGATCGATTGGTGTTGGATGTCACAATCGGTCATGATCCTCTTATATATATAGAGGGGATTGGTCTTATCCCAATATAAAACATCTCTAGATTCAATCTCTAAGTTTCATATCTGGACTCTATTAAAATATAGAATCTGATCCTGTCACAATAAAGTAACCTTGATCTTGTCAATCTTCAGATCGAACGGATCGGTTTAATGGGCTTTATCAGCTCCAAATCGTCCTTACAAGAGAAAGATTCGCATATTAATACCGGACTCAACTTTCATAAGGCTTCCGACCAGGGCCATCTGGTTGGACATATCATAAGTGATCGGAAACCCAAAACGACTAGGCCCATCCGATCCGTTAAACATTAAGTAAAGAAGACAAATTTGACTCTAATATTTTAGGTCGAATGTCTCTTCTAAATTCATCTTTACCTATGACACTTTTGAGTGTCAATAGTTGTCAACTTCCAATAGAGCAAAAAGAAGACAATGTTGATATGAGGAAGAAGAAACAGAATACAGACAGCGTCTAGCTTCTGATTTCGGGTGCATTACCATAACACGCCTCTAGACCACACACAGAACCAGTCACCACTCACCACTAGATTTGTTCGTACGTCTAAGCAATCAACCGCCAGAATGTCGTGCACACCTTAGTTCCCCTGCTTACAACGGACATGTCTTTCTCTAAGCTTGGGGCTTTGTTCCATCAGCTTTGGAATTCAGTTGATATCATTCTTCCCATGAACTTCTAGCTTGTCAGGTGTCAGCTTGCTTACAACGGCCACGTCTTCCTCTACATTTGCAGTGTGTTGCATAAACTTTTTTAGCACTCATTTGAGATTGCAATTTCTTCCTTGGAACTCCTTGATTAGCCAAGTTGCAGAGTTTCATGCTTACTTGTTTCAGTAGCAGCATTCCCTCTGGTGGACGTCCTGCGCAGATGTTTGGAGATCCCACTTCCAAAGTAGAAGCAACTGTAACCCAGCGGCCGGCCTCAGAGAGTAATAACCAGCCACAACCTTTAGAGTCTGTTTCCTCATATCAACAGCAACCAGTGTTACATTTGTGTCATCGAGGTTGTGTCTGTCCATGATGTAAACAGCATCACCATCGTGCAAGCTCATCAGGCGCCTCCAATATTGATCACCTTGCTGGAGTGGATGTAGAGCAATTCCTGTTCTAACGAAGCAAAGCAAGGTGCATCAACTTGGTGCTCCATGTCTCCATCTTGGAGTTGTACAGGTGCAGCTTGTAGCGTCCCCACGCGGAATGCCCAGCATGCAGAATAGAGCGATGAAATGAAACACATGTTACGAGCACGGCAGCGCAGGAGGCCAGCTTTATCGTTTAAGAAGAAGAATCGGATGGGATGAGCCTTGGGGATCAAATCCAGCGACGGAGTACTTTTATTCGTTTCGAAACCCCCTTATTACTTCCTCTCCTTTTTTTTTTTGAGAGAGAGAGAGCGCATCTCCTTGCAGGCTTGATCTGCTTGGCCTCATCCTTGTGTCTTTAGGCGCCCGTTTCTGCTAGAACTTGCCCCTGACTGCAGGAGTGCAGGTGTGCTTACTTCGGAATCGGGATGCTGGATGCAAGGGCCAAGTTTGAGCATGCTTGAAGTTGGTTGGTATTCATTCTTGCACGATATAACTCCTCGTGAAGCATTGATGGGTATGAATTTCTGTTGATTTATTCACTTGAAATGAATTGAACTTTTGGTAACAAGAAGTTTGTTGTGTTGTCGGTCGATTCAATTGTCCCTGAGGTGGAGAATTATAGTGATTGTAACTCCTGTTTCACAATTTGATGCCTATTAAGCTAATACATTATGTACAACATTTCTTAGGGCACTCACAATACAGACTTTACCATAAAGTCTAGGTTTATTTATTACTCTCCTATTTATAATATTTTGCTGATGTGATAGTATATTTATTAAATAGAGAAGGAGAAAAACTAAGACTTCAAGTCGGATATTTTCAAGGTAACAACTAGACTTAGATTTTATGGTAGATGTTTACTAGGCTAAGGGTGTGTTTTGTTCCACCCCTCTAAATTTTAGTCACTAAACTTTAGTCATCTTTAATAGCAACACTTTTACTAAAAGGAACTAAAAAAAGCTTTTTAGTCTCTTTTAGTGGGGGTGTTTGGCATTTTAGCCACTAAAAGAGACTAAAGTTCAGTGACTAAAGTTTAGAGAGGTGGAACTAAACACACCCTAAATAAAGGGTTGTTTGCATCAACTATAGCCTGCAGTACTGCAATTTTAGCCTTTCCTCTTCAACACAGGATCACACTCGATCAAATTTAACAGTGGCGGAGTTTGGGCATGCAAGGGAGAGGGGCCAACATGATATGAAATGCAACGGAAGGGAACATGTTAGTATTTCATTAGCCTCTTAAAGTGGTAGAATTAAGAAAATCATTAAGGATTTTTTTTTTCAGCTTAGGGGGGTATGGCCCGCAGCCCTCACTAAGCTCCGCCTCTACTTGTTCACACGTGAGGGTCGGGTCTTGCGGTGCATTTAGCAGTTATGCAAGTTCCTTTTCTATTTGATTGGCCCTTTGTGCTATTTTTCAGAGCTGCCGAGCAAGCAGGCTGTTGGATTTCATTTCGCGGCCTTTCTTCTAGTTAACTTGCCGCCAGAGCAAAACCACTGTCAATTGGATCCGCGGCTTCAGCTGGAAAGCAGCCAGGACGGGACTGACGAGTACAATCCGACGTAGCTAGCACTAGATTGGTGTTTTGATCATGCCATGGCGAAAACTGAGCTCGGCCATGGCGAAAACTAGCTCCACCTCGATTTGTTTATCTTGAGAAGTGTCAATTGAGGATGCGAGTTCCGATCTCCGACTGACCTGTCTGAGACAGTGTCCATGTGAGCTCCATCCCTTGACGCCTTCACTGAACATCTGAAGCCCTGTCCCAAATGCGCTAGGATCGCTAGAACAGGGTACTGCACTAGTTAATGTATCACTCGCATCTTGTACGTGCTCCTGCAACTTTGCAACAGTGATACGGATGCGCTCATTCATCTCAGATCCGGCCTGGTGCCGTGGTAATTTCTTTTAGGAGGTAGGGGGGCTCTGTGTTATTTGTTAGCTAGAATCAGATGTAGTAGTACACGAAGAAGAAAAACGCCCAGTGAGCTTGAATGGATGCTGGTTGGAGCCATCTAATAATCTAATCTGTTGGAGATCAGATGTCTTCTCTGAAACTAACTGACAAACTTCAGATGCCAAATTTCATTCGAGCACTTCAAATTAATTACCGTCGGTTCCAAAGATACAAACATCAGGCGAGTGCTGCCGGAAACTTTACGCCGTTTTTCACCAAAATTTTCGTCTGCTTCGAGCGCATTGAATTTCACCGACATTTTACATGCCCTCCACGGCATGGCATGCAATCGGAAACGCAAACGCCGCATCAAGAAAGGTTTGATTCTTTATTCCATCTCACTCAAAACTCCCAAAACACCAAAAATTTCTCTGTACAAAGACAACCGACCAACAATGCTCTTCCCATCCAAATATAACGCACGCACGCGGTGTAAGTGTGTAACACGATGGAGACTGGAGAATTCAAGAACAATGGCGAAGTTCACGACGACGGTCGACGGCAACAGGCGTGTACTGTTATTAGCTAGGAGTATGTAGCTAGTGCTAGTGGGTGTAGGTGCAGGCCTTGTTGGTGAGGGAGACGGGCTTGCCGAGCTTGGTCTGGTCCATGGTGACGCTGCACCGGGCCTCGCTGTAGAACTTGGGCTTCACCAGCTTTCCCAGCACGAACGCGCGCGACCGCAGCCGCACCGTGAGCTGCAGCGGCACGGGCGGCGGCGGCACCACCACCGGCGGCGCGCGCTTCTTCGGCGGCGGCAGCGTCGTCGGGGTGCTGCTCAGCCCCGACCCGCCGCCGTACAGGGGCACCTTGTCGCCGACCACCGCCACCGTCAGGCTGCGCTGGCTCTTCCGGGACTGGTAGAAGTACTTTATCTGCATGCAACGCCGCCACACGCACACGAGACGAGACACGTCGTCGTTATTATTATTATTATTATTATTATCAGTCAAATTTGCGAAAACCAGGGCCTTGTTTAGATAACCATAGACTATCAACTTTTTTCACTCACTCCATCACATCACCATCACATCAATATTTCGACGCATGCATAAAACATTAAATGTTGATAAAAATAAATAACTAATTACACAGATTAGTTCTAAATCACGAGACAAATCTTTTGAGTCTAGTTAGCACATGAATAATCTTCCCAATCTAAACAAGGCCAAGGATCTTTCTTTTGTTTTCATTCATGGCCTTATTTAGATGCAATCGGTTAGTTTTTTTCTCAACTGTAGCACTTTCGTTGTTATTTGACAATCTTTGTCTAAATATGGACTACTAACTAGATGTAAAGATGATACTAATATTACTTAGCATAAATATTAATATATTTTAATATATAATTGTCGGTAACTTTTTCTCGAGAAGCGAGAACGACACTCATTTAGAGACGGAGGAGGTACGTAGATACCCGGAGGGGGTACGTAGATACCAACGCAACGCGCTGCCGGCGAGCCATGCAGAAACGCGACGGCGACACGAGTGCATTGGGTGACATGACAGCTATGATGCGGGAGACTGCAAGGCATGAGCTGTGTCTGCTCTCTGCTCGAGTTTCCACGGCACGGACCGGTGACTCTGCGTTCGTGTTCTGTTCCCGTCTCCAGTCGCTATCGACGGCTACTGGTTCATACCGCGTGTTGCTCGGGTCAATGTCACTGTGCAGCTGTTGTCCACTGTTCTGTTCATATAGTAGTACACCTGCTACAAGTACTCCCTCCATCCATAAAACATGCAATTCTAGCACAGTATCATGGTTTAGTAGCTCTAGTTTAATTAATTATAGATAAAAATATATTAATATTTATGATATCAAATAAATATCATTAGATTCGTTACGAGATGTATTTTTTTAATAAATTAATTTGGAGTTGTAAATGTGAATAGTATTTACTAGAAATTTGGTCAAACTGTGAACTACTTTTGGTGGCACGGAACCCATAGTTATATGTTTTGTTGGACGGAGGGAGTACAAGCAAAGATTAACAGCTACTACTGGCTTTGGAGATGGTAAAACCCTGAAATTTCACTGCTCCTAACCGCTTGATTAACAGAGAAACCTTGCAGCGTTATCACGGCATACTTTTCGCCCCTAAAAAAGTGTCAACAAGGCGTTTAGACGTGTAACCAAAACTCTTGAGACAGTGAGATTGTTACCGGCTGATGCCCGTGGTTTTTCCCTTTCAAAACTCTTGAGACAGTGAGATTGTTACCGGTTGATGCCCGTGGTTTTTCCTTTTCAAAACTCTTGAGACAGTGAGATTGTTACCGGCTGATGCCCGTGGTTTTTCCCTTTCACGTTGAAAGAGTTTTCCACGTAAATCGTGTGCCTTTGTGATTGATTTCGTTTACTTCATGTTACTATACGTCGTTCATAACAATAACTACTAAATGGAGTAGAGTACTCCTCCGTTTCAGAATAAGTGTCGTCCGGAAAGCGTGTCTGTGAGGGAAACACGAATTTTCTAGTGACACTTATTTTGGAAATGAGGGAGTACTCTCTCCGTCCCTAATTGACCGTCGCCGTTGGTGTACGTGCCACAAGTTTGACTCAATTTGTAGCAAATGTGTGCAACATTTGTATCTCCAAATAATTTTGTTAAAAAACTAGATTCAAATATCTATCCAACGATACTAATTAGGTATCATACATATTAATATTTTTTAATATATATTTAGTCAAAGTTGTTTTTTTGGGAAGAGCAAACATTTAGGACAGACATTCAGGGACGGAGGGAGCAGTAATAATAACAAACATAATGGCGGTTGCTGCTTACATTGCCTGCGGCGAGTTGGAGCTGGGTGTAGTAGAGCGTGACGGGCTCGGCGGAGACGTGGACGCCGAAGAAGGTGCCGGTGTTGCGGAAGACGAGGCTGAGGGTGGCGTTGAGCGAGGCCATGTCGGTGGGCACGAGCGAGGCGTCGGTGCCGGCCTGCACGACGAAGCGGTGGAACGTGACGGCGCGCAGGGTGACGACGGGCCGCTGGTTGCGGCTGGCGCCCCAGAGGATGAGCGCGAAGAAGAAGAAGAGCGCGAAGAAGGCGCCCGCGAAGCCGAGCGCGTACCGCGCGCGTCTGGGGATCCCGCTGAGCCCGCCGCTGTCGCCGTCGTCGTCGTCCATGCCGAGGAGTCCCTCCTCCTCGATGGCCGCCTCCTTCATCCACGGGCTGCTGCCGCGGCGCCGTCCCCCGGCTCCAGGGACGCGGGGGTCGCCGGGAGCGGCGCCCCCGGGAGCGGCGCCGGCGCGGGAGGAGGCGCCCAGCTTGGTGGCGCTGGCGGAGAAGCGGGAGGAGGAGGAGGAGTCCCTGGACGCCCGGCCCAGCGACCGCGGCGGGGACGCCGCCGGGGAGGAGTGGAAGGAGGAGGCGGCCGTCTTGTTCTCGCCGTCGTCGTGGCTCGGCGACTGCACGTAGTATGCCGCCCGCGGCGGCGACGACGCCGCCATGCTGGACGTCACCTCCGAGTCCGTCTTGGCGTGCCGGTGCGGGGGCGGCTGCTGATGCTGCTGCATCGCGGATTCTCGCGGCTTTGCAGTGCACTGCAGCTGCAGCCTGCAGGAGGTTTGTAGAATGGTGGTGGCGTGCCCGTGCCCCTCCCTCGGGCAGGCAGGTCAGCGGGCGGTAGAAGTAGACCAGGAGTGAGTGGTGCGCGCCCACCACTCCGCGACCCGCTGTGGCTTCCGGGGTCGGCGAGCCTGAACCGCGAACGGCTGGCTCCGCCTCCGCGTGCTATGCCGGGTGGCCGGACCGGGTGGGCAAACCATGTGTCCCAAGGAAAAGGATGATGCTAGTAGAGACGTGCAGCAGTGACTGACTGACTGGATCATGCATGGTTTTGGCCGTGTCGATGGCAACCCCGCACCTAACAGTTTCCGTTCCCGAGTTTGAATACAGCAGCATCGAGATGGCAAATGGCATTGTGACGTCCGGGTCCGGGGCTGGGACACTCGGGATGACAGGACACAGGAGAACGCAACGCCCGGCCGGCCCGGCGCTCGCCCATGTGAAGGTTGCTTGCCGGGCGGGCGGCCACAGGAATTTGTTTTGTTTATGTACGTACAGACTAAGAATTACAGCCCAGGTATTAGCTGGCTGATTAGGAAACGTCCCCGGAATCTGCTGGACAGACCCTCCTCTAGGAAGCCGGAAGTGGGAATGGCCTCTGTTTTTCCAAATCCAACACGTCCGTCCGGCCAGTGCGTTGGGGTTCGGTCTTATCTGATCCGGCCGGTTTTGCGCTCTCCCCTTGCTTAGGAGTCAGTCAATCAAGACTTTTTGTCCCCTTGCACTTGCACTTGCACCTGCTCCTCCTCTTGCACTTTCAGGTGACGCGAAAGTGTGGCAAGGGCACTCTCGGCACACGTATCGCTGCTCTACCACCGATTGATTAACGGCGCCGTCCCGTCGTGCTAATAACCAAAAGCAACCCTCGCACCGGCAGTGTGTAAGTAGTACTAGTACTGTATAGTGCTGCGCTGCGACGATCAGACACCAGATACCACACGGCAAGGCCCGAGGTACTGTAACAACGATAGGCCCCCGTACGGATTTCTGGCGCAACGACGCGGCGACCGTTCCCTACGGCCCGGGATCGGGCGCCAACCGTGGAGCAGCGCAGACCGCGTGCGGCCGCATCGTGAGCCGTGAACGATTGATTGATCGATTCTAGGCGCAGGTGCAGCATTGACTTGTGGATTCCACCGATGCGAGGAGGTTCGCCGTAGACGGCGCCCCACGCCCCCCGCGCGCGCACGGCTCTCATCACTCCCCTGACTAACGAAAACAAAAAACGGGGAGACGCGAGACCCTTCGCCGATCTATCTCCCTCTGACCTACTCCCTCATCCGGAAAACGTGTCTGTGAAAACACGGATTTCCAGAGACAGTTATTTAGAGAAGCATGGAGTACTGTGTCTGCCTGACGATCGATCGATCTACAACTATAGGCCACGTGATCGCGATCCAGTCGGTTCTCCACTTCTCCTCTGATAATAATCACGCACACGCGGCAGCGATGCGCGCACAGTTCCTGCCGCGGCCGGAGAATACTTGCGATTCGATCGCGGTCGCCGGGAAAACGCCACAGCTCCTGGCGATTCAGTTGGCGGCAGGCACGCACCTGAGGTCAGCCTTGTCGCGTCTGCCGGCGGGCATCGCCCGATCTGATGGCGGTGACTTCGCCTCCGCAGCCTGCCACTGCCACGGGCACGCGCGCCGGAACCAGCTCCTCTGCCTTACCCAGAACTACGTCTAGGACCTACTTGCACCCGATGCGCTTCATTTCTAATCGAGCGGTAGGAAGCAAACAGCTAAACCAACACAGATGTTGGGCATAAGTCTGCTGCGGCCCAGTTCAATAGCACCAGCGATGAGGAAAAAGTCGCGAGCTAAATAAAAAAGGCGCGGGCGGACTGCACAGATGGCCGCGCGGCCGAAAAAAAGAGCGCGATCTGCGTGAGTGCCAGTTCTTGCATCGACGGAGAGGCCGGTTCTCAAATGCTGGAGAGACGAGTTGCTCTGTTCTTGTAGTCTGTTCCGTGGAGATGGAGGAAGAGGCCACCCGAAAAGAAGTCAGCCAAGTGAATCATGATCTGAACAAGTGAGCAACACACCTCTCTGTATTCTATATTACTTGTTATTTGACATGAAATGGATTTGTTATTTCAATCCCATGTACAACTACTCTTTGCTTACTCTGATTGACATGAGATTTGGAATTAGTAAGATTTTTTCCTCTGCAATTGCATAAGTCCCCTACTCATATTATGATTTCTGTGCTAGAGACATGCCACCTGGTTTGGTACCTCACGTTGGAATGAAATTTGGAAGTTCAAATGAAGCTTGGGCATTTTGGCTTAGCTATGGTGGACAACAAGGCTTTGATGTCAGAAAAAGGTACACAAACAAAAGACCATCTGATGGCAAGGTTACATCATGCAAATTTGTTTGTGCAAATGAGGGTCATCGATTGCCAGACAAAAGAGATCATCTAACAAAATGCCCTCGAGCCGAAACTAGGACTGATTGTCAAGTCCACATGAATCTGAAAATAGATCGAGGGAATGGAAATCTGAAAGTGTCTGAGCTTGTTTTGGAACATAATCATGCACTACACCTGCCAGAAACCTTACACTTAATGGTGTCACAAAGGAAAATTTCAGATTTACAAGCTTTTGAAATTGAAATAGCAGATGATGCAGGGATTGGGCCAAAAGATGCCCATGAGTTGGCTACTCGCCAAGTTGGTGGTCCACTTAATCTTAGCTACACCCTTCGTGATCACAAGAATTATTTACGAACCAAGCGCCAAAGAGAGATGGTATATGGACAAGCAGGTAGTATGCTTAAGTATTTTCGAGACAAAATTTCTGAGAATCCATCATGTGGTCATTGTCGGTGATCCTTTGAAGCAAACGGTTTTATTCAACTACAAGCAATTTGATAGAATCGGGATATTATGTGGTCATGCATTTAAGGTTCTTGATTTGATGAATATCAAGTCACTACCACCACAGTATGTGTTAAAGCGTTGGACACGGGAAGTGCGGACTGGAACTGTACAGGACAACCAAGGGAGAAACATAATAGAAAATCCAAACATTGATGATGTACTTCGCTTTAGATATATGTCTCATAAATTTCTTAATTTGGCACATGAAGCAGTCAACTATCGTGAATGCACTGCGTTAGTGGACAACACACTTGATATCCTTGGTAAGCAAATTAGAGAAAAAATCAATGCAAGTACAAGCACTTTTGAGGACCTTTGTGCAGTTTCCACAAATGCTAGTCCACCAGATGATTTGCTGATTAATGCTAGTCTAAAGAAAAAAGATGTCCAGACAAAAAGTTCAAAACGAAAGAGAACTTGGCTTGATAAGAAGCACAAGGCTAGAAAAAAGAGGCAATACAAAGCTATATCACAGTTTGAAGAAGGGACTAAGAATGATTTTGCACAGGCACAAGATGCAATTAGTGGTGATGCAGTTTGCCCATTATTTCCTCAGGCCTCGACTTCAGGTGGTTCACACGCAGGAGGACAAGTTGCACTGGTCTCATTGTTTCCTGAACCATCTAATTCAGGTGGTGTGCAAGTCCAAGCACAAGGTGGAACACAAGCACAAGTTAGCTTCACTCAAATGTTGACGGTAATATGCTCATATAAGTTAATTTATAGATCTAGAGATGATAATCTTTTTAATAAACTAATTTATTTAATTTACAGGGACCAATAACAGATGATCTTCTAACTAGATTTTAGTGAAATATTTATATTATGAAGAGGTAGTAATGTTTTGGGGCATGGAGGACTGTATGCCATATATCAGTCATCTGGGGGCATGAAGATGTATATATTTTCAGCTCTTCTTTGCTGCATATAAGTGACCTGCCATGTATTAGTCATCTGGGGGCATGAAGATGTATATACAACTTCCTTTTGCCACATATTAGTTATGTGTCACTTTGAATATATTTGCCTCATATAAGTATATATTTGCAATAGCTGAATTTATAGTCTTTGGGCAAAAATCTGAAACTCTTTTGCATTCAGAGTTTTCAAATCGGCACAATCACCAAAACAACACTGAGTTGTAAAATGATAATGGTTCAGCACTCAAATTAAGAAACATTCCATCAACACAACCAATACAGAGCTATAATCTTAATTTAAGTCACTTTACATTTTCAATTCACTCAACTATCTATCTACTGCTACTCTGAAACTTGTCTTCTCGACCTGCTGTTGTTGCCCTCCTCTAGAGAGTGTGTGGTGCCCCTCCTTTCATGGTGCCGTAGGCTTGACAGTAGTGGTCACTCTTCCTCCGTTGCCACTTGGTTTCTTTGGAGCTGCTCACCTGCGCCAGCACAGCTGCGCCGAGGAAGACGACGACCAACAACAATCGGTCGACGGTCAGCACGTCTCTTTCGCGGGGCCGAAGAATGGCAATGATGAAGAAGAAGCCAGCAACATCGGTACAAGGCGCTGTCTCAGGGACTTGCTCACCTGATCGAAGGAGCTGGCGAGCAGAAGCAATCCGCCGGCAGCCATCTTCAACTGAGCGCGTGGGCGGCGAGCCGGCGAGATATGGAGCGCCACTGTTTTTTTTTCTTTTTTTTTCTCAAATACAAGTGCTTGATGCTACTTGGGCCAACTTTATTACATGAGCCGATACGTCTGTGTCTACGTGTTTTTTTCTGCCGCTGGTTTAGCTGTTCGTTTCCTACCGTTCGATCAGAAACGAAGCGCATCGGCGCAAGTACGTCCTGGACGTAGTTTTAGCTAAGTTAGAGGAGCTGGTTCCCGCGCGCCAGCCAGGGACAGGAGGTTGGGCCACCACGGAGCAGCGTGGCTGGCTGACTCGCCGCTGCGCTGCTGGGGGCCGGCAGCGGCACCAGCAACGGCAAGGGCACAAGGCTGCGGCCGCGCGCACGCCAACGACGGGATCTGGCTGCTGGCTGGCTGGCTGGCATGTGGACGTGGTGGGTGGAACTGCTCGTGCGCCCCCACGGCGCGGCGCAGGCGGCAGGCGTCACCCCCTGCGGCCTGGACAGGACACGGACGGTCCCGGGGCAGCCAGGCACGCCGCACGCGTGCGCGCGTCCGTGTTCAGCTGATCATGCCGCCCTTGACGACGTCCGTCCGTCCTCCGGTGGTGGAGCACCACCCCAAGTTAATAGGTACGGAGTACGGGTGATTTCTACGGATGCGCGCGTCTACGTTCTGGTCCGGCTGCGAATTCGACCTTGGAACTACACAAAACGAAGCACCGCGACGTGGACTTGTTTCGTGTGCCGCGTGCCTCGTGGTCGTGGTCGCAGTCGCAGTCGCAGGGTTCGCACAGCAGCGAGGCCGACGGCGCGCGAGACTGGACTTGTCCGCCCGCCCGTGCAGCGGCTAAGAGCGCGAGTACAATAATTGGGTTATAGCGGAGCAAATGCTGAGGTGGAGGAGAGAAGAGAGGAGAGAAAGAGGAGTTTGGCTCTCATGCAAGCACCAAACTGGGCACGGAACTATAGGTGATAGTGGGCCTAAGTAGCAAGTGTTGTGAGAGGAAATAGGAAAGAGAAGTTTTGTAAAGCCAAATAAGAGACAACTTGTTGTATAGCTTGACTCTTATACCTTGACTTATAGCCAAACATTTGGCTCTATTATTGTTCTTGCTCTAAAGATGGCAACGAGGTCCCGCGATCCGAGACCCGATGGGTATTTACTGCATTAGGGTCTCTAATTAAGGAAAAATTTCACCAATGAGTCTCTAAATGGGGGAAAAACATTCACCCAACAGGTACATGGGTATGTTCCTATAGTTCTCCTATCCGTTAGCCCATGGGTAAAAATATCCGAAAATTTAAATGTATGCCCAGGTATAATAGTACTACTCTATATTATTTATTGATGTAAGACTTATAGATTTATGTAATGTCTTATTATCTATAGCTACTATCATACTTCTTGATATAAGGATTATGATTGATGGTATTGTTCAACTGATGCTTAGTCGTTACTACAATTACATCTAAAATTTATGTGCTTCTCTTACGATCATGTACTTATTATTATTATATATATTGTATGGAGACTGTACAAGTTAAATTGTTTACATTGTTGATAGGTATATGGGTGACCCAATGAGTGAGGTTTCCTCAGCCGGGTACGGGTCTGTGAGAAATTTCTTATCCGTCATGGGTACGAGGATTTTGATAGTATTATTTTTCATTGATAAAAGATGGATCTGGAAAGTCAATACCCGATGGAGAGTCAGCTCCGGGACACTTGTTCCTCCCAGAGGTAGAGCTCCCGACGTGGTTTTTGTAGAATTTCTTTTTATATAAAAAACGATCAAATGTGTCAGGTTTTTTATAAATAAGATTTGGTAGACAGATGTAGCACGAATCTTAAAACATAATCAAAAGTATAGAAATCCGTCAGATTTAGAGATTAAAACAATATATCAACAAATAAATAGAAAAAGTCATAAAAAACAATGTGGTCTATTTGGATGGTGTATTTATAAAAAAAATATTATCGTCATGTTATAAAATCATGGTTTATGACATTTAACGGCATCCTCCTCCATAGGCTACAACAAGATATAGCGAGATATAATTGTTATTTTTTTATTTCATATAAAAACATAAAAATTATTTAAATTAATTATTTAGAAAAACATGTTATTATGAAAAATTTATGAACATAAAAACTCAAAAACATGTGCAGGACTCTGGTAAACATGTTTCTAGCCAGTGGCTGATGCAGAACGATATCGAAGGGGGCTGATATCTTCTTTCTCTATTTATCCATTTTTTTCTTCTTTCCTCCACCTATTTTTCTCCCTCACCCTCTCTATTTTTTTATTGATGTACCGGCTGTAGGAGACTAGAGCCCCTAGCCTCCCTTGTAGATCCGCCCTTGTCCCAGGTCTATTATGCAATCTTCATTTAAACAATCAACATAGCTACGACTATAATCAACATTTATATTCATTCAACAATAAAAAATCAAATAGTTCGAAACTTATTTCAAATAGCGTTGTTTGGCTGATCGTTTTTGTGGTTGATTTTTGTAAGTGCAATCAAGCCCTAATTGTGGGTTTTGGTGATAATGACCACACGATTGGAGAACTAATGAGATTCATGAAGTTGATAAGCAGGTTATAATAAGAAAGGATGGTGTATGTACGTTGGTGGACCCCCATACTACATTTCATCAGATCCGGACTCAAAGTGATATATCAAACTTTTTCATTTTGAATTTGAGTTATAGGAATGCCGTACTATCAAGGGGGAATGCAAATACATTGTTATGGCTGAATGACATGTGCTCAAACCAACCCAAGCCATCCATGTTTCTAACCAAAGACAGCTGCACTGAATTCCAATCCAACCCTGTCTGATTGATAGGCGCGGCAGTGCCGCTCTTGTCGTGGCAGTGCCGGGCCGCGGCACTGCCGGGCTTCGGCCGGCACTGCCGCGTTTTATTGTAACCGTTGGCAGGGAGGAGATATTTACTCCATCTCCCTGCCACCCCAACGGTCATCCACGACCACAACTCGTCACCTACCTCCAGACAAGCTTCTCTCTTCCCTATTGAAGGCTCTCAACTCCCCTCTCACCAATTCTTCGATTTCCATTGATTCCAAGTGATTGAGAGGCTTAAACCTTCATCAAAGAGAAGCCCTAGCTGAGATCTACTTCCTAGAGCACTTGATTTGAGCCATAGCCGGTGGATTTGCTTCTATTACTCTTGGGTTCTTGGAACCCTAGCCGGCTAGGCGTCACCCTAGAGCCTTGCCAACTTGTGTGGCGGCCTAGGGAGGTTTGTAATCGATTGTTCAGCTAGTATTATTACCCCTCACCTCAAGGATTTGGTTCCTTGACTTGAGAACGAGGTAGAGTTGCAAAGCTCATGACCTAAGTGGTCAACCTCAACAACGTGGAGGTAGGCAAGCCTTGGTGGCGAGCTGAACCACGGGATAAATCACTTGTCTCTTGTGCTTGCTTAGTTTCATTCTTCATATTCATGAGCTTGTGATAGATTCTAGGGTTTGGCCCCATCTACTTTATTCCTCTTATTTGGCTTGGAGTAGTTGGTTCTGCTGGTTCATAGAACTTGTTGTAGCATTTCTATTCATATAGAATCAGTTAGTTGTGGCTGGATTTCGAATTGCAGCTTCTGGTCTCACACTGCGCGGCAGTACCGCGCTAGGGCCGACAGTGCCGGGCACAGAGCGGTAGTGCCGGGCTTATCTAATTAAGTTTTGAGCTGTGATTTTTGACAGGCCTATTCACCCCCTCTAGGCCACACAGGTCCTTACAATTTTAGCTGTTTTAATAGTGTTCTTGAGATAGAATAAGTCGAAGTATGACTGATAAGGCAAATGGACGGGTTTGAAAACGGATATATTTGCTAGTAAACACTTAAACCCGAAATAAAAAGAATCAACCTCTCTTTTGAGGTCTTATTCTTCCGTCCTATGGAAGTCCAAGCTCTCATGTACATACTGAGGTGTTCTGCCCCACAACTTCTAAGGCACTAAGGGCCTGTTTGGTTCGCTGATGAACTTAGCCTGGCTCGCATAGAAGGAGCCTGGTTCTGGGTAGTTAGGCCTAATACATACAAGAACGTGATGTTTGGTTGTCTGTATGCATGAGGCAGGTTGAGCTGAGAAGCTGTTTGGTTGCTCGTATGAGAACGAGTTGCATGAGATAAAAATATGTAAATAATCATCATCATGACATTTATTACGGACAACTATTATCGTATAACACTTAGTTTACCTTATTTCTCCTTAATATACTTCGAAATATATTAATATCATTTAATATATGCTAATAATATATTAATGACATCATTAGATGGCTAATTACCTGCACCACGCGAGCCTAGCCTAGCAGAAACGACCAATTTCTGCGTTCCTCCAGAGCCAGGCTACAGGAGGAATCTTGCACGAGCAGAGCCTGGCCAGACAGATACACGAACCAAACAAACGCATGTTCTCGCATCTGTGGAGCCTGACTGAGGGATGGTGCAGCCAACCAAACACACGATAAGTGTAAGGACCTGTGTGGCCTAGAGGGGGGGTGAATAGGCCTGTCAAAAATCACAGCTCAAAATTTAATTAGATAAGCCCGGCACTACCGCTCTGTGCCCGGCACTGCCGGCCCCAGCGCGGTACTGCCGCGCAGAGTGAGACTTGAGACTGTAAATCGAAATCCAGCCACAACCAACTGATTCTATATGAATGGAAATGCTACAACAAACTCCCTGAACCAGCAGAAACAACTACACCAAGCCAAATATGAAGTATGAAGTAGATCAGGCCAAACCCTAGAATCTATCACAAGCGCATGAACATAAAGAATGAAACTAAGCAAGCACAAGAGACAAGTGATTTATCCCGTGGTTCAGCTCGCCACCAAGGCTTGCCTACCTCCACGTTGTTGAGGTTGACCACTTAGGTCATGAGCTTTGCAACTCTACCTCGTTCTCAAGTCAAGGAACCAAATCCTTGAGATGAGGGGTAATAATACTAGCTGCACAATCGATGACAAACCTCCCTAGGCCGCCACACAAGTTGGCAAGGCTCTAGGGCGACACCTAGCCGGCTAGGGTTCCAAGAACCCAAGAGTAATAGAAGCAAATCCACCGGCTATGGCTCAAATCAAGTGCTCTAGGAAGTAGATCTTAGCTAGGGCTTCTCTTTGATGAAGGTTTAAGCCTCTCAATCACTTGGAATCAATGGAAATCGAAGGATTGGTGAGAGGGGAGTTGAGAGCCTTCAATGGGGAAGAAGGAAGCTTGTCTGGAGGTAGGTGACGAGTTATGGTCGTGGATAACCGTTGGGGTGGCAGGGAGATGGAGTAAATATCTCCTCCCTGCCAACGGTTACAATAAGTCGCGGCAGTGCCGGCCGAAGCCCGGCAGTGCCGCGGCCCGGTACTGCCGCGCCAAGAGCGGCACTGCCGCGCCTACCAATCAGACAGGGTTGAATTGGAATTCAGTGCAGCTGTCTTTGGTTAGAAACATTGATGGCTTGGGTTGGTTTGAGCACATGTCATTCAGCCATAGCAATGTATTTGCATTCCCCCTTGATAGTACGGCATTCCTATAACTCAAATTCAAATGAAAAAGCTTGATATATCACTTTGAGTCCGATCCGATGAAATATAGTATGAGGGGTCCATCAACGCATATACACCATCCTTTCTTATTATTAACCTGCTTGTCATCTTCATAAATCTCATTAGTTCTCCAATCATATTGTCATTAATACCAAAACCCACAATTAGGGCTTGATTGCACTTACAGTAAGTGTACTTGTGCAGCATGTCATTGCCTTTTGAGGCCTCCTCTTGAACGTTGTTTTTTTTCTGTTTCTATTTTCCCAGTAAAATTCCTGTATGATTTTTATGTTCCAGAGGAGCCTTTATAGGGGTAGTATTGTAATTTGGTAGCTGCACTTATGTGCCCACCATCATTCTAGCGTCCTGTTTGGATGTACCCAACTAAAATTTAGCTAGCTAAAATTTTAATGTAAAAACTTTAGATAGCTAAAAGTTTATCAGCTAAACTTTAACTAGGGTGTTTGGATGCTCTAGCTAATAGACTCAGCTAAATTTTAACTAGATTAGAATAACTAAATCTAGCTAAACTTTAGCTGAGCTATTTAAATATCTAGCAGCTAAATTTACATCAAACAGGGTCTAGATCTGTGCGGACGGAGAGAGTACGATACAAACGAAGCAGGACGCATACTACTCGGTTTTGTGAGTCTTTTCTTTTTTTTAAAAAAAAAAAGCAGAGTTCCAAAGGACCCCGCTGGCAGGCAGACACAATGGGCCCCCACGACATTAAGCAAGCAGGTGAAATCGTGAAAGCAGAAGCCAAAAATCTTGAAGGAAACTTGCAAGCCTCTCCCAGAATCCAAGCTGGTCGGCACGTGCTTCCCGAGAAACAAATACCAACAATTTTTTATAAATAAGAAATATTATCGATTAGTATCATCGGAAAGATCTTTGAATCTAATCTTTTAACAAATTTATTTAAAGATATAAATATTACACGTATTTTTTTTTATAAATCAAGTTAAACTTGTGACACGAAAACCGAAAACGACAGATATTTTCAGACGGAAGGAGCAGCACGGAACACCGGAGTATCCCAATGAAACCTGTATCCCGACTTTTGAACGCGTAGCCATGTTCCCGAAGCACAATCAATGCAGTGATCAATGAAAAACAACCACCAACACCAAGGGCTTGTTTAGTTTCCCCAACTTCCCCAAATATTTCTAGATTTTCTGTCACATCAATCTTTAACTACATGCATAAAGCATTAAATATAATTTAAAATAATAATTGATTGTACTTTTAGTATCTACGTGTCGAGACGAATCTTTTGAGCCTAGTTGGTCCATGTTTGGACAAAGTTTGTCAAATAACAACAAAAGTACTACAGTGCAGATTCCAAATATTTCCCGGAACTAAACAAGGCCCCAGTGAAGCGAACCGAAAGACAGCAATCAGTGGAGTACTAGTCCTCTACGCGTGGCAGCTCTCTTGCACAGTGGTTCCACCACATGACTCTCATGCAGATGCAGAGGTCCCACTGGCCCTCCCGATCTCGTAGCAGGATCCGTCAGTCGTTACTCGTCAGTCATCAGCCATCACGAACGTGAACGGTGCAGTGCATCCCTACCAGTACCAAAAAATAGCAGCTGGCACCGCATCAGCCAGACCTGCAGAAGTGCCGACGCAACGGATGGGTGCAGTGCAGGAGCAGCGCTAGCTCCAGTGCAGTGCAGACCAAGGCCGGTATCATCAGGCATTCAGGCCAGGAACGCGCCATTGCCGTGGGCCGGGGACGACTGCGGCTCGGGCGAGTTGCACTCCAGCAGCACGCTGCGGCTGCAGTGCGACCTGGACGTGCTGCTCGACGACGGCAGCCACGACCGCGCCGCCTCGCCGCTGAAGTGGATCACGTCGCCGCCCGCCTGCTTCCCCTTCACCCGCCCGCCGCCGTGGCAGTAGTAGTACCCCTCCTCGCCCTCCACGGCGCGCGCGAACCGCCCGGACAGCGGGTCCAGCCGCTCGTACAGGATGCGGAGCACCTGCTTCATGGACGGCCGCGCCGCGCCGTCCCGGTGCGTGCACCAGTGGATCACGTCCGCCACCACCTGCAGCTCGTCCAGGTCGAACGCGTCCGCCACCGACGGGTCGACTAGCTCGTGGAGCCGGTAGTCCGTGCCGATGAGCTCGCGGGACCACTCCACCAGGTTCTTGTTGTCCTGGATCACCAGCTTCCCCGTCACCAGCTCCAGCAACAGCACGCCGTAGCTGTACACGTCGCTCTTCGGGGTCACCTCCTGCGTCACCATGTACTCAGGGTCTGCGTAGCCTGCTCAAAGATTTTGATTTTATACATTACTACTGAGATATTAGTACAGAGTACAGTAGCGGTGAAATTAATTTGTGCCATAGAAAAATCACAAATGCCATGAAAATATCCAGAGACCATTCCCTCATCTTAAATGACAGCTCCAAGTTCTGTTGTTCCTCTCTCTCCGTGGTGAGAGATCACAGGTTATAGTGCAGATTTGGAGGGCTTTCCAGTATTTTGGGGGGCATTCGCAAAAAATAAAATAAAAAAAATGAAGTTTAGTAGTGTCAGGTGGGTTTTGACCTGTACATTAGGTTTGACATGGTGATGCGTGCGCACTAAGTTTCTATTATTTCGCATTTCTTCACATTCTTATATTTATTTATTTATAATGGCTGAGTGCTTCAGCTTAACAGTCAGATGCAGAGGTCGGAACCATATTACCAAACAAGAGAGCCTTACCAGGAGTTGCTTGGATCTTGACATTTACTGGAGTGCAACTGGGAGTTGTGTTGCCACTACTAGAGTGGTGCGCAAGACCGCAACCAGCAAGCTGTTCAAATGCAAATGGTTGGGATATGCAGAATAGGATTGTAAATCATGACAGTGTTCTGTCTCTGTATGAATTACCTTTGCAAGGTAATTCTTGTCCAAGAAGACATTGCTAGGCTTAACATCTCCATGGTATAGTGGAGGATCACAATAAAAATGAAGGTACTCCTGCAACCAAACATTGTAAAAGGTTAAACATAAAAATTGAAATATATTTAGTCATGACAGGGAGTATGGTAAATATTGATTTAGCCCAGGCTTTGCGCAAATTGACAAAATTGTAAGAAACAACTATTAAGTCTCACTTATCACGATCACTGACTTCTGCAGAAAGAGAGAAAATCACAGATTTCCTGTAACTTACCAAAGCATTAGCAACATCGATGGCAATTTGGACCCTATTTTTCCATGGTAGCAGATGTTTACTTGGCGCTGCAAAGAGCAAAGTGGTTTTTAGCATACGATTCAACAAATGATGCATCATCAGAAGAATGAGAATGGAACATGACTTATTACAATGTAGGTGATCTTGAAGGCTTCCATTTTCCATGTATTCATACACCTGAAACCTGGATCGCAGAACACTGTAAGAACCATAAATGGGTGGATATCTTAATTTAAGTACATCAGATATTAACCTCTGAAATCTTGTTGAACAAAAACCTTTTAGTCCAACAAGATGCCGATGATGCAACCGCCCAAGAAATTCCATTTCTTTACAAAATTCATGTTGACATTGTTTTGGTGAACTCTCAACACGTCTGATAGCAACCACAGATCCATCATTTAGTTGTCCTCTGAATACTGTACCATTTTCACCTTCTCCTAACACTGTGCTGAAGTTCCTCGTTGCTTTCTTCATTTCTTTGTAACTAAATCTGCCAAAAATGGTGGAATTGCCTGCAAAACATTTCTGTTAGGCAAATAAATTGATCCATAAGGATAAGGTTTTGAATAAATTACAGGAAGTCCACCATAGTATTTAGTATGATGCACTTTGGCAAGAAAAAATCAGACCACATCATTACTATCCATATTATTGATAGCCTCATGATAATGACTAAAAGGAACTGAGCCTAGCTCAGCTTACGCGAGGTCTGTACACCCCAATCCATGTTCAGTCCTTGTCTTGAATTTGGGTGTCTATTTACTTCTTAATTAGAAATCACCTAGCCCCTCATAGGTGTTTTTTATTCAAGATAATGAGTGCAAAAGGGATACCATGTATACCAACTTGAGATATTGACTGTACTGTGCAAATGGTAGACTTTTTTAAAAATTCGAAAAGCATGTAAGAAGCAAAACATATTAACTGGGCCTATGCTCCTATGTTTTTCCTCATGTTTGCCTTAGGCTATAACTTTCATTCTGGCTCCTTTTCCTTATCACATGCACACTGATAGCCATAAATGAGTTTTGTGTCATCTAAAATCAAGAATATTCCACAAAGAAATGGTAGTATGCTAGTATCCAGCACTTGTATCATATGCCATATAACCTCGTTAAATTATCCAAAGACAGTTGGACATCAAAATGAGAAAGAATTACAATATCACAATTAAAAAAACAGGAAATCCTTACCTTCTTGGCCCTTCTTGACACATGAAAAACTCCACGCATCCAGAGGGCTATTTCCTTCTATCTTTTTGAGTTCTTTATTCTTTCTACGGATTAGGAAAATCAGTACTATCATTAGTAGAATTGCTACTCCAGTAACTAAAGCTCCAATTGCTGGGAATAGAACAAGCTTATAACTGCGATGATGCTTGGGTGGCACTACAGGAACTTGCACCGTAAGTGGACTAGGAGAAATATCTGGCACGGCAAGTCCAGCTGGAGCGGGTCCAGAGATGTTCACTGCATTATATATTCAACGATGAGAAGTTCACATCATGGACAAGGTCAAGGTACAGACTGCTGAACTACAACAAACAAATAATTTTCGGAGAACACAGTTTAATACACCTGAGTACCTAACTCGTTAAAGAAGCAAATCAATAGGTATAAAAAATACAGCTATAGTTTTGCATTACAAAAGCAGATGTAAAGCAATAGTTTCATCGTACCAACCAATATACAGAAATAGATTTTTTTTAAATATGAAAATGTATCCAGAGATTTTTTTTTTTAAAAGTATGCTCATACTTAACTATTACAATAAGAGCCAAATGTGACATTGACACTAATATATGCTTATTATGAATGTTTAGATTAAGATGGATACCTATTGTTGAATATTTATACAGGAAACTATCATGGATAAACTTGCTTCACAGAATTCAGAGCAATCATTTGGTATGATAAGCTTGTTTAAACCAGAAGAAATATCCACAACAATCATTTTGTATCTGTGCAATGTACTAGCATCAAACGATGGGGGAAAACCTAGGAAATGATTCTGTGAGGTGCCAGACTTTATGTGTTAAGGTTACATTATATGACCACTTAACTGAAAGAGAATTCATCTATATCAAGAGAGAGAGAGAGAGAGAAGGTAATATGGCTAAGATAACAGAATCTAAAATAATTTTTTCCTACAATTTTTTAATGACACTAGCCATTCTACAGAAAAGGAAGGCAAATTGATTTATCAAATATGCAAACCTTGAAGAGTACTAAGCCCCTGAACGCTAAAAAAGCAACCAGCCGTATCAATGGTAGATATATTCCCTTGACTCACAAATGCAACAAAAGCAGCATCACGGCAGGTATTCAACGTGACATTATCTTGTTCCCCGACAAGATGGCGGAGGTACGACAGACCAGAGTTTAAGCACCTCTTGCAAGTGATATCATCTGAAAATGTAGTTGCACAGCTTCTTGTGACATCATTGAAATTAGGAGACTGCAACATCTGAAGGATGGTGGTCATCCCAACACACTGATAGGACACTTGAATTTTGATCCCAAGGCCACAAAACGAAGCGGCAGTGGGCAGTATCCCCTTCAACACCAGTGTATCAGAGATATTGGCAATGCAGGCATCAGAAATTTGAGCCGGAACACCAAGAGTGCCAGTTGTGTTTGCATACATGGCAGATGAGACCGCAAGGACAGCATTGATGTAGCGGCAACACTTTGAGTGTCCATTTTGGTCCGAGCACACTGAAGCTATCAGTCCATAGTTGGGCCAACTCAAATCCAAAGGACAATCTGCATGCCGGAAGAACGATTACGTATAATGAATGGTGCTGCAAATGTATAGAAAAATAATAATAGTAAACTTTTGAAGACCATCTTAACACTCCACATATTTACTGAAACTGGGGAAGATATTGCACAGAAAGAACAAAATCTGCAATGAAGCCGTGCAGCTGGCTCTTTCTGTTCAGGACACGAATTGCATCTTACAAAACAGAAAATGAAAATGAATATTTCAGATCTCAGGACCAGTACAAGGTAGATACATCTTGCATGCCCAACAGAGCATGCAATAAATTCCAAATCCGATCCCACGATTTCATCGGACTATAGGACGTGCTATACGATATTCAGAATGCGGGGTACCTACGGGTATAACCGTATATGACTACGATTCAAGATATATTCAGCAGTATCGTAGAGCACTAGTGACAGGTCTGAACAACCCACGTGAAAAACATCAGGTGGAGGCGAAGTCAAAACAAATTAGTGATTCAGTAACGCCAAATGACAGGACGGGGTTCTGCTGCAGAGAGCAAAATCCAACGGCTACTGTACAATAGCAAGGCGAGAGATGCACGATGAACGCCCGAAAGGCACACAGGCAACTGTTTAACCCTGCGCAGTACAGCAACCCCCATTAGGTAAGCGAATTGATGGCGCGAGGACTCCAAGTGCTGGCGAAGCTAGGTCCCCTATGGCAGACGACAACACATGCGGCGGCCGCGAACAAACTTCTGGCATTATCCCCCACTCCCCAGCGAAGGTGACCACGTCTCAAACCCTCAGTCCCTCAGGAGGAAGAAAAATATAATAACATTATTCGTAGAAATGCAGCTCTGGGGAACGGGAACTAATCTGGGGCGAAACGCAGAATCGTCACCAGGAAATCTCCAGCAAAACTCAAAGAAAAAGCTGGTTTCATCAACTCAACGAATCAGCACCGAGGTAGGGAAGCATAGAGCAGAACAGAGTGGAAGCACTGGTTGAGCGAAGTGCGCGCTTCCCGATTCCACTCGCGAGCACAGTCGCCGCCGCCCCGCCACCCACCCTATCAGATAATCAGGCTCCAGAACCCAGCGACGATCATCGGTGCGAAGCGCGCGACAGCTGGCGAATATATATTATATAGGAGCGGGAAGGAGGGAAGGGAAGGGGAACCCGGCGGCGGGCCGAGTGGCATCGGCGGGCGCTTACCTGCCGCGATCACCGCTGGGCCCGGGCGCGCCGCCAGCAGCAGCGCGGCGGCGAGGAGCAGCACCGGCGCGAGGCGCCGCCGCATCGAGCCCGGCGAAGGAGGCAGAGTGGAGTCGGAGAGCGTGCAGTCAGTCAGTGGCAGTGCGGGTGGAAATGGAAAAAACAAAACGAGGGTCAGTCGTCGGGGAGGAGGAGAGCGAGGAAGGAAGGCAGGAATGGGATGCCAGGCTGCCCACTCGACGCCAGCCCGATTCCCCCCCGCTCTTTTGCTCGCCGGCGCTTTTTCGCTTTGCCGTGCCGGGCGCGGAAGAAAATTGGGTTGGGGGAGTCCGCACTCAATTTCCGTGGACACCTGCCTTCCTCAGACGACGCGTGTCCACCACCGCACGGGCATCAATTCCAGGCTCGCGTGATTACGGCTCTCTCAGCTCCACGCAGCTTTCGGCTCCGACGCAGCTCGCTTGAGTTCGCGTGGCACTCGGCTCCAAACTGTTTCCATCAACGAGCAGCGCCGCAATTACCGAATAGTTACGTGATTATTTTCATCGAAAAAAAAGAATAGGCTAGGTCGCCGCCGCCGCCGCCGCCGCCGTGGATACGTACCACGACTGGTTGAGCAAGTCACCGCCGATTCCATCATGTCTTGTAGCCATGCAAGTCAAACGACCTCCGCTCTCGGAGGTCAACCAGACGCTCAGGAGATATCTTCTCCATCAAATGCACCGGTAGACATCATGGAGGCTAATTCTATCCTAAACACTGAAGGTGCAGTCGTTGATGCTCCAAACAACGATGATGCAGTCGATGCTAATTCTCCAAACATCCAAGAGAAAGATGCAATACGGGTACGCTATAAAATTATCTTATTGTGTATTCCTAGTTATATTAATTAAATAGATTTAAATTTCCAATCTCAGGCATGTATTCGTGGTTTCATTAGTTAAATAGTTTTAATTTTTTTATCTCATTGTACAACAGGTACAAGATAAAATTGGACATGTGATTGCTCCTCAAGTTGGAATGACTTTTGATTCAGAAGATAAAGCTTATGAGATGTACAACATCTATGCTGGTAAGGTTGGGTTCAGTATTAGAAAGAGTCATACGAAGCGTCGAGTAGATAAAACTATATATCAAAAGTATATAGTTTGCAGTAACCAAGGATATCGAAAGAATGAGTTATCAAAGATGGATGTTACAAGGATGGGTTGTGATGCTCGTGTTCAATTTAGTGTCAGCAAAGAGGGAATTTGGAAAGTGCAAAAGGTAGTACTTGATCACAATCATTATCTTGCTAGTCCAAATAAGTTGCACAAGTTAAAGTCTCATCGTCGTGTTACAGAAGCAGACAGACAACTAATTGGTCAGATGAGAGAAGCCGGAATGAAGCCAGCCCAGGCATATGAGTTCATGATAGAGTTTTATGGAGGTCCCGACAAAGTTCCATTCGCAAAGATGGATAGCAATAATGAGATTGGTCGTGAGCGCAAGAAGTACTTAGAAACCAATGATGCACAATCATTGTTGGATTATTTGAAGAATAAGCAGAAAGATGATCCTGCATTTTTTTATGCTGCTCAAATAGATGAGGAAGATGGTCGGATAGCTAATTTCTTTTGGGCAGATGGTCAATCTATAATGGACTATGTATGCTTTGGTGATGCTATATCATTTGACACCACATTTTAGACTAATAAGTTCGAAATGCCTTTTGCTCCACTTCTTGGGACGAACCATCATAAGCAAACTGTAATTTTTGGAGCTGCACTCATATTTAATGAGAGCATCGAATCATTTGTTTGGCTCTTTGAGACCTTCCTAACAGCAATGTCACGAAAACACCCCAGCACAATTTTCACTGATCAGGATGCGGCCATGGCAGGAGCAATTGCCTATGTACTCAGAAATACAAGTCACCGTCTTTGTTTGTGGCACATCTATCTTAATGCTGCTAAACATCTGGGACACATAATTCAAAATTATCCTGACACATTTTTACCTGATTTTAAGAGATGTGTGTATGAAGATAGATCAGAGCCTTTGTTCATCCAGAAGTGGGAGGAACTGTTGAGTAAGTATAACCTTGAGGAGAACCAATGGATATTAAATCTATATGCTTTGAGGAAAAAGTGGGCTGCTGTATACCGTGACTCTTTTACAGCTGATATGAATTCAACTCAAAGGAGTGAAGGTATGAATAATGTCTTCAAGAAAAGATTTCGTAAGAAACTTGGACTTACTTAACTCCTTGTAGAATGCGAGAAGGTTACCAACAGCCTTCGTGAAAATGAGTTAGATGCAGATTTTAATTCTCGTCGAAAGAACCCGGTAACTTGCATCCCCAATTTACCTCTATTGAAAACCGCATCTGAATCATATACAAGGAGGATGTATTTAGAGTTCGAGGAAGAATTCAAAGAACACTTTTCATTCTCTTGTAAATTATTAGAAACTGATGGGTCAATCTTGGCATATATGGTTACACATATGCAATCTAATCATGGGGCAACGACTGTTTTCAACACCGCTGATATTTCTATTACATGTTCTTGCACAAAATATGAATCCATAGGTATGTACGTACATTTTTAATTACAATTTTCTTTCTAATATGTACCGATGATTTATACTTATTGTGTATCTTGCAGGTATATTGTGCAAGCATGCCTTCAAGGTCTTTAGTGTGAATGATGTTTTCGATTTGCCACCGCAATATATAATGAGAAGATGGACAAAATATGCAAAAAGAGGATTTTATATCGAGAAACAAGAGACTGAGGATGAAAGTTTGAAAGCGCGTGCTGCGCGTATCTCACGAAATGCGACATCTCTTGCATTGAAGTGTTCACTATCGAAAGAACTTCTTGAGGATTTAGAGAAAGGCATAGATAAGTTGAACTCGGAAGCTGATGTTGCTATAAGCAAGTTACAAGAAAAAACCGATGATCCGCCTCTAGTTTTGACTGAATGTGCTACTGACACATTGAAAGGTGCAATATCATTTAGAGTTCCTCATGTCATAAAGGGTCCAAAGAATAAACGATTCCAAAGCGCAGTTGAAAAGAATGCAGGAAAGAAGAAGAAAAGTTCTAAGAAGAAAGGTATTGATCTTACATTTTTTATCTTGATATTTTTTTTCCAGTATGGCCATTTGTATATTCATGTTTCTAATATCAATATATTTGGTACAGGAGACGATGCAAATAATGCTGCAGAAAAAAAAGAGGAAAGTGTTTATCCAAATGCTTCGACTATGGCCGCTCCATTGGTCCAAGGCGGATATGCTAATACCATAGTGTCAAACTTTGGTAATTCAGTGTATGATCGATTCAATACTATGCCTACTCCTCTCATCCCAGGTGGATTTACAAATCTTTTACTTGGAGTACAGCACAATGCCGCCACATCGTTGTCTGCTAGAAAATTAGATTTTGATAAAAATATGTAACTCTATTTAATTTGATGATCAACAAGGTACTTTGCAGTACCCTTTTATTATATTCAGTTGGATTTATATTACGGTGTAATGATACAATTTTTTATGATTAAATATTGATGATTGATCATGCGACTATGAAATATAATCTGGTGAAACAGAGGCCAACAGGCTTTTCTGATGTTATACATTTATACGACACTTATACAGACTAACAGGCCTATACCAAGAACACATGCAAACACCACTAGCTATACTATGCCTGTGTACAAGACAGACTACGGTGCTATGCGACGACTACCTGTATGAACAAAAGAAATAAAATAATATGCATCACAAACTAATTAACCAGGCAGTGGTGCATATTTTTGTGAGATGGAGTACATGCCACGTTGGAGCCTTGGAGCTTGGAGCCGAGCGCTATATCCGGTAATTGCGACGCTGCTCGTTGATGGAAACAGCTTGGAGCCGAGTGCCACGCGAACTCAAGCGAGCTGCGTCGGAGCCGAAAGCTGCGTGGAACTGAGAGAGCCGTAATCGCGCGAGCCTGGAATTGATGCCCGTACGGTGGTCGACACGCGTCGTCCAACGAAGGCAGGTGCCCACCGAAATTGAGTGCGGACTCCCCCCACCCAATTTTCTTCCGCCGGGCGCAGGCGGGAATTTTTTTTATTAATAACCCAATTAAATAAAAAATTTCATAAATAACACTGTCTATTTTTTTTTGCAAAACTAACCCTTTTGCCGCGCCGTCCCCAATGGTGCGGCAAAAGCGTTAGCCGCGCCATGCATGGCAGCGCGGCAAAATCGCCATCGTGGCACCGCCCGGCCACGCAGGCCTTGGTGGGCCCCTCTCGTCACTTTGCCGCGCCAGGCGGGCTGGCGCGGCTAGTGCGTTTGCCGCGCCAGGCGGGCTGGCGCGGTCAACGGATTTGCCGCGCCAGGCGGGGTGGCGCGGCAAAGCCGATCTAGATCTGGCCGCCGCGCCCGCCTTCCTCCTCCTCCTCTGTCTCCTCGCCCGCACCGCCGCCGCTCCGCCGCGCTGCTGCCGCCGCGCCGCCGCTCGCCGCCGGCCCAGTCCCCGCCCCGCCCCGCGCCGCCCCGGACCGGCGCCACCCTCTCCACCACCCTCTACAACCGGAAGGTAAACTTTTTTCCTTTTTTGTTTTCATTTGTAGTTTAGGTTTATTAGTTTAGGTTAGTTTAGTTAGTTAGTTAGTTAGTTAAACTATTGACTAGGTTAGTTTTGGTTAGTTTAGTTTAGTTTGGTTGGTTAGTTAGTTAGTTAGTTAGGTTAGTTTAGTTTAGGTTAGTTTAGTTAGTTACTAAGTAAGTAAGTTAGTTAGTTATTTCGTTGGGTTAGGTTGGGTTAGCTTAGGTTAGGTTAGTTAGTTTGTTAGTTAGTTAGTTAGTTAGGATATTTAGTTAGTTACTTAGTTAGGTTGGGTTAGGTTAGGTTAGGTTAATATGTTAGTTAGGTTAGTGAAGCCAACTTAGTAAGTAGTTACGCCATTCTTTACTTTTGAGAAGACAATCACTTGACCTTAGTTCCACTATTGACTTTGTAGATGGACACTGTATTCAGATTGTTTTATGGAGGCACAGTTAGTAAACGAGATGGGTTGTTTGATGATAACATGGAACAAGAACTCGAAGTATTTGATGAGCGTCCTTCTTTTACGGAGCTTATGTTGCGTCTGAAGGAGAAGTTCGATGGTGATTTCTCGTTGAAAGGGAGATTTGACAGTGGCAAGATTAGGGCGAACTATGCGTTGATGCCCTTGCGCAACCAGGCTGACTGGGCAAAATACCAGACGATCGTTATGGCATCCAATTCGACCATGGCTGAGATCGTGGTAGAGGATGGTAGGAGGAAGCAGGCAGAGGCGTCCAATGATGGCAACGAAGGTGAAGCACAGGAGGTAGGGGATGATGACGATGCAGCTCCGATGACTATGGACGTTGATGGTCACCCCACGCAGGAGACGGTGTATCCATCTGAAAATGTCCACGCTGACGTCGGTCAAATAAACAATGATTTTGATGTGGCCGACCTAGAGCGGCAGGAGCAGGAGGACCAGGAGGCACAATTGTTTGATGAAAACTGTGATTCTGATGATGATTCAGATTATGACGAAGAAGAGGACAGTTATATTTTCAGTGCTCTGCAGTTTTGATTCCCTTGCACAGCCTTTTCAGTGTCGTGTCCTGTCCTCATAAGTGCTCTGCAGTTTTGATTCTCATAGACTTTTCAGTGTATAGGCTTTTCAGTGTATAGGCTTTTCAGTATATAGGCTTTTCAGTGATTAGATTTTTCAGCGAATAGCCTTTTCAGTTGCATTAACTACACACTCACAATGCAGCTGAGATAATTCACAAGTTCAAAACTAGGGCTCCGCCTATATAAACCCATCAACGCCTTGCATATTCAACAACTTCAGCAGAGCTTGCGAGGTTCGTAGTAGAGATGTCTGGAGGTTCGTCCAAAGGCGGGAGAGGAAAGGGTGGGAGGAAGGGACCTCCCATTGTGTGGGAGGGATCTCTTAGTCCTGATTTCTTCTTAGAGGCACTATATGACTTTCCCGTTGAGAGCAAAAAGGATTTCAGCCGGGACCGTCCTCTTAGGGGATATGATAACCGTTTAGAGGACTGGCCAAAATGCCGCCATGGTGAGGACTGTTTGGTGCAGATGCTCCACGACGACCTAGAGGCAGGCCGACGTTTCTTCAAATGCCCGCGAGCATGGGTAACTTTATTTAATTGTTGTTGTTATGCCTCTCATGTTTGCTAATACTTAGTCATTTTGTGAATGACAGTCTTCTATTTCCGAAGAAAACTGCGGCTTCACCAGATGGGTGGATCCTCCTCCAATATGGCCGCATCAGGAATACATCTATTATCTGCAGCGTCGTATCGACGATCTTGAAAGAGAAGTTAAAAGCATGCTCAAGGACTATGATGATGACGACAGCGATGCAGGCGGTTCAGATGAAGCAATATGCCTTGATCCATATTGCAACTGCCCGCATCACAAGAACAAGGGGCCTCCACCGCCGCCCCCACCACCGCCACCACCACCACCACCCGCAATGGGAGGCTATTACGGAGAAGGGTCTACTCAGTTTGTTATGTGGGACGACTTCTAGACTACTTAGATCACTATGTGTGTGTTGTGTTGTGCCAATCAATTACCTAAGGCATGTTAGGATTAGTCTAGGACCTTTTAACCAAGTTACGGTAAAAGGTCCTCACATGCCATGTACTAGTTTGTTGTTTGTGTAATGGTTTGCTCTATTCTATTTCTCGTACTTTATCCCACAAAAAATCAATGACACATGAACTACCGCAAACAATACAACAACATATAATAAAGCCGAACAAAGTGCAGTTCAAGACTACATAATCGAGGATCCGAAATAAACGGTACACGGAAGTACAAACCAAGAGTACAATACACTAACAAGTCCACCAAATGACAACAATGTTCATTACTCAATAATGACTACTGAACCTACCACACTACTGAGTGCAACGAGGCCATTTTCCCTTCCTCACAGCATCCGGATCCTGCTCCATGGCAGCCTTGGCACGGCGCACACGCTCAAGCCTCTTCTCCCTCTCCCCCCTACGCTTAGCTGCATCCCTCATTCTTGCCTCTTCCTCATGCTGCTTTTGTGCTGCCTCTTCTTTGCGTCTATTCTCCAAACGCTCCTTGTCCTCCGCAGCCCACTTTTTCATCCTCTCTACGTGCTCCTTGTCCTCCGGCTTCATCTCAGTGTCGATCCACTGCTCGAAGTCACATAGTGGTGGAGGCTCCTGCAAAATACGACTAAATCAATTAGGTAATAAAATATAAATGATTTTTCATTCATGTATAGAACAAGCCATCAGCTTCTCACCATCAGTCCAATACGGATCTGTTTAGGTGTAGGGTCAAAGGCATAATTCTCACACATCCAATACCTCTGACCGTATGTGTGCTCCTCATCAGATATTGCGACCTTACAATCATCGCCGCAGTAGCACATGGACACCGGAACACCGCTAGGCAATGGCAAACGGGCATAGGCATTGCCCGTGAGAGGCTGCCTACAATCATCAACGCAATAACAAATGAACATAACACAAAATTACTTCATTAAAACAGACAAATAAATCAACAATGTACCGATCTTACCTTGCCTTACTAGCTTTGCCACGCCGCGGCATCCTAACAATAAAAAATATGTCAACGCTACACATACATTCATGATTAATTATAAATCTACATAATGACGTAACAAATATTACACAAAAAATTGTACACAAAATGAACAAAATATTAAGCAAAACAGTTATAAAAAGTCTAATACATGAACAAATCCATCATTAATTAACAACTAACGTCACGACAGTATCAAAATAAATATTGTCTACAAACCCTAACTTACAAAAATATGGTTCAATCCTACCTTGCAAATATGAATAAAGAACAATAATATGGATCAAAATACCTCTTGTAGACAAGTTTGATTGAGGGAGGGAGATGAAGAGAGGAGGAATGAAATGAAATGAAATGGAATGGATTGGATTGAATTGGTTTGGGAGAAGAGAGGAATGAGGAGGAGCCTGCTGTTCGGCGCGGCGGCCAGATCTAGATCGGCTTTGCCGCGCCACCCCGCCTGGCGCGGCAAATCCGTTGACCGCGCCAGCCCGCCTGGCGCGGCAAACGCACTAGCCGCGCCAGCCCGCCTGGCGCGGCAAAGCGACGAGAGGGGCCCACCAGGGCCTGCGTGGCCGGGCGGTGCCACGGTGGCGATTTTGCCGCGCCGCCATGCATGGCGCGGCTAACGCTTTTGCCGCGCCATTGGGGACGGCGCGGCAAAAGGGTTAGTTTTGCAAAAAAAAATAGACAGTGTTATTTATGAAATTTTTTATTTAATTAGATTATTAATAAAAAAAAATCGCAGGCGGCAGGCCCCTCCTTTTCATCTAGGAGCAGTCGTGGCTGGGTTGGGCTCACGGGCGCGCAGTGGGATGGAGGGGCGAGGGGGTAAATGGGTCTCGCACGTGGCGTGGACCGGCCCATATACAGATACTACAGTGGCAGTGCCAGCAGCAGCCGCGCGCGGCGCGGCGCCGCGCTCGAGGATTTCGCCCATCGCCTCGCCGTCGCGACGCTGCTTGGGTCCGGCATCTCGTGACGGGCGCGGTCTCGTCAAGGGCTCGGGAGGCGCTGACCCGACGACCCACCTCTCGGGCGACGGCCTACTGGATTTGTATTGGCTACTGGGCGAGGAGGCGTGTTCGGGGCCACTGCCAGAATGTCCCCGGGACCGGGACAGTCTCTGCTACCGCCTACGGGCCACCGACGGGCGGGCCCCGGGCTTCGTCGTCGTTCAACTTTGGCGGTGGCGATTATCGGCTCGCGTACTTGTTGTTCGGGAAAAGCTAGCCGCGCGTACGGTCGCGCCCACCGGCCACAAGCCATGGCCTGCCATGGGGACATGCGTTGTGTCGCAATCCTGTCGTATGGGCTCGGGAGGCATGTTTTCATGGGGGCACGATACAGAGAGAGACAACTCGCTAGTCCCTGCCATTTTGGCAAACCAGGCATGCGTCTCCAAATTAGCGTTGACACGTGCTCCTGGCAGATCGACCGTTAGATTCATATTGTATTGAGAAATATATGCATACATATATCTCAATGTAAATCCATATTAAAATATGTATGTATACACATCTCAATACGAATTTAATGACAAAATGCGTAGAGACGCATGTCCTTGAGGTCACATATCCTTGGGGGGCATTTAACTTTCTCGTCTAAGACTCCGGGTAGGTAGTCGGAAGCACTCCAGAGTCCAGAATACCTACAATGTCTGTATAGTGCGCGCAACAGAGAAAGTTAAATGTACCCTCAAGAGCATGTGACGTGATACGAGGGGTCTGCGTCTGCGGTAGGGGGCCGTGCTAGCTGCACGGGTGCACGGCGTGAGGATGCACAACTAGAACAAGCCAATGCGCCACCCTCATTCCATTCCAGCAGGCACATTTTTATAACTCCGCCGCCGCTCATATATCCCACAGGCAGCCTATATAAGTTTATCATCATTCCAGACATTCTGTGAGGCAAGGCAACTCATTGCTGGTATGGTAATCCTAGGTAAGCCGTCCGAATCACAGCATACGGATCACGGAGATGCAAATGTCAACGTCCAACGTATACACACGGGGACCGGCTTCATAAACATATAAACTACTACCTCCGTCCCTAAATGTCTGTCGTTTGCGCTTCCCAAGAAACAACTTTGACTAAATATATATTAAAAAATATTAATATGTATGATACATAATTAGTATCGTTGGATAGATATTTAAATCTAGTTTTTTAATAAAATTATTTGGAGATACAAATGTTGCACACATTTGCTACAAATTGAGTTAAACTTGTGGTACGCACCCACGGCGACGGTCAATTAGGGACCTAGGTAGCTGCCCGGGCCGCAACCGCAAGCAGTGCATGCATTTGCATTTGACACACGCAAACGGCAGACCCCGAGCAGACAGCTCTTTGTCACCACGCTGTTGTTGCCCTCTCGGTCTCGGGGGCCGCCGCAGCGCTACACTGGCATCTGCATACGTACAGCCAGCCGCCCAAAAGAGCCTAGAAAGGTGCGTTACGGGAGCAGGGGTCTGCTTGTGCTTGCCTCTGCCCACCACCCAGCTTTCTCTGGCCACAGCCTTTTGTCCAAATCCAAAACAAGCTGTCCATGTGTCCAGGGGCCCTGAAAGAACAAACGGCGGTATCCAATACCACACCCAGCTGCTTGCACGTTTCCTTTATTTTGACTAGCCTCAACAGTCAACGACCCAACGTCCATAAATACACATGGCTGCAAATTGTTGTACTCCTCCATTCTAAATTACAGTATAAGTCATTCCAAAAATGTTAGAGGGTCAAAGTATCTCAAATTTGACCAAAATTTATAAAAAATATAAAAATTTATGATAACAAATAGATATATTATGAAAATATAATTAATATAGAACCTAACGATACTTAGTTGACATGATAAAAGTTATTATCTTATTATATAAATTTAGTTAAACTTAAAAAACCTTAACTCTTCAAGTTTTTTTGGAATGACTTATAATTTGGCATGGAGGTAGTATTTCTTTTTTAGTTTCATTATATATATAGTATTTCTATATTGTACCCTGGGTACTGAATAATAATCAGTACCCAATGTGCTATTAGCCACACAAACAGGCCCGGGCTTAGGCTCGCAGAACAGCCCATCTCGCCATATCAGCTCGAGAGCTCCCCTCCGGACCATCACCATCCACATTTTTTTGCGGTTTCATTTTCTCAGGTCACGTTCGCTCGATCTGCTCCTTCCCTCACCTGACCGGCGCCGCCCATCCGCTCCCTCGCCCTACTGCCGCTGCACTGCTGCCTAGCGCCCCGCCGTTCCCGGCCGTCCGTGACTGAGATTGTGGATGCAGCTACAACCATATCTACTCCTTCGCCCAGTCGCTACCCTCGCTATTCCCATTCTCCCGACGAGGATGGCCGCACTACCACGGGCGATGGGAACGGCAACCAGCAGATCTCAACCCTCATCTCGGACCCTCGCGTACGGAGCTCAAGTTGACCACGGCACGGACTCATGCCCTTTCCATAGTGCACGTTGAATGCCATTGAGGAGCAGAGAGGCAGCCCCGTGTCAGATCCATTCCTCCTTGCGATGTGTGATGGAGTGGCCGAAGCTAAGCAGGTCGGCCTCATACTCGCATCTCTCCTCCAGGTGTGGCCTCTGGGCAGTGGATTTCTCTCTGCACTATGGTAACTGGTAAGCAGCTGGCCTGTACTCTTCCCTGAAGTTTATAATGGGTTGGTGTAACATCCCAAAATTTGCATCAATTTAAAAATAGGCAATATGATTTAATTATGCATTTTGTGTGTTGCATAAAACTTAGTTAATAAATTATTTGCAAAAGCTAAAATTAATCCTAGGCCGAAGATCATGTTGATGCATACATGCTGGTGCATATCTTATTTTTGTGATGTGTGGTTTTAGTTCAAAAGTTGTTTGAATTCAATAAGGTTTTGAAAATGCATTTGAAAAATCAAATCTGAAATTGGAAAACCCTTTTCCTTCTCCCTCTTCCTCCTTTCTCCCTTCTGGCCCGTGCCAGCTTGGCCGGCCCGCACCCTCCCTCTTGCTGGCCTGCTTCCCTCCTCGCTCTCTCGCCCGCGTGGGCCGCCGCTCCGGCCCAGCTCGCGCGCAGCGTCGCAGCTCCGCGCCGCCCGGCCCAGCAGCCCTGCGCAGCACCGCAGCCCCGCTCTGAGCCGAGGGTCTAGCCTCGGCGCTGCATCCGTCTCCGCCTCGCCCGAGGGTCCAGCCTCGGCGCCGCGCTCGTCTTCGTCTCGCCCGAGGGTTCAGCCTCGCGCGAGCGTAGCCTTCTCCGCCTCGCCCGAGGGTCCAGCCTCGCGTGGGCGTCGCCGTCTCCGTCTCGCCCGAGCGTCGCCGCTCCCGCGCCCGCTCTCGCTGACAAAGCGCCCCCGCCTGTCAGCGTCCCATCGCTCTTTCTCCTTCTCGTATCCGGCTCGGACTCCATGGCCGAGATCGAATCCATCCTCGTTACGCGTCCTCGCTTGCCAAATCGACCGAACCGACCCTCTTATAAGGTCCCCAGGAACCCGCCGCCTCTCCCCACGCTTTTAGCTTGAGCTCTCGTGCCCTAGTTCGTCTCCGCGACAAACTCCGCCGCCCGCAAGCTTTCCGCCGCCAACAACCCGACGATTCATCGAGTTCCCGCGCCCGTAAGTGGTACCTCGAGTTTCCCCTTGATCTCTCGAAGCTAACCGAGTGTGTTCCCCTCTTTCTCCTCTTCGTTTTGATGCCTTAATCGCTCGCCGTCGCTTTCCAGAGCCGCCGTCCGCCTCGACGAGCGATACGCCGCCACCAGATCGTCTCCGACCTCGTCTGTGCCTCTGATGAGTCCGCTTTGCTCTCCTCTTTCGATTGGATCTGCTCCCGAAGTCTCTACCGCTCTGTAGCGCAATCCCGAGCCGCGTCGCCGCCTTCCGGCCGTGGAGCCGCCGCGTCCTTCTTCCTCTCCGGCGAAAAGCGCCGCCGGCCCTCCCAGATCTAATCTGAGTCGTCCATCTGGGAATCAACGGCCTCTGGCAGTCGATACCCCTTCGATGTCTCTTTTGTTAAAGAGTCCCTCATGTTTTCGGGCCTCAACCCGCGGTCCACAACGCGCTGTGCGTTGAGTCTGTGCAATCTTTCATCTAAGCCCCTGCGCTTTGTCCTAATTGAGGCGCAGTCCATCCAATCTGATAATTTGTTTAAATCGATTTTTAAACTCAAAATCAATTTCAGTTTATTTACAGTTTTGCCACTGATTTCAAATGCTTATAACTTCTACGTTTTTAGTCCGATTTAGTCCGTTCAAGTTGCGTTAGATTCGTTTTGAAAAGATCTATCTATCTGTACCAGAATATCTACTGTTTTCAGTACTTAAAATTTGAGTTAGGTTTAATCTACTAATTAAGGTTTTGTAACTTGTTTAGTTCATAACTTTCGCGTTATAATTCCGTTTTTCGTGATCTTTGCGTTTATGTGATCGTAGTAGATCGTACTTTCTGTTTTCAAACTTTTTTATATTATTTTCTTGCTGGTTGGTGTAATGTTCTAATTATAGCTTGTTTGCTTTGTATGGTTGTTGTTCCGATGGTTGTGTGTTGATGTGGTAATCGAGTATAGACGGTGAGACATACGCCGGTGATCAAGAGCTCTACTTCGACAATCAGGAGCAACCAGAGTACTCTGAATCAGGCAAGTATAGCATGGGATCATCCTTGTTGACCTATTCACCATGAAGCATCTAAATTCATATGCATGTGTCTAATTTTGATCTCCTATCTAGTTTATCCTAGATTTTTGACCTGTTACCTTGTTAACCGTGGGTTGCTATGCATATGGGTAGAATTTTGCTAGAGCTTTACTTAAAGCAAACATGATCTAATAACGGTGAATAAAACTTGATCTTTTTAGCAACATGGGTTAGGACCTCCTGTCAGCAAAAGCTGGGACATACAGTGCAACCATGAGGGTTATATGGCTCTGACCTTAGCTCAGTATAAGGACCTTTTCTAGCTTGTTAGTGGACACCTGTATAGGCGCGTTGGATCTTGCCGAGTTGGGTATAGTGCGGCTTCTGTCCACGTGAGTATAGGCTGCGTGTTATTGTGCCACCTGGAAGGAGGGCTCTACATCCCCTTGCCTTAAGAACTAGCGGCCCTAACTTGTTAGACGAACCTTTGAAAGGCTTTGCGTGTATCCTGCCCGCTCACCTCGGAAGTGTTATGGGAGTAATTAACCCGGGCATCTGGATATCACGACTCATCGGGTAAAGTGTACACCTCTGCGCAGAGTTTAATAAACTGATATATCAGCCGTGCTCACGGATACGAGCGGCCCGGAAAACTCACAGATTAGTTGTTATATGTTGTTTACCTTATTGCTATGTTTCAGTTATTATGATCATGTGGATTGGGTTTTAAGCATTCATATATGTTCACCTTAATGTTAAAATGTTGCCAAATAAAAGCTACTGCAGTTTAACCAGTGTCAGCCTTATTTGAGCCTCATGAACCCCATGTTACACTTGTTAAGTACGAGATGTACTTATGCTTGTTTATTTTCTTTCTACTTGGATAAAAATCCCGGATGGGTAACAGATTGCTATGGTAATGACGACTTCCCTGAAGAGTTCTAGTCTTGCTGTCAACCAGTCATCTTCCCTGTGATGGAGCTACCGCGAGAGATACTTTATTTATCCGCTGCTATGTAAAGACTTTGAATAATATTCGTTATGTAACAGACATATGTGATGGTACTTCTTAATTTGTGGCTTATGTGTGTGATTGATCTCTGGGCACACATGAGTTATTGCATTCAATTTTGTTCTTAAAATTGGGTGTGACAAATTGGTATCGGAGCTATGTTGACTGTAGGACGCAAGCCTAGTTAGTTATGGTCGTTTTAGTGGTCCTTGTTTCTCAATTCTTGCTATTTATCTTAGCCTTGTTAATTTATCAAAACTATATGCTTCTCTTTACTTGCTCTATTACACAAATATATTGATTCTATTGTATCTGTCTCTTGGTCTATTCCATAGATGGCTCGTCGTATCACCCGCAGGACCATCGGTGGACGCAGGAGGGCAGGCAACCTCGTCCCGCAAGCACCACAAGCACCCCATGAGGCAGAACAGCAGGAGGTAGCGCCGCAAGAGCCAGTACTGCAAGAACAAGCACCTCAAGAAGTGGAACCACAAGCGCCGGCACCACCAGTACAAGCACCAGCTCCACAAGCTCCAGTACCTCCCGCGCCAGTGCCCCCAGAAGTGCTGGAGGTTGAAGACGATGAAGAGCTTCCAACGGGTTGGGACGTGGACTCCGGGTATCTCGTCGGAGTGCCCACAAGTCCCACACATCACAGGCTGATGGGACTTTTTGATGCCTACTACCCCGACAAGAACATCATCGTACAGTACACCCACTGGAGGTACAGTCATCCCATGGAAAAGACCTACTGGAAGGCAAGAGTGACTGTCGCCGTCCGAGAACCAGAGAGTGGCTTATACCTGCATGAGATGGTGATTGACCACAGGGCTCGTCGGTCCACTCTAGCGTCAGCTTTGGAAGCCGTGGCAGTTGAAGCCTACAAAGCATTCCGGGGTCGTCGTATTGAAGACATGAGGAATGACGCATACCGCCATCTGCCCTATTGGAACAGTGAGAATAAGGAGGCTATGGTAGAAGACCCCAATGCAACACCAACCGAGAAGGCCACACGAGATTTTCTCCTTGACAGGGAAAGGTCTAATGCAGACTTGGAAAGGCTGGTGATATCCATGGGAAAAGATCTCAAAAGATGCTCTTGGAACTTCTCAATCAACCCCCTATGTACAAGAGGCTCCGTGAACCGCTCTACAAATAGGCATAGGTCACCCTTCTATGTAATAAGACGATATTAGTAGACGTTTGTCGAGTCTAGTTAACCTTTGTGCTAGTGTGCTTCTTTATGTGTGAGTTGGATTATCTTTATGCTTATGTGTGATTTGGATCTTTGTAATGAGTGTTGAGATATTGTGGGCTTGTCTACAAATCTCATAGTTAGACATAACGATTATGAATAATAAAAGGGTTAGTTATATCTTGTCCTATGCTGTTTTCTGGAGCAACCTGTGATCTTTTGGTTATATCTCAAGTTCTGATCGAGCAACATGGCTGAAAATTTTATGATGGAAAATAGACTCCTATATCTAACCAATGCCTCTGGAATCACTTCGATAGCTGTTATGGTTTGTGAGATATGGCTGTTTCAAGTTAGAGTTTCTGTGCAGTTTTGAGCTCTGGACAGATCTGTTTGTTCTCTGTTTTTAACTAACTTAACGACAGAATCTGGGAAAGTCGCTTAAATAAAAGTTGTAGATAATTTCGTTATCTTTCCAACCGTGTATCACACGCCCTGTTTGGATTTCTGGAACTCCGTATATGACTGTTTTTCTGTGCTGCTGTTACCGGATCTCGCCCAGAAATTTTCAGATCTCCTGTTTCCTCTCATACAAGTGATCTTTTCATGAAAAGTTCGCTAACCTTGATCCTTGTTGGAAACACAGATGGCCGCCAGAGGAGGTGGAGCTGGAGGTGGACGTGGACGTGGCCGTGGTCGTGGAGCACCTGTTAACCCACCACCACCACCCCAGTTAACATTCAGCAGTTGATGGGCATCCAAGCCCAATTTATGCAAACCATGATGCAACACATGCAGAATCAGCCAGTTGGAGGAGCACCACCGATGCAAGTGAGGGACAAGAGGGGTGAGTTTTTAAAGGGTCACCCGCCAGTGTTCTCCCATGCCGCTGATCCCCTGGAGGCTGATGACTGGCTTCGTGCTATTGAACGCCAGCTTACCATCGCGCAATGCAATGACCAGGAGAAGGTGCTCTATGCTTCTGGTCAGTTGCAAGGAGCTGCTCTGGATTGGTGGGAATCGTTTCAGTTCGGTCAACCCGACAATGCCCCACCTGTCACCTTTGAGGAATTCAAGACCAACTTCAAAGCGTACCATATCCCTGCTGGTCTGATTGAATTGAAGCAGGAAGAGTTTAGATCTCTGCGCCAGGGAGCCATGACCGTTGCAGAGTACCGTGACAAGTTTGCTCAACTGTCACGCTATGCTCCCACTGATATTGCTCAGGATGCCGACAAGCAGCGTCGCTTTCTCAAGGGTCTGAATGACGGACTGGCACTGCAGCTTATGTCCAATGAGTATGCCAGCTACCAGACTCTAGTCAACCGTGCTATAGTGGTTGACAACAAGCGCAAGGAGATGGAGGCTAGAAAGAGGAAGCTCCAAGGTCAGTCCTCTGGAAATAACAACCGCCCTCGTCCTAACTTTGCACCAGGCAACCAGCAGAGGTATCAGGGACCTACTTCTCAGTGGAACCGTAACCAGGGACCGCAACGCCCTTCATATCAGCAGCAAGGAAACAATCAGCGCCCACAGCAGCAGCAGCACAATAATCATGCTCAACGCCAAGGTACCCCTGTCAACACCCCCATGAAGAATAGTGCACCTAACACTCTAAACAAGTGCTTTGTCTGCGGTGAGGTTGGTCACCTCTCCTACAATTGCCCTAAGAAGCAGAATCAACAGACTCCACAGAGTCAGAACAATAAGGGACGTCAGAATCCATCACCTAACTCCGGCAAGGTGAATCACGTGTCCGCAGAGACCGTGCAGGAAGCGCCAGAGATTATGCTTGGTACGTTCAACATCAGTTCCATCCCTGCTACAGTTCTTTTCGATTCTGGTGCATCGCATACTTTCATATCTCATACATTTGTTAGAATGCATAATCTACCTGTTAGTCTCATGAAAACCCCTATAATGGTTACCTCACCGGGTGGAGGTTTGCAAGCTACGCTCCAGTGTATGCCTATAGATGTGTCCTTAGGGGGGGTAGATTTCTCAGTATCCCCAATTGTGCTGAGGACAGCTGGTATTGATTTGATACTTGGTATGGATTGGATGAAGAGGTGCAAGACAGATATACAGTGTCAAGATAAAGTTGTGACAGTCACTACAGCTAAGGGAGACAGAATCAGTGTGAAGGTAGTGTTACAACCAACACCGACCGCAACCGTGAACCAGATAAATGAAGAGGTTTGCCAGGAAGATCTAGTGGTGGAAGAGTTTCCGGATGTGTTCCCCGATGACTTGCCAGGTATGCCACCTGATCGCGACATTGAATTTATTATTGAACTTTTACCTGGAACTGCACCCATAGCTAAAAGACCATATAGAATGGGAGTACCTGAATTAGAAGAACTTAAGAAACAAATTAGAGAGTTACAAGAAAAAGGGTTTATTCGTCCTAGTTCATCACCTTGGGGAGCTCCTGTTATCTTTGTTGATAAGAAGGATGGTGGTCAACGGATGTGTGTTGACTATAGATCGCTTAATGAAGTTACTATCAAGAACAAGTACCCGTTGCCGAGGATTGATGATCTGTTCGACCAGCTTAAAGGTGCATGTGTGTTCTCTAAGATTGATCTGCGTTCTGGTTACCATCAGTTGAAGATTCGAGCATCTGATATTCCAAAGACAGCTTTCACTACCAGGTATGGGTTGTATGAGTATACAGTCATGTCATTTGGATTGACCAATGCACCTGCCTACTTTATGTATTTGATGAACAAGGTGTTCATGGAATATCTCGACAAGTTCGTTGTTGTGTTTATTGATGATATTCTAGTATACTCTAAGAACAAGGAGGATCATGTTGAGCACCTGAGGTTAGTGCTACAGAAACTCAGAGAGCACAAGTTGTATGCCAAGCGCAGCAAGTGTGAGTTTTGGTTGAAGGAAGTCTCTTTCCTTGGACATGTTATCTCTAATGGAGGCATCTCAGTAGATCCGGGCAAGGTTGAGGATGTGTTGAATTGGAATCCACCAACAGATGTGACCGAGATTCGTAGTTTCCTCGGATTGGCTGGTTACTATAGAAGGTTCATTGAAGGATTCTCCAAACTTGCTAAGCCAATGACAGCTCTGCTAGAGAAGAATGCTAAGTTTGTTTGGTCTGATAAGTGTCAAGCTAATTTTGAGGAGTTGAAGAAACGTCTGACTACAGCTCCAGTGTTAATTCTGCCAGATCTGAGTAAGGATTTCTCTATTTACTGTGATGCGTCTCGTCAAGGTTTGGGTTGTGTTCTTATGCAAGAAGGCAGAGTGGTAGCATATGCATCGAGGCAGTTGAGAAAGCATGAGCTGAACTATCCCACTCATGATTTAGAATTGGCAGCTGTTGTCCATGCATTGAAGATTTGGAGACACTACTTAGTGGGTCACAAGACGGACATCTATACCGATCATAAGAGCTTGAAGTACATTTTTACTCAGTCTGATCTGAATTTGAGACAACGCAGATGGTTGGAATTGATTAAGGATTATGATTTGGAAATACACTATCATCCCGGGAAGGCTAATGTTGTAGCAGATGCCTTGAGTAGAAAGAGCCATGCCAATGAGGTCAGAATTGCTTCTATGCCAGATGAGTTGTGTGCTGAATTTGCACATCTAAATTTGGGAATTGTGATCAACAGAATAGAGTTAGAACTAGAACCGGTATTGATGCAAGAGATACGTAAGGGTCAGATGTCAGATGAAAAGCTAAAGCAGATAGCCGATAACATTGTTCTTGGCAAAGCATCAGGTTTTCGGTTAGATGATGATGGTACATTATGGCATGGGAATAGATTATGTGTACCTGCAATCAAGGAGATACGTGAGTCTATACTGCGAGAAGTGCATGAGTCAGCTTATTCCATTCATCCTGGAAGCACTAAGATGTACCTTGATCTGAAGAAAAAGTATTGGTGGGATGGACTGAAGCGAGATGTAGCCGAGTACGTCGCTCTATGTGATACCTGTCAGAGAGTGAAGGCAGAACATCAAAGACCCGCCGGTTTGTTACAGCCGATGAAGATACCTGAATGGAAGTGGGAAGAAGTCGGTATGGACTTCATAGTTGGGTTACCTCGTACTCAGAGAGGTTACGACTCCATATGGGTAATAGTCGATCGATTGACCAAAGTTGCTCACTTTATACCAGTTAAAACTACCTATACGGGAGCAAGATTGGCGGAATTGTACATGGAACGGATAGTATGTTTGCATGGAGTGCCCCGAAAGATTGTGTCAGATCGTGGTACTCAGTTCACCTCTCACTTTTGGCAGATGATACATCGATCATTAGGCACAAGGTTGAACTTCAGTACTGCTTATCATCCACAAACTGATGGACAGACGGAAAGAACAAATCAGATTCTGGAAGACATGTTGAGAGCATGTGCATTACAGTATGGCACCAGTTGGGACAAGAATCTGTGTTATGCAGAGTTCTCATACAACAACAGTTATCAGGAGAGTCTAAAGATGGCACCGTTTGAAGCTTTGTATGGAAGATCGTGTAGAACACCGTTGTTCTGGGATCAGACTGGTGAAAGTCAAGTGTTTGGACCTGATGTGTTGAGGAATGCTGAGGAACATGTCAGGATAATCAGGGATAACCTGAGAGCCGCTCAGTCTCGACAGAAGAGTTATGCTAACAACCGTCGTCGAGATCTAACTTTTGCAGTAGGTGATTATGTCTACCTAAAGGTGTCACCGATGAGAGGTGTGAAAAGGTTCAATAAGAAAGGAAAGTTAGCACCAAGGTATATTGGACCGTTCAAAATTCTTGAAAGACGTGGCGAAGTGGCATATCAGTTAGAGTTGCCTGAAAGCTTGTCAGGAGTGCATGATGTGTTTCATGTCTCTCAGTTGAAGAAGTGCCTGCGAGTACCCGAGGAGCAGATACCGTTGGAAGAGCTCACGGTTAAGGAAGATTTGACTTATGATGAGTATCCGATAAAGATCCTAGAGACAGCCGAAAGAGTTACCCGGAGCAGAGTAATAAAGATGTGTAAGGTTCAGTGGAATCGGTACTCAGAAGCAGAGGCAACTTGGGAAAGAGAAGAGGATTTGAGAAAGTCATACCCACAGTTGTTTGAGTAAGCATCGCTGGAATCTCGAGGACGAGATTCTTTAAGGGGGGTAGAATTGTAACATCCCAAAATTTGCATCAATTTAAAAATAGGCAATATGATTTAATTATGCATTTTGTGTGTTGCATAAAACTTAGTTAATAAATTATTTGCAAAAGCTAAAATTAATCCTAGGCCGAAGATCATGTTGATGCATACATGCTGGTGCATATCTTATTTTTGTGATGTGTGGTTTTAGTTCAAAAGTTGTTTGAATTCAATAAGGTTTTGAAAATGCATTTGAAAAATCAAATCTGAAATTGGAAAACCCTTTTCCTTCTCCCTCTTCCTCCTTTCTCCCTTCTGGCCCGTGCCAGCTTGGCCGGCCCGCACCCTCCCTCTTGCTGGCCTGCTTCCCTCCTCGCTCTCTCGCCCGCGTGGGCCGCCGCTCCGGCCCAGCTCGCGCGCAGCGTCGCAGCTCCGCGCCGCCTGGCCCAGCAGCCCTGCGCAGCACCGCAGCCCCGCTCTGAGCCGAGGGTCTAGCCTCGGCGCTGCATCCGTCTCCGCCTCGCCCGAGGGTCCAGCCTCGGCGCCGCGCTCGTCTTCGTCTCGCCCGAGGGTTCAGCCTCGCGCGAGCGTAGCCTTCTCCGCCTCGCCCGAGGGTCCAGCCTCGCGTGGGCGTCGCCGTCTCCGTCTCGCCCGAGCGTCGCCGCTCCCGCGCCCGCTCTCGCTGACAAAGCGCCCCCGCCTGTCAGCGTCCCATCGCTCTTTCTCCTTCTCGTATCCGGCTCGGACTCCATGGCCGAGATCGAATCCATCCTCGTTACGCGTCCTCGCTTGCCAAATCGACCGAACCGACCCTCTTATAAGGTCCCCAGGAACCCGCCGCCTCTCCCCACGCTTTTAGCTTGAGCTCTCGTGCCCTAGTTCGTCTCCGCGACAAACTCCGCCGCCCGCAAGCTTTCCGCCGCCAACAACCCGACGATTCATCGAGTTCCCGCGCCCGTAAGTGGTACCTCGAGTTTCCCCTTGATCTCTCGAAGCTAACCGAGTGGGTTCCCCTCTTTCTCCTCTTCGTTTTGATGCCTTAATCGCTCGCCGTCGCTTTCCAGAGCCGCCGTCCGCCTCGACGAGCGATACGCCGCCACCAGATCGTCTCCGACCTCGTCTGTGCCTCTGATGAGTCCGCTTTGCTCTCCTCTTTCGATTGGATCTGCTCCCGAAGTCTCTACCGCTCTGTAGCGCAATCCCGAGCCGCGTCGCCGCCTTCCGGCCGTGGAGCCGCCGCGTCCTTCTTCCTCTCCGGCGAAAAGCGCCGCCGGCCCTCCCAGATCTAATCTGAGTCGTCCATCTGGGAATCAACGGCCTCTGGCAGTCGATACCCCTTCGATGTCTCTTTTGTTAAAGAGTCCCTCATGTTTTCGGGCCTCAACCCGCGGTCCACAACGCGCTGTGCGTTGAGTCTGTGCAATCTTTCATCTAAGCCCCTGCGCTTTGTCCTAATTGAGGCGCAGTCCATCCAATCTGATAATTTGTTTAAATCGATTTTTAAACTCAAAATCAATTTCAGTTTATTTACAGTTTTGCCACTGATTTCAAATGCTTATAACTTCTACGTTTTTAGTCCGATTTAGTCCGTTCAAGTTGCGTTAGATTCGTTTTGAAAAGATCTATCTATCTGTACCAGAATATCTACTGTTTTCAGTACTTAAAATTTGAGTTAGGTTTAATCTACTAATTAAGGTTTTGTAACTTGTTTAGTTCATAACTTTCGCGTTATAATTCCGTTTTTCGTGATCTTTGCGTTTATGTGATCGTAGTAGATCGTACTTTCTGTTTTCAAACTTTTTTATATTATTTTCTTGCTGGTTGGTGTAATGTTCTAATTATAGCTTGTTTGCTTTGTATGGTTGTTGTTCCGATGGTTGTGTGTTGATGTGGTAATCGAGTATAGACGGTGAGACATACGCCGGTGATCAAGAGCTCTACTTCGACAATCAGGAGCAACCAGAGTACTCTGAATCAGGCAAGTATAGCATGGGATCATCCTTGTTGACCTATTCACCATGAAGCATCTAAATTCATATGCATGTGTCTAATTTTGATCTCCTATCTAGTTTATCCTAGATTTTTGACCTGTTACCTTGTTAACCGTGGGTTGCTATGCATATGGGTAGAATTTTGCTAGAGCTTTACTTAAACCAAACATGATCTAATAACGGTGAATAAAACTTGATCTTTTTAGCAACATGGGTTAGGACCTCCTGTCAGCAAAAGCTGGGACATACAGTGCAACCATGAGGGTTATATGGCTCTGACCTTAGCTCAGTATAAGGACCTTTTCTAGCTTGTTAGTGGACACCTGTATAGGCGCGTTGGATCTTGCCGAGTTGGGTATAGTGCGGCTTCTGTCCACGTGAGTATAGGCTGCGTGTTATTGTGCCACCTGGAAGGAGGGCTCTACATCCCCTTGCCTTAAGAACTAGCGGCCCTAACTTGTTAGACGAACCTTTGAAAGGCTTTGCGTGTATCCTGCCCGCTCACCTCGGAAGTGTTATGGGAGTAATTAACCCGGGCATCTGGATATCACGACTCATCGGGTAAAGTGTACACCTCTGCGCAGAGTTTAATAAACTGATATATCAGCCGTGCTCACGGATACGAGCGGCCCGGAAAACTCACAGATTAGTTGTTATATGTTGTTTACCTTATTGCTATGTTTCAGTTATTATGATCATGTGGATTGGGTTTTAAGCATTCATATATGTTCACCTTAATGTTAAAATGTTGCCAAATAAAAGCTACTGCAGTTTAACCAGTGTCAGCCTTATTTGAGCCTCATGAACCCCATGTTACACTTGTTAAGTACGAGATGTACTTATGCTTGTTTATTTTCTTTCTACTTGGATAAAAATCCCGGATGGGTAACAGATTGCTATGGTAATGACGACTTCCCTGAAGAGTTCTAGTCTTGCTGTCAACCAGTCATCTTCCCTGTGATGGAGCTACCGCGAGAGATACTTTATTTATCCGCTGCTATGTAAAGACTTTGAATAATATTCGTTATGTAACAGACATATGTGATGGTACTTCTTAATTTGTGGCTTATGTGTGTGATTGATCTCTGGGCACACATGAGTTATTGCATTCAATTTTGTTCTTAAAATTGGGTGTGACAGTTGGACTGGCCCTAAAATCTCAGGAATTGCAGTTTTCTTTGCGTCTTTTTTGACACCAAATTGTACTGCCTTACTCATCTTACATCAATCGTCTAAATACGTAATTATTGATGTGGAGTTTGCTCAGGTCTTCTTTATGGTGGCATGTTATCATCAGATGCAATGAATTCCTCCTCCAGTATGTGTCATTTCCTGTTGGTGATTAGCCTGGAAGGATTAGGGTTCTTGGCTGCAGCAAGGTAAGCAGTCACTTTATATTGTCCGAGAACAGGGGTTGAACGCAAGTTGGCCAGAGGTAGGGGTCTGGGTACTGAATAATAATTAGTACCCTGGGTACTAATTAGTCCTAGGACTGCGCTAATTAGTACCCAGGGTACTACTGCCGATTTAATTTTTTTTTACTTTTTTGTTGCGGCCGATTCGTGATTTTTTCCACAGTTTGTTGTCGATCCCGGTTTTTTCCATTTTTGTTGGGGTGAATTTTTTATTTATTTTTCTGTCTCCTGAAAACGTGGATGGTTTTATTTTAGTCTGATGCCATTTTTCTTAGCGGCCGATTGTTTTTCCTTTTGCCTCGTGAAGTCATAATCAGTTTTATTTTAGTCTTTCGTATGAGTGAATGTCCAAGAAACATAGCTTGAACCTGTATTATTTAGTTATAATTTCGTATGAGTGAATGTCCAAGAAACATAGCTTGAACCTTTATTATTTAGTTATAATTTGGGAAGCGCATATTGAATTGAGCAAAAGGTAGCATGTGCAACTTTTGTAAAAACTAGGGAACAATAGGAATCTCAAATATTTTCAGCCAAAGTAGCCTAGTCACAGATATTATCATCTGCGACCATATAAACATTGCATGTGGGGCAGAAACTAATTTGTGGTTAAAAAACTAGGCCACCAAAGCTGAGCCATGGGTCTCATATCCACCAGGCACTGGTCAGCATCCATCCTGCAAAGGAATGGGAAAAAAGTCTGTGACATTCAAAACAAATTAGAACATACAAGAACTGAACTTGTATGTAGCAGAATTTGTCAGAATAGACAAATTAGAAGAGTACATTAATAGGACTCTGAGATTGTGATTGGTTATTATTACGAGAGAAATTTAGTAAGTGAGAGTAAACAAAAAGTTCATAATATGGAAAAACATGACCTTCTCTGTGAGTAGTCCTGGGGAGTAGCTAGCGGAGGGTTCTTTGAAGGAGAATGCCTTAGATCTGCAGACAGAAGCAACAAGCAAAGAGCAAAACAGGAAAAAAGCAATAAACAATCAGGAAAAAAGAGACCGAAAAGCAAATAAAAATATCGGAACTATATGGTGAAGCCAGGATGAATCAAGGATCTAGTACATGTGTGAAAATATCCCCACAATAGGAAAAAAGTAAATAGCAAAAGATCCTAAGGTTTGAACAACATTTTTTACATGTTAAAACTCACTATGTTCAAAATAAAATGAGTGAAGCATACAAATGCATTTACTTACAATTTACAAACAAATGAGTCTGATCGTTCCCTCTAAGTTGAGCTTGTGAAACCCAACAATGCACCCATGCACCCTTTTCAATCCTTATTTTTTAGAAATAATAGAAAAAAATCCATCTCCAACAACTTCCTAAGGCCTTGTTTGACTACACATATACACTTCAATCCACGTGAGTTGAGAGGGATTGAGGTGTAAGTTAGTTCAAGTTACACTTCAATCCACTCCAACCCATATGGATTGGAGTGTATTTGTGTGCAGCCAAACAAGCCCTAAATGATGTCCAAATCTTTTAGAACTTGGGGAAAAACCCTCACTTCCGCATAAAGTTACGCGCTCTCTTATCGAACATATCTTCCTTCCCCACGCTATTTCTCCTTGGCGCGCTCTCTTCTGCTACGAGTTTTTTTTTTTTGGTTCGCGTCAAACCATGTTGTTTGCAGACCAAAACACTGATGTGACTTGTTGCTGCTACCTGCTGTTGTGCTTGTGCTTGCCGGCTCCTGCTACATGCGTGCAATGGTGGCCGGCTCCAGCTACATGCCTACTGTGGTGGCCGGTTGCTGCTAGCTGCCTGCTGGCGGGTCGCGCTGGGCGGCTAGGAGATGGCGGCGGCCGGCAGGAAGGATGCAGCGGTGAAGGATTACGCGTGACCCTGTCAAGTCGCTCAAAACAAAAGATTCCACAAAAAATTCTTGCGAGATTAAAATTTATTTTTTTGGAAGTGTTTTATTGGGTACTCTTAGAGATGACTTTTTTCCTTACAATACTTTTTTGGAAGTTAGAAAACATAAACTTTTAGGGAGGAAAATTTAGGATACTCTTGGAGATGCAATATTGGTTGGACTAGAGTTTGTAATAATAGAGTTAAACCTGAACATTGATCGAGAAAAAGATAGCTTGAACAGAAAAGAACAAACAATGAAACAAAGGACTTACAAATAAACTGTAGCTCTCTAATAAAGCGAACCTGGAGACACCAATGAATTTCCGCAACAGGAAGAAGCACCCAACCTTCAGTGAGTCATCTGAACCACATGTTACTACTCAGTAGTTGATAAACAGTGGATAATTACTGCCATTGTGCCAAGCAAACACAATTTTAATAGTACTGACAACGGTTTTCTACTCGGTAATAAGAGTATATATAAGCCATAAAACATCTAAATCAAGTGCCTAAACAAATTTGAACCCATCTATATAACCTAGTCTGTACACATAGTTAACCCAAACTGAATACAAAATTAAATTGTTTATTTTTTCCAAATGACCCAAGTCCATAATTTCCTAGAGTTGAAGCAAGCCAAAATAATATACTGAATCAGACTTACGAGTGACCGCACTGGATCCACTAGAGATGGAAAAATCCAAAATCAACACCAAACGTACAGAGAGTGTCCAATTAGTCATGCAAATAGGTACCAGGAGACATATCCAGCTTCACTGATTGAAAAGAAGTCATAATTTAGGCTGCAGTAGATGAACAAAAAAGGAAACTTATCATAATTTTGTGTTTTGACATCGGTCAGACTAATGATGCCTACCTCAACTTACTGTAAACACAAAAAAGGCTACTGCTTCTGCTTTTCTTACATCCTCCAATAGTCATCGGACCAAATAAGATCATTATTAGGAGCACTAGCAAGCATAAGGTTAGGCTACGACATCAATGGTCGGATAACCTACATAATATATATTATACAAAGTATTGACACGCAAGTTAGAATGCTGCCAGTGGATCCAAAGTCTCAGATATAGCAAATTCAATTAATTCAATTTAATAAAGATCATAGTTGTCCCACTGCATGGTGGAGATGAACCGAGGGAGAGAGTGAGCAACAATTAAGGCAAGAAGAAGATTCAATCACGCTCTGCTCAGTTCACTAGGATGAAGACAACATAATCCCTTGATGAAAAGCAGCGTAAAAACCAGATAATAACAAGTCAAATTGGCGATTTATTTTCAGAAAATCAGTAACAACATACAATACATTGATTTGTCTGAATACCACTCAGTGCAATAGTAATAAAGGCAACAACAATGATAGCCGGAGTTGGAACTGGATGACCAAAAAAATAAAAAAAATGCAGCAAGACTGTACCTGCAGGGTACATGCAATGCAACGATACGTGGCTACAATTGCCATCAATAAGCCTGAAAAATGAATGACAATTAATTAACTGTTGTTGCATCCATTTATAGGATAATAAATATACAAGTACTCTGTATAAAGCAACAAAAAAAATAGATATTTAGACCTAGACTTAACATGTCATCCCAATGCAAGTCATGTATCCAATTGATAGAAATCAATCAGGTAGATAAAAGATATAGTATTTAATCACTCCTGATTTTTTACTAAATTGTAAATGCAAACAAAGAGTTACTTTTTCAAACACCTAAATATTCTGGAGAACAGTAATTAGGATAGTGTATCCATAATATTCACAATTGGTATTCGTCACAATTACAACATCAAAGCCTTCACCCACGAGTAATAGATAGCTGCATTGCGACAGATAAAAGAACTAGCATTGACAAACCAGACAAACTTACATTGCTGTGCTCATGGCCGTGGTGGTTCCTCAACTACTGGGCTAACAATTGAACACTCGCATCAGACTGAAAGAAGCTCTATGGAACGCATACTGCAATTGAATCATCAAACCGACTCAAAAAGGGGAAGGGGAAGATGAAGCAAATGAGGAGACAGGGAAGGGGATCTGGAGGAGGGGCACCTGGATCTGACACCATTGTTGCAGAAGCACACGCAGGAGCGGCAGTGGCGGCGGGCTGATAGCGTCGCCAGGTGAGCCGCCACTCATTAGGGAGTTCGCGACTGGAACTGTCGATGAGAGTCACGGGCGAGCACCAGAGACTGCTGATGACTGCACTGGCTATGACCCTCGGGAACATCCGGGCGGCGGCGACCTGATGGGGTGAGGGGAGGATGGCAGTGTCGCTTGGATCCGCGGGGAGGCGAGGCAAGGTGAGGGGTAGGACGACTGGCCTAGGTGCGGTGAGCTTGCCGGTGCTAAACGCAGCAGCAACCATCCGCACTGACCCTCAGCTGGGTTTTCAAGACTGATGTTGTGGCCAGTAGCTACGGCGAGCTGAGGGCGTGAGGTGGAAAGACGGTGCCAGGAGGGCCCATGGCGGCAGCGAAGCAAGATAGCGGCAGGAGGGCGGCGGCGGCGAGCAAAGGTCGGGCAGTGTGGGCGGAAATAACCGTGCCACTCCCATGACCCAAAAAATCAAAAAATGAGGAACAGAGTGGTGGGTGTAGGAGGAAAAAAACCCGAGGTTTGACGACGCCGCAACGAAGGTAGGGCAGTCGAGTCATACCAGGCGAATGGACTCGGGTACTGAACATTAATTAGTACCCAAAGCATACAAATCAATGTTTAAAAAGTGACATGCTATTGTCAAGGTACCAGACAAGGTAACTCTAATCAGGTTAGATAGTAGCTTGTTTATAGTGCCAAAACTAATGGCAGACTAATCTAAACAAGGAACTCTTTGACTACTCTAATATAAACAAGCTACTTTCCCCTACAAACCTAGAATCATTTGCACATGCTAAAACTTGTCACATGGATCCAAAAATGTGGTGCCCTCTCCAGACATCGGAGAACACAATCATTCAAATCCAACAAAGATGGAGGACACTAATGTTTGAAGACGAATCTAAGGGGGGATTCATTGGAAGAATGTGGTTGTCAGCATTCGGAATGACGTTATCTTTAGAAACATCTCAGCTTCGATTCAACGTTGCAAATCAATCTTCGAGGAAGAGTTTGCTCTAGTTATTCTAAGAGCAAATGGAAAATACCAACCTCACCTAGATTTATGGCTAGAAGCATATGTGTAATTCTCTTTATTCTCTTTGTATCCTTTTTGTTTCTTGAAACTTTGTTCTGGCACCCTTTCCATTCTTTTTAAGGAATAATAAAGCACAATAGAGGACCTCCCCCTCCTGTTTTGATAAAAAAAACAAGCCCTGAAAAGTATTGACCTACATCCTTGAGGTGGTATAAATCTATAAAGATAACATAGAGTTATGTTTACTCTGAAAGTGCTTCTGTAGCATAGGCCTTATAGAGTATCTTGTTACCATAAGCTCTTCTATCGTGATCATACTCTCCAGCTATGCATGATACACACACAAAAAATCTTAAACAAGGTTGAGGTCACTAAAAGTATATGATTGCAAAAAAATTTATCCGTTTACCTAATGATATAGGACCAAGTCCACGAGAAAAACGATCAGCTTGACGGTGTTTGCTTAATGTTGTCAGCAAACTATTAAATTTAATAACAATGTTCACTTCTTTCACAGCCAGAATTAGACTATCCCTGCAACCACATGGTTCAGCAGTAAGGTAAATCCACCGATGCTCTGGAATGGTACAGTATGAATCTATAAGCATGCCAACATTGAAAGGATTGACCTCCTGAGCAATCAAGGAGTCATGCAGAGGCGGAGCTTCATCGAGACCAACATGAGCCATGGCCCCTCCTGCTCATTTGTGATGTCCATTAGGTGTCTACTTATTATCATCTTAAAAATAGCAAACTGTTTCCTACTTAATTAATCTAGCTGATTTCTCTGTCTGCCCCCTGCTGAACTTGCTGCCAAGCTCTGCCATTCTGGATTCAGGCTTTTGCTAATTATTACTGATCATAAGTCAAGCAATTTTGTATGCATCATCATGGTCTTTTCACGCTCCATTAGAAATGCACAGGCGCTTTGGCTGCTACTAATGAAAGTTAAATAGTCCCTCTAGTAGTAAAAGCATATGTATATATAAAAAATACTCATCAAATTTATTGACAGATAGTTGTATCAGTGGAGTTAAAGTTCAGATTTTAAATAGAGATTTGATAATGTTACGGCGTTGCTTAGAATAGACAAGACAATGCTGCAACCATAACATGGCAGGGTCATGTGTGAGAAAGTAAAAATACATGACGGATCATCTCGTGTTTTAAACATGGGGTGAAAGACAGATTATTACCCATTGGTACTTATAAGGTATATTTTCTCCATTATATGACCAAAATATCTACCAAATTGCAAACCAATATATCCGGATTTAGAAAAATGGCTACGCTCTTTCGTTCGAACCACGTACTATCTAGCTTAGAACATCACCTAGATTTCTATGCACATCTAATAATGAAATATGGTAACATGCTTCTCAAAGGGTAAGTATGTTCCATACGGAATACATGACTTCAAGATGTCTAATGCTGATTCTTGAACTAGCTTCTTCACATGTTCGTGGAACATCTCAACAACAATCTGCAAGAAATTTAGAATGTCACTTAACAACAAAACATGCTTAGATTTACTCTATTTATCTTTTCCAAGCAAACTAATGTGCAAGTGATGAATAATCTTTGTCAGAAGACCTTAACAGAGTACAATAGAGTGTTGGACCACATCTACACAAATGACATAGGTCAGTCTTATTGAAGTGATTTTGATCTTTGAATCACTTTATTATATAGTGAACTTTCAGAACAACACGGTTATAACTAATTTACAGAGGACGAGTACATATTCAAAAAAGAAAGAAGGATCATTACAACCTGAACCACAGTAAATCAATATCTTTGTCTAGTTAAGTTTAAAATAATAATTACCCAACATTGCTAAGATACACACCTACTGATATAGATTGTAAAGGATATTAGCTAAAAACTAGGTTACATGAACAAAATTAGGTAGAGAAGGAAAAGAATTTATATACACCTACAACAAGAACATCCACAATGCAAAGCCTTTTAACTAAAGCATGACCCATCTAGTTCGAAAAACAAAAAAGAATTAGAGGGACCAAAGTGATTCCTTACCTTCAGGCATCCTGTAGTTCTCCGTGGAACCAAATGGGCATTGTTGTTTAGTCTGCAAGTAAAAAATTATTACAAACCAAAACAAAATTTTTATATTGGTTTGGTCGCTTCATTCCATAGTTGAACAAACAAAATAACATCACTCATAATCTGTTAAAAAACATACATTTGACAAAAAAAGCCAAAGATTTCATTTCTTGAAACAACATACATTGTTGTAGGCAGATCTTTAGTCAATCTACATTAACCTGAAATCAATCATATATGCAAATAAAAAATGGTTTACACAGACTTAAATAATTTTATAGCCATTTCATATTCATCGAGCATCTTGCAAGAAAGAAATTTCATCTGAACCACCACCATAAACCTGCATCAGAAATAAAGTGACTGCTTACCTTGCTGCAGCCAAGAACCCTAATCCTTCCAGGCTAATCACCAACAGGAAATGACACATACTGGAGGAGGAATTCATTGCATCTGATGATAACATGCCACCATAAAGAAGACCTAAGCAAACTCCACATCAATAATTGGGTATTTAGACGACTGATGTAAGATGAGTAAGGCAGTACAATTTGGTGTCAAAAAAGAGGCAAAGAAAACTGCAATTCCTGAGATTTTAGGGCCAGTCCAACCCATTATAAACTTCAGGGAAGAGTACAGGCCTGCTTACCCGTTACCATAGTGCAGAGAGAAATCCACTGCCCAGAGGCCACACCTGGAGGAGAGATGCGAGTATGAGGCCGACCTGCTTAGCTTCGGCCACTCCATCACACATCGCAAGGAGGAATGGATCTGACACGGGGCTGCCTCTCTGCTCCTCAATGGCATTCAACGTGCACTATGGAAAGGGCATGGGTCCGTGCCGTGGTCAACTTGAGCTCCGTACGCGAGGGTCCGAGATGAGGGTTGAGATCTGCTGGTTGCCATTCCCATCGCCCGTGGTAGTGCGGCCATCCTCGTCGGGAGAATGGGAATAGCGAGGGTAGCGACTGGGCGAAGGAGTGGATATGGTTGTAGCTGCATCCACGATCTCAGTCACGGACGACCGGGAACGGCGGGGCGCTAGGCAGCAGCGCAGCGGCAGTAGGGCGAGGGAGCGGATGGGCGGCGCCGGTCAGGTGAGGGAAGGAGCAGATCGAGCGAACGTGACCTGAGAAAATGAAACCGCAAAAAAATGTGGGTGGTGATGGTCCGGAGGGGAGCTCTCGAGCTGATATGGCGAGATGGGCTGTTCTGCGAGCCTAAGCCCAGGCCTGTTTGTGTGGCTAATAGCACATTGGGTACTGATTATTATTCAGTACCCAGGGTACAATATAGAAATACTATATATATAGTAAATTTTATATACTCCCGGGAGTAGTTACTCCCATGTTCAATAATCAATATTGTGTATGAATGTATACTCATTTATCACCTTGAGTATGTTTACATACTTATTTTAAGATACTTGAAATCTTACTACCTGAAAAAATTTAACATAGCATATATTTTTTAATATATTACTATAAATGTCATTACAATACTATATAAAATAAGTATAACCATATACTCTATGTATACATACATACTCAACATAAATATTGTTGTAGATATTTTAGTATGATTATATACTCCGTATACATATACTTCGTTAGATTATATACATCATAAATCTAGAGATATACCACATGAGAGTAACTACTCCCTGAGAGTACATGAGAGTAACTACTCCCTAGGACCGCGCTATTTGAAGCGTTGCGCTCTATATATTATTTAAAGCGCCATGTGAACCTCCGACTCCGCAACCATAAATTTGTCAACTGATCCCACAACTGTGACGGCGCTCAGCTTTTGAGCTTTTGCAACCGTAATTTTTCCATGAACATCGTTCCTAAACCGTAAAAGCAAATAGACTGAACCATAAAAGCAAATACCACCAGCAGTTAATGCGCTGACCAACTAGAGCTTCTGGGAAGGCGTATAGTACGGCACAGTTGGGAGTTGGGAAAGCACTATTTTCTCAGTGACTTGTTTTCTTGCTTGTTTCTTCCAAAAGTAAACGTTACTACCAATACTGCTGCTACCATAAAATTGGTAGTAACGTTTCTTCCAAAAGTAAACGTTACTGCCAATTGATACTGCAGTCTAACACACCTCCAGAAGACCAGGACACAGTAAATGCCTCTATTAACCTTAAATGCCTATAATTAAAGAAGTCGATGATTTATGAATGGATACAAAAGGAGCAAATTTTCCTCTCAATAAACCGTGCATGCCTATAATTAAGAAAGTCAATTATCTGTTTTGTACTATAGATGGATACGCGCAATGAATACAGAGTGCTGTGATTACGTGGAATGTTTCTTGATGAAAATTTAAGATTATTTATCTTACCACGTCGTTGTCATGTAACTTTTCTGGTAATGTCCTATTAAAAAAAAGCTTATATGATACTTCCTTCATCCTATATTATAAAACATTTGACTTTTTTATCTTTAAGTTTGACTGTTCGTCTTATTCAAAAATTTTATATAAACAAAGTTAAATTTAAATTATTTTTGAAGAATTTTTAGTAATAAATAAAATCACGATAAAAGAAGTGATATTTTGCATAAAATTTTGAATAAGATAAGTGGTCAAACTTGATATCAAAAAAGTCAAAGATTTTATAATTTAAATAAGGCAGCGGTAGTAAAAATGACATCTTGACCGTCTGAATTCATGTTTAACTGAGTAATAATACTTTTTAATTCACTCATAACTATGATTATTTTGATATATTAGTAACCATGAATATTTTGATATAGTAGTAATTGTTTAAAATCAAGTAGTACTATTTCGTCATTCAGGTATTGCTAACTGTTCTAAAACCAGCGGTAAGTAATATTATTTAAACTTCAGCCGTAATAATAATATTATTTGAACTTCAGGCGTAACAAAAAAATGATATCTGAAGGTGGCACCCCCTTTCTCCAATGACCGGTGCTAGATCTGAAGGTGGGGAGGAAACGATTGTGCCATGCGTGCGAGGCAACCGGTCAGAACCTACCGCTGCCTGAGGATCTGCTTGATATGGGCGCTGTTGCTGGAGACTGCTTGGCAGCTTGGGCCATTGCTGAGGATGGCGGCATCGTCATGGTTGATGCTGGAAGGGAGCGACGTCGTTGGGGTGCAGCCGCCGCCGCCTGAGTCTCCCTCGACCAAGCGGGAGAAGTCGATGTCATGCGTCGCCGGATGCACGGGAGGGCGCAAGCCGCGTTCGTTTTACCGCCGAACGCCACAACCACAACCAGTGGGGAAAAAAGGAACTGCGATGCCAACGAAGGTCATCGCGTGCGCGGGTGAGCTGCGTCGCCGCCTGATGTCGGCCCCCCGTCGATGCCATCACCGGAGGGAGGGATGGGGATGGCGCTGCCACCTACCTCGCGTGCGTGAGAGGAGGGAGATCCGGATGTAGAGAGTGAGAGAAAATGGGGAGTTTAATTTTTGCAAAACTAGGAATTAAGGTTATTTAAACACGTATGTACTTTTACGGTTGCGGGATTCCCTATTATGGTTGTGGCTGATGTATCCTGAAACACGATCGGTAAGAATATTTTTGGTCGTGGGATTTCGGTTGGGTTAGTCTATTACTTCGGGGTTTAATTTATGGTTGCAGGATTTACATGTTGATGAACGCTCTAAATAATATTTAGAGCGCTGCGTGCTCAATAGCAGTCCTATAAGCGGGGCGGTGCGCGTACGGCGGAGCTGGGAGCCACCAGATTCAGGATCGGGCGGCGCTGTGCATTCGGAGCGACGTGTCCGAGGCGAGGCCTCGTCCAGGCCGGCGCTTATAAAGCCTTTAGATATATGGACACATGTGTGAACTTGCCACCAACAACTCCACGTAATATATATATATATATATATATCGAGTTATTTTCACACATGCGTCCATATATCTAAAGGCTTTATAAGCGCCGGCCTGGACGAGGCCTCGCCTCGGACACGTCGCTCCGAATGCACAGCGCCGCCCGATCCTCAATCCGGTGGCTCCCAGCTCCGCCGTACGCGCACCGCCCCGCTTCGCCGTGGGACCGTCCTCCGCCGAGCTCCGCCGTACGAGCGTCGTTTCCCATCTTCAACTAGCGCGGACGCTGTCAGGCGGACCCGTTGTTCTTTGGCCCACATGGCGGGGGTGTGCGGGCGGCGATGACGGGTGCGCGGCGGGCGGCGCGCCTGTTCCGGCCGGTGGGTGGGCGGCTGCGCCTGCCCGCACGGGTGCCTGACGGCGGGGCCTGCCTATCCTAGTACTTCATTCAACCAACCACAATTCCGCGTCTGAGCGGACGATCCAGCTGGAATACATTCCGTCCTTATTCTCTAGTGTCTCTGTTTCTTTGCCTTCAAGGCTTCAACCAACGACTCTCATAAGCCATGACTTGCCAAGTTGCCATGTACAAGTGCGTCCTTCTTTTATGCCAAACAATGCTATGCGTGAGTGTGTGTGTGCAACGAACGTAGGAGTACTTAACTATTATGATGGTCAATATTGTGCTAACTCACAGCTCATTTGAATGGTGGAGTACGCAGTCAAGTAACAATGAGTCAATGACATGGCGGATCGAGGCCGGCCGCTGCTCATCAGCGCCTCGATCTGCTAGGAACCATTGGTTAACTACCAACATAATCCACTTCCACCGAGCGTAATTGATTTTGCACAATTTGATTCGTGCAATTGGACAAGGTCACATGGTAGGGAGTACAAAGAGAATCTGTACTAGTTTATATTGCAACATTCTACTTATTGTGTTTTCCTTAGTCTTAATTTCCATGCGCATTTGCTTTAGTATTTATTTATTTATAGCTCTGTTTATTTAAACTTATCATCTAAATTATCAGACATACTTCTACTTATTGTGTCTCACATAACACTACTGAAACAACTAAAAATAGTTGTGAATAAATTCAAGCAAGCGAAGCCATATATTTTAATTTTCATCGGTGCAAAATTTATAACTATCTTCTTTCCCGTATTTTGCTTTTCTTTTTCCATCCTCCACCTCCTTCTCATGCGCGAACCACTTGTCTTCTTTTCATCTCTTCATTCATCTCTTTTTTTTTCCTGTGTATTCCCTAGTTGTGATAATAATGAAACTTGGCTCACCTCTACAAAAGAAAAAGGTAACTACTACTATAGAATTGTTTTTTATTAATAGTATTTTTCACTGTTGGTTTGGGACTAAAACCGATAGTGGAAAGCAATTTCTCATATTAGTACAAAAACAATGCATTTATATCAAACCATGCTTTCTAGATTGCAGGTGTCTGAAAATAGAGAAATTTTTAGGTGACCAAGTAGCGAGACGACGACGGTAGTGGGAGAGAGAGTTTTCTTTCTACATGAGGAATTAGAACTTTATATCCAGGAGGAGGTTTGTCATTGCCAGGGGCGGATCCAAAGAGAGGGTTAGACGTCTGGTACATCAACGGAAAATGTAGAGATGGCGAGGGGAAAAAGAGGTGAAAGAAAGAAAAATAAAGACATAGAAGAAGAAGAAGAAAGTCAGCCTCCCCTCCAATCCTATTCTGCATTCGTCACTAGTCACTATCCGACTTAGAAGAAGGGATTCACGAGTAGGTAGGCCTGGCCACGGTGGTTGAAAGCGGAGCAACGTCGGTTAACTGATGAGCCGAGAGACGACAGGAAAAGCAGATCGACAAACCCATTAGCATCGATGGCGCGCGCGGAAGATAGGAGGTGGGCGGGAGGGGTGAGCAGGCTTGAAGCGAAAAACGTGAGAAATTACCAAAGAGAAAAATAATCAGATGCAAAAATTAGCATATATAAATAACACATGTTGTACCAGATTCTGTGGCTTCCGGATGCTCCCCAAACCACGCTCTGAAGTTTCATAGAGGTGGTGATGATGTTACTGATCAAGATGAATGACTGGATTTCTCTCTGCCTTGGTGGAAGGCTGTCAACTTCGTGCTCAGTTCTCCTTGACCTTTTGTGTTAGTGGCGGTCGGTGTCAGTTATCTGTAGTGCTTTCTGGTTCTTGTTGTCGGTGCTACATGTGTTTTGCTTAGGTTGTCCTGGAGGACGCCTGTTTCGTTTCTTTTTGGCCCTGTCATGGGTTAAATTGCGCTGTAATGACGCTGTCATGTGAAACTCTAAAAAAAATAACATGTTGTATTTTAAAGAGTAAAGTCCATCACCGGTCCCTAAACTTGTGTCGTTGTGTCATCTCGGTCCCTAAACTCACAAATCGATCGTCTAGGTCCCCAAACTTGTTCGGTTGTGTCATCCCGGTCCTTAAACTTACAAATCACTCGTTCAAGTCCTCAAACTTAGTCAGTTGTGTCATCCTGGTCCCTAAACTTTGTTTTGAGTGTCATCTAGATCTAAACATGGCAATTTTAAAACTTTATATCAATAAATAATTCATAACTTTTTCATATAAACTTGGATGAAGACAATATTTATATCAAAGTTGTAGCCCTCGATGTGATCTACAACTTTGTAGTTGAAATTATTTTTATTTAAAACTGTTTAGGGTCCCAAACTATAGTTTTAAAATTTTAAATTTCAAAATCTATAAACATACAATAATATTTTGGGACTCTAAACAGTTTTAAATCAATAACTTTTCAACTAAAAAGTTGTAGATCACATTGAGGGCTACAATTTTGATATAAAGTTTGTCTTCATTCGAGTTTATATGAAAAAGTTATGAATTATTTATTGATATAAAGTTTTTAAATTGTCATGTTTAGATCTAGATGAGACTCAAAATAAAGTTTAGGGACTAGGATGACACAACTGACTAAGTTTGAGGACCTAAACGAATGATTTGTAAGTTTATGAATCGAGATGACATAACCGAACAAGTTTAAGGACCGGGATGACACAACCGAACAAGTTTGAGAACCTAGATGGTCGATTTGTGAGTTTAGGGACCGGGATGACACAACGACACAAGTTTAGGGACCGGTGATGGACTTTACTCTATTTTAAACTGGAGTACACAAACTCACAAAGAGGCATGTGCCTCATTTCTGAAACAAAACACAGCACCACCACATGACTACATGAGTGACAGAAGAGCACGAGGAGATGGCAATAACCAAACCATGGACTTGATTTGAATAATGCGCGCTGCGGTTGCTGCCCGTGCCAGCTCACCTGGCAGTTGATGACCCGCGGCGGCAGCGCACCCGACCGGACCACCGCAACGGTCAGCTGCCCACCTCGGCGCCGGATGCCGGCGCGCCCGTCCCGTGCCCACCACCTCCCGCCGGCTCCCAGGGACCAAGGCCCGTGAGGTGGCACCCCGCCAACGGCCAAGATCCGCGGGGGCGCGGGGCGGAGCTAGGAAAGGCGAAATCAAGAGTAGAGCGTCCGAGTCCGAGAAAAACCACGCACGCCCGGCCCCGGTGCCGACGCACGCCACTGGCATGTCCGGCCTTGCAAGCCACACAACACAACACGAGCAAGCACCACTCGTAGTCGTAGACGCGAGCGAAGCGACGCGACGCCGCCCACGCACCAACCTGCTTGCTTCTTTTTCTGGCTGGAACAGCTGGATCGCCGTGCCCAGGCCAGCAGCGGAGCGCAACCAACACGGTCGGGTCGGAGCTAGATCGACTAGAGCAAACAGGAGGCGTCGCCGTCGTCGGCGGCAGCGGCGGCGGCGGAGGGAGGACAGAGCAAGGAAGGAAGGAGATGGTCGGCGGGGGCATGGATGTGCCGGCGGCCGTGCATCTTCTCCGCCGCGCCCGCGCCCGCGTCCGCGTCGCCGCCGCGTCGTCCGTCCTCTTGGTGGTGCTGCTGGTGCTGTGCTCCCCCGGGCCCGGCGCGGTGGTGTCGGCCCGGAAGGTGGGCGAGACGTGCGCGGTGGACCGGAACTGCGACGCCGGGCTGCACTGCGAGACGTGCGTCGCCGACGGCAACGTGCGGCCGCGCTGCACCCGCGTCGCCCCCGTCGACCCGCAGACCAAGGTACGTCGTACGTCGTACGTCGTACGCGCGCGCTAGCTTTCCCGTTCGCCGGCCCGAATGCTGCCGCCGGATTATTTGAATTGCTGCCGGCGGCCGGCGAGGCGGCGATACCGATCGTCCCATGGCAATTGTGGCGTACGACGAATGCATGACAATTGTGGGCTGTGGCAGGCGCGGGACCTGCCGTTCAACCGGTACGCGTGGCTGACGACGCACAACTCGTTCGCGCGGCTCGGGCAGCGGTCGCAGACCGGGGTCGCCATCGCCACGCCGTGGAACCAGCAGGACACCGTCACCGAGCAGCTCAATGTGAGTTCCCTTTCGTCTCCGTCGCTCGATCGCTGGCGCGAATCTTGGAGCGATCGCCAGCTGCTTCCATGGGTTTGGTTGATTGGGCAGGGGGGCACAGCACAGTGATATTTTTGTATTTTAGCCCTTTCTTGAAATATTTTTTTGCAAACAGACTTGTTTAGAAACTTTGTTAAAAATGAGATAAAAGTGTTGGAAATTGATCTCCCACCGTTAGGCCCAACGGCCTAACGGGCCTTTGATCCGCGCCCTGATCGGGGGCGCCCAACCCTCTGGTTGGTGGGCCCCCGTCGCACAGTGCTATAAATGGATGGTGGGGCCAGGGCACTTGACACGAGGTTCACCGGCCGCCAGTTTCCCACCGTTCTAAACCCTAGTCCGATCGATAGAGGCACTGCCAGCGACGGGATTGCTTCACCATCGTCGTCCTCTCCACCGTTACGGATGGTTTCGTCCTCGACCAACAACCCTGGCGACCAAGAGACGAATGCGAACACGATGGCCGGCGGGGTCACTCGGTCTCCCTCTCGGCTCTCGCTCTTCCTCTCTATATCTCTGTAAGTTGTACCCGAGCGTATTTTTCCCTCTGGATCCGCTGCTAGTTGATCCTATTGTCTATCATTGGTATCGGAGCCTGGTTAGATCAGTGGATCTAGATCGGGGAAAGTGAATCAATCAAATGAATACACCGATTTTCGGATCGGGATTTGAACGAATTGTGGAAGAAACGATCGATCCGACACGGATCGAGGTGAAGAACGACCAACCGTGCTGAATCCAACCGATCTAGTGCGGATCGGGGAATGAACCATAACCCTAAATGAATTACCACCGAGAAAAACGAATCGAATCGACCTATAATAAACCGATCTCAGATCGGGAAGAACGATGAACAACAAGAACCCTAACCCTAGATAGGGTACTGGGGGAGATATACCTCGCAGCCGTGTTGACTGTGCGGGAACGAAAAACAGAGGGCTGTCCGTAACCCTAACCACTTCGGGTTTTTGAATACACTGTCAAGAAATCAACCGATCCCATGCGGATCGGAGAGAAAACGAACTCGAATCGAATGAACCGACCGATCCGTTTTGGATCGGGATGAACTTCGAACAAGAACCCTAACCCTAATAACGAAACGGGCGCGGGTTCCTCGGGAACCTACCCGGACTTCTCGCCGAAGATGGCGCCACCGCGCCACACGAATCTCCGGCGGCGAGGCCTTGGATCGACGCCGACAGGGAGCCGCTCGGCGGCGGTGCGCTGACCCTCTTGGGGAACGCACTCGCCGACGAGAGGGCCCCTGCGGGCGCCTCTGTCCCTCCGCGTGCTCCGCCGGAGCGCGGCCGCCGCTGCTGCTCCCGCCGGACCGCCAGGGCCGCCTTGCTCTGTTCGCTCGCCGGGAGGAGAAGGGCGGCCGGGGGGGGAGAGGAGAATGAAATGATTTAGGGTTTCTTTGGGTGCCGGCGGCCGCTGCACGAGTTTTGATCGGGCGAAATCGAAGGAGAACCGTCCGATCAAAACCGACGGTCGCGATCGATCGGGCCGAACACGGCCCAGGAGGGCGCGCGCGGGGGTGCCATTTCCCGGCCCAGGCCCAGGTTGCGGCCTGGGCGCGGGGGCGCCTGGCCGGAGCGCGGAAAGGCCGCCATGGGCCACGCCCGGTGGCGGGCCGAAACAGGCCTTCGGGCCAATTTCGCCAAAATAAACAGTGAAGAAATTAATTATTTTTCGAGAAACTGTTTTAATGCAAATTTGCATGAATTTGAATGAAATTTGAACCAAATTTTCTGTGTAAAATTTTATCCAACGATAATTTTACTCAGAAAATAGAAAGATATGATATATGCTTCTGAAAAATAATTATGAAATGAATTTATTTGTTTCCGCTGCGTATTATGTTTTTTTTCATTATTAAATTCGAACCAACGGGAGAATTTAATTTTGAAAAATGGATGAAAGTTAGGATGATATGTTGAAAGAGTAATTTCACGTTTTCCGCTATGAAGTTGACATTGATTATCTTCTAATTAAATTGGAACCAACGGGAAAATTTAATTAGAGGAATTGTCGCATGTTTAAATTGAATTATGATATTGTTATTTTCTGACCAACGTTGATGATAACAATATTGTAAGTTTATTTATGAGTTTAAATTTGAAGTTTGATTCTCTGGTAAATTTTGCGTCAACGTGACGAACTTTTTCCACAGACTATAAGAATCAAGAAATGTCTGTGAACAAGTAAAAGTATTCCGCTGCAATGATGTTGATTATCAACGAGCAATTTGAATTTGCCTACGTTAATTCTATTTCTGCCCAACGGTGATGTAGAATTAATGTAAAAAGAATATTGTTTTATTCTATTTCTGCCCAACGGTGATATAGAATAGAATTGAAATTTTTTTGAAAGTTCAATATGCATGTTTTAACCAGACCAACGTAGGGTTATTTCATGTTATTATTGTTTATTATTGTTGATTAATGTATTTCAGACAAAGAACTTTATGCTTTCATTCTTGGAGGCAGAAAGAAAAGAGCTGGGTATACTTATGACTCAAAAGAAAGAAACTGCAAGTTTTGCAGGAAAGAATGTCATTGCATAAAGGGACGTTGTTCTCTTTAGAAAATGGCTTGAAAGAAAGAATTCAGGGACATTGGTCCAAATGAAGAATTTCGGTACATGAAATATATTTTATGTACTCTCTATGAAGAAGAATTTGTTTTAAGTCATTATGACAAAAGTTGTAATAAGAAAATATGCATATTTAATTTGACCAACGTTGGATTAAATGTGTATGTTACAGAATAGTCAGATTTAATTCTAAATTTGATGATTGAATGTGAAAGCCAGTTTTGGCTTAATGACCCTTATGGGGAACTATCCCGTACGGCGGGAAAAAGGATATGATATTGAAATTATCCTGCATGGTAGGAGAAGATGATGATGGCTCATGTGCTTTAAGTGTATCCCACATCGGGGGAGCAGTTTGGGGTAGCTCTTACGCTATCTCATTACTGACAATACACTTCTTTAAGCACTAAATGAGTTTAAGAATAATGGAAATCGCATACGAACCAAAGATACGAATAACATGCGAGTGTGACTTATAGAAAAACAAAGGACCTCGTTTTAGATAACGAAGTGAGATGAGGAAAGTTACTCCCATACAATTTAAGAAATATTTTGTTTGCATGATATAGTCATGTGAATGAAGTTATGAAAGATTCCTCATTCACCAGAATTATGAATGGTTTCGAAATTATGGCAATAAAGTTTATGCCTCATTTCAAGGGGGAGGATTGAGATATGAATAAGAGAAAGAGAATTGAAAGGTATTGAAGGAAAGAGATTGAAAATTTTTGAACAAAACTCCCAAATCCCTGATGAACAGTGTGCATCTAGGGAAAGAGTGATCTATAAAAGATGAATTTGATCGTTGAGGGAGTATAACGGTCATGATAACGATACCCCTAAAGAAATAGCTAAATTCCGATTGGAAGATAGCAATGAAATTCAGAAGTACTAAGATGGTACTAACACGATGCTTCTTAAAGCACCATATGAGATAAGAATAAACCCAAAATCAGAATAATCTGGGGGAGCATGGTATATAAATACCTGTTGATGTTGCATAAGAAAATGAAAGAACAAGAAGTATCTTGTGATACAAGAACCCATAGAATTAATTGCCTCTCGGCAATGAAAGAGCAACAAGAGCCCCATATGAAAGAAGTGCTAATTCATTGAAGTTGCTTGGAGCCATGTAAGATGAAATGAGATTAATGAGTACCAACTGATTTTTGGGACTCAGAAGTAATTCCTAATGGAGCCATAACAGTAGGCTGTCAAGGGGTCTACAAGGCGAAATGTGACTCCAAAGGGAATGCATAAAGATATGAATCATGGCTTATAGCAAATGCTTTATGAAAAGAGAATGAACTCTTTACGATGAGAGATGAGTTTTATGTCTCACGCAAAGATTCTTTTAGAATCAGGATGTCTCGAATGGCACATTACGATATAGAGTTGCATCAACGGATGCAAAGATGGCATACCTTAACAGAGTTTTACATGATGCACTTACATGGCATAACCTAAGGTTTTTGTCATGAAATGAAAGAAATTAAGGGATGTCACCTGAAGAAATCCATTCATGGATTAGAGCAAGACTCTAGAAAGTATTTGAACGACCAAAAAGAGAATTTGGGTTTTGAAGAGAATGAGAAGGACAATAGTTTTTATGAAAAGTTTAAGAACCGGAAATTTATTTTCCTAATCCTGAAGGTGGATGACATCTTACTTGTTAGTAGTGATGTTAGTCTACCATAAGGAAAATGAGAAGTCCTTGTCCTCTCGATAAGAATAATCTCGGTAAAGCGTGATTTGATCTAACAATTGGAACTTACCGAGATAAAAGAATAAGTGGGTATGAAAGAATGCAATACTCAGGAAAGTTTTGAAAGAAATGAAGTTTGTACATGTGTAAACGTACGCCTGATTCTATGGTCATGGGTAACCGGAAAGGAATTTGAAATTGAAATAGATGGACGTCCAATATGCTTCAGCTGTTGGAAGCTTGATGAATATAAAGACAAAGATTTTACCCTGACATAGTTTATGAATCCGGGACATTTTGGCAGAAGTCCAGTCCAGACATAGATCACTGGAATGGAGTTGAGAATGTTTTGCATTTGAGCAAAGTTTTATATGCCTCATGATGAATAATAAAGAATGAGTGCCCTCAGAAGGTTGTGGGTACAAACGTTGATTTTGGCGAGATGTGTAGTGAAACCCACATTAGTAACTAACACTCGCGATTGGGGTTTTATTGTGGAAAAGCTCCAAAGAAAGAAAGAAATAGAAGTGGTGCCATCGATGATGGATACCTATGGAATAACTTGTTATGAGGCTTGAAGGACAGGCGAAATGGTTGAGAAAACCTATACCCGGAGTTGATAATGGTAAACAACAGCAATAACCATTTAAGAATTTTGCTCCTAAGACAACGGGTCAAATGTGCTGCCAAAACACATTGACATTATGTTGTACGTTGTGAAGGAGAAAGTCCAGAATCATACTTATAGAATGTGAAAGTATTGCGGATCCGTCTTCTAAAAGGCTTACTGCCCAGTGTGTTCAGAGAATACACAGTCGACATGGGTTAATGGTAAGACCTATGATTTCTGGACAATAAAGGGCCCAAGAATTAAGAATCTATTTCAGAACAGAGATGTGCATTGTAGCTGTTAAATCTATCGGCAATTGACCGTGACGATGGAGCATGCTCTATGCATTAATCTGTAATGGAACAGAACAGGAAATTGAAAGGTTGGAATTTGAATAAGAAATTGAAGAATGAAAGAATGATTAGAGAGATCAAGGGGGAGAATGTTGGAAATTGATCTCCCACTGTTGGAAATTGATCTCCCACCGTTAGGCCCAACGGCCTAACGGGCCTTTGATCCGCGCCCTGATCGGGGGCGCCCAACCCTCTGGTTGGTGGGCCCCCGTCGCACAGTGCTATAAATGGATGGTAGGGGCCAGGGCACTTGACACGAGGTTCACCGGCCGCCAGTTTCCCACCGTTCTAAACCCTAGTCCGATCGATAGAGGCACTGCCAGCGACGGGATTGCTTCACCATCGTCGTCCTCTCCACCGTTACGGATGGTTTCGTCCTCGACCAACAACCCTGGCGACCAAGAGACGAATGCGAACACGATGGCCGGCGGGGTCACTCGGTCTCCCTCTCGGCTCTCGCTCTTCCTCTCTATATCTCTGTAAGTTGTACCCGAGCGTATTTTCCCCTCTGGATCCGCTGCTAGTTGATCCTATTGTCTATCAAAAAGAGTCGACGTCATGGGACATGACGCCGACCCACTATAGCTCGGACGCCGACCCTTTTGTCTCATTTTTGAATAAAGTTTTTAAACAGATCCGTTTGCAAAAAAATATTTTTAAAAAAGCTAAAATGCAAAAATATCACCACAGCACACCACAGCGTCAAGGAACAATTTGGGCATGGGAATACTCCTCCCATAGATTGGTACTAGTACTGTCCAGCTGGTAGGCATGGGCATGGGCGTCGTGAGGTGCCGCCGCGCGACACGCGACAGCCAACAGGTGTCGCGGGCCGCTCTCCCCGTGCCGACGCGTGCGCGCGCTCCAGGGCTCCAGGCGGCGTGCGAGCGAGCACCGGTTGGCGTGCACGCTCGCGGTGGCGGAGCAGAGCAGCGAGCCCGCAGTCCCGCACCACACCACCAGTCCACCACCACCACACACCACCAAGTGACTATACGCCCCGGCTGCGTGCGGCTGCGTTTGCTGGAAGCGTGGCCCCGGCACACATGGCACGTCAGTACGGCAGGGGCGCGCGCAGGCGCAGGAGGCACGTATCCCTCCTCCCTGTCTGTGTCCTGCGCGTCTTTTTTGTGGGCTGCGCCGCACGTCCTCCAATTCGGTTGCGGTGTCAAATGTTGGGTGCCATGACATCTCACCACAGTCAATGTCTCTCATCTCATGGTTGCGCCATGATTTCCCCACGATGGCATTTCCGGCAACCACAATCATGTGGCGTTCTGAACGATTATTGTCCAAGCAAAACACTGCTTTTCTGGGTTGTGCATTGCATCGCTAAAAGCTTTAAACATGACGACTCTGGACTCTGGTTGCTAGACTGTTGTACAGCACATACGGAGTAGATGTAAATAGATTTGCCCTCGCTTGAATTCTATGTCCTTCAGATCAGATTGTCGCCTGATTGTTTACCCTCTACTCCGTATGGTTATGGTGCATGCAGAACGGCGTGAGGGGCCTGATGCTGGACATGTACGACTTCCGCAACGACGTCTGGCTCTGCCACTCGTACGGCGGCATCTGCCAGAACTTCACCGCCTTCGTAAGCTCTTGGTCGCTTGTGTCCACTTGACGCACTCGTAGATCGAGCATCTCTGTGTGTCTGATCTGTCTGACCTCGAGCTGTCGTTCTTCCCCTGCCACTCTGCCAGCAACCGGCGGTGAACGTGCTCCGGGAGGTGGAGCGCTTCCTGTCGCGGAACCCCGCCGAGGTGGTGACCATCTTCTTGTAGGACTACGTGGAGTCGCGCCAGGGGCTCACCCGGGTGCTCAACGCGTCGGGCCTCGCCCGCTACGCGTTCCCGGCCTGGCGCATGCCCAAGAGCGGCGGCGACTGGCCGCTGCTCAGCGACATGGTCCGCGACGACCACCGCCTGCTCGTCTTCACCTCCAGAGCCGCCAAGGAGGCCGCCGAGGGCATCGCCTACCAGTGGCGCTACGTCGTCGAGAACCAGTGTATCTATACACGTCGCCGTCCCTGTCCTTCATGAGCGATGAGAGCGACGCAGATTCTGACGGCCGGGTGGTGCTTGCTTGTAATCATTGCAGACGGGACCAAGGGGATGGTGAAGGGGACGTGCCACAACCGCGCCGAGTCGGCCGCCATGAACGACCTGTCGCGGTCGCTGGTGCTCGTCAACTACTTCGGGGACCTCCCGAGCCTGCCGACGGCGTGCAAGGACAACTCGGCGCGGCTGCTCGACATGGTCACCACCTGCCACGACAAGTCCGGGAACCGATGGCCCAACTTCATCGCCGTCGACTTCTACAAGGTCCGCACTCAGCAGTCAGCTCTTGTCGTCTCCTCTCTTCCGGCCATGCCCTTGGTTGATTCCTTAGCTCAGCTCTGAACATGGGTTGTGGATTCCGGACGCAGAGGAGCGATCATGGCGGCGCGGCGGAGGCCACGGACAAGGCCAACGGCGGCCTGGTCTGCGGCTGCGGGAGCATATCGGCCTGCAACGTACGTAATGCATCCTCCTCTCCTCGCTGCACAAAAGCCTCTAGCTAGTGGATTCTCTTGTGTACGTAATTTTTTACTGTCTGCGCAGGCGAACGGGACATGCACTCCCCGGCACGGCAGAACGCCCAAGGGCATCTTCAACGCCTCATCCGACGCGGCGGCGTGGACGTGGAGGCGGCCGCCGCGGATGCTGGAATGGCAGCGGCTCATCCTGCTGCCTTCCCTCCTTTCCCTTCTTCTTCTTCTGGGCATGTAAAAATTCTCCGTATTTTGTTGTATAGACAGACAGATTGGTTGCAGCCAGCTCGCAGCTTAGTCCACGCACGCCTCCACGGTAGTACAAGGTTAAACGCAACATCAAATGCGGAAAGATGCGTTTAACCATGATTTTGATCGGCCTCGCCTTTTCTTGTCCCGTCCTTTTAGTCATGCTCAGTTGCTCTGGCTCATCGATGCACCACAACTTGCTAGACGCGACTGATAGTTAGTGACCGTGGGCCGTGGTACAAAGAACCACATCCAATGCCACGAATGCAGGCTAACATATCCTGCAGTTGAAATAAAGCCACGGCAGCAATTCATCACCCCCCCCCCCCCCCCCCCCCCCCCCCCCCACCCACACACACACACAAAACTCTTCAAATATTGCCACGCCTAGTGCGACAACTCCACGGCAAAACAAACCAAGGCCCAGGCCCGGGAGCATTCTCATAACTAGACCACATCATGCCATCCTTGCACCATGGGCTCAACTCCGTAACTTATCGGAGGTGCCACTGCCACGAGCACGGCCAAATCTATCACTAGGATTACAGTTTGTCACAAATTAGCATTCTGGTGAATTTATGTAACACCTCTGGTGTTTAACTGTAATTAACCTGACATGTCATCATCATTAGTCATTAATCATTCTTGCCTTGCATTTATGTTGCCTAGTACTTGTGTAGCAATCTCTTTTTCAAAAACCCTAAAAGCCCAAATCTTCCTATAAGGGCAAAAATGGTAATTTCACCTCTGTGCCTAGTTTTGTGTAATTCTTGTTCAGTTGGATATCTTGAAGTTTTGTTGTGTTGGCCAAGTTCAAAAATCAAAATCAGATTTCAAATCCCTTTGCAAAACCCTGATTTCCAAACCCTGGATTTTATCCCTCTTTTTGTAATTCAAAATTATTCAAATTTGAGGTTGGTCCAAAAAGCAAAGTTGTAGATCTGATCAAGAGAAACAACTTTGGTATTTACAAATTTTCAAGTTTCTGTACAAAGTTTGAAGTAAATCCAAATTCATTCAAATTCCAGTTTTTGTCCCCTTTTCAGTTTTAAAAATTTATTTAAAAACTATTGAGTTTCAGAAAAAGTGTATATTAGCAAAGTTATAGGTTTTTGATAAAGGAACAACTTTCATATTGCAGATTTCCAACTTTCAGTGTAAAATCAAAAGTAATTTGTGAATTTATTCAAATCTCAAAGTGTTCCCTTTTCTGATTTCAAATATGGTTCGAAAACTATTTGGATTTTGAAAATGTTCATATTGACAAAGTTGTAGATCTCCTTTTTCTGCACAACTTTGATGTTTTGAGTTTTTGTTGGCCAGTTCAAATTTGGAAGTAATTTGCAAAATACAGATATCAGCCAAAAGTCAAACCCTAAGACCTAGCCCTGTTCATCTTCAACCTACGGCTAGGGGGCCTCGGCCATGGCCGCGCGCCAGCGCCGCCTGCGCCACGCGCGCCTGGCAGCCGCACGCCCGCCCCCGACTTGTCGCCTGCGCCCGCGACATCATTCCGCACCCGCACGTGAGCGCTGACCCTCTCTCTTCCGTCCCCCACTGTTTCCGCGCGTCGCCGCCGCGTGGCCGTCGCCGGCGAACGCAACACCCGGCCCCTGCGTGCACGCCGTCCTTTCCGCCGGCTTGCAATCGAGTGCGCAACGCCTCGTCCGAGCTCATCCACACCATCCCGCGCTCTCTACCGTCCCCTGGCCGCGGCTATAAAAGGCTCGCCGGAGCCGGAGCTCCGCACTCACCTCCGCCACCGTGGCCAGCCCACTCCAGACCCTCCGCCGCTCAACCACCTAGCCTAGCCCGAAAGCTCCGCCTTGAGCTCGTGAAGCTTTCCCACCCCTCAATTTCACCTCCCCCGCCTCCAATCGCCCGGCGTAACCCCATCTTCCCAAACTCCGACGGAACACCCCGGTGAACTCGGGTTCGTCAAATACTTCCTCTCCGGCCACGATCATCTTCCCCCTGACCCCCGTGTCAGCTTCCTTGGCTCCGCGCGACTCTAACCAGGCCCTTGCGGTCTCGTGTGTTGCGCAGGATCGCCGGATCGCCGGAGTGCCGCCGCGGTCGTCTCCTCCCTCGAGCCTCACCCTCGAGCACGTGTCGAGCCTCCTTCCTCGAGCCTCACCCTCGAGCACGTTCCCGAGCCACACCCTCGAGCCCTGCCTCCGACCCGTGGTAAGCACCCGAAGCCTCCGGTCTCTGCTTCCACCCCGTTTCGCCCGAGCCTCCAGTCAGGCCTCGGACGGACGCTTGCTTTTCCGTCTCGCCCGAGCCTTCCGTCTCGCCCGAGTCCGCTTCGCCCGCGCCAAGCCTCGGCGAGCGCATGCTCTCCGCTTCGCCCGAGCCAGGCCTCGGACGAAGCAGTCGCTTCCGTCTCGACCGAGCTCGTTTCGCCCCGACCCCGCGCGATTCGCGAGCCCTGCATAGAAGGAGCACAGTGCTCTTTTCTTTTTCTGAGAGATGTGAATAGTGCTCTGTTTTCTCTTTTTTGTGTGAATTAATCTGTTGTTCCTTAAATACTGAGAAAATTATGGTATGCTCCATGCACTGTGTAGTATTTTATAAAAATATGAAACTTGACTTTTCTACAAGAATTTAAAAATGTAAAATCCCTCTTTTAATTAATAAATGGATAGTTTCGGATTTTTAGAAAATTATTTATAACTCCAAAAATCATGAGATAAATTTTTGTGAGCTTCCTATGCCATGTTTAGTCTCTGGGGAGATTTTGAAGTCTTTTGGAGCAAGTTGATTTTTGAGCTTTTATTTTTAATTGTTAAAAGTGCCTTTTGTTAATTAATGTCTGATTTTATTTGAGCACCCTAATGACCTCCAAAAATTATGAAATTTGTTTTGCCATCTATCTACACCATAATGAACTTATGTGATTAATTTGGTAATTTTTGGAGCAACTTCATAAAATGACCTTTTAAATAATTAAGAAAAATAGAAAGAAATGATTAGGGTTCATGTTGTATGCCCTTTTTTTGCATTGTTCATGCTAGCATACTCATGTGCATGCATCATTGCATTCGTATAGTCACCGAAGAAGGAGTCAAGATCGAGGCAGCCGCCGACGAACCTGTCCCTGAGGCTACCCCCGAGCTCCGAAACTGCTCCGCCGCCTTCGAGCCTGCCCTCTTTGCTCTTCAAGGCAAGCCCCGGTGCATTTAACCCTTCCTTGGTTTTATAAAATGTTTTCCTTAAATGCTTTTTTGAGTTAAACTACTGCATTAGGTTTATAGGAGTTGTGTGCTATCCTAATTGATGCACTATCCACCTTGACCACTGATACACCCGATATCTGCTTTTCAAAAGTATTGGAAAAATGCTTAGCAATGCTTATTGAATTAGACTTTGCAATAAAATACCAATTTCAAAAGTGTGATCACTTAAAGAACATTTATGGGCATTTGGCTTTACTCCCTGCCTGTTGGCTAAGTATCTGATCCATACCTAGTCAATAGCAAGGAGAGGTTGTCCGCGCGTACGGTGCCGTCATGTTGTAGTCCGGGACTCAGCAGTTGACACCGACCGGGACAGGGTTGAAAAACTGACAGGACTATTACGCTTGGGTGAGATATAACCAAGGTATAGTTCTGGCTGGAAAATTAGGGACCATCCGTATGGGGGTCTGCTGGTCAAGACTTGTAACTATTCACATACTACGGAAAGCTCTGGCTCCGAGGAATCCTTTATTGGACCGACAACCGCGCACTGGGAGTGGAGAGATGGCGGAAGTAGCATGTACCCACGTGGTCGTCGTACCTGGAAAGGAGTGGTGTACTGTACTTCCGGGTGGCGTAGGACCGGGCCCAATCTTGGAGGAATCGTGGTAGACGAGTTGGCATATGCAAGCTTGGGTGCTACATATGCAGTGTGGATAGGGATCCTCAGCTGAGTATTATTTATCCGGATTACGTTGCTCCTCGGTTATGGAGACTTGGTCCACTGACTGTCAACGGAGAGTGGTTCTCAACTAGGAATGTTTTAAAATGTAAAATGAATCATGAACGATGAAGAATTGAGGAATATTGAATCTTTTAAAAATAAAATAAGGTTTACAAAAATGCTTTTCTGCAAAATACTTGATCTTGCTTAAGCCTTACCTTGACTACCCTAAGCCTCTCATTCCTGAGTCTTCTCCCTTTTTCTTTAGTCGGGTAAGTCTTGTTGAGTACCCCAGTACTCAGGGTTTGTTACCCATGCTGCAGGTATGACAGAGTCCCGATGTGTCTTGCACCCTGCTGCGTGACCATCGTCCAGGAAGAGGCCGATGAGGCCGAAGAATAGTTGTACACCCTCGGGCTGGGTGATTATAAGTATCTTTGCTGTTCTCCACTATGTTGCCTATGTCTATCTCTATCATCAGAACTTGGTTTGAAATAACTGCACCTTAATTTCTATTTGGAACCCTGTTTTGTAAAACTAATGTTTTAGTCTTCCGCTCTTTATTCCGATGTTATTTGTAAAAGTATGCAATGCTGTAACTGAATTGTGAGATGATCCTGCGGACATTGGGCACTGATGTAGCCCGGTGGCGAACAGGTCTTAATCACATGGAACATGGGTTCGGCTGTCAGAGGTTGACAGGGACACGTGGGCCATGGGATTAGGGCCGTTCCGTCACAATTTACCACTGGGATTACGGTTCTGAATATCAGGGGTGATTCTAGTATCAAGGCAAACATTGAAGGTCCTCTCTCTCTCTCCCCAAACTCCTCCTTTATATTTTTTTATTGTCGTGCTTTTTTCCCGTGCTTCGTATCCTTTATAGATGTTCATGCAGCCCGAGACACGAAGGCACGACACGAAGCACGGGAAAAAAGCACGACACGAGCACAGCCCGGCCCGCTGCCACAGGCCGTGCCTGGGCCTCCCATCAGGCCCGTGGGCCATCATGGACACGACCCGACTTTAATAGGAGGCCCGGTGGTGGCCCGGCCTGCTAAGGCTCAGTAGCTCACCCACCTCAAACCCTACCTCCCATCTCCCGTCCTCCCGAGACGCGCCGCCCCGCGCCCCCACTCCTTCCTCTTCCGTACCGAGCGCATCCAGCACTTCCTCTTTCCATGGTAACGAGCGCGTCCAGCGCAGTCACCCCCTTCCTCTTCCCCTTCCGTCGCGGTGAGCGCCCCCCCCCTCTACGAGCACCCCGTGCGGCGGCGCCCCCCCTCCTCTTCCCTTCCCTCGCGTTGGCGGCGAGCGTGCCGCACGAGCACGGGTGGGCGGCGGCCCCTTTCCTCTACGCGCGAGGCAAGACCGCGAGGGCCTCTTCCTTGACGGCGGCGGTCGAGCCGTCGAGGTGAGCGCCCGGTGAGGATCATCTTCCCTCGACGACGACGGCCGAGGTGAGCGCCTGGAGGGCAGCGCCCCCCCCGTCCTCCGCGCTGTTCGCCCGGCGCCCACGAGGGGCCTCGTCTTCCCACTCCCCCTCCCCTTCTCCCCGACGGACGCCGGCTCCTCCACACACCGGATCTGCCTCGAGGACGGCGCTGGTGGCCGGATTTGCTGCGAGGGCGGCGCCGGTGGCCGGTTCTGGCGGGCCTCGGGCCAGCCCGACCGAGGGATTTGGCCATGCCTCTCGGGCTGGCACGACACGGAAACTGGCCCATGGGCCCGTGCCTAAGTCAGCGGCCAGGCCCGTGGGCCACTAAGGCACGGCAGGGGAGGCCCACGGGCCATGCCAGAACGACACGATGCAAGCCCCTAGCCCATGCCCAGGGCGGGGCAGGCCGTGCCAGCCTGATGGCCATCTATAGCACCAGACACGATGCAAGCCCCTAGCCCATGCCCGGGCCCGGGCAGGCCGTGCCAGCCCGATGGCCATCTATAGCACCAGGTACCAGGAAGGCTAATACAATTGAAACAAGAAATCAGTCTGAGTGACCTCTGCGACTTAGAACCCCGGGTACCAACCCTAATCTCTGTTAGCGATAAGAGGCACACCCCTAGACTGAATAAATTAACAGATTAGATTTGCCAGTTCCTTGACAGATTAGATCTTCGGAAAGAACAATTGAAACATCGCAGCATCACTAGTCAATCACCAAACGCAGGACGATTACTTGTATAGTACTATTAGCGAAGTAGTACTAAATTGAAAAAACCGAAGCGTTTTGCAAAGACTGTTATACTGGAACCAATGTATAACGATAGACCAATCTTTTTTTGCACGTCAGCACTGGCCGATCCGGATAACATTACTAGTACATAATAACTGTCCATCAAAATTAAACGCCTCACGCGAAGGGAAACATCATGTCCAAACTAAGGGCAACTTCACTCCATGGAAGAAGAGGTCGGGCCAGCGCCGAACCCACTGCCACCACCACGGCCAAACCCAGGCCTCCCACCAGAACTCTGCAATATTGTTGGTGCAGAAATATACATCAGCAAGTATGAAATACAGCACATGACGAGATGATAGTTAAAATGAATTTTTTCACTCTTACAAAAGCCAACTTGCGAGCAGCATTACCTTATAATAGAAAATGGTAGTAAACACATTTTGGCAAAATGAGCAAAGCATAATAGAAAATGGTAGTAAACACATTTTGGCAAAATGAGCAAAGCATGTAGGTGTACTGAGATAGCATGTAGCATAAATGTCCATACAATGTGGCTAGAAAACTACACAAACAAGATAGGTTTGCCTCAAAGCTCAGCCAAGCTCTGATTTTTTATCCTTCCAATATGCTACTTTAAAAACAGTTCACTGACACATCCAATCTCCATCCAATATGGCCTAGTCCATTTTAAAACTACAAAAATATATCAGGTAAAACCCTCTAAGAAACACAAGTTATCAAATTAACTTCATCTCGATACTCATATGCACTCTCCTACAAGAACATTTCCAGAGGCACAGGAGCACAGTTGCAACATGCTCAGCCTAGAACAACTCTGCATTATGCCCCTGCTTTCTGCTTGCAAATTAACAGGATATGGCAAATTTGTTCAAATGTTTATGACTAAATACATTTCAAGGAGGGACTTCTGCAAACTGTCAAACTTTAATGGAGGGCGCATAGGATAGCAAACAGACAATTCACCACCACAGGTAGAATGATGTCCCGTCCAAGTGCATTCGAGATTTGTAACTACAAGCAATTCTAGGAAAATGACCTCTGAAGAAATTACTTCTAACATATTCATTTCAATCCTAACATAGTGCTTGCCCTCCCCTTAGATTGATGTTTCACATTGCCAATTTCACATCAAGCTGCATGATGTGTATCTATATGCATAACAAATGAACAATTGCTATGGAATTTCAACGCAGTATGCTCAAAACTAAGGAACAAAACATGGCATCAACAGATGAATATGATTACCCTGAAAGACGGCTGGAATTCAGCAGGAGCTCCACTCTTATCGCCACCAAAGTCACCAGGAGCACCACGAGGACCACCACGGTACCCATCCCTGTCACCAAACCTTGGCCTGTCGCCTTCAAAACGACCTGGGCCCCTGCATATATTACAAGCAAAGAGACATTTAAATAACAGCAACAGCAATTCAAAACTTAACAATTTGTACCTAATTGGTTAGCTTTAATCTTGCATAAAATTAGATTGGCTTCTTTACAAAGATAACCTTAACACTACCAAATGTGTCATCATAGAACAGACTTTATCAATCAAACCAATTATAAATCAGTATAAATAAGTACAACAAACCACCACCGTTCTTTAATAAACATGTATTCTTTATTTACTCATGCAACAATCAACTTCATAAGGGAAAAGAGTATCTTACCTCCAATATCCCCAACTACAGTACAAACAATGGTGCACGTACAAAAACATAATCGGAAAATGCATAACAAGCACCCATCAAAACCAATTTACTAGATAACCCTATTATCATCAAAAAGATGAAAAGTGCACCAAAAACCACTTCAGACTCAACTGTACTTATCTATCTGAAAGCATCACCGCACAAGAGAGCAAACATGTGAAATCATCACTAGACATGTTTGTTAAGTATACGAATTAACATGAATGGCTTTACCTTGGTGGGCGATCACCAGGAGGGCCAGAGCCAAATGGGCGGCCCGGTGGCCTGGCAGACTTCTTGAGCGTGGCAGGCACGATCTCAGACGGGAGGTTCAGGTAGTTGCGTAGGTGCTCAATGCCGTCATTGGTGAGATACCAGTAGTAGTACTGCCAGGAGAAGGTCTCCCTGACGTACTCCTTGGACTTGAAGCTCTGCATGAGCTTGATCACCTGGAGGTTGGGGACATCGATCTGCGGGTGCTTCGCCAGGTTATAGTCCTTCTTGGCGTACAGCACGCCCTCTGCAGCAAGACATATATCAAACTAACAGAAATCGTATGAACAACACACACCACATGAGTCCATGCTTCGAATTCTCGGTGGCGAATATGTAACAAAGAACCAGAATCTATGTACATTCCTAATTTAGGAAGCAAACAAATTTTGAGGACATACTTAGTAGATCAGAAGTGCGCTGTGTTAAGCCTATGTGTATCATCGCTAAGTTCGTGGGATGCTAAATGGAACAAAAAGGAGAGCTCATAATAACACAATATGAAGATCTGTCTCCTCCCAAAGAACCGAAACAACCAATCAACGCAAGCTACCCTACAGCGAGTTCAGTGGACCAAGAATCACGTACCCTTGAAGAGGTACTTGCAGATCTCATTGCGGTTCTTCTTGGGGATGATCTGCGGGTGAAGAAAACAGACACGATATTAAAACCGGCAACAGAACAGACGGAAGCCGAGGAGCAGCGGCAGGGTAGGACTCGCGCGCACTATCTTACCATGCTGGGCGGCGGGAGGGCTGTGCTCCGGCTGCTGGAGCGCCTGGTGCTGGGGAGGCGGCGGCGGCGGCGAGTGGGAGGAACGAAGAACCCTAACGCACGGGTCGGGAGAAGCCTTTTATATAGCTGCCGCCGCGGTGTAGGGTTTGGTTCGATGAGCAGAGCGAGTGAGGGGTATAAGCGTCAAAATGGAGGCGGGGACTTCTGCATCTGGGCTTCTTGGCCCAGTACTACCCGGGTTACATACATAGGCCGTTTCATTATGCGTCGCTGGGCCGTTCATTTATGCACTGGGCATGAATTTTGTGTTCGCCTTGGCCTGCTACTGAAGGTCAACTACTTTTTTCTTCATTATATATATACTACAAATATACTCCCTCTATTCTAAAGTATATACAATAAGTTATTTTAAGAATTTTGGAGAATAAAATTTTTTAAAATTTTATTAAACTTATATAATAATAATAATATAATAACATAATACTATTTTTTGGAGAGTCAAAATTTATTAAATTTGATTCTTCAAGATTTTTGGAATGACTTATAATTTCAAATAGAAAGAATATATTTTTTACAAACATGCCTTGGCAAATATTTCATTGAGAGAAATACGAATACACAACACCACTACGAGAGAGCTCTCGTATGGTGGGTTACAAACCACCAAGCCGGTGGCAAACAGTCTTAAGCCAACTTATAAAGAGCTTGAGAGAAAGGACCAAGTGAAGGAAAAGAACCAACACCTAAAACCCTACCAACTTGAACCTATGAGAGGAAAATATATCAACACAAAGGTTGCCTATAGAGCAGACCAAGGGGGTGGCAACGAATCCACCCAAAGAAGATGACGCAAACAACTAGGAACAATGACAGTGAAGTATCCACAAGGTGAGAGACAAACACACACTCAATATCAAAGCATTTACTATAGGGGGACCAAGGACAACAACGACGACAAAAGGATTTGCAAGGTGAGAGGCCCAGATAGACTCAATAGCAAATAATTGGTTAGAGAATGGACAACGACTATGACAAAGCATTCGTTAGAGACCAAACCATCGATGTCTAAGCCAAGCATTCTAGTAGGGCAAATCACTATGAAGAACATAGGAACGCACACGCACATGAACCGCAGGGGGTAGATCCAATGAGAGAAACAAAGTATCGAGTGAAGATACAAGAATATCCCTATCAAATACATGATACCATGAATATGTGGCAGTATACACCTCAAGTGTTTTTGGTCTTTGTTGATGGTCCTTAAACACTTGTTTTACCATCAACAATTGACCCTAAAGTCCACCAAAAGGCATGAAATGTAGTCAAATAGGTTTCAAACTAACCAAATTCCACATGTCCATAGATTTCTATTTGAATGCAGGATTTGGACCAAATTTGAAGAGTGAACCCACCAGGAGACGAGCCCACTCACCAGGACCCAATTGGGCCCTAGTGGGGTGGCGCCCGCCACCCCTAGGTGGCGCCCGCCACAAGGGTGAAGCCCAAACCTCCCCCCTGCCACGTCACTCAGACATGCAACCGACCTAACCACCGCCTCTCTGGAGCTCCTGGATGCCGTTGAAGCAAAGGCGGTGCATCCAACGATGATGAGGGTGGCGGCCGCCACCTAGGGCTGGCGCTCGCCACTAGTGTTAGCCCTAGGTAAGTTTAGTGTTTATCTTATTAAGTCAAGTATTTGCTCTGACGTCCGCAAGGGTGTCTCTATTCAAAGCTAGGGTAGATATAGTTAGAATATAGTTAAGCGTGGTGCTTAGTTATAGACTTACCTTCAGATACGGCTGGACCCCCGGATAGCTGTGGTAGCAAGCAGGCGGTGACAGCCCTGTGCGCCTTGAATTCCACCACGTAGTTGGCCCAGTTTAACAGTAAGGCTCGTTGTGCTAGCGTTCAACCTAAGTCAGTGGTAAAGGCTAGTACGCCTCGATACTTGATAAGATAGGAATAAAACTTTACTTAACTAGGTTGCTTTATTGACATTTGTCTGTCCTGCTTCGTAGTTATCTTGCTCTATGGTTATCTAGGAGTAGTTATTAGTTAGTAGTTAGTTATCATTAGTTATCCTTAGTTATCCCATTCTATCTATCTAGTTATCCACCTTACCTTACCATCCATTTCATCCTTACCTATCCACCCACATATTCTTTCTAGCCTTCCATCCCCTCTTTTCCCTTCTCTCCTTTTCCCATCTCTTTTCTTCGACTCCCATCCCCTCCTTGACTCGACTCATACACCACCCTAGCCTTCCCTTAGGATCAAATAAATCGACACATGGTACTCCCAGGCGAAGTGCTACTACGATAGTTCTGTGCGTTTGCAGAATCTCCTCTTGGTAGATTGCAATCTCTCTAGCTAGCTCCTACTAGTGTCGGGATTGACACCCCACTTGACATTAGTAGATAGCTGCTTTAGCTTCATTCCTTTAGGTATAGTGACCGGACTTGCTTCAAGCATTTCTGACACCGTTGCCTGGAATAGATTCCATAGTCTACTCCTAGTAACGACGTTGGCTAGTGTCAACAAGCATTTCTGGGCCGTTACCGGGATAGTTGCCTAGCTCTATCTTTAGTGAAGCTAAGAACTACCAACAAGCATTTCTGGCGCCATTGCCGGGGAAGGCAATCGGTGTATCGGTTGAGTCCGTGTCAAATTTATCTTCGCTCAAGCTCCCGCTTAGCGAATCCCATCTTACCCCCGTTCTTTCTTTCTTTAGTTCTTCTTATCTTTTCCTTCATCTTCTTCAACTTCTTTCTTTCTTATCTCATTCTATCTTCACGATGGCCAACAAGACCATTCGTGAATTTTCTGCTCCTTCTGCCGCTAATGTAGCGATAGGACCAGACGTGATCGATGCCAACCTCAATTTAAGTTAAAACCGGCCCTGATCACGATGGTCCAAGCTAGCCCGTTCTGTGGCAAAACTCATGAGGATGCCAATGCTCACCTCCAACAGTTTTTGGAGATTTGCGGCACCTTCACCATTAAGGGGATAACCCAAGAAGCCATCCGTCTTCGTCTCTTTCCCTTTTCTCTTCTAGGAAAAGCGAAGCAATGGTTCTATACTGATCGCAACGCTGTAGACACATGGGACAAGTGTTCCCATGCTTTTCTCGCTAAATTTCTTTCCGATGGGCAAGATGAACGCTCTTCGCAACAAATCTCTCCAGCTTTACGCAACAAGCCGAGGAATCTATTCCCGAGGCTTGGGAGAGGTTGCAAGAGTATGTCGCTGCTTGTCCGCACCATGGTATGGAGGACTGGCTATTGATCCAGAACTTCTACCATGGCCTAACCCCATTCTCTAGAAGCCATTTGGATGCCGCCGCCGGCGGTGCATTCTTTTCTCTGAATGTTATAGATGCTAAGGCTCTCATAGAGAAGATGGTGTCGAACCAAGGATGGAATGACGAGAGACTGCAGCCCCGTAAGCGAGGTATACATTCCCTTAAGGAGGCCGACATGATCGTGGCCAAGATGGACCTGCTGGCAAAGAAGCTAGACAGCTGTGAGAAGATGAACCAACAAGAGAGTGTCCAATCTCTGAATCCTACATGACTTGTGAAGTCTGTGGAGAAACTGGACATTCTGGGAACCACTGCCCCGAGCTACATGAAGATTTGAACTTCATCAACAACAACGGTTTCCGTCAACAGAATCAAGGATGGAATCAGCCTGCAAATTCTCAGGTAACAATTCATTCCCCTGCTCTAATTTTCAGAATTATGATAATTTTCTCATCTATAAACCCTATAAAGCAAAGCCCCACTACCTATTTATCTAGCTATTTGTTGTGCCACATCATCAGCCCTCAAAAAGAAAAAAAATCTCCACCACCGCACCCTCTCCATACCCATCATTGCAAATTAAAAAAATGATTCAGAGACCCTCACAATCCTCTCCGTAATAACAAAAAAAAAAACGATACGCACCCTCTGCCTCATCCACACGGCACACCATGCGCCGCTGTTTCCCCACCCTCCACCTCCATGCCCACGCCCCGCCATTCCCTGCCCCCCCCGTCTCCGAGTGCTCCACGCGCCGTTCTTCCCTGACGCCTCCTCCACTTCTCTTCTCGCATTCTGATGGATCCACACCTCTCCCCTCCCTCATCCACGCTCACGGCCGTCCGCCGTTACACGACCCTCCGCCTCCAAGTGCTCCACGCTCCATTCTTCCAGGGACGCCTCCTCCATGTGGCGGAACCGACCTGGCGATAAGAGCTCAAGTATTATCTTAGCCAAATCCGTCTGACTTCGACTCATACTTGAACCCATATAACCCCGGTAGTCCGGAAATCACGAAGGATTTCTAACACCATAACATACAGGATCGCATCGTTCAAGGTTACATTCGTAAAGATACATCACAGCGAAACGAAATCGAATTTAAAACATCAGAGTGCGGAATTTAAAACAGAGTTATTACAATATTGAGTTTAAAAGTGCGGAAGCTTGAATAAGTTTAAAACACGACCACAACAAACGTGGTCCAAATAAAACATTGTTTGATAAACCACTCAACACAAGTCATTCCTCCTTTTTAAGATAGTGTGCCACCAGTAGTCTCAGTCTGGCAAAAGAAGGAGGAAAGCTTCTTGACGACCCTGCCCTGGGCCTACTCCTCATCACCTTCCACTGGGTAGAGGCAGTGCTTACAATAGCCAAAGTAGACCTGGCCATCTGCAACAAACGGGATAAACCCTGAGTACGGGAATGTACTCAGCTAGACTTACCCGTCTAACTGAAAATAAAAGACTCCAAGGGTATGCAAGGCTTTTGAGGTGGAGCTGGGATCTTTTAGTTGCGAAAGGCTCAAATTCAGATAAGGGAATAATTAATGATTATGGTGAGCTGTTATTTTTTTAACCTACTCCTTAGTTCTAGGTTATTACCTGTACTAGAGCACTCACTTGAATCTAACAAACAATAATATAACCATATCCAGTTGACTTATCCACATTTTAGTTGAACCTTTAAACATCACATGGAGTTGTATCGTGGTGAAGCTCGTCATAGTTTCCCACTAACCGGGGGAGACGGCGACTCGAATCGAATTCCAAACCAGCTGGTGAAAGACCTTTAATACCAGCCCACACTTTCCCCGTCGGGTCCATGCATTGGGCAACCGCTCGACGCTTGTTCGTGGTGGTAATCGTCGCGGCTCAAGCACGGACCGCCCAATCAGAGTCTGGCGATGGCCTCACGCGGCAGATCGCAACTTCCGTACTAGAGGGCACGACACGGGTTGAGACCGGCCCGAACAGCTTCTAACCGGCTTTGGGGTCGATGATTACGGCACCGACATATCCCTAAGTAAAAGGGCGCGTTCAAAAATGAACGAGGGCCAACATCGATACAAACCTACACGATCCAACGGACGGACTGCCCCAAGTTTCCAAACTTGTGCCTTGCCTTCCAGTTGACCGTATTTCATTACTACTCAGGTTCTTTCCACGATAGCAAATATAGCCAACCGTGATCCGGTCAATACCCATCGGGGTATTACGGAAACATCCTTAACTACTACTTTTATTAAGCAGGCTAAGCAATTCTACATTATAAGCAGTAGCAGGATAACAAGGCAGGTAATAATCAATAATCAAGGAATGGTAATGCAACAAATAGGATTCAATCAACTCCTATACCTAATGCATCACAATATAAAGGACTCAAGTAAATTAATTATAAAAACTGGGAGACTTAGAATGCTCCGGGGCTTGCCTTGAGTGAAAACCGAGGCCTCGTGGGAGGGGCACTCGGGCAGGTTAGTGTCGGCCGCGGGTCTGCTTCCTCCGACTGCTGGAGCTCCTGGATCTCCGGCTCGACGCTTGGCTCCTGCTCTTGGTGGGGCTCCGGCGTGGGTCGATCCTATTGCATGCGATGAATTTATAATTCAATAAATGCGGTGCAAGATGAAGTGGCATGAAAAGAATAACTCTTGCAAACCAACAAAGCCAACTTGTTGAACCACTTTTAACATTGGGGCAATATCTCATTTATTTCATAAAACAAAATCTGAGTATTCAACTCTTTCTATTTTAAATACATCAAAGGAAACTCAGATTTGAACTGCAAGTGTATTTTTCTGGGCTCAGAAAAATCCACAAAAATTCCAGAAGGTAAATCACGCTTGCTGGACTCTACTGAACAAGTTTCAGCCAAAGATAAAATACAGAGCTGCAGAAACAAAAATGACAAGCAAACTGCCTAAAAAAAAGTACTTTGAACTACAACCCTACTGTAAAAGAGTGCATAGCTCTATTTCCTATTTTTCCCAGATTCTACTTCACATTTCATATTTATTCAGAAAATTCCATGACCAGAACCATCATATATTTTCTTACATGAATTTCTAAAGATCTATACAAAAAACACAGTTGTAAAGCAACTACAAATTTTTCCATAAAACAGATCAAGTTTATATTTTTCTCAGACTCTTCATGACACACCAAGACTGTACAAATTTTCCCATATTTTATTTCAACATATAAAACACCTTAACACTTATTCTAAGAAATCAGCAAAAGAGACTTTTAACTATAACCGTAACTTTTTCTACATAAACAGTGCATCATATATTTTTCACAGGTGCCAAACAGTATAATAAACTTACACAAAATTTTCCAGGAATTATCTCAACCAGAAAACACTTATAATCATTTATTTAAACAAAAGCATATAAACTGAAATAAATGAAAACAGTAAAATAAACTGCTATCAAAAATACATTCATATTTTCCCATGATAGATCTATTCATAAGAAAGCTAATAAAACTGGAAGCACTTCATTTGGATTTATAAAACAGGCTACACAAAAATAACAAGCATCTCTGGAAATTAAACCGAAAAGAAAAACATTTAACTTCTCCCGGCTGGCTTGCGAGAACTCGGTCTATGGATCGGTAAGGGACTGACGCGCGGGACCCGTGGGTCAGCAGAACCTATTCGGGCTCGGGCGCACGGCGGAAAGCGAATCGGCGAGGCCTGGCTCGAACGAGACCGCACCCGAGGTTTTGCTCGAGGCCGAGCTCGAGGCCGAGGCCTGGCTCGAGGGCTCGGGCGAGACGGAAAAACGCACGCTCGTCCGAGGCCTTTCGAGGCTGCCTGGCTCGAGGGCTCGGGCGAGACGGAAGAACGCACGCTCGTCCGAGGCCTGGTTCGAGGCTGAGGCCTGGCTCGAGGGCTCGGGCGAGACGGAAGAACGCACGCTCGTCCGAGGCCTGGCTCGCGGCCTCGGGCGAGACGGAAAACAGGCGCGCCCGTCCGAGGCCTGACTCGGGGGCTCGGACGAGACGGAAACAGGGGAGGGATTGGTCCGGCGATTTCTCGCCGTCGGTGAGGTCGCCGGCGCGGAGGCTGGGCCCGGCGGACTCGTCTCAACGACGAGGCGCATCCAGCGGTACCAGTGGTTTGGCCAGCGCACGGCCGTAGCGTGCCGGCGGCGAGCGGCAGCGCACGGCGGCGGCGGCATCGCGCGGCTACGCCGTTTCCGGCGGTCGCCGGCTAAACTGGCGGGCGTGTGAGACTCAGTGAACCTAGAGGGGAGTCCTAGGGGTGATGGTTTGGCCGGAGGTGCGCTGGTGCGTGCTGGCCACGTGTGAGGTCCGCGATGGCGGCAATGGCGCTCGGCCGAGGTGAACAGAGAGATAGGGAACGATAGCGTTAGGCTAGTTGGTGTTCTCACCTTGCCTTGGCTTGGCGAAGCTGGAGGAGGAAGAAGGGAGGCGGTGGAGCTCGGGTCGGGGACGAACGGCTCCGGGCTCCGAGCGGCGCTGAAAGCTTCCGCGGCGGGGCTCTTCGGACTTCGGCGTCGGTGGAGCTCGGCGGATGGCGCGGGGTGCGCACCGTGTGTCCGAGACGAAGGCGGGGCAGTGGCCGGGGTTAATCGGCCGGTGATGGAGGTGGTGACTGGAATTTGGGAAGGGGCCTTGCGGCGGTGGTTGCAGCGAGCGGAGAGTGCTCAGTTTGCTTCGTGCGCGGGTGAGAGTGGGGAGTGAGAGCGAGAGTGAGTGCGCGAGTGAGTGAGGGAAGGAGCGGAGGGTGAGTGCTCGGGCTTTTGGTCGGCTCGGCGGCCGGTGGTCGCGTGCGGGGGCCACGGCGGCGCGGTCGGCGAGGCGGCGGCAGGCGGCTCGGCAGACGAGGATGCGCGGGAGTGGCCGGCGAAGATCGCTGGCGTGCTCTGGTGGGAGAAGATCGGAGAGGGAGTGGTCGGCGTGGATTTGGCGCAGAGAAGGGGCGCCACGCGGCAAGCCGGCCCGTACGGCGCGGCCGTGTCAGGTGGCCGGCGCGCGGTGCGCGGGCGGGCGCGCGCGCGCGGCGAGGCGGCGAGCGCTGGGCCGAGGCGGGGAAGCGGGCCGAAAGGCCGGATGGGCCGAAGGGTTGGCGCCGGGAAAGAAAAACATTCTTTTTCTTTTTCCAGAAATTTCCAAAGTTTGACTTCTCAAAAACAGTTTGAAAAACTTCAAACCAGGCTTTGACCCAAATATAAAAGTTGCTCAAAATATTTTTCTCTACAACTTTTATATAGAACACTTTTTCTGAAAACCATTTATAAATCCTCCTCCTCAGAATAAAGCCAAAATCAAAGCATCAAGTCAAATAGAAATCCAATTTCAAATAAACAACAAAAGATCAAAGGCATACTTTTACACATGAAATGATGCAATGCATTGCTTATGCTTTCTTAGTGGCTAATTGCAGTGCCTAATGCAGTGCTTGACACCAGGGTGTCACAGCCCTTCCCCCCTTAAAGAAATCTCGTCCCGAGATTTAAGTTACGTACCAATCTTTATAAAAAGCGGGGTAGTTTACGCTTAGGTACTCCTCGGTTTCCCATGTAGCATCGTTGGGTCCGTGATTACTCCAAAGAATCTTGTAAGTCTTCACTGTTCGGTTACGAGTCTCTCGAGTCTTGGTATCCAAATTCCTTAGGTTGTTCGTAGTACTCCAGATCTGATCTGATCGTGACATCCGGGACTCGAACTTCCTCTTGTTCGGGAACTCGAAGGCATTCTTCAGCTGTGATACGTGGAACACTGGGAAAACTGCACTCATCACTGGGGGTAACTGCACTTCATATGCCACTTTTCCCTTCTTTGCTATGATCTGGTAAGGTCCCACATATCGAGGTGCTAGCTTCTTTTTAATTCCAAAGCGTTGGACCTTTCTCATAGGTGAAACCTTGAGATACACATAGTCTCCAACTTGAAATTCCAAAGGTCTCCTTCGGGTGTCAGCATAACTCTTTTGTCGAGACTGTGCTACCTTGATATGTTGCTGTACTGTTTGCACAATTTCCTCGGCATCTTTTACATAATCGGACCCATAGAATCCTCGATCTCCAGACTCAACCCAATTTACTGGGGTTCTGCATCTTCGTCCATATAGAACCTCAAAAGGTGCCATTTTTATACTTTCTTGATAACTGTTATTATATGAAAACTCAGCAAGGGGTAACCATTTCTCCCATGACTCTCCTGAAGACAAGACACAAGCTCTCAGGATATCTTCTAGAATCTGATTTACTCTCTCCGTTTGCCCTGCGGTTTGGGGGTGGTAGGCGGAACTTCTTACCAACTTGGTTCCTAATTCCTTGTGCAACTGTTCCCAAAAACGTGCTATGAACTGGGGTCCTCTATCAGAGACAATCCTTTTTGGAATCCCATGCAATCTCAAGATATTCTGTATGTACAGGTCTGCATACTGATGCGGTCGGTGTAGTTTTGACTGGTATGAAGTGAGCCACTTTAGATAACCGATCCACAATAACCCAAATCGAATCATTCCCTTTTTGAGTAGTGGGAAGACCTGTGATAAAGTCCATACTGATCTCTTCCCATTTCCACTCTGGAATCGATAACGGTTGTAATAGTCCGGCGGGTTTCAGATGTATTGCCTTTACTCTGCAACAAGTATCACATCTGGCGACATAGGCTGCAACTTCTTTCTTCATCTCGACCACCAATATCTGGTTTTCAAACCCTGATACATCTTACTACTTCCTGGGTGGATAGACAACTTTGAATTGTGAGCTTCACCCAGAATTCTTCCTTTCAGCTCTGCATCCTTAGGAACGACTAACCTCTGGTTATACCACAAGATTCCTTGCTCGTCCGTTCTGAAGTTCAACGAACTACTGGTTTCTAACCTCTTCTTAATCTGACAAATCTCTGCATCATTTTTCTGTCCCTCTATGATGTCACTTTCCAAGGTGCACTGAAGAGTGATATTGTTCAGCATAACGGGGTGCATAAGGTTAAATCTATCCTCCAAAAGTGGTTGTAGGGAGTTGCAATGAGTCTTGCGACTCAAGGCATCGGCTACAACGTTCGCTTTTCCGGGGTGGTAATGCACTTCAAGGTTGTAATCCTTTATTAATTCTAACCATCTTCTCTGCCTCATGTTCAACTCCGGCTGGGTGAAGATATACTTCAGACTTTTATGATCCGTGTACACATGACATAGATTTCCCATAAGGTAATGTCTCCAAATCTTGAGTGCATGCACGACGGCTGCTAATTCCAAATCATGAGTGGGGTAATTCTCTTCGTGTGGTCTCACTGACGAGAAGCATAGGCGATAACTCTTCCATTTTGCATGAGTACACATCCGAGTCCAATCTTGGAGGCATCACAAAACACATCAAAAGGTTCCTCCAAGTTTGGCTGAGCCAAAACTGGTGCGGAAGTCAACAACGTTCGCAGAGTGCGGAAAGCTGTTTCACACTCTGGAGTCCATTCGAACTTCTTGTTCTTCTGTGTCAAACGGGTCATAGGCTTGGCTATTCTTGAAAAATCCGGAATAAACCGACGGTAATATCCGGCCAGACCCAAAAGCTGCGAACCTCAAAAACACTCGTGGGTGCTTGCCAATCCATAACCTCTTGTACTTTAGAAGGGTCTACAGAGATTCCTTCCTCTGAAAGGACGTGACCAAGGAAAGGTACCTTCTTCAACCAAAACTCACACTTACTGAACTTAGCATACAACTTATGCTCTCTAAGTCGTCGGGTCAGAACAACTTGTAGATGCTCAGCATGATCCTTCTCATTCTCAGAGTATACCAAAATATCATCGATGAACACTACGACAAACTTGTCCAACTCTGGCATGAAGACGGAATTCATCAGGTACATGAAATGTGCCGGTGCATTAGTCAACCCAAAAGACATAACCAGATACTCGTACAGTCCATATCTAGTAGAGAAAGCTGTTTTTGGTATGTCCTCACGTCTGATCTTGATCTGATGGTAACCTGACCTCAGGTCGATTTTGGAGAACACTTTTGCTTTAGACAACTGATCAAACAAGACGTCAATCCGGGGTAAGGGGTACTTATTCTTTATGGTTACTGCATTAAGCGGCCTATAATCCACACACATCCTCAGAGTCTTATCTTTCTTTTTCACAAAGATAGCGGGACATCCCCAAGGCGACGAACTAGGGCGTATCAAACCTTTATCCAAAAGCTCTTGCAATTGAATCTTAAGCTCTGCTAACTCTTTGGCGTGCATTCTATACGGTCTTCGGATATAGGTGCTGTTCCCGGAATTAACTCTATGGCAAACTCCACATCTCTATCAGGCGGTAAACCAGGCAACTCATCAGGAAAGACATCCGGAAACTCACATACTACTGGGATCTCAGCTATCTGTTTTGCCGTGATATTGAACAACACTCCAATCTCATGGGGGTTCGGGGTAACTTGAACCGAAAAGAAGATCCATTCCTAGGACTAACCATGGACACTATTCTCTCTTGCGGTGTCTAGATTAACCTTCCATAGTTTCATCCATCCCCATTCCCAAGATTATGTCCAACCTAGACCAGGAATGACTATGGGGTCCACTATGGCCTTTTTATCCCCAAAGATCATTTCCACTCCTTTAGCCATTTTTCGCGCGGAGAGAACGGCTCCGGCGGAACTTATCTGATATCCCCGTCTAACTCTATCAACTCAAGATTACTTCTCAAAACAAAATTCTCACTTATGAAAGAATGTGATGCTCCAGAATCAAACAACACAACTGCGGGGCATTGATTAACAAGAAACGTACCAGCGGTGACAGGCTCTCCTTCTGGCACTTCTTCCACAGTGGTGTGGTGCACATGACCGGTACGAGGCTGGGGCTGAGTGTACTGCTTCTTCGGTCGAGGGCACTGACGTGACAGGTGTCCGGTTTGACCACAGTTGTAGCATGGGCCAATTACGTACGGAGTCCTGGGACCTGCTGCATTTCCTGCTTTGCTCTTGTTTTGCATCATGGGGGCGGTGTACGGCTTCTGGAAGCTGGGACGGGGACGGTTGGTGGTGATCTTCCTCTGTGGGGGTCGGTACCTTGCTCCAGTGACAGGCGGGCGGTACGGGGCGCGTGCTCCGAAAGTGGTCCTCTGCTGGGACGAACCTCCTTCATTCGCACGGCGGCGTATCTCTGCTGCTAGCCGGCTGTCATTGGCCTCTTGATTCAGACAGTCACTGACGAAGTCACTGAAGGTGGTGCGGTGACTGTTACCCATCTTGGATAGCATTGTGGCATTCATGCCACGCTTGAAACTGGCAATCTTCTTGGCCTCAGTATTTACAAAATCTGGGGCATAGCGAGCCAGATTGTTGAAGCTGTGGAGGTACTCTGATACGGACCTGGTCCCCTGGGACAACCTCATGAACTCGGCAATCTTCATTTCCATCAGACCACTAGGGATGTAGTGGTTGCGCATAGCAGTAGAGAATTGATCCCAAGTAACATGTGCATTAGCTGGCAGAGATGCACGGTACTGGGTCCACCACAAACCTGCGGGTCCTTCCAACATGTGAGCGGCATACTCCCGCTTTAAGCTCTTCCGTCAGACGAAGCAGACAGAACTTCTGTGTGATAGAGTTGAGCCATTCATCAGCTTCGAGCGGCTCAGTGGCTTCCTTGAACACTGGAGGACGAGTGTCCAAGAAGTCACGGTAGGAGCTATACTGATTGGGCTCCGGGCCTTGGCGCTGCTGATGCTGTTGCGCGGTGTTGTTGGCGATGTTGCGGAGGGTGGCCTCCATTGCCTCTGCATTTCTTCCATGTTCCTCTGGCTTCCCAGAAACTGGCCAAAGAACGCTTCAGGCGTCATTGGCGGCGGCGGGGAGGTGGCAAGTTCTCCTCCGGTCCTGCTCCCTGCCCACGCTGGCTGCGGGTGTGTGCCGGCATCTGCATATCCCATTAATAAGCAATCATTAGGTGATGTTACACCGATCATGAATAAATACTGTGCTGTACATAAATTCGGAAATTTAGCACACGTCCAAGTATAATTACTCATCTCCATACAACATCACAGAACAATTGCTTGGAATTAGACATGCAACGACGGATTTCCATAAAAGAGGTGCCGGATCGAAGTCCGGACTTTGTCCAAAGCCATTACATGCCATCATAAGTTAAACATAAAACCATCACATGTTTGGATCATTACATCACTTAGCGAGCAAGCTCAAGCTATACAAAAGAAAACGATCTCTAACAAACTAGCGCTCAGGGATCTCCAGCGGCGGATGCGGCGTCCTTGATGTCAAACATCGATCATAGGCTCATCTGCATGAGCCTCCTCTGGTGGGGCGTCGGGACCAAGAACCTCTCCGTCCTGGGGATCTGGGGTCTGCTGCGGGAGCTGCTGGTGCTGCTGCCTCCTGTGCTGCATGATGGAACTCATGGACGGCCTCGTGGAGCTGCTCGATGTAGACCTGCTGTGCGTTGATCTGCTGAACCAGAAGATGGGCTCCCTCTCTGAGGTGGTCAAGTGCAGCACGGGCCTCATCTCTCTGCAGAGATGCGGTCAGGTACATCTGCTCGGCGACTGTCCTGGCGGTAGACTGAGCTGCGGCAGTGGTGCGGGCGTCGTCGCGCTCAAGCGTGAGCTGCTGAATCCTCTCTGTAGACGAACAACCTCAGCGTCGAAGTCCTCCTGAAGCTTCCTCTTGCTCTGGTAGGTGGCGGTGAGGGTGAAGGACACGCTCTCGAGAGTGTGCTCCAAACTCTCACATACACCCAACAGAGCTCCAGTGGCGCTCATCGCAGGTGTCTCGCAGTAGAAACGCTCCTCAGGGCTCCCTGTCAAGGCTGACTCTGGAGTCTGCTTCCAGCGTAATGGGAAAAGTGATCCACGGGGAAACACTCCTGCCATCGCACTGGCTAAGTCGGCGGGGAACGGGCGATGATATCCTTCAGCACTAGGTATGCTGCCCTGTTGGCTCCATCCTTGGCACATGTGCCTCTGGTGACCTCTGTCCATCCTGTCCAGTGGGGCTTAGCAGGTAGAGCCTTGACCTTGATCTCCACCATGACCAAGGAATCCTGCCCGTAAATCTCCTTCTGCCAGGAGTATCTGGGCTCCTGTCCTTCCTCGTAGCCAACGGCCTGCAAGATCCTCCAAAGGATAGTCGGCAACCCGAAGTAGGTCAGGAACGTCCTCCGGGTCAGCTTGGTGGCCAAGCGATGACGCGGAACTCCTCTGCCTCCGGTGGCCTTGCGAGCAGTCAACTTGGTCCGGGCCATCTGTAGAAACAAAGGGTTTCGAACTCTCGTGAGACGGATATTAAGTTGGCAAATTTTATAGAAAGAGACAACTTTTAATTAAGGGGAGGTAATGAAAATGCAAGAATTTAAACATGATGCATGATCGTACTTACGTTCTCACTCACTATTAATGACTCGTAAGTCCTAACGTTCTAGTCGGTGGCAAGAACGATCTCTCATGCGTTATCTACACGTTCTACTCGTTCGCATAGTTAGTGTACCTGCAGAAGATTCATTTCAGCCCAACAAAATTCCCAATGATAAAATAACTGAGTATTGGCCAATATGCGCAAAATACATAGAAGCCAATACTAAACACCATGCACCAATAGAAATCACCCTTAAAATCATTGATACCCTCATATGTGTCTGCGTGGAGCTCGCACATACTTGGTATAAGAACTCTCACCTAGACCGACGGTTGGACGGTCATGCTCTCATATCTCACAAAATCATTTTATGCATGTTTCGCAATCGACGCATTCTCTTTTCCCGAGAATGGACCAGCAAATAAGATCCAGCATGAAGCAAAACCCTGAACCCTGTTAGCAGTTAAGCCACCTGAATCCTAGTATAGGGCTTAAGGACGAGACTGGGCACACTTAGTAATTAAAATAGTTTTGAAAATAGATTTGAAATACCCATTTTAGTTCGAAAATAGCTCTTTACGAAGGTAATCACTTGAACCATGCTCTGATACCAGCTGTGGCGGAACCGACCTGGCGATAAGAGCTCAAGTATTATCTTAGTCAAATCCGTCTGACTTCGACTCACACTTGAACCCATATAACCCCGGTAGTCCGGAAATCTCGAAGGATTTCTTACACCAGAACATACAGGATCGCATCGTTCAAGGTTACATTCGTAAAGATACATCACAGCGAAACGAAATCGAATTTAAAACATCAGAGTGCGGAATTTAAACAGAGTTATTACAATATTGAGTTTAAAAGTGCGGAAGCTTGAATAAGTTTAAAACACGACCACAACAAACGTGTCCAAATAAAACATTGTTTGATAAACCCACTCAACACAAGTCATTCCTCCTTTTTAAGATAGTGTGCCACCAGTAGTCTCAGTCCGGCAAAAGGAGGAGGAAAGCTTCTTGACGACCCTGCCCGGGGCCTACTCCTCATCACCTTCCACTGGGTAGAGGCAGTGCTTACAATAGCCAAAGTAGACCTGGCCATCTGCAACAAACGGGATAAACCCTGAGTACGGGGATGTACTCAGCTAGACTTACCCGTCTAACTGAAAATAAAAGACTCCAAGGGTATGCAAGGCTTTTGAGGTGGAGCTGGGATCTTTTAGTTGCGAAAGGCTCAAATTCAGATAAGGGATAATTAATGATTGGAGAGTTGTTACTTTTAAACCTACTCCTTAGTTCTAGGTTATTACCTGTACTAGAGCACTCACTTGAATCTAACAAACAATAATATAACCATATCCAGTTGACTTATCCACATTTTAGTTGAACCTTTAAACATCACATGGAGTTGTATCGTGGTGAAGCTCGCCATAGTTTCCCACTAACCGGGGGAGACGGCGACTCGAATCGAATTCCAAATCAGCTGATGAAAGACCTTTAATACCAGCCCACACTTTCCCCGTCGGGTCCATGCATTGGGCAACCGCTCGACGCTTGTTCGTGGTGGTAATCGTCGCGGCTCAAGCACGGACCGCCCAATCAGAGTCTGGCGATGGCCTCACGCGGCAGATCGCAACTTCCGTACTAGAGGGCACGACACGGGTTGAGACCGGCCCGAACAGCTTCTAACCGGCTTTGGGGTCGATGATTACGGCACCGACATATCCCTAAGTAAAAGGGCGCGTTCAAAAATGAACGAGGGCCAACATCGATACAAACCTATACGATCCAACGGATGAACTGCCCCAAGTTTCCAAACTTGTGCCCTGCCATCCCGTTGACCGTTTTTCATTACTACTCAGGTTCTTTTCCACGATAGCAAATATAGCCAACCGTGATCCGGTAATACCCATCGGGGTATTACGGAAACATCCTTAACTACTACTTTTATTAAGCAGGCTAAGCAATTCTACATTATTAAGCAGTAGCAGGATAACAAGGCAGGTAAAAATCAATAATCAAGGAATGGTAATGCAACAAATAGGATTCAGTCAACTCCTATACCTAATGCATCACAATATAAAAGGACTCAAGTAAATTAATTATAAAACTGGGAGACTTAGAATGCTCCGGGGCTTGCCTTGAGTGAAGACTGAGGCCTCGTGGGAGGGCACTCAGGCAGGTTAGTGTCGTGGACGGGGTCTGCTTCCTCCGACTGCTGGAGCTCCTGGATCTCCGGCTCGGCGTTTAGCTCCTGCTCTTGGTGAAGCTCCGGCGAGGTCGATCCTATTGCATGCGATGAATTTATAATTCAATAAATGCGGAAATAACCCTTGCAAACCAACGAAGCCAACTTGTTGAACCACTTTTAACATTGGGGCAACACTATTCAATTCATAAGACAAAATCCGATAATCACCCTTTCCACTTTTAACTAGATCAAAAGAATTTCGATTGAACTGCAAGCATTTTTCTAGACTCAGGAAAATCCACAAAAATTCCAGAAGTCAACAACACCTACTGGACCCTACTAAACAAGTTTCAGGCCAAAATAACTTGCAGAACTGCAGATACAAAAATGACAAGCAAACTGCTCATAAAGGTACTTTGAACTACAACCCTACTGTAAAAGAGTGCATAGCTCTATTTCCTATTTTTCCCAGATTCTACTTCACATTTCATATTTATCCAGAAGTTCCATGACCAGAATCATCATATATTTTCTTACATGAATTTCTAAAGATCTATACAGAAAAGCACAGTTGTAAAGCAACTACAATTTTTTCCATAAAACAGATCAAGTTTATATTTTTCTCAGACTCTTCATGACACACCAAGACTGTGCAAATTTTCCCATATTTTATTTCAACATATAAAACACCTTAACACTTATTCTAAGAAATCAGCAAAAAGAGACTTTTAACTATAACAGTAACTTTTCTACATAAACAGTGCATCATATATTTTTTCACAGGTGCCAAACAGTATAATAAACTTACACAAAATTTTCCAGGAATTATCTCAACCAGAAAACACTTATAATCATTTATTTAAACAAAAGCATATAAACTGAAATAAATAAAAACAGTAAAATAAACTGCTATCAAAAATACATTCATATTTTCCCATGATAGATCTATTCATAAGAAAGCAAAAAAACTGGAAGCACTTCATTTGGATTTATAAAACAGGCTACACAAAAAAACAAGCATCTCTGGAAATTAAACCGAAAAAGAAAAACATTTAACTTCTCCGGCTGGCTTGCGAGAACTCGGTCTATGGATCGGTAAGGGACTGACGCGCGGGACCCGTGGGTCAGCAGAACCTATTCGGGCTCGGGCGCACGCGGAAAGCGAATCGGCGAGGCCTGGCTCGAACGAGACCGCACCCGAGGTTTTGCTCGAGGCCGAGCTCGAGGCCGAGGCCTGGCTCGAGGGCTCGGGCGAGACGGAAAAACGCACGCTCGTCCGAGGCCTGGCTCGCGGGCTCGGGCGAATCGGAAAACAGGCGCGCCCTCCGAGACCTGGCTCGGGGGCTCGGACGAGACGGAACACAGGCGCGACCGTCCGAGGCCTGGCTCGGGGGCTCGGGCGAGACGGAAAAACGCACGCTCGTCCGAGGCCTGGTTCGAGGCCTCGGGCGAATCGGAAACAGGCGCGCCCGTCCGAGGCCGGACTCGGGGGCTCGGACGAGACGGAAACAGGGGAGGGATTGGTCCGGCGATTTCTCGCCGTCGGTGAGGTCGCCGGCGCGGAGGCTGGGCCCGGCGGACTCGTCTCAACGAGGCGCATCCAGCGGTACCAGTGGTTTGGCCAGCGCACGGCCGTAGCGTGCCGGCGGCGAGCGGCAGCGCACGGCGGCGGCGGCATCGCGCGGCTACGCCGTTTCCGGCGGTCGCCGGCTAAACTGGCGGGCGTGTGAGACTCAGTGAACCTAGAGGGGAGTCCTAGGGGTGATGGTTTGGCCGGAGGTGCGCTGGTGCGTGCTGGCCACGTGTGAGGTCCGCGATGGCGGCAATGGCGCTCGGCCGAGGTGAACAGAGAGATAGGGAACGATAGCGTTAGGGCTAGTTGGTGTTCTCACCTTGCCTTGGCTTGGCGAAGCTGGAGGAGGAAGAAGGGAGGCGGTGGAGCTCGGGTCGGGGACGAACGGCTCCGGGCTCCGAGCGGCGCTGAAAGCTTCCGCGGCGGGGCTCTTCGGACTTCGGCGTCGGTGGAGCTCGGCGGATGGCGCGGGGGTGCGCACCGTGTGTCCGAGACGAAGGCGGGGCAGTGGCCGGGGTTAATCGGCCGGTGATGGAGGTGGTGACTGGAATTTGGGAAGGGGCCTTGCGGCGGTGGTTGCAGCGAGCGGAGAGTGCTCAGTTTGCTTCGTGCGCGGGTGAGAGTGGGGAGTGAGAGCGAGAGTGAGTGCGCGAGTGAGTGAGGGAAGGAGCGAGGGTGGAGTGCTCGGGCTTTTGGTCGGCTCGGCCGGCCGGTGGTCGCTGCGGGGGCCACGGCGGCGCGGTCGGCGAGGCGGCGGCAGGCGGCTCGGCAGACGAGGATGCGCGGGAGTGGCCGGCGAAGATCGCTGGCGTGCTCTGGTGGGAGAAGATCGGAGAGGGAGTGGTCGGCGTGGATTTGGCGCAGAGAAGGGGCGCCACGCGGCAAGCCGGCCGGCGTACGGCGCGGCCGTGTCAGGTGGCCGGCGCGCGGTGCGCGGGCGGGCGCGCGCGCGGGCGGCGGCGAGCGCTGGGCCGAGGCGGGGAAGCGGGCCGAAAGGCCGGATGGGCCGAAAGGGTTGGCGCCGGGAAAGAAAAACATTCTTTTTCTTTTTCCAGAAATTTCCAAAGTTTGACTTCTCAAAAACAGTTTGAAAAACTTCAAACCAGGCTTTGACCCAAATATAAAAGTTGCTCAAAATATTTTTCTCTACAACTTTTATATAGAACACTTTTTCTGAAAACCATTTATAAATCCTCCTCAAGAATAAAGCCAAAATCAAAGCATCAAGTCAAATAGAAATCCAATTTCAAATAAACAACAAAAGATCAAAGGCATACTTTTAACACATGAAATGATGCAATGCATTGCTTATGCTTTCTTAGTGGCTAATTGCAGTGCCTAATGCAGTGCTTGACACCAGGGTGTCACAACTCCCTTCGTTCTTCTTCCTTCTTTCTCCCAGGTCTGTGCGTCGAGCATCCACGCGCGTCTTCCCCCTTAGCTCTTCGGACGCCCTCCTCCGGCTCTGCCTCCTCACCTTCGTGCTCCACCCACATGGACACTCCTTCCTTCGTTCCCCTTCATACTCTCACCGTTCCTGCCAAATCAATGTCAGTGCCTACGGCGCCGATATCTTTCCCTTTCACTTTTTTTCTGTAATTGGATGATTGATCATATTGATTATGCATTTTGGTTTCCATGCTCTATGTCTATATATTTATATCTACCTCCATGCCGATTTTCTCTCAGATACCATCCCCAGCACTTCAAGTTCGTTGTGTTATATTTATCTATATTTTTCCCATTTTTTTGAAATAATCCTCATGTACGCTACTCACCATTACCTCTTTTTTTGTACCGGTTCCTGATACAGTCATAGATTGGTGCATTCGTACCAATTGTTTACGTTGAATTCAGAGTCCATGCATTATTATTGAGCTTTTCGTCTTCAGATTAGTTCGTCTCCGCACATATAGCCTAGTATATTCTGTTGTGTCTACATATACCCTTTATATATATATTATATAATAGCACTATTATTGTTGTCGTGTGCTATATGATGATATAGTATGTTTTCTATATTTACGATGGTGTTTCAGTGCAATTATTGCCATCATTACTATTTCTTTCACAAATTTAGTGTAATGGATAATGGAGGGAATCATTTCCTCCGCGTGTCGTGGTTCATTCAACTGAAATCAACTGATCCTGATGGCAAACAACAAAAGAAACAGTAAGTAATACCTCACAAGTAATGTGCGTAGTTCCAAAAAGTTACTCAATTCTAATTTCTAACATATATGTATATATATAATCTTAACACGTACAGGTGAGCTTTCCTACACGTCCCAATATCAGACGTCAACAGAACAATAAACGACATCCAAGCGCTTCCTGCAATAAATTTTTATCTTATGTTTATTCCCTTACCATAAGTTGTGACCTAGGCAAACCATTTTAATAATTTCAGTCAGAGTACACACATTAGTTTAAATATTCTGTCATATATCACAATAGATAACTCTTCATATTTCTTCTTCATACCCGCAGCAACGCGCGGGAAATCCTCCTAGTTCTTGAAAAATTTAGTTTACTCACAAGGTAGAACTACTGATTTCTTGAATAAGAGATTAATGTCGAATGATAAACCCTTGAGAATATAAATGCTAAATTGGAAGATTTCTCATCTGCTCTCAAAAATCAATTAAGCTTTAATAAATGTTAGAAACCCAATTAGCTCAACTTGCTGCTAATCATACCATCTTTTGAATCTGGCAAAATTCCTGCTAACTTGACATGGAAACTGCAAATATGATTGAAATAAATATTTTAACTATTATGAAGATCAAACCATGACTGTTAAAAGGGTGATCCTGGTAGTCCCATAATTAGATGCTCATCTTTGGTGAAGTCTTTAAAAATGCCATGTGTGATTTAGGATCGAGTGTGAACATTTTATCTAAATATTTCTATAAAACTCGTTCTTACCACCCATGTCATCCACATCTGCCTATGTTGTGCTAGCTGATCAATCCACTTGCTATGTAGAAGGAATAGTTAATGATTTACCCTGTTCATATTAGAGGTTCCTATGTTCCTGCTGATTTCATAATATTAGATATGAGAAATAGGAAATATGTGCCTCTATCTTAGGTAGACCCTTCTTGAACATTGTTGATGCTTGCATATATGTGAGGAGTGGTAAAATGCAAATGACATTAGAGGGAGAAAGAAAATATTCTCCTTTTTCCCGTGGTCCCGCATATGCCGCTAACATGCAGGAAGCAAAACCCGTTCGTACCAAGAAGAGGCGCCAAGAACAAGGTGGAACATAAAGAAGAACACCTCCTCCTAAGTTGTATAGTTCACATAACAAAGGAGAGGTGCCAAAAGAAGAAGAACCTGATGAAGTACTGAGAGAAGAAGTGCCTAAGGAAGAAGAAGATTCACCCGATAAGGATGAAACTCCATGGACCTAAGTATGGTTTTACTTTTAATTTTTCCCTCAATTTCCTTTTTTCGAATAAATAACATATGTCATGCATGAAACTAAAAAATCAGTTATCATTAGTTTTATGCATAGGTATATGTTAACTTAGTTAGAATAATAAAATATCATAATAGGATAGTTTCCCCTTTCACAACATTAGATAGTTTCCCTTTTAATAAAATGAGAACAAGAGCTCCGACTGAGAAGAAGAAGATCCTTCACAAGCAAGAAGCCAGCTTGGGGGAGACCCCCGCTCCAATAAGGTATGTCTCAAGCCTACACTTTACATTCAGTTCTTAATTCTATATCTTTTGAATGTCACATGCTTGCCTAAATAACCATTCCATGAATAAAAATTGATAAAATCTGCTTAAAACAAGTTGAAACCTGACTAAGATTTGAAATATGTCATGCAAATGCTATTGTTATGGTTTTGAATAACTGGTCTTATCTAAGTTGTAGCTTTTTGTGGGTTGCACTTGCTTTAACTGAAATCATGCTTAGTGAATAAAGTTAGTAAGAAATGGAGTAATTCTTTAAACTTGCTAATGTGAAATTAGGACTTATACTGGAGGATTTCTTTTAAAAATTATGAAAACCTTGCTAAAAGTTCCTCCTAGATTTTATCCCATCCCACCAGCAGCCAAATATTTGTTAGTCAAAACCACAAAGAGCTTTGTCTGTGTGAGCTTTGTTAGACCTCATAGATCTTAGTAGAGAAGCTTATTATATCTTTTGAATCAAGATTCACACACCCACCATAAATTGCCTACTCTCCACTTCGGAAGTTTGCAACCACCCAATAAATTGCTCATTCTCTACACTGGAGATATGCATTACCTTGCCAACATCCCATTGCTAGCCTTATGCTATTCCTACACTGGAATAAGCATTTCTCTCCCTTTCCCTACTCATTTCAAAAATCCTTTCCTATAGATATCTGGGGAAATCTAGATCTAAAAAAAAGAGAGAGAGATATAAAAAAAAGTGAGCAAAGTAGCTCAAGAAAGGACTATGTCCTAAGAAAAGTGAGCAAAGTAGCTCAAGAAAGGACTATGTCCTAAGAAAATGTGAGGACACATCTTTTGTCTACTCACTATGTATCCAAAAAAAAGAAAAAAAAGAGAGAGAGAATTATCATTAGCTCTAGACCCCAAAATTAACTAGGAAGGATTATGAAATATCCCTCTATACACTTCCACATAACCACACATGCACATCTTGATCAATTTTTATGATTTGCTGCTCCTTATGATCTGAGTGTCTAGCTTAGCAATAAATTAGGCAATTTGCTCATGGTTCTTAGCCTACCTATAACTCCACATATCATTCTTTAGAAATAGGAGAGGCTACATTTTGGCCTAAGTGAGGATTTAAACACCATTGAGTGATTGAGTGAATCTTGGAGGACTAAAGCAAGTTGTTATCTTTTGAAAACCTTGAAAAACCTCCAGACAAATCCTAGTCAAACCTAAGCAAGATAAAAGTTTCCTATCTACTAATTTATTTCACTCTTGCATGTTTGAAGTGAAAGCTATAAGCCCCACATTGCTATGATTAATGATATATACTAAGTTATTTCTCACTATACAATATGCACTTGCATACATCTTAAGTTGCTATCTATTTCTTGCTCAATGCTTAAACCGCATTGTTGCTCGAGGACGAGCAACAGGTTAGCTTGGGGGAGCTTGTTGATGGTCCTTAAACACCTGTTTTACCATCAACAATTGACCCAAAGTCCACACCAAAGGCATGAAATGTAGTCAAATAGGTTTCAAACTAACCAAATTCCACATGTCCATAGATTTCTATTTGAATGCAGGATTTGGACCAAATTTGAAGAGTGAACCCACCAGGAGACGAGCCCACTCACCAGGACCCAATTGGGCCCTAGTGGGGTGGCGCCCGCCACAAGGGTGAAGCCCAAACCTCCCCCCTGCCACGTCACTGATCCGTGTGACTTCCCAAGGCCCATCTTGCCCTTGGTCACTAGGTCAGTGGCATCAGACGGCTCAGGAGGGAGTGGCGTGGATCAAGACCGAATGGCGGTTACTCAGACATGCAGCCGACCTAACCACTGCCTCTCTGGAGCTCCTGGATACCGTTGAAGCAAAGGCGGTGCATCCAACGGTGATGAGGGTGGCGGCCGCCACCTAGGGCTGGTGCCCGCCACTAGGGTTAGCCCTAGGTCGGTTGGGTTTGCCCCATAAAGTACCACCCCCCCCCTCACTCCACAAGGCTATAAAGCCCCCCCTGATGCTTCACTTCAAAGCACACCAAGAAGCAACACAAGCAAGGGAAGCAAGGCTAGAGCTAGAGAGCTAATAGCTTCGGGTTTAGCCAAGCTTGGCAAGTAGGTAGCTAGTAGAGCAAGGCATCTTTGCCCTCGCGGAGCGCTGCTCAAGGTTTAGCTTAAGAGTAGAGGCGTGCGAGTGATCGGTCCTGGAGCTGGGAAGAGTCTTCCTTCATCTCCAGTTCAGGTTTTGCTCTTGTTACTCAAAGCACTTTACTATATTCAATTTCATCATTTCAAGTATTACTTTATTCTACTTATCAGTATTGAGTGGTATACTTGATTGATTGCTTGAGTGCCTAGCTATCCTACAGATCAATTCACTTAGCCATAGTAGTTAATCTCTAGTGAGCTTAGTGTTTGATCTTTGCCAATAGGTTGCTTAGTTGTTTATATTGTTTATCTTATTAAGTCAGTATTTGCTCTGACATCCGCAAGGGTGTCCTCTATTCAAAGCTAGGGTAGAGATAGTTAGAATATAGCTAAGCGTGGTGCTTAGTTTAGACTTACCTTCAGATACGGCTGGACCCCCGGATAGCTGTGGTAGCAAGCAGGTGGTGACCGCCCTGTGTGCCTTGAATTCCACCACGTAGTTGGCCCAGTTTAATAGTAAGGCTCGTTGTGCTAGCGTTCAACCTAAGTCAGTGGTAAAGGCTAGTACGCCTTGATACTTGATAAGATAGGAATAAAACTTTACTTAACTAGGTTGTTTTTTGACATTTGCCTGTCCTGCTTCGTAGTTTATCTTCTTTCTGTGGTTATCTAGGAGTAGTTATTAGTTAGTAGTTATTTATCATTAGTTATCCTTAGTTATCCCATTCTATGTATCTAGTTATCCACCTTACCTTACCATCCATTTCATCCTTACCTATCCACCCACATATTCTTTTCTAGGCCTTCCATCCCCTCTTTTCCTTTCTCCTTTTCCCATTTCTCTTTTCTTCGACTCTCATCCCCTCCCTTGACTCGACTCATACACCACCCTAGCCTTCCCTTGGGATAAAATTTATCGACACATGGTACTCCCAGGCGAAGTGCTACTACGATAGTTCTGTGCGCTTGCAGAATCTCCTCTTGGTAGATTGCAATCTCTCTAGCTAGCTCCTACTAGTGTCGGGATTGACAACCCCACTTGACATTAGAGTACTTTAGTATCGCTTTAGCTTCATTCCTTTAGGTATAGTGACCGGACTTGCTTCAAGCACTTCTGACACCGTTGCGTGGAATAGATTCCATAGTCTACTCCTAGTAACAACGTTGGCTAGTGTCAACAAGCATTTCGGGGCCGTTACCGGGGATAGTTGCCTAGCTCTATCTTTAGTGAAGCTAAGAACTACCAACAGTCTTGGTCTCGATGTATCCCATCTCGTTTTGAGTCCCATTAGTGCATTCTCTTCAAAAGTAGTAGGTATGAAATACCTGATTTATCTGGCCAACAAACGGGAAACGGGTGGACTAAGTGAAAGGTCTAGTTTTGGTTTTGGTAATTGAGTGACAACTTTAGGTGGACTAATTGTGTTTATGTGAGATACACAGAAGATTAGTCCACATGTACAAATGTGAAGAAGGATCTTATTACATATGTGACATGACATGGAGTCATGTGAATAAGATGGTGAAGATCAAGGCAAGACTTGGCTTGATGGATCGATTACGAAGGTGAAGAGCAAGTTGGAGGCTTTGAAGCCGTTGGTACCGAGTGTCGGGAGGCTTGAGCAAAGACTTGGCGCCGAAGGGCCGAAGAAATGGTGAAGAGCAAGTGAGGTCAAGATCGATGGACCACGGAGGCCATGTGATGATATGAAGTGGATCGTTTCATTTGATGATAGGTTGGTGCATGTGTTGCATCAACACCGAAGGAGATGGAATGGAACGCGCAAGGCAAAGATATATTTGTAGGGCATTTCATTTCACCGGCCATAGGTGTGTAGAGAAGATTATGACCGGGTTTAGGATAGATGTCCGTACTATTAAGAGGAGCAAACTTGTTTGCATATCGGTCATCTAGTGCCACTTGAGTGATCTAACATTGTGATGTTGCTAGGATCGAGTGGCGTTGTGAGTGCAAGTGAAAATCCTTTGAAAATGATTGTGAAAATGCTAACACACAAGCACAAGATGGTGTTCACTTGGTGGTTTTGGCACATTTGCAAAAGGAGGTGAAAAAAGTTTTGTGGAGAAGTGGGAGAAGCTAGTGTATAGTCCCTCTCCCTCCTGCCGAGCGTGAAGTGTTGTGCTCGGGGAGCATCAGACGCTGGTCCGAGGGGCATCGGACGCTGAGCCGAGCGTCCGGTGGAAAACCCTAGGGAGTCTGTTTGCTCTGAGGAGCATCGGACGCTAGGGAGCGTTCGATGTGGTCGGTGCTGACGTGTCCGATGCAGAATGGAGCTCTCGTGGTGCTCTCTGCATAGGCATCAGACGCTGATCCTTAGCGTCTGATGCTAAGGGCCCGATGCGTCCGATGTGGTGCTTCTATGCATAGAATCGAGTGGAAGGCATCAGAACGTCTGATGCGTGGCATCGGCGCGTCCAATGTCACTTTAACTGGTGTGAGAAATGAACTAGCCGTTGGGATCTAACAGATCTATTTCATAGCAAGGGGACACGTGGTTCTCATTGGAGCGATGGCCCCAACACAGTTGTGTCCGATGCTAGCGCAGAATACCCAGTTAAGGGCCATAACGGCTAGTTAGCCTTTGAGGCTATATATATCATTGGTAATAGGCCTTGGGCTGGTTGCTGAGCACTCTAGACCCTTTGTGGCTTTGTGTGGGATGTGCTTGGGAGCCCTCTAACTCGCTTGTGCTTGCTAGTGTGCGAATCAATAGCGAGTGAGTGATCGCTAGTGTGTTGCATTGAGAGATTGCATCGAGTGGCACTAGGTGTTCGTGTTGCAAGCCGGTGGTGCTTGTTACTCTTGGTGGTTGCCACCTCCTAGACGGCTTGGTGATCGTGTCTCCGTCTTGAAGCCCGCGTGAAGATTGTGCGTGGCTCCGGAGAAGGATTGTGAGGGGGTATTGTTCTCGCCCCGCCGGGATCGCGAAGAGCAACTCTAGTAGAGTGTGTCATTGAGTTACCCTCACTTGTGGGTGAGTTCTTGCGGCGCTCGAGTGTTGAAAGGATCTAATCAGCCTAGAGGGGGGTGAATAGGTGATTTTTGACAATCTAAAACTTCACAAACTAGAAAATGTAGTTAGACAACAACCGGTCTTGCCAGTTTGTTTGGGTAGGTACTACCGGGTGTGAAGCACCGGTACTACCGACACAACATAGGCCTCAGGTCGGTACCACCGAGGGGCGGTAGTACCGGCCCTATGGCGGTACTACCGCCAGGCCAAAACGGTCTCGAACAGAGAGCTTCGTAGAAAGGGGCTTGGTCCCTCGGTTACTACCGACCAGGGTTAGTACCACCGAGGGTCGGTAGTACCGGCCTTTTGGCGGTACTACCGCCAAGTCAAACTCAAGCTAGACCAGAGAGCCCTGCAAACTTGGTTTACTACCGACTTGGGTCGGTACCACCGGGGGCGGTAGTACCGGCCTTATGGCGGTACTACCGCCAAGTCATTTTGAGAACGAACAAGAGGTCTGCGAAACCAAGCTTACTACCGACCTGGGTCGGTACCACCGAACCGAGGGCGTAGTACCGACCTTATGGCTGTCTACCGCCAGGTCATTTTTGAGCTTATCCAGAGATTTGTAAAACTGGCTTGCTACCGGCCACGGGCGGTACCCAACCGAAGGGCGGTAGTACCGGCCTTATGTCGGTACTACCGCCAGGTCATTTTAAGCGCGAACAGAGAGGATGTTAGAGCAGCGCTCGGAACAGCCACGGCGTACTACTGACCACCCATGGTCGGTACTACCGCCCTCACAGAAACCCTCTATGTGTTTCATGTTTGTGCGGTGTCTCTCAAGCAAACTATAGTTAGTCGATATGAGCACTTTTCTCCACATCTAGCCAACCTAATTTGTGACCCTCTTGATAGTCCGGCTTACCTATAACTCAAGTTTAAAAATAAACTTTTAAACCACCACTTGAGTTAGGCATAATCATTATGACCAAATGTATCCAACGTGCTTCGTATAGTCCGATTTTCAACTTCTAAGGAACTAACACCTGCACGCATGCTTTTATAAATCCGTTAGTCCCTAATTTGATTGTAATTAATTAGCCAAAACCCACAACGGGGGCGAATGCACTTTCAAGTGTCGAGCTAGATGTTGTGCATATTAGCCGCCGAACTACCAAGGTGTGTGGTCGACACAACGGGGACTAGCTTGGTGGCAACCAAGTGAACCTCGAGATAAAATCACTGTGTCAACCTTGTTCATCCCGTTGGTTTGCATTCCCCTTACACAAGCTTGTATTTACTTTCATATATATTGTGCTTGTGTAGTTGCTCTTGTAATTAGTTAGCTTGTGTAGCTTGCTAGTTACCTTCCTTGCTTGTGTAGCATAGAAGTTGATCCCGCGAGTGACTAGTTGACTTGTAGTCTTGCTAGTCATGTTGCTTAGTTTGTGTAGCTAAGTTGGGCTCTCTAATTTGGCTTGTATAGCCTTGTTATTGAGTGTTGCTAGTGAGTTTAGGCTTGGTGCTTTTGCTTAATGTCATGTGTATGAGCTCCTCGGTTGTTTGAGTACTAGTTGCTTAGGTTTGTGTAACCTTGCAAGCTAGGATTGTTTAGGTGAGCTCTAGCTAGCCCAACACCTTATTTGCTTTGTTTAGGATTTTTTGTAAGGTGTCATAGAGTATAAGTAGAGGGGTATAGTCTTGGCTAGACCGATAGTTTTAATTTCGCATTTGTTTCGGTTAGCCGATGCGTTTAATTTTAGAAAGGAGTTCCTCTAGTTCACCATCTCGACCCTTCACTAAGGCTTTGTTTCATATAGCTTCACCAACTTAACAAGCAGTCGTGAGTTGTTTTTTTTTGTTAAACATATTTTTTCAAAACAATTTCACTGGTGAAACTATTTTTATGAAAAATGTACATATTATGAAAATATATTCTATGATATATCTAATGATATGAATTTGGTACCATCAATTTTTATAGTTTCTTTCTAAAAATTTGGTCAAAGTTTAAAAAGTTTAACTTAAGACAACTCTAGAAATTTATTCTTTCAAGGACAGAGGGAGTATTTCATTAGTTGGATCAAAGTAGCTATAACAACTAATATTAGCTATTAATTATTACAGCTATAATTAGTACCGACCAGTCACTAACGGTCGCACAGATCTGGATCTGACCTAAAGTCAACTACTGGCCTCAGGTCGGTACCATCATTTTTGAGCTTATCCAGAGAGGTTGTAAAACTGGCTTGCTACCGGCCACGGGCGGTACCACCGAGGGGCGGTAGTACCGGCCTTATGGCGGTACTACCGCCAGGTCATTTTAAGCGCGAACAGAGATAGGTTAGAGCAGCGCGCGGAACAGTCACGGGCGGTACTACCGACCACCCATGGTCGGTACTACCGCCCTCACAGAAAACCCTCTATGTGTTCGTGTTTGTGCGGTGTCTCTCAAGCAAACTATAGTTAGTCGATATGAGCACTTTTCTCCACATCTAGCCAACCTAATTTGTGACCCTCTTGATAGTCCGACTTACCTATAACTCAAGTTTAAAAATAAACTTTTAAACCACCACTTGAGTTAGGCATCATTATGATCAAATGTATCCAATGTGCTTCGTTCACGAGATTTCGACGTTTCAAATCTTTCTAAGGAACTAACACCTGCACGCATGCTTTTATAAAACTGTTAGTCCCTAATTCGATTGTCATTAATTAGCCAAAACCTACAACGGGGGCGAATGCACTTTCAAACTCCCCCTTTTTGGTAATTGATGACAACCAACTTAGGCTTACAATAAGGATAGAAAGAATTGAAGCTTTTGAATTCCAAAATTTAGTTCGAGCTCCCTCTTAGTGTATGCTTTGGATATGAATCACAAACCTTGACTAAAAACAAGGTTGCATACACAAGAACACGTGGGGTGTCTAAGTGTGTGACAACAACATATATATCAATTTGTGATGCATAGACAAGATGGCATGATGATTCACATAAATAGCATAATCAAGAGATAGCCAACACTAATAACAATCACCAACCATGACAAGAGCAGAAATATAGAGGATGAATCATACATGAATTTAACATAAAGCACAAATGTTTTACATCCTCATCACATCACAAATAAACAAGTAGCATAACCACACTTATTTCTCAAAGATTAACTCTCTCTCACGGGCTAGCTATTACATCAAGATAAGCCTAACACTCCCCCTTTGACATCAAATACCAAAAGGGGTTGGCCAAGAGAAGCATAAGAAACTAGTAATAGCCACCGGACGAACCACCATAGCCACCAAAGATAGAGGAGTACGCGCTGGCGCCAATATCACCACCTGGATACGACGATGAAGGAGCGGTAGAAGGATCCAGCGGAGGAGAAGGGTCGCGGAAGCCACCACTCCCAGCTGGATCGGCGTCGGGGGCAGCAAAGCCCATGTAGGAGCCACCACCACCACCTTGATACGATGTGGATCCGCCGGAAAATGACGAACCCGCACCATAGTCAGGGTAGTAGGGAGGAGGCTGGTACGAGGGCGGCGGCTGAAGAGGCTGATACATGTCGGAGGAGAAGATCCTAGCCTCATCACCACCCTGCGGTTGCTGTGGCTGCTGCTGACCACCGTCGTCATCGTCATCATCATCATCATCGTCACGCCTGGGCTGAGCATCATACTCGGCGAAGGGGTCTGGGAAGGGTCGGAGCGGCGAACGTGGAGGAAGACCAAGGTGCTCACGCACCTCCTGCTGATGCCGCTCGTCGCGCTCGGCCTTGTAGCAGCACCACTGGAAGAACTTGTCGAGGGCGTAGCGAACACCGCCAATCCTATGCGGCTCACGACGCGGAGGAGGAGCAGCAGCAGGAGGCACCTCCTCACGAGCCTGCTCCGGGATATGAGCCTTGCCAGGAGCTACTGCTGCTGCTGGAATCTCACCACTTTCATCAACCTTGTCCTTGCCCGTCGAAGAGAATTTACGGACACTGTACTCCGTCACGGTCCGGTCATACTCGAAGGTGGCTCCAACAACATGCTCAATGATATGCATTAAGTACGGAGCAAATGGCAGGTCCTTGTGCGGGTCATTGTACACATCCGAGATCTTCTGCCAGAGAAAATGAGAGATGCTGAAACATCCATCTGGCCGAGCAAACTGGACAAGGACCTTCGGAGCATCATTTCTCAAATTATCATTGTCTCCAACCTTGGGGTCCAGGGTGAGGCGCATCAAGTTGTTGAGCACGAAGTAGGCAGGCTTCAGGCCATTGACCTTGAAGTTGACCACTGCGCCATCCATGTAAATCCCAGAGTTCTCCAGATGCTCAGGATACATGCTGAAAGGATCAAGATGCCCAAGAGGGGGGTGAATTGGGCTTTTCTAAAACTGCTTGCAAGAATAAAACCTATCAAGCCCCAATTAACCCCCTAGTGCCTAGAAGTGTGTTTCCTTTTATTCTACCGCACAAAAGACCAAGTCTATGCCACTCCTACTCTAGCAAAGCAATTCAATAGTGAATGAACAACAAGTATAATGCGGAATTGAATTGCTTGAAAGTAAATGCGTGAGTAAAGGAGTAGAGATAGAAGATCTTTTTGCCGAGGTATCAAGGTGTCGGCACACCCCTAGTTCTCGTTGGAGCACCCGCGCAAGGGTATCGCTCCCCCTTGATCCACGCAAGGATCAAGTGCTCACTACGAGCTGATTCTTCGCCGCTCCGGCCCGGTGAATCGCTCGCTACCGGTCACAAGCTTGCTTGGGTTATCCACAATGCCACCGGATGCTCTCCAAGCTTCACGATCACCACCAAGCCGTCTAGGTGATGCCGATCACCCAAAGTAACAAGCTAGAACTCTCACTTGACCAACACAAGGCCAAAGAGATGGATGGATGCACACTTGCTACTCAATTCTCACCAGGAGGTGTCTAATTCTCACAATTAGCAAATCACTCAACCTCACTAGGGCTCTTGCACTCACTCACACTCACAATGTGTTTTTCAGCAGATGGAAGTGGCAAGAACACTCAAATGGATGGAGGGAAGGAGTATAAATACTCCCCCAACCGGCCAACCAAAAACTGCACAAGACAGGGTTTCTGCGAGGGCATCGGACGCTCCGATGCCTGGCATCGGACGCGCCGATGACCTCGACCAACAGTCGACTGTACCTTCTTGTCAAACTTGTTAAAGGGACATCAGACGCTGGGCAGCGTCCGATGCCACCACATCGGACGCGTTCGATGTGGTTTTACCCTCTCTGGAACCTCTCTGGATGGCCATCGGACGCTGGCCCTCAGCGTCCGATGCCAGCGTCCGATGCGACCCTCCAGTTCACGCGCACATGAACAGTGGCACGGGCGCATCCGATGTGAACACATCGGCGCGTCCGATGCCACGCACCAGACTAAACCCTAGTCGGGGTGGGCATCGGACGCGTCTGATGCCTACCTGGCCAGCGTCCGATGCCCATAACAAGGGCAGACTCAGCTCGGATTGCGACGCGGCCTAAACGACTTTTGATCCTCTCGACTTAAGGCATCTCTCTGAGCTACCTAGGGCTATGAAATAACAAGTGTGCACCACACCTACCTCAATAGACTCATCTAGGTCAAGCTACTGATTCACGCTCCCCTTTATAGTATGGCCAAAGGAAAAACAAGGACCTAGGACATATCATGTATCATAGTGAGCACATACATGTCATAAAGGTCCATAGCATAAGTATATAGCATAAACATGCACAAAAGAAGCGATAAGTAAAGAGTGTATTGTTGACTCTTGCTAACGCCATCACTAGGAGTAGACTATGGAATCTATCCCTAGCAACGGCGCCAGAAAGGTTTGTTGATACTTCTTAATGTAAGAAGTATAACTAACTATTCGTATGACTATTGGTAGGTTCTGCAAGCGCACAGAATAAGTCTATTGTAGCACTTCACCTGGGAGTAACCGAGTATCGTATTTATTTCCACCGGGAAGCTACTATGGCAGAACTAACACTAGGACCGCTATGAACAACTAGTGATTCTAGCAGGGTTGATCGAAAAATATGAATGAGGGTTGATATCTACTACTACTAAAAAAGAAAGAAAGACTAACTACTACCAAATTAAATCGGCGGGGTCTGGCCGATGAACAGATTGATGTTTTCCTACACACTTACGATCACAACTAACTTAGCAGTAAAGAGTTTATCTAGTTCTTCGAACCGAACACACCGTCTGGACTATTTACCTCAGACGTGCACAACGAGGTTTATGATTTAAGAACTAACCCGACTACGTGGTGGAATTCAAGGCTCCCAGGGCTGTCACCACCTGTTTGCTACCACAGCTATCCGGGGGGCTAGCCACAAACTAAGGTATAACTAGTCTAAGCACCGTGCTTACACTAATATATACTACTCTAATATTGCATCCAAAACTAGAGCACTGATTACTCAGCGAAGAACCCAAACTAGATGCAAACTAAATACTAAGTTATCTATGATTGAAAGCACTCAACAAGAACAATAAGTAAAGAACTTAAAGTAAATTCTGAAAGTAGAAGAACACTAAGATAAATGAAGAAAGACTTGGAATTATACCAGAGACTTGGAAGATCCTCTATTACAACTCCAGCTCTTCTCTTCTTCACTATCGCTCTCACTCTAAGTCCCTCAACTAGAGTGTTCCTTCACCAGAGCTTCCTTACAAGAGAGTGGGACTAATGAGGTGAGGTCTGAGTACAAATGAGCTCGGGGGGTCCTATTTATAGCCTAAGGGACCTAGGAGGGTACTTATGGACCTAGGGTTAGGTCAGGGGGGTGAGTGTGGTGGCGGGCGCCAGCCCTAGGTGGCGGCCGCCACCCCCCTGGTCGTTGGATCCACCGACCTTGCTTCAACAGCATCCAGGAGCTCCAGGGAGGCGGTTCCAAGGTCGGTTGCATGTCCAAATAACCGTCACATGGGCAATTGGGTCATGATCCATGTGACATCCCTTCTTGGCCCTTGGATGCAATGACCTAAGTGATCAATGGCTGCAAATGAGTGTGGCATGCCTCCCCTGGATCAGTGACGTGGCAGGGGAGGAGTTTGGGCCTCACTCCCCTGGCGGCCGCCAGTGATGGGTGGCGGGCGCCACCCCACCTTGGCCCAAAGTGAGCCCAGGTGAGTGTGCTCACCTCCTGGTGGGTCCTCTTGGTCATTTTGCTCAAAAACCCTGCAATTTCCTACATTCCAATAAAACTCAAGGACAAGTGGAAATCGTTAGTTTATAAAAGGTTTTTGGTTGATTTTAGGTCCTTGTGTTGCGTTATATGACCTTGTTGATGCTAAGAATATGACACTTAGTGAGCGTCAACAAGCTCCCCCAAGCTTACCTCTTGCTCGTCCTCGAGCAAGCATGGACTTGAATAATCTTGGAAACTCTGTGTTTTTGTTGTGTATGCCCATATTATTTTCATCACCATGGAATTGGTAGCCTTCCCTGCACTCAAGATTAGAACAAAAGACCAGCAAGAAAGAAGGTTTGTCTTTCCCTTGCCTATTTTGCTAATCAAGACATGTGGAGTTTTTGTAAGTTTTGTTTCAAAAGAAAGCATGCTTAGTAACTTCTGTGGCTCACTCGATCACTCATATTTGTATGTGGAAATGGAAGAATTATCCTCTCTCTAAGACTTTTTGTGGGGTTTAATGGGTAGGATAAAATGAGCATGCAATACTAGCATAATTTTGCTAAGTTAGACAAATGGAGCAAAGGAGCAACAAGTCATAGGTTCAGACCAGGAATGTGCAAGTGTGTTGTATTTATTGTGGCTAATACTTTCATGGAACTTCTCCTTTCTATCTCATTTGTGGGATCATGGCTATGAATGAGAGCATTTGCTCTTTTGGATATTCTCTTCTTTCTAGAGCACTTGCTCTTTTGAATTTTCTTTCTAGAGCACTTGCTCTTTTGAATATTCTTTTCTTTCTAGAGCACTTGCTCTCTTTTTTTTACTACTATAGCCATGTCCCTGAGATTTCATTATGGAGCATGATATTTTGCCATGGAGTATTCCTAACAATGAATGGAAATAAAGGCATGTTGTGTGCGTATTCTCAGTGTAAGAATAGCACTATATAGGTGGGTGCAAGTGAATTCCTTGGTCTAAAAATATGACAAGTTTCTCTACCATGACTATCAATAAAAGTCTAACTAGCTCAACACTAACATGCAGCAAGTGGAAGCTCCTACTCTAAAAATTATTTGGCTTTGGTAGGACTTTCTTTGCCACAGAAGTACTTAGAGCAAGTTTTTAAATTTTTTCAAAATAACTATTCCACAAACTTGACTCGCTCAAGTCAAAGTAGAAACTCACTTCCCCTTTACTTAGTCTAATGCTCATGTCCCAAGTTTAGTTCTAGCATACGTTCTCCCATGATAACTCTAATGCATGGCATACATTTTTATTTATTAGAAAGACTTACGATGAGAGCGTTTTATTTATTACTATTTATTTATTATTAATATATTTTTTAACTGCAAATTAACTAAGATAAAACTCAAATTGAAATTACTGAAATAAAAATAAAACTGACATAAATAAAGACGGTAGTGATACTTACCTCCTTGACGGGGTCCTCCCCTAAGCTGGCTTTTGGCGTGGTTGGGTTACATCCATCCCTGACGACGGTACATGTCGTCCCAATTCTGGTGGTTTTGCTGCAAGAGAGAAGAAATATTACCCAGTTCTCCACCAGTTTCCTGGCGGAATTCCTGGAAATTTTGGTTCAAGTCGTTCAAGTCCTGACGGATTTCGGCAGTATCCATGGTGAGTCCATTCATTTGGTGCTGAAGATATCCCATATCGTGCATCCACTCGTCCTGATGAAAGGACGAATGACGAGCGGCCTGTGGCGAGATTCCCCTATGGAAGAACTCATCACCACGACCAGTGTACCGGGTGGATCCTCCCAAAGATTGGGATGAACTCCCCAACTGGGATGAGTGAATGGACGCCTCATGGCCGTATCCCCACTACGGATGTTGTGGTTGCTGCCAGTTCGACCCCCCTGCTTGGTGCGAGCCAGGGGGTGTCAAATGACCATAATGTGCTGCTCCTTCATACTGCCCTGCATGAAAAGGGTCAAACTCCTGTGCCGCCGCTGCGGCTCTTGCGGCCTCTTCTGCTGCACGGGTCTGTGCCCGTGTCCTCCTCCTGGGAACCTGCATGGTGTTCTCTCGAGCCAACCTGCGGTTTTGTTCTGCCTCGGTCTCCAGGGCCAAAAGTAACGTGGGTGCATTCACCAACCAAAGTGACATGTCAGGAAGAGCGATTTTATTCACATAATCTTGGTAGATCATGTGAATCTCACCGGTCTCCTGGTTCTCATGCAAGTGTCCTTGCGAGAAGTCCAGTCTTCTTCACATGTACATGGTATTTATATTAACATGAACTCAGGTCCATGATTATGTATTCTTATACACATGGAACTCTTCACATATCTTGTGCTATATCTGTTGCAGCAGACCCATGTTATACGCAGTCCAGTAGTTATCCATGATGTCATTTCAATATTTCCAGTGCGTTGATTAAATTTAGACCAATATCCGCATGGCTTGGCGATGATATTTTATGTGGTTTACTAGAGCATAAAGCAGCAGCATTTTGGGCTTTTTAATTGGTCTCAAGTCAGGTCTTGGAACAGTGTGATACTAATATATTTGTGAAAGAACCTGAGCGTGGGGTTGTGGATATTGCTTGTACGGGGCAAGCCTGGGTTTCTGTTCCCAGCAATACTTTTCCAAAATTCATTTCTATTGAATCCTGTACAGGCAGATTCCAAGCTCAGCAAGCATGAATCATCAAAGTTTAATTCTTGCTGAACTGCTTTCCATGTTAAAGCATGTTCTTCATTAAAAAGCCAAAATGTTATGTGATTAGCAGATATTTGCATTGTGACCAGAAATTCCATTGTGAGGGGAAGGATTCCCTCCTCATTAACCTTCCATGCATCTTCCCACCCAAGGTTCAAAAAATATAGAGAAACTCATTGTCCATACCAGTGCGACTTAGCAAGTCATCGTCGATGTGACGGGTGTGAACGAACTCCCTCTCACTGAGGATGTTCCGGGCCTGCCGTTCCCGATCACTCTGCCAGATGATATCATTGACGGAGTTTAGGACGCGGATGGTCGGTCTAGCCTGGTGTGTGGGCGGAGAGTCCCGATCCACCGACATTTCATTGGTGGATGGAGTACCCCCCCGGCGCTCTCCTCATCACTGCCAGCAAAGCGAATGTGAGTGTTTGCCCTCGACGAACTTCCCTCACCCTTACTCTTCTTCTTCTTGCCAGTGAAGAAGTTCTTGAGAGGGCCCATGACTTCCTTGCTAGTGCTCAAGGTGGCTGGTGTTTTTGTGTTTTGAGTGAGGTGTAAGAACTTGCATGGGGTGTGGGTAGAATTTATAGGCTGAGGATGGACGGGGGAAGGTTAAGAGCCCCTCCCACCTGGCGGGCGCCAAGAATAAGTGGTGGGCGCCACCCCACCTTGCCCAATGATCTGCAACCGACACATGAGGTTTCCCTTGTAATGTCCACTGAAATTCCTAGTGGGGAATAAAGTGGTAGTATCGGTGCAAAGTGGAAAGAGTGTAACCTCCTAAATGGAGCAAGTGGGCTAAAAATTTCAAAGACCACTTCTTCATCCTGGTCATACTTTATACCAAGGATGGTGGGAAACTTACTCGGGAGCAATTTCGTGCAAAATGTGAAAATTGAGGTGGCGGGCGCCAGGAAAAAGTGGCGGGCGCCACCCCCTTGTGGGTAAATTCCACTCAAAGCCACACCTTCTTTCACTTGTGCTCTCCTCATCACTCCTCACCAGAATTTTTGAGTGGGGAAGTGTCCAAAAGTTGGAGTGAAGTTGAAGAGAGAGGAGGAGACATGGGAGTGAATGGGTGCATTAAAAGAGCAAAGGCATGGGTCTCTCCTGGTGTTATTTGAGTCTATGAGGTAGGGATAATGGTCTAGTTGATTGGCTAGGTGGAAAAGAGCCAAAAGGGTGGCGGGCGCCAGCCCTAAGGCTGCCCTAAGCCCCCTAGGCTTCACCTAATCTCCCTACTAAGTATCTACTTTGCAGAAAATTAATTTGCTTAAGTAAAAACAAAAATTTAAATGGAGGATAAAGACTTACCTTAGCTAACTTACCTTGGTTAGCCTCTTTGGATTCCCGATTAGTGTCGCCTTCACGGTGGTTGTGGTGGAATGTAGGCACCGACGAACCTTGATGACGGGTGTTTTTCCGGTCGCGGTGTGAACTGGAATTTTTCCTCCTTTCCACTGATGTGGAGCTGAATTTCTCCAGCTCCTACATCAATGGTGGCTTTTGCAGTGCTCAGAAATGGCCGTCCCAAGATCAATGGCGTCCAGTGGTCAGGATTAATATCCAAACCACAAAATCCACCGGGACAAAGAGATTCCGGATTTTCACCGGAATATTCTCTGCTATTCCCGCGGGATATCGGAGCGATTGATCGGCTAGCTGCAAACACATAGAAGTAGGGGACAAGGTATGATGATTTAATTTATCATATATTACCTTGGGCATGATGCTGACGCTTGCTCCCAGATCACAGAGTGCATGCTCGAAGTGCTGCTCTCCAATTGAACATGCGATCGTTGGGTTTCCTGGGTCCTTCTTTTCTGGGAGTTGGTTTAAAATGACCGCACTGCAATCTTCGGTCAATTTAACCACATCCCTACTTGGAATTGGTTTCTTCTTATTGAGCATGTCTCTCAAATATTTTTCATAAGTTGGAACCTGCATAGCGTCAATAAATGGCACATGTATATATAATTTTTGAATTACCTCGATGAATTTCTTGAATTGGTCGTCTTCCGTCGGATTTCTGTTTTGATCTGGAAAAGATAATACATGTGTATCATAGAATTCATGAGGAGCAGTTCGTACCTTGGATGGAGGTTCAGCTGGGGTCTCCTCTTCTTCGTCTTCTTCAATATTAACAATATTTTTCTTTGTAGCAGCATTACTACTAGGAACTAAATTAGGATGAGGTGGATCACGAGTGGATTTACCACCTCTCGTGGTTACAACTTTTACCTCCTCATAGTATTTAATTTGAGATTTAATGTTATCTACTGTTTGCTCTAATCTCTTATTAAAATTAATTTGTTCCTTAAATGCTTCAGAAAAATCTTTTAGTTTAGCATAAATTCCTTCTAACATTTTACCATGTTCAATTAATTTATTATTTATGCTATCATTAATTCTACCTTGATTAGAAACTAATCTTCCAATAGGAGAATTAAATACAGAGGTTTGAGGCATACCTTTATTATTCCATTGTTGGATCATTGGAATTGGAGGTTCTCCGTAGCCACCATTATTAAGAAGGGATTTTGCATCCTCTTTCTTAATTCTTCTTGGCCTTCACTTGACGAAGCGGCTCTTTGCTTGGCGTAATACTCTTTTGCAGCACGATCTCTCTTCTCATTTATTCTTTGCTCTAGCAATTTTACCAAAGTTTGCAGGGTAACAGAATCAACTTGCTTAATTTCAGACATACCTTTAGCACGTTTTTCTGTCCATCCTTGATTCGCCACCATTGTCTCGATCAGTTTGGTTGCCTTCTCTACAGTGAGAGAGAGGTATGCACCTCCGGCGGCAGCATCAATGTGTTGTCGAGATTCTTGCTGGAGTCCATGGTAGAAGCTCTGGATCAAGTACCAGTCTTGCATACCATGGTGAGGACAGTATTCAACATACTCTTGTAGTCTCTCCCAAGCTTCAGTGATTGTTTCTTGTCTTCCTCTCCCTGTCCAAAGTTGGAAATCTTGCTACGGAAAAGAATAGTTCGACTTATCGGGCAGAACTTGTTGAGGAATTGATCCGCGCATCTCACCATGTCAGCAGGTGTCCAGAGTTGAAGAGGAACCACTGCTTCACTTTTTCCACTAATGAAAATGGAAAAAGATGAAGTCTAATGGCATCCTGCGAAACTCCCTGCACAGAAATTGTACTACATATTTCCAGAAAATTCTGGAGGTGAGCGTTGGCATCCTCAGAAGGTTTGCCATTAAATGCAATAGCTTGAGCCATATGTATTAAGTGAGGTTTAAGCTCAAAATCTACATTACTAGTAGAAGGTAACACTGGAATGTGAGCAAGAGTAGGCATGGAATACTCATGGAGTGTTTTGGTCGACGTCGATGTTGATTGATCGTTGGAGCAGCTTGGTTCGTCAGTCACTTTTGACTGGGATTCTTGTCTCGACGAACTCCTCTCACGAAGCTCCAGGTTCTTCCTCGGAGGAGTGAGATTAGCTCTCGCTCTCCTAAGAATGGCCTCGGATCTTCTTGATAGTCGCTCGAAGATTGAATCCGGACATGACTACTTGAACGATCACAAACAACAAACAATATATATACCCGCTAGAACTACGGGGGTTAATTCAATAGAAATCACAAAGAATTAATTCTAGCCAATTGCTTCCCCGGCAACGGCGCCAGAAATGCTTGTTGACTCTTGCTAACGTCGTCACTACGAGTAGACTATGGAATCTATCCCTGGCAATGGCGCCAGAAAGGTTTGTTGATACTTCTTAATGTAAGAAGTATAACTAACTATTCGTACGACTATTGGTAGGTTCCGCAAGCGCACAGAATAAGTCTATTGTAGCACTTCACCCGGGAGTAACCGAGTATCGTATTTATTTCCACAGGGAAGCTACTATGGCAGAACTAACACTAGGACCGCTATGAACAACTAGTGATTCTAGCAGGGTTGATCGAAAAGTATGAATGGGGGTTGATATCTACTACTACTAAAAAGAAAGAAAGACTAACTACTACTAAATAAATCAGCGGGGTCTGGCCGATGAACAGATTAATGTTTTCCTACACACTTACGATCACAACTAACTTAGCAGTAAAGAGTTTATCTAGTTCTTCGAACCGTACACACCGTCTGCACTATTTACCTCAGACGTGCACAACGAGGTTTATGATTTAAGAACTAACCCAACTACGTGGTGGAATTCAAGGCTCCCAGGGCTGTCACCACCTGTTTGCTACCACAGCTATCCGGGGGGCTAGCCACAAACTAAGGTATAACTAGTCTAAGCACCGCGCTTACACTAATATATACTACTCTAATATTGCGTCCAAATCTAGAGCACTGATTACTCAGCGAAGAACCCAAATAGATGCAAACTAAATACTAAGTTATCTATGATCGAAAGCACTCAACAAGAACAATAAGTAAAGAACTTAAAGTAAATGCTGAAAGTAGAAGAACACTAAGATAAATGAAGAAAGACTTGGAATTATACCAGAGACTTGGAAGATCCTCTATTACAACTCCAGCTCTTCTCTTCTTCACTATCGCTCTCACTCTAAGTCTCTCAACTAGAGTGTTCCTTCACCAGAGCTTCGCTTACAAGAGAGTGGGACTAATGAGGTGAGGTCTGAGTACAAATGAGCTCGGGGGTCCTATTTATAGCCTAAGGGACCTAGGGGGGTACTTATGGACCTAGGGTTAGGTCAGGGGGTGAGTGTGGTGGCGGGCGCCAGCCCTAGGTGGCGGCCGCCCACCCCCCTGGCCGTTGATCCATCGACCTTGCTTCAACGGCATCCAGGAGCTCCAGGGAGGTGGTTCCAAGGTCGGTTGCATGTCCAAATAACCGTCACATGGGCAATTGGGTCATGATCCATGTGACATCCCTTCTTGGCCCTTGGATGCAATGACCTAAGTGATCAATGGCTGCAAATGAGTGTGGCATGCCTCCCCTGGATCAGTGACATGGCAGGGGAGGAGTTTGGGCCTCACTCCCCTGGCGGCCGCCAGTGATGGGTGGCGGGCGCCACCCCACCTTGGCCCAAAGTGAGCCCAGGTGAGTGTGCTCGCCTCCTGGTGGGTCCTCTTGGTCATTTTGCTCAAAAACCCTGCAGTTTCCTACATTCCAATAAAACTCAAGGATAAGTGGAAATCGTTAGTTTATAAAAGGTTTTTGGTTGATTTTAGGTCCTTGTGTTGCGTAATATGACCTTGTTGATGCTAAGAATATGACACTTAGTGAGCGTCAACACGTATGTGAATGTAACACAACATAAGAAGTCAAATCCTCTCACATCGCTCCTCCTATCGCTATACTCATCCACTCTCCCCCTTTGGCATCAAGCGCCAAACTAAGCGTCGGAGGGCGGAGGTGGTGCAGATGAGTCAGGTGCCGGCTCCGGAGTGCGCTGAGTAAACTCGAACTGCTGGAGGTACTCCTCGGAGTCGGACGAAGACACGCCGGTAGCCTGCTGACCCTCTGAAGCTGGAAGCTGCTGAGAAGCGGTCGGGGTCGGCTCCGACACTGACTGCTCTGCCTGCTCGGGCTGCTCGGACTGTCACTGTCTCAGTCAAAGTCTGTGTAGCTGTAGCCGCCTGAGCCTCGGAGTGCGGAAGCTCTGGAATCGTAGATAGCTCAGGCTGCGCTGTCGTGGTAGTCTCAGACTGGACTGGCTCTGTCTGCTCAGAAGACGCCACAAAACTCAGAAGAGTCTCAGTAGTGGAGGTCACTGGAGCTGTCGGCGTCTGAAGTGGGTCCTGAAGATTGGGCGTAGGAAACCCAGTGAGCTCACTGAAACTGGCAGACAGGTCCCCCGTCACTGTGGTGGTCGTCGCGAACAGAGACTCTGTCGGACGTGGCGTGAAACCAGTGCGCAAGGGACTGAAAACAGGGGCTCCTTCAGGCGGCGTGGTGAAAGTGGTGAACTGGGAGGAGCTCTGCGGAAACTGCGACGGTGGCCCAAATTGCTGTGAAGGGACTGGTGGATGCCACTGAAGCTGCTGCTGAGGAGGGGGCTGCTGCCACTGCCACTGAGGAGGACCACTGGCAAGTCGCTCCATAAAACTGAGTGTCTGCTGCTGAAGGGCCATCATCTGACGCTGCAGGGCGTCTGAACGCTCCTGAGCCTGCTGCTGTGCCAAGGCCTGCTGCTGTGCCAGACGCTGCTGCTCCTGGGCTAACCGCTGAACGTCCTAGGTAATGGTCCTCTGCTGCTCCTCCATCCGTGCGAGTATAGCAAGGAGTGCAGGATCGAAGGTGCTAGACGTCCTGACCTCAGTGTCGTGAGCTCGAGGCTGGTAGCGGGGCGGGAGCTGGTAGTCTTCGTCCGAGCTGTCGGTGGGGTCCTCTGCGACGTACGTGTCACCACCCTCGAGCTCTGCTAGCTCCTGCTCGGCGAGTGCCTGGACGGCCTCGTCCTGCTCCTGAGCGGACTCGGGGACCTCAGGCCTCTGACGTGAACTGGACAGAGCATCCTGTTGCTGCTCCTTGCCTGCGATCCCGCCATGTCCCAACAGCTGACTCATGTTGTACTCGGGGAACACGGTCGCGGACCCAGTGAGTGACTGACTGGGGTGAGAGACTGTAGTAGCAGCGACCTTCCACAGAAATATATGATATCCAATGAGCATATGGGAGCTGCCTGCGGGCCTTAATGCCCTCTGCTAGTGTATCCTCCATCTCACACAGAATGACGTCCCAGACGTCGAACTCCTGCTGCCTGACCATGTATGCGAGTAACCACAGCTGCAGCCTAGAAAGACCCTCTCCGAAGCCCACCCTGGGAAGCAAGGTTCGCCGAAGGACCGCGTTGAGGATCCGAGTCGTAGGGGTGAGATCCCTAGGCGTGCGACTCGAACCCTCACCGAACGGCTCAGTGAAGCAGGGGCGGACCAGGTCAGTGGACGGCTGGGCACCACCGTGAGGGCGGCGGGGTGGCTCGGTCCGGTCATAGCACAGGTCGTGAATCCAGGTCTGAGAGTGTCGCAGTCCAAACCAATCTCGGATCTCGGACACAAACAGTCTGTAGTGCGAGCCACCAAAAGCAAACTCCAGGGTCTCTCTTTCTGGGTGTACCCAAAGTGATGCGTAGAACTGAAAGACCCAGTCCTCTATGTAGGAGCCAGACCTCCCCAATAGGTCTGAGAAACCTGGTAAGTAAGTGAGGCTTGGGCGGAGCTGCTCGGACGCTGACACAAGAGCCTCCACGGTGCACACACGCGGGAACGCAGGCTGATCCCTGCCTTCGTTCCTGTAACCTCGTAAAAATCCTCCTGGAGGACGGTGTAGAAGTCTGGGCCAGCTTGCTCCTGCCTCTCCCTGGGGAACCACTGCTCCACTGGTACTAGTCTCAGAGTTTGAATCTGAGAGCAAGTGGCAACCCGGAGGTCCAGTCGCGGGATCGGCGGGGGCGCACACCTCGACGGAGCACGTGCTCCCCGCAGAGGGACATCGGGCCGAGGTGGCACCGCTATCCTGCGACGAGTGGAGCGACGTCGGGGTACCTCCTCGGGACCTCCTCCACTTCCTCGACCTCTGGTGCCTCTGCCTCTGCCTCGGCTGCCTCGGCCTCTGCCTGGCCCTGCCTGAGCTCTCGGGCTCCACTCTCGGAGACGTGAACGTCGTCCGGCGACCGGCAGCCATAAGCATTCCAGTCGGGGAGTGGTGGAACTGCTCGACCTGCTCTATGGCTCTGCGCTGCTCTGGGGACAACTGATCCTCGATCCTGAGTCCGCCCGTACGACCTCTGCTCGGCACGCTCTGCGGCGGCCGCAACCTCTCTGGCCTGGTCGGCCTCCCGCTGCTCCCTGGTGCGCTTCCGACGTGTAATCAGCTTCCCCTTCCCGGGTCTCTGACCGGAAGGGGGGACGTGGAGGTGAGTCCCCTGGGCCACCACCGACGTTCTTGCAGTGCGGCATGGCTGACAAGAACGGAAGAAACTGCACTGAGAGAAGCTCTGGACTGCCGCTGAAAGAAACACTAACACGGAAACCAAGCTGACAACCCAAACTGACAAAGGAGCTCCTCTGAGTCACTGATCCCCAACTGTCGCTGTCACTTGCGAGGCTTGGCCTCGATCCTTACCCGCGGGCTTGGCCCCGGGTTATCTGACACTGCCAAAGGACCAAGCTGACACTGACACTGACTCGCTGCATAGAATAGATAGGAGATATATAAGCATATATAGTCTAGAGGCGAGAAAGGTCTATGGAAGCAGAGCAATGGAGATAAGATAGAGTTTGGCTTTGCTACCTGACGGACCGACGAACCGAACCCAAGAGGAGGTGAGAATCAACGTTCGGGCACCCACACGTCACACCAAATGGGGCTGCAAAAGATTTGAGTGGAAACGAGGTCAAACATGGTGGAACGTGCATTTAGGCATTTCATCGAGCATGTGATAGGCATGAAGCATGGAGGAGGAGGGCGGTTGCTCACTGGGGAGGATCGGTCGGCCGGAAAGAGGTCGTCGGAGTAGGCGGCTCGAGGTCGAGGATGGTGAGCTCCGACGGAAGTTCCGACGAGGTGGTAGTGAGCGCCGGCGAGGTCCGACGGGGGCGGACGGGACTCCGGCGAGCACGAAGCGGAGCGAACACACGCGGTGGTCAGGAGCGGCAGCGGGCGGCGGCGGAGCAGGGGCCGGCGGCGAGGGGCACGGCGGCCGGCGGGGTGGGCTCGGGCGCGGTTGGGTGAGGACACGGCGGCCGCGAAGAGATAGGGTTAGGTGCTCGGGCGATTGGGAGCGGCGGGCGCGAGGTTGAAGACAAGGAAGGAATGACGCGTGGGGCCGGTATGTCATTAGAAGAACTCAACGTGCCGCTTAAAGGGGCATCGGACGCGCCGATGGGTTAGCATCGGACGCTCCGATGCCTGTCCAGAGAGCTCCAGAAATGCTCATTTCGCATCGGACACGTCCTATGCCTCGGCATCGGACGCTGGGCAGCGTCCGATGGAGCATCGGACGCTCCGATGAGACACATCAGACGCTACCCTGACACTGTTTCAGCCGGAGCTGTCTACAGTGGAGGGCATCGGACGCTGGGGAGCGTCCGATGCAGCGTCCGATGCGGCATTTTGAGCAGTTTTGAAGATTTCTGTTGCGGCTCCCTCTCCCAACCAAGTTCCAACTCAAATAAGAGGCAAATAAACACCAGTTGGAACCTAGTATAAGCATCCTCGCATAAACCTCAGTTTTATAAATATTTTGCCATAGGCTACATATCATTTTAAGGTAAATAGGTAATAAAACTCGAGGAGACAACATGTGGCCACCAAAACTAGGGGACTCAACCATTAGGAGCCTCAAATGCTCCCCCTAGCGGTGGACGAACATAGCGGTTGCTCAAAACATAACCGAAAAGAAATGACAAAGCAACAAACATGCAATGCAATGCGATACGGAATTCGAATCTAGGTTGCTTGTCAAGTTTGCTCATGGGTAAGCTTCTTCACACGCTTTTTAGGGCGGTTATCTTAACCACGTCTGACAAGCCTATGTGCATAGCATAATTTAAACATGAAATATAGTACAATGCAATGCAAAGACAACCCCCTTTCACCTTTTGACAAAGTTACTTAGATCAAACACATTAAGCTCACTTCGCAATCTACAAAGAGTGTTTTCATCTAGGAGTTTAGTGAAGATATCCGCCAATTGATCTTCGGTTCTAACTCCCTCTAAGGATATGTCTTTCTTTGAAACATGATCTCTAAGAAAGTGATGGCGAATATCTATGTGCTTTGTGCGAGAGTGTTGAACCGGGTTGTTAGCAAGCTTAACCGCGCTCTCATTGTCACAGAGCAAAGGTACCCTTTCTAAACTACACCATAGTCTAAAAGGGTTTGTTTCATGTAAAGGATTTGTGCACATCAAGCACCCGCGGCTATGTATTCCGCCTCGGTGGTAGACAAAGCCACACTATTTTGCTTCTTTTGAGCTCCAAGACACTAGTGATCTCCCAAGCAAATGGCACCCCTCCGGATGTGCTTTTTCTATCTACTTTGCACCCCGGCGTAATCCGAATCGGAATACCCAACGAGTTGGAAGTTAGCTCCTTGGGATACCAAAGGCCAATAATGCTTGGGGTGTGCTTTAGGTACCTAAGGATTCTCTTCACCGCTATGATGTGATTCCCTAGGATCGGCTTGAAAGCGAGCACACATGCACACACTAAACATGATGTCGGGCCTAGATGCGGTCAATATAACAAGCTACCAATCATAGAACAGTAGAGAGTTTGATCAACCGGGTTACCTCCCACATCTAGGTCGAGATGTCCATTTGTTGACATTGGAGTCTTGATAGGCTTGCAATCATCCATGTTGAAGCGCTTGAGGAGGTCTTTTGTATACTTCTCTTGAGATATGAAAGTCCCCTCCTTCAATTGCTTGACTTGGAAGCCTAGGAAGAATGTGAGCTCTTCAATCATGGACATTTCGAACTCCTTCGACATCAAGTCACCAAATTCCTTGCAATAGGCTTCATTTGTTGACCCGAAGATGATATCATCAACGTAGACTTGACAAATGAAGATCTCTCCATCAAGCTTCTTGGTGAATAGTGTGGTGTCGACCTTCCCAATGGTGAAGCCCTTCTCAATGAGGAAGTCCCGGAGGCGCTCGTACCATGCTCTTGGGGCTTGCTTGAGCCCATATAGCGCCTTGGACAACCTATAAACATGATTAGGATATCTAGGGTCTTCAAACCCGGGAGGTTGATCAACATAGACTAGTTCATTTATGAAGCCATTTAAAAATGCACTTTTCACATCCATTTGATATAATTTAATGTCATGATGTGATGCATATGCAAGGAGGATACGAATGGCTTCGAGTCTTGCAACCGGTGCAAAGGTCTCTCCAAAATCCAAACCTTCAACTTGAGAGAACCCCTTTGCCACTAGCCTTGCCTTGTTTCTAACAACCTTGCCTTGATCATCTTGCTTGTTCCTAAACACCCATTTTGTTCCAATGACTCTTGCGCCTTTGGTCGCTCTTCAAGTGTCCAAACTTGGTTGCGGGTGAAGTTGTTTAATTCTTCATGCATGACATTCACCCAATCCGGATCACCTAGAGCTTCATCTACAATGGTAGGCTCAACAAGAGACACAAAGAGTGATGTTCAATAAATAAAGCAAGTTTTTGAGATCGAGTCATTACACCCCTTGTTGGACTCCCTATGATGAGATCTTGAGGATGAGCTTGTAGTAGAGGAGTAGTTCTTTGATCAACCACTTGAGGGGCCGCTTGTGGAGCATCAACATCTTGAGCTTGTACCACCATTTGATCATGGGAGACATGAGTATCTTCAAATGGATCCTTCCCATCTTTGTCATCAACAAGTGGTACATTGGATGAGGATGGCTTGTCAATGACTTGCACATCATCATCATCATCTTTAGGCTTGATGGCTCCAACCGGCATGTTCTTCATTGCTTCCCTCAATGGTTCATCACCTACATCATCAAGATTTTCATGCTCTCCTTGAGAGCCATTAGATTCATCGAATTCCACATCATATGTTTCTTCTACCATCCGGTGGCATGGTTGAATACTCGATATGCTTTGGACTTCAATGAGTAACCAACAAGAAAACCAATATCACATCGGCGTTGAACTTCCCTAGGTGTTGGCGCTTCTTGTAGATGTAGCATTTGCACCCAAACACTCTAAAGAATGATATATCCGGCTTCTTGTTGTTGAGTAGCTCATAGGGGGTCTTGCCAAGGAGACGATGGGGGAACAACCGGTTTGATGCATAGCAAGCGGTGTTGATTGCTTCCGCCCAAAATCTTCCGGTGTAGTGTACTCATCTAGCATTGTCCTTGCTAGGGTGATTAGTGTCCGGTTCTTCCTCTCAACTACCCCATTTTGTTGTGGTGTGTAGGTTGCGGAGACTTCATGCTTGATCCCAACTTCATCACAACTCCTTCAATGTGGGTGTTGTCAAATTCTCTTCCATTGTCACTTCTATCTTTTTGATCTTCAAGTCAAACTCATTTTGGGCTCTCTTGGCAAACTTCTTGAATGAAGGGGTTGCTTCGGATTTGTCATGAAGAAAGAATACCCAAGTGTATCTGAATAGTCATCAACAATCACTAGGCAATAGAGATTTCCACCCAAGCTAGCATATGTTTTGGCCCAAATAGATCCATGTGAAGTAGCTCTAACTCTCTTGATGTTGATACAAAGGCTTTGGTTGGATGAGTGTTTGCAACTTGCTTGCCGGCTTGACATGCACTACACAATTTGTCCTTCTCAAATTTGACATCCTTCAAGCCCCTAACCAAATCCTTCTTCAATAGCTTGTTGAGAGTGTTCATTCCAACATGAGCCAATCTTCTATGCCATAGCCAACCAAGTGATTGCTTAGTGAACAAACATGTCTTCAAGTTGGCATCTTCGGAGGTGAAATCCACTAGATAGAGATTGTTGTATCTAAAGCCCTTGAATATCACTTGTGTATCATCTTTCTTGGTCACAACCACTTCCTTGTCGGTGAACAAACATTGAAAGCCAAGATCACATAGTTGCCCAACGGATAGCAAGTTGAAGCTCAATGATGCAACTAGAAGCACATTGGAGATGGTATGATCATTTGATATTGCCACTTTGCCCAATCCCTTGACATTGCCCTTTGAGTTGTCACCAAATGTAATCTTTTCTTGGTCATTGACATTCTCTTCTAGTGAGGTGAACATCCGGGGATCACCGGTCATATGTTGTGTGCAACCACTATCAATCACCCAATGAGATCCACCGGTCTTGTAGTTCACCTACACACATAAGAAATCAAGCTTGAGCTTTTGGGACCCAAACTTGTTGCGGTCCCTTAACCTTCTCTACTAGTGACTTTGCAACCCAAATTTGCTTTGGCCTATTCTTGTTAGGAGGCCCCATGAACATGACTTTCATCTTGCCACTAGAGTCTTGTCTAAGCATGTAGTGAGCATTGAAAGCAAAGGGCCTAGCATGCTTGGGCAAGGGTGTAGGTTTAGGCTCTTCACAATCATGAGCAAAGTGTCCTTCCTTTCCACACTCATAGCATCTTCCAATCTTCTTCTTCTTTGGCTTAGTGATGCTTTTTGTTGCTTCATCTTCTCTTCAAGGAAGCCAATGCCATTTCTATTTGTCTTCATCACGGTGTTCATGAGTAGCTCACTTTGAAGACATTGCCCCTTGGTGAATTTCTTCAACCCGGTGGTGAGGTGCTCCTTCTCTTTCTTGAGCTTGTCATTCTCTTGTTGGAGCTCTAATTGAGATGGTGTCATCTTGTAATCTCTCTCCATCTTCAATCTCTTGTTTTCTTCTTTTAGCATGTCTAGCTCAAGTGACATGCTATAATCATCATCTTGGGTCTCAACAATGACTTGCTTTGTGGTTGCAAGCTTCTCTAGATCAACCTTGAGCTTTGCATTCTCATTCTTGATCTTGACATAATCATCATAGTGATCGGCCACAACCACATTCTTGCCCTTGCCACTAGCTCTTTGCTCATCATGCTCACTAACCAAGTCCTCACAAGATGTTGCTATGTCACACTTAACAACAAGGTTAGGAGCATCATGTGTCTCATGTGAAAGCATATCATAAGCAACGGTGAGAGCATCATAGTCAACTTTCACTTGAGTGTATTGTTCTTTAGCAAAGCATAACTAGTGGTAAAGTCACTATGCATCTTATCAAGTTTTTCATTTTTAGCTTTGAGCTCCTTGTTAGAGGACTTGAGCTCCTTGATGGATGATGACATAGTAGCAAGTTCATCTTTTAACTCATCACTAGCATGAATAGCATGATCATATTTCTCAACAAGAGATTCATTTTCATCAACAAGCTTTTCATTTTTAGCTCTAGTCTTTCTTATGATTTTAGAGTAGTCGTTTAGCAATTTAACAAGCTCATCATAAGTGGGTGCCTCAAATTCACCATCACTATCACTATCACTAGAGTCATCATCGCTTTGTACCTTTCGATCACCTTTAGCCATGAGGCATAGGTGTGTAGATGATGATGGTGACGGTGGTGGTGTGGATGAGCCAATGACTAGAGCGGCCACCTTCTCCTTCTCATCATCACTATCTTCATTGGATGAGCCACCGGAGGAGTCAATGTCGGTGAGCCAATCACCAACAATGTAAGCTTTACCACCTTTCTTGTGGTATTGCTTCTTCTTGCCATCTTTCTTCTTGTAGGGCTTGTCTTTTTTCATTCTTCTCATCTTCGCTAGATGAGTCATACTTCTTGCCCTTGTTCTTGTAGCTTTCTTTCTTGGGCTTGGTGCATTGATGAGCAAGATGGCCAAGCTCACCGCAATTGTAGCAATCCATTTCGGAGATTGGCCTCCTCTTGCTACTTGTGAAGAACTTCTTCTTTCTTGAGTCAAAGTTGACTCCATTCTTGTGAAGCTTCTTCAACATCTTGGTGGTCCTTCTCACCATGAGAGCGATGTTGGAATCATCCTCTTCATCACTTGAGCTCTCATGATGCACCTCAATAGCCTTGGACTTGCCCTTCTTGTCATGGCTTGCTTTGAAGGCCAAGTCCTTCTTCTTGTCGGTGGAGGAGCCACCACTTGGTGTGATGTGCATGTACATCTCATGCGCATTGATCTTTCCCAAGATTTGGGTTGGTGTAGCGGTGGAAAGATCGCCTTGATGTAGCACCGTCACAATGTGTCCATACTTCTCAATTGGAAGGACACAAAGAATCTTCCTCACAACATCGGATGGTTGCATTTGTGTGAGGCCAAGTCCATTTAGCTCCTCTACAAGAACATTCAACCGTGAGTACATTTCATTTGCACTTTCATTAGCATGCATATCAAAAGAGTGAAGCTTTTGCATAACTAAATGATAGCGTTCCTCACGCTCACTCTTGTTCCCTCATGGAGCGCACAAATGTTTTCCCATAGATCATGGGCATTTTTGTGGTTCCGAACACGGTTGAACACATCTTGCAAATGCCTCTAAAGGATGTTTTTGGCTTTTGCATTCCATTTCATTTTCCTCCTCATTAGGAGTGAGGCTTGTGCCTTCCTTGGGCTTGGCAAAGCCGGTGATCGCGGCATCGCGACATTTAACATCAACCGCTTCTAGGTACGACTCCATACGAATTTTCCAATATGGAAAGTCGTCTCCCTCGAACATGGGAGGTGGTCCATCACCTCCGGACATCTTAACTCTAGGCGGTTAAGCCTAAATCGAGAGCACGAGGCTCTGATACCAATTGAAAGGATCAAGATGCCCAAGAGGGGGGGGGGTGAATTGGGCTTTTCTAAAACTTCTTGCAAGAATAAAACCTATCAAGCCCCAATTAACCCCCTAGTGCTAGAAGTGTGTTTCCTTTTATTCTACCGCACAAAAGACAAAGTCTATGCCACTCCTACTCTAGCAAAGCAATTCAATAGTGAATGAACAACAAGTATAATGCGGAATTGAATTGCTTGAAAGTAAATGCGTAGTAAAGGAGTAGAGATGACAAGACGATCTTTTTGCCGAGGTATCGAGGTGTCGGCACACCCCCTAGTCCTCGTTGGAGCACCGCGCAAGGGTATCGCTCCCCCTTGATCCGCGCAAGGATCAAGTGCTCACTACGAGCTGATTCTCGCCGCTCCGGCCCGGTGAATCGCTCGCTACCGGTCACAAGCTTGCTTGGGTCATCCACAATGCCACCGGATGCTCTCCAAGCTTCACGATCGCCACCAAGCCGTCTAGGTGATGCCGATCACCAAGAGTAACAAGCTAGAACTCTCACTTGACCAACACAAGGCCAAAGAGATGGATGGATGCACACTTGCTACTCAATTCTCACTAGGAGGTGTCTAATTCTCACAATTAGCAAATCACTCAACCTCACTAGGGCTCTTCACTCACTCACACTCACAATGTGTTTTTCAGCAGATGGAAGTGGCAAGAACACTCAAATGGATGGAGGGAAGGAGTATAAATACTCCCCCAACCGGCCATCCAAAAACTGCACAAGACAGGGTTGCGGGGGCATCGGACGCTCCGATGCCTGGCATCATACGCGCCGATGACCTCGACCAACGGTCGACTGTACCCTCTTGTCAAATTGTTAAGAGACATCGGACGCTGGGCAGCGTCCGATGCCACCACATCGGATGCGTCCGATGTGGTTTTACCCTCTCTGGAACCTCTCTGGATGGCCATCGGACGCTGGCCCTCAGCGTCCGATGCCAGCGTCCGATGCGACCTCCAGTTCACGCGCACGTGAACAGTGGCACGGGCGCGTCCGATGTGAACACATCGGCACGTCCGATGCCACGCACCAGACTAAACCCTAGTCGGGGGGCATCGGACGCGTCCGATGCCTACCTGGCCAGTGTCCGATGCCCATACAAGGGCAGACTCAGCTCGGATCGCGACGCGGCCTAAATGACTTTTGATCCTCTCGACTTAAGGCATCTCTCTGAGCTACCTAGGGCTATGAAATAACAAGTGTGCACCACACCTACCTCAATAGACTCATCTAGGTCAAGCTACTGATTCACGCTCCTCTTTATAGTACGACCAAAGGAAAAACAAAGACCTAAGACTACCTAAGTGTCCTCCAACTCCATATGACACTTAGCCTAGTCTACCACCATCTTCGTCGTCCGTCCTTTGAAAACCGAAATGATATCCATCGCCAGGGGACATGAACTCCATATGCCCGTATCGTCGCCATTACCGTGACCTAACTCAATCCTGTTTCTGCAAAACACACGTTAGTCACAGTAATCTTGTGTTTCATCCAATCACCGAAACCACTAGGGGCCAAGATGCGTTCACATGCCCCACCATACATCTTAGACAAACGAGGGCATTCCTGTCTTCACTGTTGAACCTCAACAGCCTGGCAAAAGTGACAAAGTTGCACCTGTAGTGCACACCCTGGGTCATCCAATGCAGCACCTGGGCCGACTGATCAATAGAGGGTGGCCCAGAACTGACAGATGATTTCTTGATTGAAACTGCGCTCGCCAGTTATCAGCCCCAGTATCCTCCAGTCCTCTAGCCTCTGCACCAAGCCTGAATCTCTTCTGAATCCTTGTCTGTCAAGAACGGATTGCCAGCCGCTTATGCTCAAAAAGAGGAGGATGTCCCTAGCACAGAAACTCTTCCAGCAGACAGACATGTAGTAGTCCTGCTGAAAGCGGGACCAAAACCTTCTGTCCACTGAATCATCCCTAACAAGAAGATATGGATTTTCCAATCTCTGGGTCCTCAACAAGTTAGCCTTCTTCCTGTCAGAGTAATCCAAGACATTTCCAAGATGAGCAGGGGAAGACATCAAGGCACCGATTTAGGGTGCATATGAAACACCCGGTTGATCAGCAACAACCCGGATGTTGGAGGAGACGGAGGTCCAACACGAGGATCGATGGAACAACCCTCCCGCTCAGCTCCAGCCCCCAAAGCTACTCCGCCCACAATCACGCTGTGCAGACGCTCGGGAGGACCATTGACAGGGGGCGGTGGAGGTGGAGGAGCAGCATGACCACTCCCACCTGCACCGCTCCCACCAGCACCACTGCCACCAGCACCACTGCCACTGGCTCTGCCCCTACCGCCGTCGACACTACGACGGCTCGTGGACGAACGTCCACGAACCTGTCGAGTGACATCCTCGCTGCTCCCACCTGGCCGAGCACGACGCCCGGGATTGCGTTCCGCGGCTCCCCTTGCTCAAGACCACCTTGCTCCAAGGCAGCATACTCCTCATCATCATCATCACTAGCTGTACGAGCATGAGAGGTCCTCCGGCTATGCGACATCTAGAAAAAGATTACATAGACAGATATGAGACAACGGAGAAAGACTACTTTAAAGGATGTAGCAAAGACGACGATCATAATCGGGGAAGAGAACTGCTCACTGCGCGCGGTCGGTACTACCGTCCGTAGAGGTCGGTACTACCGACCGCACTGCAGCGTGCGGTTTCCTTCGATCCAATCACACAAATCGCCCATGAAATTGCAAACCATACATCCTAGAAGCATTTACACACTAGATAGAACAAACCTACCAAAGGAATCGACCTAGAATAAGGTACATTGAGAGATCGGGCAAGAACACCCTAGTACCTTGCTACTCATGAAGAAGAGGTCGAAATCCAATGAAGGAGGAACTTCCGGGCTTCAAGAACACCACCAAGACAATCACCACACTCCAAGGCACCTTCCCACCGAACAGATTGGATTTGGGTGAAGGAGGGAGGAGATCGGAGAGAGAGGGCGAAAAGACGGCGGCCGGAAGAACGGACGCAAGGCGGCGGCGGCTGGGTGAAAAATAGTTGACCGGATGAGGTAGAAACGGGTTTCACCGTGGCCTTTTATGATTGGGTCATACCCGGTCGGTACTACCGCCCATCGGGGTCGGTACTACCGACGTCGGTACTACCGCCCCAGATGGCGGTACTACCGACCGATCATTTCCAGAAAGGACAGAGGGCTATTCTAGGAGAACCTTGTGTGGTATACTACACAAACTTCAATCATGTCCAGATTTCATATAAGCAGTACATAGCTATGGACATAAGAGAAGCATGCAAAATAGATTTTGAAATCGCACACAAAGTTTGACAAAACTTTTTGTCTAGAGTCTCTAGGTGAAAACAAATATGTGCAAAACATCAAGCCACGTTACGAGAATCAATGATATTTAGTTCACTCCTCAAAACACAAAATCTTGACTCATCTAGAGGCTTTGTGAAGATATCGGCTAGTTGTTTTTCGGTGCTCACATGGCGTATAGAGATATCTCCTTTGGCTTCATGGTCTCTCAAGAAATGGTGTCGGATGTCAATGTGTTTTGTGCGAGAATGGTTTACGGGATTGTTGGCTAGCTTGATAGCACTCTCATTGTCACACAATAGTGGAATCTTATTATCCTCACATCCGAAATCTTTTAGTGTTTGCTTCATCCAAAGTAGTTGAGCACAGCATGAGCCGGCGCCACATACTCGGCTTCGGCGGTGGATAGGGCAACACTATTTTGTTTCTTAGAACTCCATGACACCAAAGACCTTCCAATAAATTGGCAAGTCCCCGTAGTGCTCTTTCGATCTACCTTGCAACCGGCATAGTCCGAATTGGAATAGCCAAGTAGATCAAAAGTGGAGCCCTTGGGATACCACAAGCCAAGATTAGGAGTGTGCACTAAGTATCGAAAGATTCTCTTAACGGCCATAATATGACATTCTTTCAGATTAGCTTGAAATCTTGCACACATGCACACGCTAAGAATAATATCAGGCCTAGATGCACAAAGGTAAAGCAATGAACCGATCATAGAGCGATATACCTTTTGGTCCACTGACTTACCATCCTCATTTAGATCAAGATGTCCATTGGTAGGCATGGGGGTCCTGATGGGTTTGGCCTTGTCCATCTCAAACTTCTTTAGCATGTCTCTTGTATACTTGGTTTGACTGATGAATGTGCCATCCTTGAGTTGCTTGATTTGGAATCCAAGAAAATACTTCAACTCACCCATCATGGACATCTCGAACCTTTTAGTCATGATCCTACTAAATTCCTCACAGAAAGTCACATTAGTACTACCAAATATTATGTCATCGACATATATTTGGCACACAAAGATATCATTATCGACTTTACGAGTAAATAAAGTAGCATCAGCCTTCCCTATCTCAAAACCCTTTTTGAGTAGGAAGTCCTTAAGGCAATCATACCAAGCTCTAGGGGCTTGCTTGAGCCCATAGAGCGCCTTGTCGAGCTTGTAGACGTGGTTGGGAAACTTGGGATCTTTGAAACCCGATGGTTGCTCCACATATACCAATTCGGAGAGGGGGCCGTTGAGGAATGCACTTTTCACGTCCATTTGGTATAGCTTGAAATCATGGTGAGTAGCAAAGGCAAGTAATATACGAATTGACTCAAGCCTAGCTACGGGTGCATAGGTTTCCACAAAATCCAAACCTTCAATTTGAGTGAAACCTTGAGCCACCAACCGTGCTTTGTTCCTTGTTACCACGCCATGCTCGTCTTGTTTGTTGCGGAAGACCCATTTGGTTCCTATCACATTTTGGTTGGGCCTTTCCACCAAGGACCAGACTTCATTCCTGGTGAAGTTGTTCAGCTCTTCTTGCATAGCCATCACCCAGTCCGGATCATCAAGTGCTTCTTCCACCCTAAGAGGTTCCAAAGAGGAGACAAACAAGTAATGTTCACAAAAACTTGCTAAACGAGAGCGTGTCGTTACCCCATGTCGTATGCTCCCCAAGATGTTGTCAACGGGATGATCCCGTTGAATCGTATGATGCACTTTAGGATGTGGCACAAGTGATCTCCTTCGGATGGGTCCATCTTCATCACATGTGGGGATGTCCCCATCATCTTGTCGGTCTTCATGTTGAGCTTGTGCTTGATCATCAAGTTGATGTTGCATTTGACCACCATTTGCACCTCCATTTATCGGAGTTGCGGAAGCTTCACCATGTACGTTTGAATGCACATGATGGACATTTGAATCGTGTGGAGTGTGCAACGAATCATCATCATCATCTTGAATCTCAATAGGTCTCACATCACCGGTTGCAAGCTTCTTGATTGCTTCAGATGGAGACATGTCATCACCTACAAGCTCATCATTGACTTGCTCCTTTTGGGAGCCATCAGATTCATCAAAAGCCACGTCTACCGTTAACTCAATAGTGTCGGTGGCATTATTGAATACGCGGTAGCCGTGTTCGTTAGTGCCATAACCAAGTAGAAAGCCTTCGTGTACCTTAGGTGCAAACTTTGAACTTTTGGCTCTCTTGTTAAGTATGAAACACTTGCAGCCAAAAACTCGAAAGTAATGCACCTTCGGCTTGTTACCAGTTAGAAGCTCGTATGGCGTCTTGTCCCTTAGCTTGTGGAGGTAGAGACGGTTGATAGCATGACACGCGGTGTTCATCGCCTCCGCCCAAAAGCCATGGGACGTCTTGTATTCATCCAACATAGATCTTGCGGCTTCAACAAGAGTTCTATTCTTCCTTTCCACAACCCCATTTTGTTGTGGGGTATATGGAACAGAGAACTCATGCTTGATTCCTTCTTCATCAAGATATTCTTCTATGTTGGTGTTCCTAAACTCGGTCCCATTGTCGCTTCTCACTTTCTTGATCTTGAGCTCAAACTCATTTTGAGCCCTCCTAGCAAACTTCTTGAAGATGCCTTGGGTCTCACTTTTATCTGCTAAAAGAACACCCAAGTGAAACGAGAAAAGTCATCAACAATAACGAAACCATATTTGTTACCGCCGATGCTTTGGTAAGCAACGGGTCCGATGAGGTCCATATGTAGTAGCTCCAATGGCCTTGTTGTTGACACGACGTTCTTCATTGGATGCTTCGCTCCAACTTGCTTTCCTACTTGGCATGCGCTGCAAATCCTATCTTTCTCAAATGATACATTGGTTAGTCCAAGGATGTGCCCTTCCCTTTGAAGTTGGGCCAAGTTCCTCATCCCAACATGAGCTAGTCGGCGATGCCAAAGCCAACCCATGCTGGATTTTGCCATTAGACATGTTGTAGGTTCTACCTTACTAGTTGAGAAGTCAACTAGGTAAAGTTTTCCCTTCAACACGCCTTTAAATGCAATAGAGGAATCTCTTCTTCTAGAGACGGTCACACCCTTATCCGTAAAGAGACAATCGTAACCCATTTCACAAAGTTGAGAAACAGACAACAAATTGTAACTCAACGAATGCACAAGTAATACATTAGATATGGAATTGTCAGTTGAGATAGCAATTTTACCCAAACCAAGCACTTCTCCTTTTCCATTGTCACCAAACACAATGTTGTTGCATGAGTCGTTGCTTGGTTGGAAGGAGGAGAACATTTCTTTTGCCCCGGTCATATGATTGGTGCATCCACTATCCAACACCCAACTTGACCCACCGGAGGCATATTCCTACAAAACAAGATTATGTTCTTGATTTAGGTACCCAAGTGAGATTGGGTGCTAGGGGGTTAGTCACATAAACTTTTGGCACCCAAACATTTCTCATAATCTCCCTCTTCTTGAGGGCACCAACATACTTGACTACTATCTTGCCATTCTCTCCCCAACAACACAAGTAATCACATGTATAGCTTCTTGATATAGGCTTTTGTTGCTTGGGGACCTCCACTTGCTTCTCCTTGTTGATCTTACCATTAGCAAGTGGAGCCTTAGGGTTGGCAACCTTGTTGGCCTTGTTCATGAGGTCAAAGAGAGGATCCCCTTTGTTAAAGTTAACAAAGGGTACCCCTTGACCATCTTCCTTCCATTAGCCTTGCCACCATACCTATTGTACCCAATCCCATCCTTGATGGATGGATGTCTTGCGGTCTTGAGGATATCCTTTGGTTGTTCCATCTTGCACTTGCAACCATTCCTCAAGATCATGTTCAACCGTTGGATCTCTTTGCTCTTCTTTTTCTAACTCAACAGTGTTAGTTGCACAAGCATTGATATCAACTTTATAACATCTATTGCAACCATTACTTGTTGAAGCATTAGAGTTGTCGGAATCCTTAGGCGTAGTTGAAGAGGTACTACTCCAAAGAGTGTTGTAGCTTAGTTCAAGAGTTTGATATTTATCTTGAGAGCTTGTGAGGCTCTCTTGAACCAAGTTAATCTTACTCTTTAGATTAGCAATTGAGTCATTGCTCGTGGAACACTCCTTAGCCAACTTCTTGTTAGAGTTGTTAGCTAAAGATAGTTCCACGGTCAATTTCTCAACCTTCAACTTCTCCTCGGCAAGAGAGGCTTCCAATGCAAGGTTCTTTTCTCTCTCTTGAGAGATCAAGTCCCCTTGCAAAACAAGACTCTCATTCCGACTTTCCAATTTACTAAGCAATTTTAATATTTTTGGTCTACCTTTTTTTACCAAACTTTCTTATGATACTTAGTTCAAATTCATCCATGTCATCATCACTAAATTCATCACTAGAACAAGTAGGAGAGTGAGGTGATACCTTCTCATCCTTAGCCATGAAGCAAGAACGAGTGACGTCATCCTCATCGTCGGTGAGGTCCTCGAACAAGCGTGATGATGTGGTCGAGGTAGTCATGTTGAGGCGGGGGCTTGGAGAAGAAGTCTTGTGTATGGCGATGTTGGCCGCTCCCTTCTCGTTCTCCTTGCCCTTGCTCTTCTCTTCATCACTTGAGTCATCTTCGGAGAACCATTCTTCACCAAGATGAGCTTCACCACCTCTTCTTCTTCTTTGCTTCTTATCATCACTCTTGCTATATTTGTTCTTGTTCTTCTTTTGTGGACAATCAGCGATGAAATGATCGTCCGCACCACACTCATAACAAGTCCTCTTCTTTGACTTCTTGAAGTATCCACCTTTTCCCTTCTTGTACATTTTCTTCTTCATGAATCTTCGAAAGTTCTTCACAAGGAGAGCAATCTCATCATCGGAATCATCGCTTTCATCACTTGATGAATCATGTTGGGCCTTGCTTCCTTCTTCTTGGTTTTCCTTGAGAGCTACCACCTTCTTGTGGCTTCCTCTTGATCTTCTAGAGCTTCATCATCCAAGACTTCATGATGCTTTATTTTGGCAAGCATCTCATGAGGTCCCATGCTCTCATAGTTGGGTCTCTCCATGATAATTGATGCAAGTGTCTTGTTCTTCTTTCTATATGCTCTCAATAGCTTTCTTGCAGTTGAGTTGTCATCCCACTTTGTGTCTCCAAGAGCTCTAATCTTATTGACCAATGTCATGAATCTATCAAACATTTGTTGAGTGGTCTCACTTTTCTTGATAGCGAAGTTCTCAATCTTTCCTTGAAGAAGCTCTATGTTGCACTTCCTCACACTTGCATCACCCTCATATGATATCCTGAGAGTGTCCCAAATCTTCTTGGCATTCTCCATTCCATGTACCTTGTTGCTCTCTTCGGGCTTAAGACATGATAGGATCAATGAAGCGGCTTGAACATTTTGTTGAAACTCAACCACATCATTGTCGATGAACTCTTCACCTTCAACATGACTTGGTCCACTCTCGACAATCCCCAAACTCTTGCGGCAAGAAGATGCAGCTTCATCTTATGTGCCCAATCATTGTAGTTGATTCCATCGAAGGAGGGTGGTTTGCCTAGATTGACGCTAGGCAATTGAATGACTTTGCCCATTTGGCTATAGTCATAAGACATGCTAGCATACTCCTTCTCTCTCTTGCCTTTCACTTCATCTTCCTTTTCTTATCTTCTTTGGGCTGTGGCGGATTTTCTCCGCTTCCGGATGCTTCGCCTTTGTTGGCCAAAGCTTGCCTCATGGTCTCCATCTCATCTCTCATCTTTTGCATATGATCTTCATATTTCTTAGCTTGATCTTCTAGCAACTGAGTGGAACCCTCTTGACAATGTCATCAATTTGTTCTTGACTTACGGTCGACATGATTCTCCCTTACGCGGTGAAGCGCTAACACAAGGGTTAGGCTCCGATACCAATTGAAAGGATCTAATCAGCCTAGAGGGGGGTGAATAGGTGATTTTTGACAACCTGAAACTTCACAAACTAGAAAATGTAGTTAGACAACAACCGGTCTTGCGGTTTGTTTGGGTAGGTACTACCGGGTGTGAAGCACCGGTACTACCGACACAAACAAATGACACTACCGGACTCCTAAGAGGGAACTACAGATCCAATGAAAGTGAGCTATTGAATGTATTACAAGTATGAACCCCACTTCCCTAAGTATGATACAAAGCGATTCTAGCCTTACCAAGCCTTGGTTGCTTTCCACGGTGTGGATCAAGCCTTCTCAACCTAAGAAAGAGATAGGGAGAGGAAGAACACGAAGAACACAAGTAATATGCAAAGTAGAGACAACAACAAGCACACAGGACACAACGATTTATCCCGAGGTTCGGCCAATCCACTAAGGAGTGCCTACTTTCTCGTTGTTCAGGTGACCACAAAGGTCGGAGTCTATTTCACCTTCTAGACTCACTCAAGCAACCACAAAGGCTACTAGAGTTTCTCCACTAGAAATCACAGGGGTAATACAAACACTTCGGGGAGCCCTCACAAATGAATCAATACGGGCTACCACGAAGAACACCTAACCGGCTAGAGCTCAAAGAGCTCAAGAGTAAAAGACACAAATCAAGCCGGCTAAATGGAAACCAAGTGCTCAAGTCGTAGATCGAAGCTTCCCACTCTCTAATCTCACTTCCCTAGCTCAAATCTTGCAAATGAGTGAATCTAGGAGCAAAGGGGGAGAGAGAGGGAAGGAGACAATGCTTGGAGGCTCTTTTGTCTGAAGTTAGGTCGCAATAAGTGAGTGGAATAAGTGGGTGACCGTCAAACGAGAGAAGGAGAGTTATTTATACTCTGCCAGTCCCGAGGTTGGTCGGTAGTACCGACCACCCATGGTCGTTAGTACCGACCAGTCACTAACGGTCGCACAGATCTGGATCTGACCTAAAGTCAACTACCGGCCTCAGGTCGGTACCACTGAGGGGCGGTAGTACCGCCCTATGGCGGTACTACCGCCAGGCCAAAACGGTCGCGAACAGAGAGCTCCGCAGAAAGGGGCTTGGTCCCTCGTTTACTACCGACCAGGGTCGGTACCACCAAGGGTCGGTAGTACCAGCCTTATGGCGGTACTACCGCCAAGTCAAACTCAAGCTAGACCAGAGAGCCTTGCAAACTTGGTTTACTACCGACTTGGGCCGGTACCACCGGGGGCGGTAGTACCGGCCTTATGGCGGTACTACCGCCAAGTCATTTTGAGAACGAATAGAGAGGTCTGCGAAACCAAGCTTACTACCGACCTGGGTCGGTACCACCGAGGGCGGTAGTACCGACCTTATGGCGGTACTACCGCCAGGTCATTTTTGAGCTTATCCAGAGAGGTTGTAAAACTGGCTTGCTACCGGCCCGGGCGGTACCACCGAGGGGCTGTAGTACCGGCCTTATGGCGGTACTACCGCCAGGTCATTTTAAGCGCGAACAGAGAGGATGTTAGAGCAGCGCGCGGAACAGCCACGGGCGGTACTACCGACCACCCATGGTCGGTACTACCGCCCTCACAGAAAACCCTCTATGTGTTCATGTTTGTGCGGTGTCTCTTAAGCAAACTATAGTTAGTCGATATGAGCACTTTTCTCCACATCTAGCCAACCTAATTTGTGACCCTCTTGATAGTCCGACTTACCTATAACTCAAGTTTAAAAATAAACTTTTAAACCACCACTTGAGTTAGGCATCATTATGACCAAATGTATCCAACGTGCTTCGTTCACGAGATTTCAACGTTTCAAAACTTTCTAAGGATCTAACACCTGCACGCATGCTTTTATAAATCTGTTAGTCCCTAATTTGATTGTCATTAATTAGCCAAAACCACAACGGGGACGAATGCACTTTCAAGTGTTGAGCTAGATGTGGTGCCTATTAGCCGTCAAACTACCAAGGTGTGCGGTCGACACAACGGGGACTAGCTTGGTGGCAACCAAGTGAACCTCGAGATAAAATCACTGTGTCAACCTTGTTCATCCCGTTGTTTGCATTCCCCTTACACAAGCTTGTATTTACTTTCATATATATTGTGCTTGTGTAGTTGCTCTTGTAATTAGTTAGCTTGTGTAGCTTGCTAGTTACCTTCCTTGCTTGTGTAGCATAGAAGTTGATCCCGCGAGTGACTAGTTGACTTGTAGTCTTGCTAGTCATGTTGCTTAGTTTGTGTAGCTAAGTCGGTGTGACGTAACGGCCCTAATCCCATGGCCCACTGATCACTATCGACCACTGACAGTCGATCCGTACAGCCAAGAGATTAAGACCGGGTTCGCCACTGGGCTACATCAGTGCCCGATGTCCGCAGGATCATCTCACAATTCAGTTACAATCTCTTGAACATTTTGACAAATAACATCGGAGTAAATAGCGGAAGACTTAAATAACAATAGTTTTACAAACCAGTGTTCAACATAAACTTAAAGTGAAATTATTACAGACCATAGTTCAAATAGAGTTGGCAGGGTAGCCGATGACAACAACTAAAAGATAAAGATACATCACCCAGCCCGAGGGTGAATAATCACTCATCGGCCCCATCGGCCTCTTCCTGAACAACAGTCACACAGCAGGGTCCGAGGCATACTGAGGAGTCTGCCATACCTGCAACATGGGTAAAAGAACCCTGAGTACAAAGGTACTCAACAAGACTTACCCGACTAAAGAAAAGGGAGAAGACTCAGGAATGCAGGCTTAGGGTAGTCAAGGTAAGGCTTAAGCAAGTTCAAGTATTTTGCAGAAAAGCATTTGGGTAAACCTTATTTTAATTTTGAAAGATTCGGTATTCCTTGTTCCATCATAATCCTTGATTCATTTTACTTTCCAAAACAGACCTAGTTGAGAACCACTCCCTGTTGACAGTCAGTGACTAAGTCTCCATAACCGAGGAGCAGCGTTAATCCGGATAAATAATACTCAGCTGAGGGTCCCTATCCACACTGCATATGTAGCACCCAAGCTTGCATATGCCAACTCGTCTACCACGATTCCTCCAAGATTGGGCCCGGTCCTACGCCACCCGGAAGTACAGTACACCACTCCAATCCGGGCCTCTAACCCACGTGGGTACATGCTACTTCCGCCATCTCTCCACTCCCAGTGCGCGGTTGTCGGTCCAATCAAGGATTCCTCGGAGCCGAAGCTTTCCGTAGTATGTGAATAGTTGCAAGTCTTAGTCAATCAGGCCCCCATACAGGTGGTCCCTAAATTTTCCAGCCAGCGACAAGCACCTCGGGACTCTAACCCAAGAGTACAGGTCCTGTCAGTTTTTCAACCCTGTCCCGGCCGGTGTCAACTGTTGAGTCCCGGACTACAACATGACGGCACCGTACGCAAGGACAACCTCTCCTTCCCATTGACTAGGTACGGATCAGATACTTAGCCAATGGTGGGAGTAAACCAGAAATTCCCATAATATTCTTAAAGTGACCACACTTTTGAACTTGGCATTTTATTGCAAATCTATCATATAGCATTGCTAAGCATTTTTCAAATAGTTTTTGAAAAGCAGGTATCGGGTGTATCATTGGTCAAGGTAGATAATGCATCAGATAGGATTTCACTCAACTCCTATCAACCTAATGCAATAATTTAACTCAAAGACATTTAAGGAAACATTTATAAATTCAAGGAAAGGGTTAAATGCACCGGGGCTTGCCTTGGACGGCAAAAAGAGTAGACTCGGGATAGGTATAAGCGTCGGAGCTTGGGGTTGCCTCGGGGACAGATCCTTCGGCGGCTACCTCGACTTCAGGGCCTTCTTCGTCAACTATACGGATGCAATGATGAATGCTCATGAGAATGATGACATGGACTTCAGGTGCAAGACAATTCCACAGATTCAAGATTACTCTAAGGCAAGGCATAATCGAAATCTAGGTTGAGCATAAAAGTTAGCCATTTCTTCCTTAAGCAAAATTGATTAACTAGACTTTATCATAACTATCCTAAACATCAATCAAACATAGCATCACAAACATTATAGACCAAAGGGTAGGGGTCTATGAACATCAAGCAATCCCAAAAGTCACATCACAGGTCAATCAACGCTAACCCTAATCACCCTTTTCTATTTTTCTTAATTATTTAAAAAGGTCATTTTATGAAGGTGCTCCAAAAATTACCAAATTAATCACACAAGTTCATTAGAGTACAACTATATGGCAAAACAAATTTCATAATTTTTGGAGGTCATTAAGGTGCTCAATTAAATCTAGACATTTAATTAACAAAAGGCACTATTCCTTAATTAAAATAAAGCTCAAAAATCACTTGTTTCAAATGACTTCAAAATTTCACCAGAGACTTGTCATGGCATAACTAGCTCACAAAAAGTGATCTCATAAATTTTGGAGTTATAAATCATTTTCTAAAAATCCAAAACCATCATTTATTAATTAAAAGGGAGATTTTTCATTTTCAAATTTTTGCAGAAAAGTCAAGTTTCATATTTTTATAATACTTCAGAGCATAAAAGTCTACCACAAAATTTTTAGAATTTATGGATCAACACAGAAAATCACACAAAAATATGAAATCTCAGCACTATTCACATGTATGAAAAATAGAAAAGAGCACTGTTCTTCTCCCTCGCTCACCGCGGCCGGCCGACGGCGGCGGCGCTGCTGCGCCGGCCACTGCGGGCTCTCCGCGGCGAAACCGAGGGTAGGGACGGCATCAGGAGCTCACCGTGAGTCGATTAAGCGGCTCGGCGAGGGAAGGGGATGAACGGGGGAGGACGGTGGAGGGCGACCGGCGAAAGCTCACGGCGGCGATCGTCGTCCCGATGATCCTGCGCGATACAAGTGACCGCAAGGGGTCTGTCAGAGGCGCAAAGGAGCAAGGAAGGTGATGCGGGGGTCGGAGGGAGATGATCAAGCCGGAGAGGGAGTATTTCACGATCCCGACCTCGACGGGCTTCTCGCCGGAGATGGGAACGGCGAGTTACGCCGGGCAACCAGGGACGGTAGAGACCAATTGAGGGGTGGTGAAGCTGCACAAGGACACGGCGGAGCTCCTGAGCTAGATGGTTGAGCTCGGGAGGCGCTGGTGTGAGCTGGCGACGGTGGCGGAGGCGGTGAGGGCTTCGGCTCACCGGCGGGGAGGTTTTATAGGCGCGCTCGGGGGCGGAGAGGTGTCACGGCAGGCGGTAAGCTTCACGGAGGCGTGCGCACTCGATTGTGCTCTGGCAGCAGGGTTGACGCGCGCTCGGGGCCTGGGCGTGAGCTCGCCGACGTTGAACACGCGGCGGCGGTGTCGGGGAGCAGTGGGGGACGGGTGCGAGGGTCAGCGGTTGCGCGTGCGGGTGCGGCGTGCTGTCGCGGTTGCAGGCGGCTGGTCGGGAGCAGGCGGACAGCAGCAGGCGCGTGGCGCACGCGGCGACGGCGAGGCGGCCATGGCCGGACCCCCCCCCCTACCGGAGAAGATGAACAGGGTCTAGGCTAGGGTTTGACTTTTGGCTGGTTTCTGTATTTTGCAAAAATACTTCAAAAACTTGAACTGAGCGACAAAAACTCAAAACACCAAAGTTGCTCAGAAAACGAGATCTACAACTTTGTCAATATGAACATTTTCAAATTCCAAATAGTTTTTGAACAATACTTGAAAACAGTAAAGGGGACACTTTTTCAAACTTGATTCAAATCAAAATTACTCTGGATTTCAAACTAAAACTTGAAAATCTTTATATATGAAAGTTGTTCCATTTGTCAAAACCTACAACTTTGCTATTATACACTTTTCCTGAAACTCATTAGTTTTTGAACTCATTTTGGAAAACTGAAAAGGGGACAAAACTGGAGTTTGATAGAATTTGAAATAACTCAAAACTTTGTACTGTAACTTGAAAATTTGTAAATACCAAAGTTGTTTCTCTTTGACAGATCTACAACTTTTGCTTTTTGGACCATCCCAAATTTTGAATAATTTTTGAATCACAACAAGAGGGATAAAATCCAGGATTTGGAAATCAGGGTTTGCAAAGAGTTTTGAAATCAAATTCTGATTTTTGAACTTTGGCCAACACAACACACACTTCAAGGCACTAAAGGAACAAGAATTACACAAAGCTAGGCACAGAGGTGAAATTACCATTTTGCCCTAGTAGAGAGAAGTGGGCTAATTAGGGTTTTTGAAATAGAGGTAATTCACATAAAAAGATACACTTAGCAAAATGCATACACATGAAATCATGATTAAGATGCTTAATGATGATATGTCAAGTTAATTACATGCTAAACACCAGAGGTGTTACAGCGCCTCCCCCCCTAAAAGAAATCTCGCCCGAGATTCTGCGTCTTAAGGAAGGACAAAGAGGGATAAAGACAAAACCTTACATAGACAGGGATTCGAGAAAGTCGGGGTAGTTCTTTGCTAAGAAGTCTTCGGATTCCCAGGTGGCTTCTTCTTCAGAGTGCTGGTTCCACTGTATTTTGTACCATCTCGTGGTAGTTCTTCGAGTAACGCGATCCTTGTGGTCCAACACGCGAACTGGATATTCTGAGTAGGACAGATCAGGCTCTAGCTCAACACCTCAACTTCCACGACATGTTCTGGTACTCTGAGACACTTCTTGAGTGGGAGACATGGAAAACATTGTGGACAGCGGAGAGATGATCGGGCAACTTCAGCTTGTAAGCTACCTTGCCACAACATTCCAAAATCTCAACGGACCAATGTAACGGGGTGCTAACTTTCCTTTGACTCCAAAACGAGTGACTCCTTTTGGTTGGTGAGACCTTGAGATATACATAATCTCCAACTTGAAACTTCAGAGGTCGACGTCTCTTGTCAGCGTAACTCTTCTGTCGAGATTGGGCAATCTTCATATTCTCTTGTATCTGCTTGACTTTCTCTTCCATATCTTTAACCAGGTCAACTCCAAAGAATTCTCTTTCTCCGGGCTCAGACCAACTGAGGGGTGTACGACAACGACGACCGTACAGTGCTTCAAAGGGTGCCATTTTGATGCTCTCTTGGTAACTGTTATTATAAGAGAACTCTGCCAAAGGCAAACAGTCATCCCAAGTATCTGCGAAGGTAAGAACACAGGCTCTCAACATGTCCTCCAGCACACTTGGTTGACTCGCTCAGTTTGTCCATCTGTTTGCGGATGATATGCCGTACTATGTAAGAGCTTGGTTCCAAGTGAGGTATGGAACGCTTTCCAAAACTTAGCGACAAACTGGGTACCACGGTCAGAGACAATGGTCTTGGGTATGCCATGAAGCTTCACTATGTTGTTCTTGTACAAGGTGGCATACATGGGGACGGTGTAACTGGTCTTCACTGGCAGAAAGTGAGCTTGCTTAGTGAGTCGGTCCACAATTACCCAAATGGAATCAAAACCTTTCTGGGTCTTGGGTAGTCCATTGACAAAATCCATACTAATGTCGTCCCATTTCCAAACGGGTACTGACAAAGGTTGCAATTCTCCTCCAGGCTTCATGTGTACTGCCTTGACTCTTTGGCAGGTATCACACTGAGCGACATACCGGGCAATCTCAATCTTCATTTTAGTCCACCAGAATCTCTGCTTTAAGTCTTGGTACATCTTGTTGCTGCCGGGGTGAATAGAGAATCTGGTCAAGTGTGCTTCATCAAGGATTAACTGTCTCAATTCAGGCACCTTGGGAACTACTAGGCGATTCTTGAACCAACAACTCCTACATCATCGATCCTGAAACAATCAGTCTTTCCAGTCTGGACCTTTTCGATGATGTGCTTGATTCCAGGGTTATCCTTCTGAGCAGCAATGACTTGATCCTTGATGGTTGTTTCGATGCTGACATTGTTCAGGCTTCCTTGCGAAATTATGTCGATACCCATCCTTTCGAGATCATGGCACAAGGAAAGATCATAGGGCTTCGTCATCAGACAGTTGCAGTGTGACTTGCGACTGAGGGCATCGCAACTACATTTGCCTTACCTGGATGGTAATGTACTTTGAGATCATAATCTTTAATCAGCTCAAGCCATCTTCTCTGCCTCATATTCAATTCTTCTTGAGTGAAGATATACTTTAGGCTCTTGTGATCCGTATACATATTGCAGATACTGCCCAACAGATAGTGACGCCAAATCTTCAAGGCATGCACGACTGCTGCTAGCTCAAGATCATGGGTGGGGTAGTTTTCCTCATGTCGCTTAAGCTGTCGTGAGGCATAAGCGATTACTCGTCCTTCTTGCATCAAAACACAGCCCAACCAGTACCAGATGCATCACAGTATACATCGAAGGGTTTCTCGATATCTGGTTGAGCTAGGACTGGTGATGTAGTTAGCAGTTTCTTCAGGCTTGAAAGGCTTGCTCACAGGCTGGTGACCAAACGAAATCCACGGAATTCTTCAACAACTCTGTGATAGGCTTGGCGACTCTGGAGAAATCTGGGATGAAACGACGATAGTATCCAGCCATTCCCATGAAGCTGCGAACTTCGCGGACAGTGGTAGGTGGCTTCCAATCCAAGATATCTGCCACATTTTCAGGGTCAACTGACACACCTTCAGCGGACAGGAACATGACCAAGGAATTGAATTCGATCTAGCCAGAATTCACATTTACTGAACTTGGCATACAGCTGGTGATCTCTGAGACGAGAGAGAACGATTCGAGATGCTTGGCGTGATCTTCAGGAGTTCTTGAATAGACAAGGATGTCGTCAATGAACACGACTACAAATTTATCGAGCTCTGGCATGAACACAGAGTTCATGAGATACATGAAATGAGCGGGGGCATTGGTCAAGCCAAAGGACATGACCAAGTACTCATATAGGCCGTATCTGGTGGTGAAAGCTGTTTTAGGAATGTCTTCTGGACGGATTTTTATTTGGTGATAGCCAGATCTGAGATCAATCTTGGAGAACACTCTGGCTCCAGACAACTGGTCGAAAAGAAGGTCAATGCGAGGCAAGGGATATTTATTTTTGATGGTGACCTCGTTGAGTGGGCGATAGTCAACGCACAGACGAAGACTTTTGTCCTTCTTCTTCACAAAGATAGCTGGACAGCCCCAAGGAGATGAACTTGGGCGAATGAGACCCTTGTCCAATAGCTCTTGCAATTGATCTTCAGCTCTGCCAACTCTCTGGGAGGGCATTCGATAAGCTCTGCGGGATATAGAGCAGTCCGGGCTTTAGCTCTATGGCAAACTCAACATCACGGTCAGGAGGCAGACCGGGTAGATCTTCTGGAAAGACATCAGGGAACTCACAGACCACGGGAATATCACTGACTTCCGGAACACAGGCGGTATTCAACTGGGTGGTTGCTGGTTTTTGAGGCATAGGAAGTTGGAGAAGGAGTTTGGAAGTGCTGTTAGGAATATCCACTCTCACAACTCTATTCAAGATGTCTATCATGGCTTTTATACTGACACATCCAATTCATGCCTAAGATGACATCTATCTCTTGATTGCGCAGTACTATCATGGTGGTAGGAAAGACATGTTCCCCCAACATTACTGGTATACTGCGGACCACTTCCTTAGTATTTATCCGCCCTCCAGGCGAAAGTATACAGAAACTTTCTTTTAACTCCCCCATGGGTAACTCATGCTTGATGACAAAAGTGCGACTGATGAAGGAATGCGATGCACCAGAATCGAACAAGACGACTGCAGGATGATTGGCAACAGGGAACCTACCGAGCATGACGGCTCTCCTTCTGGGATGTTACTGACGGTGGTGAAGTAGACTTGCCCGTGCTTCTTGACAAACTTGCCCTTCTGGACGTGCTGCTGCGGTGCACGGTGCTGCTGCTGTGATCCTCCCGGGCCTTTCTGTGCATGCTGGGCATTCTTCTTGGGTTTTGGGCAATCGCGAGACCAGTGACCAACTTGGCCACAGTTGTAGCATGGATGGTTGTAAGCTGTTTGGGGGTGGTGATACGAACACCTGGGGCGTTCGGCTGAGTGGCACTTTGCTGGTTGGCATTATGGGTAGTGGCCGCGGTACGAACGACCACTTGCTGATGGGGATATGGGGCACGGTTTTGGTGGTGACTGGGGTGGTAGATGATTCTTGGGCGCTTATGTTTGCTGGAGAAGCTGCTAGACCCAGCCTTCTTCTTCTTCTTCTCCTCCTGATACTGGCGGTTACTTTCCTCGAAAGCGACAGCACGGTCAACGACATCATGATAAGATCCGTTGGGTTGTTTGGACAGACCTCTGCGAATCTTAGGGTGCAGACCCCTAAGGAAACCATCTCTCTTCTTTTCCTCTGTGTTGACATAGTCGGAGGCATACTGGCTCAGGTGATTGAACTGACCCACATACTGCATCACTGTGGATTCCTTCTGCTGCAGAGCTAGGAACTGATCAAGCTTCATCTTCATCAGACCTGACGGGATGTGATGTGCGCACGGAAAGCGGTGCGGAACTCCTCCCAGGTCAACTCATCCTTCAGGTTGGGCAGCCAGAGGTTGGCATACCAAGCACTTGCTGGACCACGAAGCTGCTGAGAAGCGAACCGGGGCTTCTGGATTTCAGTGCCATCGGATGAGACCAAACTTCTGCTCCATGGTGCGGAGCCAATCATCAGCTTCGAGGGGTTCATCGGCTCTGGTGAAAACCGGTGGACGGGTTTCAGTGAACTCCACATAGGTGGTTTCTTGGTTGTGACGACCACGGTGACCAACATTCTGCTGTCCTTGGTTTCTGAGCCATTAGGTTGGCAGCGGCGGCCAAGGCTGCAATGGCATCTGCCAGGTAGCAGGAATGGTGGAGGGTTTGGAAGGTTGGCACCTCCGGAACTTTCCGGCTCCAGTGCGGGTGTTCACAGGCATCTGTTAAGAATTTGGGAACTTAGCATCCAAAGATTGCTTTTTGAACGAAACTGACTGATAAGATTCATTGATGCAAGGTAGATAACTGATACAGAGGTTTCGACTAACTGATAAAGGAAAGGTACAAGACGCGATACAGACTCGACTAGACAGAAGACCAACTACGTCCCAACCTAGACTTAAGGCTTAGGTGAGCAGATGGTACAGACACAACGATCTAGTCGTCATCGATGATGATCATCTCTTCATCGTCATCTTCATCTTCGATGATGAGCTCAGGCTCTTCCTCCTCATCTTCATCTTCAATGTGAACATCTTCAACAGGTTCCATTTCTACATTCGGGACTGGCTCATGTGCTTCTTCAGGTTCCTCCACGACTCCATCTTCTGGATCCTCAGCACCAGGTGGAGCCACGGGGTGAAGTTGGTTGTACAATTGATGTACCTCCTCATGAATTATATCATTGTACTGCTCAATCTGGGCAGTGTATTGCTGCCAGTCCCTGGAGTTGGGCTCTGGTGACATCTTCGCGGGTCCAAGCATCGTTGCGCTGCTCGATAGCGCGAACTGTGTTCCGATTGCCCTGCTCCAGGGAAGCTCGTGCCTCATAAAACTCCATGCGAGAAAGATAGAAGTCATGCTCCATGTTCTCCATTTCAGCCTTTAGATTCTTGATCTCCTCCTTCAGCTGCTTGCGGTTGCGCGGGACGAGCGACGTCCGTTGGAGGATTCTCCAGTCTCTTCTCCGGTGCGTGGCGCCAGCTGGTGACGCGGCACACCATGCGGTCCAGTCGACTTGCGAGCAGTCCGCTTGAGGATGACCATATCTGGACAAGAGGTATATGGTGAAAGGCTAGCACAGAAGAAAGGTAAAGGCATACTAACCCAACCGACTTAGAGAGGAAGTTAACTTAAGTGATAATGACATGATGCATGATCCGTTCCTACGGAACAAGGCAATGCAACTACTAAGGTAAGGTACATAGGGCTTATACAAGTTGTCTTGCTACTAGTTGCCAAAGACAAGATGAGATGAGAGAAGCAATTTGGACTCAAAATAGTCAAGTTTAGTTTTTGAACTTAAAAACCTTTTGAAATTTTCGCAAAAAGATTTCAACGTCGTAGTGAGATGCTCCGATACCACTCTGTGACGTAACGGCCTAATCCCATGGCCCACTGATCACTATCGACCACTGACAGTCGATCCGTACAGCCAAGAGATTAAGACCGGGTTCGCCACTGGGCTACATCAGTGCCCGATGTCCGCAGGATCATCTCACAATTCAGTTACAATCTCTTGAACATTTTGACAAATAACATCGGAGTAAATAGCGGAAGACTTAAATAACAATAGTTTTACAAACAGTGTTCAACATAAACTTAAAGTGAAATTATTACAGACCATAGTTCAAATAGAGTGGCAGGGTAGCCGATGACAACAACTAAAAGATAAAGATACATCACCCAGCCCGAGGGTGAATAATCACTCATCGGCCTCATCGGCCTCTTCCTGAACAACAGTCACACAGCAGGGTCCGAGGCATACTGAGGAGTCTGCCATACCTGCAACATGGGTAAAAGAACCCTGAGTACAAAGGTACTCAACAAGACTTACCCGACTAAAGAAAAGGAGAAGACTCAGGAATGCAGGCTTAGGGTAGTCAAGGTAAGGCTTAAGCAAGTTCAAGTATTTTGCAGAAAAGCATTTTGGTAAACCTTATTTTAATTTTGAAAGATTCGGTATTCCTTGTTCCATCATAATCCTTGATTCATTTTACTTTCCAAAACAGACCTAGTTGAGAACCACTCCCTGTTGACAGTCAGTGACTAAGTCTCCATAACCGAGGGAGCAGCGTTAATCCGGATAAATAATACTCAGCTGAGGGTCCCTATCCACACTGCATATGTAGCACCCAAGCTTGCATATGCCAACTCGTCTACCACGATTCCTCCAAGATTGGGCCCGGTCCTACGCCACCCGGAAGTACAGTACACCACTCCAATCCGGGCCTCTAACCCACGTGGGTACATGCTACTTCCGCCATCTCTCCACTCCCAGTGCGCGGTTGTCGGTCCAATCAAGGATTCCTCGGAGCCGAAGCTTTCCGTAGTATGTGAATAGTTGCAAGTCTTAGTCAATCAGGCCCCCATACAGGTGGTCCCTAAATTTTCCAGCCAGCGACAAGCACCTCGGGACTCTAACCCAAGAGTACAGGTCCTGTCAGTTTTCAACCCTGTCCCGGCCGGTGTCAACTGTTGAGTCCCGGACTACAACATGACGGCACCGTACGCAAGGACAACCTCTCCTTCCCATGACTAGGAGGATACTAGTATGACAATACCAGTAAACCAAATTAAATTTCTTAAAGTGACACACTTTTTTTGGCATTTTTATTGCAAATCTATCATATATTGCTAAGCATTTTCAAATAGTTTTTGAAAAGCAGGTATCGGGGTATCATTGGTCAAGGTAGATAATGCATCAGATAGGATTTCACTCAACTCCTATCAACCTAATGCAATAATTTAACTCAAAACATTTAAGGAAACATTTATAAATTCAAGGAAAGGGTTAAATGCACCGGGGCTTGCCTTGGACGGCAAAAAGAGTAGACTCGGGATAGGTATAAGCGTCGGAGCTTGGGGTTGCCTCGGGGACAGATCCTTCGGCGGCTACCTCGACTTCAGGGCCTTCTTCGTCAACTATACGGATGCAATGATGAATGCTCATGAGAATGATGACATGGACTTCAGGTGCAAGACAATCCACAGATTCAAGATTACTCTAAGGCAAGGCATAATCGAAATCTAGGTTGAGCATAAAAGTTAGCCATTTCTTCCTTAAGCAAAATTGATTAAACTAGACTTTATCATAACTATCCTAAACATCAATCAAACATAGCATCACAAACATTATAGACCAAAGGGTAGGGGTCTATGAACATCAAGCAATCCCAAAAGTCACATCACAGGTCAATCAACGCTAACCCTAATCACCCTTTCTATTTTTCTTAATTATTTAAAAAGGTCATTTTATGAAGGTGCTCCAAAAATTACCAAATTAATCACACAAGTTCATTAGAGTACAACTATATGGCAAAACAAATTTCATAATTTTTGGAGGTCATTAAGGTGCTCAATTAAATCTAGACATTTAATTAACAAAAGGCACTATTCCTTAATTAAAATAAAGCTCAAAAATCAACTTGTTTCAAATGACTTCAAAATTTCACCAGAGACTTGTCATGGCATAACTAGCTCACAAAAAGTGATCTCATAAATTTTGGAGTTATAAATCATTTTCTAAAAATCCAAAACCATCATTTATTAATTAAAAGGGAGATTTTTCATTTTCAAATTTTTGCAGAAAAGTCAAGTTTCATATTTTTATAAAATACTTCAGAGCATAAAAAGTCTACCACAAAATTTTCAGAATTTATGGATCAACACAGAAAATCACAAAAAATATGAAATCTCAGCACTATTCACATGTATGAGAAAAATAGAAAAGAGCACTGTTCTTCTCCCTCGCTCACCGGCGGCCGGCCGACGGCGGCGGCGCTGCTGCGCCGGCCACTGCGGGCTCTCCGCGGCGAAACGAGGGTAGGGACGGCATCAGGAGCTCACCGTGAGTCGATTAAGCGGCTCGGCGAGGGAAGGGGATGAACGGAGGAGGGAGGTGGTCGACGGTGGTGGCGGCGGCGGAAAGCTCACGGCGGCGATCGTCGTCCCGATGATCCTGCGCGATACAAGTGACCGCAAGGGGTCTGTCAGAGGCGCAAAGGAGCAAGGAAGGTGATGCGGGGGTCGGAGGGAGATGATCAAGGCCGGAGAGGGAGTATTTCACGATCCCGACCTCGACGGGCTTCTCGCCGGAGATGGGAACGGCGAGTTACGCCGGGCAACCAGGGACGGTAGAGACCAAATTGAGGGGTGGTGAAGCTGCACAAGGACACGGCGGAGCTCCTGAGCTAGATGGTTGAGCTCGGGAGGCGCTGGTGTGAGCTGGCGACGGTGGCGGAGGCGGTGAGGGCTTCGGCTCACCGGCGGGGAGGTTTTATAGGCGCGCTCGGGGGCGGAGAGGTGTCACGGGCAGGCGGGTAAGCTTCACGGAGGCGTGCGCACTCGATTGTGCTCTGGCAGCAGGGTGACGCGCGCTCGGGGCCTGGGCGTGAGCTCGCCGACGTTGAACACGCGGCGGCGGTGTCGGGGAGCAGTGGGGGGTGGGGGACGGGTGCGAGGGTCAGCGGTTGCGCGTGCGGGTGCGGCGTGCTGTCGCGGTTGCAGGCGGCTGGTCGGGAGCAGGCGGACAGCAGCCAGGCGCGTGGCGCACGCGGCGACGGCGAGGCGGCCATGGCCGGACCCCCCCCCCCTACCGGAGAAGATGAACAGGGTCTAGGCTAGGGTTTGACTTTTGGCTGGTTTCTGTATTTGCAAAATACTTCAAAAACTTGAACTGAGCGACAAAAACTCAAAACACCAAAGTTGCTCAGAAAACGAGATCTACAACTTTGTCAATATGAACATTTTCAAATTCCAAATAGTTTTTGAACAATACTTGAAAACAGTAAAGGGGACACTTTTTCAAACTTGATTCAAATCAAAATTACTCTGGATTTCAAACTAAAACTTGAAAATCTTTATATATGAAAGTTGTTCCATTTGTCAAAACCTACAACTTTGCTATTATACACTTTTCCTGAAACTCATTAGTTTTTGAACTCATTTTGAAAACTGAAAAGGGGACAAAAACTGGAGTTTGATAGAATTTGAAATAACTCAAAACTTTGTACTGTAACTTGAAATTTGTAAATACCAAAGTTGTTTCTCTTTGACAGATCTACAACTTTGCTTTTTGGACCAATCCCAAATTTTGAATAATTTTTGAATCACAACAAGAGGGATAAAATCCAGGATTTGGAAATCAGGGTTTTGCAAAGAGTTTGAAATCAAATTCTGATTTTTGAACTTTGGCCAACACAACAACACTTCAAGGCACCAAAGGAACAAGAATTACACAAAGCTAGGCACAGAGGTGAAATTACCATTTTGCCCTAGTAGAGAGAAGTGGGCTAATTAGGGTTTTTGAAATAGAGGTAATTCACATAAAAAGATACACTTAGCAAAATGCATACACATGAAATCATGATTAAGATGCTTAATGATGATATGTCAAGTTAATTACATGCTAAACACCAGAGGTGTTACAGTCGGGCTCTCTAATTTGGCTTGTATAGCTTGTTATTGAGTGGGCTATTGAGTTTAGGCTTGGTGCTTTTGCTTAAGTCAGGATGAGCTCCTCGGTTGTTTGAGTACTAGTTGCTTGGTTTGATTGTAACCTGCAGCTAGGATTGTTAGGTGAGCTCTAGCTAGCCCAACACCTTATTTACTTTGTTTAGGATCTTTTGTAAGGTGTCATAAAGTATAAGTAGAGGGGTGTAGTCTTGGCTAGACCAATAGTTTAATTCCGCATTTGTTTCAGTTAGCCGATGCGTTTAATTTTAGAAGGGAGTTCCTCTAGTTCGCCATCTCGACCCTTCACTAAGGCTTTGTTTCATATAGCTTCACCAACTTAACAAGCAGTCGTGAGTTGTTTTTTTTGTTAAACATATTTTTTCAAAACAAATTCAGTGGTGAAACTATTTTTTACTACTCACAAAGGGATAAAGATGCTGGGATGAAGCTATTTCGTAGATTCTTTCATTCTCTCTTTCAGCCATGATGAAGTTGACATAAAGTTATTGATGAAACTATTTGCCAAACAATTTTTCTAAGGCCTTGTTTAGTTGGTGGTCGAAAAGTTTTGAGTGTCATATCAGATGTTACGACAAAATTTAATCTATTAGAATGGACTAATAAAAAATAAATTACATATTCCGTCAAGAAACTGTGAGATAAATTTATTAAGACTAATTAATCTATCATTAGTACATGTTACTGTAGCACATCATTATCGAATCATGGACTAATTAGACTTAAAAATCATCTCGCTAAGTTATCATAATATGTGTAATTAGTTATTTTAGTTCATATTTAATACTTCATGCATGTGTCAAATATTTAACATGATGAGTGAAAAGTTTTGGATGAAAACTAAACAAGGACTAAAACAACTTAGCTCACCTAGAAAGTTGATTATAAAACTATTTTTTTTTAAAAAAAAACAAGTTAACTAGTAAAGCTGTGAGCAATACCAGATAGAGCCTAAAAGATAAACTAATTTCCAGTCTAACTCAACTAGGTGCTAGTCTCTATGATCAACTAATTTCCAGTCTAACTCAACTAGTTGCTAGTCTCTATGATCAGTCTATGTATCCAAATAACATATGACTAAGTTATAATAAGACTAACGACTAATTTTGGTGATCCAGGTATGCCCTTAACTGCTGAACAAACCGCATATTATGGCCATGTTGTATTCATAAACTCTAATAGGTAGTACTCCCTCCGTTACTAAGTAACTGTTATTTCGCTTTCCGAGAAACATCTTTGATTAAATATATATTAAAAAATATTAATATTTATTATACAAAATTGATACCATTGGAAAGATCTTGAGATCTAGTTTTTTAATAAATTTATTTGGAGATATAGATGTTACACACACTTGCTACGAATCGAGTCAAACTTGTGGCACACACATCAACGACGACAGTTATTTAGGGACGAAGAGAGTAGTTTCTAATAATTAGCTTTTTGGATCTAAAGTGTAGTCAATAGTTTAGCTAATTATTAGCTGAATTCTTAACTAACAACTACTCCCTCTATCCCTGAAAGATTCAATTCCTACACTCCGTGCCGGTCAAACTTTTTTAACTTTGACTAATTTTATAGAAAAGAGTAATAACATCTATGATATAAAATGTACATATTATGAAAATATATTCTATGATATATTTAATGATATGAATTTGGTACCATCAATTTTGATAGTTTCTTTCTAAAAATTCGGTCAAAGTTTAAAAAGTTTAACTTAAGACAACTCTAGAAATTTATTCTTTCAGGGACAGAGGGAGTATTTCATTAGTTGGATCAAAGTAGCTATAACAGCTAATATTAGCTATTAATTATTACAGCCAATGGGTCCCAACATGATATATATGCTTATACAAGTGTCATGCACTCGGATTGTTTAGCCACACCCAAACGCAAAAGGAAAATGAGTGGAAAACTATAAATGATCCGCCCTCCCTATACGGAGTGGCCACCGACAGCAACCTGTCGGCGGAGGTCATCGTCCCTCCCGTCAGGCTCCACACGGGGGGGACTGCGGCGTACGACGCACGGAAATGTTCATCCGTAACCGAAAAGCGTCTGGACAGCGATTCCTCGCGAACGTTTGGGCAGCGATTCCATCGGGGCCGTCGAAGCTGATATTTCACTCATCGTCGTCGGGGGGCCAGCTCCTCTCGTCCTTGCCTGTCGTCGTCTCATCTAGTAAATGTGGACACAGAACCTGTGCAGGCTGAAGCCGAATTTCGCCCACCATGGAAGCCATTACATCTTCAGTCTGCAGGATCATCAGTGTCTCCATCCATGATCCATCTGTCTGTCATCGCACTGTTCGATTGCCTTATCAGTCGGTTTACCAGCTTATTCTCTGTTACAAAATACTATTGAAATAACCGAAATCGACCGTGAAAATGATAGTCGTACTTCGACTTATTCTCTCTCACAGAACACTGTTGAAACAGCCAAAATCGGTCACGAAAACGACCAACGGCCATCTCTACCTGAGCACACCAGCGGCAGCCGACACGTCTGTGAATACCGGACTGTGGCAGGTGCAATCCTCTCCGTTTCGTGCCAAACAAAGCCTTCTATAATCAGGCCCTCACGAGCAGGAGTGCAGGACGCACCCCAACAGCATCCCATCCATGGCACAAGCTGCACATGCACTGTACTTGAAAGTATCCAGCTTGAACAGCTGAGCAATCAATCACATATATAGCTATGACTATGACTGTATAACAAAGCAATACAATACATATGGTAGGAGTATGACATCAGAAACTGAGGGCTATATACCAGGGAAGATGGCTCAAATAGGCAGCAATGTTTGGACTTTGGAGATCATCGGCCAATCCTACTGGAACCGGTTTTCAGCTATAGCAATGCTCAATCTTTTTCGCCTCAGGAGTCAGGAGTACACACACGCCTTTATCATACAAAATCATCCCTCGCATAAATACGGCCCCAAGAAAACCAACAGAAAAAATCGCTATGGCTAACATATTGATCCAACAATGTACAGATACTGTCACGACCATGGACACAGGTGCTTGCAGAGTTTGCATGCCTGACCAATCCACCAACCAACCAACCCACCGATAAAGACTGCAGATGAGCTTTACTATGTCCCTACTAGGGAGATCCAGCCTTCTTTATCAGGCACAAGCTTGTAGCAATCACCGTTTTCCTGATAGCTTAGCTAGTCTTCCTGATTTCTCCACTTGAAAGGATCTCCTTTTGATGCATCCTTTGGCGTGTTGTTTCCGCTGCTATCGCCAGGTTCACTTGAAGGTGTTTCCACCGATCTTGCTTGAGTTGGAGCTTTGCCACCCCGACGCTCCTGGGAAGAGCAGCAAAATGTTAGCAATCTAAGTCTGTGCAATTTGGACAAAAAATTACTATATTACTCTTTTCATGATCGTTGAAACTATTAGAAGAAAGAAGAACTTGGCAGCTCTTACAGGCTTTGAAGGCAAAGGCACACATAACTAATAACTTACAGCAAAAACGACCAGGCATATCAGATTGATATCTAAACTCATACGTTGTGAGAAAAATTAAATTTTTTTTTGAAGAATGCAGGTCAGGCCCCCCAATTAACCTACAAAGGATTAATAAGGGGAAAATTATTTATTTGGCCCTCAAAAAAACTCTGGTTACTTATGTGGCCTCTTTTTTTTTAAGTTGTTTATATGGCCTCAAAACAAAACTTTGTTACTTATTTGTCCTTCCGATAGATTTGAGGCCTAACGGTGTTAAGTATATGGTAAAAAGACCATTTTGCCCCTGTGCCTAAAAAAATAAAAAAAAACAGTATATGTAGTGAACAGTATATATATAAACAATATATATATATATATATGAGCAGTACATATATATACAAACAGTATATATATATAACACATATATATACATTTTATACACTGTTTTTTATTTTTTTAGGCGCAGGGGCAAAATGGTCTTTTTACCCAACACTTAACACTGTTATGCCCTCAAATCTAACGGAAGGCCAAATAAATAACAAAGTTTTGTTTTGAGGCCATATACACAACTTCAAAAAAAAAGGGCCACATAAGTAACCAAAGTTTTTTTGAGGGCCAAATAAATAATTCTCCCACATTAATAAGAGCACAGTCCTCTAGCCAGTTTCCCCATGAGAGTCATGGAATTGTGATAACAGTAAGTGCAACCAATTCAGTGCATATCGTACAGTGACCTGTAGGGATACTTGACTATAACAAATAAATAAGGTGTTATCCAGCTATTCGAAATGTAAACAATGATTGCGAACAAAGTGCTCATCATGGTGACCATCTTGCTTCAGAATTGGCGGACAATAAGATTTATGGGAAACAAAATAAATACAAATTAACATACTCAAACAATGGGCACTCAAAAATAAGTTCAAAAATATGCACATGCCATCTTAACTTACATCTCTGTAAGGAAAATCATCAACTTCAAGCATGTGAATGACATGCCCAATCTTCGGCCTCTTGCGAGCTTCAGGATCTACGCACCGCAGAGCCACTAGCAAAGCCTTCTTCAATGCCCTAGAAGTAGGCTTTTCAGTCATCTTTGGATCCAAAACCCCTTCGGAGTTTCTGTTGCTGACCATCGTCTTCAGCCACTCAACAAGATTAATCTGAAAAGATTGCTCCACAAAGTTCATATATGCACTTCTCAAGTTCATTATTCAGCGAATGCAAGGAGGTACCGCCATTACTAACCTCCCCTGGAGGCCTGTTGTAATCAACAGGTACACGGCCAGATATTATTTCCATAATAAGAATTCCAAAACTATAGACATCGCTAGTTTCATTCAACATGCCAGTGCCTGCATACTCCGGCGCAACATACCTGCAAGCAATAAAATAAAAAATAAGCCACCACATTCTTGATTACCATGCGTGATCCTAATCTTATAAGTAGTATTGATGTCTAACCCAAATGTCCCCATGACCCTGGTTGTGACATAACTCCTCTCTGAACCCAAAAGTTTTGCTAGCCCAAAATCAGAAAGCTTTGCATTCCAATGCTTGTCAAGAAGAATATTGCTTGACTTGACATCACGGTGAACCACCTTTGGCTCAAGTCCCTCGTGCAAATACATTAACCTGCACAAATAGGTAAAATAATAATGTAAGCAGACAATGACATAAAAAAAGACTACAGTATTAACTCAGAAAAGTGCATACCCTTTTGCTGTTCCCAGAATAACCTTCATTCTGATATCCCAAGTAAGAGGGCTAACAGGGCCAACATCCCCATGAAGCCATTGCTCCAAGTTTCCATTATTAACATACTCATACACAAGCATCCTGAAAAAGAACCATATACAATGAAATTTATGATATAAAGCTACAAACTCCTCGGTTCTACAATTTGACAATATATAAGCTAAAGCTAATGTCCATACACGAAGATACCTTTGGTTGCCTTCAGCGCAGTATCCTAACAACCGCACAAGGTTCTTGTGTCGCACCCGTCCAATAGCTTCCACCTCAACCTTGAATTCCCGTTCTGCCTGCCCCCTAACAGAATATAGCATCAAAGTTTATCAAATTCAGCAGCACAAAAACCACTAATTGAAGCACACATTTCATCATCCATCACATATGGCAGACTAGACTACTAAGCATGAACCTACAAAACACGACTTAGTTGGATATTTTCTATCAAGTTCTTGTAGTGTCACTATCTGAATTGTCACATCTCCATCGACTACTCGTATACATCTTGCTTAGACTATAATCAACATTTTGCAAAAGAAAGACGATAGCCAATTGAACACACAAGCTTATAAATACGCTATGATTCAGTCCACACAGGTAGCATCCGTACCTGTTGTTGAGCAAGTTTTTGACGGCGACCTGCACTCCGCCCTCGAGCACGCCGTGGTACACTATGCCGTAGCCGCCCTCGCCGATCACCTTCTCGTCGGCGAACATGCACGTGGCGTCCTCGAGCTCCTTGAGCGTGTACCAGTGGCCCCACCCGAGGTGCGACACCTCCGGGACCCCCGGTTCCCCGCCACCGCCGCGGCTCTCCCCGCTGGCGCCCCGAGAAGACGGGCCGCCGCTCCGCTGGTGGTGCGGGGGGCGGCGGCTGCTCCGGGAACGTGATGCGGTGCTCCTTCCCCGTCTCGATCTGGATGGAGTCGGCGGCGGCGCCTGGAGCACCTGGGCGAGCGGCGCCTTGGCCGGGGCGGCGGGGGCCGCGGGCGCCGCGGGAGGGCACCTCCTGGATGTCCTTGGGGGGCTTGGCGGGGTGCTTGGGCTGGGCATTGGGCACGACGACGGGGAGGTGGAGGACGGGGGTGGCCGGCGCGGCGCGGCGGCGGCGGCGGCGGCGGGAGGCGAGGAGGCAGAGCAGGGAGAGGAGGACGAGGAGGAGCACGAATGCGGCACCGACACCGATGCCGACGAGCTCCCAGAGGTGGAGGCCGAACACCAGCGTGCCCTGGGACAGCTCAGAGTCCGACATGGGCGCCCCGCTGCTCAGCTCCCCCGGGCTGCTTGCTCAAGCCGAAACGGAATGGTGGATCTCCTCCCTCCCAATCCCAAGAACCCCCCGGCAGAATTGGGCGCCACTAAAGGATGAAGAGGAAATCTTCGCCGGAGACTGGGGTTTTGCAGGGAATCGGGCGCGCGAAGCCGGATTCATGCAGGGAACAATCAACAAAGTGGCCGAGAATCTCTAGATTTCTGCAGGAGGTGCAGTAGTGGGAAAGGTATGACTTTGTGGGGAGGGAGGGGATTTAGGACAGGATGGAGTGACGAAAAAGTTGGATTTGGAGGTTGATTGGGCCCAAAAAGGTTGGATTTTGCAGGCAATGTGGGGGCTGAGACTCGGATTATTTTGGGGGGCGTGAGGAGCGAAGAGCGACGAGCGAAGCGTGGTTAATTTAGCTCTGATGACTGATGCAAAGCATGGATTTTTGGCGTGGAGTTGGTGGTGGAGGCCAGGAGGGTGGTGCCCGGTGGTGAGGGTGTGTGGCTGGCCTGGGTGGCTGGGTGGTTGGTGGCGATCATTAGAGGCCAATCACAGTCCAAATCAACAAGAAATGCAGATGGAAGGAAGCATGGACAGTACAAAAGTGACTGCTCGGAGAGAGTGAGAGTGTGTACTGACTGGTGAGAAGAAGGGAGCAAAAGGGGAGAGATGAGAGACGAGGGCGGGGAGAGTGGAGAACAGAGCAGCGGAGGAGTGGACGACTGCAGTGCAGCAGCTGCAGGACCAGTGGCCAGTGGGAGGAGAGAGGATCACAAACAGGAGCCATTACAGGCTGACAGGGTGTTTGCATAATTAAATTCTACAGTATTCGCGACTTGGAATTGGGTGATAGAGAAGTCAATAACGGATCCAATATAAACAAATGCACACCGGGATTTTCTGAGGTCGCATGCACACGCGCTCGGTTTCAAGTCGCCAAGTGGATCGGGTGAGTCCCGACTCGAACTCGACTTCCATGTAGCCGCAACTTTGCATCTCAGGCCCCCGTTTTTCAAATTCTCAAGCGTGGGAATCTCAGGAGTCGGATAGTCCCTGGTGAACGGATTCATGTGCAGCTTTTATGTTTCAGATGAGGCTGACAGTGAACTTGCACTATTCTATACGCTAGTGTCCCGTGTTTCAAACTATAAATCCTTCTAGATCTTTTAAATATGTACAGTAGTTTTTCAAAAAAAAAAACAAATTTAAAACAGATAGTAGAGCAGTATAGCAGTGACTTTATAGGTACCGGTGGTGTGTTGTGTAATTGTGTTGACGTGTTGTTAAAAAAAAGGTCGTATTCTTTAACACTAAATTTGCCGGTGGATATTAAATTACATACAACCATTGATATTGAAGCTTGTGGGTGGGTTAACTAATAAGATTCTAAATATATGTAATCTTTATCTAACAATGTCCTGTAATTGCCATATTTTATATACATGCTACTTGCCACGTTACGGAAGTTATCGAACAACAGACGAGAACTCTGTGATATTCACATGCTTTCTATATTATAAACGAGACTCCCCGCAAAAAAAAAAAAAAACGAGACAAAAAAATATATGTTGCAATATCTCTATTTATTAGTTAAGCCATACTGTAGATGCTACGCCGACAAGAAATTAACCTGGCAAGCTAATCTTTCCAGCACATCATTTTTTTGTGGGCCCTGCATCTTCCTCCCTCATCCCTCTCATCCTTTTCCCTCCCAACTCTAGTGCTCTTTCCTCTATTTTTCGTGAGACCTAGTTATAGAGACAGACGCTCACGAACACAAACGTATATTCACTTTACCTTTACTATATACACACGCACACAAACCCTATCCCTATCCGAAAACCGAGTTGAACATGCAAATATCAACTTCTCAAAATTGATGAAGTCACCACATGTGTCTCGCTGTCGACAGATATGTCGTCTAACACTGAAAGAATAGTGTTGTTAAATCCTGGAATGAATCTAGAAAAATACGAACACCCGTGTCAAAGTCGAGAACTTAAACCCGCGCGGACAGGTTCCACCACAAGAAACCCAACCAGTTGAGCTACACTCAATTTGCTAGTGCTCTTTCCTTTAGTTTGTGGAAACGAGCGACTGCCCTAAATACATTGGTAATTGTTTTTTATCGTTGATTTGCACAAAGACTCGGTTTCTTCTTTAGAAAAGCATTTCTTTGTTTTTATTCTCTCTCAATATCCCACTTATCACATAGCAAAATATCTACATAGCAAGATAAATAATACATATAAAAACTATTCTGATTTCTAAATTGGGAGTGCCGTAAGCCTACTATATATAGTATATAGTTTTTTTCCCTTTCATGTCACTGGTAAAAGCATCTAGGCCTCTAGTGGGTTTCGATGATTGGATGACAATATAAGATTATTGTGACTAACGTGTGTTTTGCAGAAACAAAGAAGTATTAGGTCACAATAATGGCGACAATACAGGCATTTGGTATTCATGTCCTCTAGCGATGGAAGTATTAGGTCACAATAATGGCGACAATACGACATTTGGTATTCATGTCCTCTAGCGATGGAAATCGATTCAGTTTTCAAAGGACGGACGGCGAAGACGGAGATAGGCTAGTTCTAAGTGTCATATGGTGTTGGAGGAGCAGGTGTTGGAAATCGATTTAGTCTTAGGTTTTGTTTTTTTTCTTGGTCGTACTATAAAGGGGAGCGTGAATGAGTAGCTTGACCTAGGTGATACTATTGAGGTAGGTGTGGTGCACACATGTGATTTCATAGCTCTAAGTAGCTCAGAGAGAGCCCTTATATTGTGAGGATTAAAAGTCGTGAAGGCAGCATCGCGATCCGAAGTCGTTTCGTCCCTCAAAAGGACATCAGACGCTGGCCTGGTAGGCATCGGACGCACGTCTGATGCCCACAAGACTTAACCTGGTCTGGATCACCGCATCGGACGCGTCGGAGGGGGCGCATCGAGCGCGGTGGTAGCACTGTTTACTTGGGAGTGAGCTCAGCATCACATCAGACGCTGAGGGTCAGCGTCCGATGTGCATCCAGAGAGGTCATTTCCATATCGGACGCGACCGATGTGGAGGCATTGGACGCTGTCAGCGTCCGATATCACATGACGTGTGCTTTGACAGCACAATATAGGTTACCGTTGTGCAGGGCATCGACACGTCTGATGCCAGTCATCGGAGCGTCTGATGCCCCTTCGACTACACATGTGCGGATACATGGGTGTATGCCGGATCTTGAGATGATGAGTGATTGTCAACTAGGATTATGCGCATGTTCTTTGGTTTGTGTTGTGCAGGTGTTGAGCATAGATACAGTGATCAAAGGCAAAGTGAAGGTCAAGTAGAGACATGTCGTGCCGATGGACCCGGAGCGGTGAAGGGCGAACGTGAGGCTTGGACTGACGGACCGGTGGCCTGAGGATCGGCCGTGGTGGCTGACAGCCTGGGACAGCGACAAGTGAAGACTTGTGTGTGGACGGGGTGCACGGGCAGTGCATCCCCTCTATGGCTCGGTTTGGTGGTTGAGCCACAGAAAAACCCCCGAGTGGACGGTTTCCAGGTTTGGGCCTCAAAACCTGGGTGCGGTCGGTTTCTGAGTTTCGGCCACAAAACTCGGGCAGAGGACGGTTTCCAGGTTTGGGCCTCAAAACCTGGGTGCTGGCGGGTTTCTGAGTTTGGGCCACACAACTCAGGTGACGGACGACAGGTTTCCCGGTTTCGGCCTCAAAACTGGGGGGATGGCCCAGGTTTCCCGGTTTCGGCCTTAAAACCGAGGGGAGGTCCGTGAAAAGGACGAGCGGCGCTTGGCAGCACGTGGCGACATCCAGTGAGGTCGCGTCGAGGCGAAGCTACCCGATGTGCGGACGTGACCGTCGGATCAACATCAACCTCGAGTTGGTCAGGAGTACCCTTAGGGTTAGCCTGCTCGCTCATTAGTAGTAGGGGTAGAAGGGGAATAATTGTATTAGGCTATATAAGGAGAGGCAACCCCTCCCTCCAGATTATCTCAGCCATTGCTATTTTCATTCTAAGGTTTCCTCTCTCTCTCATTCCCTACTGTAGCTACTGAGATCCGCAGAGATGGTGAACAATACCTCTATGTATTTGCTTTTTGAGGAAACGAGACCGTAATCTTGTTGTCTCCTCGGGGGGACAAATTTCGACTGGCAATCCGTGTTCTTGATTTACGTTTTGAACTTGTACTTCGCGTTCTTCATTTCTCCATGATTTTGCCGTCACTCAATCTCCCTCCTCGCTGCGTCTTTTTCGAATCCACTTGAATCATTTTGTTCTTTTATGTGAGGAGATCATTTCCACCGAAGGAATTCATCTAACTCCTCACGAACAAGTAGATCGAGTCGATTCAAGTTTCATGGTGCTTTTTTGGTTCATACACCTCCCCTTTTGATTTCCCGTTGATTGAGTCGATTTGAGCAGATGGTTTCTTGGGGATAGTCTCCTAACTATCTTGTGATCATTTGCTCCAAGTTTGGGATCAAGGGATTTCGTTTTGTTTTGGATTTGAGGAGATTTGGGAGAAGGGCGATTGAAATCGCCCTCCCTGAGTGGTCACGGACAGTCCGCCACTCAGGGCGCAGACAGTCCGCGCGTCGGGCTCGAGCCAGACCAGTGGATGCGGAGCTCGACTATTTCTGTCCAGGTTGACCGGTGGACAGTCCGCCGTTGTCATCCGCGGATAGTCCGGGACTGTCCAGGGGACTTTCAGCAACAATGCTGTTTCAGGGTTTTTGTTGGCGGACAGTCCGCCATCCCTTTGCGGACAGTCCGCAGTAAGGTCGGACAGTCCGGGACCGTACCCGCGGACAGTCCGGGACTCGGCTGAGTGTTGAGTTTTTGTGTGTTTGCTCTCCCGGCCTTTCCGCTTGGTTTTTGGACTTCTCGTTTGATCCTAGAGTTAGCCAAGGAACCTCTCTAGGTATCTTTGCTACTCGATGGCATAGGTATTTGGAGATTTCCCGACGTAGCCTTCCATCTACGTTCGCGAGTCGGTTTTTGGGGTCAAACTTGAGGCGGAGCTTTTGGTGTTTGGCTTGCTCTTGTTTGGTGGTGCCTCGCTGTGATCCTAGGGATCATCCTCCCTCTTCCAAGGGTCGTGGGCATCATGCTTTGGTCGAAGGTTTTGGGGGTTGATATTCGAGACAGAGGCCAAAGTTTCGAGAGAAATTTTTAGACTCCCATTCACCCCCCTCTGGTCGCTTTCTGGTAGAGTTCTCGGTCCTTCAACATGTTTTTACCCCTTTGGGTGGTTTGGTTGTGGGAGTATAAATACTCCACCACCACCTCCATTTGGTGTCTCTTGCCCATTTGATCAGCTGAAAACATCCTTGAGTATGTAAGAGAGTGCAAGAGCCCTAGTGAGATTGTGAGATTTGCTAATTGTGAGATTAGTCGCCTCATTAGTGAGTTGTGAGTAGAAAGTGTGCATCCATCCATCTCTTTGGCCTTGTGTCAGTCAAGTGAGAGTTCTAGCTTTTTACTCTTGGTGATCGGCATCACCTAGACGGCTTGTGGTGATCGGAGAGCTTGGTGATCATCCGGAGGCTTTGTGGATGACCCAACTCAACTTGTGACCGGTAGTGGACGATTCACCGAGCCAGAGTGGCGAAGAATCAGCTCATAGAGAGCACTTGATCCTTGCGTGGATCAAGGGGGGAGCGATACCCTTGTGCGGGTGCTCCAACGAGGACTAGGGGGTGTGCCGACACCTCGATACCTCGGAAAAAAGATCGCTGAGTCCTCCTTCCTCTCTTTACTTACGCATTTACTTTGAGCATTTGAATTCCCGCATTTGCTTGTTGTTATTTCATTGTTGAAATGCCATGCTAGAGTAGGAATGGACTAGATGCAGTCTTTTGTGCGGTAGAGAAAACACACTTGTAGGCACAAAGAGGTGATATTAGGCTTGCATATGATTTAATAATTGCAAGAAATTTTAGATTAGCCCAATTCACCCCCTCTTTTGGGAATCTTGATCCTTTCAACTAGCTAATAACTAATATGGATTATCTTAATGTTAGAGTGGTGACATGTCTTTGTCTCTTCTATAAGATAAAGCATTAAAGCAAATTACTATTAGCATATGCGCAATACAACGCTGGTTAAGCATCTAGGGGTCTGTTTGGTTGCCTTCGTAACCCCTTATCTAAGCCCACTTAATGCAGCTCGTCCCTATTTGGTCACATGCACAAGCTTATATGTAGGTTAGCAATGTTCTCAAAGCAAGCTCATCCTGCATCCCACTATTCGACCAAATGCTATGTATACATCTTTGCACCCTTCCTCCTACACATGCTCTACAACCTAAGACATAATCTCTAGCCGCTTATGTAGAAAACCAATCACACATATAATATTGCAGAACTTTTTATCCAGACAAACCAAACTACCACCAAATTGCATTGTCTTATCTTGATTGAGGATATACGACATAATCTCTAATGTCATACAATACTAATGTGAGTAACCAATCAGACCTTAAGTGTGGTGCTCTACGCTTGGGTTCGAGCCCCGGTGCTACATGGGTCATGTGCTCACCTCTCTAATTTGTAACACACATGGATCCACAGCTGCAAAAAAGATAGATCGTGCATGAGGTCCATTTTCTAGGGTTTGGTGGGACCTACCTTAAGGAAAAGTCAAGGGAGCGTATGCCCCCTTGACTAAATCTATCTTTCTTCAAAATACAACAACATTGAAAGGATCTACAATGCCAGAGAGGGTGAATAGGCGTATCTAAAATTTCAGCAAGCACAAACTTAAAGGAAACAGATAGTGCTTGCCAAAAGTTGTGACGTCAACTGCCAGGAGTCCCAGTTCCTACGTGAACTACGAAGCTAACTCAAATGAACTTCAGATTTAGATATTCTTACAAGCCCTGGTAAGATGCGGGTGTAGAAGCCCTCCCTTGATGTTGGAAAACCTCCAATTCGAAGATCAAGCCCAAACCCTAAGAATAAGCTTGAGGGAGAAAGAGACAACAAAATATAAGTACACATGAGACATAAAGATTTATCCTAAGCTTCGACAGCTCCACAAAGGAGCTCCTACGTCTTCGTTGTTGAGGTGACCACTAAGTTGGGAGCCTCTTTCACCTCCTTGCTTCACTCATGTGACCCCAAAGATCAACTCAAGTTCTCCACTAGAAAATCAAGGGTAATACAAACTTCCCAAGGCTCTTCCACAAGATGGAAACTCTCGGGCGACACCTAGCTAGCTAAGGGCAAAGACCCAAGAGTAACAGATGCAAATCCAATTGGCTTGATGAAGACATGAAGTGCTCAAGCTTGCTATGATGATTTTCTCACATAATCCACAATTCCCTACTCAAATCCATGGGCGAATAGAAGTTGGGAGCAAAGGGGAGAGGAGAGAGGTGCCTTGAATGCTAGGGACGACTTTTGGCTTTGGTTGAAGTTAGGTCTCAATGAATGAGTGGGTAATAGCTAGAAGAGAGGAGAGGAGTATTTATACTCCTAGGCAAAAAACAATCGCTCAGATCTGGGTTGGAACTTCTGGCCCAAATCTAAGGACTTTTGACACTAAGAGAATGAACAATAACTATTGATGAAATATGGTCGGCAGTCCACCAAGGGGTATGCCTACGGTGGTAGATGAACGGTGGAGGTGCATGTGAAAGGAACCAGATGGTAATACAAGTACTGAGACACAAGATTTATATAGGTTCAGGTCATCAGTATGACATAATACCTTACACCCTATGTTCCGATGGATTGTATTACAGAGTGTGAGTTATGATTTGTAGGATCTGAGTTGTTCCTAGATGTTGATTTGTTGTCGTCTAGAGGACCCCTGACCCTCCTTATATACTCTGGTAGGGTAGGGTTACATGGTAAATGTCTGAGTTGGTACTATCTCTAGATTACAATATCTATTACATCTTTCATATCGTGGGTCAGATGACCCCTAGAGGTGCGACCCATCTCTCATCTTGTGGTACCTGGGGAAATATCCCCCATAGGTAGTCCCCGAGCACCTTGGATCCAAAGAGGGACACCATCTTGTCTTTGTTTGAACAGTCAATCTTGAAGCTGAGTAGTTAAAGTGAAGATCCGACCAGTTTAACTAGTCAAAAAATCTCAGACCGAGTCAAGCAAGTTTTGCCCATAGGATGTAAGGGGCTGAAGATAAAATTTGAATTTCTTCTTTCTGAAGTGTAGCCACTTAAACTCTGGTGCAGACCAGAACAATAATACCATCTGGAAAAGCTCTACATTCACCGCTAGGTGAAGTGTAGCCACTTAGTCCCTGAGCCTGATAGTAGGTGATGCAGTCGCGTGGTTGAAAGGTCCTAAATGGCTAGAGGGGGGGTGAATAGCCTAATAAAATTTTTACAAAACACTCAGAGCATCTAGTTAGACAATTACAAAGCGAAGCTTTTTGCTCTAGCTCCACCAAGTGTTGCAAGCCACCTATCCAAGCAATTCTAGTATATTATGATCACTATGGAACACAAGAGCTATGTCACTACTTTCTAAACTAGTGAGCTAGCAAGAGATAATTACTTCTAATTAGAGAGTTACTTCTAGCAACAACTATCAATACACAAGAATTAAAGAATGTAATGCAAGAGGTTGAGAGATATACCGACACCAACAGGAGATGATCAATCACAATATGAATACCAATGAAATCCGGGAGATAGCCAATGAGGCAATAGACATAAGGATTTTTCTCCCGAGGTTCACGTGCTTGTTGGCACGATAGTCCCCGTTGTGTCGACCAACCACTTGGTGGCTCGGTGGCTAATAGGCGTTTCACAAACCTAGCTCAACACTTGAGCGCCACAAGAACCGATGCACAAATGGAGTTAACTCAATGACACACACAATTTACTAGAGTTACCTTTTGGCTCTTTGTCGGGGAAAGCACAATACCCCTCACAAATCACCGGGAGATGGCCACGAACAATCACCAACTCGTGCCAAAGCTCCTCCGCTGCTCCAAGCCGTCTAGGTGGCGACAACCACCAAGAGTAACAAGTAAACAGCAGCAACAACGATCCCCAAGTGCCACTAGATGCAAACTCACAAGCAAATGCACATGGAATCACTCAATCTCACTTAGAATCACAAATTCAAGTCTAGAGATGAGTTGGGATGCTTAGCAATGCTCACAAGGATTCTAGAGTATCAAAATGTGCAAGAGAGAGCCCTTGCAAGCCGGTGAAGCCCCTTAAATAGCCCACGTTTGAAGGGCTAGCCGTTGGGCTGAAAACGCCTACATCGGACGCGCCGGTGTCGGGGCCATCGCACGCTGCCCAGCGTCTAATGCTCCAATGAGCACCGCGTGTCCCCTGCTATGAATTTCAACCGCTCGATCCCAACGGCTATATCACTTCTCGTGCCAGTTAAAGTGGCATTGGACACGCCGACTCCAGGGCATCAGACACACTGATGCCTCTCACTCGTTTCAGCACAAATCACAACCACATTGGACATGTCAGGCCCTTAGCATCGGACGCTAAGGACCAACGTCGATGGGTGTCCAAAGAGGTTCCAGAGAGCACAAAACCACATCGGATGCATTCGGTGTGTCTGCATCGGACACTGCTCCCAGTACAGTTAGCTCTCACCACGTCATCTGCAATGAACGCTGGAAAAGTGAAATATTAGCGTCTGACGTAGTGTCAGATGAACCCAGCTACATTAGACTGAGTTAGGGTTTGTCATCGGACGCACCAGACCAACATCTGATGCTCCCTGGCTGAGCGTCTGATGCCCCTTTCTAAGCACCTCTCACTTTCTAACTTCTACCCTTGCTTCCATGTGCTAACACTAAAGTGTTTCACCACTTGTGCTTGTATGTTAGCATTTTCCAAAACATTTTCCAAGGGTTTTCGTTAGTCACAGTAGGTCCTAATGCATATGCATGTAAGAATTCACCTAGTGACACTTGATAACCGCAATCACCGAGATAGTCCCCTCTTAATAGTACGACTATCAATCCTAAACACAATCACACCCTCTATGGTGTCTTGAGTGCCAAAGCAAAATTCCTATTTATACCTTTGCCTTGATCTCCATAGGGTTTTGTTTTTCCCTTCTCCTTTCCAAATTTGGAGCACTTGGTCCATCTTTTGGTCATCACCATCAACACCATGGTCATCATCTAGCTCCCACACTTGGTATGTACCAACCTAGCTCATAAACACTTCATGACAAAGGTTAGTACTCTAGGTGACATCAATTATCCAAAACCAAACAAGGGCTTTCAGTGGTGCCAGGGTCTAAAAAATCATTCTCAAAACATCTATAGTCACTGTTCAGGTGACGTGTACCACGTAGTCCTTAAGGTTGCTGGAAGATAAAAAATGAATCTTGTAGCATACTTAGAAAAAATGTCTTGAAGAATCAACACAGCCACTGCTCAGGTTGCGAATACATGGGCGTATACCGGATCTTGAGATGATGAGTGATTGTCAACAGGGATGATGTGCATGTTCTTTGGCTTGTGTTGTGCAGGTGTTGTGCACGGATACGGTGATCAAAGGCAAGGTGAAGGTCAAGTAGAGACGTGTCGTGCCGATGGACCCAGAGCGGTGAAGGGCGAACATGAGGCTTGGACTGACGGACTGGTGGCCTGAGGATCGGTCGTGGTGGCTGACAGCCTGGGACAGCGACAAGTGAAGACTTGCGCGTGGACGGGGTGCACGGGCGGTGCATCCCCTCTACGGCTTCGGTTTGGTGGTTGAACCACAGAAAAACCACCGACTGGACGGTTTCCAGGTTTGGGCCTCAAAACCTGGGTGCGGCCAGTTTCCGAGTTTGGGCCACAAAACTCGGGCTGAGGACGGTTTTTTTGGTTCGGGCCTCAAAACCTGGGCGCTGGCGGGTTTCTGAGTTTGGGCCACGAAACTCAAACGGCAGACGACAGGTTTCCCGGTTTCGGCCTCAAAACTGGGGGATGGCCCAGGTTTCCCGGTTTCGGCCTCAAACCGAGGGGGAGGTCCATGAAAAGGATGAACGACGCGTTGGCGGCACGTGGCAGCATCCAGTGAGGTCGCGTCAAGGCGAAGCTACCTGATGTGCGGGCGTGGCCGTCGGATCAACATCAACTTCGAGTTGATCAGGAATACCCTTAGGGTTAGCCTGCTCGCTTATTAGGAGTAGGGGTAGAAGGGGAATAATTATATTAGGCTATATAAGGAGAGGCAACCCCTCCCTCCAGACCATCTCAGCCATTGCTATTTTCATTCTAGGGTTTCCTGCTCTCCCATTCCCTGCTGTAGCTACTGAGATCCGCAGAGATGGCTTAATCATACCTCTGTGTATTTGGATTTTGTGGAAACGGGACCAGATTCCCGTTGTCTCCTAGTGGGGACGAATTTCAGTTGGCAATTGAGGTTGTAATTCGTGTTCTTGTGTTGTTCTTCGCGTTTTGCTTTTCTCCTCAAGTTTCCCATCGATCGATCTCTCTCCACATTGCTCCATTTGCAAAACTATTTGAATCAACTTGTTCTTTACTGTGAGGGGATCATTTCGACCAAAGGAATTTAACTCAAACCTAACGAGCAAGTAGATCGATCGGTTTTCGTGTTTGGATCGGCTTTCACCTTTTTGCCCCCGATTTCTTCCAATTCACCGATTTGGAGTTAGGATCGAGCCATGATCTCTTAGGGATAGCTCACTAACATCCTTAGAACTCCTCGTACCAAATCTAAGCCTTAGAGCTTTTGATTTGGAGGAGATCGGGTTGAATTCGCGGAAGAAAAGTGCAGTTTCAGGAGCATCGAATGCTGAGCACGAGGGCATCAGACGCTGTGTTCATTACATCGGACGCGTTGTTGCCACGTGTCAGAATCTATGCTTTTAAAGGGGCATTGGATGCTGACATCGGACGCTACAGTGCAGCGTCCGATGGTCATGCAGTGAGGTTCCATAAACCCTCATTTTGCATCGGACGCGTCTGGGGTTTGGGCATCGGATGCTACTGTTCACATCAGACGCGCCGACCCTACATCGGACGCTAAACTGTTACTGTAGCAGCGTCCGATGGCTACTCAGTAAGGTTCCAGAAAGGTCCTGTTCACATCGGATGCGTCCGACGTGAACACATCGGACGCTCCCAGCGTCCGATGCAGCTGGTTATGCTCTGATTTGTTCGTAGCTTGTTCTATTGGCTTTGGATTTGAGTTCCGGCTTTTGCGTAGGATTCCCAACTTCTGTGCTCTACAGAAATCGGGCCTCCCACTTTGCGAAATAGCCTGAATCCCCCTCGCGTTGCTCGGGAGAGGTTGAGGTTACCCAAAGTCCATTCTGTCACTAGTTGACTTGTGTGAACTTGGGTGAGGAAGTTTTTGTGGTGTCTCACTGTGTTCCTAGGGAACATCCACCCACTCTCTTGGGTCATGGACATCACGAGTTTTAGCTTTGTTCTTGGGGTAGATTTTCTGGGATAGAGGCCTCAACATTTCGAAAGAAATTTGAAGCTCCCATTCACCCCCCTCTGGTAGCCTTGGGTAGCTTTCTCGGTCCTTCACAGGTGATGTGTATCATGTAGTCCCCAAGGTTGTTGGAAGATGAAGAAATAAATCTTGTAGCAAGCTTAAAATAAAAAGTGAAAACTACTATGGTGAAAGTAGTATGCAATCCGAGCAGGTAGCCAATCGACAGCTTAGCTGCCGACCAGTCCCCAGCTTAGATGGAGAGTACACACCAGAACTTCTATAGTGAAGACCGAGCAGGAGCTCTCCAATAGCTTAGATGCTAGAAAGTCCCAGCTTAGCTGGTAAAGTCAAAATCATGTTGCTGCAGTGAAAACCAAGCAGAACTACTACAGTGAAAGACCGATCAGGTTACTGACCGACACCTTAGCTACCGACTAGTCCCCAACTTAGCTGGAGAGAGATAAGTCAGAACTGCTATGATGAAGACCGAGCAGGTTATTGACTGATAGCTTAGCTGTCATCCAGTCCCTAACTTAGCTGAAGGAAACAACATTACATTCACTGTCAGGTGAAGTGTAGCCACTTAGTCTCTGAACCTGATAGTAGGTGATGTAATCACGTGGTGCCAGGGTTCAAGTAAATAATCACCAAGAAAATCCTCTCTTATGTGCATATCGAGTCCCCCGAGGTGCTACCCAGGATCAGCACCTTGAACCGAACAACTTGGAGTAACTTAATGAGCACACCAATAGGGATGAGACGAAGCAAAATTCAGCCACCAAGGAAGTCCCCAACTTATCTAGCGACGTTGGGCGAAGAATTCAAGCACCAAGGAGTCTCCAGCTTCGCTGGCGAGCCCTCAATGTAGCTGTTGATGAAGCGAGCACCGAGCAGTTTGACCAGCTGGCCGGATGGTGATGAAGTATGAGCGCCAGGTGATGGGTACCGAGCGACCCACCAGCTAGTCGGCAATGAAGCAAGTGTCGAGCAGTCTAACCAGCTGGTTGGCGACGAGGTCCGAGTATGAGGTGGTGCGAGCACCCGGACAATGACCCTCTTATCCTTCTCGACTGGCCCAGTCCCTAAGCGTAAAGAATTAGCTCATGGACCGAACCTGGTCTCTGTAATAAAAACATGGAGAACGGGTAATACATGAGAAAATACATATTATGTTTATTTGTTGTAGAGTGTTTATATTTAATATAAACAATGTCTGAACAGTTAGTTTGTCATTGAGTCCCCAGCCCTGAGCTAGCCCATGCTCCATAACGCATGTAGAGCCCTAGAGCTCATGCACATGTAGTATTACAGGTGTCACTGATTGGAAGCATTCTCTATGTGACCGCGCATCAAGGCTGGATGTGATGTTTAGTGTGTGCAAGATTCCAAGCCTCACTAAGGGAAAGTCATTTGAAGACAACTAAAAAGATATTGAGGTACTTGAAGCACACTCCAAATGTTGGACTATGGTATCCCAAGGGCTCTCCATTTGAACTAATTGGATATTCAGATTCTGATTATGCGGGATGCAAGGTGGATAGAAAGAGCACATCAGACACTTGTTAATTGCTTAGCAGATCACTTGTGTCATGGTCATCATCAAACAAGCAAAATAGCATCACACTCTCTACCATTGAAGTCGGATACATATCCACGAGTATTTGTTGTGCTCAATTGCTATGGATGAAAGCAACATTGCAAGATTATAAAATCAACTTTAGACAAGTTCCATTGCTTTGTGTGAGGGTTCAGACCATCTTGTCATGGGTGTCTAGTGGTGAGCCGCAGCTTGGGATGATGATTGCCCAATTCAAACGTGTTGCTGGAGGTCCTGGTGTTGGTTTTGCTCAGGGTGTGGAGTGTGCTACATCTTTCAGGAAGGTTGGAGAGTTTAGTGGTCTTAAGCCGAGTGAGAAGCCCAACTCCACCACTACTCCCAAACTGACCAAGATTCCAACCAAAGAGCCTCTCAAACCTAACACCAAGGATGGAGTGTTTGTGGAACCTCCGAGAGCTCCACCCAAGAAGCAAACATGGGCTCCAAAACCCAACCACCTTAAGAACAAGCTAGACACCATGCCACCTATCCAGGAGGAGCTCATGCCTCAAAAGAGCAAAGTGATCCACACCCACTACCGTGAGTACCAACAACCCCCTATGAGAGCGGTGAGGTACCATTGCGAGCACTGTGGGAGAGATGGACACTTGGGGGAGTTTTGCTTTTGGCGCAAGAGAGAGGAGCGCCGTGCAAGGGTGATGAACAATGCGGACATGTACCATCCCTTCCATGAGGTACATGCACCGAATGTTCAGAGGAGAGTTGCTAGGCCTAGAGGTCCAATGCCTCAAGGTCCTAGGCTGCAAGGAGGTCGTGCCCGGCGGGAGCCTGCTTTTGTGGGCTATGGACCCCGTGGCGGTGGCTTTGTAGTTGAGCGTTACCCCCACCGCGTTTTGAGTATCACGATGGACGCTCTTCCCTTAGCGGACCACGTTTTCCACAGCGTGGTGATTGCTTTCCCCGTAGGTGTGCTAGGGATGGTTTTTCTACTAACCGTTATTTTGAGCAGCCGGCCCAACACTGGTATAATTCCCATTTTACTCACCCTAGTGTTGGACTGTATGCTCACCCTATGTCTTTTTATTGATGTAGGTAAAGCGATTGGAGGACATTTGGTTGATGGATTCCGGGTGCTCAAGGCATATGACCAGAAACGCCAAGTGGTTCTCCAGTCTTAGTCCAATTGTCGGAAAGGAGTTTATCACCTTCGGCGACAATAGCAAAGGTAAAGTGTTGTCTCGTGGGTCGGTGCGAGTTAATGAGCATTTTGTGTTGCGTGATGTTGCTCTTGTGTCTAACTTGCATTTTAACCTTCTTTCTGTTTCGCAACTCTTTGATGATGACTATGAGATTCGTTTTAAGCCAAATCTCAGTCGTATTTTGGACCCTCAGGGCAATCTTGTGTGTTTGATTTCGCCCTTTGGGAAAGTCTTTCATGCGAACTTCTCGGAGTCGTTTGGAATTTCTCGTTGTCTTTTGGCTGGACCTTCCTCCTCTGATCTTTGGAAGTGGCACAGGAGACTCGATCACTTGAGCTTTTACTTGCTTGCAAGGCTTAGTTCACTTGGCTTAATCCGAGGATTGCCCAAGTTGCACATGGAGAAGGATCTTGTTTGCCATTCTTGTAGACATGGGAAAATGGTAGCCGCTCCCCACCATCCTGTGAATCAGGTTATGACCAAGCGCCCTGGAGAGCTTTTGCATATGGACCTTGTTGGTCTGGCACGGGTGAGCTCAGTTGGTGGGAAGTGGTATGTGCTTGTTGTTGTTGACGATTTTTCGAGATATTCGTGGGTCTTCTTTTTAGCTGAGAAAACTGAGACTTTCACTTTTGTTCGCAATTTGATCTTGCGACTTCAGAACGAGTTCCCTAAGAACTCGATGAGAGCTATTCGTAGCGATAATGGTTCCGAGTTTAAAAACTTGGATTTTGAGAAGTTTTGTAACTCTTTGGGTTTAGAGCATCAGTTTTCTTCCCCCCTACACACCGCCACAAAATGGTGTTGTAGAGAGGAAAAATTGGACCCTTGTAGAGATGGCCAGGACGATGCTCGATGAGCATAGGACTCCTAGGCGGTATTGGGCCGAGGCTATAAACACTGCATGCTATATTTCCAATCGCATTTTTCTCCGCGCTTTCTTGAAGAAAACTTCTTATGAGTTGCGATTTGGGAAGCAACCCAAAGTGAGTTATTTTAGAGTTTTTGGTTGCCACTGTTTTATACTCAAGAAAGGCAACTTGGACAAGTTTGAGTCTCGCTCTTCTGACGATGTATTTTTGGGTTATGGAAATCATACTCGTGCATATCGTGTACTTAACCTTGATACTAACCGAGTCATGGAGACATCCGATGTCACCTTCGATGAGACTGTGCTTTGTCCTTCTTCTAGTTTTGAGCGTGCAGGTGATCATGAGGTTGGCGAACCTCTTTTTGATGATGAGGAAGAAGGTGCTGAAGGGATTGATGATCCAGCACTTCCTCCACCTGCTGTGCCGATTGGGTCGACTTCGACCATGACTGCACGTGGCCCCGACCCTTCTTCCTCTACTACATGGGGGGCGTGTGATACACCACCTCGGGCTGTATCACTTGTACCCGAGGAGGCACCAGCTGCTGTTGAGGGGGAGGTTACTTCAACAAGGGAGGTGCCACAACACATTCAACACCAACACCCTCCTCAACAGATGATCGGCGACATCCACGAACGTGTCACTCGGTCTAGATACTATGAGGAGGGAATTTGAGATGAGCATGATGGGCGAGTTGACGTTTTTCCTCGGGTTGCAAATCAAGCAATCCTGAGAGGGGACGTTCATACACTAGGGCAAGTACACCAAGGACATATTGAAGAAGTTCGATATGGGTGAGGCCAAGCCTCTTCCAACACACATGTCGACCACGACGGCCCTGGATACGGACAAGGATGGAGAAGCTGTGGACCAGAAGGAGTACCGGAGTATGATCGGGTCGCTGCTGTACCTGACGGCGACACGCCCAGACATCCAGTTCGCGGTGTGTCTTTGCGCGCGATTTCAGTCGTCGCCGCGCACCTCTCACCGTCAGGCGGTCAAGCGCATTATGAGGTATCTCTGTTTCACACCTGAGTTCGGGATTTGGTATTCTGCTTCTTCCACCCTCTCCCTTTGTGGTTACTCGGATGCTGATTTTGCTGGTTGCCGACTTGAGCACAAGTCCACCTCTGGGACTTTTCAGTTTTTGGGTTCTTCTCTAGTATCTTGGTCTTCTCGCAAGCAGTCTAGTGTCACTCGGTCTACCACAGAGGCTGAATATGTTGCTGCAGCTAGCTGCTGTTCTCAGTTGTTATGGATGATGGCCACTTTGCATGATTTTGGTCTAAGTTTTTCTCGAGTTCCATTTCTTTGTGACAGCACGAGTGCGATTAGCGTTGCTAAGAACCCTGTGCTGCATTCTAAGACCAAACACATTGACGTGCGCTTTCATTTCTTGCGAGACCATTATGAGAAGGGTGATATCGACCTTCACCATGTCAATACTCATCTTCAGTTGGCAGATATTTTCACCAAGCCTTTGGACCAATCAACCTTTGCCAGGTTGAGAGGTGAGCTTGGTGTGTGTTTTCCCTTTTAGTTGGGGAAAACATTTTGGTTCTTGTAATATGGACTGACTACTTTTATTTTGTTCTTGTTTGATTTATGCATTTCATCATCTTTATCTTTTTGAGCTTCATGTCTATAATCTGTAAAATGAATCTATGCTCTGATTAGTGTATGTTCTGATGATATATGATGATGCTTGTAGCTTAGGCTCTTTTTGATCACTGATACATGTTGCGAGCTGAGCTATTTTTTAGAACTGTGAATATGTTTAATTCAACATAAAATTTGGAACATGTTCACCATTGAGATTGGTAACTAGCATGTGTAGAATGTGTTGAAGTCACTTGTGCTTTTCATATATGCTAGGTTGCTATGTCTCTAGTTCTGAGTCTTTCACTTGCTTGATATGTTCATTTTCTGTTAAAATTTAATCCAAGTCTAAGTGAATTGAAAAGATCGAGTTGGGATCACTTGACAACACATCACGGTATTGAGACTGTTTCTCATTGCACATTGAGTTAAACTTAAGCCGTGTAGTGTAAGACCAAAACCGTTGCTTCAAGCTTCCGATTGCTTATGCATAGGCTTAGCTCGGTTGAAAAGTTAGGCAATATCAAGTTTTTAACCTCTCGCAATCATATGCTAAAAATTCAAACTTGTGTAATCACCGCTGCAACTCTGATAAAATTTGAAAACACAAGACTATGTTTCATTCTATAGCATGATGATTGAACATTGCTAGGGGTAGTTCACCTTGTATACATGGTTAGCACTTGTGTACCTTCCTGCCTATACATCTGTAGTGCTATTTTGATGGTGAAACCCTTTCTAAATGGCTTAAAACTGCTCATTTTGCTCATATGTTCATATTTCGTATTCTGTGATCAGTTTGAGCCTTTACTGGTATTTATGCTTGTTCTTGAGTAGTTGGATCAGCACTCTTTAGAGCATCTATTCACTCTATAGATTCTATACCTGAAGCTGCTAACCTGCATTTGTGACTCATATGCATTTTGTCTTGTTGTGTGCATTTTCAACTAAGGGGGAGAAATTTTGACAAATCATGTCCCTAGTTGTATGCACTATTGAAGGGGGAGTTCATGTTTAGGGGAGTTTGCTCGATTTCTATTTTGACGTGCTGTTCAATTGGTTTGGAGCGACTTTCAGCCTATATGGCAATTGGTTTGGAGCAACTTTCAGCCTATATGGTTTTTCAATTGGATTGGAGCAGTTTTGGCTAGTTGTGTTGAGCCTTTGCCTCTTTATGGAGGGACTAGCTTCTCTTTGTCTTTCTCGCTTCGATTTTCTCGCTAGCTGTGTTGAGCCTGTTCTACCTCTTCTTGAGGGCTAGTTTTGCTTTGCTTGGTTGCGTCGAGTCGTTGCCCATGTCTTTGGGAACCAAGTTGTCTCGCTCACTCCATTCGACTTTTCCTGGCTTTGCTTTGCTTCTGGTCGATTGGTTGAGTTTGCTTCCTTCTTCTTCCTTCTTTCTTCTACCATCATATGATTTGTGTTGGTAGTTGACAATGCACTCATCAAGGGGGAAATTGCGGATACATGGGTGTATACCAGATCTTGAGATGATGAGTGATTGTCAACTAGGATGATGTGCATGTTCTTTGGCTTGTGTTGTGCAGGTGTTGAGCATGGATACGGTGATCAAAGGCAAGGTGAAGGTCAAGTAGAGACGTGTCATGCCGATGGACCCGGAGCAGTGAAGGGCGAACGTGAGGCTTGGACTGATGGACCGATGGCCTGAGGATCGGCCGTGGTGTCTGACAGCCTAGGACAGCGACAAGTGAAGACTTGCGTGTGGACGGGGTGCACGGGCGGTGCATCCCCTTTACAGCTTCAGTTTGGTGGTTGAGCCACAGAAAAACCACCGAGTGGACGGTTTCCAGGTTTGGGCCTCAAAACCTGGGTGCGGCCGGTTTCTGAGTTTGGGCCACAAAACTCGGGCTGAGGACAGTTTTTCGGTTTGGGCCTCAAAACCTGGGCGCTGGCGGGTTTCTGAGTTTGGGCCACGAAACTCAAGCGACAGACGACAGGTTTCCCGGTTTCGGCCTCAAAACCGGGGATGGCCCATGATCTCTTAGGGATAGCTCACTAACATCCTTAGAACTCCTCATACCAAGTCTAAGCCTTAGAGCTTTTGATTCGGAGGAGATCGGGTTGAATTCGCGGAAGAACAGTGCAGTTTCGGGAGCATCGAACACTGAGCACGAGGGCATCACAAGCTGTGTTCATCACATTGGACGCGTCGTTGCCACGTGTCAGATTCTATGCTTTTAAAGGGGCGTCGGACGCTGACATCGGACGCTACAGTGCAACGTCCGATGGTCATGCAGTGAGGTTCCATAAACCCTCATTTTGCATCGGACGCGTCTGGGGTCAGGGCATCGGACGCTACTGTTCACATCGGACGCGCCGACCCTACATCAGTCGCTAATCTGTTACTGTAGCAGCATCCGATGGCTACTCAGTAAGGTTCCAGAAAGGTCCTGTTCACATCGGATGCGTCCGACGTGAACACATCAGACGCTCTCAGCGTCCGATGCAGCTGGTTCTGCTTTGATTTGTTCGTAGCTTGTTCGATTGGCTTTGGATTTGAGTTCCGGCTTTTGCTTAGGATTCCCAGCTTCTGTGCTCTACACAAATCGGGCCTCCCACTTTGCGAAATAGCCTGAATCCCCCTCGCGTTGCTCGAGAGAGGTTGAGGTTACCCAAAGTCCATTCTGTCACTAGTTGACTTGTGTGAACTTGGGTGGGGAATTTTTTTGTGGTGTCTCGCTGTGTTCCTAGGGAACATCCACCCACTCTCTTGGGTTGTGGACATCACGAGTTTCAGCTTTGTTCTTGGGGTAGATTTTCTGGGATAGAGGCCTCAACATTTCGAAAGAAATTTGAAGCTCCCATTCACCCCCCCCCCTCTGGTTGCCTTGGGTAGCTTTCTCGGTCCTTCACAGGTGACGTGTATCACTAGTCCCCAAGGTTGTTGGAAGATGAAGAAAAAAATCTTGTAGCAGGCTTAAAATAAAAAAGGAAAACTACTATGGTGAAAGTAGTATGCAATCCGAGCAGGTAGCCGATCGACAGCTTAGCTGCCGACCAGTCCCCAGCTTAGATGGAGAGTACACACCAGAACTTCTATAGTGAAGACCGAGCAGGAGCTCTCCAATAGCTTAGATGCTTGAAAGTCCCAGCTTAGCTGGTAAAGTCGAAATCATGTTGCTGCAGTGAAAACCAAGCAGAACTACTGCAGTGAAAGACCGATCAGGTTACTGACCGACACCTTAGCTACCGACTAGTCCCCAACTTAGCTGGAGAGAGATAAGTCAGAACTGCTATGATGAAGACCGAGGAGGTTACTGACCGATAGCTTAGCTGTCGTCCAGTCCCCAACTTAGCTGAAGGAAACAACATTACATTCACTGTCAGGTGAAGTGTAGCCACTTAGTCTCTGAACCTGATAGTAGGTGATGTAATCACGTGGTGCTAGGGTTCAAGTAAATAATCACCAAGAAGATCCTCTGTTATGTGCATATTGAGTCTCCCGAGGTGCTACCCAGGATCAGCACCTTGAACCGAACAACATGGAGTAACTTAATGAGCACACCAATAGGGATGAGACGAAGCAAAATTCAGCCACCAAGGAAGTCCCCAACTTAGCTAGTGACGTTGGGCGAAGAATTCAAGCACCAAGGAGTCTCCAGCTTCGCTGGCGAGCCCTCAATGTAGCTGTTGATTAAGCGAGCACCGAGCAGTTTGACCAGCTGGCCGGATGGTGATGAAGTTTGAGCGCCAGGTGATGGGTACCGAGCAACCCACCAGCTAGTCGGCAATGAAGCAAGTGTCGAGCAGTCTAACCAGCTGGTTGGTGACGAGGTCCGAGTATGAGGTGGTGCGACCACCCGGACAATGACCCTCTTATCCTTCTCGACTAGCCCAGTCCCTGAGCGTAAAGAATTAGCTCATGAACCGAACCTGGTCTCTGTAATAAAAACATGGAGAACGGGTAATACATGAGAAAATACACATTATGTTTATTTGTTGTAGAGTGTTTATATTTAATATAAACAATGTCTGAATAGTTAGTTTGTCATTGAGTCTCCAGCCCTGAGCTAGCCCATGCTCCATAACGCATGTAGAGCCCTAGAGCTCATGCACATGTAGTATTACAGGTGTCACTGATTGGAAGCCATCTCTATGTGACCGCGCATCAAGGCTGGATGTGATGTTTAGTGTGTGCAAGATTCCAAGCCTCACTAAGGGAAAGTCATTTGAAGACAACTAAAAGGATATTGAGGTACTTGAAGCACACTCCAAATGTTGGACTATGGTATCCCAAGGGCTCTCAATTTGAACTAATTGGATATTCAGATTCTGATTATGCGGGATGCAAGGTGGATACAAAGAGCACATCGAACACTTGTTAATTGCTTAGCAGATCACTTGTGTCATGGTCATCATCAAAGAAGCAAAATAGCATCACACTCTCTACCATTGAAGTCGGATACATATCCACGAGTATTTGTTGTGCTCAATTGCTATGGATGAAAACAACATTGCAAGATTATAAAATCAACTTTAGACAAGTTCCATTGCTATGTGATGATGAGGGCACCGTCAAAATAGCCATCAACCTGGTTCAAACACTCAAGGACAAAACACATTGATATAAGGCACCACTTCATTAGAGATCATTAAACAAAGAAAGACATATCTATTGACCGATGATTAACTTATTGATATCTTCACCAAGCCACTAGATGAAAGAATGTTTTGCAAGCTAAGGAATGAGATGAATATCCTAAAATTCTCCAACATGAGTTGAATGCACCCCATATATGACATGTCTCTCCTTCCACAAAGCAAAGGTGAAATTATTTGGCATTTGCATTCATTCTTGCTAGGATATGCTTAGATCATATAAACATACTCTTATTTAATTAGCTCATTCATGAAAATCAAATGAATTTGATGATTATATGGTACCACTATTGTTTCTATGTTTGACTTAATCTAGTGGTAGCATATAACTTGTTGAGCTTGAGAACCTAGAGCTTAATCTAGAAAATGGGCATTAAGTGTTTAACCAACGTGGGTAAGATAACCATTAAAAGAAGTGTGAGGAAACTTACTCTAGAGTTGTTTGCACTAAATTTTGGAAATAGGATACAAGAGTGCATAGGCATTGTCTGTCGAAATTTACTAAGTGTCGGTTGGTTGATTTCCAGAGAATCGGCTATTTTCTTCGAATTGGCTATTTGCCGAGATCGGCTATTCTTCAGGTTTTGGTGGGTTCCGTGGTTCGAGTCAGTTTGAATGGGATTCATGCCTGAAAAGAAGGAGCAAGACATGTTAGACTCTTCGAAAGGGAAAGAGTAGAGCCCAAGTTATCTCTAGAAATAGAATTTGTATTCTTTTCGGAAAATGTAATAAGAACTCGTGTTCAATGAGGACTAGCCCAGGGAATAAATATGAACTCTGACTATTGTACTTAGGACAATGAATCAAAAATACACTTTTTGGCACCATGCCAAACTCTAGGAGTATTAGTAATGTAGCTTCGACAAGTTCTTCATCAAGTTAGGTTGCAACGGCTTCATTCGATCTCCAATTTGCTTGTAAGTACCATCATGGTTTATGTTATCGTTTTGTAAAGCTGCAACGACTCCGTCCGATCTCTTACGATACGTTGATATAAGCTAGTTATCATTGATCATATGTTAAATAACTTGTTGTTTGATGCATTGTCAATAGTTATTGAACCTATCCAATAATAGTTAAGCTTGCTTTCTATCTTAGATCAATTTAATTATCGATATTATTATAATTAATGTTTCATTAATTATAATATTATCACCTGACTAAGATTAAGGTGGATCAGTCTCATTATTTTCTTTGATCATTTGCTAAGTTTGTTTCTTTCTTATATCTTTGAATGCACGATGACCAAACCTGCTAGATCGACTATTTTGCTTTAATCTTACACCTACATGGTATGCATTTAAGTGTTTCAGAGACAACGTGACACCTCGGGGATGGGTTTTAATCCTCATCGCGCGAGGAACTAAAATGCGGGCGTGCAAGTGTAATAAATACACAAATAAAGTAAATAGAGACAACAGATAGGGAACACATGCTTTATTTATATATTAAAAATACAAATACAGGTTCCCAATAAATAAATGTGCGCGTCATGGCCAGCCATTGGGCTGATCTGATTCGGCAATGTGGTCTTCTGGTTCCTAGGGCCTCGGAAGGCTCCTAGTTAATTACATCCGCGAGTTTGGCTCGCAGAATACCTCCGATTAAGCTGTTGTAGTCGTCTTCTTCAATCTTCGCTTTGTACCTCTCCATGCATGATGAAAAATAAATAATATGAATGACACATATATATATATATATAAGACGTCGGCATTAATCATGGCCTTATCGGTCCATGGGCCGGTTATGACACAGTCTCGACATGACTGCGTCCGTCCGTGTCGCTTGACTTCGTCAGTCGTAAACGACACCGTGTCATAGTAGTGATATTGTTGAAATGTATGGCGGGACTTCGCTTAGACGGTTCAGACATCCACGGCTTCCAGTAGGGACTTGATCATAACCAGAGTTACATGTACAGGTGCATGCATTAGCACGTATCAGCATGTGCATGACCACACGAACAGTACTGCACATGTATTGATCGGATCAGAGCTAGCCAATAGCACAACAGCATGCCATCCAGCCTGTCCTGGTTACTAGCTTTTGGGGTCGTCTGCTTCAGTGGCGCGAGCGCACAGCAGGCCTGCAGCCCGCCGCCTCTGTTGCCTCAACGCCGTGGCGCTTCCTTGGATCGGCGCGGCCGGGGATCATGGACGGTTCTGAACGACAAGTTGTCGGATCTTTGGCAGCCTGGTGACGAGCTGTTCGAGGAGCTCTGGCAACACCATGACGTCGGCATCTGCTGGTGGAGACTTGGACTGCCGAACGATCGCCACGGCACGGAGACGGGTGCCCGACGACGGACTCTCCCAGTCGCGTATCTCTCCCTGGTATCCTCCCTTCAGGGCGTCCATGGCAAGGACCTGTACTCCATCGATGCATGCAGCCTAGGGGAGAAGAACAGGATACAAAACAAAGAATCTATATCAACCTGGGTTAGCATCGAGAGAGGGAGCCGTGGAGCCGGCGTCGGAATGCTCGACGACGACGGCGACGACGAGCTGGCCTTCTGTTCGCGGACGCAGACACCGGTTGACGGACTCCGGCGGCGGCGACGATCGAGTCTCTGTTGGTGTGTGGATGGATGTGTGAGGTGGATGGAGGCACAACAGAGAGATGATCGAGGCCCTGCTGTGGCTGCGGCGAGTTGCGTGTGCGTGAGTGTGTGTGAATGAATCCGTCCTCTCCCTGTGATGTGGTGTGCCTGTGTATTTATAGGCTATCAGCTAGGGTTGATGAAGGAGCCGCAGAAGGCAGCGCTGCCTCTCAGCTCTTGTTAACGAGCGGCCGAAGCGCTCGGCGTAAGCGACGCCGGTATTCAAATTTTGAATTGTGTATTCGTCCGAGCGGCAAGCGCTGACCACGGACGATCTGTTCGGCGATTTCAAACGGAGCTTATCCTTTCATAACTCCGCAAGCCTGAGGATGCACTTCCCGTATATTCACCTTGCAGGCTGACCAGTGGCCCCAAGCTAGCCATGCTGGCGAGTACGCGTGAGCTTTCTAGAAGCTTCATCGCTTCGGCGGCGGTGACGTTATTTCCGCGCAGCCGGTGAGAGTGCTGGGCGTGCGCATCGCTGCCCACGTATACAAGGCAGGAGCTTCTAGAATACTCCCGACTCATGTACGACACGTATAGCCGCAACAACATACTCTCTTCGTCTCAAAATAAGTGTACTTCTAGAGTTTGAATCAAGATATTAAAGTTAGTGTAAAATTACATTTATATCCCTAGAAAGGTGTAATCATTACGCCTCGAAAAATGAGAAAGTAGAAAAAGACAAATAGTATTAGTTTGTCTTTTATATAAATGTGCACTTATTTTGGGACAAATTTCGAACTCTAGAAGTGCACTTATTTTGGGACGGAGGGAGTATTGTATATTCGTATCTGTTGTACAAGCAGGTGATACACGTACAGGCATAGAGTCAGTTCAAGAGAAGTAGTACGTGTATATGCCTCTGGACTTGCTAGCTTCTGGCAAGAAGCTAATAGCCTGTACATACGAGTACACGTACATGTTTGTATAGGCTATGCACCGATCATTTTTATAGGCCCATAATTGATATTAGTTGCTGCTAATGGCCGGTGTTAATCAGCCCAGATAAGTCCGGATATTTTCATGAACTGAGGCCCTTTAATCCTTTTCGGCCAGCATCTTATTATTAACCGAACTGATACGGTTTGGGATAGAGAGCGTACATGCACGTGCCACCCTCGAGATCTTGATTTTTGTTTATGCACGTTATTTGCTTCTTAACTAATACGCGCAACAAATACTCCGTATCAACATGCATAGTTTAGAAAATATGTACAAAATCACGTCGAACATTAAGGACATATTTAGCTTTATAATTAAGATTTGTTAATCTTTTCTAGAGGTTCTATTATGGCTGTAACAGTTATCTGATCCCCACTGTTAGAATTATCTAAATTCAGACGATGTCGGTTAGTGAATTTTATCCATAACGATAAATATGTACCTTGTTTTTTTTATCATGTCAACATCGCCTATTTTAGTCGATCGTCTGTGCTTTGACAAACGCAACACGTGTTTCTGAAACTCCCAATTCATGCATACATATTGCTCTAATACATGATTAGAAGTATAAATAGATCTGTTAATCTCTTCTAAGGACTTTATCAATGGTTGTAACACTTTGTTCGATCTCATTGTTAGAGTTTGCTTAGATTCAGACGTTGTCGGTTAATAGATTTGTTTGTTATGGAAAGTGATGTGTTATTTGCCGATATGCATCTATGAGTTAGATAGTTAATTTTTCACGTGTTGTAACCTTTATCTTGTTCAACAACCTGAGATCGGTTCTCTAGCTGATTTGTCATGTTCATTGATGCAAATCCATATTTGGGTATGTTGTGTTCGTTTTATCTTGGTTAAATTGACAACTAAGATACAATATTTTGCCATGTAAAACTTCGTTCATACACATGCACACAAATCTAGTCGATATCCTTTTGAATTAGTTGTTTAAGCCATACATCTCGGAACTATCTGGAGCAGAACCGACATGTTCCACCTTAAATTACTAACTGTTTCTTCCTTGTCAATCACTACTACAAAAATCTTTTGCGTGATGGTCATTTTTCTTTAACCATGATGGGCAATTGAGCCCGTTGTGGACACCTCGTCACAGTAAATCGAGGCTAACCGCGGTGGGCTCAACAGCCCGTCACGGTTAATACCATTAACCATGATGGGCAGCGTAACTTGCTCGTCACGATTAAAGATTTTCAGGTTTAAAAAAATACAGTAGCACATATGTGAATGCATAATCGAATCCATATTTAACAGGTCAAACATAGACATAACACATGACACATACGTATACATACATACATACATACATACATACATGCATGCATGCATGCATGCATACATACATACATACATAAACTTGCTCTCATTGTCATCCATAGAACGTCGACGAAATCGTTAAAGTGTTATATTACATTTCAGATTGCAAACAAACTAATTGACGAAGTCCATGTTCAAATTGTAATCCTTCATCTCGTCGCATAGCATGGTGCTCCATTTCCTGAGCTTCTCGTACTCGGGAAGCAGTGCTAACAGGGCATTTGTATCAAAGAACGGTTGCCCTTCATGCACTACACGGTCTGTTTCAAACTTGCACATGTCTACCACTATTTGATCAAAGTTATGTTGATTGCTCTGCTCTCTTTCCCACCATTCAGTTGCTTTCTTGAGCTGCTGCCAGCTACCGTTGTACTTCCTGCGGGCCCTTAGGTACTCGCAGACGTAGTACCCACACAAAGTTGTCCCTGGTGGTTGCTTGGCACACTGCATGATACACAAGCATTACAACACTTTGGTATAGATCGACAATATATGCATGGTGTGGGAAAAAGCATAAGTGAAGCTTCAAGTACACGTACCGGGAACTGGCGGTTGATTTTGATTCTGTTCCCATGCTTCTTCTTGAATTTCTCTGTCCTTCGATCAAATTCACTTGGCTCCTTTACGTACTTCTTATAAGCGTTGTAGTACTCCACTAGTGTTAGTCACAGTTTTAAAACGTATGATAAAAATTAACTAATCTGAAGATCCTTGACTTACAATCTCAAGCAATCTTTAAAGTGCTTGTACCCTGCTTTGTTTGAATGCCTCAATGAGTCAAATATGCAGGCCCTGCCTTCCTGAGGATAGATGATGAATGCAATCCAGTGCCCATGGAGGCCCTCGCTGCACCATTCGAACAAAACAAAGACTATGATGAGCATGGATGATCTTAGGTAGCCACTTATCCCATAAACATACATGTTTTCGACTTACCCAAAGTGGACAGCGGCGAGGATACAACCATCTCTCCTGACCTTCTTCATGACTCCTAAGATGTATGTCCCCACTTTCAACTTCTCGACGTCGATGGTCTTTTTGCATTTGTTATCTCTCTGACGCTTGGTTAAGTCAATAAGGTCAGGGTGGTTGTCTGGTTTCTCGTATCCAATGATCTATTTCTCAACAACATGCATTGGAGAGAGATAGAGTACACCAAGGTTGCATTCGTTGCTTACATGGGGCCATCATCCTGCAAGTGCAAGTCGTCTCATGGCATTAGTTAAATTGACAAGGTACATGTACAAATGCAGGGGATGTGTGAAAAGTGGTAATCCACTTACATAGAAAACAAGGTGAGGTGAGCGACGTCAAGGTCCTTCCTACGCAATAGTCTATGCATGTCTCCGAATTCCAAGACGAGTCGAACATCTCTGCCCAAGTTAAACATCTCTACCTGAATCGTGGCCATGATGTTTGAAAGGCCGGCTTTGGCCGCTTCCATATACCACAAATGGAACCTCTGTACCTTCCACTTCTCGTCGCATGCAAGTTGGGCCAGAGGTAACATGAACTTCCCATTCACAAAATTGTCGGGGCATTCATCTGTGATGAATCCCCTATGAGGTGGTGATTTCAGCTTAGAACAATGGGATAGCAATGTTAGTGTGTGAAAACAAGAAGCTCATAACCTATAAATAGATTGATTACACATAAGACGGAAGCATATATACCTTTCAAATTTGGTATAGAATGCGGCGCGCTCGGGTCTAGCCTCCTCGGTGTCTGTAGTCTTTTTTGGCACGCGAGGACACTGGCTGGAGCTCGGTTGGCTTGCAGGTGGTGTCATTGGCCCCGCACCTTCGGCCAGTCCTTCGTTTTTGCATGTGTCGCTTGTGGCTGGCGGTGTCTTCGCCTTCGGTTCTGCCTCCATAGATCCCGCTCCTTCGCTCGGGGCGGTAGGCGGCGGACTATCGGGAGGCGGAGAGCTTGGTCGTTGTGGACCGCTCATGCTCACATGTCTTGGAGGTGTTGTTGTCCTCTCATCCGGTGCTGCCTCCTTACCTCCATTGGCATTGGTCGGTCCAATGGGGGGCTTGCAGGAGGGTTCGTGCCTCGGGCTTCTTTCTTGTCCTTGTCTTGCTTGCCATCATCGTCGTCATCATCATCACCGCCGCCATCCGAATCCGGGGACAAGATCCGGCTACCGACGAGGGCTGTGATGTCGGCGTTGGGGTCGGCATTGGCGTGTTCCCATAGATCTCGATGTCTTCAGTACAACATGGCACTTCTAAATTGATCGCCTGACCAAGGACCCTAACCCCAGTCATAGCGGGATAGTCCAATTCATATTCTACGAACTCTGGCCCACACCATGTTACGACCATGTCAGTAGTGTCCTTAGGGATCTGATGCTCTTCGATGAAAACAAAGATTTGATCCTTTGGTATTATACCACCATCCGCTACGTGCAGGCGCTTCCCTCCCCTGCCGAACGACACCCAAAGGTGGCATAGCGTGATTTCCTTGATGTCATTGAACAGATGCCTTGGGCAATCTTCGATCAATAGCTGCCCTTATGAAGCTTGAGGCACCTTCAGGCCGGCTTGGCTAAACATCTGGTTCCTGAGCGCCACCATCTTGGGGTCATTGCTGGTGAACGCGTCTTGTATGGACTTGTTGATCATTTCGCACACAGGTTGATTGTAGCCTTGCTTTACGAGGCCTTCTTTGTACCTCTACCTCGACTTGTCCTTGGCAGGGTTGGTTTGCCACGACTCCACCGTCTTCCAACTCTTCCTCGAGGACATGCCACGGACGCGGTCGCGGTGCTTTGGGTTTCCCAACACCTTGGTCAGCACGTCGACGCCCCTGTGAACCTCGAAGCTTTCATCCTTGGATGAAGAGGCCTCAATGAGAGCCTTCTCGAGCTCCTCGATCTTCGGATCATCCTTACGCTTCTTTGATGGCTTGTGGCCGTAGAAGTAGTCACGCCCCCATTCATCGACGTCTAACAACGCATTCTTTATCCCAGCATCGGCTTGAGCCCTTTCTTCTGCCCGCCACTTCGGCCTCTTACCGGCATACCCTGTCATGCCCATAGTGTGAGGCTGCGTGTTCACCTTGTTGAGCGTTTTGAACTACTCGCTCTTGGTCGTTGCTTCTTTGCTTTGCCTCTGCTTAACGAAAACTTCCCAGTCTTCAGCTAAGATCATATTATATTTGATCAAAGGTGACTTCTCTGTCTTCACGTAGTCTCTGTTCAGCATGTACTTGAAGCTTCGAAGGGCCCTTCCTGCCACGTGCATCACCCAGTCCCTGCACTTGGTCATGTCGACATCCTCAGGATAAGTGAAGCGATTCAACATCTCTTTTCAGACATCTTCCTTATTATCTTTAGGGACATCGGCCATTTCTCATAAGTGATCTTAGCATGCTTCCTCACTAAACACGAACACTGGTTGCTAAACTTCCCGAGGACCGTCGTTGGCTGCAACGGCTCTCCCTGCGGCCCCACCGTGAGGATCACATGGATATCACTGTGCTTCTTGTGCCTCCCGTGTTCCCCCCTTCTCCGAATAGGTTTGTCACCCGCAGATTTGTTTCAAGAAGTTGTTGTGGAGGGAGCAGGGGCTTCTTGCTCCGTGCCAACTTGTTCTTCCTCGAAATCCAAAGTCCGAGGCACTAGTGGTATCGAACCTCCCTGACTCACGGACCTGTCACTTTCTGCTTCGTCCTGCAGCTCAAAATTCAGATCTAGCTCTTCCTCTGTATGATGTTTCCTCTTTTCTGTCGGGGTCACACTAACGTGGCTCTCATAACTAGTTGACCCAGAAGAACCACTCGGGGTAGGGTCGCGCCATTATAGTTCATAGTACATATTTTGGACATTTCATATGTATAGCCACAATTATATAAGATAAGAACGAAACGAAGCTATTGATCAATAAAAAAACATGGGAATGTATAGTTGGCTCAGATTTGTCCTCCAAGGTCATCACATTGCTTGCAAACCGGTTGCTTGTACATGATATACAAGTCATCCTAGTTTAGCAGCTTAATTACAAGTACAGGAGGGCATTTTGATCATCATCGCCGCTGCCTCAGCATAGAAGGGGTCACATCATTGCATCTATGCCACTGCCTCAGCCCAACTCTTGTTTTAAAAGTTCATCATTGCATATGCCACCATCAAGTAGCAGCGTGGTAGAGAGTATAGAGTAGTAGTATAGTAGAGAGAGTGGTAGAGAGTATATAGAGCAGTAGCCAGCAAGTACCAGCCAACAGTAGTAGTACAGCCAGCAGCGAGTGTAGTAGGACATGGGTGTAGTATGGGAGGAGGGTGTTCAAGTGTCAAAAAGCCACCACAAATCAAAAATAGGACATGTGTGTAGTAGCAATAGAGTGTAGTAGCAGAAATAGAGTGTACCCCATTCATCATTGGCAGTAGCATACATGCTCAGTTAAAATTCATCTCAACCGCATCATAGGCAGCAATAGTAGCAGTAGTAGAGAACAATGAGAATGTAGTAGTAGCAGTAGTAAAGAGTAGTAAGAATGCAGTAGTAGCAGGCATAATAGTAGCATCATAGGCATAAGAATGCAGTAGTAGCAGTAGTAGTCGGCTCCTTGTGTTCACGTTTCATCAGGCAGCATGGATCCATGCTACATGAGGGGAGCCACAAGCAGCATCTGCGAAAAGGACAAGAAGCTGAAAACGAAGGCGTCCAAGGCTCGCCTTGCGTGCATATCTATCTACACGTAGGCAGTAGGTGACAAGCGAGCATTACCACCCAAGCCTAGCAGTGGACGCCTCAAAATCCATCGTACGTTTCACGTTTACAGCTAACTCTCCAAAATTTAAGTCCATACAAATTTTAGATCGTCTATCTTATCTTTAGAGCGAAGAAAATTGAGAAAAATAGTTAGGGCTTGTTTGGTTCCCTCCCACTAAAATTTAGTGACTAAATTTTAGTCACTTTAGTAGGTAAATTGCCAAACACCCCACTAAAAGGGACTAAAAAGTCATTTTGATTACTTTTAGTCCTCTTTAGTAAGGGTGTTGCTACTAAAAGTGACTAAAGTTTAGTCACTAAATTTTAGTAGGAGGAACCAAACATGCCCTAAGGATAAGTGACATCACAATTTGCAACTTCGTTTAGTGCTTTAGTCTGCCAAAATGATAAAGCTGGCTAAAATTTCCACACGTGTTGTTCTTTCCCTAATCCCTACAGTGTAACTTTGGCAAGAAAAAGCGAGATAACCATTGAAATAAACTATGCTAAAATGGCCACTTAGCTCGAGGAACCGATGGTCAAACTCTGCAATCATTGATACATGATGACGACAACTAGTAGGAGCGATCATCATCCCAAGCTTAAATTGCAATTCAGTAACAAGTAACATACCTTGAAGAAAAAAAGGTACGTAGCAAAAGCAGCCGTGGCTAGAATGTTTTAGGTATGCAGTGATGCCATCAGGCCGAGGCCGAATAAGAGAATTCGAGATGGCGGCTCCAGAGAACAAGAATCGGCTCCAGGGCTCACCAACACCAACACACGGACCAGGATTGGGAGCAGCGGGAATCTGACTAACCTCGGAGGCGCCTGCAGCGACGGAGATGGCGGCAGTGGCAGTGGCAGTGGCAGTGGCGGCGCTAGGGCACCCCGGCGGCGGCGGAGAGGGGCGAGAGGACAGTCACGGCGGCGGCGAAGAGGGGCGGAGAGGGGCCCCACACATACACGCGCAGTAGAGGGGCGAGAGGACGGTCACGCGGTGGCGGTGGAGGCGCTAGGGCACCCCGGCGGCGGCGAGGGGCGAGAGGACGGTCACGGAGGCGGCGGAGAGGGGCGGAGAGGGGCACCACATACACGCGCAGGAGAGGGGCGAGAGGACGGTCACACGGTGGTGGTGGCGGTGCTAGGGCACCCCGGCTGCGGCGGCGAGGAGCGAGAGGACGGTCACGGCGGTGGCGGAGAGGGGCACCACGTACACGCGCAGGAGAGGGGCGAGAGTACGGTCACGCGGTGGCAGTGGCGGCGCTAGGGCACCCCGGCGGCGGCGGCGGTGGCGGCGGAAAATTTTGCCGGCCCTTCGGGGTCGAGATGAGAACCGAATGGGAAGACTTGGTTGATTTGGGGCACGTGTGGAGTTTGTACTAGGCATCGTTTACCGTGGCGGGCCCTTTAGAACGCCCGTCGCGGTTAATATTTACCATGACGGGCTTTTAAAGACGCCCGTCGCGGTTAATATTTACCGTGACGGGCAGCTTTAAAAGCCTGTCACGGTAAGTGTTAACAGCGACGAGCGTTCTAATGGGCCCGCCATGATAAACAATTTTTCCCTTTTCCCTTTTTCCAATTTCAATTTTTGTTTTTCCCTTAGGTAATTAGGTATAATAGTATAGTAGTAGTAGAGTCAAAGTTGGATAAGTAGTTAGCTATAGAGGAGTATATATACAAGCTTGTTTCATTTGTTTGAACATAGAGATTTCATAATATGAAAAAGAAACAAAACAACAGAACAAAATAAATAAATTTTGGTTCCACTGCAATATTACAACTTGTCTTATGGTTTGCCTACACATATAATTTTGGTGCAGGCGCTTTCACTGTCCTCTTTTCACCGTCGTTGTGGGCCCAGGGCATCATCCTTGTCCTGTTGAATCGGTCTTCGATAGCCTTGATCTTCTTTGGATGATCGGTAAATAGTTGGAGCTCTTCGTAGTTGTTGTATTGTTCGCGGCTCTGGACCCCATTAGCTCCCACGATCTGTTGCTTCCCTGACACAACCACATGCCTTTTAGGGTCTTCTGCATAGACATAGTAGGCTACTTGTGCGACATCGGTTGCTACTACCCAAGGATCATCTTTGTAGCCGATACTATGGAGGTCCACTGTTGTAAGCCCATAACCATCAACTACAACCGCCTTTGGATGGACCCACTGGCACCGGAAGACGGTTATGCTTAGGTTTTGGCCATAGTCAAGTTCCCATATTTCTTCGACCTGCCCAAAATATGACATCCTCTGGCCCGTGGCCTCGTTGATGCCCTCGTATCGAACACCGTTGTTCTGTGCTGCACTCTTCTTGTCCTTCTCTTTCGTGTGGAACCTATACCCCGACACGTCATAACCTTGCCACGTGGTGATTTGGGTGGACGGGCCTTTCAGAAGCTTCTGAATTTCCTCTCGATTTTCCTCTGATTCTTCAATTGGTATGTCCTGCTCTTTGAGCCACCCTATGAAGCTGTTCTTGTGATGGTTCTGGACCCAGTGCTCCGTGACCTGCCCATCATGAGCTGCATGGATCTCATCCAGGTGCTTTTCGACAAATTTCTCCATGCTAACTAACTGATGAAGTATGCTATAATGAGCTTGTTGCACCGTTTCGTTTGGTATATCAGTGTGTAGTTTTCGTCTGATGCACCCCATCCCTGAGGTTCTGCCTTCGTGTTGATGGACAGGCAACCCAATCATCCTCCCATCTTTTATGTACCTCATACACCAGTTCACGGCCTCCTCCGTTGTGTATGCCTTGATCATAGAGCCCTCAGGGTAAGCACGGTTATGGACGTATCTGTTAAGGGTGGACATGAACCGCTCGTACGTCCACATCTGATGTAGGTACACGGTGCCCAGTTGTTGGATCTGATCGACCATGTGCATCATCAAGTGTGGCATAATATCAAAGTATGTTGGTGGAAAGCACATCTCGAGCTGGCAAAGGGTCTCTGCGATTAACTCCTTCAAGGCAGGTAGCTCGGCCTCATCAATGACCTTCTGGGTGATGCGGTTAAAGAAGTATGACATACGCGTGATGACCATCTTCACGTACTCTGGACGGATAACCCTGATCGCAATTGGCAGGAACACCGTCAACATGACATGGCAGTCATGTGAGTTGTAGCCGGTCATTGTGAGGTCTTTCATCGAGACCAGACTCTTGATATTGGAAGAAAACCCAGTCGACACCTTGATACCCCTAAGCAACTTGAGAAAAGTCATCTTCTCGTCATTCATCAGGTTGCAGGCTGCGCCTGGGATATCGACTTTACCGTTCTGAGCCGGTACCGGATGAAGGTCCGGCCTGATGCCTTGATTGACAAGATCCATGAGTGACTTGAGACCATCCTTTGTCTTCCCCTTGATGTCCAGCAGGACAACAATCGTGCTTTCAAAGACATTTTTCTCTAAGCGCATGCAGTCGATGGCATGAGGTGTATTCAGCATTTTCCGGTATGAAAAGTACTTAAAGAAAATCGACTTCTTCTTGAAAGGAACGACGACGGTGACTTCCTCCATCTTGTCTTGCTTTCTCTTCCTTCTCTGTTTTGTTGCCCCCTCTTTTGGTACCTTCTTCTTCTTTCCGAACTCAACTTGTTCCATGTCCTTGACCATCTCATACACCTTCCCCCCCCCCAACTAGTTTGCACTAGTTGATCACGTTGCGGCTCGTCCTGATTGTCAAAATATTTATTCATAACACTCCTTTTGTACCTGTGATTTCTAACGAGGAACTGTCTGTGCCTCATGTACACCATCTTATTGGATCCTTTAAGGTAAGTGTAGCAGGTCCCGTCGATGCAAATTACGCAGCCGGTCTTCCCTTTGATCTGCCCAGACAATGAGAAGAGACCGGGATAATCGGTGATGGTGACAAAGATAATTGCTTTTAGGGTGAACTTCTCCTTGCGGTATGCATCCACCATCTCGACTCCAACATCAAATAGTTTCTTCATTTCCTCCATGAACGGCTTCGGGAGCACATCTATGTCGTTGTTGGGCTACTTTGGTTCGGAGATAAGCATAGTCAACATAAGTACTTGCGCTTCTGACATAGATGGGGAGGCAGGTTGTACATAGTGAGGACGACAGGCCAAGTGCTGTGCGAGCCGCTAAACTCACCAAACGGGTTCATCCCGTCAGTACTAAACGCAAACCTTACATGCCTAGGCTCCTTGCCAAACTCTGGGTAAGCCATGTTGAAATCCTTCCACTGCTTCGCATCGGACGGGTGCCGCAACTTGCCATCGTCTCTCAGTCGATCAGCTGACGCATGCCAGGACATGAGCTTGGCATCCTCTGGGTTCCTGAATATTGCACGCAGACGATCTTCCACGGGTAGATACCACACCGACAGTGTTGGACTTTTCCTGCATGTGTAACCCTCTTCTTCCTCGTCTTGTTGAGCCAAGATCTGCTTGGTCGCACTGCTCTTCTTTGACCCCTTCTTCTTCTTAAGACCACCCCGCAAGCCTCCCTCATCTTCTGCATCCACGCGACAACCAGCATTTTTCTTGTACCGACTAAAGCCGTAGTGCGGACAACTAGTCAAATTCTCGTACTCACCCCGATACAGGATGCAGTGGTTAGGGCATGCATCAAACTTTCTCAGCTTCATCGCCACTGGTCGGATTAGCTTCTTCACTCGATAAGTATTGGCGGACACCTTGTTGGCCGTTGGGAACGTGGTGGCAAGGTAGCTTAATAGCTCATTGAAGCTAGTGTCAGACCAACCATGCCGAGCCTTCAACATTAACATATGGAGGTTAAAACGGAGAGTCGTGCACTCCTTCGGACACTCGCCCCCGTCCTTATAGAGAGGATCAATTGGCGTGCACTTCATTTCTCTAAAATTCTCCAACCACTTCGGACTACCATACACAACATCGTCTCATCGATGTGTTTGACTAAATCCTCAACAAGACACATATCTTCGGGCTCAACAGCCTCCTGACCATCACCATCGTTGTCCTCTTCATTGACCAAGTCTTGGATTACATCCTCCATCGTGTTGTAATCTCGAGAACCATTATCGCAACCAGCTGACATGGCTGCTGAAGATGATGATCTAGGTGCTCCTACAGGATCGCCCTGATTCACCGGTATAGATGTCGGCGTCGATGTCGATGAGCTCACTCTAGATGGACCGCCACTCGCACCTTCTCTTTCACCGTGAAGAGTCCAGACCGTGTAATCCTTCACGAAACCATACCTAATCAAATGAGATTTCACCATAAGATCTGGGTGGGCTTTTGTGTTCTTGCATTTATTACACGGACATATGGTTGCAATCCGCTTCAATTTCTCATGATGCCTTTTTGCAATAGTAATAAACTTCCTCACTTCCTCCAGGTACCGTGGATCACCCACTCTATCGAACCGGCACATCCATTCGGACCTATCCATCATACCTACACACATAAGCAAAAGAAATAGACAAAAGTGATTAGAAAATAGAAAAAACATCTTCCAAAGAGAAAAGGGTCGGGAGAGCCACCATAGAACATGGTAGATTCATGCGTAGAAATAGAGAGAATGGATCTAGATCTAGATCTAGAACACTTGAGCCAAAAAGAGGGGAAAAGAGAGATAAAGGGCGGGAGAGAGCCATTAGGTACCTTTTGTGTTGCCCTCCACCCCCAAATTCAATCCTTAGACCTCAATTCAAAAAGTTTGTCAAATTTTAGGGCAAAGCCTCCTCCCCCAAATGTTGGAAGAAGAAAGCTCATGGGGAAGAAGAGGGGTCTGGCTGCTGCTTATATGGAAAATCTTAACCGTGGCAGGCATCCTAAGAAGCCCATCACAGTTAATGCTTTATTAACCATGACGACCTCCTAAGGTAGCCCGCTACGGTTAATATATTAATCGTGACAGACATGTTAAGGGGCCCGTCGCGGTTAATAGAGCATTAACCGTGACGGTCACCTTAGGTCGCCCGCCGCGGTTAACCTATTAACCATGACAGCCCCCTGGGCGACCAGGTGGCCAGGCCGGCCACCCAATAACCGTGACAGCCGGGTCAAAGGCACGTCACGGTTAATTATCGTGGGGTGTCACGCAAAATAATTTTTGTAGTAGTGAATTATGTTCCACCTTAAATTACTAAATGTTTCTTCCTTGTCAATTGCAGGGTCAAATTGACTGGCACGCTTGGGATCGATTGAGCAGACCAACCTGCTAAAGAAGCCTCATGGTTCGGAGCGAGCTCTTGTTTCAGTTCTCTTGACTACGAGCGTGTTGCTACGAGATTTTTGTGTCAACAAGAACAAACCGTGTTGAACATTTTGTGCACATAAGCTAGATTAAGTCATAATATGGAAAATTGATCTCATTACTTTCCATGACTCACATTCAAATCTATCTCTTCCCAATATAATTTGACTAGCCCTTTATGATAATTGTTGCCAAAGGGGAAGAAGTTCCACACAAAGATATAGTTTAGAGAGAAATTGCACAAAGATAAGGGAAATAGTGTTGTGTTACAATTACAAGTGGTTTGGAGCTTTGGTCACTACAAATTGTTCAATTAAAATTTGTGCACACAAGTAAGATGAGCAAGCTCATAGACTTGATTGTTGCATTTGAAATGCACATATTCATATGTTTGCTTGCACAAGTTTGTAAATTTGATATTCATGCTTGTGTGGTGTATGTTAGTATTATAACTTGATGGATGATATGAAGTACTAGCATGCATAGGGTGGTAACTAGACAAATATTTTCAAATGGATCGAGAGTCTTATTTATAATGTTGATCTCATGGGGTTCTTGAGTTTTTGATGAAATGTCTAGTTACTATTGGTGCTAAGGACGGTGAATTCTGTGCACTCCAATTGGTATCGCGCATTCGCGCTTCAAAGGTCCATTCTATATACCTTAACACATTCGCGCTTCAAAGGTCCATTCTATATACCTTAACATCATTTGATAGTATTGCTCTCAGCTAATACTACCAAAGTGGTAACACAAATTTAAATTACATATCTTTGTAAAGGTTGTCATCAATTACCAAAAGGGAAGATTAAAATCCCTAGTTTGGTTTTGGCTAATTGATTAAACATATTTGGTCTAATCCTATGGCTAAGCATGTGTGTAGCCCATGAGATGGATTAGAACCAAGTTAAGTGGTGGAGCTAGCAAGGTGGCAACAATAGAGGAGATGGTGGTGACCACAAGCACACAAGTGATCAAGTGCTCCATATTTGGTAAAATAAAGAAAAGAAGAGAAGTGAAGAGAAGGAGAGAAACAAAGAGGAGTTTGGTGGAGTTGGTGATTGTTCTTGGCCACCACCGATCGATTTATGAGGGGTTATTTAGGCCTCATCCCCATCAGTGTGGCGAAAGGCACCTCTAGTGGATTGCTCGTGTCATTGAGCTACCTCTCTTGTGGTAGATTCTTGTGGTGCTCGTGAGGAGCTTGACGTGGTGCCAATTAGCCACCGAATCACCAAGAGTTGGTCGACATAATGGGGACTAGCGTGTCGGCAAGCACGTGAACCTCGAGATAAATCGTCATGTCAATTGTGTGTTTGATCATTATGGCAATTGTCTCTTGGCATACTTAGTGATTGGTCTTCTCCCAGTGATTTGGTGATTGGCTCTACACAAGGTGTTCATCAGTGATTGGTCTTCTACTTGGTGACCCCGAAGCTCGGTGAAACACTCCTCTCACTAGCTCATTTACTTATAGCATTTTCATCCCATCTGAGCTCGTTATCTTGTGTGTCTTAATTGAGCTATATACATATCTTGTGCTATCTACTTTGTGTAGCAGGTCGTTCAATTGCTCTCTAGTTTATTTGTTGTTGTTATTCTCCTCTCATATTTAGCTTTTGTCGTAGTTGTACTAGAGTCTTTTACTCTCTTTCATATTCTTGTATAGCTCTAGTTAATTGAGTGACATAGAGATATTAGGTAGAATGGTTTGATAGGTGGCTTGCAACATAATCTTTAGGCTAGTATGAAAAGCTTCCCTGTTTGTGTTGCTAACTATTTTGCCTAAGTGATCTTGTAGATTTTTAATTAGGCTATTCACCCTCCTCTAACCAATTTGGACCTTTCAACGTGTAGGAGTAACCGGCGTCACCGAGGAGCCACTGTCGACCACCCTTAACATACAGCACGAAGCTCGTAGATGTGAAGGGAGAAGCCAGAGACAGGTCCATTTGGAAACCGCAAGTGAAGACGTGGCTATTTAGTGAATCATCAGAGAAAAAGCATGTCATCTTTAAGATGGTGTACATGGAGAAAAATAACGGGAAGTCGTTATGAAGGATAGTATGACCACAAAGACACTTGTAATATTCGGTGTGACCATAGAAACACACAATAATATCGAAGATATATAATGATGACAGAATAATATTAAGAAATATATTAAAGGTTGACTTAGCTTAATTGTCATCCGAACGGAGTAGTTGACGAGGGCCAATGAGAATGGCGGCGAGTTGGCAACGAGTGGTCGGTGAGGATGGTAGTGAGTCGATGGTGACGTGATGGCTCGCTTGCGGCTCGAACGACTCGCTTGTGGCTCGCTGGAGGCTCGTCGGCTCGCTTTTGGCTCGATGGCTCGTTTGTGGCTCAACAACGATGTGATGGCTCGTTTCTGGCTCGTAGATGATCAGAACGAGTGTATGGGGCGTGGGTCGTCGAGTGTCTTCTTGTAGTCCTTGTCGTAGTTGCACTTAGTGCACGGTTGATCAACCGAGGCGGTGGTGTTTTTTGGTCAGCGACGATGGAGTTGCTCGGCCCTCGAGCTCTCCTAGTGGTGTCATAGTGGCGGTCACAGTCGTCATAACACAGATTATTGCGTCGTTCATCATTGTGACGTGTATAGCGATCGGGCTAAGCAGTCCATGTGGTGTCCTTGTGTTCCTAGTCGTCTTCGTCAATGGGCGAAGGACAACGAGAATAACGGTGAGATGTCAATGAGGGGCGATGGCAATGATGAGTCGATGAGATCGGCGACGAGTGGTCAGTGAGGCCCGTGATGACGACGAGTCGATGAGATTTCAACGAGTGGTCGGTGTTGATCTTGATGTCCATCTGATTCGCCAAGGATCAACACGCACACCCCCTACCTGGTGCGCCACTGTCGACGAAATATGGTTGACAGTTGTAACACCTCTGGTGTTTAATATGTAATTAACCTGACATGTCATCATCTTAGTCTTTAATCATTTCTTGTCATGCATTTGTGTTGCTTCATAGTTGTGTAGTGATCTCTTTTCAAAAAAAAAAATCCTAAATGCCCAAATCTTCCTATAAGGGTAAAATGGTAATTTCACCTCTGTGTCTAGCTCTGTGTAAATCTTGCTCAGTTTGTGCCCTGATGTTTTGTTGTGTTGATCAAAGTTAAAAATCAGAAATAGAATTTAAATTCCTTTTGAAAAACCCTGATTTCCAAACCCTGGTTTTTACCCCTCTTTTATTAATTTAAAAACTATTCAAAATTTGAGGTTGGTTCTTTTGGCAAAGTTGTAGATCTTGTCAAGAGGAACAACTTTGGTGTTTGCAGATTTTCAAGTTTCAATACAAAATCAGAAGTAATTTCAAATTCCTTCAAACTTCAATTTTGTCCCTTTTTCGGTTTTCAAAATTATCTCAAAAACTTTTGGGTTTCAGAAAAATTTATATTGGCAAAGTTGTAGATCTCAAAATTTTAAGCAACTTTGGTGTTTTGAGTTTTCTTTGTGTAGTTCAACTTTTGGGAGTAATTTCAAAATTTCAGAAAGGGGAGGTTTTGCTTTAAATATCGTCACTGTGCACGAACTTTAAAGCCAGGGGGCCCCGTACTCCGGCAAGGCCGCCGCGCCGCGCGCGAGCCTCGCCGCCCATGCCGAGCCCGGCTGACCCGCGCCTGTGCCGCGCGCGGCCAAGCGCTGGCGCTCGTCTTTCCTCTCGGCCCCTACCTACCGCCGCCTCGCCCATCCCCTACCCTCCTCCTCTTTTCCCCTCGGCCGCGGACAGCGCGCAGTTGCCGGCCGCCGGCAAGCCGCCCCGCCGCGCGCGCGTTCCCGCCCGCACCGAGTCGCCCTACCGTGTTCCCTACCTCCATTAATGTCGCCCGAACGCTCCCCACCCTTCGAACCGGACCCCCAGCTCCGTCCCGCGGCTATAAAAGCCGTCGGGATCCGCCATAGCCGCCACCACGGCGCCCCGCACCACCGGACCACCCCAGCGCCCGCCGAAGCCTCCACCGCCTTCGCCTGGAGCTGCTCCACCTTCCGGAGCAACCAATTTCACCCCTCCGCCCTCCTATCGCCGGCGCAGGAGCTTCTTCCCCGACTCCGGCAAGCGGCCGCATTTCGGTAAGGAGAGGAATTCGCCGCCGTGAGTGTTCCTTCCGTCCCTCCGACCCCTGCCCTCTTTTCCTCACCTCCGTGCGCTCCTAACCGCACCTCGGTGATCCCTTTTGATGGACAGAACCGCCGGACGCCGCTCGCCGCCAGAGAGCTCCGCCGAAGCACCGCCAACGTCGAACTCCCTCCTCCGACCCTGCACCGCCTCGCCGAGTCTCCCTCCCGACTCACGGTGAGCCCGCGAATCTTTCCCCACCCTCGGCTTTCCCAGCGCGAGCCCCGAGCGGCCGACCCGCCGTCCGCCTCGCCTGCGATTCGCCCGAGCCTTCCGTCTCGCCCGAGTCCGCTTCGCCCGAGCCAGGCCTCGGCGAACACATGCCCTCCGTCTCGCCCGAGCCTCCGAGCCAGGCCTCGGACGAAGCAGTCATTTCCGTCTCGCCCGAGCCCGTTTCGCCCGAGCCTCGCGAGGAAAGAGCACAATGCTCTTTCTCCTTTTTGGAAGGATGTGAATAGTGTTCCTTTTTCTTCTTTTTGTGTGATTTTCTGTGTTGCTCCTAAAATTCTGAAAATTTGATGGTAGACTCTTTATACCATGTAATATTTTAGAAAAATATGAAACTTGGACTTTGTGCAAAAGTTTGAAAATGAAAAATGTCCCTTTTAATTAAGAAATGAATGGTTTTAGATTTTTAGAAAATCATGTGTAGCTCCAAAAATCATGAGATAAATTTTTATGTGCTAGTTATGTCATGATTAGTCTCTGGTGAAATTTGGAGGCCTTTTGGAGCAAGTTGATTTTTGGGTATTTATTTAAATTGTTAAATAGTGCCTTTTGTTAATTAAATGTTTGATTTTTGTTAAGCACCTCAATGACCTCCAAAAATTATGAAATTTGTTTTGACACCTATTTATACCTTAATGAACCTATGAGATTAATTGGGTAAATTTTGGAGCAACTGCATAAAATGATCTTTTTAAATAATTAGGAAAAATAGAAAATCAAGTAGAATTCATGTTGAATGCCCTGTCATGTGACTTTTGGGATTGTTTGCTGTTCATAGACCCCCACCCTTTGGTCTATGATGTTTGTGATGCCATGCTTGTTTTGTGTTTAGGTCAGATAAATGATGTTTAATAGGTTGATTAATTTTGCTTAGAGATCAAGATAAGTAACTTTGTGTCTGTTCTAGAAGTTAATTACACGATAGAGAGTTGTACTCTAGAATCGGTGGTTTTGTCTTCTGCGGTATTGTTCATGTCAGCATCCTCATAAGCATACATCATTGCATCCGTATAGTGACCGAAGGCGAAGGCGTCAAAGTCGAAGCAGCCGCTGACGGACCTACCCCGGAGGCGACCCCGAGCTCCGACACCTGCACCGCCGACCCCGAGCCCGTCCTTTTTGCTCTTCAAGGCAAGCCCCGGTGCATTTTAACCCTACCTTGCTTTTACAAAAGTTTTTCTTAAAATGCTTTTGAGTTAAACTACTGCATTAGGTTATAGGAGTTGTGTGATGACCTATTACCTGCATTGTTTACCTCCACCACAATATCCACCTGACCTGTTTAAAAACTATTTGAAAAATGCTTAGTGATGCTATACAATAGTTTTGCAATAAAAATGCCATTTTCAAAAGTATGATCACTTAAAGAATTTTTGATGGGAATTTGGCTTTACTCTCTGCCTGTTGGCTAGGTATCTGATCCGTACCTAGTCAACAGCGAGGAGAGGTTGTCCGAGCGTACGGTGCCGTCATGTTGTAGTCCGGGACTCAACAGTTGACACCGACCGGGACAGGGTTAAAAAACTGACAGGACCATTACGCTTGGGTGAGATATAACCAAGGTGTAGTTCTGGCTGGAAAATTAGGGACCATCCGTATGGGGGCCTGCTGGTCAAAACTTGTAACTATTCACATACTTCGGAAAGCTCTGGCTCCGAGGAATCCTTTATTGGACCGACAACCGCGCACTGGGAGTGGAGAGATGGCGGAAGTAGCATGTACCCACGTGGTCGTCGTACCTGGATAGGAGTGGTGTACTGTACTTCCGGGTGGCGTAGGACCGGGCCCAATCTTGGAGGAATCGTGGTAGACGAGTTGGCATATGCAAGCTTGGGTGCTACATATGCAGTGTGGATAGGGATCCTCAGCTGAGTATTATTTATCCGGATTAACGTTGCTCCTCGGTTATGAAGACTTGGTCACTGACTGTCATCGGAGAGTGGTTCTCAACTAGGTATGTTTTTGAAAGGTAAAATGAATCATGAACAATGAAGAATCGAGAGATACTGGAATCTTTCAAAATAAAACAAGGATTTCAAAATGCTTTTCGGCAAAATACTTGATCTTGCTTAAAGCCTTACCTTGACTACCTAAGCCTCTCATTCCTGAGTCTTCTCCTCTTTTTCCTTAGTCGGGTAAGTCTTGTTGAGTACCCCAGTACTCAGGGTTTGTTACCCCTGTTGCAGGTATGCCTGAGTATCCGATGTGTCTTGCACCCTGCTGCATGACCTTCGTTCAGGAGGAGGCCAGTGAGGCCGAAGAATAGATGTGCACCCTCGGGCTGGGTGAAGTATCTTTTTATTGTTGTATTCCGCTACGTTGTCTACTTTGAACTGTCAGAACATGTGGTTTGTAATAACCGCATTTCTTTAAGCTTATTTGGAATCCCAGTTTGTAAAACTAATGTTATTTAAGTCTTCTGCTCTGTATTCCGATGTCTTTTGAAAAAGTATACAATGCTGTAACCGAATTGTGAGATGATCCTGCGGACGATGGGCGCTGATGCAGCCCGGTGACGAACAGTCTTAATCACACGGAACATCAGTTCGGCTGTCAGTGGATGACAGGGACCGGTGGGCCATGGGATTAGGGCCGTTCCGCCACAACAGTCCATCGAGGGGTATGCTCACGGTGGTAGATGAATCGGTAGAGGTGCGCGTGAAAGGAACCAAATGACAATACAAGTACCGAGACACAAGATTTATACAGATTCAGACCACTAGTATGGCATAATACCCTACATCCTGTGTTTTGATGAACTATATTACGAAGTGTGAGTTGTGATACGTAGGATCTGAATTGTTCCCGGATCTTGATCTGTTGTTGTCTAGAGGACCCCTAGAGGATCTCAGCCCCTCCTTATATACTCTGGTGGGGTAGGGTTACATGATAAGTATCCAAGTTGGTACTATCTCTAAATTACAATATCTATTACATCTTCTATCATGTCGTGGGTCGGACGACTCCTGGAAGTGCGGTTCATGTCTCATCTTATGGTACCTGAGGGAATATCCCCCACAGTAATCAAGTGTCTAGAGTAGCTTGTAAAGGCAATCATGCCTGGACTCCCAATAGACGTTGGGACTTCCAACACAGAAAGGAACTATCCCAAAGAAAAACTAAGCAACCAGCCAAACACAACGTGACATAGCTGGAACTCCTAGCTCCACAAGGTAGTCATCTGCACAGAGCGCTATTGTCGGAGCTCTCGACGGTAGCTGGGACATGACATCCGGCAGAGGTCAGAAGTCATGGGGCCTTCTGGGACTTTCGGCTCCAAAAGTTTAGGGCTATGTTTGTGTTGTGCTAGAGTATCTCTCAGTTGATTTTAGTTTTATACTTGAGCACTCTATCTCCTTCAGACCACCTAAATTTACATTCCTCTTTATACTGCGGCAAACCTAAACTCAAGATTAAAGATAAAAGAAGATATGATAGCTTGAGCTTGAAAGCCATTGTCAATTAAGAAAATAAGTGTCGCTATTCCATCCAAGCAATCTTTTAATTGTCTCTTTGGGACTAAAGCTACAATATTTCTCATTAAATCAAATTAGTCCTTAATTTGGATGTCATCTATTTACCAAACCCACAACGGAAGCAAATTTCTAGTTGGTGTCTTGCTTTTTTTAAAAAAAAAAATACGGTTACATATGTATTTCTAGTTGGTGCCATGGTGGTGAGATCATAAGTTGCATACTTTATTTTTAAGATAAATGTTATATACATACTTTGAAATATTGGTTGTTAGAATATTCATTATGTATCTGGGATCTTAGGTGTTGTTTGGTTCGGTCAAAAGTTTGTGTGTGTGTTTTGCATGTCACGTGTATAAAACGAAATACTCCATCCGTTTCAAATTATAAGTCGTTTGACTTTTTTATATCCATTTTGCTTTGTAAAAATTTATATGGGAGATGGAAAATAAATGGAGTCAGAAAAATAAAGGTTTGGAAAGTAGTAAAATTATAAATTATTGCTTTGTTATTGAGTATCTCTAGGAATCTAAAAAATCATAGACAAAAACAGATTTTGAGTGTTTGGGGACATGTTGCCAAAATCATGTCCCATTTAGTAATCACCCAGCAAGCACCATATCACCTCGAATTCACGCTCTTTCATCTGTGTCAAAGGAAGATTGCACATGCTCTTAATTACTGCTAACCACCTCTAGCCGGTTGCACACATCCTTAGTTGTTTTTGACCATCTCTAGCCGTCTCCGGCTGCAGTATGTTCCAAATAACTCTTAGTGTTGGTTAACTTTCCAAATAGCCTTTAGTAGCGGTTATCTAAGGTAGCCGTAGAGGTTCCACATAATAACGTGATAGAGTTTGGATACTAAAAATATGATGTACTTTCCTTTTTACGTCCTATACTTTTTTTCAACTATTTAGAACAGTAACCTTTTTTACCTTATACAATTTTGACAGTCTTAGAGATGCTAATCTTTTTTTTGATCTATTATTAAAGGGTATATTTGGACTCGCGAATAAAATGAAGTTCTCAGATCTGTATCTGTCCCAGAGAGCGTAGGTAACATGAATTTATCAGAAAATAGCTTTTTGATGCTTGGCCATAGACGGCCTCTCACAGGTCTCTATCGTTGTTCATGAAACGTGTGCCCCTTCCGTGGGAATTAGCACACCTAGTCACCCTTTTGGCAGGAATTGCTCATAAAACAGCAAACCACCATGCATGCCCACCACATCATCCAAAAGCAACTCACCGATCTATTACATGTGCTGTCATAACGCGATGGTAGTTTAGAAAAATAACCAGCCAAAAGTGATGCTGTTTAGTGCCACGGCAGTTGGCGAGCGCATCACCAATTCCTGTGCTTGCTTACTCTAGTGACTGCAACGTTTGGACTCATCCCACCACCCCGCGGTAGTCCTTGCGCAATACAACACCCGAAAACAGGGAACGGTGACAACAGCAATTCAAGCCTTGGCTAGCGCGGCAGCCGGCAGCTTTGCTCTGGTGCCTGGTCTCTTGGGATCTAATCTAACACCTGCAACTGCAAATGTGTACACTGCAGAGGACAAACACGGCAAGATCTAGTAACATTTTTGGCTATTAATCTTCCCATCGACCCCAAATGATGTTTCCTGTTCTTTTCATGATGATGATGTGCATGTATATAGTATCCCACCAATCAAGGGACGTATAAACAAGATTACTGGATTAACCTGCCTCTATACGGTAACTAGAGGAGAAAATCTGGAGAGCAAAATCCTGCGGCACGGGCCATCGGCTCAACTGCTGCAGTTGCGCAGAAGAGATCTCTCATTCTTTTCGATGAACTGCTGCTGTATCAAAGATGACTCAAAACTTCTTTTATGTGACCATCATCTACTGTAGTTCACCTACTGGCGCCTCGTTCAGCCATAGGCAGTGGATGAAATCGTATAGCTTTGCGCTCACGCTCACCTGCCCAGATTGAGGAGTTAGTGATACTTCCGGTTATGACATTATCAAGATGAGGACAGACAGAGACGAGATGCAAAGAAGCAAACCTTGTACGGTGTCGGATTTAGCCGCCGGATGTGATCCGGACGCAGCTTTTCAAGCTGCTGCATGCAGCGGCTTCTGATCTTCTCCAAGGAGGGCAGCTCTGCTCTAGGTTTATCTGCAGGGAAACACAGGTAGTCAGTCAGGTACACATGTCACTAACACATAACAAGACAGAGGCCAGGGGCCAGGACTGAAGTCTACAGATTTTAATGACCCAACAGAAATTTAGCATTCAGATTTTTCTTTTGAAATCATCCAGGGTTGAGAAGTTTTTTTTTCCCTAAAGGTGAAAACCCCAGGAGGAAACAAAAAAGGGTTGTGGCTAGGGATGAAAGTGGTGATACCAGTGGGTTAGCTAGCTAACTCATTTTTATCTCACTTCCCTTGCTTTCAAATCTGGATTATAGTTCAACTACAGTGAGTTAAGGGTCGACGGTCGACCCAGTGAATGATGATACAAAGGAAGCTAAACTTGCATCCTTAGCTGTGGCTCTGGTGACTGTCAATAGTAGGAAATATGAACAGAACAGAGCACTGGAAATATGGGACGTTTAAATTTATTAAGTCTATCAAACTATGTTCAGAAAGAAATTTAAGACTGTCATGCTGTTTTAAGATTCTTCTGATCACAAAATTCAGTGCAAAACGTGGATCAATCCTGATTTTTGAAGGCAATCTAATGCTGATGCTGGTTACTCCTATTTTCAGTTATTATTTTCCAAAATTCAGCCATTAGTGTGTGACCGATGCTCGCTGAAGAGTTAAAAGGTCCATAGACCATACCTGATGTCCCAGGCCAATAGCACTGATGAAGCTCCTCAACATGCTGGGGGACAACATATGCTCTCTTTGATTCAATGAATGGATGGCGGCAGAGGATTCTTTCTCCTGCCTGCAATATTTTAGCAATATGAAATCCAGTTCAAACATTGGAGGTTACTGCAGATGAAAATGACAAAGACAAGATACAGAGCATGACAGCTGTGTTGCATAATAACAGATAGGAAGCATGTGATGAACTCAAGTACTAGCTCAGCCATATTCCATGCTAAGATATATTCTAAAATTTTGTACCATACTTGGGAACCTTGTGCAAAGCTCAGATGTCAACAAAGATAACAGAGGTGCATTGTTACCTTAGGTGATGGTTCACTTTCACGAATCATGATATCTACCAGTGGGTAGCCTTCTTTCCCATACAGTCTAAAGCATCGTTTTTTGCATGGAATGGAAACCTGAAACATATTATCACACCATCAACAAATATATATAAAATAAAGCTGATATTTCTTACACAAAAATACTGGACATACTTTTGCCACGTCCTCAGAAAGCTTAATACGAGGCCTACTATTTATCTCAACTAGCTTAAAGACACAGCCAAGAGCAGCCTGGGAATAACACGTCACAAGGTAAGTTCCAATTCCAAAGGCATCAACCTCATGACCCTGCAAAATAAATGGAGATCTTAATTATATCTGCAATTGGTAGGATTCAATAAAGATAAATCTACAGAAGAACAAGCACACACGTCAGATAACATCGGAACCACAGCTGCCATAGTACAAAAGGTAAAATAGTCCTTGACAAATTGAAAACAAGATAAGTTTATTACCTGTTTGTTGAGGGCATCAATTGTTTCCTCATTCAGATCATTGCTAGCAGTAATGACCATCTTTGCAAAACCAGGTACATTAAATTCCTTCTCTACCGCACGAAACACTTTTCGTGCTTCAATGGACAAATAGGCCAGATCACCAGAATCTAATCTAATACCAGATGCCTTGTACCTACAAAAGAATATATGATTAGGCAAAATGCTTATATTTAAAGATTGAGCACATGATTGGGGAATTTTCCATCTCAGTTGTAACTTGTAAGCATGATAGTTATAAATGTAAACCATCCTAAAGTATATGCTATTGGTGTGACCTTTTTTTTAATAACTTTAGCTTCATTCGTGTTCTCCTGAATTTGATTCTTCGAGTACACAACAAATTTCCATGTGAAGATAAGCTAGTATCTGACAGGGGTTGTCAAACACAGAGGTAATGAGCGCCATAGGACATTTGGCATACCCTAAGTCATGAAGTGCTAGAGCCACTGCACAGAAATTCGGAATACCACTTCGCATAACCTGAAAGGTAGAGAAGAGGGTGAGTATGGCTTATGGATGGTAATTGTTACACAACAGAAAATATATACATGAATGAGTTAGGAATTGACTATGCCTTCTGAATAAATGCCAAGCAATGATAATAGTAAAAACACATCCTGTTCTGGAATTGTGAAATTACCGATCAGTCTACCCTCAGTCCAAAAAAGTCCATACATGTCTATGCGTAAAGTAACAAGTTTGACAGTAAAACAAAAGATCATGATTTCTTAATACCAGCACAGAAAGAGAGGAGCATCCAGAAAGACAAACAGAAAATTATAGGAAGTCAGCAATGACAAAGGGAGGTTTTCAGACCTACTCACAACCTCAAGAAAAGAGAGCTGACCCTACTCATTCAGACATGAATTGAAACACAAACAACAAGAGGAAAGCTTGAAGCTCGAACAAACTAACAACTCACATCATATGTGTCCACAAGAGCAAGGAAGTTGCATGGAAAAGCCAATGCGTAGGATGCAAATGCAGCCAGCTCACTTTTATTTGTATCACCAAATACACCACCTAATGAATCTGCTGCCTGAAATCAACCAAAAAAGTAATATAAGAATACCATGATAATTAAAACCAATGTAACAAGTTTCTGGAATCATACCTGAATCTTTTGAAGCCACTCTTGCACTAAAGTAACAAAATCCTGGCAAACTCTTGAGCCATCTTTGCTCCTGAGGGTCTTGTCTGGTATCTCGTCAAGGCTCTGAAAGGGTGGAAATATATTACTAAATCATGAAACAAGCAAATTGTGATAACCGGCGCAAAGAAAAATACTATCAAAATAGACATCAAGGGACAGCCTATTAATGCAATGATATGCAGCACTCCTGCGAGTTCGAGGAAAAAAATGCAAGGGACACAGTACCAACTATTGTGCACACTGCACAGAAATGATATGCAAAGGAGGAATCATAAATTGATAATCCATCCACATCAGACTAGAACATGGTGAAACTAGCATGGTTGAAAAGAAAAGAAATGAAACACATCACCCAGAATCCTGAAACAACAGTGGGGCTAGCAACCAAGGCAGTGAAGAACAAAGGTTTTGTTTGACCAATGAAACTACAGTATGAAGACATAATGCTGATGAAAGTAACTGCATTTGTGTAAACTTTCATTCATTCATAGCAGGAAGGATACTTTACTGACCATATATGAGCTAACAAAAGCATGAGAATGTGTTCCACGAAGTGGTATGCCAAACAAATTTCCAGCTAAAACATTACTGCAAAAAAAAGATTGAACAAAAGGTAATCACATTTAACATTTTTAGGGACAAAATATTTTGTATGGTGAGGGATAAAAAGGCAATTATGCAAAGACAACTGAAAGTATACTTCTTCAAGCATTGCTATAAAGAGCAAGGAACATAAATATGCTGGATTTTAGTTATAAACTCTAAATGCAAAATAATCCACCTGGTTGCATCAAAACCTCCCATAAAACAATATTTTGAGGCACTTATTGCTCCATCAGGTCCCTGCAGTAATAAATCCACAGCAATATTTAACATAGAAATACTAATGTGTTACAATGACAGTTGAAAAGGGATGGATAATTGAATATCACACCTGTGCTCGTCTTAGACCAAATTCTAACAGAACCTTTGACTTTCCAGCAACATGGCGATGACGTGCAGCATTAGTAGTTACCAAAGAGGCATAATTGATAAGATTCACAAATGGAGTCTCAAGAAGTTGAACCACCTGATGGCGTAATAACAAATGGTAAGTTTCAGAGGCATTTCAAAATTCTGGTCAATGCTCATATGGCAAACATGTATTAGCACAACAACTGGTGAGGGCTTCGTACTTACAGCTACTGGACCTTCAACTCTCATCAAGGGAACTTTTGGAAAAACTACTGATCCCTCAGGAATGGAGTACACCTCTACATCAGAGCAATCAACTTCCCTGAGATAATCGAAGAATGCACCCTAGGAATTGTAGTTTACATCAGAAAATGGACATTTAGCATGAAAACAACCAAATAAGGAGTGCTAATAAAAGTTTGGTGAAAAAAAGATCCAAAGCACAGCACGTGCATTTAAAATTACTCCCGCTTCCTCCATTTGAAGTAGCCAATTCTTTCTAGTCTATGCTAATTGGTCTTGGTGACTAAAAGGCATGATTTTCAGCAAACCCAGCAACCTATCCCAGATTCATGGGAAGAAATAGAGACTACTCATGTATGGATGAGATGATACCTCACACATTGGCATGACCGATTGCAGGAAAGAAATGTCATGTTCTGTGAACTTAAAATTTGCAATAAATTTGATGCACTCCTCAAGGCCAGCAAAAACAGTGAACTCCCCACCAAATGGATTTTTCCTAAAGTATAGGTCAAACCTGTGAAAGGAAAAGGATTCAAATCAGAATTAAGTTGACAAAGCTGTTAGCTGTAATACATTATTTCCATCCATAGATTTGTATTCACTGAAGCTAAATCAGAAGGCTTGAAACTAGATTCACTGAAAGGTTCATGGAGGACTAGCACTTGCATGAGGAAGCAGGCGCAAAGTGTTTTCTTGACTGTATTAACTATAAAATGCAGCAAGATGGGCTACATTGGATGGACACTCAAGCTGCTACTAAGTAGTCAGTTCCCAACTTCCATGAAATGCCAAAGACTATCTTGCGAGCTCCATGGATTAGAGATGTTTTTTCCACCAATTGTCTGGTTTCATTATAGATGGATGATTTTGAAAATTTGCTGGGCTATTGAAGTTCAATGACCATAAGCTCCAAGTCAAGCCTGAGTAACCACAACCCACTACCCAGCTTGTTAATTCGAAGACATATCAAACCCCAAAGACATCAGAAATTCTCAAATCCAGCATTATCCTTATGCCACCACCCACTCAATTAGCTGTAATATGATGGTGACAACATGCACGAATTGCGGCGATCAGCTTATGATCATTTAGTGTGATAAAAATTATTTTAAGATTGGGCTGCACTTTATTTGGAGACACATGGAGGCATCTCTGGTGCAATCTGGGGAGCTGCTGAGGTAAAATAAAATATTGCTTTTTCAGAAGCCGACAAATATCTTAATACTGTGGACAAACAACGTTTTAATACAATACATGCAAGCAAGTTCTATCCATATGAAACTTGGTATGGAGGCACACACATATGACCATTGATAAAGGCAAAGCAATTGGTTCGAAATTCCCTCACTATGAATACGTTCCACAGACATAGAGAAGATCACTTCACACAAAGTTCCTTGTTTAGCTCAACATCCATCAATAAGTTTTGCACTCTCATGCTGTACTAGCAATATATAAAACAGCCTAGTTTCGAGGTACCTTCCCAGTATATTCCTTGAACGGCACAATTATAGCTTTTTTTCCCCACTCCCCTGTTCCTGAACTAGCAGCCAACACACATTTGATGATATCACCTTGTTTCTTCTCTAAAGAAAAGGAGTTTTCCACTACTACAATATACAACTGTTTTAAGTCAAAGTCACTTTCTTGCATGCGTTTGTGATTGTACACATTTCAAACCTTTAATGAGCAAAGCAATTTTTAAATATAAAAGCGAAGATAAATGATTGACTTATTTGTTTACTCAAGCAGTAAATGTCATTCATCTGTTTGTCTTAATTCAAATGTCCATGTACCCTCTGAATTACATCAGCAAATTTTAAATATAAAATCCGAAGATAATTGACATATTTGTTTACTGAAGCAGTAAATGTCATTCATCTGTTTGTCTTCATCCAAATGTCCACATACCCCCTGAATTACATCACAATTTAAAAAATACTACTCATGTGTCATGTCATGTGCACATTGTGAAAATTATCCAAGGTGTACAATTAGAAAAGTACGGAAAAAAGTTTTGGCTCCTAAACCCAACTTAGGATAAACTAACACCAAATGAAGAATATACCTCTAACAAGAGCACGATAATCCCAAATGAATACATCGTCCACTCCAAACAAATAAAAACAGATAAATACCAACATGAACAAGGAGTAATTAAAATTGCACAATGGAAAGGACTTAGTAGATAAATACAAAGTGGAGCAATGAAAATGAAAGTCCGTTTTGAACACAGAACAACACATATCAAAATACTAAAGGTGACATCCCACTTTCTCAAATTTTATATAGGCAACATTGTATTAGCAAAAAGCAATGCATATTGACAGCAAATGTACTAACACAGAAACATAAAATACAAACAGTAGATGTCGATACGAAAAGATGCTTGAAATGTCACTGCTGCAACATGAGATAAATTTAACTACACAAGAAAAGGGTTCCCAAAGGCAGAGCAAAACCAGAGCACTGAGTCGAAAATAAATATAAAGCCGACCACGACCACCTCGGTCACGCCTGCAGCCCCGGTGGCTTCCTCCGAGGGTGTTTTCTGCAGCGGTGGCGACGGCACCCTCCTCTATGGCGACGCCTCGCTGTACCCCCAGGGCACCTACACAGGCTCATCGTCTTCAGGGAGCATTCCGGAGCACCCTGCCCTGGGTATGGCCACGGGCATGGCCCCTGTAACATCCCGCCTCCACGAGGCCCGGAACACTTACATCTGGCAGCTTTTTCTAGGATATAGACTTCCCTCACAGACCAACACCAGTCTTTTCTGCGCACTTTGTCCTCACTCGTGCGCACCTGGGAAGAACTTCCCGGTCGGTCACCCATCCCTAAATTTCTCCAGGCCAAGCACGCTTAACTTTAGAGTTCTTTGGAGATGGGCTTCCGAAAAAGAAGTTGCAACTTGTTGGTATGAGTATCCTATTATTCCTATTAAGCCTTGGGCCGGGATGTTACATCCTCACCCCCTTAACAGATCGACGTCCTCGTCGATCAATCCCAAGCCAGGAACGTCCTCTCTTGGCCACGTCCGTGTGTCCAGTGCCAGCACATGTGCCATGCTGTGTGACCACTCCGGGTCCACACCAGCCATGACCACCATGTCTGAGCAACTGTGACACACGCGCCCGTGAAACCGCGAGAGTCGGCTCTGATACCATTCTGTAACATCCCGCCTCCACGAGGCCGGGAACACTTACATCTGGCAGCTTTTTCTAGGATATAGACTTCCCTCACAGACCAACACCAGTCTTTTCTGCGCACTTTGTCCTCACTCGTGCGCACCCGGGAAGTTTGTCCTCACTCGTGCGCACCCGGGAAGAACTTCCCGGTCGGTCACCCATCCCTAAATTTCTCCAGGCCAAGCACGCTTAACTTTAGAGTTCTTTGGAGATAGGCTTCCGAAAAAGAAGTTGCAACTTGTTGGTATGAGTATCCTATTATTCCTATTAAGCCTTGGGCCGGGATGTTACAGCCCCTCCGCACTTCTACAAGCTGGATTTCCTGACCTACAACGGCTCGAAGGATCCCCTCAATTGGCTCAATCATTGTGAGCAGTTTTTCCGCGGTCAGTGCACCCTGGCCTCGGACCAGACTTGGTTGCGCCAAACCACATCATCGTGCGCCATAACGGTGAATGAATAAAAAAAAAGATAATAATGGAAAGAAATACTTTACCAACTTGGCTTAATTGAATTACACCATGGCCTACCATTAACTTGCCACAATGCCACTTGCATTAAATTTTCCCTAAAACTATGGTGGAAATTATTTTAAGATTGGCCGCACTTTATTTGGAGACACATGGAGGCATCTCTGGTGCAATCTAGGGAGCTGCTGAGGTAAAATAAAAATATTGCTGTTGGGATGGTACCCAGACCGCAGGCGCCTCCAACCCGCAATACCGAGGGACGACGGTGCTTTCGTGCGGACGTGCGCATTCACGCGGAAGCACGCGTGCGTCTTCGGCTCCGCAAGACCGAAGGACGACGGAGCATTCGTGCGAAAGGAAGCATTCGCGTGGAAGCACGCGTTTCGGCTCGAAGACTGAGGGAAGACGGGCGAAAGGAAGCATTCGCGCGGAAGCACACGTTTCGGCTCGAGGACCAAGGCAAGGCGGAGCTTTCGTGCTAAAGGAAGCATTCGCGCGGAAGCACGCGTTTCGGTTCGAGGACCGAGGGAAGGCGGAGCTTTCGTGCGAAAGGAAGCATTCGCGCGGAAGCACGCGTTTCGGCTCGAGGACCGAGGGAAGGCGGAGCTTTCGTGCGAAAGGAAGCATTCGCGCGGAAGGAGCCCGGCGTTTCCGGCAGGAGTTTTCGTCATTCATGACTTTGTTTTCTCACAGGTTTGCGCAAGTCGCCGGAAGCCTGGGTCAAATGGAACGGCCCACCGGTCAGGAAAAGGAGTCGGGGGACGCTGGGCCCGTCAGAGGGCGGAGTTACGATGATGCCCCTCGTGTCGGAAGAGGCGGCGTTCAACCATGGGGTAGTTGAGTAGAGCATCGTTGTAATTGTAACAGAGTGGTTGGAAGGGCATTTTTGTACTCTCAAACTGATCCGGATTAATATAAAAAGCTTCTAGCCTCCCAAGGGAGAGGGGGGGAGAACACTGTTCACTTGACCTGATTCCCTCTCTTACTGCGTTTACTTCCACTTTCGTTCTGTGCATTCGCTCGTGCGACAACCTGCTGTTTCGGGGTCTCGGTCCCGAAACAACAATTGCTTTTTTAGAAGCCGACAAATATCTTAACACTGGACAAACAACGTTTTAGTATAATGCATACAAGCAAGTTCTATCCATATGAAGGCACATATGACCACTGATAAAGGAAAAGCAATTGGTTTGAAATGCCCTAGTTAAGAACTAATGACTACATTCCAAGACATAGAGAAGATCACTTCACACAAAGTTCCTTGTTTAGCTCAACATCCATCAATATTTCGCACTGTCATGCTGTAATAACAATATATAAAACAGCCTAGTGTAGTTTCAAAGTACCTACCCAGAATATTCCTTGAATAACAAAATTATAGCCTCTCTTCCCCGTAAAAACACTCCCCTGTTCCTAAACTAGCAGCCAACACACATATGATGATATCCCCTTGTTTCTTCTCTAAAGAAAAGTAGTTTTCCGCTACTAAAATATGCAACTGTTTTAAGTCAGTCACTTTCTTAGGATAAAGTGACACCAAATGCAGAATATACCTCTAAGAAGAGCACGATAATCCCAAATGAATGCATCGTCCACTCCAAACAAATAAAAACAGATAAATACCAACATAGACAAGGAGCAATTAAAATTGTTAAAATTGCACAACGGAAAGGGCTTAGTGGAGAAAAACAAAGTTGAGCGATGAAATGTAAGCCCGGTTTGAACACAGAACAGTACATACCAAAATACTAAAGGTGACATCCCACTTGCTCAATTTTTACATTAGCCAACATTATATTAGCAAAAATTGATATACGGCAAATGTACTAGCACCCCATAACATAAAGGACGAACAGTAGATGTCGAGACGAAGAGATGGTTGAAATATCGCTGCTGCATCAAGAGAAAATTTTAACTACACACGAAAATGGTTCCCAAAGCAAAACTAGAGCAACGAATCAAAAAATAAAATAAAATACTCTGATCATCAATTATCCACGATATAAAAACCACGCCGTTAACACACAACGGTGAGAAAGTAATAAAGGAAAAAATTAGAAATAGCAAACAACCAATCCTACAATCAGAATCGAAAACAGAGCACCGCATTAGCAACAGAACAACAAGGGAGTTACAGCAGGGAGGGGCCGAGCACCAGTACATGGTGACCCTGAAAGTCCCATCCCTCAAAGGTCAAAACCTAACCCGGCACGGATAAACCGTCCCGTCCACCACCTTCACGCCAGATCACCACCTCCCGATCCAATCCAATCCAGCCGGCACTACTGAACAAGTCACGCACGGGCACAGCAACGAAGCGGAACAGGGGGGAGAGGGCGCTCACACGGCTCGGTCGGCGTGCTTCCCGGCCTTCCAGTACGCGTAGGCCATGGAGAACTGGTACTGATCGGTGAGCAGCGCCGTCGCCATGGGGTTGGTGGGCGCTCCCACCGGCGCCGCCACCCCAGCAAGCGAGCCGTTGCCGTTGGCGTGGACGTGGGCGCTCGCGGGCGGCGCCGATGTCGCCGCCATCCTGGCCTCCCCTCCCGGGCGAGCTTCGGGAAGAGTGGAAGGTGGCTCCGCCTAGGGTTCGGTTGGCTGGAGCCTGGAGGGGGCGGGAGAGGCTGCGCCGGGAGGGGACCGGAAGGAGGCGGGAGGGAGACAAGACAACTGGAGACCGGAAGGCGGAGGCGCGGCGGAGGCGGAGAAGGCAGGGGCCGGAATGGAATTTGGGAGCTTGCCCGGGTGCCGGGCGGTATTTATACGGAGTACGTATGTTGGAATAAAATCTGCAGACTTGTAGGCATCCACCAGGGGAAAGGGCAAATTACACCGATACCCCTGCTGGTTGTTAGTCGTCAACTCGTCACTACAGTGGGGTTTGAATGTCAAAAGAAGGTACTGTACATCATAAATCGATGTTTGACATTCGTTCATTTGGCTTTGGCACACGGCATCCGTGTTTTGCTGCTCCGAGCCTTGACAAAATCATCACGGTTCTTTTTCTTTTTGAGTTTGCTATATATTCGATGCACCTATTGTACTATTTTTCTCTGTTGTCATATTTAGTTATAGTATCTTGTGTGGCGCCGACGGATTATCTTTGTTGTTAGCCTTTGCATGGCGTAGCGTAGGTGCAACAGTGATCCTAAGATATGACAAATAGCAAAGTTAAAAGAAAAGCACAATAAATATCTCGACATACTTAAGAGCATGTCGTATTACAACACGTATTGACTAATTAGTAGCTAGAGGAAAACTATAAGACGACAAAATACACACATAACTTTATTCGCTCGGATGGCGTTGTTAATTATAGATATAACCACACCATCATTTTTTCACACTAAGAATTATGTACCAAAAAGTACACATATGGTACGCTCCAATGTGTCGCTATTTTAGTAAGCCTAACATCGTTCACAATTTCTCGTCGCTACTCTCTAGTTTATCACAAAGGTCTCGTGATGTTCTGGAGTTCATTTTGATAAAACCCTGGTCCATCGGCACTGCATTTATTTATTTAGAATCATAAACTCGTTTTGATAATAGTAATAACGGTAATGATACCATCAGGACGTCCGGACGGCCGGACGCGCTAGTCTGGCTGGCTGAGTCGTCGCTCGCCTGTTCGGTTGCCGCCAGCGCTAGTCTGGCTGGCTAACTCGTCGCTCGCCGTTCGGTTGGTCACACCAGCCTCTTCCGTGCCTCTCTAATAGTTTATCGGTAATGATACCATCAGGAAGTCCGGACGGCCGGACGCGCTAGTCTGGCTGGCTGACTCGTCGCTCGCCTGTTCGGTTGCCGCCCGCGCTAGTCTGGCTGGCTGACTCGTCGCTCGCCGTTCGGTTGGTCGCACCAGCCTCTTTCGTGCCTCTCTAATAATTTATCTCACTGTATCTATTTAGACTACTGATAACACTTCCAGGTGCTCATTCCTCTTCCGCATGAAAATTCTTAGTTAAAAAAATATCTCTATCCTGTTGCCCCTTCTAATATAATATAATACTTTTTAAAAAAAATCCCTATCCAGGTGTTCATATAGCAACAATTTGGTGCTCGCCCAGCAAACGTGTTCATGCAACAGGGGTTTGCTTAGGCTGCTTGAGCTAGTGTTTGTTGTGATGACCGAGGGCGCATATGTGTTATGCTCGTCAGAGGCGTTCTTTTATAACAGGTGCTCGCTAACCTCGTACTCGCTCAAGCCATCACACTTTTTCTAGCATGGGTGCTCATCGATCGAGCTCATGCTTGCCCATGCCGCACGAGCAAGTGCTCGCGACCTCGCTTGCCCAGGCCGATGTGCTTGCTGAGCATGGGTGTTCACCGAGCTCCTGATCGCCTAACACATGCGAGCAAGTGATTGTGGCCTCGCTCGCCCAGACCACCGTACTTGTCCATGAGTGCTCGTACATATGCTCGCCCAGAGTCATGCAGTGCATTGGTGAGTTCCATGTGCAACCTCTGACTTCGAGCTCCACAATGATGAGCCGTCATTCGTCCGAGCAACAAATTACATTGTGGTGAAATTGTATGTTGCAAGAGTATGTCTCATATGTTTTATTTATTTTATCTACATGTTCCAAGTGTTTCACCTCTTTTAAATTATTTTTCTTTTTTCTTATTAATATTTCATGTTATAAGTGTTTTCATTAGCACCTAAAATAACTACAGGCCATGTTTAGTTCTTGAGAAATTTTGGATTCTGATACTGTATCACTTTAGCTGTATTTGGTAATTATTCTTCAATCATAGACTGTTTAGATTTAAAAGATTTATCTCGCCAAGTACAAACAAACTGTGTAATTGTTATTTTTTTTGAAAAGGCTCGGCTTACACCGTTCGGTTCGTTCGGACGGGGACGCGGCCCATTCGCTCCAGCGCGGACATGGCCCAGACTCCACCCGACACGCTTGTTATCTTCTTTCCTTTCCCCCACTACTCGGTCGTTTCCATTTCGAGTTCTCCCTCTCACTCCCTTCCGAAAAACCGCGCTCACCATTATCGGGAGGATCGCCGCCACCTCCACCGCGACGAATTCCACCGCGTTGGTCGTGGCCGCGCACACCTCCTCCGCGCCGGCAGCTTGTAGCCTCGACGCCTTCTCCATCGTGCCCGTAGGCCTCATGTCGTACGCCACCGCGTGCGGAAGGAACCGCCGGGTGGTGCACCGACCCCTACCGTGGCGATTGCGGCCTCTCGCTGTAGGGCCCCCGTCGCGGCGTCCTCTCGGCGGAGGCTCTCCACTCGAGCGCGCCTCTCGCCGTAGGCCTCCGTCGCAGCCAAACTAGCATAGAACCCCAACGAAGAACGTGCCCAGTTAGCAAGGTATGATGATCGTGTAATTTGGTGGTTTGGTTAGTGCTTTGATCTATTTGTTTTTCCAAATATGATGGTGATTATAATGTGTGCATACCCCTGTTATTAGGATGCTAACAATTTTTTTCTTGTGTGCTGCTATTTTTTCCCAGCCACATATATTTTTTGATCTCACGATATATATTAACCATAGACGATAGTTTTCTGTTTGTGTGGTGCTCTTCTTGTTTTCCTAACTCACACTATGTATTTCTTTTGTTTCATGTCATACATGTACGGTTTCATTAGTAGTACATATTATGCTTTAGTAGCTATTTGTACTTGTTTCACTACATGTGCTTTTCATATACATGTGCTACACTTTTTCCCCAGCCACATCTCTGTCTTAGATCTCACCATATATATTGATCATAACACTTTGGATATGAATCATATGCAAAACTTCATTGTGCTCATTTTTTGTCATGACCACCCAGACTTCTTGTTTCACTGCTGTTTTGCTTTGCTTCAGTAACATATGTCCAGTGTTTCATTGAATTTTTAACATATCCTGCTTCCCTGATTTTTTTCCTTATATTGTTACCACACATATGCTCTATTTAGATACTGAAACATATATTATATATTATAGTACCACTAAAACACTAACATGTTTATACTGAAACAAGAATTCTGGGTGCATCTTAGGTCCATGATACCCCTATTTTATAGTTTCTAAAGCATGCAATATTTTCAATGTGCATGTATGACATGGAAAGAAAAGAAATACATAGTGTGAGTTAGGAAAACAAGAAGAGCACCACACAAACAGAAAACTATTGTCTATGGTTAATATATATCGTGAGATCAAAAAATATATGTGGCTAGAAAAAAATAGCAGCACACAAGAAAAAATTGTTAGCATCCTAATAATAGGGGTATGCACACATTATAATCACCATCATATTTGGAAAAACAAATAGATCAAAGCACTATACACCTTACCTTTACTGTCATTTGGCTCCCATCCATATTAATTGCACCTATGCTTAAGGCCGTCGAGTCACGCAGGAGCTCTTGGAACGTGAAGAACACAAGCATGGTGTAGAACTTAAATGCCTGCTTCTCAATTTGAGACCTCTCCCACAATGGTGGATTTGTCGTCTCAGTTTTGGCTCCTTCCTGATATTCCTTTTCAATCCTTCACCATTATGTACTCATACTGAGTAATGAACTACAACCCTGAGTCCTGAGGGTGCATCATCTTCATGAACAAAGCATTTACACTATTAGATCTTCTTACTGTGCTCGTGAAAGGAAAGTAGCACTTCATGAACCGAAAGGGGCGGATCGGGGACATGCAACGCGGCAGGATAGAGAGGTCGGCGGCGATCGATGCTCTGGGCGGCACGGAGCGGATCAGAGGGGCAGGGGAGGGACGGCGCAAGAGAGAGGACGACATAGGGGAGGGACGACGAGGGGGACGGCGGCGCGGCGTGATGGAAACGTCGATGTCGGCGGCGGAGGGATCGTCCAGCCACGAGCGCGACGCGGCGCGGCGCGGCGCGGACAGACGAGAGGGAAGTTGAGTTGGGATTGGTGGGGAACGGTTCGATCAAATCGGTTGTCGATCGGGTATTGGCTGGGTTCCTGTTTCTGATTTGTCGGAGCCTGTCCGGACGCGCCTCAGGGGCCGAACGTCTGGGCTCTAGCTGCATGCTTAACTTAATTTATAGAAAATACGTGCAACAATTATATCTCTACATAAGATCTTGTTTAGATGCATCTCAAAATAATTTTGCGTTGCTACAATAAATATTGGGACACTAATATAGAGTATTGAATATGGATTAATGACGAAACCTATTCCACAACCCCGGTAAACTACGAGACCTTTCTAATGAGCCTAATTAGACCATGATTAGACAATGTCATGCTACAGTAAACAATTTTTAATGACATATTAATTAGAATTAATAAAAAGATCTTTTGATTTTTCGTCCATCCGTATAATTAGTTTTGTAATTAGTTCATATTTAGTTCTTCTAATCTTTGATATACAATTGCTATCGTAAATTTTACAAAATTATTTTGCAATTTTTTGTGCATCTAAACACGGCCTAAGGCCCTGTTTAGTTCCCGAGAAATTTTGGGTCCTGGTGAAAGGTCCTAGTTTGGTTTTGGTAATTGAGTGACAACTTAGGTGGACTAATATGTGTTTGAAGTAAATTACACAGGTGATTAGTCCATAGGTGATCATGTGTGAGCAACATATGCCATAGAGGTGAAGTGGCTTGGAAGATGTTGCAAGGCTCATACATGTGATGAAGGAGCTTAATGCATATGTGACATGACATGTGGTCATATGGCTAAGATGAAGAAGATCAAGGCAAGACTTGGCTTGATGGACCGGTTGCGAAGGTGAAGGGCAAGTTGAGGCTTTGAAGCTGTTGGTACCGAGTGTCGGGAGGCTTAAGCAAGACTTGGCGCCGAAGGACCGAAGCGATGGTGAAGAGCAAGTGATGTCAAGATCGATGGACCATGGAGGCCATGTGATGATATGAAGTGGATCATATCATTTGAAGATAGGTTGGTGCATGTGTTGCATCAACACAAAAGGAGATGGAATGGAATGCGCAAAGCAAAGGTATATTTGTAGGGCATTTCATTTCACCGGTCATAGGTGTGTAGAGAAGTTTATGACCGGGTTTAGGGTAGATGGCCGTACTATTAAGAGGAGCAAACTTGTTTGCATATCGGTCATCTAGTGCCACTTGAGCGATCTAACTTTGCGATGTTACTATGATCGAGTGGCGTGGTGAGTGCAAGTGAAAATCCTTTGAAAAATGATTGTGAAAATGCTAACACACTTGCACAAGATGATGAACACTTGGTGGTGTTAGCACATTTGCAAAGGAGAAGTTGTTGGAGTTGATTTGGTTCAACTCAGAGAAGAAAATGGAGTTTTCTGTGTGTTGTCGGTGGTACCGACCTGGGGGTGTCGGTGGTACCGCCCAAGGATGCAGTGTGCAGACCTCTCTGTAATGGGGCGTTTTTGGCCTGGCGGTGGTACCGCTATTATCTCGGTACTACCGCCGGCGGTGGTACCGACCAGGGGTCGGTGGTACCGTGGCCCTGAAGGGGTTTTGCGGAGCTCTCTGGAAGTGGCCAGTTTTGGCCTACCGGTAGTACCGCCATTACCTCGGTAGTACCGCGCTCGGTGCTACCGACTCAAGGCCGGTGTTTGGCAAGTTTGCGGAGCTCTCTGTGTTGGATGGAAAATGACCTGGCGGTGGTACCGCCATAGGGCCGGTACCACCGGGCTCGGAAGTACCGACCAGGGGTCGGTAGTTTCAAGGTCTGAAGGATGTTTTTGAATCCGTTCTGTATAGATCCAAAAAGTAGCCTGGCGGTAGTACCGCCATTACCTCGGTACTACCGACCTCGGAGGAACCGACCAGGGGTCGGTGGTTTGCCTAAATCTGCGCGATGTGAGGTAACGGCTAGTTTGACTAAGCCGGTAGTACCGCCCAGGAAGGGTCGGTACTACCGACCTAGGCGCAGGAAAGGGGAAACGGCTAGTTGGCCGCTCCCCTCTATAAATAGGAGTTGAGGCCGGCTTAGGGCCGGCTGCTGAGCACTCCAAAGCCTTGGTGGCTTGAGTGGATGTGCCTGGGAGCTCTCTAACTCGCTTGTGCTTGCTAGTGCGCGAATCTATTGCGAGGGAGCGATTCTAGTGCGTTGCTTTGAGAGATAGCATCGAGTGGCACTAGGTGTTCGAGTTGCAAGCCGGTGGTGCTTATTACTCTTGGAGGTTGCCACCTCCTAGACGGCTTGGTGATCGAGTCTCCGTCGTGAAGCCCGCGTGAAGATTGTGCGTGGCTCCGGAGAAGGATTGTGAGGGGCATTGTGCTCGCCCCGCGGGGATCGCGAAGAGCAACTCTAGTGGATTGCGCGTGTCATTGAGTTACCCTCACTTGTGGGTGAGTTCTTGCGGCGCTCGAGTGTCGAGCTAGGTGTGGTGCCTATTAGCCGCCGAACTACCAAAGTGTGTGGTCGACACAACGGGGACTAGCTTGGTGGCAACCAAGTGAACCTCGGGGAAAAATCACCGTGTCAACATTGTCTACTCTTCTCGGTGGTTTGCAATCTCCTTACACAAGCTTGTATTTACTTTCATACATATTGTGCTTGTGTAGCTATCTTGCTTGTGTAGCATAGAGTTGATCCCATGAGTGACTAGTTGACTTGTAGTCTTGCTAGTCACATTGCTTAGTTTGTGTAGCTAAGTTGAGCTCTCTAATTTGGCTTGTGTAGCCTTGTTATTGAGCATTGCTAGTGAGCTTAGGAGCTTTGTGCTTTGCTTATTAGATTGTGTAGGAGCTCCCCCGTGCTTGAAGTATTAGTTGCTTAGGTTTGTGTGACCTTGCATCTAAAATTGGTTAGGTGAGCTCTAGCTAGCCTGGCACCTTATTTGCTTTGTTTAAGATCTTTTATAAGGTGTCATAGAGTATAGGTAGAGGGGTGCAGTCTTGGCTAGACCGATAGTTTTAATTCCGCATTTGTTTCGGTTAGCCGCTCCGATTAAGTTTAAGTTTTTAGAAAAGACTATTCACCCCCCCTCTAGTCCGCCATCTCGACCCTTCAATTGGTATCAGAGCAAGGTCTCTCATTTGTGGTCTTCACCGACCCGAGAGGATGGCGTCTAGTGGGCTAGATGATGTGTGTGATACACATATTTTTGATGGCACACACTTTGCACAATGGAAACACCATATGCTTGATCATTTTCGTGCAAAGGGGCCAAAGTTTTGGTGGATTATCACTAGTGGTCTCACTCATGTTTTGGACCATAGAAATCTCACCAAAGCTCAAAAGGATCTCTTTGAACTTGATGCAAATGCTTATTGTTATCTAATGGATGCATTGAGTTTTGAGTTGTTTTATAAGATCAACTCCAAAGGGACCGCCCATGAGATGTGGGAATCCATCAAGACCACCTTCGGTGATCCCTCCACGTTTGATGATGGCAAGTTCATAAAGGAGGATGAACCGGTGGTACATGAGGATGTTGAGCATGACCGCAACATAGTTGTTGTGGAAGATTGCTCCACCTCATGTTCAAGTGATGCAATCAATGAAAATACTTCAAGCACACTTGACAAGATGGAAGATGATGCCTCAAGTGATGCAAGTAATGATTCTACTCCAAGCACACTTGATGATGTTGATGGCTCATGCTCGAGCGATGATTGTGATACTACTACAAGCCCATCACCACATTGCTTCATGTCACAAGGTGACACCAAGGTATTTAATGCAAATGTGGTTGATCATGTTGATTCATATGATGAGCTTGTTAGTAGACTTGCTAGCATGACCATGTCTTTAGAAAATGAGAAAAATAAAACAATGAAATTAACAAATGAAAACTCATTTCTAAAGAACTCATGTGAAGAACATAAGCGCTTACTTGATGTTCTTAAAGCTTCACATGATGATTTAATTGAAAAGTATGGCTCTCTCATTAAGGAGCTTTCAAAGAAAATTAAAAATAATGAGAGCTCATCACATGGATCAAATGATCAATTGCAAAATGTTGCTAACCCATGTGATGTAGGCAAGAAGAATGTATCCACCTCTTGTGATGATTTAATATCTATGCCATGTTCTTCACATATAGATGCTTGTTCTACTTCTATGTCTTGTGAGACTAACCTTTTGAAGGAGAACAATGAGCTCAAACTTGAAGTGAAGAACTTGAGCAACAAGTTAGAGAGGTGGTGTAAATCAAAGGTCACCTATGAGCACATAATGAAGAATCAAAGAAGCTATGGTGACAAGAGTGGCATTGGCTTCAACAAGAGCAATGTCAAAGGCAAGAGATGGGGCAAGAGAAGACATGAAAGAGAAATGAAGAAGCAAGAACAAGAAAAGCTATCTCATTTCATGTGCTATCAATGCCATGAGATGGGACATCTTGCAAAGGCTTGCCCCAACAAGAAGAAGCCCCAAGCTCAAATCAAGAACAACCATCATGATGGTGACTTGATGAAGAAGAAGAAAACAAGAAGGGGCGGAAGAGCAAGGCATCCAACTCCTATCCAAGATGCCAAGATGATGAGCAAGAATCAAGATGAGAAGAAAGATTTGGCTCACATCAAGTGCTACAAGTGTGGTGATATGGGACACTTTGCCTCGAAGTGTCCTAACAAGCTTGAGAAGAAGGCTCAAGCAACTCATGAGAGGCAAGGCAATGAGAAGCAACAAATGAGCAAGGAAGAGAAGGCTCAATCAAAGAGAAGTTGCTACTCATGCCGGGAAAGGGGACACATGGCTCATTCATGTCCCCTAGTTTGGGTACCATCAAAAGGTGGATGATTGTGTGTAGGTACCATGGCATTGGAGGCTTGATTCAATTGGTTCCATGTTGATCATCATGTGATTGATTCAAGTAATGAAGCTTAGTGCAAATCCATCCCAATGCCAAGTCAAGTGAAGTGAAGTCCAAGTGCTACAACGAACAAGTGCATAAGTTCAAGTTGTGATGGTTGATTGGAAATATTTGAAGGCTTGCAAACAATTGAGTTGAAGCTTGCTATTTGATGATCATGAACTACTAAGGTATATCTCTAGTTGATCATGTTCTTTTAGATGCATATGAGTTGATTGAATTGGATATATATGCATATGTTGCTTGCTATAAGATGATTGAATGGATAAATTGCTTAGTGATCAAAATTGAGTTAGTTTGAATGGATATGTTCATGAGACTTCTTTTAGTAAGTGATTTGAATGGATATATGTCTTGTGAGAGTATTCAAACATGTTAGCTCAAGTTTGATTCATATTGGTAGAGTATAGCTCAATTGCTCAAAGTTGTCAAAAATCTGAAATCTAAGTGAGCTGAGAAGATAGCCCTGTTTAAGTGATCAAATCTTATTGGATTGGCTTGAAATTTGGTACACATGCTCTACACTTGTGATATTAGTCGCTGTGCAAAATTCATGATTATTGGATAAGATGTACTTTGGTTTTGGAGTAGATCTTGTCAACTATTGTGCAGCAGTTTTCAGCATGTAGTACTATGGAAAGAATTGAAATCTGGTAGCAATCTAGAAAGCCAATGAAGCTCAAATTTTTATGGCTGCTAGAACACTTAGAGAGGCACATCTCCACCAAATTTCATAGTCATTAGACTTATATTTTGGGAGATATGCATGTTTCTTTGAGAAGGACAGAATCTGCCAGAAAAGTGACAAATATTGGATTAATCTAGAGTCACTTTGGATTAATCTAGAACACTTAGAAAGGTCCTCAAGTTGGAATCATGTTTATAAGTGGTTGAGGGACCTATGTTTGGTTTTGAAATGAGCTAGAAGCATGACAAAGATGAGTACAAGTTCATTTGATTAAGAAGTGTATTTGGCACACGTTTGGTACTCAAATTGAAGATCAAGACCAACATCAAGATGAAGAGAAAGATGAAGTCCTAGTATCAATTGAAGATCTTTTGGAAGAAAGAAAAGGACTCAAAAAGGAACTCAAAGAGGAATTCAAAGTCACATTTCAATAAGAGTTCAAATGGATCAATCAAGCAAAGTCAATTCAAGTGAGTATCAAGGATGATTCTTTGGAGAGAGATCACTTCTCCCTTTTGTAGGGGCTTGCCGCCTTTTGTAGGTTAACCGAGCATGATGCTTGGAAGGCTAACATGGAAGTGGTGATCTAGAGTATCATTGGAGATGCTTGGTTGGAGAAATCAAGAGATTGATCAAGAAAGAAAGCAAGCAACACCCAAGATAGAAAAGCAAATCATGACAATTCAAGTGGTATTCATATGCAAGCTATGTTCAAATGAAGAAGCAAGCCAACCACAACAAGATAGTGCACTTGATCATATGTGTGAAGATTTGTTCTAATCAATTGGTATCTATTGGTCTTCACCGTGGACTTCACATTGCTATTTGGAGCTTAATTGGAATCAAATGACTATCCTCTACTCCAAGATAGCAAAGGTATCATTGTAATGTGCATGATCATATTCATCCCTTACTAGTATGCGGTTAGTGCATATAGTACATGCTCAATAGGATCATGCATAACAATTGAAAAGTTTAAATTCATAGCCTACCACTATTGCTTGATTGACTATATGATCTAGTGGATAGTATGTGAATTTGTTCATGAGCTAGTAAACCCAAGTACTTGATCTAGAAGATGAACATTCAAGTGTCTAATTCAACATGAGTAAGATAACCATTGAAAGATATGTGAAGAAGCTTACTCTAGAGCAAACCGAGTTAGATATCTTATGCAATATTGCCTAGTTCAAGTCACAAATGAGAAGCTCATGAAGACGACAAGAGTTCAAGAAGAAGACAATAATGCAAATGGATATCAAGTTTAAACTTTCATTCAAGTGGTATCCTACAAGACTTCAAGTGATCCTCAACTATAAGTGATCAAATCAAGCAAAGCATCCCTCTCCAACAAGAGCTCAAGTTTATCAATTGGATGACCCATGCTATGACATCAGGAGGTGCCCCACCTAGTGGTATCAAGGTCAAAGATCCTTCAAGTGGGTTTCATTCCAACACATATAGTAGTGTCCATCAAAAATAAAGCCTAAAGTGTCAACCATCTACCCTAGTGTCACCCTTTGTGAGAAAAGAGCATACCTTTTATGGTCATTGATGACAAAGGGGTAGAAGTTATGGAAAAGATATGTCAATTATGATATGTCAAGGACAAAGAGGGAGAAAAGAAGATGGACATGGATCAAGAGGGAGCAAGATTGAAGGATCAAAATTCTTGGACAATGAGAGCACACAAGTAGGGGGAGCAAGCTCATGAACTTGGTTGTTGCATTTGATATGTGCATAATCATGTGCTTGCTTGCATTGCATAAGTTTTAAAATTTTATATGCATGCTTGTGTGGTGTATGCTAGTTATAGGATTTAATTGATGAATTGATGACTAGCATGCATAGGTTAATAGCTAGACTTGTGCTTTTAATGCAAAACTAGACCCTTGCTATTAATGTTGATCTCACGGGGTTTTCTAGTTTTTATGATGTCTAGCTACTCTTCGATGCTAAGGATGAATCAAAATGTGGTATGCACGCTTCAAAGGTAAAATTTCATCATGTATACCTTAGCATCACTTAGTAGTGCTAACACTCCCACAAATTTCATATTTATGCATGTGTGCAAGCTTGAAACCAAACCATTTGAGCACACATGTAGGGGGAGTTAACACTACAAAGTTGAGTTGTATGGTGCTTATCCAAATTCTCTTATATGGTCTTAACGTTGGATAAGTAACATAGAATCCAAAGAGCTTAATTTCCATATCTTTGTAGAGTTGTCATCAATTACCAAAAAGGGGGAGATTGAAAGGTCCTAGTTTGGTTTTGGTAATTGAGTGACAACTTAGGTGGACTAATATGTGTTTGAAGTAAATTACACAGGTGATTAGTCCATAGGTGATCATGTGTGAGCAACATATGCCATAGAGGTGAAGTGGCTTGGAAGATGTTGCAAGGCTCATACATGTGATGAAGGAGCTTAATGCATATGTGACATGACATGTGGTCATATGGCTAAGATGAAGAAGATCAAGGCAAGACTTGGCTTGATGGACCGGTTGCGAAGGTGAAGGGCAAGTTGAGGCTTTGAAGCCGTTGGTACCGAGTGTCGGGAGGCTTAAGCAAGACTTGGCGCCGAAGGACCGAAGCGATGGTGAAGAGCAAGTGATGTCAAGATCGATGGACCATGGAGGCCATGTGATGATATGAAGTGGATCATATCATTTGAAGATAGGTTGGTGCATGTGTTGCATCAACACAAAAGGAGATGGAATGGAATGCGCAAAGCAAAGGTATATTTGTAGGGCATTTCATTTCACCGGTCATAGGTGTGTAGAGAAGTTTATGACCGGGTTTAGGGTAGATGGCCGTACTATTAAGAGGAGCAAACTTGTTTGCATATCGGTCATCTAGTGCCACTTGAGCGATCTAACTTTGCGATGTTACTATGATCGAGTGGCGTGGTGAGTGCAAGTGAAAATCCTTTGAAAAATGATTGTGAAAATGCTAACACACTTGCACAAGATGATGAACACTTGGTGGTGTTAGCACATTTGCAAAGGAGAAGTTGTTGGAGTTGATTTGGTTCAACTCAGAGAAGAAAATGGAGTTTTCTGTGTGTTGTCGGTGGTACCGACCTGGGGGTGTCGGTGGTACCGCCCAAGGATGCAGTGTGCAGACCTCTCTGTAATGGGGCGTTTTTGGCCTGGCGGTGGTACCGCTATTATCTCGGTACTACCGCCGGCGGTGGTACCGACCAGGGGTCGGTGGTACCGTGGCCCTGAAGGGGTTTTGCGGAGCTCTCTGGAAGTGGCCAGTTTTGGCCTACCGGTAGTACCGCCATTACCTCGGTAGTACCGCGCTCGGTGCTACCGACTCAAGGCCGGTGTTTGGCAAGTTTGCGGAGCTCTCTGTGTTGGATGGAAAATGACCTGGCGGTGGTACCGCCATAGGGCCGGTACCACCGGGCTCGGAAGTACCGACCAGGGGTCGGTAGTTTCAAGGTCTGAAGGATGTTTTTGAATCCGTTCTGTATAGATCCAAAAAGTAGCCTGGCGGTAGTACCGCCATTACCTCGGTACTACCGACCTCGGAGGAACCGACCAGGGGTCGGTGGTTTGCCTAAATCTGCGCGATGTGAGGTAACGGCTAGTTTGACTAAGCCGGTAGTACCGCCCAGGAAGGGTCGGTACTACCGACCTAGGCGCAGGAAAGGGGAAACGGCTAGTTGGCCGCTCCCCTCTATAAATAGGAGTTGAGGCCGGCTTAGGGCCGGCTGCTGAGCACTCCAAAGCCTTGGTGGCTTGAGTGGATGTGCCTGGGAGCTCTCTAACTCGCTTGTGCTTGCTAGTGCGCGAATCTATTGCGAGGGAGCGATTCTAGTGCGTTGCTTTGAGAGATAGCATCGAGTGGCACTAGGTGTTCGAGTTGCAAGCCGGTGGTGCTTATTACTCTTGGAGGTTGCCACCTCCTAGACGGCTTGGTGATCGAGTCTCCGTCGTGAAGCCCGCGTGAAGATTGTGCGTGGCTCCGGAGAAGGATTGTGAGGGGCATTGTGCTCGCCCCGCGGGGATCGCGAAGAGCAACTCTAGTGGATTGCGCGTGTCATTGAGTTACCCTCACTTGTGGGTGAGTTCTTGCGGCGCTCGAGTGTCGAGCTAGGTGTGGTGCCTATTAGCCGCCGAACTACCAAAGTGTGTGGTCGACACAACGGGGACTAGCTTGGTGGCAACCAAGTGAACCTCGGGGAAAAATCACCGTGTCAACATTGTCTACTCTTCTCGGTGGTTTGCAATCTCCTTACACAAGCTTGTATTTACTTTCATACATATTGTGCTTGTGTAGCTATCTTGCTTGTGTAGCATAGAGTTGATCCCATGAGTGACTAGTTGACTTGTAGTCTTGCTAGTCACATTGCTTAGTTTGTGTAGCTAAGTTGAGCTCTCTAATTTGGCTTGTGTAGCCTTGTTATTGAGCATTGCTAGTGAGCTTAGGAGCTTTGTGCTTTGCTTATTAGATTGTGTAGGAGCTCCCCCGTGCTTGAAGTATTAGTTGCTTAGGTTTGTGTGACCTTACATCTAAAATTGGTTAGGTGAGCTCTAGCTAGCCTGGCACCTTATTTGCTTTGTTTAAGATCTTTTATAAGGTGTCATAGAGTATAGGTAGAGGGGTGCAGTCTTGGCTAGACCGATAGTTTTAATTCCGCATTTGTTTCGGTTAGCCGCTCCGATTAAGTTTAAGTTTTTAGAAAAGACTATTCACCCCCCCTCTAGTCCGCCATCTCGACCCTTCACCTGGTACTGTAGCACTTTTGTTTGTATTTGGTAATTATTGTCTAATTATGAAAAATTTTGGATAAACTGTGCAATTAGTTATTTTTTTACCTATATTTAATATTTCATGTATGTATCATAAGATTCGATATGACAGGAATCTTACAAAATTTTGGGTTTTGAATGGGAACTAAACAAGGGCTAAATTTGTTAAAGAACCAAATTTAAAGACGTTGGCAGATGAGACGTGTGTACCAAAGCCGACAGCAGGAGCTATACGACGTAGCATGCACCAAAAAAGACAGTACTATAGGAGGAGTGATAGCACAATAGCAGACCAGACAGGTGTGCGTGCAGCAGAACAGGCAGCAGCATGCGCAACACACCGTACAGTAAAAGGCTAGCAGTAGATCAGGCAACACTATTGTGCAGACAGCAAAACAGATAGCAACACCCGCAAACTAGCGGTACGAAACAGCAACAGACGCACGCCACCACGCACGGGCGTCCGGACGCGCGTGTCTGTCCGGACGTCCGGGCGCTAGCTTGGCCGATAATAATAATGTAAGAAATTTGAACCAAACAAACCCCTGTTTTAAATTGGATTTTCAGAAACACCGAGGACCGAATCAGAAATCTAGGAATCCTCCTCCTACCTCTGCTGATTTCCGTTTCCGTGATGGCCTTTTTGGACCTATATAGTATATAGCCATGACGATAATCACTTTTCCGCTTTTTTCCCCTGTGCTGACGATACAAACACGAACTTTACCCGTGCACATGATACTTGGCTCCCTAACACTATCCGCACTCACATTCCTCTATTTTTCATCCTCTATACTGTCTGGTCATCAAAATTCTCTCATCTATACTCATTTCTTCCGCATCCATCTATCCTCTATATCATCCTCTATCCACTGTGGGTCCACTTGTCACTTTATCTAAATATATCTATGAGAGATCTAGTTTTGAAGAATTAATTGCAACGAATTCAATGGTGCAATCGGAATTTAATTTGGATTTTCGGTTTGTGAGATATAGCATTTTTTAGTTGGTTAAGCAGTGGGGTCCACATTCTCCCTCTCATATGTTGCCCGAAAGCAGCATCAGCAGCATGTCGCGTACGCTCGCTATCCCGGGTAATTTGACGGATGGGACGAGGTACAGTATCAAGATAGCGTACCCGCGGCCTTTTTCTCAGCTATATTCCTTTACCGGATCACATGAAGGATCGAGTGGAGACAGCCTAAGCAGGCGGTCCTGCCGTCAGAGAGCGTTTTTTTTTGGGCGCCTTCCACGGACGAGAGATGCCACTATGCCGGGTGGCGCGCGGTTGGTGACTTGGTGGAGGCGGCTTCGCTTTGGCCTTTTGCCTTTTTGGCTTTTGGTCCGCGGAGATGCACGCACGCTCACGCGACGCACTCTCCTTCTGGTGGCCTGCCTGCAGGAATCTTCCTCGATCTCGCCGCCGTGTTGCTGCTGCTGGGATCTCCTGTGGCCAACCCGGCCTTGTTTAGTTTCTCCTCAATTTTGCAAAATTGGTAAGATTCTTCGTCACATCAATCTTTATATATATATATAATTAAATATAGGTAAAAAAATTAATTGTACTTTTAGTATGTATATGTCGAGACGAATCTTTAGAGTCTACGTAGTCCATATTTGGACAAAGTTTGTCAAATAACAACGAAAGTGCTACAGAGATTTATTTTGCAAAATTGGGCAACTAAACACACCCTTAGATTTCTTCCAACATCCAATTTTTTCCACACTCTCTTTATCACATCAATGTTTAGACGCATGCATGGAGTATTAAATGTTAGTAAAATAAATAACTAATTACACAGATTAGATAATCATGAGACGAATCTTTTAAGCCTAGTTAGCACATGATTGAACAATATTTTTTAAATACAAACGAAAGTGCTACAGTAGCTAAGTTGAAAAAATTTCAGCATCTAAACATGCCCGGTAATCTAGTGCCGAAAACGAATATGGTAGTTCTCAACTACGAGAAGTTATTTTCGATTTTTCATCTAAATAAAAATGCTAACGGTAACCGATAAAACAGAAATGAAAACGATAAAAACATCTGATAATAAAAATTAAAGTGATTCCTCTTCCTATCATTTTCGAAAAATACTATATTTAATCAATAATCTTTCATCGAGAATTATTGAATTTAGATAGAGAAACTCAATCTTATCTCTAAGCCCGTTGAGCACCCCTAGCCTTTGAAACATTGATCTTTGAGGGCACCTTACGTCTTCGCTCTCACATGTGAATTAATCTATATGACTATTATCATGTTATGTAGATTGATGCGTTTATTGTATTTTAGATATCACTTTTATAATTTTCGATCGTTATCGATGTACTTTTAATCGAATAGTTTCATTTCCAAATTTACCAGAATATCGATACCGTTCTTATTTCAAAAAATATCGTACCGATTTCATTTTCAAAAAAAAAGAAAGAATAAAGTCCATCACCGGTCCATAAACTTGTGTTGTTGTGTCATTCTGATCCCTAAACCCGCAAATCGTCTGTTTATGTCCTCAAACTTGTTCGATTGTGTCATCCTGGTCCCTAAAGTTGCAAATCACCCACTTAGATCCTTAAATTGTTCAGTTGTGTCATCTCAGTCCCTAAACTTGGTTTTGAGTCTCGTCTAGGTTAAAACAGGGCAATCTAAAAACTTAATATCAAAAAATAATTCATAACTTTTTAATATAAACTCGAATGAAGACAACTTTTATATTAAATTTGTAGTTCTCGATGTGATCTACAATTTTGTAGCTGTTTAGGGTCTCAAAATATTGTTGTATGTTTATAGATTTTGAAATTTAAAATTTAAAACTATTTTTTGGATACTAAACAACTTTAAATAAATTTTTTTCCCTCTACAACGTTATAGATTGCATTGAGAACTATAACTTTTATATAGATTATGTCAATATTCAATATTGTTTGATAATTTTAAATCTTAAATTTCAAAATCTATAATCATAAAATAATATTTTAGGACTCTAAACAATTTTAATTCAAAAACTTTTCAACTACAAAGTTATAGATCACATCAAGGACTACAATTTTAATATAAAGTTTGTCAAAAAGTTATGAGTTGTTTGTTGATATAAAGTTTTTAAATTGTCATTTTTAGATTTAGATGAGATTGGAAACAAAATTTAGTGACCAGGATGACACAAGTGGATAAGTTTGATGACCTAAATGAGTAATTTATAAGTTTAGAGACCGGGATGACATAGCTGAACAAGTTTAAAGACCGGGATGACATAGCTGAACAAGTTTAAGGACCGAGACGACACAGCTGAACAAGTTTGAGGACCTAAACGGTCGATTTACGAGTTTAGGGACCGGGATGACACAACAGTGCAATTTTAGAGACCGGTGATAGACTTTATTTAAAAAAATAATATGAAACTGAAAATGAAAATGATTTGACTTCCTACGTATTTGTTTCCAACCGTTTTCAGCCCTATCGAGACCTGCTGTTGTGGCAGGGCCCGCAGGGGAATTTGATTTTCGATTTCCCACCGTGCATGCTCTCTTGCCTTGCGACCTGCGACTTTGCGAGACAATCGTGTGGACCACCGAACACGAGAACACACCTCTTCTGTCTTCAAGGGAAAGGGCACTCTAGAACTAGTACCTTACTCCACTAACTACCTTGTCAAAAAAGAAAAAGGGTTTTGGGATCAATAATAGTGCCCTGTCGCCGCCGGTGGGGTTCGGATTCGGACGGTGGCCATGCATGGACTTCTTTGCCGCCTTCTTTTTCTTTCCTTGTTCTTTTTGTGCAACGTGTGTCGATTGTTGTGCACTTGTGCACGCATGATGGAACGAGAAGGTGTAGAACAGTAGGTCCATGTTATGCTACAGTACATCTATCAAGTTGTTTGGTTCAGTCGTCAAACGAATTGCAAAAGGTATCGATTAACATTATGACAGTAGTCAAACCAATTGCGAAAGGTATCAGTTAACATTATGGCTCCAACACTCCATATTATGAGATACCTAGGAACCAGATACCGCTCTATTCACCTTTAATATCGCACCTTCCGGAGTCCTATCTGATAACGTTACGGGGGAGCCACCTTACGCACACTTCTCTCTCCCTGCGGCCTTTCTTGTTGACGCATGCCAACAGTCGAAGCAGCTCGTTGCCGGTGAGATCTCCAGCTCTCTCACGCTCCCCTCCCCCCTCCTTTCCCATATTTCTCCCAAAAACATAGCATAATTTCTCTCAAAACGCTAACCTAGATCTTGTTCTTCCACCGGTCCAAGATCCATGCACGGAGGAGAAGGGAAAGAAAGATGAAAGATTTCATTCTTAGTCAAACTTATAATTGTAATGATAGTCTAGTCAGCAATTTTAATTGGCCTAAATTTTCTTTCATGGTATTGTCAGGTTCTCATCATAATATATTAATATATTTGTGTAATTAGTTTACTCATTTGAATCGGAATATATATTAATATATCCATGTCATTAATTTACTCAATTGAATGGCTTGTTAGATTAGCTATTAGACCAGTATTCAAATTTAGAGCAATGCCGTAGCATCAAACCAAACACAGTAACAGTATCTAGTAACTTTACTGCATGCAACCAAACAAATCAAGGGATCAATGATCCCCCGCCAGTCCCCCCTGATTCGTTTACATTACCGTTCACGTTACTGGCTAGTTAACCAAAAACTTGTATGTTGTTCTTGTGATACATCTACATATACTTCATATGTCGTTTCAAATACTTAAGAGCATCTCCACCGGTGCCCTTTCCCTTTATCCCTTCAAATTTTAGTATATGAGATTGAGAAAACTAAATTATAAGTAATATATAGGGGGATCTATGTACCAACCAATTGAGAAAATTTCATCCCCTTATAAGTAGACCCCACATGTCATTGCTACATACTCTCTCCGTTCCAAAATAAGTGTCGTTTTGGGTTTTCGTGCCACAAGTTTGACTCAATTTATAAAAAATATATGCAACGTTTATATCTCCAAATAATTTTGTTAAAAAACTAGACTTAAAGATCTTTCCGATGATACTAATCACTTAATATAAATATTAATATATTTTAATATAAAATTAACGGTAGTGTTTTTTCGGGAAGCGAGAACGACACTTATTCTGGAACGGAGGGAGTACCCCCTATTTTACCTATCCCTTCCGATTTTTACGTGTTGTTTCTAATTTTGTTCTAGGTTAAACATTTATTATATATCTTTAATTAGCCATCATTTTTAATGTATAGCTTAATAAAATAAGATTTACGCTTTAGATTCATCGTGCCCACTCTTTTCATAATATATAATTCATATGTCATGAAACTATATATATTTAAAATAAATGATAAAAAATATAAATGTTTGATTAAGAACAGACTTAATATAACATGTAAAAAGGAAACGGCGGAGAAGTGGACGTCCAGTGAGATGTTATACTTCTGGGAGTAGTTAATATACTCTCTGGGTGAGTTTTCTATATTTCCGAGAGTAGTTACTCTCATTTTCAATAATCAACATTATGTATGAATGTATACTTATTTATCACCTTGAGTATATTTATATATTTATTTTAAGATACTCTAAATCTTACTATCTAAAAAAAATTAACATAGCCTATATTTTTTAATATATTATTGTAATACTATTATAGTATTGTATAAAATAAGTATAATCATATACTCTATGTATACATGTATACTTAATATATATATATATAGTATTTCTATATTATACCCTATATATATATATATTACCATAGATGTTTTAGTACGATTATATATACAAGACCGCTTCTTAGAATTTACTTATACATGGGATTTCACATTCCATGATTCTAGCGGACGTCTCGATCAGAAGTAATTATCCGTATAAACTAATGCACCATCAACCCAACAAGTCACAGTCACCAACTAGCAGCAGCCCATTCCAGACCATGTCACGGTCAAGTGCAGCCTTCAAAATCAAATTCGAACCACACAAATGCATGTACAGTAGCTTTCACGGTCTTTCCGCCATCCTTCCTACCTCCTCATCCAGGTCTCTCTCTACAAGGAAAATTGGTAAGACCAGACCCCGCATCGCAAATATAAAAAACTTCGAAGGAGCAACACGAGAAAGAGGACACAGTGCTCTGTTTGACTGTTTGTACCTGTACACGTCATGACGATGACTGGATGGGCACTGTGTTGGCAAAAGAGGTGGCGTGAAAAGGATCTTCCATGGACCGCCAAACAAATGCGGCCCCATATATCTCAGATATTTTTATTACTTATTTATTTGCTAGCCAATATAACTGCGTTCCAGCAGAATCTAATATATAAGAATCGGAATTCGTCTTATTGCTACACCTAGACACAAGTTGTTTTAAAGCACGAGCCATGAGTTTAGGTCGAGCATCTCCAACAATTTCTCAAGTCCACTTGTTATTCTTATTTTTTTTTGGCAAAAACACAAAAACGTATCTTCAACAACTTTGTAAACCGACTCTGTAAATTTCCAAACTTGGTAAACTGAGTCCTCGCGCGCAGAGCTCGCTTCGTATCGGTGTTTTCAGCCGCGACTCCTCCCTCCCGCGCCCGCGCCAAGGTCTTCCCGCGGCGTATCTGATCTGCTGCTGCTGCCGGGCACAGTTTCGCTTCAGGATGGGACAGATAGCTTCTACTGCCTACATCACGCAATGATTCAGTACCCTGTAGGCTTCCTGCTATAGGCTTGATCATCTGTACTGCTGCCGGGCACAGTTTAGGCCAGTACAAGCTAGCTGGGACTGCTGCAGGCTTGTACATCAAGCAATGATCAAGCAATCAGTACCCTGTTCATACATCAAGCGATGGGAATAGACGCGAGAAGGAGGCCGATGGTCGCGTTCCACGCGAGTTAGATTGGAATTCCTACCTGGTGGGCCGTCTATTTTCAAATTTACCAAGTGGGGATACCAAATTGTTGGAGGGAGATTTTTTTTTCACTTGCCAAATAAAATACCAATTTGCTATAACTCAAGATTGTTGGAGATGCTCGATACTGAGGACATGAACCAATACGTCTTTATATCGATTATCGTTAGATATAATTGTTCGAACTCATATGAGTCAATGTCATATGTGAGGTATAGGTTGTGTTTAGTTGCCAGGAATTTTTGGAAAAAAGTCATGTAGCGCTTTCATTGTTATTTGACAAACTTTATCTAAACATGGACTAACTAGGCTTAAAAGATTCATCTCGATATGTACATATTAAAAGTATAATTAGTTATTTTTTACCTATATTTAATGCTCCATGTATACGTCTAAATATTTATATGACGGAGAATTTAGAATTTTTTTGGAAATCTTGGGGAACTAAACACGGCCATAAATGGCATGATCGAGGACGTCTTGAAATTGGACTCTGTATAACTGTACCATTAAAAGCAAGTTGTTCTAATTCATATGAGCACGGATTATGACCGAATAATATGAATGCAATTTGGAAAGTACTCCCTCTGTCCATGAAAACATATAACTATAAGTTACGTGATAGAAAAATGTACTTCACATTAGACCAAATTTCCAACAAATAGTATTAATATTTATGACTCCAAATAAATTTTATTATAAAAATATATTTCAAATATAATCTAATAGTGTTTATTTGATATCATAAATATGGATATTTTTTTATTTATAATTGGTCAAACTTATAAGAAACTAAAACACAATACTATGATAAAATTGCATTTTTTTTTGGATGAAGGGAGTAAAAATACTAGACAGAAGAAACTATCTGTAACGCTTCAGAGTCCAAACGGCTCTGATCCACTCTGCACATTGAGTGAATAACACGTAACACCATTTGATCCACTCTGCACGCTGAGTGAACAACACCTACCACCATCTCGCTTATGCTTTCGTTCTCGCTTTGCGTAAAAGGATTAATCTGAGAATGGTGGGATAAACTCTAGAAGCCTTATATGTTGGTCTAACCCACTCTAAACAACCATGGTGAGACTAAACTCCTACAATATCTCATTAATAAGCACATGGGTTACTGTGGGCCAAATTCCAAACTGGACCGGATGCGACATACACCCCCTCAAAAGGGACCGATGTCCTCGTCGGCCTAACACACCCACAACCAGACAAATGATGACTAGGAACGTTCCCTCTTAGGACACGCGACCGCACATCCAGTGGCGGCACCTGTGTGATGTCGTGCACCGTGCAGGGCCTACCATTTATAACGCCCTAGAGTCCAAAATGGCTCAGATCCACTTTGCATGCTGAGCAAACTACACCTATCACTATCTCGCTTAGGCTTTTGTCATCGCTTCACGTAACCCAGAGATGGTGAGATGAACTCTAGAAGCATTATATGTTGGTCTAACTCACTCTAAACAACCAAAGTGAGATCACATAGACCACTATGAGCCAAATTCTAAATTGGGCCATGTGTGACACTATCCACTATAAAAATAATTAGGAAAAAAATAGGAAAAAGTTTCTTAATGTTTCTTATTAGATATAGATTATTTATTGATTCATCGATGAGCCATCTTAGCTTTTGGCTGATTGGCTAGTTGTTAAAGTTACTCCCGCTGTCATACTATCTTAAACCTTTTTATGAAAATATTTATAATATCAAATAGATATAGTATTGATATTTAAAAAAAAATCATAACCGTTGTTTAATATTGAATATTAATATTTTTGACATTAGAATTGCTCCCTTTATTATGTAAAAAGTGTCATTCTGGCTTAAAAAATCAAATATTTTGAACTTTGATAAAAAGTATATAAAAATATCAATATTCACGATATCCTTAGATAGACCGTTTAACATTTTTTTATAATAAATTTGTTGGAGAAATAATATTGATAATATTTTGTATAAACTTTGTGAAATTTAAAAAGTTTGACCACTCTTTTTTGTTGGAGGGAAGGAGTATACTAAGAATGTATTCTTTTTTATAGAAGGTAGCAATTGTTCTACTAGTGCTAGATCTTGGATGTGACTCGACAAAATGATAATCTGGTACTAGTTTAATATAGTAAGTATGACAGGTACCAGATTCTGGATCAACTAATACCCATAATCTGGTACCTTCAACTAATATGAGTATGGAGGGAGTACGTGCTTAGCAGCCATATGTGAACGGTACCACCTGGATTCTGGACCATTTCTTATCTGATCCGGTTGGTGCTTAGCAGCCATATGTGAACGGTACCACCTGGATTCTGGACCATTTCTTATCTGATCCGGTTGGTGTGATTACTTTTTTGTGTTGGTGTTGCTGTGCGGGTGCGGCTGTGACTGCCTGTGTGGCAACTAGAACTAGCCTAGGTAGGCTGTGGGCCTATGATGTGTGCAATCTTTGCCGCTGCGCCAAGAGACTATTGTGATTGAAAATTCTGCGTCGGGCAGCAGCGGCGCACCGGCCCGGCGACGGCCCACCTTGGCAAGCCGGCGGTAGCAGCCCAGGAAACGTGCATATATGTACAGTATGCGGCAAGAAAGCCTTGAATATTATGGGTTGGGCTGCTGTAATCCGATCCAGTCGGCTGTTAATTGCTGCTCGAATCTTAAATGGTCCTTCTAAGATACGACCTCAAATAGACCTTCGAAACCCGTTTTGGGTACAGCACCCGTAAATAAATAAATAATTTCAAGTCATGATAAAACGCTTGAGTTAATGATGCGTGTATGCAAACTGGCAAGTGACTCAGGGCAGTCCCAATGGTAGAAACTACGCACGGTTTCCATAATACCACATCAGTAAAAAATCATCTATAGAAACTATCCTTCACAGTGGCAGTGTCTTCACACAATAAATATGAGTCTTTTCTCTCTCCCTTATCTCCTCCTCCTCCTCATATGCTCTCTCTGCTTCTCTGTCAACCAAAGAAAGGAATCTGAAGCTTTCCTCTCGTTTTCTCTCTACAAACCAAAGTAGCACACACGAACAGGCCTGCTAGCATGCAAGCGCAGGTGGCCATAGGCGAGCGCGTGCGGTTGCTGGCAGGCAGGCGGGCGGTCACGGCGGCCAGCACGCGAGCGCAGGCGAGGGCAAGCGCTGGCCGGCGAGCACGCATCGGCGTGGGCGGACAGGCAGCGGCCGACGAGCGTGCGACGGGGCCGGCCGGCGCGGAAGAGCGCGCGACGGACCGGCCGGCGCGGACGAGCGCAGGCAACGGCGAGTGCGCGACGCGGCCGGCGGGCACGGGCGAGCCGGCCATCTGGGAGCGCGCAGCGGCGGCCGACGAGGGTGCGACGCGGCCGGCGGGCACGGGCCAGCGCGACATCTGGGAGCGCGCAGCGGCGACCGGCGGGTGCGCGACGCGACCGGCGGGCACGGGCGAGTGCGGCCACCTAGGAGCGCGCGATGGCGGCCGGCGAATGCGCGACGCTGCCGGCGGGCACGGGCGAGCGCGACCACCTAGGAGCGCACGGCGGCGACCGGCGAGCGCGCGACGCGGATGCGGCCGAGCATGACGGCATGGCTGGCGCGGCCGAGCACACACGCGAACTGGATAGAAACGGATCGTTTCTTCCCAACGGAGATTTTGCCGTTTCTACGAGCCTCGGGTCAAGAGAAGACTCCGTTTCTTTCCTAAGAAACGATTTCGATGTTTTTCGTTGTCTTTCCTTATTAATTACACTGTCATGTCATCGTTTTGTTTACGTGGTATCTCATTTAATGGAGATAGAAACTACAATTAATGTTCCATTAGGACTGCCCTAAGTCATACCGACGATACTAGAAACTCACATAAGAAGAAGTCTTCTAACTACTACATGAATAGAAGTCTCACAACACTACCTTTCTGTTAAGTAAGGCCGATGAACCATATACAGTCATCTTTCCGGCGAAGCATATACAGTCATCTTTCCCTCCCTGATTGACGAGGCTGGAATGTTTTCTTGTCCACAATCGATGAGGTCAAAATTATTTGTTGTTCATAATCGAAGTGACCGAACACATTTGACTTTATTACGAGATCCGCATGACGAGGCCAGATATCTTTGCTATAGGTCGGCGAGGATCTAGGATGTCAATATTTTTATTTAGTGCCTATGCATATACTTGGAGATAACTCTTTATATTTCACTACTAGAATCCTCAATTGCCTTAAGGGTCAAAAACCATCAAGAAAATAGGTAAAACCGCCAAGGAAATGATTCTTGGCCATAAACCGTCAAACAAATTTACTCAAGGATAGGAGGTAAGAGAAATTAGTTTCATTGTCGGTTTTGGCACTCAAGGATTGATTTTCTTGGAGGCTAGCCACCAAGGAAATTAGAACCATACTTAATTTATCAAAGGACCAAGAAAATATTACAACCACCAAAGAAAATAGTTTTCTTAAGCGTACGTAACCGCCAAGGAAGACATAGTCTGCAGCCTTCAAGGAAATAGAGCAACAACAAAAAAATAATATAAATCAACAAAACCTACACCTAATATTACAACCGCTAAGCAAAATAGTTTTTTTAAGGGTACGTAACCGCCGAGGAAGACACGGTCTGCAGCCTTCAAAGAAATAGAGCAACAATAAAAAAAAATATAAATCAACAAAACCTACACCTACTAGAATTTGAACTTGGGACCTATCAATTCTCATCAATATCACTTACTACTATACGTCAAAACAACTTATGTTTAAGTAAATTATTTTTTGTTTTATTATATTCACTTTGTTAAATCTTGTAATGAATAATTTTCTCATTGCACCAACAAAACACATGAAACGGGCCGGGAAAGGACTCGGGGCCATCAGTGCCTGTGCGCACCAGTAACCTCCAAGGCTGCCGGAAGCCTACAGGAGGGGCCCGGCGGTGACCATCGTCGGCACTCTGCAGGGGCCCGCCTACAAAGGCCTACAGGGGCCAACCGCTCCTGCTCTCCTCTCCCTGCGTCTGCTTTTCTCCCATGTGCACACTGCACGGCACAGCCACGAGCCACTGCTGTGTGCTGTTCCAGCATCAGCATGAAGTCCCTTTGCTTCGCTCACATCAAGGAGAGTGTAACAGAAGCACATATGGCGATCGGGGGCAGCAAAAGCGCGCATTGACGAGGTCATGTGGAGAGTGGAGACCGCGACTCCTAGAGTGCCGAATTGGTCAGGCCACTAGCGGACCAGCACTGCCAAGGTTGAAGAGAAAAATGATGTATCGATGTCTCGCGAACTAATCAGTTTAATGACCTATTAAAACTAGACGATACTCCATGCGTTGCTGCGCTATACTGCTGTACAAATCAAGGATAAACATTGAAAATATCACATTTGAAAATAAAGAACGAATGAAAAAAGAAAATATAAGTCTATGGCCACTTTAATTCATAAAATATTGCCTTGTCAAGCAGGCCACACGGCCCAATAAGACCACACACGCATGCAACCCTTTGCCATCAACTTTCTCATGATCGTGGCTCCCTGGGCCGTGAGTCCCTCTGAGCTACGGCCTACGGCGGGCTTCTGCATCCGACTGAAGCGGTGGCGGGGACGCTTTGTGGTGGTGGTGGTGGCCGGCCAAGCTCCTAGTAGGCGGCGGCCTGCGCCTGGTGGGCGACCGAGAGAAGCTGTGCCAACCGGCCAAGGAGCAGCGGCCAACGACAGTGGACGGTGGTAATCTACAGCCAACATAAGCGTCGCCGTCATCATCATCACCAGAAGCGAGCGGCACTGCGACGAGCGACGTACTAGTGTACTGGTACTGCTGTTAGACACTCAGAGGTTAAAGTAAATTTAGAAAAAATATTCGGCCTGCAATATTAAGGTCGAATTTGTCTTCTATTTTTTCGTATTTGATGGATCAGATGTTCTAAGTCGAATAGGCCTGATCATTTTGGACTTCCGATCAGTCAATGTTTGTATCCGACCAGGTGACACTGGTCGGAGGCCTTATAGTTATGATGAAGGCTAAGTCCGGCAACAATTCATGGGCTAATAAAGCCCATTGAGGCTGATTTAGATCAATCTGGTCGATCTAGGGATCGGCGAGATTAGGGTTACCTTGTTGCGTCCGGATTGGATTCTATATTGATAGAGTCCGGATTAGGAAATTTGGAGATCGTATCTGAAGACGTTTCCTATTGGGATAAGACCAACCCCCTCTATATATATGAGAGGATCATGGCCGATTGAAGCATCCAACACCAATCGATCAAATCAATCTACTATCCCTTTTACCCTTTTCCTCTCTACCTTGCTGTTCGGCGCATCTCCCGACGAGATTCGACGGCGTTCTAGGCGGCCTTGCTGGTCCTAGAACAACCTCTACGTGCTTCTCCCCGACGGGTCTTCCCGGGAGGAGTTCTAGAGTTATCAACACAGGAACTCAAAACCCTAGATCGATCAAAACCGGTTTTTAGATCGGTTTTCGTCGATTTAGCTAGGGTCCCTGCTGTCTCAGGTTGAACCGCAACCTCTCCGGGCGTTCTAGCCCTGCTGGTGTGTGATTCGGACCACTTCCGACGTCAACACACTTTTTGGCGACTCCACTGGGGAAGATTAAAATCTCATCTACTACGAACATGGGCGGCAAAGACGGTGCTACCGATAAGGACAACATCGTCCGTCCCACGGGCATTGACGAACTCCCAGACAAGTTGAAGCAACAGGCGCAGGCCAAGCTCGACGCTGTATTGAAGGCTTTCCTAGAAAGCTGCTCGAAGGATCGGCGCGGCAGGATCACTCAGGACAAGGAGCCGGACTTCAGCGAGATCGTCCCTACCACGACAAATACAATCGCTGAAGACGCTTCTGACAATGTAAAGGATAAGGTACCTTAAGATCCTTACCCTACCCATGCTGATTATTCCGCAATGCTGGTTGATTCTTCAAAAACTCTTACCAATACTATCCAACATTCCTTTAAATTGCTTAGCGACCGCATGGATAAGATAGAAGGCAAAACTGTCGAACCCGAAGTCCCAACTGGGCAACCCCAGTTCGGCATGCCTTTTAATTCTTTTAGAGGACAGACTTCACACGTTAATTTCGGACAATTAGGGTTTACTGAGACCAGGGGTGGTGAAGCCGGTACCTCGACAACTACAAACCATGTTCATCATGGCACTGGTCGGATGCAGACCGACCAGGGTACCTCGGCAAACAGGACTTTGGGAGGACAGGGAACAGTGTTACCCAACCCGCCGAAGTCGCCAAGTCACAATCCCATGCATGGTGGCACCACCGACCTTGCCAACACCAATTTTGGACGAGCCATAAATCGGTTTAAGGAAGAAATAACTAGGTCGCTTGAGACTAGTTTAGGGGTCCAATTCAAGCCTACCCGGACCACTTATTCTAAACCATACCCTTCATATTTCGATTTTATGAAAGCACCTGACGGTTGGAGGGTACCAGATTTTTATAAGTTTAGTGGTGACGGTAGTAAAATGACTATGGAACACGTCAGCATGTTCCTCGCTCAAATGGGCGAAGCTAGTACTTTAGATTTTATGAACATACGACATTTTCCTTTGTCTCTTACTGGTACAACTTTCGCCTGGTTTACGTCACTGCCAGAGTGCACCGTAGGTTCTTGGGCCGAATTAGAAGAAAAGTTTCATAATCACTTTTATGATGGAGTCCAAGAAACTAGGTTATCACATCTTACATCGGTTCGACAAGGATGTAGTGAGTCTGTAGTCGATTTCTTTAAACGTTTTAAAGAAATTAAAAACCGATGTTTCCATTTGAGGATCTCCGACAGAGATCTAACAGATCTATGTCTAGCTAGCCTACGTCGAGAGATCAAAGACAAACTTGAGCATCATGATTTCTTTAATGTAAATCAACTATTGCAAAAGGCCGTTTCGATAGAATCGCGCTTTAAAGAACCCTATGATCCTCATAAGACTCATCGATCGGGTGTACATATTGCCGAGATAAATTCTGATAGTTCCGACGATGAGTCTAAAGATTGCTACGCTGTCAAAATTTTATGGCCATTGCAAAACAAACTGGTCACTTGTCCTTCCCTTAAACCGATTCAGAAGAGTCGGGGTGAGGAGGTGAAATTTACGTTTGATTTCTCTAAATGTGACCGAATATTTGATGAATTGCTTAAATTTGGTTATCTTAAAATTAATTATACTCTGCCATCACCTGACGAACTAAAAAGGAAAGCTTACTGCAAATTCCATAATTCTTTCTCTCATGCCACTAATGACTACAATGTTTTCCGTCAACAGGTTCAATCGGCCCTCAATGATGGACGATTGAGTCTAACTGAGATGCAGATCAGTACTACTCCTTTTCCAGTGCACATGGTGGAAGCAGGGAATCCTGCCATTATGATTCGTCTAGAGCAAGCCGATACGACCAAAGGCAAGAATGTTGTTATCGGCGAACCACGGGTCGCACCAAATACTGAGAATGATTCAGGGCGCAAAGTGGTGCTCGAGAAGGGTGATGACGGCAAAAGCAAGCTCACCATTACTGCAGGGTCAGCGCGACACCTGTATAAACAAAGATATTTCGAGACCAGGGCGGCACAGCAGAGACCGACCGGGTCGGGTCCTCAGACTGATCAGTCTGGTTCGTCCTCAAAGCAACCAGTGCAGTCGGAGCAAAAGGGCGACCAGGTCAAAAAGATTTGCCCTGGCCCTAGTGGAAGCCATAAGCCGACTGGTGTGATCGGCCAAGCTGGTTCTAAAGACCCTACCTCTTCTGGGGTGCATGTCTTACGCACATTCGTCCCGCAGAAGCCTGAGGTCGGCACTTGGAAGACCAATGCCGATAGGAACAAGGGGAAAGCTGCTAGGGAACCATGCACTTTCGATAAGCTCATGGCTAAATACAAGCAGCAAAAGGCCGATTCCTAGAATCGACCCTTAAAAAAGAGAGAGTCTACTCCTCCGAAGCGTGAGGATGAGAAATCCAAACAAATGATGGTTTCTCAGGCGACATATTCGACGCCAAAGGCTGGCCCGTATTACTATCAGTGGGCCCCTCCTATTTCGCCACCACCACAATGGGGTCCTCAAGGGGTGTGGGTGCCTTATCCTATGCCGACGCATATGTATTATCAGCCAGGATGGGGAATGCCCGCTAATCAGCCTGCAAGAGTCTCAGTATTTGATCGCTTAGGTGATCAGCCGAGTTCTAGCCAGAATCGGCCAGTCGCTCCAAAGGCTTTAATATCTCAGGAGACCAGGAAGACGCAGGCGCGACAGGTCTATGTACCTAAGAAGGTGCAAAGTGTTCCTACTGCCTCTCCGACCAGATCCGACCCGATCCCCACTATTACGATCAGGTCTATGGAAGTCCCTCTTGTCAATGAACCTGAGCCTATGGTGGTTGAGGAGCCAGCAACAGAAGAGGTCCTAGAGGCTCAAGATACTCCGACTGAGGCGGAAAAGCCTGTCGAGCGTGACCCCAAGTACATGCAGCCCAGATGGTGTCCTCCTGGTTTGACTAAGGCTCAGCGAAGGAAGCTACAGAGGGCCCGCTGCAACAAACAGAGGAAGGAGCGGCTTGACAAAATGAGGGAGGACATATTCAACTCGACGCATCATGTTTTCCCTCAGGGCAAGCGAGGAGGTGAAGAGCCGGCTTGCAATCAAAGGCCGACCTTGACGATAGTGGAGCTAAAAAGGTCAGATCCTGAGCCGACCAGTTTGGGAACTGAATCTACTCAAGTGGCCTCGGGATCAATCAGGTCGGACACCGATCCGACCAACGCAGCACAGGCACCGACCAGTTTAGTGGTCAAGCAAGTTGAATCGGCTACTACTGGATCCGGAGGAGAGTCAACCCGATCAGGATCTAGGACCGAATCGGTTCCTAATGTTGTGAGCATCTAGGCCCCCAGTGGGTTTCGGTGATTGGATGACAACGGTAAATTACTATGACTAACGTATGTTTTGCAGAAACAGTTGAGTTAGGTCATGGTAATGATGATCGTGAGGGCACTATGGTATTCATGCCCCCTTAGCGGTGGAATTCGTTCGGTCTTCAAAGGATGGACGACGAAGACGGTGATAGGCTAGTGCTAAGTGTCATTTGGTGTTGAAGGACACTTAGAGTAGCATAGGTCTTTGCTTTATCTTTGGCCGTACTATAAAGAGGGGTTTGAATGAGTAGCTTGACCTAGGTGAGACTTTTGAGTTAGGTGTGGTGCACACGTGTTGACCAAAGCCCTAGGTAGCTTAGAAAGGTCCCTAAGATCATAAGGAAGAAAGTTCGTGAAGGGAGCGTCGCAAACCGAAGTCGTTTCGGACTTCAAAATGTGACCGGACGCTTCAACCCTAATGACCGGACGCTGGGGCGTGCGTCCGGTCAGTTGGTTTGGCTGAGAAGCAGGCTTGGCTTCGACCGGACGCTCTTCAGTTTTCGACCGGACGCACCAGGAGGTGAGTCCGGTCGCGTCCAGAGAGGTTCCAGAGAGGGAAATTGATGACCAGACGCGTCCGGTCAGTGGTGATCGGACGCATGGGTGCGTCCGGTCAGTGTATCGTACTGGTGTCAGGGCTAACGTCACGTAGCCGTTAGACACTGACCGGACGCGTCCGGTCACCCCGACAGGTGCGTCCGGTCAGTGTGTAACTGGCTGGGCTTACCCCTTCGTGCATGTTTTGAGTTGGGGGGTATAAATATGCCTCCCCCTCATTCATGCTGTTACTCTTGCTCATTTGAAAGGTTCCCAAACACATTGTGATTGCAAGTGAGTGCAAGAGGCCTAGTGAGGTTGAGAGATTTGATAATTGAGTGATCAAACACCTCATTAGTGAGTAGAGAGTAGCAAGTGTGCATCCACCCATCTCATTAGCCTTGCGTTGGTCAAGTGAGAGTTCTTGCTTGTTACTCTTGGTGATCGGCATCACCTAGACGGCTTGGTGGCGATCGGAGAGCTTGGTGATCATCCGGAGGCATTGTGGATGACCCAAGCCAAGTTGTGACCGGTAGCGAGCGATTCACCGGGCCGGAGTGGCGAAGAATCAGCTCGTAGTGAGCACTTGATCCTTGCGCGGATCAAGGGGGAGCGATACCCTTGCGCGGGTGCTCCAACGAGGACTAGGGGGGTGTGCCGACACCTCGATACCTCGGCAAAAAGATCGTCGAGTCATCTCTACTCTTTTACTTACGCATTTACATTCAAGCAATTCAAGTCCGCATTACTCTTGTTGTTCATCCCAAATTGAATTGCCATGCTAGAGTAGAATTGGCTTAGTGATAATCTTTTGTGCTATTGATTCTTGTCATTCACACTTCTAGGCACTAGGGGGTTAATTGGGGCTTGATAGGTTTTATTATTGCAAGAAGTTTTAGAAAAGCCCAATTCACCCCCCCTCTTGGGCATCTTGATCCTTTCAATTGGTATCGGAGCCTCGTGCTCTTGATTTAGGCTTAACCGCCTAGAGTTAAGATGTCCGGAGGTGATGGTCCACCTCCCATGTTCGAGGGAGACGACTTCCCATATTGGAAAATCCGTATGGAGTCGTACCTAGAAGCGGTTGATGTTAAATGCCTCAATGCCGCGATCACCGGCTTTGCCAAGCCCAAAGAAGGCACTAGCCTCACTCCTAATGAGGAGGAAAATGAAAAATGGAATGCAAAAGCCAAAAACATCCTTTTTAGAGGCATTTGCAAGGATGTGTTCAATCGTGTTCGGAACCACAAAAATGCCCATGATCTATGGGAAAATATTTGTGCGCTCCATGAGGGAACCAAGAGTGAGCGTGAGGAGCGTTATCATTTGGTTGTGCAAAAGATGAACTCGTTTGAAATGCTTGCTCATGAAAATGCAAATGAAATGTACTCACGCTTGAATGTTCTTGTAGAGGAGCTCAATGGTCTTGGCCTCACACAAATGCAACCATCCGATGTTGTGAGGAAGATCCTATGTGTCCTTCCCATTGACAAGTATGGACACATTGTGACCGTGCTACATCAAGGTGATCTTTCCACATCTACACCAACACAAGTCTTGGGGAAGATCAATGCTCATGAGATGTACATGCACATCACACCAAGTGGTGGCTCCTCCACCGACAAGAAGAAGGACTTGGCCTTCAAAGCAAGCCATGACAAGAAGGGCAAGTCCAAGGCTATTGAGGTGCATCATGAGAGCACAAGCGATGATGAAGATGACTCCAACATTGCTCTCATGGTGAAGAAGACCACCAAGATGTTGAAGAAGCTTCACAAGAATGGAGTCAACTTTGACTCAAGAAAGAAGAAATTCTTCACAAGTAGCAAGAGGAGACCAATCTCCGAAATGGATTGCTACAATTGCGGTGAGCTTGGCCATCTTGCTCATCAATGCACCAAGCCCAAGAAAGAGAGCTACAAGAACAAGAACAAGGGCAAGAAGTATGACTCATCAAGTGAAGATGAGAAGAAGGATGAAAAGCCCTACTACAAGAAGGATGGCAAGAAAAAGAAGCAATACCACAAGAAAGGTGGGAAGGCTTACATTGTTGGTGATTGGCTCACCGACATTGACTCCTCCGGTGGCTCATCAAATGAAGATAGTGATGATGAGAAGGAGAAGGTGGCCGCTCTAGTCATTGGCTCCTCTACACCACCACCACCACCGTCACCATCATCATCTACACACCTATGCCTTATGGCCAAGGGTGATCGGAAGGTACAAAACAATGATGACTCTAGTGATAGTGATAGTGATGGTGAATTTGAGGCTCCCACTTATGATGAACTTGTCAAATTGCTAAATGACTACTCTAAAATCATAAGAAAGACTAGAGCTAAAAATGAGAAGCTTGTTGATAAAAATGAATCTCTTGTTGAAAAGTGTGATCATGCTATTCATGCTAGTGATGAACTAAAAGATGAACTTGCAACTATGTCATCCACTATCAAGGAGCTCAAGTCATCTAACAAGGAGCTCAAAGCTAAAAATGAAAAACTTGATAAGATGTATAGTGACCTTTCCACTAGTCATGCTTTGCTTAAGGAACAATATACTCAAGTGAAAGTAGATTATGATACTCTCACCATTGCTTATGATATGCTTTCACATGAGACACATGATGCTCCTAACCTTGTTGTTAAGTGTGACATAGCAACATCTTGTGAGGACTTGGTTAGTGAGCATGTTGAGCAAAGTGCTAGTGGCAAGGGCAAGAAAGTGGTTGAGGCCGATCACTATGATGACTATGTCAAAATCAAGAATGAGAATGCAAAGCTCAAGGTTGATCTAGAAAAGCTTTCAACCACCAAGCAAGTTATCATTCAATCTCATGACGATGACTATAGCATGACACTTGAGCTAGACATGCTAAAAGAAGAGAACAAGAGATTAAAGATGGAGAGGGACTACAAAATGACACCATCTCAATTGGAACTCCAACAAGAGAATGACAAGCTCAAGAAGGAGAAAGAGCACCTCACCACCGGTTTGAGGAACTTCACCAAGGGTCAATGTCTTCAAAGTGAGCTTCTCATGAACACCGTCATGAAGACCAATAGAAATGGCATTGGCTTTCTTGAAGAGAAGATGAAGCAACGCAAGAGCATCACTAAGCCAAAGAAGAAGAAGATTGGGAGATGCTATGAGTGTGGAAAGGAAGGACACTTTGCTCATGCTTGTGAGGAGCCAAAGCCCACACCCTTGCCCAAGCATGCTAGACCCTTTGCCTTCAATGCTCACTACATGCTTAGACAAGATTCTAGTGGCAAAGTGAAGGTTATGTTTATGGGGCCACCTAACAAGAATAGGCCAAGGCAAATTTGGGTTGCCAAGTCACTAGTTGAGAAAGTTAAGGGACCGCAACAAGTTTGGGTCCCGAAAGCTCAAGCTTGATTTCTTGTGTGTAGGTGAACTACAAGACCGGTGGATCACATTGGGTAATTGATAGTGGATGCACACAACATATGACCGGAGATCCCCGGATGTTCACCTCACTAGAAGAGAATGTCGATGACCAAGAAAAGATAACATTTGGTGACAACTCAAAGGGCAATGTCAAAGGATTGGGCAAAGTGGCTATATCAAACGATCATACCATCTCCAATGTGCTTCTAGTTGCATCATTAAGCTTCAACTTGCTATCCGTTGGGCAACTATGTGATCTTGGCTTTCAATGCTTGTTCACCGACAAGGAAGTGGTTGTGACCAAGAAAGATGATATACAAGTGATATTCAAAGGCTTTAGATACAACAATCTCTATCTAGTGGATTTTACCTCCGAAGATGCCAACTTGAAGACATGTTTGTTCACTAAGCAATCTCTTGGTTGGCTTTGGCATAGAAGATTAGCACATGTTGGAATGAACACTCTCAACAAGCTATTGAAGAAGGATTTGGTTAGGGGCTTGAAGGATGTCAAATTTGAGAAGGACAAATTGTGTAGTGCATGTCAAGCCGGCAAGCAAGTTGCAAATACACATCCAACCAAAGCTTTTGTGTCAACATCAAGAGAGTTAGAGCTACTTCACATGGATCTATTTGGACCAACAACATATGCTAGCTTGGGTGGAAATCTCTATTGTCTAGTGATTGTTGATGACTACTCTAGATACACTTGGGTATTCTTTCTTCATGACAAATCCGAAGCAACCCCTTCATTCAAGAAGTTTGCCAAGAGAGCCCAAAATGAGTTTGACTTAAAGATCAAAAAGATAAGAAGTGACAATGGAAGAGAGTTCGACAACACCCACATTGAGCAATATTGTGATGAAGTTGGGATCAAGCATGAAGTATCCGCAACCTACACACCACAACAAAATGGGGTAGTTGAGAGGAAGAACCGAACACTAATCACCCTAGCAAGGACTATGTTAGATGAGTACACTACACCGGAAAGATTTTGGGCGGAAGCAATCAACACCGCTTGCTATGCATCAAACCGGTTGTTCCCCCATCGTCTCCTTGGCAAGACCCCCTATGAGCTACTCAACAACAAGAAGCCGGATGTATCCTTCTTTAGAGTGTTTGGGTGCAAATGCTACATCTTCAAGAAGCGCCAACACCTAGGGAAGTTTCAACGCCGATGTGATATTGGTTTTCTTGTTGGTTACTCATTGAAGTCCAAAGCATATCGAGTATTCAACCATGCCACCGGGATGGTATAGGAAACATATGATGTGGAATTCGATGAATCTAATGGCTCTCAAGGAGAGCATGAAAATCTTGATGACGTAGGTGATGAACCATTGAGGGATGCAATGAAGAACATGCCGGTTGGAGCCATCAAGCCTAAAGATGATGATGATGATGATGATGTGCAAGTCATTGACAAGCCATCCTCATCACATGTACCACTTGATGATGACAAAGATGGGAGGGATCCAAATGAAGATACTCATGTCTCCCATGATCAAATGGTGGTACACGCTCAAGATGTTGATGCTCCACAAGCGGCCCCTCAAGTGGTTGATCGAAGGACTACTCCTCTACTACAAGCTCACCCTCAAGATCTCATCATAGGGAGTCCGACAAGGGGTGTAATGACTCGCTCTCAAAAACTTGCTTTATTTATGGAACATCACTCCTTTGTTTCTCTTGTTGAGCCTACCATTGTAGATGAAGCTCTAGGTGATCCGGATTGGGTGAATGCCATGCATGAAGAATTAAACAA